>CM047511.1:1247500-2717500 GCA_026122265.1 Ammodytes dubius
TGCTTGAATATCTTTTCAGGATGTCAAAATAGCCTCCCATAGCTGCTGTTCTGATGTGAACTGCCTCCCAACCTCAGATGTTTTGCTTGAGGATGCTCCAAAGGTTCTCAATAGGGTTGAGGTCAGGGGAAGATGGGGGCCACACCATGAGTTTCTCTCCTTTTATGCCCATAGCAGCTAATGACACAGAGGTATTCTTTGCAGCATGAGATGGTGCATTGTCATGCATGAAGATGATTTTACTACGGAAGGCATGGTTCTTCTTTTTGTACCACGGAAGAAAGTGGTGAGTCAGAAATTCAACATACTTTGCCGAGGTCATTTTCACACCGTCAGGGACCCTGAAGGGGCCTACCAGCACTCTCCCCATGATTCCAGCCCAAAACATTACTCCACCACCTCCTTGCTGACGTCGCAGCCTTGTTGGGACATGGTGGCCATTCACCAACCATCCACTACTCCATCCATCTGGACCATCCAGGGTTGCACGGCACTCATCAGTAAACAAGACTGTTTGAAAATGAGTCTTCATGTATTTCTGAGCCCACTGCAACTGTTTCAGCTTGTGATCATTGTTTAGGGGTGGCCGAATAATAGGTTTATGCACAACTGCAAACTTCTGGATCCTACACCTTGAGGTTCGCGGGACTCCAGAGGCACCAGCGGCTTCAAATACCTGTCTGCTGCTTTGTGATGGCATTTCAGCAGCTGCTCTCCTATTCCGATGAATTTGTCTGGCAGAAACCTTCCTCATATTACCTTTATCCAAACGAACCCGTCTGTGCTCTGAATCAGCCACAAATCTCTTCACAGTATGATGATCACACTTAAGTTTTTGTGAAATATCTAATGTTTTCATACCTTGTCCAAGGTATTGCACTATTTGACGCTTTTAGGCAGCAGAGAGATCCTTTTTCTTTCCCATATTGCTTGAAACCTGTGGCCTGCTTAATAATGTGGAACGTCCTTGTTAAGTAGATTTCCTTTGATTGGGCTTACTTAGCAAACCGATTATCACAGGTGTCTGAGATTGATTTCAATGATCCAAAGCGCCCTGAGACACGATACCATCCATGAGTTTAAATTAAATACAAAAAATTAAATGTTTATGACACTTAATTCCAATTTGCATAATAATTTGGAACACAGTGTATGTTATATCAAAAGATACAGTACAAATACTCATAAAGTGTATATTTATACACGTTATAGGGGTTGCAATTAATGAATACATTAATTATGGATCATTTTGTAAATTCTTTTTTTAAATTATCAATAATATAAGTATTGCCAGTGCATCCAAACTCGCTAACGTAGCTTATATTTCTGTGCCATAGATCTTTGTTCTGTCTAAAAACTATTATAGGAATAGTTTGACCTTTACCAAAGTGTTTGTTTGTTGCCTGGCTACCTCGTGGTGGCAAGATCCAGGAAGAGACATAGGGGAGAGTGGCCTAAGTTGTGCAACTTTTCACTCAAAGTGACTTTAAAGTGAGGCCTTGACAGTAAAGTCTCCAACTCAAATATGTACATATATTTCAGGGTGTTGTGCATCCCTGGCAATAAAAACTTTGGATCTGGAATAAACTGTTGACGAAATATAGCTTTCAGAAAAAAAGTTGTCTTGATGCACAACTTGCCCCCTGTGTGGTGTAAGTTGTGCGGTTGGAGAGAATACCATGGGGTGAATTGTGCCATTGCTATATATCTCATAAACTGTAATGCAAGACAAATCCATTAGACAATCACTTATTTAAGGTGTATTTAAAGTAAATAAAGTAAATAGTTGACAAAGATTGAAGGACAATTTTCTTAAACAAGGCCTAGCAGATCTAATGGTTTTACCTGCAAAGCTCACAATGACAAAGTCACCATCATCATCTTTCTGGCCATCTGAACTCTCATCAGTGGTGTCGTTAAGTGGAAATGAGATGCCACTCTCTTCTGAGCTACTGTAGACAATCACTTTCTTTTGGTGACCAGCGTATACAGCCATGCCACTGGCACAACTCTCAGAAATGTACTTTGCACTAGTTGCTCCGTGCTTGTGGAACCAACTGCCACCTGACAAATGTGATTCCCCTACATTTCTGCCTTTAAATCAAGGCTCAAAACCCATATGTACACCCTGGTGTTTCCTCCCCATTAACTATCTTACCTCTGCACTACTATCTGTGTTTATGTGGATGTATGGGCTTTACGTCTTTTATTTTGGTTATTGTTATTTTACCTTCATTGTTTACCTACTGAATGCACTATGTACAGCACTTTGGACAGTGCAAACTGTCATAAATGTGCTTTTATAAATACATTTTACTTACTTACTTACTTATAACTCACCCAGGCCCTTTGGCACAAATCACCCCAATCCCAGAAATGTGGATAATAAGCATGATGCAGCAATTTAGGGCTGACATCGTGCTAACTGTATAGACTCAAAATGTAGCATACCAAAGCACTAAAACATGTGTCAAATGTTTTCAAACTTGTCTATAATTGTTCAGACACAATAATCAAAAAACCTTGATCATGGAAATTTTACTTTGAAAGGCAAAACACAGTTTTTTGAGCTTAAATGTGCTTATATCTTATTCCTTGTGTCTCCCTTCTTTACAGGATGATGGCTCTTCTTAAATATGTGGTCACATTTCCAATTTCTTCCACGGTTTTCTAGAAACAAGGGGTGGCACAACTTCCAAAATGCACAACTTTGGCCACTCTACCCTACTTAGTTTTTAATATGAAACGCTGACAGGCAGATTTTGTTACCTTTGTACAGACTTAGGCTAGCTCTCTCCCACTAGCCCCTTTTACACAGCCAGTGAAAGCCGGGAATATGCCGGCCTTTCGGCCCTCCCCCCAGCTGTGTAAATGCGACCGTTGCGGAACGGGGGAAGAAAGGTGCGAGAAATTGTTCCGGGAATTTTACTACCTCGGGGGGTAGTAAGATTCCCGACACAATCAGTTCCGCCTCTCTGTTTAAATGCTCGAGCTTGTTGTTGCGGAACAGGGGGGCGTTTGACGTTCCATAGCCTATACGTTCTAAACATGCGACCATGTTAGCAGTTGAAGGACGTGTGTTTAACATTAATCACGGCGGCCTGATGTCCCGTAAAAATCACCAAATAAAAGGAACGGCGTATAATCTATCTGATCATAAGGTCCGTTGCTCAATCCAAACCCCCGCGCTTCATTTTGCACAGTGTATGAGTCTATTTCTGCCCAGGAGAAGTTGTACAATGGGAAAGCTAGGCTAGGCTAAGCTAGGCTGCGATCACTATTATTCTAAGTCTGAGCGTATATCCACACTGTATTTCTATAGCTGTGAGGAGACAGCAGTCTCAGTTTCTGTGTGTGTGTGTGGGTGGGTGTGCGTCTCTCCGTCCGTTTGTCTGTGTGTGTGTGTGTGTGTGTGTATCGCTCTGCCGGGGCTGCTGCCTGTTGGGCTTTCTTTATATGTCCATGGGCTCAATGGGCTATGTGAAGGTTTAGCTTCAGCGTCTACTTTCCTGTTACTTCAAAATAAAAGCCAACTCACGTTTGTCAAGTGAAATGCTAATGTGAAGCCAGTGAAATGCTTTTAATGTGAAGCCGCAGCCTTAATGCTCTATTTGTTTAACAGTAGCTAACTAGCTGCGCGCTGATCTAAAGATAGTGTTTTTTAATATAGAAAGCCGTGTCTCTGGCATTACCGGTGGTGACACGGGTTTATTTTGCTAAAAAAACGGCACTTTGTCCCGCACAAACGCACACATCTGGTGAATTGGGATCTGGTCACCCTAAAAGAGACTCGCTCACAGCCACACACACACAGAGGTGAAGCGGTCGGATTGATTTTGTCAGTTTTGGTTAACAGTCCATGTTGGACTCAGCGCGTAGCGAGATCAACTGGCACATCGTGGGCACAGTAAAATACGGCCCTCTTACTGCAAGCTCCAGCACTCATCTGCTCTCAATTCACCTGCCAGTGTTGTTGTTGTTAAAGCAGCTGACCGGCGCGGCGCTAAATGTTTACGTCACACCTGACGCTGTTTACAAGCACCTCTTTCATTCCGGACGCTGTGTAAAAGGTGCTACTGATGCGCCAGCAGGCCGGCGTTGCTTGGTTCTGTGTAAATAACACAGAAGCAAGCAAAGCCGGCATTTTGGAGTGATGTTGTTCCGTCAATTTGCCGCAATCTCTGTGTAAAAGGGGCTACTGTTTCCAGTCTTTATGCCAAGCTAAGCTAACAGCATGCTAGCTTCAGCTTCACATTAACTGTATAAAAGAGTGGTCTTCTATTTTAACCTTCAGCCAAAAGTAAATAAGCATGATTCCCAAAATGCTACTGCACATAGCCAAAACTCTGGAATAGACTATAGGCTAATACATTATTTTACTTCTCACAACACATTTTATATGGGCCTAAATATAGCCATGCTAGGCTAATACGTGATATTTCATACAGTACAAAGTTGGGCGAAACTGCTTTAAAAAGACTATAATGACTGTGCCAGTTACAGCGGCACATGGCACTGGCTTTCTTCCTTCCCAGTCGCTGTCTTTGCGGCCGGTTGCCTCCCTATTTTCCCCTTATGTCAGTCAAAGTCCCGTGCTTATTAAAAGCGTCACAATATTCCGGAGCTATTTAGCATTGACCATCTATGGTAGATTGTGGGAGGAAACTGGGAAGGGAAGTGGGAGCACACGGGGTGGAGATCGTCCGCGCACAATTAACTGCAGGTGGGTAATTATAAAGGGAAGATTGCGTGCAACTGTGCGCCGCACAGTTTTATAAATCTCAATTTTCTTTTTTGGGCAGCACATTCTTGGTTTTGTGCGGACACAATGTTTTGGGATGGATTCTACACACACCTTTATAAACGAGGCCCCAGGTCTGAATCAAATTTAAATTCTGTGACTGGACCTGGAGCGGGCAGTTCATGACAGAAACCTGTCCGACCAATGCGACTGATCAGTCGTTAGTAGGGATGGCCATTTAGATTTTTTTCTTTAACCGGTTAACCACCAGAATTAACGGTTATTAACCGGTTAACCGTTAAGATTTAATGTAGCCTATTTATAATGAAATACATGAAGCATTATAGCAGGGTTCCCGACCTTTTTTTGTTCCACGGACCTGCATATTAATTTAAAAACAATTCAGGGACCAGTAGCCAATTTAAATGCCTACATTTTGACATTCACACGGCAACCTTTGTCTGTTGTGAGAAGAGGTCTAGTATGCGAATGTAGGAGCAGAACGTGCAATAAGTGACTGAAGAGGGACATTTACACACACACACACGTGGTGCTAAGTTGTGCTGAGCACGGGGCAACATTTTGAAAGACCGTAATATTGATAAGCTCCGATGTTATCAGTACTGCATAATGATACTTAACGCTTTTCTTTATGACGGATTTTCGCTGTTGATCCTGGCACACAATCATGGCAGACCTGTGTCTGTGCAGGGGCACTCACTGCCTGGCTGTCTGTCACTCCCTCAAACTCACTGAGACGGTGATAGATGTAGGACAGCATCCACCTCAAGAAGGCTAATGCTAGCGCTATGTTAAGCTAGTGGGAGCCCACGCTGTTAATTAAATTATACAAACATATGACACGGGAGTGTTGTGACCTTAAGTTGTGACTGGGAGCGTACCATGGACCTATTATAAAGTTGAGCGTAGCCTGGTCACTACTCGTTTCATTCTTTACCGACAGTTGGCATTCTTACATCCGGTTTAGCGATATCAAAATAAGAGTCCGGATTTCAGAGAAATTAAGATTTTTTATTTTTTTTAACCGTTTAACCTTTAGTATTAACCGGTTAAAGATCTTCTTAACGGTTAACGGTTAACCAGTTAACCATGGACATCCCTAGTCGTTAGAGAAAGCGTTTGGTTAAGGTTATTGCAGTGAAAGGAGGTGAAATATCCTATTTACTGAAGGGGTTCACATTGTTTTGCGCTCATGAAATCTGACTTTTTGTTAAATCAATCTCTTTCGTTGAATAAACAATGACAACATACACTTTTTTTGTTTGAATCTATAATGTGAAAAGTCAATGTTATATTGGAGTATAAATTATCATTTATAAGTTTAGTTTAGAATTTGAGGGAATATCTCTGCAGGGCTCACAAACTTTCGAGCAGCATTGTATATGCTAAAACATGTAGACTTAAAGTAAAGTGTTAACCTACATATCCATAGGGGCGCCCTTAGCTCAGTTGGTAGGGCGTCCCCCCGGGCCGGGCCCAGCAGCAGACCCGGGTTCGATTCCCGCCCGCGGTCGTTCTCTGCATGTCACTCCCCTCTCTGCCCCATTTCACCTCTGTCTCTTCTCACTATCAATAAAAAGCATTTAAAAAAAAATGCCAAAAAATATCTTAAAAAAAAAAAAAAAAAAAAAAACATATCCATTACATTTCCCCCTCTAACCCATGACCTTTGTCTTCTTCACACTGACACCTCTCAGCCAATGGGCTGGCTCCGTCTGGCTCCAGCCCTTGACCTCCACCAGAGGTCAACACCATGACTGGGCTTTGATTAACCTCCTGCATTGTTCCACCAGACTGTCTGCCACTCACAGTGAGGGAAGCACAACACAAAGATTCATTGATATTCAAAGTCAGATGTTGCCAAGACCACTTAGACATCTGCAGATGATAAAAAAAATAGAAAATTGCCCAAGTCTTTGACTTAGAATTAAAATAGCCACAGTTGTTTGTCTTTCTAACTCCTCTTAAGCAGAATACAGATCACATTTTGCAGATTTTTCTTACTAACTCAAGGCGAAAATGTTTAATAAAAAAAAATTAAAAAAACCTTTACATGGCCAGAGGTTTAGTGTTTATTTGAAGGTCTCGGCCTGCATGAGATTATTCAAAGGTGAAAAAGTGACTCACGTTGGAGGAGAAATCAGAGACATCAATATTTGCTCTATTTCTGGGAGTGTATACATGAGCACTGTGCAGAAAGCAACAGTCATGTCATTATGCAGTGCCTGAACCACACCCTTTATGCTTTGACTCTATGTGATTCTTCAGTGTTTGATACAACCCTTCTCATCTGGCCCCCGCAATAACATTCCAATCACCAAGAAAAAAAAAAAAGAAGATGTTTATCAATGGGACAAGCCAGGTCTTTGAGCTATCCTGCCAACAACTCATGTCTTTCATAGTAGTCTTGATGTTAAAAATGGACTCACAGGTTGGCCCTGGTAAGTCATTTGAGTGTGCTTAAATTGACTATATAGTTGTCGTCACTTTAGGAAAAGGAAATGCCTTGGAGTGGCCTTCGGTTGTAAACATAGCTACAAAAAGGCATGCTGTTTTCAGGTGCAGCTACTGAAGTGTCACCATATCCAGACCATTTTGCCGACACAATCTGTTGCGCCTCTCTGTATAAATGTGAATGCTTGTTGTTGAGGAACAGGGGCGAGTTTCACGTTCCATAGCCTACGTTCTGCTTTGCTTACAGAACCGGCTTAAATTGGCGTACCGTCGTTCCGTCAATATGCCTCAATCTCTGTGTAAAATGGGCTACTGACAAGTCACTCCCTATCCCGCCTGCTCAAGTATTCTCTTGACAGTTGGTTTATGTATCCCTTTATAAACTGTTTTTAATAATGACTGGATCAGTTTAGTTAAGAATAAGACATCTCCACGAGTCGTTTGGGAAACTTTGACACTATCTGAAGTACTGACGCATGGGAGCATGTTGTCCTGTTGACTGCTGGATTACACAGTCTCTGTATGTTAAGTGTAGCCATTGCTACACACCAGTCCTTCTTCCTGGTTAAAACACGTAGGGGGGAGCAGACAGGCCGAAGACACATTCTGGTTTTATGAATAGCCAGCTATTCTAGACTGAGTTTGTTTTAAGTTGCTTAGGATAAGACTTTAATGGACCATGCTGTGGTTTATCCTTGTCTTGACCCTACTTTTGACATATCTGTCAACTGCTTTTTGAAGCACTGCAAGATCCACATCAACATTTTGCTATATTTAATACTGTATATTTCATAAAGTATACACACATTGGAGGATTGGTTCATAGTTTGTTTGCCGGAGTTGTGGACAAAACAGATTCAGAATCAACTTTTTGACACTTTACCTTGAATTTGTTTCCGAAAGAAAGCTTTGGAGCTGCTGCGCTCAAAGAGTGGTCTCATAGAAATAAATGAGGGAGCCTGTATTCTATGGCAAAGTGCTTCTGTGAGTGGTAAAGCCCCCTTACTCTGTAAATACTATTTTAATATACTGTACATGACGTTGAGCGGAGGGGGCAGAAGCATTCAGAAGCAGCAGTATTTGGCCGTGTAGTTTGACAGTACCCAGTGTGTCACTCCGTATGCTGGCCCAGCTGGAGCTGCCAGTGCTGCGTTGGATTGGAACTCCCTGCCAAGCATGGCTTTGGGTGTGTGTGTGTTCTGCCTCCATGTGAGGGAAACATGGCTCTGTGTTTACATTGGGCCACTTAACTGTGTTACACATCCACAAAAGATGTTCGACTCATTCTGGTCAAGGGATTTAGACTGAGTAGACACAGAGTTCTATAAAAAGAACGGTTAGCTTTGTTTGGCTGCTGCTGTCACCACTGCTGGGTTACCATGTCAAACAGACACACACACTTGCAAGCACTATGCAGTGACATACTCTGTGCATTCAGATTTGTGTTTGTGAGTAGGAGTAAAACCTCACACATAATTATTTAGCACATAAAAGCACATAAAGGATGCTGTCTTAGTAACATTTGTATTATTTAACCCTAGAACCTGGGTCCTTCAGTACCTTCAAGCTGCTCATTGACATCTTAAAGTAGAATTGGTTCCATGCTGCCGTCCCTGTTTTTGTCAGCAGACAGGTGTTCGGGTGATTTTGAAGTTAGTGATGGCGTATCATTGTTTTCCATTGCAACTGTATGGAGACTGTATGTACGCTAAGGTAAGTTAGTAAGTTGCACCTAGAATTTGCATGTGATCTTTATTTAGTGTAATTTTTTTATGAATACATATAGCTTAATGGTAATGTCAAAGGGCATTTATATGCTCAAATATTTTTTTATTGTTGATAATTTTTCCCCCCTCAAAAAATGAATTTATTTCTTTATCTCTCATACTGTTGTCAGTGATGCAGGCAGAAAAGCAAGTATTTTCAATCAAAGTGTCCAAAGATGCTAACAGGCTCTTTAGACCTATTGCATGAATATCAGCCTTTCCTTTAAAGCATAATGGGCGAGCCAGCTGTAAACAGAAAGCCTTCTCTGGCTGTAGTGTTTCGGTTAGGGTTGAAAGGGCCGCCTGAGCACCTGCAGTCTTGGATTTCACTTACTAGGCTGTTTCAAATGACCGTTTCAGTTTCTAGACCTCAAGCTTAGGCCCCACCATGCACATGGTTTCACATCCCAATTACTGTAGCATAGTTAAGAACACACAAAAGGCTTCAGGGTGTATATTCAACTGCTATGACACTGTGTATACAGCGAGGTATACTGTATGCTCCATGAATGATGCATTTAAAGACACAATATTTTTACTTTCCAAGGTGTCGTTTTACGTATCGTAAAAAATAAACAAAGCACTTTGGTGGCAGCTGGACCAAAGCCCTAGTATTGTTGATAGTGTTGTTTTGTCTGATTGCACAGTGTGTTATCACCTAGGATAAAGAGGAAGTGTCATGCTGCCATGCTATTTTTCTCCTAATATGACGTAGATAACTGTGCAAATCTATGTCTGTGGGACAAATGATGTTGACGGATACTGGTACAGCAGAATGGTTGAAGACCCTTAAAGGAGAAGTATTGGTCCTTTTAGCTAACATCCTGTCAGTGACTGCAGTTAGCGGTCCCCTTCTTCATCCCTACGACCACATGAACGAGCAGCCGTCTTCGTCAGATAGTGCTGCGAAGGAGACTAGCAGGTCATCGTTCACGGGGCACAGAGACCCGCCTCTTTATAGTGCTCTGTTCCTGATTGGATAAAAACGAGCGGGATACTCGAAATTCTATCTGGTGATAACTGAAAAGCTGAATGACTGGGAGACCTGTGTTATGAACTGCGCATACTGTTTAAGTGATTGCTGTATGATGATAGTGATTTAACACCTACGTATATTAACACAAAATATCGCTTACTTCTCCTTTAAGCAGTCTCAATCCTGCAGGCAAAAGCAAAGAATGACATTTTTGCTATAATCATAATAATAATAATAAGCAATGACCAGCTGTTGAAATGCAGTAATCCACCAGTCTGTGCATTGGAATAACCGAAAAGCATTAGACTGCAGTAACTGGAGACTCTCTGTACTGTCAATCATCCTCCTGTCATGTATCTGAGTATATTTCTGGAGAATGCCAGCTAGCTTGTTCTATAGCGATCAATCCCTGTCTGACCTGTGTTGTTCTCCTGTGTTGCAGAGGGACAGTTACTCTGTGTACGGCGAGTACTGCAGTAACCATGAGAAGGCTTTGAGGCTTCTCATGGAGCTGAACAAGATTCCTCACATCAGGACCTTCCTGCTGGTAAGTCCTCACAGCTGCCCTGCTTGTACGGCCTTCTCTCTTTCACATTGCTTTGCCCCTCCACCAGTCAAATCTGTCCTTCTACTGCATTAGTATGGGCTTCCTTCCTCTTCCCACTATCACTTTGACTTCTCCACTTCTGATTATGTAGAAATAATTCCACGTTTTCATTATTTCATGTCACATGCATCTTTTGTTTTCTTAAAAGACAAACTTGAGTTAGAGTAGAGATCTTACTAGAAATATTACTCCCTAACAGGTCACCTATTAAAATACCACTTGAGTAAAAGTATCTGATTTTTAAAGTATTAAAGTCTTAAGGGTATTTAGCTGGAATGGAACATGGGCTGAAAGATTCACCAGGTAGAGCTTAAGCAGTGGTGGAGAAAGTACTCACATCACTTACTAAAGTAAAAGTACAAATACTTAATTGTAAAAATACTCAAGTACAGTATTGAAAACATTCCCTAAGTGAAAATATGAAGCATAATCAGGAAAATGTAAAGTACTCAATGAATGACTGTTCCACTTGTTCTTCTGTTCTATATCAGATTATTATTTCTCATGCATTAATGTAAAAGCAGGGTTTGTAGCTGGATGAGGTGGAGTTCATTTGCTAATACATTTTATTTTTGTTTTGGATTTAAGTCTTTTTTATATTCATAAAGTAATTGTTTGCTTGGAAAATATGAAAATGATTCAAACAGCAGATTCTCAAATTTCAGAAGCTGGTCCCATGACCTTTCATCAAAAGGCATATACAGTATACTGTTGGGTACTGTATAGAATTAACTCTTCATATGATGTGTGCAAAGATAATTTGCCCAACATTCCTTTCCCTCTGACAAGTCTCCTCTTGCTTATTCCCACTATGTTTCTGTCATTTCTCCTTCCTCTTCCATGTTAACGCTTGAATAAAGGGCAGAACGCATAACAAGGTCACCAAGCCCTTCCGGCCTGGGCAGGATGCTGGTGTAGTGTTTCCTCTGCCAGCTGTACGTCCTGGACAGTGCAGTTAGCCTTTTAGCATGAACTCATCTTTACAATCTGGGCCAACCAGCTGTGGAGTGTTGGCAGCCTTTGTCTGGATTGGGCCATAGATCTAAGGCCTTGCGTTAGTCCTTGCTTGATCCTTTTCTTCCATGGCTTGATTCTGACCCATAGGAAGTGGAAACAGTCAGAAACAACAGTTGCTGCTGCTCTCTTGAGATGTTGATGCTTCCCAAATCAAATCACTACACACCATCTGGTTATGTATTAAAGGTTGATTCAGTGATTCTGGAGAACGCTTGTTGTCAGAATCAGTGAATATCTCCTCGCCTTCCACTAACTGTAGGTAGTGTGTGTGCACTAAAAAAAAATCCAGTCTTAATTAGGGATGGGCATTTTAAGAAATCCAATCGATCGATCATCGGGAAAATTAACAAGCAATTATCGAGTAATCGTTATCTTTTTTTACATATTAAAAAATGCCAACAGAACATCCAAAATACAGTGTTTTTACCATAGACTGTATACAAGAGGTTTTTACTCAATTACATCTTTATTCCAAGATCTTCTAGGCAAACAACAATCTATTAAGACAAGGCAACTTTTTGAAATAAAATAATAATAAAATGCGGCACTGGTTAAAGCCCGAGGCTATGAGCCAACAAGTAGCCAATGCTACGATACCTTTAAAGTTTAAACACATATGCGCCTCCTAAGATGCTGCCAAAGACTGCATAAGGGCACGGCACATTTCTCTGAGTGATAAAGGACCTAACGTTACTTAATCTAATCATCATCTAAAATGTGCAAATTAGTTCCCTGATGAAGGCGAAGTAGGAAAGCATAGACGCTAAAGTTAGCCGCTAATGCTAGCGGTGCTTACGTCACACAGGGTCCGATGTAGGCTTCAATGTACAAGTGGTACATAATTCGGTTTGTTTAAGTGTTTCACAATACTTAATGAACTTAGTTATTTTCGGTTCTAAAGCTGTCCGGTCCGATGCCAAACTTCTCCTTAACTTCTTCCTGTTTATGTTTTGACATTACGGCAGCTCGCAGGCTGCTGCCTGAGCCTGTTCTGTTGTCTCCTACTACTAGTTAAGTATCTCCCCTTGCTGGTAGGATGTTTAATTGCTGCCCAAACAGTCTTTGGTGCTGCCACATAGTGAAACTCATTACTGTGCTGCCGGACTCACACTGCGCAACACAACGGCTATATGATCGATAACAATTTCACGTGATCGACAATATTCTTAACGAGCAATGATCGATAATCGATTAATTATGCCCATCCCTAATCTTAATACAGCTCTGTAAACGGGCATGTTGCTAGCTAAGGTGGGCCCCTTTGTTTACATACCCTTACATACCAGTTTACAGAGCCTATGCTGTGTATTAACACCAGATTTGTTTCAGGGCACACACAGTAGGCTACGTACAGCTAGCGGATCATGAGGAGATACTCACTGATTTTGACAACAAGCCTTCTCCAGAATCGCTGAGTCCACCTTTTAAAGCAGTCGTCAGGCCTGTTCATTGGACTAGCTGTTGAGCTTTGTGTAGCAACCATGACCAAAATAGAAACAAGATTGATTCACCCAAATTCTGAAAAAAGAGAAAAACAATTTAAAGAACAAAGCGTTGACTATTTATTTGACTTTACATTTAGTATTTATTCAGCTTTGAAGTGGTTATCATTGCAGACCGTTGATACAGCAATTAATGGCAGTGTGATGTGTATTGCAAATGGTTGCCGTGTTTAATTCAATTGGAATATTTCCTGTGGATTCCATAGGCTAGGCAAGGCAAGGCAATTTTATTTAGCACATCTCAGACACAGGGCCATTCAAGGTGCTTCACAGGGTCAAAATGAAAATACATCAAGTATAGAATACTAAATCTAAAAACATGGATAGAAATACAACATTTAAATAAAAGAAATAAAACATTTGAACAAAAAATTAAAATTACAGGTTAAAAGGGAAACAGGAAAGTTTTCAGACCCGATTTAAAAGAGCTGAGGGTTGCATGCGCTGATAAAGAGGTGGGTGATTGATTTGCCTGGCATCGATTTATTCAGTTTCAGCACCACCGCGGTGGACAGCTCCCACTAAGAGCGTCTTACGATGCTTATTTCGCTTCATTTTACGGGTTCTCCAAAGAAGGCAGTTAAGAAGGCATCTGGGAAACACCCGTATCTTAGCGCTCCTTCTTTGCCGAACCCTTCTTTCGAGCCTTCTTTTGTCCCAAAGAACGATCGAATCTGGGAAAAAAATTCACCCCCCTCAGTGTTGTCATGGAGATATGACCTAAACATACAGATTAGAATGGTTTTTTGGACCAGGCTGTAAATAGGTTTAATAAGACTGTGAAAACGGTAGGGATGGGGATCGTTAATATTTATTGATATCGATACCTTTATCGATACGCCTTATCGATCCGGGTCTTTATCGATACCACTATCGATACTTTTCTATTATTATTATTATAAATATTTTGAAGAAAATTTTATTTTTGGTTTTAAAAAATCAAGTGTATACTATCTATGAAACAAATATATAAATGTTCGCACTTGTTGGTTAATGTATTGTCTACTGTCACTTTTCATCATGTTTTAGTGATTAGGAAAATATTTAGAAAATAAATAATTGTATTTTAAATTCAATTACATTTTTAATAAAATATTGGCATCAGTAGTTTAATTATATATTTTAAAATGATGAGAGCACTATACAACTATATTACTCATGTTTCTCGCCAAAAACTCAATTTCCCATTCCTTTACGTTACACTTGAACGCATCATGATAACCTAATGGTCGTTTTACTGAGCCATCCTGAACACATCATCACGCAGCACGTCTGAAAACTTTGTTTACTTTTTAAGCTAACTAGCTTGTATGCTGCCGATTACAACACGGATTTCACAATTGGATTGCTATTTTTAACCGACGGGACAACAAGCTACATAGTGTGTGTGCGTTTACCGCTGGTACTTTGTGGATGATGAAGACGGGCCCGTTTGTGGTGCGGCGGCAGCAGCAGCAGCAGGAGGAGGAGGAGTAGACAGTCTTTTCAATCCGGAGACAGTCGAAGAAGGTTGGCATTTGGTCTTTATTTGATGCACAATACTAGGGCTGGCCCGAATTATTCGAATATTCGAATATTCGTTCGGAAAATTAGTATTCGGAGCTTAAATTAGTATTCGGAGCTTCGTTTTTTTTTTTTTTTTTTAATAATTTTTTTTTTCAAAAAAATGTTTTGCAAGAAGCTAGTACTGCAATATAATGTCATCAAATAATTTTATATTAGGATATAAAAGTTAGTAATATTGTAGTAGTAGTAGTAGTATTGCTCATTTAGGAGGATATTACATCACTAAGTGTCATAGCTCATCCATTACTTCACCTCCGAGCGCGTAAATCTTCAACAAAATATGCAGATACTGTCAAAATCGGTTCCAGGGAGTATATAGGGATTATTAACGTTTATAAAAAAAAAAAAAAATCTTTTTAATTTTTTTTATTTTTTTTTTTTTTATGTATTTTTTGATGGTGTGTTTTTCTGGAACGAATATTCGAATATTCGCTCGGAAAAACCAACGAATATTCGAAGTCTGAAAAATGGTATTCGGGCCAGCCCTACACAATACTGATGTGCTTGGCCATTGAGGTTGCATTCCCCCCTTTACAAGAAATTATTTTGCAACATAAGTTGCATTTCGCTTCTGCTTTATCTTCGAGCTTGGTAAAAGCTAACACACAATTGCGTTACAGGACCTACGGGAGAAAAAAAAACGACGAGACTCGATAGTGGTATCGATAAGCCCAAACGTTATTGATTTTCGGGTTTTGAAAAAAGTGGAACCGGGTCCTTGATAGAACCGGGTTTCGATCCCCATCCCTAGAAAACGGCCTGTTTAACTAGTGAGTCAAAGAAAAATTGCTCAGTCTTGGTACCACGTCACCGTGGCCACCGAAGGTACGGCAATGTTTGTCACTTCCTTATTGGATGCTGGTAGAACTCGCTGTGGTTGGAGCTTGGTGGATTCAAGAGTGTTATTGACTATCACAGTGAACAGAGCTCCTGAAATAGTTTGAGGAAATTAAGTGTTAATTTCTTTGGAACAGAAGAGAGAAGTGATGTTAAAGCAAAAGGAGGTCAGAGTGTAGAAGAGAGGGGGCAGGGCCTAAGGCTGGCACATTACTAACAAGCAGAACATGAGGAGAGAAGAAATGGAAGTCATTTATATATAAATGGCTGAGTGGGAGAGAGAAAAACTTTAGCTTTAATACCTAAGGAATGTGTGGAATCCCAAAGTTCTGCTGCTATGATCAGTTGCGATATTGTTGGTAATTTTTCCTCCTGGCCAAACCCCCCCACCATGCTGCCCTGCTCTGTTTACAGTGGGTTAGAATCAGTGGTGGAAATGGCCAGGTTTTTAGGGGTGTGCGGAGACGTCATTATCTGTATCTGTATCTGTTCAACCAACAAAATTATCTGTATCTGTATCCGGATACACAACAAGAAGTGGGCGTGGCATATACCGGAAGTTTTACATTAGCCTTCATTAAAGGAAGTCACACCTAAATTGATTTTCTAAACTATTATTCATTGTCAATGCAATTGTTGTCCCTTCAAAGCATCACATTGATGTAATGTTGATATAAGTCAAAAACTCAAATATATTTCTACCTTTTCATATCTCTCTCTCTCTCTCTCTCTCTCTCTCTATCTCTCTCTCTCTCTCTCTTCTTTGTTCTCAGAATACGAAGAAATTCAGGGAACGAAAATATTGATAAATAACAGCCCAAATCTGTGCATAGGCTACTCACTGTTAGTAAATGAGGGCCAGTGTTTTACTTTTAACTTAATTAAGGTATCCCTTTTAACTGGGGGAAATACAGCTGATTATTTTTTTATCTCTATCTCTCCCCCCTCCCTATTTTTTTACTTTTGTTTTTCTAAACTAAGATTTAGGAACAATATGTATCAACGTGCCAATCTCATAAACCCTAAATAATATGTTAGCCTTTCCACAAAGCCACATGTGATTTTAATGTGTCAAGTTTGCAGTTTCCGATTTTATTGTATAGGTCCTGAAGTAGGCCTAGCCTTATACGCATTGATTGACAGCTGAAAAAGAACAGGTCCTAAGCATCAGTTTGATGGAAACGTTGTGGTGTTTGAAAGAGTTTAAGCAGTAGGCCTAGTGAATGTAAATACATCGGCCGGTCCTCTCGTGTCCACCGCAGAACAGCTGTTAGTGTCATTCTACCTGTTGTGTCATGAGGCGGAAAGCACTGCGTCAATTAGGCGCATAACATATTAAAAAAAAAATCCCCGAATAATAACGTGACTATTCGGAAATTATCCGTATCCGTATCTAACTCATTATCCGTGCTTATCCTAATACATATTCAGATTCGGGCTCATCCCTACAGGTTTTACTGTGGGAACCCATAACGTTTAATTAAAAAATAGACTTGAGAAGAGTCACTGTGCCGCGCAGTCAGTCAGCCTCTACTTTAGGCTTTTCACACCAAAAAGAACCATGAGCCAGTTCCGGGCTGGTGCTGGGGCCAGTTCAAAACTGGTTACAGCCTAATACCAGTTATGAACCGGTTGGTTTCGCACTGACCAGAGCCAGCCATGGAGCCGGCAAGAGAGCAACGTCATGACGTCACTGTAAACGTCTGTGTACGTCACCCGACGCTGCTGCTCTCGTGGCTAACGCTAAAGCTAGCGCTAGCTTTAAGCACAACAACAGCTGCGAATACGTCTTATTTTTACACGTGTTGGCTCTCGCTTTGCAAACAGGACCCATACAGCGTATTTGTGCCGGTCAATTTGATCTCAACGTTCGGTAATTATGTTATGTTTACGTCTCGTAGTAGCGGTGTTTTTAAATATGGCGGTCATGAGGTTTGAGTTGGTCTGGTTGGTCAGGATAATCCCTCCCCGGCCGCTGGCGCAGGCAGTTCTCATTTCTAGCCCAGCTCAATTCTGGGGCTGGGGTTGAACCGGTTTTTACAGCCCGGAGCCGGCTCTATGGCTGTGAGAAACCAAAACAATGGCTCTAGCTCGGAACTAGCTCCGATTTTGCGGCGGTGTGAAAGGCCTAACAGTGCCCCTTTAATTCTCTTCACCAGAAAGCACCAGAATGCTTCGATAACATGTTTAAAACACCAGAAAATCTTCTGGAGGGCACCTCCAGCCCCTCCTACAGGGTTTACTTTTCTGACCCCGTGGTCCCTTCTCTTGTTGTGCCCCCACAGAATTTTGTCATTACATTGGATGCTAACATGATTTGGGGATTTTTGATTATAAATCATCTTTGCATTGGTTATAATGCATATCACATGCCATTCATTCAGGTTTGCGATGGCCACCCCAGTCTGGGTCTGTGTCCCACCTTGCCACCCCAGTCTGGGTCTGTGTCCCACCTTGCCACCCCAGTCAAAATGTCCTGAAAACGTCAATGTTTCCACCACTGGTTATAATTCTCCAACTGGATCTGGTGCCTTCCTTCTCTCTGAGGGGCACTTTACACGGCCACGCAAAACGGTGCATACGCAGAAAAATTTCTGCGGTTGCACTATATCATTTACAGGAAAACAGCAAACGCAAACGCAAACGCAGGCATGAACCGCAGATTTTTGAGATCACCTCCGAGGGAGGATTTTTTGGAAAACTTAACGGTTTTGGTTTCCTGTAAACACCGAAACCATTTCCCCTGATAACGCTGACGTCACGGCTCCACCCTCACACATGCGCATTGCGTTTGGATATAAACAGGCATGCGCCGTCTTTGTAAGTCCATGTGCGCCAGTTGTAAAACAACAACAACAATGGCGGATCACCGAGCTGTATTCATTGTGCTCATGCACGTTGTGCTGTTGCTGATGAATTTGTTATCGTGCCACCAATCGCTCCTACAAGCAAATAGGGAAAGAGTTGTGCTCTGCCTGTTTTTCTAGCTAAACGTGTGTCAATATGCCAGGGACACGGCTCTCTCCACATTAAAAAAACACTATCAGCGTGCAGCGGTTAAGTTAGGCTACTGTTCAACAAAAGGAGCATTAAGGCTACGGCTTCACAGTAAAAGCATTTCACTGGCTAAACATTCATAGCATTTCGCTGGACACACGTGAGTTGACTTTTATTCTGAAGTACGCCAAACAGGAAAGTATCCGCTCACGAAGCCCCTTCACTATCAGCAAGTCTGCTGTTTTTCCGAGTTCAAAGCGGTGAAATAAGCTTGTCTTTTACAATATTTGTAACCCCAAGCTTACACCAACCGCTTTATGAACGTTAGTGGCATTAATTTTCGGTTACAGTAAGGTTTTATGCATCAAATTGTACCGGAAGAGCTATCTACTAGGCTGTGTCACCGCTGACTATTGGCTTGACATGGCTGCTACTTCAGCGATTTCGGCCCGTTTCCTCTGAAAACTTTGTGTACGGGTGAAGATGTCAGATAAATTGTGTATGAACGGGTTTTTTTAAACCAAAAACTCACGTTTTCACCGTGTAAAGTGCCCCTGAAGAACACTCTAGTGGTTAATGTGCACGGCTGAGCCATGAGCACAGAGAGGCCATGACTGTAACTGTAAGCCCCATTAGAAGACCCCCCCCCTTTCATCTGCTTCTGGGGGCAGATTCTTAAAGCCCAAATCTTCTCGGGACTGATAAGGCTTTTTAAAGGTTTTCTGTTGATCATTTTGTTGGAAAGTCCGGATATTTGGAGATACATGGTTACAGACAGAGATACAGTAGTCACAGAGAGTTGTGTTGTTTAGAATAGGATAGGATAGGATTTACTTTATTCATCCCCAATGGGGAAACTGGTGTGCCACCATGGTCTGTACAACTTAGAACATACAACACAGAGTTTCAACAAGCCTCAAGGTCTTATTTAGCAGCAGGAAGAAAATAATCTTTTTGTTTAGCAAAAAGTGCTACCAACCATGTGTTTTATATCAACTAAAATACTAAACAAAAAAGCATGACACACAAGCAAATATGTTACATTGTGTATGTAAAACATTAACCTGTATCCATTTCTCAGAATGTGTCTGAAACAGACCACAGAGTACTATTGCCAATGATCTAACAGGATGTGGTCATTGGCGCTAAGCTTTTCTGAAAACTGCAGCCGTCTTGGTTTAAACTTAGCAGGACCAATGCTGTGCACAGAGGGTCAAGTAACAATATAGTTATAAGGTAAAATCATGCAGTGATCATGCAGTAGCAGTAGCTACTGTATGTTTAATGTACAATAATGGTAAAGTTCCCAAAAAAGGAATAAGCTAAGAAAGAAGTATACATTGATTCATTTCTTCATACAATGAATATAAAAAACACTGGCAGCATTTGAATGGCAGCAAAACATTTTCTCCAAAACTGCACATGCACTTCCACTCACCGGCCGCTTTATTAGGTACACCAGTTAAATTTCTTGTTAACACATATAACTAATCAGCCAATCACATTGCAGCAACTCAATGCATTTAAGCATGTACACCTGGAAAGGACATCTTATTGAAGTTAAAACCGAGCAACAAAATGGGGGAGAAAGGGGGTTTAAGTGACTTTGAACATGGCAATGTTGAGGGTGCCAGACGGGCTGGTCTGAGTGTTTTAGAAACTGCTTATCTACTGGGATTTTCACTCTAAACCATCTCTAGGGTTTACAGAGAATGGTCTGGAAAAATAAAAAATACCCAGTGAGCGGCATTTGTGTGGACGTAAAATGCCTTGTTGAAGTCAGAGGTCAGTGGAGGATGGGTATAGTGGTTTGAGATGATAGAAAGGCAACAGTAACTCACATAACCACTCTTTACAACCAGGGTATGCAGAATACCATCTCTGAACGCACAAAATGACCAACTTTGAAGCAGATGGGCTACAGCAACAGAAGACCCCACCGGGTGCCACTCCTGTCAGTTAAAAACAGGAAACTGAGGCTACAATTCTTACAGGATCACCAAAATTGGACAATAGAAGATTGGAAAAATCTTGCCTGGTCTGATGAGTCTCGATTTCAGTTGTAACATTCAAATGGCAGGTTCAGAATTTGGCGTAAACAACATGAAAGTCTGGATTCATCCTGCCGTGCACCATCAACCATGCCACGTTCAAAGTCACTTAAACCCCCTTTCTTCCCCATTCTGATGCTCGGTTTGACTTCAGTACATTGTCTTGACCACGTCTACATGCCTAAATGCATTACATTGCTGCCATGTGATTGGAAGATTAGCTTTTTGTTTTATAAGCCATTGAAGAGGTGTACCTAATAAAGTGGCTGGTGAGTGTACAGTTTTAATAAGTTGTTTTCAAAGCAGTAGACATATGGAAATGCACCACACCTAAGGCTCTGCTCCCAGATACTAAACACTGCACCTGCACCTGTTCTGCTGCCAACTGACTGTGACTGAATGGAAATGACAACAATATTAAATTAAGGTCTGTTTGTTGTTGAAGAGAAAACAAGAGACAGCAGTGGAAACATCTGCACAAGCTCTACAACAGTTCTCTCTAAGATGATGATGTTTTGTTATGGGAAAATTTTAAATGAAATATTCTACTTACCCAAGATGAACCTTGAAAAAAACCACACATGATAAAGAAATATTTGAAAAAACATTTGTGATTAAGCTTTGATTAATACAGCTGATATCTTGATACAGTGTCGCAGAGATTTGCTCACCATGGAAATGTGTTTGCTAACAGGAAGTCAAGATAAAGAAGGGCCAAATCTTATACTTATTCACTTTCTTTATTGCACTGTTGGAGGAGCCCAGCGACTGCTCTGTAATGGTTGTGCATATGACAATAAAACCATCTTGAATCTTGAATCTTTTCCTCAACTTGAGTCCTTTTATTTTAAACTCTTACTGTATATGTATTTATATTCAGGCAGATACTTTGTCTAACTGCCTGAATGTGCACATAATACTTCCCCTTTTTTAAATATTTATTTAAATGTTTATTTAAATGTATGTGTAATTTATTTTGTTGCTGTTTTTTTCTTCAGCACTGTATGCTACTTGGAGGCAAGAAAAGCACAGAGATTCCCCTGGAGGGCTACCTCCTCAGCCCCATTCAGAGGATCTGCAAGTATCCGCTGCTGCTGAAGGTAGGAGGCATTCAAAACACCCCATCTCAACAACCTACTAGTGTATTTGACTACATGGGGGGGATGGGTTTGGGACTGGTCACAGAATACCTGTCTAAAGCCTGTTACATACTCCGCGAGAAGAAAGAAGAATGTTCTCGCAGCTTGTTCTCCACACATCGTCCAGGCCAAACTTTCTTCTCGCAGCTTGTCCGAGAACTATTGTGTGATTGGTCAGTCTGAAGTCAATGAGGAAAGCAAAGTGCCCGTTTTAAAGAAGTAAGGAAAATCAGCTGGCGCTACTGAGTCAGTTACCATGGTAACAACGCGTGACGTGTGCCACGGTGAGGAGTTCGGCACTTGAGTTCTCGTGAAGTATGTAATGTCAGACCAGAAAGAACTTCTCGCAGCTCTGTCACCGAGAACATTGTTCTTTCTTCCCATCACTGTGATCAGCGGAGAGTCTCATGCAGGGCTCAAATATACTGTAACACTCGCTAATACATTTAGTCTTAAGCGATTAGTAAGTTATTGAGACCACCCGCCACTTTGCCCGGGGAAATATTTGTGCTCTGCCGGCTTTTCTAGCGACACAGCTCTCTACATTAAAAACACTCTGTAGATCAGCACATAGAAGTTAAGTTACTGTTAAAACAAACAGAGCATTAAGGCTGCGGCTTCACATTAAAAGCCTTTCACTGGCTTCACATTAACAGCATTTTACTGGACAAACGTGAGTTGACTTTTATTTTGAAGTAACAGGAAGCTAGCCGCCGACACAGCCCCTTCACAGCCCTGTAGTGCTCCAGTCACTAGCAGCATGTCTTCTGTTTTCATGAGTTCTACGTGATGAAATAAGAGGACAGAAAGCTTGTCATTTGCAATAGGCCTACTTAACACTAAGCTCACACCAGAAGCTTCATGAACATTAGTGGCATTCATTTTTGATTACAGTAAACTGATTGATTACATGAGCCAAATTGCGCCGGAAGAGCTATCTACTAGGCTACAAGTGTGACCGCCAACTACTGGCTTGGCATGCATACTGCAGCAATTTCGGCCTGTTTTTCTGAAGTTGTGAGCCTGATGAAGTTTTCGTCTGAATGCAGAAACTTTTGAAAACGTAAAGGGAAAAGCTTTCCGTTTTCATTGAGACCGTTACCATGTAAACATGGCCAAACACTGAAATGTATTTTTCCATGTGCCTGCTTTTGGCACTTCTACAGTGTATGTTGTTTTGAAACTCAGCACACCTCCCCTTTCCCCCACATAGGAGCTACTGAAGCGGACTCCTAAGAAGCATGCAGACTATCCAGCAGTAGAAGAGGCTCTGCAGGCCATGAAGGCTGTCTGCTCCAACATCAACGAGACCAAGAGGCAGATGGAGAAACTGGAGGCTCTGGAACAGCTGCAGTCCCACATCGAGGGCTGGGAGGTGAGAGCACACCGTGAGGAGAGAGGAGGCTCCTGTGTCACTAGGAGACTACATAGAGTTCCACTTAAAAGCTGCTGCTTACTTGAGAGCTGACAAATAGTTACATAACAGTTTGGGCCAGTGCTGAGAAATACAGACTTCTAGAGCACCTGGAAATGCAACACAATTCTGATTTGCAAAAGGGAGAAACAAGTCCTGTAACATAAGCACAACAAAAACAGAGTTATTTAAGAAATACCCCAACCACCACAGGCTCCATTTATGTGAAGAGTTAAGCACCATTGCAGCCAAATCAATGCTCTGAGCACAGGGGCCACGGACGGGGCTTGGGAGCCGAGCGAAGGGTCCAGTGCATTTTTCACGCCTCCCTCACCCACCACAACAGAGGCCTTGTCTTAGCAGGCACCAGAGGGACAATCCACCCACACAGGGTGCCAAGGGAGATGCCAACAAGCTCATTGCCCAATCAGAAGAGACCTAGCAAGCAGAGCTCTAGTCTCACATGCACTGAGAGGGTTATATCAGCGGACCTTTGGAGAGGGGAGGGGGGGGGGGGGAGACAAATGAAAGATGGAACTAGAAGAGTGGGCCCCAAAGGGACATCCCACTGTCTGCATGCCAAAACAGAACCCTTCTTTTCACCATTTGACCTCAATAATTGTCCACCAAAGCAACAAAAAACATGATAAGTTTTGGTAAACCGACAATAAAAGAGCATATTTACAGCGTAGCTGAAGGGATTAGCCAATCAACAGAGCAAAAGACAGAGGGTCATCTCATAAATAATTTTGATTATAATTGTACATTTTTTCAAGCAAAGCTATCAACGATTATCCTGATTATCCAGCTTCCCAAAGCTGAAGCTGTGTTTTTTTGTATTATTATTTTTTTTTAAATGAGAGTAGGGGAGAGTGGGGTTTTCTAGAAACAAGGGGTGGCACTACTTCCCCGCTGGCACAACTCACCCCACTCCCCCTTAACTGTTAAAAAAACAATACGTTTGAAGTTATCACCTAAGGCCCGGGACACACATCCTGCGTCTACCTCTGGAGAGCGTCTGTGTCTGTTACTGCTGCGTCTCTCTCTCTGTTTTCAGCCCTGTCTTTCTACACTGAGTTTTCATAAATAATTCCATTAATAGGAAGTTGTTTCATGTCACTTTATGATAAATATGATTAATATTGAGTTTCCACAGTAATCCATGCGCCTCATTGCCTTTTTCTTTCTCTGAAAAAAAAGGCTCCGCCTCCTGAGGTGTAGTGGTGCGTCGCTGCAGATGCGCCTCCGGCGGGCGTTGGAGGTTGAATGTGTGGAGCTGCAGTGTTTTAACACTGTTAAAAGTCGTATTTTGATCATAACCTAATGCAGTGCTTCTCAAATGGTGGGGCGCGCCGAAAAAAAAGTCAGATGCAGTAGACGCTGGATGTGTGCCTTAGGCTCTGTGCAAGTAATATTGCTAACAGGCACTTTTAGATTTATTATTGAACTTATTGTCATTAGTCATTAAACCGATAACAGCCATTAGGTCAGTGGTTCTCAATTATTTTCTGTCATGTCCCCCCTAGGGGACAGAAATGTTTTCGCGCCCCCCTAAATTTAAATACTATTGAGAACCTGCTAATATTTATTTATTTATCTGTACAAAACCACTGTATGAGTTTCTGGCACGGGCATTCTGCATACAATCACCTTATTATCAAATTAGAGAACAAAAATTAGCTGAGATAACTTCTGCAGCAAAAAAATGCAAAGTTCAGTTTAATAGCTCAATTTGTAATGATTCACTGAGGTTTGCATTTCAATCAAAACATTTTTAAACTGTAAACATAGTTAAGGTGGTGTTTTTTTTATTATTATAGGCCAATAGGCCTTCTGTGATGCGATAACCAATAATTCATTAAAGTTATTATTAGTCTACTTGCTTGATTTCTTTTTAAATAGCCTATGACCATACACAAGCACACATAGCGCTTGCTAGCACTTTAAAAAAACTTTTTTTTGGTCAGTTGGAAATCGAGGCAGCCCGCGCCCCCCTCCCCCCCCCCCCTGACAACTCACGGCGCCCCCCCAGGGGGGCGCGCCCCACCATTTGAGAAGCACTGCATTAGGTTATGATCAAAATACGACTTTTGATAATCCAAGTTGATCTGATTCATTTAGGAAAAATTAATTATTCCTGTTCAAGACAGGCGATTTCTCTGTCCAATTCCTTTGAACAACTAGGACAGGCGATTCTCCCATAACCCCCGCCCTGCCCCACCCCACGCTGTCAGCATTAGTCCTGTTCTTCTCTCCTCTCTCCAAACACTCTCGAGAGCAATCACCTCCAGACCTAATGGAAGAGGAAGCAGCAGTGCAGAATCAGGCCCAGACGCATTACGCTTTCTAGATAGACTGCACAACAACACACACACACACACACACACACACACACACACACACACACACACACGCGTGTTGTGTTTTCATCACTTGGAAAGACATTACATAGACTCATTTTCTAAATCTCAAAAAAGTCTTGAACTCTGATTATTAATTAAATTCAGAAAACATGTCATTGTATGTCAACCAGAGAAAGCCTCTAACAAACCAGTGCCTGCCGTTTATTTCATTGGCCTTTGTACTCCTTCATAAAGAGAAGGCTTCTTTGGATCTTAACAGGTTGTGGTGTATTTGATAGCTGACGAGAAACGTCTTGAAGAAATTTCTGATCCCATCCTGTGAAGGTGGTGGGCTGCAGAGAGTAACTCTTCCTGAATAAGGACAGTGCAGTTGACTCTTTTATATAACAATGTTTTCCCCTTGGCCTGACAATGCATTTGATCAAGTTTCACAGCAGGGATCAGAATAAGGCTCAAGCACTTCCACATCCAGTCTGTATGCCATGAGTCATGGATTTCCTTCCTCTTTGAATAAACAGCTGTGTGTATATGTGTATCTGGACCCAGCCCTATATTTGTAGCTTGTGTATCCTTGAGTGAGAAAATAATTACAAAATATCACGCTGGAAATTCTACATGTAGGCCAGGTATCTGCTCTACTGCCTTGTTTGTGTGCAGTGCATCCAATCAACAGGCAGGAAGCCTCAGTTGTGTTGTAACCTGTCAGAGGTTCAGTGATTGGCTAGCGAGAGGCCAACTGTCCTAGAACTGAACTTTATATATCTGCAGTTCATCATTTAAAGTTGGGTGGGGGACAGCCATGTTTACGCCTTCCGATCATTGACGGAGAAATGAAAACACTTTGTTCACATTGTCAAAGTTGAATTTGATATTGTTTCACTGAGGTTGTTTTGATACAGACAATGTTTCCCTTGCAGCTCCATGCTCTGCTCAAATATAACACACTTTAGTTTGAACACACAAGCATGAAGACTGGAAATGACAAATGGCCCTGTAAATAATGAATATAACTGCTATTCTAACCGCTGTAACTCTGTCATGCTCCTTCAATGATAAGGTGATTAGCTAATGTCTTTTTCAATTCTTCAATTATTTTTTTCCAGGGGACCAACCTGACAGATATTTGCACAGAGTTGCTGCTTCATGGGAATCTCCTTAAAATCTCTGCAGGCAACATCCAGGAGCGTGTCTTCTTCTTGTTTGACAACCTTTTGGTTTACTGTAAGAGGAAGTCCAGGTGAGAAATGGCTCCTTCCAGACCACTATATATATAATTATATATATATATATATATATATATATATATATATATATATATATATATTATGTATATATATTATATATAATATATATGATATCTCTTATAGATATCTCTCTATAGATATATCTATATTCCGCTTGCCATATATATGCTACAACAACAGTGTGTCAGGAAAAGCATTCAAGAATATTGTTATTGACAGAATACTGCAAATAAGGTAGACATTGGCAGATGTCAACATTCCTTATTGAACAGGTTTTTGAGTGTGCAAGAAAAACAAAACTAACTACATGTGTGTGCGTCTATCGTAGCTGTCTTCGTATGAATGCACATGTGTTACAGACACAAGTTATTTTCTTTAGCGTGGAACCCTGCCCAGTGTAACCACAGTGTTGTCCCACTCCCTAGGGTTTCTGGGAAGAAGTCCACCAAGAGGACCAAGTCTATCAATGGGCCCCTCTATCTGTTCAGAGGCCGGATCAACACGGAGGTGATGGAGGTGGAAAATGTGGAAGATGGAACAGGTTTGTATTGGCCCAGCAGCCTTACCTTTGCTCTCTGTCCATTCATGCCACTCTCCCAGGGCATTTGTGTCATTTCATTGTGTCTCAAGGCTCTGGTTGATTTCTATGTTAGTCAAACAATTTATTTGTTCCCTTTTGATATCCCCCGGTATTATAGGACATTTTTATTTTGAATAATAATTACTACTTCCAAATGGCCCTGCGGTGCTGTTTTGACATTCCACATCATGCACATAGCATTTAGAAAGTGGTGGTTGATATGAATCAGGTACTTGTTGACAGTTTGGGTGGAGTGTGATACTTGCACCTAGTTTCAAACAGGATGTAGCTTGCAGCCTGATGTACCACCTTTTGATGTCAGCTTACTCAGTAATGGGTTGGTGTGTCGGTACAAATCAGATTTGCAAAGTGCAAAAAGCCAAGTCTGAGCTGGGTGATACACTGGATGTGCTCTCATAGTGGTTGAGATATTGTGCCTAGATAAACAGCTCAACTGTTGGCATGTTGAGATACTCAGCTTACTTTGCTGTTGTGGTTTTGGTGCAGAGCCACTGTGCTGTACATTGTCTGCTGCTGGGGGAACACTTCATCTTCCTCTCTCACGTGTTTTTTCTTTTTTTCTCTCTTCTGCTCTGGCAGAACATTATGCAACACAAGATCACGTGACCTGTATCTCTCTATGTCGGCTGCTGGCTGTCACATTTAGGCTAAGCTAGAGGGGAAACCACAAAGAAAAACATGTCATATTCGCAGAACTAAAGGGGTCCCGTACTAAAGCTGGAACGCACACTGATCTATGTCATGTAACTTTATTTGAACAGGGACAATGTACAAGAGAAACATTAACCTTGTTTAAGTTAATGAGAGATGCATTGTACCAGGTTTTAGCGTGCTGTACATTCAGTGTCACAAAGTTCCTTAGGGGAGGAGGTGCAGCATTGTGTATGATTAAAAAAAAATAAGAGAACATTAGCAAGCACAAGTCGATGATGGTGATATTGACGTGTTTTTTTATCATGACAATCTCTACATATGCACCTATTTGAAAAGTACATTGTTAAAGTCTTCCCAACATTAAGTGTAATATTTGAGTCAATAAGCCATTTAGCCAAATGTTCCAACTCCTCTGTCAATATAGTAGCAACTTCTTAGGCATTTTTTGCCACGAGTTTACAACACAGTGTTTCAGAATACATAATAAGTTCAACATAATTACATCCCATTTCGAAGTGTAAAATATGTGACATTTTGATGTACCGTACTTTCCGCACTATAAGACGCACTGGACTATAAGCCGCAGGTGTTATAATGTTTAATTACCATATGTAAGAATTCGTGCACAGAGGGGATTGTCGGGAAAGAGATGGCTGCTTGAGGAAGCTCCCATTTATTAACATTTCAACAAACAAGTTGCATATTTGCATAACGTAGCCTATTCAAGTGTTACCATTTAGTGCAATAGCTACTAGGGATGGGCACGGGTGTTTTCACTACTCGTGTGATCGCTTGCATTCCTCGAGGATCAATCGATTCTGCTCGTTAAACTTTTTTCAATTTTTAGAACGCAGCGCATCTGTCAGCAGAACGGTGCATCGCAATAAAGCCAATAACCTGCGCTTAATGCTTCTTGTCAAACAGTCACAGTTACCATATGATTGTAAGGATTTATTTTCCACAAGTTTAAAACACATTTTCCCAACTGAAAGTAATTAAATAAGCGGGCCACAATTTAAACCGATCGAGTAGGTCTGCGGTGGAGAGAAAAAAAAGAGAGAAAAAAAAAAGCATGGGCTGTAGTTGGCTAACAATCAAAATAGACACCATTTAAAATAAGAAGGGCAGCAAATAATTATTGTCCTACAATTTAAACACGTAGATAGGCTAAATAACTCACCAAAGCAGTAGAAGTAGTAGTTGTAGGCTATATCCAACCGTGTATGCTCACTCCGTGTCCGTGACTAATTACCGCGACTAATACCTCGTTAACGGACCGTTACACCGGTCGGCTTTTGAATCTCAATCCTATATTCCATAATAAAGGCTTCTTAACTGTCGTTTGCTCGAATGTGCCCGAAGTCAGCCTGGCTTCTTTACGTGACTATCCAAGTTTTCCAGCACCGCATTCAGCTCCGCGGTGCTGTGGAGACCACACACACTGGCTGCGCTGCATGGAGGTGGCAGTTATTTGCGGTTGCTGTTTGACACAACGCTTAGTTTATTTAACTTAATTCAAAATATTTAATTTTGTTAAACTTTATTTTATCCGTTTTGTGCCGTTTTGTACATGTAGGCCTATAACATTTTAAAATAGGGGCGGCCCGCCGGCCGGCCTAAAGGCTACAGACACTAAAAAAAACAAAAAACGATTTTCCTCAGCCACCAATCGAGATCATTTGAAACGAGGAGTACTCGATTACTAACGCCCATCCCTAGTAGGCCTAGCTACAGAACATATACTGTGCTGTGTAATAACAGGGTCGAAAAACGGGGAAAAAGTCGCGGCTTGTAGTCCGAAAAGTACGGTATTTTTTTTTTACAGCTCAAAGGCCTGAATTGAATTGCAAAGATAAGAATATTAGATAACCCATATTTAATTAACTATTTAATAATATAACTATACAATAGGCTCAGACCTTAATTCAAGCAGTTAAAGAGGCTGACTTAAATAGTTACCCGTTTGATTTATTTATTGTGAACTGAGTGGAAAGCGTTTCACCATTGCAAACGTAAAATGTCTTCACCGACCTTTACACCTCTCTCTGTCTGGATCACAGCCCCCCTCACCAGATCAAAGCATGCACTGAGTTACATACCATTTAACTAGAATCCATCATTTCCTTTCCAATGGCTAAAAACAGGCTCCACACAGTATGTGTGTCCCAACCCAGTTCGCTGCTCCCTGTGGGACCTTAAGTATCAGATCTATATAAATGACCTTTGAGCGTTAGCCTAATGCAGCCCATTACCAGTGGCCATTCATTATTCACTAGCTGCTCACCTGCAGCTAAATGGAGGATAGAAGTAGAAAGGGGTATGAGGAGAGATTCTGTTGAGTCAGTGGAAATATGGTCTTTACCGGCTCTCACGCCGCATCATGTTCTTTTATTAAACATTGCAAATCATTGCTTGAGCAGTTGATTGCAGCCAAATGTTGCAGTCATCCTTTTACTTTATGTTGTATATGTGTGTTTTATTATTTAGAATAATGATTTAATTATTAGATGGCAAGGGGGCATGTCCGCCCCCCCAACTCATTGAAGAACTGTAGCCGGTGTCAGTCTGGTATTGTGGCAATCAGGTGCACACGCTGTGGAAACAAATCATTTTGACCTCTAACATTTTAACTCTACAAGGATCATTTCAATACACTCATTACGTGTTTGAGAAAATAAGACAAAAAAACACAGACACAAAGTGAAAATGCTCGAATGTTTGCCATGAAAACTGTGAACCTAAAGATAAATTGCATTTTACCTTTTTAAACCTACATTTGTATTACAATTCTCAAAACATACAAACAGAACAACACAGCCAGGCACCGCCACATCCAACCATCAGCAAAGTCAAACAGCAAACATTCTGAAACACACAGGCCGGAACAACATCAGCCCACCTCATCTCCTCTATGCCAAACAGCAAGTCAGAGGCAGGTCAGATCCCAAGAGGACAGGATTGGGGGTATAAATCAATAACCACGTGTTCTATTCCAATAAATACTTAAAGGTTCAGTAAGCGGAATGGTCAGTTTAGCTAACTTCCTGTCCGTGACTGCAGTTAGCAGTCCCCCTCCCTCGTCCCCACGTCACCACATTAATGCACAAGCAGCGAGTCATCTAGCATCATCTCAGATCCGTAAGTGTGATAAAACATGATAAAAACCATCAAAACAGACATTGGGAAGGATTTTTACCTGCTCCGCCATTGTAGGCGCATACACATTCACCCATCTGTCGCTTTGCACGTGCACCGGCAGTGAGACAGGTGCCGGTTTGTAGCGTTCTCTCTTCTGATTGGTTATCAGTAGTGGGATCCTCGAAAAGTTTATATGCCGATTACATGCAGAGCGGGTGACTGAGAGATTGGCTTTATAAAACGTGCACACTATATAAGTGATCACTTTATGAATAAAGAGCGATTTAACACTTATATTAACATAAATAAATCGCTTACTTCACCTTTAAACCATTTCTTCAATCTTGCTAAGTATAAATATTTTTGCAATCTCAGTAAGAAGGTTAGTCTTTCCATCTCATGAATTTGAAGCCAATTTTCTATAAAAGGAGGATCTACCTGTAACCATTTAGGATGAATGTTCTTGTTTGCTGTCACTGTTTGTATTTTAAGAGCTATCTATCGTTTGCTGTTATTTCTTCTGGTAAATCACCCAAATAAAGTGACAAACATGTCAATGGAATCTGCAGCCCAAGAATCTGCTGCAAATTACTCTTTAAGTTTCCCCAAAAATGTTTTATCTTAGGGCAGGAACAAAACATGGTGGTGATCCGCCCCTCTGTCCCCACAGTTTCTCTAACATGTAGGAAGATAATGGTCTAAGAATATGTTTGCAGTTTAGGGGTAATGAAAAAACGTAAATGAGTAAATCCTATCACACGTTTCACTAGTTATTTTCACATTCAATTATTTTTCCCACCTCTCCATGATATACTTTGTAGTATTTCCTAGACCATTTGATAACATGAGCAGCCTCTGTTGTTTCATACTGTAAAGCAGGGTGTCTATTAGCTCTGTGTCTGAGCCATCTCTGTTCACCTGCGTTAGCCTGATGCTGTGATTGTGGACACCACCGATGACATCTTGTAATAACTGATTCATCTCTGTCTTGAGAGCACTGTTTCATGTCATAGCTCAAGCCGTTCCTGAAGTCCGTTAGCTCTTTTGTTTTAGCACAGATTTCACTTATTTGATATCCCTGCCCTAGTTGATGGAAATATCTTCCTCAACACCTGAGTCAATGTCAGCACAGGCTCCGTTATAGTCTGCAGCTTTCTTCTCTTTTCCCTCGTTGTGGTTTTTAGTTTCCCCTGTGTTTTCTTGCCTTAACCCCCTCCCGTTGTAGTTCAATGAAGGATCTTGCAAAATAAATTGTGTTTTGGAAGGTTTTTTCAACAAACTGTCAATGTTGGCATCTTTAAACTCTCAACGGTCCAAAGTCCAATTTGCATTTTTTATTAGGCTTTATTATTTGTTTTTAAACGTATGCCTCAAACTTAAAGGCCATACTTACCATACACTCTTCCAAATTTTTGTTTCAGATTATTCGTTAGGGGGCGCTCGTGGTGTAGTGGCTCAGTCCTCGCATCAGACCCTGTTTGAGATTGACCCGTGGTTGTTCTCTGCATGCCATTCACCTCTCTTCCCCATTTCATCTCTGGCTCTCTGCACTATCAATACAAGCCTTGAAAATGCAAAAAAAAAAATATCTCTAAAAAAAGATGATTCATTAATGCCCTTCCATTTGAAAATAAATCTAACTTGATGCTTGATTTCTTTGCCTTGCAGCGGACTATCACAGCAACAACTACACCGTGACCAATGGTTGGAAGATTCACAACACTGCCAAAAACAAGTGGTTTGTCTGCATGGCCAAACATGCAGAGGACAAGCAGAAGTGGCTGGACGCCATCTTGAGGGAACGGGAGCAGAGAGAGAGTAAGTTACACTTTATTTTAAATGCCATTGATAGGGCCCAATAAACAGAAACCCTTTCTATATACCTGAGTTCCCTTCATGAAAAATTCTTGTTTGAAAAGGAACTCAGTTGCCAGTTTATGAGGCTCAACCATAGATAGTATATAAAATGGATGTAGCATCCGGGCTGACCTCAGTTATTCCAACTGCATCCAATCGTCCTGGCCTATGCGCGTCGCCATCTTGTCAGATTTTTACTCCGCCTCATTTCCTCTTACTGAAAAAGGTCATTGATGTGACGTCAGGGAGAGGGTGATACGCCCATCTAGCTGACGTATACCTCCGAGGCAAAGTGAGGGCCAGTGGGCGGCTAGCTGTCACTCAAGTGACCGCACCCTAATTATTCATACATGTTAACCTCCAATAGAATAAAAACTAGCCTGCTAGACCAAATTCACCCTCCTCAGTGTTGTCATGGAGATATGAAGAAAACAAACAGACTAGAATGTTTTTTTGGACCAGGCCTTAAATAGGTTTAATAATCCTGTGAAAACTTATTATTTAACATGGGAGTCAATGAGGAATTGCTCTGTTTTGAAACCTGCCCTTAGTGGCCACCCAGTGAACTGCAATTTGTCACTTCTGCATTGGATGCTGGTAGAACTCACTGTGGTTGGGGCTTGGGTACAACTAGCTAAAAGTCATGCAGGTCATCACTAGGGCCCTGCATTAAATCATGAATGTTGACTTGAAACTTGTTTTTCAAGAGGTGTCGATTCAACTTTATTATTGTTTGGAGGATGTAGTTTGTGGTGCTATTGAATTATGTAAGAATTATGTTGTACTGACAGGTGTTTCTATTTTATTGTCCAGCCCATGTAAATGATGTGGTTAAAGGCACTACGAGTAAGATGGCACGTTGGCGTCCCCTTTGGACAAAAGCGGTAGTATTTTTACGACGCCCGCTGTCGCAAATGCTCGTGCCAGGCGCGCGAGTGTGAACTGAGAAGGGCGCAATATAGTGCATGTACGTGCGTTGAAAGTGTGAGGACTCTTTTCGGCTCCGTGAGAGTGGTTTTGACACTGCATCAACTAATGCCAGTCAGTACACACACCTGATTGCAATGAGTTGATGCAGCAGCGTCACCTAACTAGGCTACCCTCTCTCACGGAGCTGTGTCCTCACAGAAAGCGAATGAAAGAGAGACGGCAGTTTGTATGGATCACGATGAGGTAATGTGTTTGTGTTGTTGATGTAAATAATGACTATTTCAGATAATGGTTATCTGATGATGGTGAAGCAAAGCAAACGTTGTTAGTACCAACCGCTCATTCATTTAGGAGTAAACACAGTCTAGTTTCGCTCTCGTGAAATTGTATACACGTTGCTTGGCAACGTCCTCGTCCCGCCCGTAGTCACTCTCTCTTTTCGCTTTTCTTCATTGCATTCTCTTTTTTTCTTTGATGGTTCAGCCCCGTTACCAGTCATTGTGACGACAAATAACTGTCTCAAACAAGGCTCCCGCTCCCCTTCCCTCACCTAGAGGGATAGGCTTCTCAAATCACGCTGCAGCGCCACACTGAAATCTGCAACCAATACGGATATGTGACCATAGAGCCTGCACGAGCGAACCGAAAATCGGACTGGGTGTGCGACCAGACCAAAAGCAGTAATAAAAACTATATAAAAACGTCTTTCTTTGCACTGATGGTCCCGTTTGCTGTTAAAGGTAATTTATGATTATCAGAGGAAACATGAGGCTGTTTAAAAGATATTTAAATGTTACTCGTAGCCGCTTTAACCTAAATAAAAAAACGCCTCACTGCATAATGCAATACAGTACAACACTACCATGCAACGACCTTGCTAGTCAATATTTGCCCCTGTCAATAGCAATTTAACAAAACCTAAAGATTAAAATTGTCTTGACGGCTGGTTTGAGTCTGTTTTTATTAGACTGCATTAGTCTGGTTGGTTGACCAAATGAACTGGCAACTAAGTGAACCAGCTCCCTCCCTCTTCCTCTTCTGCTTTTCTAGCCACTCCGGTTGCTTCCTTGGTCTGCCACGTGGAGCTGCACTCACTAGTCAATCAAATAGTCTGGCTTATACTGATGCGAAACACATTTTAATGGGGGCCTGCATTCCTGATGCGTGGGACTTTCTGTTGTTGCATCTGTTGTATGTTGCGCTACATGTTAGTGTCAACTTCCATTCACAAAGCAGCCAGGCTCCCTGAGCTGGCACACAGTAATGCCTGTGGACGTGCTCATGAACTGAATGCACTGTCTGTGTCCTGCAGTCAGGTTCCACCTTGAACAAGCCAAGCTCCTTTGTTTCATAAATAGCAGCTTAGGTGACATGATGTTTACAGTTGACCTGTGCACCAAGCAGAGGCTGCTGCTACATCAATCTATTTTTCATAAGAAAAACAATGGTTGCAGGAGGAGAGGTATTTGACTTTCTTCTGAGGGAAGGGACTCAATGAAACGTCTGATTCAAAGACAACTGATAACTGATATTGTAAAAACAACATCTTGGTCGAATGCTTCAAATATAAAAAGCAGTCACTTGTCAAAAAGAGTGGAGTTCAATTACATCATACACACATTTTAATTAATCCGGATCTATTTTTAGTATGGTAAGGGTTTTTGTCTTCCATGGACTTCCATAGACAGTTAAATATCTTAGCAGTTTGTAATGTGGAATTAGCTTTGATTTACGTGCTGAAAATCAAAATCGTATTTAGTCCAACCAAAGATTCCACTAGTAGATAGGAGAGAACGGGGTAAGTAGGCACACTTTTTACTCTAGTGAGAATTGCTCATCACCAAAACATCTTTCAATAGCCATTCCTACATTAAAGCTTAAGGTGTTGGCTTGAAATGTGTACCCCTCACTTTTTCTATCTTATTGTAATAAAGAAGAAATTAATCATCAAAGACACCCTTACACATTGTGACAACCGACCCCATCAAGGGGTCGGTTGTCACACACTGTGGGGTTATTTGTCACAATGTTATCTTAATGGGAATAATCATAAAAAGAAGGAAAGAAAGTAGAACTAAATCTAAACATTTAATTGCATTGTCAAGTTGACAAATAGGCCTACATAACTTACTGTAGCCTTTACTTGGCAACTGGTCTAGTTTGGGATGCACTGGGTTGTTTTGATTTTGTTGCCCTTTTTTCTTTTGCATGCTAGCTGCCTTTTCCTGCTCTATTCTTTCCTTCTCTGGGGTGTCAGTGAGGATACAGCTTGACAATTTCTTTCATTATTGGGTTCCTTTTCTGGCTGTAGCCTTTGGATAACATGTGACAACCAACCCCCCAAAAAATGTGACGACCAACCCCAACTTGAATTTCTTGCTAGCATCAAGGCCAACAACCATCTGACAACTAATTAGCTTGCTAACCACAATCTAAACTATAGTTTACCCTTCACACTTTTTATGGGTAACAACTGTTTTGTTATGAACCCATTGTGTAAAAGCCTAGAAGAAAAATACTGAGGAGCTAAATATTTTCAATTTGACATGAAAAACACAAACAGTCCTCTCACCTCAAATTCAGCAGTCTAACTCCAAAGAAGACTATGTAGGTGACCTCTGATCCCAATTCTGGATATTTACATACCAAAATTTCACAGACAGCGCCTTCTGGTTCCGAGATATAACGATTGTGACAACCAACCCGTGTGACAAATTACCCCGTTTTCCCCTACCTTATTCATTGATGGTGAAAAGAAATAGGCCGACAGAACCAGCACTACCTATCTGAGATTCAGAATGTAAACTGATACTCTTGTCGCTCCTTAAAGTTGTTGCCTTCAATCGTGTGACTTCCCTCTTCTGCCTTAAAATGTGCTCCCACCTGTTCAGCACTAGCCATCTGTCTTTGTTATGTTGTGTGTATTGGACAGTGTGAAAGGCTTTAAACACATTAGGGGCGGGTACACAACAGGTCACCTGATAACATTGATGGCTAAAGTTTCAAACTAGAGCCCTCAGGCGATTTGAACCTGATTTGGCTGAAAAATAAAAGAATCCTCTATGGAAGTAAATGAGTGTCATCGGATTTTGAAAATAAAAAGGCATTGCATTTTAAGCACTGACTATTTATGCATTGAAATAACGTATCTGAATTTTTTGCAGCATTGAAATAATGTATCTGAATTTTTTTGCCGCATTGAAATAATGTGTCTGAATGTTTTGCCTCTGAATTTAACTCATTAAATGTTAAACAACTAATTTTCACCTTTATTTTACAATGTTCTCAAATTCAAAAGCAAATATTCAACGTAAAAAAATTCAACGTGCCAAATTCAACTGCAAAATCTCATGTATGAAATTCAGAGTAAAACTTTGGGGACCCAAGGAAGAGCAATCGATCATAGATGCTAGATCGCATTCAAACAAAGAGAGCCAGTGGGAATATTAGCTTGTTGCCTTGGATACCCCTGACTGACGCAGGAAGGCAAATCAGGTTTTAGCCATGTCAAACGGCAACGATGGTGCTTCGGTGAGTACTACAAACATGTTTCTATATATATGCTAGCTAGCCATTATATTCTATCCCTATATAGAAACATGTTTGTACTCACCCAAGCACCATCGTTACTTGCGTTGCCGTTTGACATGACTAAAACCTGTTTTGCCTTACTGCATCAGTCAGGGGTATCCAAGGCAACGAGCTAATATTCCCACTGGCTCTCTTTGTTTGAACGCGAACTAGCATCTATGATCGATTGCTCTTCCTTGGGTCCCCAAAGTTTTACTCTGAATTTCATACATGGGATTTCGCAGTTGAATTTGGCACGTTGAATTTTTTAACGTTGAATATTTCATTTTGAATTTGAGAACATTGTAAAATAAAGGTGAAAATTAGTTGTTTAACATTTAATGAGTTAAATTCAGAGGCAAAACATTCAGATACATTATTTCAATGCGGCAAAAAATTCAGATACATTATTTCAACGCTGCAAAAAATTCAGATACGTTATTTCAATGCATAAATATTCCGTGCTTAAAATTCAATGGCTTTTTATTTTCAAAATCCGATGACACTTATTTACTTCCATAATCCTCAAGCGTTTAGTTTGAGTGGATGTTAGCTGAGTTCAACTGTCAACATAATCTTTTTTTAATGTTTTCCCCGCAAATCAGCCTTTTTAGATTTCCATCGAATAAGACTCAAGACTAAGCATGTGACCCTGTGATGAAAGGCTTTGTGTGTGCTGCAGCTTGTGGTGTTCAGTTTCAACCTGGCAGGAAATCCACCTGAGGCTAACAGATGCCAGATCAGTCACAGCACCCAATCCTCCCCACACTCTCTCTTTCGATTACCCACTTTACAGTACATTCTACTCTCATACAATAGACAGCTCTATGATAAAGTTTTTCTGCAAAAAAATCTTGGCAACATTATTTTACCCCCAGATCTCCTCCTTCATGCATTCATGCTTTTCCTCACACGCCTTGTTTAATGTGACCTTTTCCATGTATCTACTGTGTAGATACATGTATATATTGGTGGCCTGTCCATGTGTTGAACATAAGGCTTTCCTGAACACTCTCAAAAGACTTGCATTGTTCAACCCACTGCCAGCTGGACCTGTTTGGTCTTATCAGTGTCTTGGTGGGAGTTTAGGGGAAATGCGTGGGTTGGGATGGTGTCATAGAGCCAGGCTATGTGCCTGTACCAGGGAGACGAGGAGCAGCCCAAGACAAACTGTGACAGCTGGAGGGGCCTCTGTTCCGGACAGGCCCCGTCTGTTGTTCAATGACACTCATTGTTTAAGTCTACTCCAGCTGCTGTCAAATGTAATAGAACTCTCTTTCCATCACAGGCTCACCAGTTCACTGCCCCACAGAACCAATGGGGGAAAAAATGGAATTAAGAGTGAACATGTAACTTTATATATTGTTTGTCTCGGCCCATCCTCTCCCTTTCAGTTGGTCCGATTTCCTCTGCAATGCTTCCCTGGACAGCATTAGAGAGTCAGCAATGTGGCACATTGTCCCGTTCCTTCTGTTCACATTTGCAGATGTCAGTCACTGAAAAGGATTCAGCTGACTGTAAAGCCTGCATTCACCTTCTGCAGCTACATGAAAGGAAGTAACCACTCAGCATTTTGTATTTGTTGCCCAAAAAACATAATTTGAAGACGAGCGAAGTCTCCTACTATCTTCAAGCAGGAAGCTAAACAGTGGAACTAAATGTGTGAATTCACTGATTAGTTAGGCAGTCTGCAAACCTCACTGGCACAATGCTTTGATGATGGACCATTGTGAACTTGTGTGTGTGTGTCCCTTCAGTTTGGTGTGGCACGCATTTCTTTGCGTTTCCACTCTCAAAAGTTGCGAAGGATACCAAATTAAGTGAAGCGTGATGCACCTATTTTTGTCAGCCTTTCGTTGTGTTACCAAGCCGTTCAGGTCCCAAAAGGGTGGAGCTACACATTGCAGTCCCGTTGATTGGTTGACAAAATTATCACCTTCTTGCAAGGGATAAACCAGCGTGTGTCATTTCCTCGCCAAAATGAAGAGTTTTGTGTTAAAGAAAAATGTCTGCTCACAGCTCTTGGTTCATTGTTATTGTTTGTTATGTACAACCCCAATTCCGAAAAAGTTGCGACGTTATGTAAAACGTATATAAAACAGAATGTGATCAGAATGTTAATCCTTTTTCACATACAATCAAGTTGAAAACAATACAAATGCAATATACTATATTTTATGTTTTACCCTATCTATTTAATTCGTTTTCATAAATATATGCTTATTCTGAATTTGATGCCAGCAAAACATTTAAAAAAAGTTGGGATAGGGGCATAAAAAGATTGGGAAAGCTGTAGAATGTTAAAAATGTTTGGATATTACTCACATACACATGTTAACTGGAAACAGGTGATATTATCATGAATGGATATAAAGGGGCATCCTGTAAAGATTCAGTCTTCACAAGCAATAATGGGGTGAGGCTCACCACTTTTTGAAGAACTACAGAGGAAAACAGTCCAACAGTTTAAAAACAACATTCCTGCAAAGATTTAAGATTTAAGGGGGCGCCCTTAGCTCAGTTGGTAGGGCGTCCCCCCCATGGGCCTCGGCCAGCAGCGGACCCGGGTTCGATTCCAGCCCGCGGTCGTTCTCTGCATGTCACTCCCCTCTCTGGCCCATTTCAACTCTGTCAATAAAGCATAAAAATGCCAAAAAAAAAATCTTAAAAAAAAAAGATTTAAGATTTACACGATCTACAATCCATAATATAATTAAAATATTAAGAGAATCTGGAGAAATCTCTGCATGTAACGGGCAAGGTCCAAAATTAAAATGTAATGCCCATGACCTCAGGTGGCACTGCATTAAAAAAAATCATGATGTTATAAAGGGTATTACTACATGGGCCATGGAACACTTCAGAAAACCATTGTTGGTAAACACAGTTTGTCGCTACATCTACAAATGCAAGATAAGACTCTACCATGCAAAGTGAAAGCCATATATCAACAACATCCACACATGCTGCAGACTTCTCTGGGCCTGGGCTCATCTGAGACAGACTGATGCAAAGTGGAACAGTGTGCTGTGCTCTGACGAGTCTACATTTTAAATAGTTTTTGTAAATCATGGACGTTATGTCCTCTGGGCTCCAGAGGAAAAGGACCATCCAGATTGTTACCAATACAAAGTTGAAAAGACAGATTTTGTGATGGTATGGGGGTGGGTTAGTGCCCATGGCATGGATAACACATCTATGATGGCACCGTTAATGCTGAAAGGTACATACAGGTTTAGGAGCAACATGCTGCCATCCAGACAATGTCTATTTCAGGGACGTCCCTTCTTATTTAAGCAAGACTATACCGAGACACATTCTGCACGTCTTAATACTGCTTGGCTTTGTAGGAACAGAGTGCAGTACTAGACTGGCCTGTCTGCAGTCCATACCTGTCTCCCATTTAAAAGATTTGGTGCACTATGAAGCACGACATATCACAATGGAGACCCCGGAATGTTGAGAATCTGAAGTTGTATTTCAAGCGAGAATGGGAAATAATTTTGCTTTCAAAATGTTGACAATAAATGTCCTCAGTTCCCAAACGCTTACTCAGTGTTGTTAAAAGAAAGGGTGATGTAACACAGCGGTAAACATGTCCCAACTTTTTTGGAACGTGTTTCAGGCACCAAAGTTAACATTGTGTACATTTACAAAAAAACAATAAAGTTTATGAGTTTAAACAAATATATATGATGTGTTTGTACTGTTATTTATTGAATACACGTCAAAAGGGATTAGGAAATGATCACATTCTAATTTATTCACATTATACACAACGTCCCAACTTTTTGGGAATTGGGGTTGTAGCTGCGGGGCCAGTGCCGTTCAATGGCTCTGACCCACAGACTGTATATACACTGACTGTCCGGCACAAACCCCGCCTCCCAAGTAGGGGTGCTGTCTGCAGTGGAAACGCAAGCCAGATCTAGGGTTACCATTGCCAGCCGAACCGTGTTGTGCCGAACTGAACCGAGCTGCTCAGTGGTAACGAGCCCTAGGAAAAAGAAAGGTGGTTGCAGAATGATTAAAATCCCAATGTAATGTGGAATCAGATTACTTAGTGGTGTAGTGGTTGAGCAGCTTGATGGGCCTTAGGGTGGGCAGAGCAGCTGTAGGAAGGTGCAGTGCAGCAGAGTTTAGTTGTCCCAGTCATAAAGTCTCACAGTTCAGTTCAGAAGTTCATCAGATCCCACCAGAAGGTTAAGCAGCTCACAGAGTGGGGCAGCAGGCCTAACAATGGACCCTCACATCTTCTGCTTTACAATAGAGGAATAATAGTGAACAGACCAACACACATCCAAGATCAATATCACATTACCCTGCTGAACTTTACTCTGAAAACAAGTTGTCTCGGAGAGATTAACATCTGAGTTTGTTTCAGAAGGTTGTGTGAGACCGAGCCGCCATGTTCTGCTCCTGGCTTCATTCCATCTGCACAATACCAGAACACAAGCAGTCCAGGCAAAGGCTTGATTGTATCCTCTTACCACACCATGACAGCCTTTTGACTTTTGGCTTGTCGATAGCCTTGGAAAGTATGTTGAAAGTTGTTTTGCGATCGGCCTGCTGTATTTTCCTTGGCCTTGCGATACAGTCACTGTGTTAATATATATATATTTTTTCCATTCATATCAACTCTAGCATCCACTGTTGTCGACTCACGTAAATCATAATTGTCATTATTTTAACAGAAAAGTCATGTTTTCTCATTCCACTCATTATGTTAAAGGTGAAGCTCCTCTTACATGTGACTTGTTTTTCTCTTTCTGTGTTGTAGGTCTCAAGCTGGGCATGGAGCGGGATGCCTATGTGATGATTGCAGAGAAGGGGGAGAAGCTGTACCACATGATGATGACCAAGAGTCGACATCTGATCAAGGACAGACGCAGGAAGCTCAGCATTGTACCCAAGTGCTTCATGGGAAAGTGAGTTTATTTTTGCTTCCTAAGCTCCTGTTTCCCAGACTGTTCAGGAGGGCTTCCTTACAAATTGATGTTACGTAAGATCAGCAGCTTTTTTTAAAAGAACTGGCATCCAGTCTGCCACAGTCATGGCCAAATTCCTAAATTGTTCAATGCCTTCCTTACATCCATTTGTCCACAACGAGTCCCCCCTCATAGTGAAAGGAGACTATCACACAAACTCGTCCTGCGTTCCAATACCCATACTTCCATACTATTTAGTATGCCAAAAGATTTAGGATGTCCCAATACATGCAAGTCAATTGTAGTATGCTGGAAATACATAAATGCCCCACTCCAATAGCATTTTGGAGTAATCGTCTTTATTCCCGACTTCTTACATACTGTACATGTGTACAGGTGTGTCATCATGGCGTCTGAGGCAGACGTGCGTGCGTAAGTGAGAGCGGAGCCAGTCTGCTTCTAACTGTTTCTAGCTTATAATGCAGCCTAATTATGGCTTGTAATTAACCGGACATCTTCTTAAACTTTTATGGAAGCCTTTTATTGAGGTAAAAACAACATTTCTGGTGATCTTAGCCTAAATTAAGGCGATAGAAAAATATTCACGCAGATTGCACTGCACTGATTGCCGAGTGCCACCACCAGCTGTTCCTGCGCTCTCCAGGCTACCGCAGCAATGGGAGAGAATGTCACACTACAAACTTTATGGAGGCAGTGACTGGAAGTAAGAATGAACTTTTGTCCAAACTCACAAATTTAGATAAGCAGATGACTCAACTACAAACCTCGATGGCAAACCTGAATGAACAAATTGTGGAAGTTCAATCCAGAGTCAGTGCCGCCGAGGATAATGTTGCAGACGCAGACAAGAAAATCACAGTACTGCAAAAGACAGTCGATACGCTGGAATCTAAGGTGGACTATCTCGAGAATAAAAGTCGACAACCCAATCTACTGATTTACGGCGTGGTGGAAGGTGCAGAAATTGATAACACTGTTGCATTTGTCCAAAAACTACTGCCCTCGATCCTGGGCCTACAGGGGATTTCGCCTTTCCATATTGACGGCGCACATCGCATCTCCGCACCAAATGCTTCACGAGCAAGGCCCATAATTGTGAAGTTTGGAGATTATTAACAGAAGTTAAAGGTGATGAATTGTGCACGGAATCTAGGGGAAAACCTTGTCTACAACGGGAGAAGAATCTTCATTTATCCAGACTTTAGCGCGGCTGTGCAGCAGAAGCGCAAATTGTTTGCCACTGTGAAAAAGAAGCTACGTGCCTCAGGTCTAAAATATGCATTGCTTTTTCCTGCTACGCTGTCTGTGAATTATAAGGGATCAAGAAGGAGATTCCTATCTCCCGGTGAGGCAGAGGACTTCATCAGCGATCTGGAATCAACAGGTGAATTAAACAGTGAAGAATCGCCTATGAAGTCCTTCTGAGTGTTTGTTGCACTAACTGACAACTTTCCCTTAAAACGGGTGGACACCTGTCATTATTGGCCTCAGTGCGAACTGACGGTGATATTTCTTTTGTTGTTGGGTCTATTGATTTAATGATCGCTATCTTTATTGTTATGCGTGTGTGACCTCATTGTAATCTTGCAGATAAGCTCCCTGTTGGGTTCTAAAATGTTTCCAGTATATTTCCAGTGTTTTTTCAGATGTGAGATGTGAACGTGTTTCTGAGTTTTGATATGTTACCAGAAGTTGGCTGTAGAACTAATAGTCCTACTGGTGAAGGGAATACTTATGTGGTCGCAGTAATGCCAAGACTAATAGGCTACTTTAAGGCTTAAAAATAATGTTTTTTTCGTTTTGTATACTGTATATCTAGTCCGTTATTCTCAACTCTCTTTGGCTGCTGTCCTGCGCTCAATCGGCTTACTAGTGTTAGCCATAAATAGTTTTGTTGCCATAGTAAAGCGGTAGCCTAGTGTCGTGAAAGTGTCGAAAAACATGATCATGTTTTTCTTTTCTTTTTTTTCTTTTTTTTATAGGCTTCTCATGACATTGTGTGACAATTACTTAATAAATTCTGCTAATAGAAATTGTTACTTGCTTGACTTTATATTAAGCATTTTTTTTTGCTCTCTCTTTATTATTATTATTATTATTATTATTATTATTATTATTATTATTATTATTATTATTATTATTATTATTATATACCGCCCCCCCTCCACTAAGTTAGTTATCCATTCTTTTTTGAGCTACATTTCATTTTCATGAAGCAGACCAAAGCTCTGAATATTTTATTTTGGCTTACTCACCAAATACTTGGCCTATGGGGTCAATGGTGAATGGGCCGATTTTGTTTGTTTTTCATTTACTTTTTTGTTTTTGTGTGTGTGTGCCTTTGAGTGAATGGGTGTTTATTGTGTGTCTGTCCATGTGTTTGTCCATGTATTTGATTGCAAATTATTATCCATACGACTTGTCTTGCTGCGTACTTTTTGAGATGTTGTGTGCTCCATTTTGGATGGTTATTGATAGGTATCTCATAAGTTAAACTAAGTTATTAAAATGGATAATATTAAAGGTCTTAAAATAATACATCTAAATATCAGAAGTCTTCTCCCAAAAATGTATTTACTTCGTGTATGGGTTGAACAGTATAAGCCTAAAATTATTACCTTATCAGAAACTTGGCTTACAGATAAAATATCTGACAATGAAATAAATCTGTCTAATTATGTTCTGTTTAGAGCTGATAGAGGTACAAGGTGTGGTGGTGTTGTTACATATGTTTCATCTGATCTTGCCTCTGAGCTCATTACTGCTGATGTTTCACCATTATATTTTGAGGGTCTTTTTGTTAAGGTAATTCTTCACCAGAATAAGTATATAACTATCTGTAACATTTATAGACCTCCCTCTGCACCTGCTGACTCTTTTAACTGTATCATTTCAACGATAAACTCTATTAACTGTAAAAATGAACTTATTATACTTGGAGACTTTAATAACAACTGGTCTGCTAAATCATCTACCAAAGTAAAGAATATTTTTGCTAATATTAACCTAACTCAACTAATTACTGAGCCCACTCGAGTGACATCTACATGCCAATCCCTGCTTGATTGGATACTTGTCTCCCATCCAAATAGATTTATTAAATCTGGTGTCATGTCTGACTGCTTTAGCGATCATTCAATTGTGTACTGTATATGGAAAATTAAACTCCCGAAACGACCACCTAAATTGATTAAAATCCGGCAATATAAGAAAATGAATATAGATAATTTTATCAATGATATAACTGCAATAAATTGGGATAGGTATCAATTAATTCCGGGTGTACATAATGCCTGGAATTTTTTATATTCTGAATTTACAGATGTCATAGACAAACATGCACCCCTGAAAACTGCAAAAGTTAGGGGAAAACATCTTCCTTGGATAACATCTGATCTCATAAGCACTTTCAGACAAAGAGATACTCTATGGGCCACTTTTAGAAAATCTAAGGATCCTGCTGACTGGGAACAGTACAGACAACTGAGAAATTTAAGTAAAACCTTGACTAGAAATGCAAAAGCCAACTACTACAAAGAAGATCTTGCACTTGACTTTAAGAACCCTAAAAATGTCTGGAAAAAAATAAAAAATCTAACTAACTCATCAGACTCAACTTTATCGACTCAGATTAGGGCTAACAACACAATTTTAAATGATCCACTCTTAGTTGCTCAGGCATTTAATGAGCACTTCTCCTCTGTCTGTCCTGCCCCAGCAAATGATTATTTTCTTTATTCTAGTACCGATATTAATGTGTTGCCCATAAACAGTATTTTCTCCTTTAAGAAAATAACACCTGTGGAGGTTTATGAAGCGATTATTGATTTAAAAACAAGCAGTGGTCCTGGATTGGATGGCATCGAAACCAAATTCATTAAGTTATCATCACATATAGGGGAGAACGGGGTAAGTAGGCACACTTTTTACTCTAGTGAGAATTGCTCATCACCAAAACATCTGTCAATAGCCATTCCTACATTAAATTGAAGATTAAGGTGTTGGCTTGAAATGTGTGTCTCTCTTTTTTTCCAACTTATTGTAATGAAGAAGTAATTTACCATCAAAGACACTCTGACACATTGTGACAACCAACCCCAAACACTATGGGGTTGTTTGTCACAATGTTATCTTAATGGGAATAATCTTAAAGAGAAGGCAAGAAAGTAGAACCAAATTTGAAAGTTTAATTGCATTGTCAAGTTGACAAATAGGCCTACATAACTTACTGTAGCCTTGGCAGCTGGTCTAGTTTGGGATGCACTGGGTTGTTTTGATTTTGTTGCCCTTTTTTCTTTTGCTTGCTAGCTGCCTTTTCCTGCTCTATTCTTTCCTTCTCTGGGGTGTCAGTGAGGATACAGCTTGACAATTTCTTTCGTTATTGGGTTCCTTTTCTGGCTGCAGCCTTGAGATAACATGTGACAACCAACCCCCCAAAAAATTTGACGACCAACCCCAACCTGAATTTCTTGCTAGCATCAAGGCCAACAACCATCTGACAACTAATTAGCTTGCTAACAACAATCTAAACTATAGCTTAACCTTCACACTTTCTGAGGGTTACAAGTGTTTTGTTATAAACCCATTGTGTAAAAGCCTAGAAGAAAAATACTGAGAAGCAAAATATTTTGAATTTGACATGAAAAACACAAAACATCCTCTCACCTGAAATGCAGCTGTCTTCCTCCAAGGAAGTCTATGTATGTGACCTCTGATCCCAATTCTGGACCTTTTTTATATCAACATTTCAGAGCTAGCGCGCTCTGGTGGCGAGATATAAACGAATGTGACATCCAACCCATGTGACAAATTACCCCGTTCTCCCCTACTTATGTTCCCGCTTTGTGACCTCTTTAATATGTCTTTATCAACCTGTGACATTCCACAACCATGGAAATGCTCACGCATCACTCCCTTACATAAAAGTGGTGATGTAATGGAACTAAATAATTACAGACCAATTTCTATTATTTGTTGTATTGCAAAAGTATTTGAAAAGCTTATTTTCAATCAATTGTCTCATTACCTCAATGAATATAATTTGCTGTCATCCTTTCAATCTGGTTTTCGTCCTAACCACTCTACAACCACAGCTCTGTCAAAACTTACCAATGATATTTACTCTGCAACAAACAATAACAAATTAACTGGTGCAATTTTTGTTGATTTAACAAAAGCTTTTGATTTAGTTGACCATTATTTTCTGTTAGACAAACTCCATTCTATTGGCTTGTCAAGCAATGCTTTACTCTGGTTTAATTCTTATCTCCATAATAGAAAACAATGTGTAGTCATACAGGGAACTAAATCTGATTATACTTTACAACATCGAGGAGTTCCACAAGGTTCAACTCTTGGTCCTCTTCTTTTTTCCATTTTCATTAATCAAATCCCCTCTTTATGTTCAGAATGTCATGCCCATCTTTATGCAGACGACACAGTTATTTATACGTCCTCAACACATTTATCACAGATTGAATCTTCTTTACAGTCAGACTTTAATATTTTTCAGGATTGGCTTTCGGCAAACAAACTTATACTCAACATAAGTAAATCTCATCTTATGTTATTTGGCACTCGGCAAAACATCAAATCAAAATCTAAAGATCCACCATTTTCAATTGATTGTCTTGATGGGACACCTTTACTCACAGTTGAGCACACTAAATATCTGGGAGTATGGCTGGACTCAGAACTTTCTTACAAACACCACATTAGTCAAGTTATTAAAAAACAAAATTTTTCCATAGGTAGGGGAGAACGGGGTAAGTAGGCACACTTTTTACTCTAGTGAGAATTGCTCATCACCAAAACATCTGTCAATAGCCATTCCTACATTAAATTGAAGCTTAAGGTGTTGGCTTGAAATGTGTGTCTCTCTTTTTTTCCAACTTATTGTAATGAATAAGTAATTTACCATCAAAGACACTCTGACACATTGTGACAACCAACCCCATCAAGGGGTCGGTTGTCACACACTATGGGGTTGTTTGTCACAATGTTATCTTAATGGGAAAAATCTTAAAAAGAAGGCAATGAGGCAGAACCAAATTTGAAAGTTCAATTGCATTGTCAAGTTGACAAATAGGCCTACATAACTTACTGTAGCCTTGGCAGCTGGTCTAGTTTGGGATGCACTGGGTTGTTTTGATTTTGTTGCCCTTTTTTCTTTTGCTTGCTAGCTGCCTTTTCCTGCTCTATTCTTTCCTTCTCTGGGGTGTCAGTGAGGATACAGCTTGACAATTTCTTTCGTTATTGGGTTCCTTTTCTGGCTGCAGCCTTGAGATAACATGTGACAACCAACCCCCAAAAAATTTGACGACCAACCCCAACCTGAATTTCTTGCTAGCATCAAGGCCAACAACCATCTGACAACTAATTAGCTTGCTAACAACAATCTAAACTATAGCTTACCCTTCACACTTTCTGAGGGTAACAAGTGTTTTGTTATAAACCCATTGTGTAAAAGCCTAGAAGAAAAATACTGAGAAGCAAAATATTTTGAATTTGACATGAAAAACACAAAACATCCTCTCACCTGAAATGCAGCTGTCTTCCTCCAAGGAAGTCTATGTATGTGACCTCTGATCCCAATTCTGGACCTTTTTTATATCAACATTTCAGAGCTAGCGCGCTCTGGTGGCGAGATATAACGAATGTGACATCCAACCCATGTGACAAATTACCCCGTTCTCCCCTACTTTATACAGATCCAGACACTGTTTTGCTTTTTCTGTTAGAAAGAAGTTAGCCACACAACTTATTTTACCCATCTTTGACTATGCCGATATTATTTATCAGTGTGCCTCCAATATCACTTTACTTCCTCTCAATACTGTTTACAATAGATTAGCTCGTTTTGTCCTTGGTTGTTCTTTTTCTTCTCATCATTGCACAATGTATCAATCACTGAATTGGCCTTCTCTCCCATCAAGAAGACAACAACATTGGCTTCAATTTATTTTTAAATATATTCATTTCAATTATCCTCATTATTTGAAACAGCTGATGGTTCCTTTCTCTTCCACTTACCAACTTCGACACTCTTCACAATTATTTTTTTCTGTTCCTTTTGTAACCAAAAGTATAGCTAAGAAAGCATTTATGTTCAAAGCTCCATCTGATTGGAACAATCTGCCTGTCAATATTCGCTCTATTCCATCTCTGCACATGTTTAAAAATGCTCTGTCATCTCACTTTACAAACAGTTGTTCATGTTACTAATCATGTAATGAAATGTATTACTTAACTTTTTGTCTTTATTGTTATCACCTTACCATGCATTTATTTATTTTTCCTCGGAAAAGTACTATGCAAGATTGATGTCAAGCACTTAATACGCATGTGTGTTTGTGTGTGTGTGTGTGTGTGTTATGTTATTTTTATTATATATTTTCATTTTTGTATGTTATAAATATGTTTTCATTGTATTTTTTGTTTGCAAGGACCCCCTCGAAAACGAGATGGTTTCATCTCAAGGGGTTATCCTAATAAAGAAATTTGAAAGGTACATACAAGTGTTTGTGAGATCCTGAGCAGCAATCAAGTTTCTATCTGGCACCATCATAGGGAGAAATAAAATGAGCCAAGACTGCGATGGTTACTGATGTCTTCTGCTGGCCTATATGGTGCTTTATATATTACAAATCAGCAAATGCAGTCTGAAATAGATTTTTTCTCTAAAGGAAAATAGATTTGACAACAACATCTGTATTGACTACGATCCGCCACTGCCAAGACATATTCTAATAGGTTGATCAACAATGTTCTGGTTCTGCTGGTAACTGTGTTGTGTTGGTGGCATTGTTACTTTTATCTCATTTTCATGGCGTGCACAGCATTTAATGCACCGTCATTGGTTCAAATACACATGAGGTGGGTTTTGTTGATTTTTTTAAGACCACGTGACCACCCAAAAGTTGTGTGGTTTGCCGAAAATCACGTCCATCAAAAAAATAATAAATAAAAAAAATACGCCGGCTGTGTCCGCGATAGTGTATTACAGAACAGTTAGTGGCGTTCGGTGTGCATAATCTAGGTCTACTATAGGCTACTGACGAAAATCACAACACATTGCATCTATTTATTAACACCATTTATGAATTTAGGCTATATTTTGCTGCTCCAACTCAAATTCAGCCCAGCCAGGCGATAGTTAAGTTTCAGTTTCGTTTTCATCTCCGTGGTATACAGCCGTTTGGACCAGCTGTGGAGTCAGTCTGTGTTCCAGTTGCACTGAGAAGTCAGATTTATGGTGCCAGTGATAATTGAACTAAATAATCAAATAAAGCTATCTCCTCCTTCCTATATCTGTCTATCTTTATCCTCCACTGCACACTCAGTCACTACTATCCATGCTAAAAGGCAGCAGGATTATAACCTCATTTAGCACATTATTTTTAAATATTTTATATTATTTATTCTTTTTTTTTCTCCCCCATCTAATTTTGACAATTTTTAGAAAAATTTGTTGGTTTGTAAGCGCTAAGGGAGCATGTGTAAATAAAACCTGTGAACCTTAACCCTTTGAGACCCACCATTCTAACGGCCCCCACACACATCCTGCGTCTACCTCTGGAGCGCGTCGCGTTACCTTACTGCTGCCTCTCTCGGACTTTTCTCGGACACACATGCAACGTCTCAGCAGCTGCTGCTTCTAAAAGCCCTATCTTTCTACATAGAGTTTTCATAGATAATTCCCATTAAAAATGAAGTTATTTCATGTCATCTATGATGCATATGATTTATATTGAGTCTGGACAGTAATCCGTGCGCCCCATTGCCATTTTTTTTTCTTTTTTTTGCCATGGCCTATTTTCGCTTGTTGGAAGTTTTATTTTGAAGGGGACACACCAGGAAATGGTGAAACTACAGCGAAAGCTTCCAGTATGAAGTCAATATGACTCTCAGCAGAGTATTTCAAAAAACACTTTACTGATTTATACGGGAGAGAGAGAGGGGGGTGTGGTCGGGGAAGAAGAAGGCCGTAGACACAGATAGAGCAACGGAAAGCTGTTGCGCTCATCATGATCTTTTTTATTTCTTCACTATATTGGATCTCTATATGTGTCATTTATCCAAAAATAAAATGCCAGAACTAATTGAAAATTAGTTTTTAAATCCCTCGGATTTTGATTGCACAATTAAATCGTGAAATAAAGGGATTATTCGCGTATACGACTGAGGGATGTTTTATTTTGAAATAAACACACCGGGTAAACGTGTAACTAGAGTGAATGCTGCTGGTATGACTGTCAGCAGAGTATTTCTCTATCAGTTAAAGCACAGAGACGCGAGAGAGACGCGCTGCTCTCAGAAAAAAAATAGGCGAGCCTCCTGAGGTGAAGGGGAGCGGCGCTGGAGACGTGCCTCCGACGCGCCTCAGCAGTGCGTCTGAGGTTGGATGTGTGCTCGCTCTACGTTGATTTCACAGTCTGTGACAAAAAGTCAGACGCAGACGCGAGGTAGACGCGCAGTAGAGGTAGGATGTGTGTGGGGGCCGTAACATTCCGTTGTTCTATATTTTTGTATTTTACTTGATAAAAATCTTATTTTTTACACCAGCATTATGTTTTAACATACAAATGAATCAGCACAACCTCAGGTAATTGTATATGTAACTCAATAAAAACTTTTATGCATTCTAATATGGAATATTGGTCCAAAAAGCTAAAACAAATGAAAATCGTAACTTTAATTTTGACATATTTCATTTAAAAAAAAAGTAAACCATTAAAAAGAAAGAAAATCTGAATCTAAAAAGTTGCACACACAAGTTTGTGTTCTGCCAGAAGTTACCAGAGGTTTCTAGCTTCTTCAGTTCAGGAGTTATGCTCATTCTTTTGGGCAGTGTATACAGGCGTTTTTTCTACTAGAAGTGGTAAGATATGTCAACAGCAGAAGCAAGACCCAGTGTCAGGTAAAACAGAGTTTTAATAAAATTTCACATAATAAACAGAGTATTCTTTGAACAATATGGTTGAAAATATGAACAATATGATGGAAAATATGAACAATATGAATATAATGAACAATATAATGGAAAATATTAATATTATGAACAATATAATGGAAAATATGAATATTATGAACAATATGATGGAAAATATGAACTAAATCTGTAAAAAATATATACATGGTAAATAATCAAATCAATCAATCAATTTAAAAATCTTGTACAAACTATATACACTACAGTATACAATCTTGTGTATACAGATTAGCTGTGGTATTCGTTGTGGCAGTTTGTCAACAATGACGACCAGGTCCACGACCCATCCGTCTCCTACCTGCTGTAGTAGGCCTACTGAGCTGAACCACTGACTGCAGTGGAGGGCTCAGGCTGTGGTGGATTGACAGGAGCTGCAGGGTCTGCTTCCTCACTGTAACATAAGAGAATGAACCAATCAACATCTAAAAATATAATCAATCAAGGCAAATAAAACACAGTCATTTTTGTACATACTAGGTCTGTGTTGTTGGAGTAAAAACAGTATATGCTATCTGTAATCCAATAACACATTTCCATACTAAAACTCTGTAGCCTGTATATTTAGAACTGAAATGAGGTCATTTTTACCTTGCTCCACTATTCAAATGAATATATCTCTGTTCTTATAAAAACCCTGTCTCCAAATCGATGACTTTTCCCAATAGTGTTTTATTTGTCATGTTATAAGTGTTCTGACATGAACGTAAAAAAACTTAGGCTAAGTGTTTTTACAATAAGAGTTTTTATGATTTTTATGGTTATAATTCTGTTTCTGAACCTGACCAAGAGCCACCCCGTAAAAGACGCCTTGTTGCGCATCCCATCCCAGTGCCAGTGCGATTATCATCCACCCGCACTCGGCGAGCACACGTCACTGCCACACCCACACACATCAAGTTGATTTGCCAGGTAGATCAGGCTACGATAATCACACTCTCCCAGCTGCTCTTACACGCAAAGCTACTTTTTCCACAATCACATCCCATTATTATCCATTATTAGCCTATATGGATCTCACTGTTCAGTCTTCTAAAATGAACGTCTTTTCTCGCTGTTGCGCCGTCTTATCTGCGCGGATAAACTTGCCAAAACACAGACAGTGATTTGGAGTGAAAATAAGCTCGTGGCCAAACGACGACCAGAATATCCATGATTTATAAAGCTGATTATTGTCTGTTTTGGCTCCGGGCACCGTTAACGTTACACCACCCCTCCTACACACCACCCCCCCCCCCCCCCTACACACCCCCCCCCCCCCCCCCGCGCCCTCTATCTCTCTCCATCTCTCTCTCTCTCTACACACACACACACACACACACACACACACACACACACACACACACACACACACACACACACACACACACACAACACAAACAAAGCGAGAGACGTCTTCTGTTATAGAAAGGTTGTAGTCCTTCACAATTTTGATGCTTTCATAAAAGGTTATGCTAGCTAGGCTACTTACTTGTTATCCTGAAGAGGATCAATCCCGTCTCCAAACTGCCGCTCATCTTCGGAGCAGCAGGACACCGGGGCCGAGTCCTCAATGTCCTTACCGGCATCCTTGTCAAAAAGATACTCATATACCTCCTCTCTTGTGAATTTACGTTTTGCCTTTTCTCTTTATCGTTATTTGGTTGTTGGCTTTTTTTCCCCTCTCTCTCTGACCGTCAAACTCCGGTTGTCAAACTCAGCGCGAGCGGACATTGATTCACTCTGATTGGTCAGCCTACTGAAGCTGTGATGTCATTTAATGTAGCCAATAGGAGTGTATAAAGTACTAAACGTCACTAGCTAAGATGGCGACTGAAGATAAATCTATAAATCATTTGTTTACTGCAAGACAGTGAGGGGGACGTAACTCTGCCTCTTGCTACTTAGTGCATACTCCGTGCATTCCACCGGTTATACCACGTTACACTCAAATGAAAGTTACGACGTTAAATCATTGGGTAAATAGTCTTCTCACACAGGTCCTTTTTGGCTTGCTTTTTAGAGCTTTTTGTCTAATTGTTAGCTTAAAAAACAGCATGTCTTTAGCTGAAACCGTCAAGGAGATATGACGCTCTAAAGAATATATTGTATGTCGGAGCGCCGGCGCTCCCGTGAGCTTCATAGTGTTAACTTTTAAATGTATTTTATTTCATGTTTCTATGTGCTACACAGGCTTAGATATTAAGGTTTTGGTAGACTTGACAATTCGTACTATTTTTTTCAGAAAACCCTCTGGCATTAAAGACATGCATCCTAGATTGCCATAGTCATCAATGGGTTAATTCTATTCCAGCATTCTAAGCATGTTCTGAGCATGCAGTGTTTCCTCGCAGTGTACATATGGAAAAATGAAACACCATGCAAAGTCACTCAGAAAGCATGAAAGAAATGGAAAATGGAGGCGAGATGGTAAAAAAACATTTAGTTTTTCTGTCTGTGAAATGTAATTTTCACTGACTCTCTAAAGCTGATTTGTGATAGTGATTGTGTCATTTTCTAAAACGGTTAAAGTAAGTGGATTTCTTGCAAATTCACTGCAAAAACAGGACACACACACACACACACACACACACACACACACACACACACACACACACAAACACATACACACACGTTATATAATGCAGGCATGACCTCCCTATTCACTTACAAGCACACACAGAGAGAACTTGCAGGTTATAGTATGCCTGGCAGGTCACATGAAAATAAATCATCATAAAATATTATTTGTGTTCTTCAGACAGACAAAAAGGAGTAGTGGCAGATAGCTCAAGGTGTCTGCAGTTCTGCACACTTCCATCACTTAACATTATGCACGCTAAGCAATTACATGTCTAGTACACTCATACATTCATGGCATGACTGCTGAAAGCAAATCCACACAAAAGAACATATTTCTCACTTACACACATGCCTCAAAATGATTTCCATGCTGTAAGGTTTAATCACACACACACAACACACACACACACACACACACACACACACACACACACACACACACACACACACTCTCTCCAATTCCTAGTTAATCATTATCTGGGGAAGGGATTTCACTCAGCAGCAAGAAAGACAAAAAAGGGGAGAATGTAATTTTCTCCTTCAAACATTTGTTCAGTGCAGACTGGGTGTGAACAGAATGGAGAGCAGAGCTGTTGGGCTTACATCTCGATGGTTAATGTATGTACAGTATCGTAGCCTTAGGGATATTTGGAACATAGAGAAAAGGATCAACTTTAAAAATATACTACAAATATTATCTGTAGATACACTGTCTGTGCCTGTGTTCTTCACCACTTTAGCCATGTTAAATGTCATTCGGACAGACTAAATGCAACATGTTGACACTGTGCAAGGCTCTTTTAACAATCTAGTCAGTTGTGAACATCAAGGCCAGCTCATAATTCACTGATGATGTCACAGGCCTACTGAGACCAATAGGCTCTGCTTAGGCATACATGTCAACACTGTATCAATGAGATACAGTACAACAAAAACGACAAAGGCTACTTCTGTTGAAGTTGGGAATAGTCTAAAAAAAGCATCCTGAAATGATCTGCTAACTAGCTCCTATGTTTATTATTGTGAACACAAAGTGTTGCAAGTGTTTTACGACTATGGTATTTAGCATGTGCCTGTTCATGAATAAACATCAAAAGAAAAGACATAGAGGCATGGTGGCACCCATACTGTGTGTGCGGCAGTGGATTTCTGTCAAACTCCATGTCAGAGTTGGTGACCATTTAAAACCAATAGAGTGAATGTATACCAGTTTAAGAACGTTTGTTTGTCTTGTGTTTTCAGTGAGTTTGTGTCCTGGCTGATAGAGAGTGGAGAGATCAGTAGACCTGATGAAGGGGTCAACCTGGGACAAGCACTGCTGGAGAATGGCATCATTCACCATGGTGAGACAAACACAAGCTTACTCATTCTGCTGTCATGTTTCTACCTCTGTCCTTCTCTTTCTTATTCATTCTATTCCTTTGTACCTTTGTACTTGGAGCTCTGTGTAGCTCCTTGTCATGTTTTTTTATTTTTTCCAACCTTATTTTGTCATCGCATCTTCTGTATTAAAAAAAAGTTCTTTACTGCATGTCTTTTTATCTGCTACTCTTTCTCTGTTGATAATCGTTTGACAACTTCGGGTCATAACTTCAGGAGCTTAGGCTCCTGGCAGTCCCAAGTCAGTCAGGGCGAGGGATAGAGGTCTGACAAAGTGCAATCCACTGGTCCTCCAGGTTGTGGGTTGGGCACAGGGCTAACAACCCAGTCCTGTAGAACAAATATTGTTACGGAAATAGGAACAAAGGAAAACAACACTACTGCAGTGTGTACAATGGGCCTCCAGAGTTATCCAAAGATAATAGAATGAATGTCAGTAGTGAAAGCCTGGAAGGTGTGTACCATCAACACACAATTCAAGACCAGGATTGGCTTCTGAAATGTGCGAACCTTGTACCAAACAAGTAAATGTACTCAAGTAACAGCAGAGATGAGAAATTACAACCTGTACACCTGGAATAAGTCAGTGCAGTTACATGGGACAACTAGATTGGATTAAGACATATACCGAACTTGCCACTCGAACGGACTGCGTCATTTGTCTGAGTATACATGGCCTTTCAAATATTCGATAAATTGCCGGAGCATGGCTGACTCCACTATGCTGTAGCCCTTTCAACAAGTGGTTATAGAGCCACATCCGGTTCCTTTCCGGCAACAACACTACTATTTATTACGTTGTCTCCTTCCACTTCCTTGTGAAATTCCCGACAGGGAACTCTCTAGCAAGCGCAGAACACAAACTCCGATATGCGATCCTGTATACATTCAGGTAGAACGCAGACTATGAACGAGTTGTCTAGGTGTTCTTATCCGACTTCGCTTGTCAGTTTATGTGCCGATTTCTGTGCGAAGTAGATCGGATAAAGGTGTTTACATTAGGGCTGTCCCAAATACCAATTTACAGGCTTCGAATACTCGTTGGATTTTCCGAGCGAGTATTCGAATACTCGTTCTAAAAAAACTTACCATCAAAAACAACATTAATAATCCCAGTATACTCCCCAAAACCGAGACAGTAAGCTGCGTAGTCTGTTGATTATTAAATAACTTTCGAACGGTAATAAAGTCGGAGTTCCTTACTTTTCCCCCGTGGAAGCGAACAGCTGTTGTTCCTTTCCAAATAAGCTGGCCTCTCTGTCACCGTAACCCTTACAGGAGCTTTTCAATTCAACCCGTAACATGCATCTTTTTGGCGATTTATGAATCCATACAAAGATTCAATATTGATCGTCTTTTGTGTCCATATTGTATCCATTATTGACAGCGTATTCCCATGATGCAAGCCAGTCACTGTTGATTGGCAATAGCAGCGCAGCATAGGGAATGTAAACAAACAGCTGAGCTAAGCTAGCGTTAGCATTTCGCCGAGCATTGCTTTTCCTTCCGAGATCGCGCTAATCTCGTGGTTATGAAGTTAAGGGGAAAAATAATATATTCTTCCTCCATCTCTAGTTCCCTACTGCGCTTGGTGCTGCTTTTAATTTGCCTCGCTCTGGCAACGTCAGTAGCCTACAGCTGGTGTATCACCGGTTGCGCTTTGAAAGGTCAGCAGCCAACTAGGTCAAAGTTCAAATAATTTCATAATTGATTTTAAAAGAGCGATACATTTGTATTTAACAATTGTTGTATATACACAGTGTTTATCTGAATAGTATTATTTGCTGACAACATATTGTGCAGTTTAAGATACTTTTTTCGTTTTTTTATAAAAAAAACGAAAAAATAATAATAAAAAAAACGAATATTCCGAATACTGAATTGAGTTTCGAATACTAGCTAAACGAATGAGTATTCGAATAATTCGGGCCAGCCCTAGTTTACATGCAATTTACAAGTCCTGTTGAGGTCTTATTCGTTTATTTACCCGATTATGAGTCTGCAGGTAAACGCACTGAGTGAGAGTAGGTGGACAGGAACAGACACAGGACTCCAACATCATGAAGGGGTAGCCATCATCCTTAGAAAAGGAATGGAGAAATGTCTGATGGAATGGAAACCTGTAAACATCAGACTCATGAAAGTCAGATTGTGGGGGAAACACTTAACATCGCAATCATCCAATGCTATGCCGTCCAGATTCATAGAGCAGTGCCCAGATAAAACAAATGGCAGCCTGAGTTTGGTCTCACTCTGTCCAGTCTCTTTGGAGGAGGACTAAATACAAGTCTGCTTCCCCTCTGACAGCAAGTATTTACTACTTTAATTCAAAATGCATCTGCTGGTGTATATTCAGAATCACATTGGCTGAACCACATCCTCAACTAAGTATTAAGCTCTACTGATGCATTAGAAGCGACTATTTTACTGAAACCAGACAGTACTGCCAATATGGACATGTAAGCCATTTACAATGAGTAGGAACACTGATGTTCTTCTGTAAATAAAACCATTTTAGATGGTCAAGAAATCTCAAAGCAGGGAAAGACGGGTAAGGCACAGTTCCATATGTCTTAGATATTCCACAGTTAAGAGTGGAGGAGAAGGGACACAGCTAAAGTGAGATTGCTCATGTGCCACAAATCACCCAGTACGCCAAGCCCATGTGACATGTTCTCCTTCTGACATTTCAGTGTCAGACAAGCACCAGTTCAAGAACGAGCAAGTGTTGTACCGATTCCGCTACGATGACGGCACCTACAAGGCCCGCAGTGAGATGGAGGACATCATGTCTAAGGTAACTTTGACTCTTCAGTGCTGTGTGTGTGTGTGTGTGTGTGTGTGTGTGTGTGTGTGTGTGTGTGTGTGTGTGTGTGTGTGTGTGTGTGTGTGTGTGTGTGTGTGTGTGTGTGTGTGTGTGTGTGTGTGTGTGTGTTGTGTGTGTGTGTGTGTGTGTGACCTACCTTGGTATAACCATAACAGCATCAGGGAGTTTCAACATGGCAGTGAATGCACTAAAAGAAAAAGCTCGAAGAGCTCTATTTGCAATTAAGATAACATTTTATAATTTCCAAATTCCAATAAAAATCTGGCTTAAAATATTTGATAGTGTCATCCAGCCCATTGCGCTGTACGGTAGTGAAGTATGGGGTCCACTCAGTCATCAGAGCTATACCAGCTGGGACAAACATCCAACAGAATCTCTACATGCAGAATTCAGCAGATACATTTTACATGTACGCAGAAACACACCAACAAATGCATGTAGAGCAGAATTAGGCAGATTCCCACTTATAATTAACATTCAAAAGGGAACGCTCAACTTTTTTAACCACCTGAAATCCAGCCCCAGAGACACCCTCCACTCCAAAGCCCTCCAAACCCAAGAGCTGAGCCCAGAAAAGAGTCCCCTATGTCAGTTGGTACTGAGGCTAACTGCCCCCTCTCAGACACACTCTGACCAGCCTCACAACAACACTGCTCTCCAAACAGTAATCAGAGTAAAGCAAATTATAGCACAATGTAAAGAAACCTATCTGGACCATTGGGAAGAAACAACTAAAAGCCAAAGTAGATTGGAATGTTATCTCGCCCTTAAAAGAAATTATGAATTAGCAGAATATCTCTCTACTGTCAGAGATAGAAAGCAGAGACAGATCCTAACCAAGTACAGGCTCAGTGACCACAAACTGGAAATTGAAACAGGAAGACACAAAAAATCATGGCAACCAAAAGAAAACAGAAAATGTGGTCACTGTTCGACAGGTGAGGTTGAGACAGAGATGCACTTTCTCCTACAATGTACAAAATTAAATGACACAAGAAAATTGTATTTGAACAAGTTCAGCTCTTTAGTACCAGATTTCAAAGAGCTGAACGACCTCTCCAAATTAAAAATACTCCTCGGAGAAGGAGACCGGGCACATCTTGCTGCCCAGTATGTATTTACATGCCACAACCTGAGGGACAGTGAATGATTGAGGCGCGCACACACACACCACACACACACACCACACACACACACACACACACACACACACACACACACACACACACACACACACACACACACACACACAACCCCACACAACATTACTTTCTGTATTTTGTATTAATATATATCTTCATACAGATGTTATATATCGTTTTTCATATTGTATTATGATTTTATTTTGACACATTGGTATTGTCTGAATATTTAGTTTGAATTATTTGATAGAATTATTTGATGTTTGCTTGGCAATATGCTTTTTAAAAGACTGTCATGCATTTTGAATGAATTGAGAGGAGAGAGAGAGAGAGAGGAGGAGAGAGAGAGAGAGAGAGAGAGAGAGAGAGAGAGGAGAGAGAGAGAGAGAGAGAGAGAGAGAGAAGAGAGAGAGAGGGAGAGAGAGAGGAGAGAGAGAGAGAGAGAGAGAGAGAGAGAGAGGAGAGAGAGAGAGAGAGAGAGAGAGAGAGAGAGGAGAGAGGGAGAGAGGAGAGAGGGAGAGAGAATTTCTGCACTTTCAAATTCATTGAAGAATAAACTTTGGTGACTGGTGTCTAACAGTTTAAGCAAAGGGTCCCAAAGAAAACGTAATCTTACTACATAAATAAATGACATACAGGTTGGTTATGTTGGCCTACATTTGTTTTCACAATCCCTTTGCAGACTATTGTTTTGAAATCCTAAAACGATAGCCTCTGGCTAAGTCTTCACAGTCAACAGGTAAATGTCTTGTCCTGAAGCCATGCTTGTACTTGTTTAGCCAAGGTGTGTGTGCGCTATGAGTCAACGGCTCCATTCTCTCTTTTCAGGGCGTGAGGCTGTACTGCCGCCTGCACAGCCTCCACACACCTGTCATCAAGTGAGTACCTCCCTCTCCCTTCCCCTCCTTCCCTTCGTGCTCTCAAGGTGCACCAATGCATATTCATCGTGGGTGGACATTGGGCCCACGTCACCCTTTGTATCATGTCTGAACTAACAGTAGCGCTGCCAGGAAAGACAGCCCCATAGCTTCTCCCCTAACACACCCAGTCAGGCCTGAGCTGCTGCAGTTTTGTGTTTAACATTCACTTCAGGTGGAGGATGCCAACATTTCATGACTGGACGGTTAATGTGAGCATTTGTCCCTTAGTATTTACAGTGCTGTGTGCTAGCTGCATTCTAGTAAGTGGATTTTTAAGATAAGTTTAATTAACCAAGTGATGCCTGCAAACCATTGTTTAACTTCACCAATCTCTCTCACACACACACACACACACAACACACACACACACACACACACAAACCTCACACTTTTTCAGGCCAACATTTAAAGTTGTAAATACACACACTCAGAAATACTATATAAACATTACAGCATATACACACACGCGCAATAAAACACACCATCCTGTGAATGATAGTTATTATATTTTTGTATTATATGCATGTTAATAATATACACATTCAGTGATCCATTAGTCCATCATTATTATTTTAAGCTACTGTATGGAAATGATCCTAAAGCTAAAATTAGTTGAAGGAATTGGAAGAATTATCTCACTTTACAAAAATGTTTTTTCATCTGACCCTCAAACACACCCCCTCTTTCACACACACACACCCCCCCCTCTCTGTCTCTCACACACACACACACACACACACCCTCTGTTGGCTGCTGCTCCTCCCTCCATACTCCTCCTCCGTCATTTCTCCATCACTCTTTGAAGTGTTGGGGTTGCCAATGGTGCAAACAAAAGATTTTTTGGTCCGAGGGCAAATCCTATTATCATACGAAGGCAATTCTTCTGCCTGTTAGCCAGATATTATGCAACATAGCCTGGCTTTTTAATCCACTATAGACTGGCACTCTATGTAGCAATTATCATTTATGTGTGATGGATGTATTGCATTTTCTGATTCATTAATAATCATAAGCTGTGCCTGTGTTTTATTACACTAAATGTACTGACAAAGCGCCCGCCGGTTTACTAACATCAATATGCAGTGAATTAGAATAATAAAATGTGATACATACAGTATATATACACCTATATTTGTTTTAAGGCATTTTCTGAAATATCAATGGTTGCTCTTCCTATAGACATACTATATATACCTACCAAACAGGCATTTTATTGTATTTGACTTTTTGTTGTGAATGTAACAGTTTACAATGGCTGGTCCAGATAGAGCCCATGTCTTACTCTAAACATTGAAATGTTAAAGCAAATCCTCTGTTACTATAAACATAGTGTTATACACTAATACATGGTTAAAAAAACACTGTTCATTTTATTGGCTCTGATCAAGTTATACAACCAACCACACATCCTCTGTAGCAGATTGGTCCTTGGTCTTACAAATCTCAGGAATGAAAAGACAATACATTAATGTTAAAGAGATTCTTTTTTTTTGGCATTTTCAAGCTTTATTAGATAGTACAGAGTTGAAATGGGGAGAGTGACCTACAGTAAAGGTCCACGGGTCAGATTTGAACCCGTAACCACTGCAACGAAGGCTGGAGCCGATATGGTACGCGCTCTATCCACTATACCACTGGAGCGCCCCGATAAAACATTAATGTTGTTGTTCTTCTGGCTGGATTTAGAAAAGTGTAAAACAGCCTTTCAGCAGCACATGAAGCACAAGACTTACTGTACCTGTAAACACATCATTCCATCGATATGGATGTTGTCATGGCAAAAACACAAATCATTTATGTGTTTTATAACTTCTTCCGACTCTTAACTAGAGACATTTGTACTTTGGTCTTTTTAGAAACATAACACTGTGGGGTGCTCCGGTAGTGTAGTGGATAGAGCGCGTACCATATTGCCTCCGGCCTTTGTTGCAGTGGTTGTGGGTTCAAATCCGACCCGTGGACCTTTACTGCATGTCATCCCCCCTCTCTCTCTGTCTCCCCATTTCAACTCTGTACTGTCTAATAAAGCTTGAAAATGCCCAGAAAATAAACTTAAAAAAAAACTAAAAAAACATAACACTGTTGGGTGTTTACACTGTTTTGTTTTCTATTGAATGCCGACTGATCTGTGTTTTATTTGTGCCTACAGCATTGTACTGTAAAATCCATTTTGATAAACCTTTATTTACTCTTTTAGGGACAGAGACCACCATCTGAAAACCTTTAAATCTGTGGTGCCAGCCAGCAAACTGGTTGACTGGCTACTCTCGCAGGTAAAATCATTTTCTCTTATACTTTCATTTAATCCAACCTATCATCCAATACTTTATTATACAGTTATTATAACTGACATTACTGTAACCGAGTGTCATTTGTTGATGATATACTTTGTCTATATTTTGCTTTTGCTGAATATATTTTGACTACTTTGCAGTCAGTGCCAATACAACTAGCCAGTCAACAGGTGTAAACAAGCATTGTGCCTGACCGACTGTGTGCGTCACTGCTTTGGTTTCCCAGGGAGACTGCTCAACCCGAGAGGACGCGGTGACGCTGGGTGTGGGGCTCTGCAACAATGGCTTCATGCACCACGGTCAGTTCTCTCTTCTCTCACACAAGCATAAGAACAAGATGAATCCTACCCAGTAGGATGTTTACAACAAGTCAGTCTGATGACAAACAACAACTCTTGGACACTTTGACACAGCTCTTGCATGGTGTGGTGACATCTCTATTTATAGTGCTGCCTTTTGCCACAGCTCTGGGTTATATTTCATTGAAGCTGTTGTTGTGACCTGATCATACTCTCACTTCTACACCAGTATCAGCAGCTCCCAAGACAGTCCTTCTCTCCCTCATAGTTTAATAAAAGAAGCATGGCACAAGTGAATTCCTGGTCTATCTACGTTTCTGGAGCCTCACTATCATCAATGCAGTAGAGTGGCCTTGGTACCAGCCCAGTATATGTATGTAATGTAAACAGCATTAGCAGTGGACCCTAACCACAATATGTTTGGCTTAGCTACATGGCTGTCTAGGTCAGTCCACTGAACCATGACCACTGGTTCAAACCTACAATTAAATCAGTTGCCTTCGTTGGCCAAGTATATACTGTGTAAAGTGATACTTGAAAGAAGGAGTTAGTGTTAGAAAACTGAGGAGGTAACATGATGACTGCGCTTCCTGATACACTTAAGAATGTAGGCAGGCTGACATGTTAGATGGAGCCATGGTCTAATTGGATGTTGCTAGTTTGCATGCTCCTGAAATCTTATGGATGTCCTTTGCCAACAGCTGAAGAATTGTCCTAGTAGTGAATGACATTGGAATTGGTTCCACTAGCACACAGTACAGGTGATAACCCACAGTGTAAGTATATGCTAACATAGTGGTTTTCTGTTGACTTTCCTTTTACCTCACTGGCACGTGTACGTACATCTGCCTCCTTCTAGCATCTGTTGGAAGGTATCAGCGGTTGTCTGCGAGCTCTCCACTCAGCCTGTCTGCACTCCTCACGTCTCCTCCACTCCACCTCTTTAGAAAGGCCTCTGTCAGCACATCTGCTAGCTCTTCACCTAGGCCCTCTACAACTTTTCTTCTTTGTCTTTTCTCTGCCCTTGTCTGCGTGCTCTCTGTCTGTCTGCGTTTGTTTGATATGAGCGTCTGAGGCTCCTCTCTGGTGGGCAGATGACTGAGAACATATGACACAGTTATTAGGCCTTTCATCTGCTCTCAACTGCCTCCATCATTCATCTACGCGTCTGTAGAGCACACCTGTTACATCTCAACATACACAACACAAGGGACAGCAATACATTTCTACCACTTTGTCACCATTTGTCCACTTTTGAAGCAGGGTTTCAATGACCAAATTGTCATTTACAAGTATTTCCCCATTTGATAATATTTCCTATAGAAAACCAATGATGTAAGTAACCGCAACAGTTATTTAAATTTTTATACATGTTTATTTATTTTCAAAATATAACATCAGTGATTCTTGAGAAGTGGGACAAAACAGGGTGCAATTTTGAAAAAATACAAACCTTATGTTTCGGCAAATTAAATGACATGTATGTATCCAACATATACTAAGCTACTGAGCTAAGCTTTAACACAACCTCCCAGCTTTTGTTTTTTTTACCGTCATTGGCCTATCACCAGCGTCAACTCCGAAATATCCATAGATTAACAGTTATTAATGATATCACTTCTAGTATTATTGTCACGGTCCTCTCATGGACAAAATGCTGTTGGATTTTCTCAAATTGTGTCTATTTTAAGTTTGTTGAAAATAAACGGTTAAAGGTGCCACTGCACTCACATCAGTTTGAAATTGGTATCTTTTAAAATGATTTAAATCTCTTTGCTGAAAGGTATTCATTTCATGATTGCCTTTATTGTGGTATCAGTGCATGATCATTAATGCCATGCTTACATAGTTAAATGATTTGAAGTAAAAAGAAAATGAAAAAAAAGTACTATCTCGTGCTCCTTTTAGAAAATAATCTTTTCAAAGTGCATCCCGGAACAGCTCAAATAAATGTCCAGAATGAGTCTGTGCTGAGTTTGTGACCTGTGGATATGGTCAGCTCTGCTCTGCATATGAATGATAACGTGGCAGAGTATGAGTGTGTTATTAGGGTATGGCAGTTTCCGGTGTAGCACTCCCTCAAGTTGAATAGGTTTTGTTAAAGTATTTTATGACCACAGCCTCATTGACTCAGAGGAAGTCACTCAGGTTCAGGCTTCTCTGGAGCTGGCGTAGGGCCAGTGTGAGTAGGTTTGGCATGTTGGTGCCTAATGGGTTGATCAGAGGGTGCCAGGCGCTCTCCAAACAGCTGGGTAACTGTGGCTCTCAGTGCTGCCTGTACGAGGCCCCTATACTCCACACCAGGGTCCTTGCGGACTACCTGGTGCCCGCGGGCACTGTGTTGGTGGCCCCTGCTCCACACATTAGGAAATGTCCTAGGTTCTGTGAATGTGTTTTTATATTTGGGCCAAGTGTCATAAACACCAATGGCTATGTGACAAATAGGATGGAGCATTTCTTACTTCTCTCTAGCACAATAAAACCTCACACTGACGTCATGGCTTTAGTCCAAACGTGAGCATCCAAACATCTGAACTGAGGTGATGTCAGTGGCAGCTGTGCAATACTTACCATTTGTTTACCTGGTCCACTCACGTTCTATGCTTGTGCAAATGAAACTTGAGGCAAATGAAATGGGAAGACAAAAAATTATTATGAAAGAGCGGACCACATCCTTTCAGTGTTCCCTTAAAAAGTTAAGGTTAAAATGGAGATCTTCCATTTAAGACTTTTTTGTTGAACACAGTAAATGCCCATATACATTCACCGGCCACTTTATTAGGTACAGCAGTTCATTTTCTTGTCAACACATATAACTTATCAGCTCTTATCACATGGCAGCAACTCAATGCATTTAGGCATGTAGACCTGGACGGGACAACTTATTGAAGTTAAAACCAAGCATCAGAATGGGGAAGCAAGGGGTTTTAAGTGACTTTGAACATGGCAATGTTGAGGGTGCCAGAAGGGCTGTTCTGACTATTTCAGAACAGATTTTCACGCACAACCATCTCTAGGATTTACAGAGAATGGCCCGAAAAATAAAAAGTATCCAATGAGCAGCATTTGTGTGGACGTAAAATGCCTTGTTGATGTCAGAGGTCAGAGGAGGATGGGCATGCTGGTTCGAGATGATAGAAAGGCAACAGTAACTCAAATAACCACTCGTTACAACCAGGGTATGCAGAATAACATCTCTGAATGCACAACACATCCAACTTTGAAGCAGATGGGCTACAGCAACAGAAGACCCCACCGGGTGGCACTCCTGTCAGCTAAAAACAGGAAACTGAGGCTACAATTCACACAGGCTCACCAAAATTGGACAATAAAAGATTGGAAATGTCTTGCCTGGTCTGATGAGTCTCGATTTCAGTTGCGAAAGTCAGATGGCAGGTTCAGAATTTGGCGTAAACAACATGAAAGCATGGATCCATCCTGCTGTGCACAATCAACCATGTCATGTTCAAAGTCACTTTAACCCCCTTTCTTCCCCATTCTGATGCTTGGTTTGACTTCAGCACATTGTCTTGACCACGTCTACATGACTAAATGCATTGAGTTGGGGCCATGTGATTGGCTGATTAGCTTTTTGTTTTTATAAGCAATTGAACAGGTGTACCTAATAAAGTGGCCGGTGAGTGTATACTGTAATTGAGAGGCTTTTTAACTGCTTAGCTCATATTAGTGAAACAAAAAAATATATATACTCTAGGGTTCACGGAGTGTATTTTGGTTTAAATAGCTATGGCTTGAGAAGAATTCATATTCCATAATGCGCGCCTCTCCTGTGTGGAGTGCCACATGTGTTGGAGTGAGGCTCAGTCTAACAGTGGGGTTTGCAGACACACACAGCAGATGTCTTGTGTCCCCCAGTGAAGCCTCTCTAGCCCTGGCCTGAGCTGACCCACATGTGCTGTGGCTCCAGATGTTCCATGAGCTAATGAAGCTAATAAAGGCTAGCTGATTTGTGTGAAGACGTCAACACATTAAGTGGTAGCTTCTTTTGATCCTTCTCAGGGAAACACTCTGGGTCTCCACAGGTATTGAAGCTTAAAGGGCTCATGTCATCATCATGTAACACACTCAGCATTTACAGGGCTCCATTTTACCCAATAAGCCATCAATTTAGCAGGTATAAACACAAACACCATTTGGATCATTAATGGACAAGCAGCAATGTATGACCCAAGCTATTCCTAAATGCCTCTCATTAATCAGCCCATAACCTACTTTCCTCCAGCAACTTTGAACTGAAAAGACTGAGATGTGACCAATTGCTTATTACATTCTGCAGCGGCTTGCTTACTGTTTTGTGTTTGTGTGTTTGGGTTGGTTGTGTTGTTTGTGTGTGGTGTGTGTGTGTGTGTGTGTGTTGTGTGTGTGTGTGTGTGTGTGTGTGTGTGTGTGTGTGTGTGTGTGTGTGTGTGTGTGTGTGTGTGTGTGTGTGTGTGGTGTGTGTGTGTGTGTGTGTGTGTGTGTGTGTGTGTGTGTGTGTTCCCCACAGTTTTGGAGAAGAGTGAGTTCAAAGACGAGTCCCAGTTCTTCCGTTTCTATGCCGACGAGGAAATTGAGGGAACCAGCTCCAAGAGCAAGCAGCTCCAACGCAATGACTTCAAACTCATTGAAAACATCTTGGCCAAGTCACTGGTGGTGAGCTGGAGCACAGAGAGACAGACAGACAGTCACACTCACACTCACACATTTTCAACAATAACTTAACCGCTGCGGGCTGGTCTATAGATAGTGTTTTTTAATGTAGAGAGAGCCGTGTCCCTGGCATATAGAAACTACAGACGTTTATTTGTCTAGAAAAACCGGCAGAGCACAAATCTTTCTCCAGCCAAAGTGACGGGTGGTCTCAATAACTTACTAATCGCTTAGACTAAATTGGCGAGTGTTATATTTGAGCCCTGCACGACACTCTCCGCTGATCACAGTGATGGTGCCGCGGAGACACCGTGTATGTTATGTTGTCTTCTAACTTTATAACTCACGTGTGGGTATTTTGACAGCAAATGTTATAGACTACGCATGTGTGAAGTGGAGCCGTGACGTCAGCGTTACCAGGGGAAATGGTTTCGGTGTTTACAAGAAACTAAAACAGTTGTGTTTTCCAAAGTTTCCTCCCTGGGAGTTGATCTCAGAACTTTGCGGTTTCATGCCTGTGTTTGCTGTTTTCATGTAAATGATATAGTGCATCATTATATATAGATGCACCTTTTCATGTTTTTGTATAAACAGCACCTAAGATATCTGAACTGTCCTGCCTGTAGGGGCACTGACATGAAAAGGACTCTAACCCTACAGCCCCACCAAAAGCCCCAAACCCCTGTGGTCGCTCAGGCTAGCAACGCTGCAGACGTCACTCCCTGTGTGTGCATAGTCTGTCGGGTTAGCAGAAGCTATGCAGGGCTGATCAAGAGATGATTTACATGTTTCCACTGCATATTAGGATACTTAGTAAGAATAATGTGCCAAGGCATATTCAATGAGTCTTTCAATTAAAAAAGTGAGATTTTATTTTTTAAATCACATTGGGATTCATTAGATCGCTCTTCTGAGTGACTTCCTTCTTTCAGTGACTGGCTGCTGCTTGGCGATGCCGCTCCTCATGTGCATAAAGTTTGGCTCTGCTACACTTCAGCTGGATGCCTGTGGGCTCAGAGCGCTTCAATCACACTGCTCCTCGCCGCAAAAGTGGGGGCGACTGTGGCTCAGTTGGTAGAGCGGGTCGGCCGATGATCAAAGGGTTGGAGGTTCGATCCCCGCCCTGCCACCTGTGTCATAGTTGTTGTGTCCTTGGGCAAGACACTTCACCCACCTTGCCTCGTGTGAATGTCGATAGTTAGCCTGCTATCGGTGTATGAATGTGTGTGTGAATGGTAACGTGTAAATGGGAACAGGTCTCCCTTGTAAAAGAGTCTTCGGACTCAATGGGATTTACCTGTATAAATAAAGGTTAAAAAAAAAAAGAAGCTCCTGACGCTCTTGCACGCGAACGTCTTGAAAATGAAGCCGGCTGCCAGTGTCGCACGGTTGGCTTTTGGTAGGGCTGTAGGGTAAGTGGTGGTGAGGCCGGTTTGGATTGTCCCCTTTTTCACATGTTTCTGCTTTGAATGAAACCCTCCAAATGGCTTGTGACCCTCCCTGTCATTCAGCCTTGGACCTCAGTATTCCTGGTACTAATCGGCTGCTTAGTTCCCAAACCTTAACTGAGCATAGGCAAATTAAAATAGAGATTTAACAGTAACACAGTATTTCCACTCGTTACATGCTATGCTACTGCATGCATATTTACGTACCTTCTTATTCTTTCTAACCTTGGTGATACATTGACACACAGCAAACCATATTCATGACATGAGAGGTGTCGAGGTGTATTTGGAGAATAAAGGGAAGAGGAGAACCCCCAAAGGGCAAGCACTGCCTGACCTGTCCACAGTAAAACTGGTTGAAGCATCTGCTGCAAACAGAACTGTAAAAGAAAGTTCCATGTATGATGAGACATAAAAGACAGCACTGAAACATAGACATCCAATCCTATATACAGGTGAAACTCGAAAAATTAGAATATCGTGCAAAAGTTCATTTATTTCAGTAATTCAACTTTATAGGTGAAAATAATATCTTATACAGACTCATTACATACAAAGTGAGATATGTGAAGCCTTTATTTTTTTATAATTGTGATTATTATGGCTTACAGTTTATAAAAACCCCAAATTCAAAATCTCAGAAAATTAGAATATTACATAAAATCAATAAAAAAAGGATTTTAAATACAGAAATGTCGGCCCTCTATAAAGTATAATCATGCATATGTACTACTAAGTACTTGGTTTGGGCCCCTTTTGCATGAATTATTGCCTAAATGCGGCGTGGCATGGATGCTATCAGCCTGTGGCACTGCTGAGGTGTTATGGAAGCCCAGGTTGCTTTGATGTGGCCTTCAGCTCGTCTGTATTGTTGGGTCTGGTGTGTATCATCTTCCTCTTGACAATAGTCCATAGTTTCTCTATGGAGTTAAGGTCAGGAGAGTTGTCTGGCCATTCATGCAGAGTAATACCATGGTCAGTCAACCAGTTACAAGTGGTTTATGGTACCGTGGGCAGGTGCCAAGTCTAGCTGGAAATGGAAATTGTCATCTCCATAAAGCTTGTCAACAGACAGAAGCATGAAGTGCTCTAAAATCTTCTGGTAGATGGCTGTGGTGACTTTGGACTTGATAACACAGTGGACCAACAGCAGCAGATGACATGATACCTCAAATCATCACTGATCCAAATTAAATGTTGCGTTTCATTTGGAAATCAAGGTTCCACAGTCTAGAGGAAGAGTGGAGGGGCACAAAATCCAAGGGGCTTGAAGACCACTGTCAAGTTTCAACAGTCAGTGATGATTTGAGGCACCATGTCATCTGATGGTGTTGGTCCACTGTGTTATCAAGTCCAAAGTCACCACAGCTGTCTACCAGGAGATTTTAGAGCACTTCATGCTTCTGTCTGTTGACAAGCTTTATGGAGATGCTGAATTACTTTTTCCAGCAAGACTTGACACCTGTCCACAGTGCCAAAACCACAAGTAACTGGTTAACTGACCATGGTATTACTGTGTTGATTGGCCAGACAACTCTCCTGACCTGAACCCAATAGAGAAACTATGGACTATTGTCAAGAGGAAGATGATACACACCATACCCAACAATACAGACGAGCTGAAGGCCACTATCAAAGCAACCTGGGCTTCCATAACACCTCAGCAGTGCCACACTGACTGATAGCATCCATGCCACACCGCATTTAGGCAATCATTTGTGCAAAAGGGGCCCAAACCAAGTACTTATTACATATGCATGATTATACTTTATAGAGGGCCGACATTTCTGTATTTAAAATCCTTTTTTTATTGATTTTATGTAATATTCTAATTTTCTGAGATTTTGAATTTGGGGTTTTCATAAGCTGTAAGCCATAATAATCACAATTATAACAAATAAAGGCTTGAAATATCTCACTTTGAATGTAATGAGTCTATATAATATATTAGTTTCACCATTTAGGTTGAATTACTGAAATAAATGAACTTTTGCACGATATTCTAATTTTTCGAGTTTCACCTGTATAGTACAATAGATTCAGTAATGGAAAATAAAGAGTTTCTACCCGATGCAGTAAAGCTCACAAAACTTAATTAGACTATAAAAAGGCAACATTTCAATCCTACCAGGTCACCACCAGACATTCAGCATACCTGCTATTTATTTATTTATTTATTATTCTTTCGGACAATTCCACACAATACACAATTTTCTCTTGCAAATATTCATACATCATACTTTGTGTTGTCCGAAGGGAGACGGAAGAAGCCAAAGGCTTATCAGGTCCCGCCCCCATTTTCATCAAATTCGGATTCAGATACACAGTTACTGTTACAGAAAATAAAAATAAAACAAACAAAAAACATTTTTTTTATATATATATATATATAGCTATATATATATACATATACATTTTTTTTTCAAGAATCTGCAGTCCAATACACAGTCAATTTTAATCTAATTGCTTCAGCTTTTAAGATCAGTTCAGCACAGTTCAGTTTTTCTGTGACAATGCCAAGTGTATAAAGTGTGAAGTGGCCTTGTATTTGGCCTGTTCCATTTCTTAACTGGTAGTCTAAACACAGCTATCTGAATAATCTTTGCTTTAGTTAAAGCAGGAATGCGTTCTACAACCCCAGTTACTAAAAAGTTGGTACATTATTTAAAACGTATGTAAAACACAACATACATTTTAACCTCCAATAGTTTAAAAGCTAGCGTAGTACAAAAAAATTCACCCCCCTCAGTGAGATATGACCTAAACATACAGACTAGAGTGTTATTTTGTACCAGGCCTTAAATAGGTTTAATGATGCTGTGAAAAGAGCCTATTTAACATGGGGGTCAATGAGAAATTGCTCTGTTTTGGTACCACCTCTTAGTGGCCACTCGTTGACCTAAATCTTTTGTCACTTCCGCGTTGGATGCTGGTAGAACTCGCTGTGGTTGGGGCTTGGTTAGTGGCAATTGCATGGGTAACCTGCACATTTATGAAGGCATCATTAATGCTGAAAAGTACATACAGGTTTTGGAGCAACATGCTGCCATCCATACAACGTCTATTTCAGGGACGTTCCTTCTTATTTAAGCAAGACAATACAGAGCCACATTCTGTTCATACAGCTTAGCTTCATAGGAACACAGTGCAGGTACTAGACTGGCCTGTCTGCAGTCCATACCTGTCTCCTATTGAAAATATTTGTTACATAATGAAGAACAAAATATCACAATGGAGACCCCGGAATGTTGAGCACCTCAAGTTGTATTTCAAGCGAGAATGGGAAATAATTTTGCTTTCCAAATGTCAAAAATGAATGTCCTCAGTTCCCAAAAGCTTACTCAGTGTTGTTAAAAGAAAGGGTGATGTAACACAGCGGTAAACATGCCCCTGTCCCTACTTTTTTGAAATGTGTTGCAGGCACAACATTTAAAATGTGTGTATATTTACAAAAAACAATCAAGTTTATCAGTTTAAACAAATATATCAGTGATTCTTGAGAAGTGGGACAAAACAGGGTGCAATGTTGAAAAAATACAAACCCTATGTTTCGGCAAATTAAATGACATGTATGTATCCAACATATACTAAGCTACTGAGCTAAGCTTTGACACAACCTCCCAGCTTTTTTTTTTTTTTACCGTCATTGGCCTATCACCACCGTCAGATGTCAACTCCGTCAGATTTCCTGTCTGACGATGTTGACATATTTAACATTTCTTAAACATAACAAATGGAATTTATCTAGCCATTTGGTTTTTCTGTTGATGTTAGGTGCTAGTATGAACTACTTCAGGAAAATAAAATGATCAAAAAATTTCAAATAACTTCTTCAGAAATTGTAAGTCGGTGTTAACATATCATGGTTGTGACGCTGGACTTTAAAGATTTGGAATGTAAAATATTCTAAAACTACAACACTTATCAGAGCCTGTCTGACTCTAATGTACTCAGCAGAGGTAGAATTTGACAAGATGTCCTTCAAAGTGACAGCTGCCCCTTATTTTGCCTGATTTTCTTACATTTTACATAATGAAATGTCTGACTGTGTTGACTTACAGTAAAGTTGTCCCACCACTTAGAATCCTTATAAAACATGAATGTGTTGTAGAAAAACAGTTTTTATTGATATGAGAGATTATTTAGTGTTGCTTTTGATGAAAACAGCTCTTTTTAATCATTAAAGTACACTTTTAATAGGTTTAATTACATATGAAAGATTGAAACCTTCTCTGAGGACACACTGTTTTGGACGTCGTGAGAAGATAACACGTGTCATATATTTGACTTAATAATGATAAAATAAAATTTAAGGGGATAATTGTGCTCCAGACATTTTATTCTTAATCCCTAATAACATCTACAATTTTAAATATTTTTAGTTTTAAACATAACAGCAGTTACAGATGGAAGACGGCCTTTTGTCCCGGTTCTCATGAATCACTGACATATGATGTGTTTGTACTGTATTATATTGAATACACGAAGAAAAGGATAGAATGATCACATTCTAGTTTATTCACATTTTACATAACGTCCCAACTTTTTCTGAATTGGGGTTATAAATGTCCCTTTGTCCTTACAGGTTGATCAATAAATCATAAAGCATACAGCCTGTTCATTATGAAAATGTAATACAACTGATAGTGATAGATTCATTTGGCACATAAAATAAGGTCAGTGTGCACTGTTCTTAGTCATTTCTAGAGACTGAAACAGACAGTGAACGGTTCAGTTAGGTCCATTATCTTTAGGGAAACGTAGAAGAAACCCCAGCAGCCTTGTTCATATCAGAGGGGGAAGTACACACACTGGAAAAGGCTTTTTCCCTTGATTAGCAGGACTAATCCTCTCTCATTGCTATTACTGCAGTGAAGTGCAGGAACTCTTTATTTACCAGCACCATCTCCTCTGATGTAAAAGCAGATATCGTCATCTTATCGGAGCTGTGCAGCAGGAAGCTTAACTAATGGAAGTCAGCTAATGTGTTTGGTGATGACAGAGTTGAACTAAGCCTTGCCCCACTGGGGAATTATTAAATTAGAACACCCTCAGAGGCAGGGCACCTGACATGTAATGAAAATCAAATGTTGCAAACCTGCAAGATTTAAATTATGATAAGCTGTGTTTAGTTTATATTTATGACCACCCAGAGATCATGCAACATATCACCTTTTTTCAGTGATTTCTCAGAAGAAATTGGACGAATATTGCAGAAATTCCAAAGTGCAAAAAAGGAATAAATATAGGATATATATATACAGGTGCATCTCATATCATTAGAATATCATGAAGAAAAAAAAACTGAAAAGTTCCATATATTCTAGATTCATTAGACAAAAAGTGATATATATATATATATATATATATATATATGGATTACAGTTTACAGCTCATGAAAATCAAAAATCCAGCAACTCAAAATATAGTATTTGAATATTACATAAGGCCAATCAAAAAAAAGATTTTTAATACAGCAATGTCGACCCTCATGAAATAATGTTCATTCAATATTTGGTCTGGGATCTTATTCTGCATGAATTATTGAATGAATGCAGCATGGTATGGAGATGATCAGTCTGTGGCACTGCTGAGGTGTTATGGAAGCCCAGGTTGCTTTGATAGTGGCCTTCAGCTCGTCTGTATTGTTGGGTCTGGTGTGTATCATCTTCTCCTTGACAAAAGCCGATAGATTCTCCATGGGTTCAGGTCAGGATAGTTGTCTGGCCAATCAACACAGTAATACCATGGTCAGTCAACCAGTTACTAGTGGTTTTGGTATTTTGGGCAGGTCCCAAGTCTTGCTGGAAAAAGGAAATCAGCATCTCTATAAAGCTTGTCAGCAGGCGGAAGCATTAAGTGCTCTAAAGTCTCCTGGTAGACGGCTGTGTTGACTTCAGACGTCAATCAATTTTTATTTATTTGTGTTTATTTAACCAGGAAAGTCTTATTGAGATTAAAAATCTCTTTTACAAAAGAGTACTGGCCAAGACAGACAGCAGCACAGTTAGTTACAGACAATCATTTAAAAACAACAGAGAACATATAAATAGAGTCACAGTCAGAACATCATCAAACAAAGCATGTACTGACAGAAGAGCTTCAACATCAATCAGCAGTTTCTGAAATACTCCGTCTAGCACCATAAACCATGCCACGTTCAAAGTCACTTAAACCCCTTTCTTCCCCATTCTGTTGCTCGGTTTGAACTTCAACAAGTTGTCCTGTCCAGGTCTACATGCCTAAATGCATTGAGTTGCTGCCATGAGATTGGCTGATTAGTTATACAGTATGTGTTAACAAGAAATTGAACCGGTCTACCTAATAAAGTGTCTGGTGAGTGTATGTCATCATGGTAATGCCCAGTGAAATACATGTTATTCTGACAATTAGTCAGCTATGTAAAAGCTTGATTAATGAGGTGATTTTCTTTGTGCTAGATTCACCCGGAGGAGGACGACTACGGCTTTGAGATAGAGGAGAAAAACAAAGCCATTGTAGTGAAATCTGTCACCAGGGGCTCACATGCTGAGGTAATGGTCACCACACACACAACACACACACACACACACACACACACCACACACACACACACACACACACACACACACACACACAACACACACACACACACACACACACACAACCACTCACACACACACACACACTACATCTCCTTCCTGCTCCAAGGCATTAGTTCAAGTAGGTAATGGCTGTCTACTGTTTGGACTGCTGCTGTCAGTCTGATCTGTTCGCTTTGGAAGGCCTTTGCTGTGATTGGCTGGAAAGCCATTAGACATACTCACTCACGTCATCCCCCCCCCCCTCCCCACCCACACACACATGCAAACACCACTTTACCCATCCAGCAGCACTTTTTGAAATGCAGATAAGATTTTGGCACATCATTAAAAACGTGCACGGTTATTGAGTTTGCATCAGTAGTCCCATAATAATTGTTTTTCAACCTGACACAAATAAAATCACAGTGTCACTTTATTTCTAGGGCTAATATAAAAGTATTTGCTTCATGTCATTTGACATTTTATGTTTATAGAGGTTACATATTTCTGGCCAATCTCACCAGCCATCAAGGCCTATGTATTATTTCAGAATGTGGAGCATCTTCTACCTTGAATACACAGGGCGATTCCTTTACAAAGTTCCGGAAATGTTCAACCTTTTCCTAAGCATCATGAGTTGAACTGATTTCTCCCCCACCATCTCATCTGACAATCATTTCTTTCCTGTCCCTCTGGCTCAAGTTATTTGACTCAGTGTCTTATCCCACATTGTCCTTCTTCTCACTCACTCTCTGCATAATCTTTCTTTTTCTCCACTGACTGCTTCCATCATAGCATCCCTCACTCTTCTGTCTCTACTCCCTCTCTCCCTCTGGTATCCAGCCCCATGTCCCCCATTCTCCACAGTAACAGGACTGCTAGTAGTGACACAACATGTGTGCCAGCATAGTGAACACACACAAACACACGCACACACAAACACACAAAGATACACACTCATACTCACATAGAGACTAGGTCTGTAACAATACAAAAACTCACAATTCGATTTGTAGCACACATTTTGACCCACGATTTTTTAAGTTTGAAAAGTATTTTATTTAAATAACATTTATAATGACATTATTATTTTATAATAATAACATTTAATAACAAATAACCTGAACAGATTTGAACACAACAAACAATATAAGCAACATGAATAAATAAATAACCAAATATACAGTCCCCTCCATAAGTATCGGAACAGTGAGGCCAATTCCTTTATTTTTGCTGTAGACTGGAAACATTTGGGTTTGACACCAAAAGATGAATATGAGACAATAGCTCAACATTTGAGCTTTCATTTCCAGGTATTCACATCTGGATCCAATACACAACTGAGAAGATATCATTATTTGTAAAGGAACACCACATTTGTAGGCGAGCAGAAGTATTGGAACAGATAGACTTTAAATAAATTAAAGTGAATAAAACATACTATTTTGTCGCAAATCCTTTGCTTGCAATAACTGCATCAAGCCTGTGACCCATTGACATCACAAAACTTTCGCATTCTTCTTTTGTGATGCTTTTCCAGGCTTTAATGCAGCCTCATTCAGTTGTTGTTTGTGTTAGGGGGTTACTCTCTTAAGTCTCCTCTTTAGCAGGTAAAAAGCATGTTCTATAGCGTTTAAGTCTGGAGATTGACTTAGCCAGTCTAAAACCTTCCACTTCTTGCCCCTGATTAACTCCTTTGTTGTGTTTTGGGTCATTATCTTGCTGCATGATAAAGGATCTTCCAATCAGTTTGGTTGCATCTTTCCTTAAATTGTCAGACAAAATGTTTCTGTAAACGTCTGAGTTAATTTTGCTGTTGCCATCATGTGTTACATCATCAATGAAGAATAATGAGCCCGTCCCAGAAGAAGCCATGCAAGCCCAAGCCATGACATTGCCTCCACCGTGTTTCACAAATGAGCCTGTATGTTTGGGATCATGAGTAGATCCTTTCTTTCTCCAAACTTTAGCCTTTCCATCACTTTGGTAAAGGTTTATCTTGACAACAACACAGTAACACATGATGGCAACAGCAAAATGAACTTAGAAGTCTACAGAAACATTCGGTCTGCCAATTTAAAGAAAGATGCAACCAAACTGATTGGAAGATGCTCCATCATGCAGCAAGATAATTATCCAAAACAACTGCAAAAACAACAAAGGAGTTCATCAGGGGCAAGAAATGGAAGGTTTTAGACTGGCCAAGTCAATCTCCAGACTTAAACGCTATAGAGCATGCATTGTACCTGCTAAAGAGGAGACCGAAGGGAGTAACCCCCCAAAACAAACAGCAACTGAATGAGGCTGCGGTGAAAGCCTGGAAAAGCATCACAAAAGAAGAATGCAAACGTTTTGTGATGTCAATGGGTCACAGGCTTGATGCAGTTATTGCAAGCAAAGTATTTGCGACAAAATATTACGGTTTATTCACTTTAATTTATTTAAAGTCTATCTGTTCCAATACTTTTGCTTGCCTAAAAATGTGGTGTTCCTTTTCAAATAATGATATCTTCTCAGTTGTGTATCAGATCCAGATGTAAATACCTGGAAATGAAAGCTGAAATGTTGAGCTATTGTCTCATATTCATCTTTTGGTGTCAAACCCAAATGTTTCCAGTCTACAGCAAAAATAAAGGAATTGGCCTCACTGTTCCGATACTTATGGAGGGGACTGTATAACATTTCTCTCTTCTCTGTAACAAAATCATTCTGTTGAAAATTAAAAAATATTGAACTGTGCTGTAAACCAAAAATCAATAAATAAACACATAACAGCTACAGCTTCCTTCACCAAACCTTTCATCAAAAATTTAAGCCTACATTTTTTTAACAGCCCTAATAGAGACACACACTGTCTGTTGACAGGATGGCTGATAACACACACACACACACACACACACACACACACACACACACACACACTCATATAAAGATACACACACACACACCCATCTACATTCAGTTAGACGTGGCTCCCCCCAGTCGTTCCTACATCCACCCTGGGCTGTTATCCAGAGATGGGCCCGGCTCAGCCCAGCAGGACACTGGACTCACACAGAGAACACACACAGGCTGCTTTATCCCACCAATGTGACTGAAGATGACTGCATGTAATGACGTGCAGCAGGATGTGGTGCTGTGTGTCAGTCAGTCAAGTAGGGATGTTTTGCTGATACTTTGTGTGCATACATTAATATGTGAAATCGTGACTGTATTTCCACATGCATGTTGGCAGGTCACATTGTATTTAGTCCAAGGAAAAAGGCAAGATGGTATAACTCCAACCTCCACTGATAGCAGTCCTCACTGAGAGCTACATTTAAAGGTACAGTCATAGACCCTGGAGAATGCTTGTTGTCAAAATCAATGAAAATCAGTGAATATCTCCTCACGATCCGCTACCTGTCCGAATTTTGTTCGCTGAAAAAAATCCAGTGTTAATACAAAGCCTATGCTTTGTAAACAGGCATGTTGCTAGCTGGGCCCCATTTGTTTACATGCCAGTTTACAAAGCCTAGGCTATGTATTATCATTATTTTTTCAGTGCACAAACAGTACGGACAAGTAACGGATTGTGAGGAGATATTCACTGATTATGACAAAGTGATTTTGACAACAAGCATTCCTCAGAATGGCTGACTCCACCTTTATATAAAGTGCATCTTTGTATTTGCATGTGCATAACTGTGGAAATGGAAAGTAGAACTTTTGTGCAAATCCAACATGCCGCAGGCGGGAGGCTCAGGTGTGAATACCACGCAGCTTATTCTAGTGGCTTATCTTCATATGCAATCCCTACATGAAAAGCCTTTTCATATGCTGGAAGAAACATGACAAGACTGAACTGGCTGTGGATCAGCACACACTGTTTTGGTTTGTTTAGTTCCATGCTCGTTGAAGGCACATACACTGATCAGGGTTCATCTATAACTTTTACTTTGCAAATGGGGGCTTTACATCTAGCTGAAACAAGCTGCAACCTAAAAATCACCGCCTTGTGTCCCCTGTCTGTCTGTCTGTCTGTCTGTATGTCTGTCTTGTCTGTCCAGATGGCTGGCCTCCAGGTGGGCAGGAAGATCTTCACCATCAACGAGGACCTGCTGTTCCTCAGAACTTTCTCTGAGGTGGAGACCATGATCAGCCAGGCCTTCTGCATACGGAGATCACTGAGACTGCTGGTAGCCACCAAGGCCAAGGAGTGAGGGAACACACACAACACACACACACACACATGAGGCTGTGTAGGAAGAAAACATTGTGAATAAGTTCACGCACACACGATGAAAGCGTGCACACATGCACTGAAAATTATCGCATATACACTTATTAAATGCACACACTCATTAAAAGTGTTTTGTTGTGTGTGTGTGTGTGTGTGTGTGTGTGTGGTGTGTGTGTGTGTGTGTGTGTGTGTGTGTGTGTGTGTGTGTGTGTGTGTGTGTGTGTGTGTGTGTGTGTGTGTGTGTGTGTGTGTGTGTGTGTGTGTGTGTGTGTGTGGTGGGTGGGTGTGGTGGGTGGGTGGGTGTGTGTGGGTGTGTGTGTGTGCATGCGTGTGGCGCGCATGTTGCAATCTCAGTGCGCCAGGAAGGAGTTTTATTATTACAGGAAGGCACACTGAATTAACAAAATAAAAGCTCTATAAATATTACAGCAAACTTCAGACATAGACCAATACTGTGTATTGGTTCATAGGTCATTGGGGTAAGTTAACTTTAAATGCCTGAAAGATGAAGATGCATTTATTAATATTATTATACTTACACTTGTAACTGGTGACCAGCCATTGGTTGCCGCTAATTTTGAAAAAATAAAAGCTCTATACGTTTTACAAAGCGAACGTCACACATAAAACAATACTGTGTATTGGGGTCCTATCGTCAAAATTAGCGGTAACCAATGGCTGATTACAGGTTACAAGTCTAAGTATAATTAATATTAATAATAGCATCTTCATCTTTCAGACATTGTAAAGTTTACTGACTCTTAAATTTATAGAGCTTTTATATTGTTAATTCAGTGTGCCTTCCTGTTACAGTGAAACACCTTCTGTCACACTGAGATTGCAATACGCACACTCTGATGTACACGTGCGCGCGCTCACACACACACACACACACACACACACACACACACACACACACACACACACACAATGATGTAGCCTGCACACTCACACACAAACACAAATATTTTTAATGACGTGTGTATTTGTTGATCATTTGCCAGTGTGTGTGTGTGTGCACAATTTCATCCAGTGTGTGTGAACTTATTCTCAATGTTTTCTTCCTACACGGCCTCTCATACACACACACAGACACACACACACACACACACACACACACACACACACACACACACACACACACACACACACACACACACACACACACACACACACACACACACACACACAGCAACATGGTCTGACTGGTCTTTTCTCATTCAGGATTGTGAAGATTCCTGACACCCCAGACAGCCTGTCCTTCAGACTGTGTGGCTCGGCCCCTCCCCATGTCCATGCTGTCAGGAAAGGTGCGTTAACAGAGAGTACACACACAGTATAACATATGGAGAGAACATAAGGGTAGAAGGATACAGCCACTTTGAATGTGTAATGGAAATGTAATCTATTGAGTGGTTAACAGTTCACAGCTCCCAGGGAAATGATGCATTGCCATGTCTTGAATACAGTTAATAGTGGGTGTTTGTTTTTCTTTTCTTTCTGGTGACTCTTAATCTGTGAACAGATTTGTCATTAAGTTTGTAGGAGGTTGTATGTACATTTTCAGAATCGGTGCCAGTAAAGGCCAAGTATGGAAAGTTTATGTTGTCAAAAAGAGCAATCATTCTGGGTTAATTCAAGTGAAAGATGAGGTAACTCTAGCCTTTAACCAGCTGTTACTTTCTTCTTTAAGTGAGCCTCTATTAGGGTTTTATGGCCACCTGTCAACCAGACAGCCTGAGGTCTGGGTTCAACCCCCTAAAAGAGCCAACTCTTCTTTTTAAACACACACACACACACACACACACACACACACACACATGCACACTCCCGATGCTCCGTGATCAAAGCTAAAAAAAGCAGTATGTAGGTTAGAAGACACCCGCATCTCCTCAGTGCTCCTGCTCTGACCTTACAAGATGTTTGTACTACTTAGACCGACTCCAAATACAAAATGTGAATTGAATCCCAATGTGTAAAGCAGACAGGAATAGGAGACGAGCCACTGGTCGGGCTACCAAAGGTTTCACTTTGCCTTATTTTGGAAGGGTGACTTCTCTCTCCTTTCTCTCCCTCTCCACACACTAGCCTTTTCTCTCTTTCCTAGTCTGAATTCAGAGTCTCCAGTTGTTGTTTTTTTTCAGTCCCCCAGTGTGATATCCATGCCTGGGTCAAGTAGTCCCGGTGTCGGGTAATTGCTGGCACCCTGGGTGGGAGTGATGCCAGCACTGCTATTTTTAGATGGGAGAGGAAGAGGATGGAGGTGTTGATTAGACTTCCAGGCTGTAAAGCCATTAGGAGCTTGGGACAGCGTGTTGCGACACTGGACTGGAGGAAGAGATATGGGAATTGAGTTCCAGTACCATATTTAATACAAACATTACCATAGAACATGGGAGAGTAAGAAAAGGCTTTTTCTTCCAAGATATGGGAGACACATGTATGGCACTTTTAACTTTTCCCTGACTTACACTTGATGTTTTCATAACAGCCCAATGTGTTGAATACAAGTCCGCTGTAATTTCACCAGCCTGTGACCTTTGACCTGTGCTCTTGTGTTGACCCTGCAGGCTGGGTGGCCGTGGGGGCGGGGCTCCAGCCGGGCCAGGTCATCCAGAAGGTCAACGGCAACAACGTCAACCGCAGTGACTACCAAGAAGTCCTGGAGCACTTCAGTGCCCAACGCACACACCAGGACACCCCCCAAGCGGTGAGTGTGACCACCAAAACACACACTCAATCCTCCTTTTCACTGAGCGGTGCGGTTCGGTATGGTAGGTCATTTATTTGAGTTTCCACTTTCAAAAGTTAGCAAGGATATCAAAATAAGTCAACCGTGCCGCACCTTTTTCACCCTGTGTGTGACACCCGTAAGTCCGTTTGACAGGGTTGGAGTCAGAGTAGGATGTCCTCCTTATAGTCCGGTTAATTGTGTAATGTGAGTTTTTTGGGAATTAGGTAAACCCCACATTTTTGAAATCGTGGAAGAATAATGAATCGGGAAATGCATGATTCCAGTTTCAGATAAGCCAATATGGCCAAATCTTGGATTTGATATAATGGCAACTTTCAAACACTCATTTCTCAATATCTCACCTCCTAGATTACCTAGAATCAAGATTCCAGTAGCCAAATATATGTTTTCAGGGGCAAGGAAACCGTTGGTGTTAATAACAAATATAAATAAGTGGTCAATTATACATTTTTGGGTGGCTAACTTACATTTTATATAGACAAATCAGAATTTATTTTGCTGAGCAAAGCAGAGCTTTTCTGGCATCCCTGTGGAGGTCGGGGATATTGAACCCAAGTGTTTCATGTTCAAAGCTTCCATTGTTGAAGCTGCTTAGGGGTGCTGTGGTCTCAAGGTCTCCCTCAAGGGGCCGTAACCCTCCAACACCATGGTGGGCTCCAGTGGTCAGGGAAACCGCCCGGCTGAAGGAGGAGGTACAGACGGGCCTGAAGGGCTGCAGCCTCTGACCTGTCAGAGGGCTGGGAGATGTTCAGAGAAGCCATGGAGAAGGACCTTCAGTCACCAAAGTGTTTCTGGAAGACCGCCTGGCACCTCAGGCGGGGGAAACGGTGAACCATCCAAGCTGTGTACAGTGAGGATGGGACGCTGTTGACCTCAACTGAGGAGGTAATCTACCAGTGGAAGGAACACTTTGAGGAACTCCTGAAGCTGACTAACACACCCTCTATGTTGGAGGCAGAGCTGGAGGCTGATGGGGGATCATCGTCAATTGCCCTGGTGGAATTCACTGAAGTATTACAACTCCACAGTGGCAAAGCCCCAGGGATTGATGAGAGCTGTACAGAAATGCCTAAAGCTCTGGGTGTGGAGGGGCTGTCTAGAATGACACGTCCTTTCAACATTATGTGGAAGTCTGGGCAGACCGGGGTGGTGGTTCCCATGTTCAAAAAGGGGGAACAGAGAGTGTGTGCCAACTACAGGGGCATCACACATCTCAGCCTCCCTGGTGTTTCTTTTAACACCATGACTTAAAATGAAGGACTAATTGAACTTAACAATAACAAATGGATTAATAATTACAGAAATGACCAGCAGGTGATCTGAATAGTTGATTGATGCTGGTGGAAACCAAACAGCGGTGGCATGGCTGTTTGCAACAGACATATTTTGATTATCTATTTCTACAGGAATTGATTTATTTTGTGTATTTTAAAACATGATATGCCCTAACCCAGGGGTTTTCAAAGTGTGAGAGAGTGAACCCCCCCCCCCTCCTCAGAGAACAAATTTCAGCAGAGCCCCCCCTAAATTTTTTTTCTAAATCCGTGTGTTTTGAAAGATATTTGAATTATTTTACAAATGTAAACATATTTTTGAAATGTTCTAAAAAATGTTGTGCGTTTTTAAACACATTTTTTAATACATTTTAGCATCTTAATCCAGTGTTTTAATCCTGCTTCCTTTAAGCATGGATAGTAGTGACTGAGTGTGCAGCGGAGTGAGAAAGATAGGCATACAGACTTGCCCAAATTATTGACTAGTTAAATGTCATTCATACACCCAGTGTTTTTTCGCTAGAGCCTCCAATGTCCTGATGGTGGAAAATAGTAGCCAGTGGAGAACCAGACCCTCCTAGGGGGGTCCAGGGGTACGCCCCCCCGGGAGATTTTTTTTCACCTTTTAAAGTGAAATGCATGAATCTGGTGCATTTTAAAGAGGAAAATTAAGAGGCTAAATCTGAGGAATTTTGTGTGAACAAATAATTTGGAGACACTGGGTCTGATGAATAAGAAGCTATTGAAGAAGGACACATGGATTTTCCATAAAAATATTAATTTAAAATAAAATAAAATGTATGCAGGGTCCTCTGGGATGGGCTTGGAGCTCTTTTTCTTTAACGAGACCTATTTCTCTGTAATATAATGAATGCATTTAAATGCAGTGAGAGGAACGAAGCAGAAGAACTCTTGTCCAGCTATGCGTGATCTTATAAAAAACACAAACTCAAAAAAATAAATAAAAAATGTTTTTTTTTTTTTTTTTTACATGTTCACCCCCCCCCCCCCGCCATAACCCCTGGGGGCGCGCCCCACAGTTTGAAAACCACTGCCCTAAACCATTAAAGCTGCAGTGGATCCCAACGGCTGTTTTCGCAACGCTCTACCTGCTGCAGCTCCTCCCTCCGAACGACAGCTAAGCGCGTTCATGTTGCACCCAACGCACCTAGTGTCTCCCCCCCATCCCCGATATATTTATTCCCCTAATCAACCTTGGCCGACCCGACACAACAGCGATCATGTCCGCACAAAAACAACAACAACACGGCCAACAATTGTGCCAAAAGACAAATTAACAGCAGCTAAACGGAACAAATAGCCTTAAAACAGCATTGCAGATTCACACAAACAGCAAGGGAGCACCATACCAAACACATTTACAGCACCATTGTGTGCACGGCAGTACAAAATAAAGGCAAGTATCCTACATTACCCTACCTGGCTGTGACGGGACCGTGGCTGGCGTAGATACACCGGTGCTTCGTTGTACTTTTCGTGAAAGTTCCCCGGACATAGCAGTTATGTTTCGGTTCATTATGGAGGTGGTGGCTGCACACAACCGGAGTGGAGCGTGCCGGTTGTAGCTTCGCTGGAGACGGGGAAGCCAGTTGGACGGCGCCGGGGGTTAGCAGCAGTCTAGCCGGCCAGCAGGTGAACACTGTCGGGTAGCGGTGTAGCAGGGAGGCGGCGTAGATAAACACCGGTGCTTCGTTGTACTTTTCGTGAAAGTTCCCCGGACTTAGCAGTTATGTTTCGTTCATTATATGGAGGTGGTGGCTGCACACAACCGGGTGAGTTAACTAATGCTATCCGACCGGTGCTAACTTGGTATATCAGCTAAAGCACAGCCAAAGGAAGCCCATTCTCCTGGCTCACTTTCCACACGTCTTCCCCGAGCGGCTTCATACAGCAACAGCCGCCCGACTACATTTCCTCCTCGGTGTTTCTCAGTCTCTGTGTACACACTGTCCTCCCACCGTGTTAGTTGTTGGTATCCGGGGAATGGTAAATTGAGGGTTCGTTGCATAGATAGTACAGTATAGATAGTTTGTTGGTGAAGACATTGCTAATGAACGTCTCCTGTTAGCTCCTGCTAACCTGCTAACAGGAGACAGCTGGGAGGGACTGCTGCGCGAGGAATGAGGCCGCCTGTAAGTGCTTGGAAACGGGGAAGGGAGGGGCCGCGCAGGCACCCGCTGCTCGTTGTGAAGAGTCATAGCGATACGTGTTTTCACCTCAAAAAGTCGCCAAAAGTCACCAATAACTCCAGAAAAGAAGCTAGATTTGTCGCTTGTCGCTTTTTTGAAAAAAAGTCGCCAAAGGGGTCTGAAAAGTCGCTAAATCTAGCGACAAAATCGCTAAGTTGGCAACACTGATTGCTATTCGCTGTCTGCCGTAGTAGGACCAAACAGTAGTTTCAGACTGCTAGGGTGGTGAACGCTCACGCAACTGACGCATCAACGTCGTTGCCAAGTGAACGGACAGTCCCACAGCCAATAAGAACGGAGTATCTGAGCCTGCTCTGATTGGTCAAAATTAACATGAGCGGTGGCAATTTTGGGGGGCAGCACACAGAGGCAGGGGGGAGCAAAGTGATGAAAAAATATTTTCAGACCACTTCACCTACATATAGCTGAATGGCTATTATGACAGTTTTGCCAAATATTACAGTGAAAAAATTATCCACTGCAGCTTTAAAGGGTTTTTAATTTTCATCGGCTCTATGCGAGTGTGCCCCAGTGCTTCCTTTTTTTCATAAAATAAAAATATTTAAAACAGCAAATAATCTGAATACATCAGGTTTAGCAAGCTAAAAAGTCATAATTTCAATCATATTTACCTGCATGGTTTCCAAGATTTAGGTTATGGCCCTGTAAATGTGGATGTATTTTGTGGTAGGCACCTTTCTTTATGCAAAGTGTTAGCCTTACTATGTTTTTCTGGTTCATTAACCTTAATAAGAGGTTAACCTTAATGGCAGGGTAAATTACCAGGATGTGGTTGATTTGTCAGACTGGACTGCCCAGTTTTGTAAGGTACTCCCAATCCTGATTGCTTTGTCTAGTGAAAACTGTCAACTGTCCACAGTTAATCATGTATAATTGTTTTTAAACACAGGCCAACTTGAGCATTGCTGAATTTTCCTCAAACTTTCTATTTTATGTTTTCCTTCCTTCATCCCTTTTTCTAAATTTATCCTGCGCTCACTTTCTCATTTTGGATCAAATACAGAATTTTTGAACATTAGAGTAATTCTTAATATGACTGTTCCACTTTTCATTTATTTTCCCCAGTGTCAGTGGGTCTATCGTGCATTTGAGGATGTGGAAGAGTTCCAAAGAGACAGAAGTGCAGGAGAGAAGGACGGCAGCCCTTTCAGGCCTTACCCAGTAGAGAACGACCACGATGAGGAGAACCACACCAATGGAACAGGTGAAACTAAATATTACATCTTCTTAAATTGTCTTTTTCCACATTAATTACATTTTTTAGTAATAATGTTCTATTTTAAAACTATTTTATGGCACCACTGGCCAAGGAAAGGCTTGAAAACTCTAGCAGCACTTATCATCTACAGAACGTTATTGTCACAACAATGCATTTTTGTTCTGAGGCCTTACATTTTTCACTGGCATATTAAAGATAGATTATTTACTTCATTCTGTACGTACTTATCTTAAATAAAAAAACGGACTTGTGAATGCATGCACAGTTTGTATACTGACACTTGAAGGTTGTGCTCCACAGAGCAGCGGCTGGGCAGACTGTCCCTGTGTGAGGAGCATCCCCTGGTCAGTATGACAGTGGACAACGTTCATCTGGAGCACGGCGTCATTTATGAATATGTCAGCACTGCCGGCATCAAGAGCCACGTCCTAGAGAAGATGGTGGTGCCCAAAGGCTGCTTCAGCCTCACTGCCAAGGTAGTGATGGGAGAGGAAGGGCTTTGAATATCTCAACAGGAGAGTGCCTGGAGTACATGTTGTATAAAATATATATATATACTTTATTAGGTACACCTGTTCAATGGCTTATAAAATCAAAAAGCTAATCAGCCAATCACATGGCAGCAATCTAATGCATTTATGCATTTAGACATGGTCAAGACAATGTACCGTATTTTCTGCACTATAAGCCGCACTGGACTATAAGCCGCAGGTGTTATAATGTTTAATTACCCTATGTAAGAATTCGTGCACAGAGGGGATTGTCGGGAAAGAGATGGCTGCTTGAGGAATCTCCCATTTATTAACATTTCAACAAACAAGTTGCATATTTGCATAACGTATTCAAGTGTTACCATTTAGTGCAATAGTAGCTACTAGGGATGGGCACGAGTGTTTTCACTACTCGTGTGATCGCTTGCATTCCTCGAGGATCAATCGATTCCTCGTTAAACTTTTTTCTATTTTTTTAACGGTTGACCGCAATAAAGCGCTCAATGCTTATTGTCAAACAGTCACAGTTGCCATATGATATTAAGGATTTATTCCCACAAGTTTAAAACACATTTTCCTCACTGAAAGTAATTAGATAGACGGGCCACAATTTAATTTGATCGAGTAGGTCTGCGTTGGGGAGAAAAAAAGAGAAAAAAAGCATGGGCTGTAGTTGTAACAAAAAAATAGCCTAAGTCACCATTTAAAATAAGAAGGGCAGCAAATAATATTAAATGATTGTCCTACAATTTAAATACATATAAATAACTCACCAAAGCAGATAGTTGTATATCCAACCGCGTAATGCTCACTCCGTGTCCGTGAATAATTACAGCGACTAATTCCTCATTAACGGAACACCGGTCAGTTTTTGAATTTTATCCCCATATTCCCTATTGAAGGCTTCTTAACAGTTGTTGGCTCGGAGCGAATGTGCCTGAAGTAGGCTAAGCCTTGCTTCTTCTTTACTTTTCTTTCCAAGCGGAGAGCACCTTGCATGCTCACCTGGAGTCTACTCATTACTAACTGAGAGTAACAGGTGTCATCTCCCCTTTTTATAAACGTAATTTTATCATCTGCTTTGAAATAATTGGACAGTTATATTCCTGAAAATGTTCTGGAGAAAGGAGAGACCATGTTCAGCTCCGCAGTCCTGTGGAGAATACAGGTTGCGCTGCGGTGGCACGGAGGTGGCAGTTATTTGCAGTTGCTTTTTGACACAACGCTCAGTTTATTGCACTTGCATCAAAATATTAAATTTTGTGCCGTTTTGTACACGTATATAACATTTTAAAATAGGGGCGGCCTGCCGGCCGGCCTACAGGCTGCAAACACTAAAAAATAACGATTTTCCTCATCCACCAATCGAGTTCATTTGAAACGAGGAGTACTCGAGTACTCGATTACTAACGCCCATCCCTGGTAGGGGAGAACGGGGTAATTTGTCACACGGGTAGGTTGTCACAATCGTTATATCTCGGAACCAGAAGGCGCTGTCTGTTAAATTTTGGTATGTAAATATCCACAACTGGGATCAGAGGTCACTTACATAGTCTTCCTTGGAGTTAGACTGCTGCATTTGAGGTGAGAGGACTGTTAGTGTTTTTCATGTCAAATTGAAAATATTTAGCTCCTCAGTATTTTTCTTCTAGGCTTTTACACAATGGGTTTATAACAAAACACTTGTTACCCTAAAAAAGTGTGAAGGGTAAGCTATAGTTTAGATTGTTTTTAGCAAGCTAATTAGTTGTCAGAATGTTGTTGACCTTGATGCTAGCAATAAATTCCAGTTGGGGTTGGTCGTCTCATTTTTTGGGGGTTGGTTGTCACATGTTATCCAAAGGGTGCAGCCGGGAAAGGAACCCAATAACAAAAGAAAATGTCAAGCTGTATCCTCACTGACACCCCAGAGAAGGAGAGAATTGAGCAGGAAAGGCAGCTAGCATGCAAAAGAGAAAAAGTGCATCCCAAACTAGACCAGTTGCCAAGGCTACTGCACCCCAGTGCACTCCACCCCAGCTGGGGAAGAAGAAACAGAAGAGAAAGAGACAGTAGGAGGAATCTTCATCAGATGAAGAGGATAGTTTGTGTTTGGTTTGTATGGAAACGTTCTCCAGCACCCGTTCAGGGGAGGTAAGGGAGAAGTGTTGTATGTGCAACCAGTGGGCACACAATCTCTGCTTAGTTAGTGTGAGCAGACCCTACATTTGCCATCACTGTAACTCAGATAGTGAATGTGTGTATCCTAGCTGAGTAGGCTATTATTGTTAGACCTATTTGTTTTGTTCCTTATGTTGTTATACAGTAGGTTGGTCTATGTATGTATTTCCTTTTTGTCAATTCCTTGCTCATTTGTTGTTAAGATGCATAAAGTTATGTAGGCCTATTTTTCAACTTGACAATGAAACTAAACTTTCAAATGTAGTTCTGCTTTCTTGCCTTCTTTTTAAGATTTTGCCCATAAAGATAACATTGTGACAAACAACCCCATAGTGTGTGACAACCTACCCTTGATGGGGTTGGTTGTCACAATGTGTTAGAGTGTCTTTGATGGTAAATTTCGTCTTTATTACAATAAGTTAGAAAAAGTGAGGGGTTCACATTTCAAGCCAACACCTTAAGCTTCAATTTAATGTAAGAATGACTATTGAAAGATGTTTAGGTGATGAGCAATTCTCACTAGAGTAAAAAGTGTGCCTACTTACCCCGGTCTCCCCTAGCTACAGAACATATACTGTGCTGTGTAATAACAGGGTCGAAAAATTGGGAAAAAGTCACGGCTTATAGTCCGAAAAGTACGGTACTGAAGTCAAACCGAGCATCAGAATGGCGTGGTTGATGGTGCACGGCAGGATGGATCCATACTTTCATGTTGTTTACGCCAAATTCTGAACCTGCCATCTGAATGTAGCAACTGAAATCAAGACTCATCAGACCAGGCATGATTTTTAAATCTTCTATTGTCCAATTTTGGTGATCCTGTGAGAATTGTAGCCTCATTTTCCTGTTTTTAGCTGACAGGAGTAGCACCCGGTGGGGTCTTCTGCTGCTGTAGCCCATCTGCTTCAAGGTTGGTCGTGTTTTGCGTTAAGAGATGGTATTCTGCAGAACCCTGGTTGTTACGAGTGGTTATTTGAGTTACTGTTGCCTTTCTATCATCTCGAACCAGTATGCCCATCCTCCACTGACCTCTGACTTCAACAAGGCATTTTACGTCGACACAAATGCTGCTCACTGGATATTTTTTCTTTTTCGGTCCATTCTCTGTTAACCCTAGAGATGGTTTGGAGTGAAAATTCCAGTAGATCAGCAGTTTCTGAAATTCTCATACCAGTGTTGTGATAGCTCAAAGGTTGGACCCAAAAGCAGAACAGACTCCAGGTAGTCAGTAAAGAACAATGTTTATTGATGGCTGGCTGGGCACAGGACGGCAGATTGGCGTGGCGAGCTGAGGCAAGTGGACAGGCAGGCGGGCAGGAAAAGCGAACAGCGAAGGCAACTGGCACGGAAGGAAAAAGGAGCAGAGTTAGTACGAACTCCAAACTGAGACAGAAAGAAAACAACAAACATAATATCCAGGTCTCGGGTAGTTACCGCTCTGGTACGTAGTATACTCTGGCGCTGAACGACTGGAGTCCACAGGCTTAAATAGAGAGGTCTTAATTAAGCCAACGACCCACACCTGGGGCAGTCTGCCCAGGAGTGCCGCCACGCCCACACGCCAACAGGGAGGCAGACACATGAAACTAAAGAATCAGAGACAGACAAGGGAAAACATATAGAGGAGAAGGAGGAGAGACTGCCGAGCCGTGAGTCATGACAACCAGCCCTCCTGGCACCCTCAACATTGCCATGTTCAAAGTCACTTAAAACCCCTTTCTTCCCCATTCTGTTGCTCGGTTTCAACCTCAATAAGTTGTCCCGTCCAGGTCTACATGCCTAAATGCATTAAGTTGCTGACATGTGATTGGCTGATTAGTTATATGTGTTAACAAGAAAATAAACCGCTGTATCTAATAAAGTGGCCGGTGAGTGTATACACTGTGTGCACAATTATTAGGCAAATTGTATTTTGGAGGATTAATTTTATTATTGAACAACTACAGTGCTCTCGGTCAATCCAAAATGTTAATGAACCTAAACCTGAATGATTAAGACAGTAAAAGTGAGGTTTTGTCTTTCTTAACCCATTGATGACTATGGCACCTGTGAAAAACACCTCTTAAACCCTATGGCAATCTAGGATACATATGCTTATCTCCTGAAAACCAAAACCTTAATATCTAAGTCTCTGTAGCACATAGAAACATGAAATTAAATATTTTTAAAAGGTAAGGTTCACAGGTTTTTATTTAAACAGAAGGATTTTTTTTAAATTAATAAATAATATAAAATATAACATACATTGGTTTTTTTTTTAACATGGCACTCCTGTTCTCGATCCAAAGGATCATCCGGTACTACACTACAAACCTCTTCCTCCCTCTCAAACTCCTCTCCCAACTCTATGTCGCTGCCCTCGCTGTCAAACTCTTCCGCTGACTCAGCCATCTCGCCTCTTTTCAAAAATTGTCAACAAGAAACGCACGTATATGTCGGTTTGATTAACGTGATTTTCGGCCAACCAGACAGCATTTGGATGGTCACGTGTTTTAAAAATTCAACAAGACCCGCCTCATGTGTATTTGAACCAATGACAGATCATTATATGCTGCATGCACCATGAAAATGGCAACAAAACAAAAATGCTGCGCCATGCTGCAGGAGGTACATTGCTCCGCCATGCAGCAGCCGGCAGGAGAGTTAGAGTTGCGCTACGCCGTAACCGGCGGGAGTTACGATGTTGCGTCGCGCAGCAGCTGCCATCAATGGGTTAAGAGAATATACATATGTGCACAATTATTAGGCAACTATTAGTGTGCAGAATTATTATGCAACTAAATTCAAAAACTAACATTTTCCCATCTCACTTGTTTATTTTCATCAGTTAAAGTGAGAATAATAAAACAACTCAAAATTTACAAATAAAAAATAATCAGTGACCAATATAGCCACCCTTCTTTTCAATAACTGTCAACTAGCTCATCTTTGATAATACCAGCCCATACTAGTACCCCACCTCCACCTGGCTGGCGTCTGAGTCGAAGTGGAACTCTGTGTCCGTAACCGTTACTGATCCAGCCACGGGCCCATCCATCTGGTCCATCAAGAGTCACTCTCATCTCATCAGTCCATAAAACCTTTGAAAAACCTGTCTTCAGGTATTTCTTGGCCCAGTATTGATGTTTCAATTTGTGTGTTTCGGGTTTCAGCCTTCCTTACCTTGGCCATGTCTCTAAGCACTGAACACCTTGTACTTCTGAGCACTCCGGGTAGGTTGCAGTTCTGGAATATGGCAGAACTGGAGGATAATGGGTTCCTGGTAGCTTCACGTTTGATTCTTCTCAAATCTTTGGCAGTTAATTTGCGTTTTTTTTTCTCAATACGTTTCTTGCGACCCTGTTGGCTATTTGCAACAAAACGTTTGATGGTTCTGTGGTCACGCCCCAATATCTTAGCAATTTCAATTGTACCGTATCCCTCTGAAAGACTTTTTACAATTTTTGACTTTATAGAGTCAGTTAAATCTCTTTTTTTGCCCATTTTGCCTGAGAAAGAGAAACTGCCTAATAATTATGCACACCTTGATATAGAGTGTTGATCTCCTTAGGCCACACCCTCACTCATTATCAGTGTTGGGAACGTTACTTTAAAAAAGTAATTAGTTATAGTTACTCACTACTTGTTCCAAAAAGTAACTGAGTTAGTAACTGAATTACTTTAAAATAGAAGTAAGTCGTTACCAGGGAAAGTAACTTTTTGCGTTAGCCTACTGTAAAAAAAAAAAGTTGCTGTATGTCAACAAATTTGGATTATTCTGAGCAGTTTTCACAAGTCAGTTGAAATGAGTAGAACAGACAGGTAGGCCTAGGCTACTTGTAGGCTCCATAACCTTCAATATTTATTGCACATCAACAGACAGCAAGAGGTTTATCCTGCACTTCAAGTAGTCCTAGCCTATTTTGTTCTCAACAAAAGTAGTAGAGGAAACTGCTGAATGTACCGTGCTGATCTGCTATATCACTGGATTCACTTCATGTCGGCTAAAACACCACTTAAGGCCAAAAACGTCAGACTATGAAGCATGAGACGATGAGAGGAGGAGTAAGGATTTATCCTATGTTTATTTCCTTCTTTAACATGCACAGCAGCATACAGATCCCAGGAAAATAACAGTAGCAATATTCGGCTCATGACGACACGCTAAACAGCTGTTGCAACCGGCGAATCGCGGCTGTTTAATAATGTGCATAAATTATAATTTATAGAGATCGGGAAACTCCATGCACTTACTCACAAGGGCGATGCAAACAAACTCAGGGAGAGCACCTTTCAACAGTGGATTGATAGGTGGTTACTGCGGCAACGCGCACGCTCACACAACAGAGAGAGAAAGAAACAGAAACTTCACTAAACAGGCGCTCCGGCTGACTGACGTGACGGCGCTAACTGACAGTTATAATGTCATCCACACTGAATAAAACGCATCTTAAAACAGTATAAGAAATAACAATCGCTTATCTTGTTGTTAACCCACTCGGTCTCCTCACTAGCAGTTTGTGTAGTAGCCTATGGAGCCAGGGGTGCTTTCGGATTACACAGTTGATTCAATCAATTCTTAGTAACGCACCGCATTTAACGTTCAGTAACGATAATGGCGTTGTAACGACGGAAAAAGTAGCCTAATTAGTTAGATTACGCCGTTACTGAAAAAAGAACGGCGTTACCTAACGCGTTATTCCCAACACTGCTCATTACACAAATACACATTACCTGGTATGCTTGAATCCAATAAGCTTGAAGTTGGAAAATATGCATCAAAATTATGATATGGCCAAAATACTCACTTGCCTAATAATTGTGCACACAGTGTATATATATATATATATATATATATATTTTTTTTTTTAAAGATATTTTTTCGCATTTTTCATGCTTTATTTGACAGTTTGTAGAGACAGAGGTGAAATGGGGCAGAGAGGGGAAGACATGCAGAGAACGACCTGGGCGGGATTCAAACCCGGGTCTGCTGCGGGGCCTTAAGCCCTTACCCACTGCGCCATGGGGGCCCCTGTATAATAACATTTTAAATTTGTGTAACTTGGCTTGGATTTTCTTAGCCTCCAACATATTACATGTCATGTATCACTTGGCCGCTCACCAGATGTTGGCTCACTTATATTTGTTCAACTTGTGCTATCACGACAGATACTTGAGAGTAGCAATTTTTTTTTTGGGCCTTACTGGTGGTTTTGGTTGTTAGTATAAGAGAGCTGAATGTTGAGCTAGATGACAATCAGAGCAGCTGCTACTATGAATGGTATTTTTACTCTCTTTGTAAGAACACGTTTTAAAAGTTTTATTGGATGACTGATCCATGCTTGGTAATCTTTCACGTTGCTGCAGCTGCTGGAGGCCTTCTCTGCTGATGACGGCCTGTTGGTTGGTAACTGGAGCCAGCTCATCTCCCAGAGCCAGCGCGTCGTCACCATGCCTCAGTTCCAGTTCAGACAAATCTGTGACGCCAAGCTGGAGAGTATCCGCCGGCGCATCAGCAGCTATCAGCAGGTACTGATGCGCACTGCTCCACGCTCTGCAAACACACTATCACTATGTCACATCCATGTCAACTGTTACACACAGGAATAACACCTACCGATTCATGTGTCACGGCTGCATGAAACTACTGACAGCCATCCTCCTGACAGCCATCCTCCTGGAGGCTTTCTGACAGCTAAGAGAGGCTATTCAGTGGGATGTGAAAACAGATGGAACATTCCTTTTCTGGATTTACTGGACGTCTATCAAACACACTCACAAATATTATAAAATATAAAATATTCCCCCTCATGGTGAAATACTGTGGATCTTGATACACTTGACACCTAACAAGAAAGTTGTTTGTAATAGTTAGACCTAAGCGCTCAAATGTTCTGCTACAGGGGGCTGTGGCGAAGGGGATAGGGTGATGGGGTTGTCGATCCCCAGTCTCCCCGCCACATGTCCAAGTATCCCTGAGCACTGAACCCTAAATGTATCCTGATAGTTAGCCAGCACCCTGCGTGGTAGCTGCTGCCATCGGTGTGATCCAGTTGTAAATCGCTTTGGATAAAAGCGTGACGCGTCTGCTAAATGACAAGTAATGTAATATGTTTTGCCTTACTGTTAGTGAAAATCATCTTCCTATATACACACACTTTGGATATGTATGCTGTGCGGTAGCTTTTGTGTTCACTAAACTACATTTATGTCCTGATCCCAGTTTGCCCATGAGCTGAGGAACAAGGCGTGGCCCTCCTTCAGGCAGGCTGGGGTCCTCTCTCACCCACTGGGCTGCATGGACTTTGTTCCCACCAACTGCCACATCAACTCCATGCAGGTCTCCTATCCCAAGAGCACTACCTCTGCTGGAAGAACTTTCAGCATCCGCTTTGGGCGCAAGAACTCCATATTTGGCCTGGATGCTGACCAAGGTATTTCTACAGTGCTGCTTGAAAGTATGTGAACCTCTTGAGCATCTTGGAGTTGTATTGAGTTTAACCATTATTAAGTATTTTGTTCAATACCAGTATATTAATATTAAATAACAGGTGTGTGTTTATCAATTCCACATACTTTTTTTGAGGATATACATTTTGTAGACAAAAGACTCAAATAAAATAAATGATTTGCCAACTTTTGTATGTGCAAAAGTTAGTGAACCCTGAGCTGCATTGCTGAAATCGAGCAGGTAAACACAATCAGGTGGGACAAATTGAGTGATGAAATGGACCAATGTAGTGATAGATCTTTAGGGAAGAAATTGGGCGGCACTAGATAAAACGGATCAAATCAGGTCAGTTTAGGCTCACCAAAGTGAATCCATACACGTCAAGCACTGTGGATTATTCAAGAGACACAAGAAAACTAAAACAAATGGCTGTCTAGCGGCAAGCTAAAGCTGTGAAAATAATTGAACGGATATTTAGGTTTAAGGTTAGCATTTATATACAGTCCCCTCCAAAAGTATTGGAACAGTGAGGCCAATTCCTTTATTTTTGCTGTAGACTGGATTTGGGTTTGACACCAAAATATTAATATGAGACAATGGATCAACATTTCAGCTTTCATTTCCAGGTATGTACATCTGGATCTGATACACAACTGTGAAGATAGCATTATTTGTAAAGGAACACCACATTTTAGTGAGAAAAGTATTGGAACAGATAGACTTAAAATAAATTAAAGTGAATAAGACTTAATATTTTGTTGCAAATCCTTCGCTTGCAATAACTGCATCAAGCCTGTGACCCCTTGACATCACAAAACTTTTGCATTCTTCTTTTGTGATGCTTTTCCAGGCTTTCACTGCAGCCTCTCTCAGTATATCAGATCCAGATGTAAATACCTGGAAATGAAAGCTGAAATGTTGATCTATTTTCTCATATTTATATTTTGGTGTCAAACCCAAATGTTTTCAGTCTAAAGCAAAAATAAAGGAATTGGCCTCAATGTTCCAATACTTTTGGAGGGGACTGCATGTGGATGAAAAACGTTTTTCTTCTGGCCCCCTCTGCAACAATACAATGCTGACTTCTGCTGACCTCAAACTCCTTAATATGACTCCCATCTCCATAAGGAAACACACTAACTATGCTTATGTACCCTATGCAAACCCACCTCAAAAATACTGGACTATTCTTTTAACAAGAGAAAAATGAAGCAGAACCTATTTCCAGTAAGAAGGCCCGCACGCAGGCAGACAGACCTAAGCACAGAAATATAAGAATATCATATGAAAGAACAGAAATAAAATAGGTATAAAAACAGAAAGAGTCAAGTTTCAAGTAGTTTCTTCTCAGTATATTGAAGGTCTGACAACAAATAGAATGACAATAAACTACTGGAAACTTGGTTTGCATCAAGGACTCATTATTTAGTTTTTATACCTCCTGGGGATGAAAAAGAACCGAATGATTCACTATATCAAAGGCAGTGCTGAAATCTTAAAGGTAGAGGGGAACCAGATAAAGACCCCTCTTTCCAATAAGATTTCAACTTTCATTAGTACATTCTCTGTCACATATCCACTCCTCAAACTAAGCTTCACTGAGATACATCCAATCCTATATGCTCACCAAGGATTCCCATAGTAAATGACATGAGTGGTTCGCCATTAAGACTCCATTAGCCCCCAGCCATACTCGTGTTTCTGACATGAATGATGTCAGCAAAGCACAGTCCAGGCATGTGTGCCTTTCACTGAGAGGTCAAAGGGGAGAGGAAGACAGCATGAGATATTTAGTGCAAATGGAATAGAACGTCACAGAGGAATATCCGTTATCCATACATACAGAAAGAAGTAGCCTGTGTTCCCTGACTTTATTATGATGCAGCTTTAAATCAATTAGGAGTGTTTAAACCTGGCTGCTGAACCCACTCCCCTCAACAAAGATAAAACTCAGTGCAGCTGTCTAGGCAGCAGACAGTCAGCGTTACTTTCATTGTTCCAGGATGGTTGGTCCTCACAGCGCCAGCAACAAGTCACATCTGCACAGCAGTTGTACTGACGAGATGTTGGACTTGGGAAAACCTTTTCAGTTTGCATGGAGATGATGTGGTTTGAAGTCACCGTCAGCAGTTTTAAAGGCCCTTTCCCAAATGACTCCCTATGCACTCCCACTCCGTGAGCGAGTGTGACTCGCTGTGGAGTCACCCTCGCGGCTGTGGAGTGCCACTCGATCATTAAGGGGAGGGTATAACAACGGCGCGGCTTTGGCAAGCCCTCGCCTCTGTCAGACGGAAACAGGATAAACCTGGAGACACTAGTTAACTGTTAAGTCTTTATTTCTCACCCTAAAATAAAATTCCACCACTTTTATATTTGACCTGAAACGATCTTTACATTCATAAGCTACGCATGTGAAGGTGAGAACACACCGGGCGCGTTGGGTGTGGTGGCCGCGTTGAAAAATCCTATTTTTGCATAGGGAACCATTGGTTTAGGCGCGATGATCCGTTGGCCGCGGCAAAGCGTTGCTTTTGGCGGTTTGGGCGCGTTGCCAAAGCGTCACCGCGCCGGCAAAGCGTCGCCAAAGCATCACCGCGCCGGCAAAGCGTCAAAAAAAGATGAAAATATTGAACTTTCAACGCTCCGGCGCGAGACGTTTAGCCGCGTTGGCCAATCAGCGGTGAGCTTGACCCTACGTCACTGGCAGAGAGCCGGAGGACAGAAAAATCTCAGACAAGATGGAGGAGCAAATTATCACCGCTGTGTGTGCGAAACACCGTGGAGGAAATGTATTTGCGGCTGGCTGGTGATATGAAGCCGCTCGGGGTGGGGAAAGTGAGCCAGGAGAATGGGCTTCCTGGTTAATTCAGTGAATATGTGTGGCTGTGCTTAAGCCGATAAACCAAGTTAGCACCGGTCGGATAGCGTTAGCTAACTCACCCGGCTGTGTGCGGCCACCACCTCCATATAATGAACCCAAACATAACGGCTAAAGTCCGGGGAACTTTCACAACGAGTAGGCTACAGCGAAGCACCGGTGTTTATGCCTATATCTACGCCAGCCACGGTCCCGTCACAGCCATGTAATGTAGGCTACTTGCCTTTATTTTCTACTGCCCTGCGCACAATGCTGCTTTAAATGTGTTTGGTATGGTGCTGCTGCCTTGCTGTTTGTGTTCATTTCCGAGAGGCGTGAATCTTCAATGCTGTTTTAAGGCTATTTGTTCCGTTCACGTGCTGTTTATTTGTCTTTTGGCACAATTGTTGGCCGTGTTGTTGTTTTTGTGCGGACATGAACGCTGTTGTGTCGGGTCGGGTCGCAGCCATGGTTGATTAGGGGAATAAATATATCGGGGGGGAGACTAGCTGTTTGGTGGCGCGTTGAAGCTTTGGTGGCACGTTGGACCATTTTTTGACACAAAATGACCACGCGCCAGATCGGGCGCGTTGGTCGCTTTGGCCCAAAGCGCCAACGCGCCCGGTGTGTTCTCAGCTTGAGAGTAAATGTAGCCTAGTATTGAATAAAAACAAACTCACTCCCATGATTTTTTGGCTGCATAATTTATTTTTTGTTAAACATTTTGTAACTGCATATTCTTAATTTTACCAGCTCAGTCTGTAGTGGAGAAAACGGGTGGGTGATCCGCTGTTTAATTATCCTTTTAGTTTACATGCACAGCAGCATACAAAACCAGGGAAAAGAACAATAGTCTGCTAAAGCATGTATTCCACTTGTCATGATACGTTAATCTGCCATTTCGACCCGCGAATCGCGGCAGTTAATTAGCGTGCATAAATTATAATGCACTGCAAGGGTGGTCATAAATAAGAAAAGTCATGCGCTCCAGCTGACTGACGTCACCGCCGCTATTACTACCCCTCATTGGCTTTAACAGTAACACAAATCTTACTAACAATTTAAGGAAATAATAATCACTGTCCCTTATTAACTTGTGGGCATTTTCTTCATCTGCTTCGTTTTATCTTTTATCCACGCCTTGAAAATACACTAACGGTAGACAAGTGGCATAATCAAATCAACAAGTGTAAAACAACATGTTAATTCCAAAATTGTAGGCTACCCTCTGGTTCCGTCATTTAGGGCTATGCATAAAAATAAACAATCAAATGTCTGTTTGAGGTAAGAGAACGTTTCATTTATAATTCGGGAAACAAACTCCACGGAACTCTCATTTGTAAGTTGGCTCCTCCATTCCGGACTTAATTGATTGGCGGACACCTGTGTCAAACGTAGGGCTAAGCCACTATCGCTGCAGACTCGGTGATCGAGGGCTTTATAACCCACTCACACTCGAGGCTCTGTGGTTTGGGACGACACTCAATATGGCGGGCCCTCCTCGCGAACGCGCAAACGGAGGGATAGTGGATAGGGATAGGGTGTAGGGGGTGGATCTAGATTGGGCCTTAAAGTTTTTTAGAGACTGTTTTTATCCAATCAGGAGACGCTATAAAGAGGCGGGTCCCTGTGCCCGTGAACGATGACTTGCTAGCCTCTTTCGCTAGCCTGGCATTCCCAGACCTGCCACTAGGCGCTGGCAAATTAAATTTGCTGCGCGTGTTGGTCTGGACACGCTCCGTTGAAGCTTATCAAGAAGACCAGAAATCTGGGATAACGTTTCAATTGGTTCTATCTAATATGGGCGCGCCAGAGCCCTTTATATGGTACTCTGGGGAGGACGTAACCGGATGACGACAGTGACGTGCATGCGACGTCGAAGCCGTGATAGTAAACATCAAAGATGGCTGTGGATATGTTGTGTGAGTTTGAGACTGCTTTGGCCTCGACCCTTAACGAATTGGAAGACGGGACTCATAGCTTTCACTAGCAAGTACCGTATTGGTCCGAATATAAGACGACCCGACTTTTTACGACCTATTTCAGGAAAAAACCCCGTCTTATATTCGGACCAATACGGTAAGTGGAATGTTCTGTTTTGCCGACCGACAACGGCAAACGTTTAATTTAACAGTTTAACAGCTGTTCGCTAAACGAACGGGGCTTACGTCACTTGGGCATCGCTCTGATTGGTTGTAGTGCTATCCAACTGCGTGCAGTGGCATTTGAAATGCACGAGTAGGAGCCGCCCCTTGAGTTGGAAATATATTGATCGTGGCCAGACCTACTTGGCTCCGCCCGCCCGCCTACTTCCGGTGTTGCAACCGAAAGCTGTGACCTGTCAGAATGTGTGACCCTAGGGGCGCTGTTCTTATTGATTAACCAGCTCATAGTGAAATATAGGCTATGTAAAAACGTTGGTCCATTGCACAAATCGTATACATTCTCAAAATTGGCACTGAAATGGTCAGATTGATTGATTTTAAAGGTGAATAACCAACCCAGTTAGTTACCCATCACAGTGAAATGTGTAGGATGTACTTTTTTCCACTGCACAATCATTTTAAATTGAAGCAAACAACTTGACAATCTCTCAATTGCAGGGCTGTTTTTGTGAAACTATGTTTTCAGCTGTAGACCAACATAAGTATTAAAACATTTCACTGTGAGACTGGTCGTTATATGCCTACAGTCTGTTGAAATCAGTTAAGAAATAAGAACAGCGCCCTCTATGGGTCACACATTCTGACAGGTCACAGCTTTCGGTGCAACACCGGCCAAATTTCATTTTCCCTTCAGTAGTCAGTCTGGGTGTACAGCGCATTTCCCAGATTCTCCGGAGAATCTACAGCCGTCTAATCAGCGAACAGAGGGAGTGGGCAGATCCAATCATTTTAAAACTTCAACAGACACCCGCCTCCAAGTGAGTGAACGTTTGCCAATTACAGCACTTCCAGACCTTCTGTACAAATGAAATGAAGTACGATGGTCTGGTAGCACCAGGCTAGGCCAGACCCTCTATCGTTCAAGATATCAGGGTCTGGATTTCCAGGCTACTCTTTCGCAGCACTATCTAACGAATACGGCGGTGTGTTCATGTGGTGGTGACCTAGGGACGAGGGAGGGAACTGCTAACTGCAGTCACTGACAGGAAGTTAGCTAAAAGGACCAATCAGTTTTGGGATAACTAAGGTTATTGCAGCTTAGTTTGGCATTCAACCCAAGCAAAGAGTTTTGCATCCTGCTGTTGCTCTGCACATCAGAGGGTGGCCCATAGAGACAGTTGTTTTGCCTCTGGTCCAAACATTAAACAGACAAGAGTGTTACTTCATAGGGGTTTGAACATCTCTTTGAACATTTTAACAACAAGGGTTGAAGTCTGTTTCATTCCGCTTCTGCAAACCATTTTTCTTCTGCTCTACTCTCTCCTCTCTTCCAGCTCAACTGAACCCCATGTCCCACACTCAGCACTGTGTGACCAGCATGGGGGCTCCCTCCTGGCTGTGCACGGGCCTGGAGGGGGACCAGGCGGAGGGGGAAGTGAGTGTGGACGGAGGCCAGGGGTCAGGGGACAGTCGCCAGGGGGAAGGAGGGTTGAGCTTCCTGCTCAAACAGGAAGACACAGAGAGCCAGGACGCCTACATCCACTTATACAGCCGTCTGGACGTCGCTGTCAGGAGATGAAGCAGTATGTCGCTCAGATAGATGTGTAAGTGTTACGTTCATATTACGTGCTGTTACGGCCGGCCCCAGGCTCGTTGGCCGGCCAGTCAACATACAAAATAAACCAGATGAAACGAAGGAATCAAAGTAGTAACGTGATTTATTCAATAATCCACAACACAACTCAACGCAGAGGCTGCAAATAAAAAGGAAAAAAGGAAAACGGGAGGAAGGCTGGACAGCACAATTGGCTGCAGTATTGCCAGGTCTTCTCACTAAACTATAACCCGGCCCTCTAAACTACGATAAACAAGCAAAACACAACCTAGCAGCCCCCATAAGTAAACAAAAACCAAAGCTACTCAATAACAACCGCAGCCCCGGCAGCAGCCGCACACGTCCTTCAGTCAGGCAGGGAGAGAGAGCGAGCAGCCGCCAGGCCACGCCTTTATACCCACAGAGTGAAACACCTGGCCAAATCAGCCTCAGCACCTGAGAGAGGGAATGAAAAGGCAAGAGAAGAAAGGTGGAGCGCGTAACACGTGCTTTGAAAAAGTGTCACTTGACACGTGGCTTTGGAAAGTATGAAGACCTGTTCACTTTTGGCAGACTTTATTGTGTACATTTAATTCTGAATGGATATCATTTCCATTTTTGCGTCTTCGCTCAATAACCATATGTAAAAACACGTTTTAAGAAATGTTTGCTAATGGCAGGAGACGCTAGTGAGCACGCCATGGAGTAGGTTGTGGTTTACTCAGCTCCTCCACCTTCGCTAAATTTAAATAAAGAACGCTAATTTTTTGACTGGACAGTTTGGAAAGACACACATAAGGTCCCACAATTCATAAAGCAAAGGCAAAGCTGGGCGGCTTCAGAACAGGTTTCTGGATGTCCTTGAGTGGTGCAGACAAAGCCTGGACTTCAAGTCCATGGAACATCTGTGGAGAGAGCAGAAGATGGAAACAAGAATGGGATAAACTTCCCCATTCCAGGTGTGCACAACTTGTAAAAACATAGTCAAGAACACTATAAGCTGTGCTACCAAAGAGGGTCTGAATTTCAGCTCAAACAGCTGTTGCTGTAATCAAATATTGACGTTCCACTAGTGTTCATAGTGTGAGTAGACTATTTTGGTAGCCTTCACAGTGACATTTAGAAATCTCTGGATAAAAAGCTAGGAGCTGTAGGCCTTGTGAGGCTGTTTGTCAGCTGTTCTTTGTCTGTCTGCCCTTTGCCTTGTTTAATGTTGAGGATTTACAAAAGGAACAATCTTCAAGCCCAAAATATTTCTTGGCCGGGCCCAGTACAGGAACCAGGATAACATCAAGAGAAAGAGACACATAGTGTGTGTCTGTGCCGAGGAAGGGGTGTGACAATGTGGATGAATAGACTCATGTTTTCTATGCAGAGTGTATAACAATATCAATATAATATTGAAATGTCTTGACATTACATGAAGTGGTGTACTGCCAGTAAACGTTCTATCTCCAAAGCTTTCGATACATTTTCAAATATTCAAAACTGCTAGAAATAAATAATTCCATAAAAATACAAAAATGTATGGTTATGCTTAGTAGTTTTTGTAAGGTGACGTACTTAAACTGTATTTGCCATATGTTGTCAAATGTGTTTTAAAATTAGGAATAATACCCTTATTTATTAATTTATTTATTTTCCGTCAGCCTCTTGTCGTCTATCACTGAACCCACGCAGCTCCAGGGGGAGGGGGGGGAGCCCCCGGTGTACGAGCCCAGTCACCCCCCCTCGCTGGCCCCCTGTGAGCAGGGCTGTGAGCAGGACAGAGTGGAGCCAGGAGGCATCAAGAGGGTCTGCTTCAAGGTGAACGAAGACGACCAGGAGGACTCAGGCCATGACACCATGAGCTACAGGGACTCATACAGGTAATACAACTGTCTCTGTGTGTCTGTAACTCTGCAGAGCCATGCTCCTGCTTCTTTCCCTGTCTCTGTGTGTCTGTCACTCTGCAGAGCCATGCTCCTGCTTCTTTCCCTGTCTCTGTGTGTCTGTCACTCTGCAGAGCCATGCTCCTGCTTCTTTCCCTGTCTCTGTGTGTCTGTCACTCTGCAGAGCCATGCTCCTGCTTCTTTCCCTCATTGGGACACTAACATGTATTCCAGATGTTCAAAATCAAAAGGCTAAAAATGACTTCAACATTTTCAGATCATTTGCTTGTTGTGAGTTCATTCAGATGTTTCTGTCTGTGTGTATGTTAAGAGAGTGAGAGAGAGAGGTGTGTGTGTGGTGTGTGTGTGTGTGTGTGTGTGTGTGTGTGAGAGAGAAGCAAGTGTGTGTGTGTGTGTGGTTGTGTGTGTGTGTGTGTGTGTGTGTGTGTGTGTGTGTGTGTGTGTGTGTGTGTGTGTGTGTGTGTGTGTGTGTGTGTGTGTGTGTGTGTGTGTGTGTGTGTGTGTGTGTGAGAGAGAGAGAGAGAGAGAGAAGGTGTGCGTGTGTGTTAGAGAGAGAGAGAGTGTGTGTGTTTGTGTGTGTTAGAGAGAGAGTGTGTGTGTGTGTTAGAGAGAGAGAGTGTGTGTGTGCATGGTTGACTGGGCAGTGCTCCATTGACCCCACCCTCCACCACCCACTAAGCTGTAGTTATTGGTTGTTGGTGTGGTGGGCTGCTTTAAGGAAAGAGCCAAATGTTTTGGGTGCGGCCTCCTCCTCAGCCACTCTGTCATTAAGACCCGGCCATGCCATGTGAAACGCGCCTACCTCATCGCAATAAAATTTAAAGGAAAATGTACGCTGTAGTATGTGTGGCAAAAACATCCTCCATTCATGGTGCTGTGGATGAATCCTCCCTCTTGTGAAACAGTGGATGTGATGAGAGTGCTACTGTCAGGGCTGGATGGGGGATTTCTTCTCCCTCTTTTTAAAGTATTGACATAAAAGCCTGAGGTGTGGACAGAGCATAGTGCAGCAGCCGGAGCTCATGGGCTGAGTACAGCTTGTGAGGGACATAGTGTGAGAACAGCATACCACACTGACTCCTACCCCACTCTAGAGAAAATACAGGAGACAAGAGTGTGTTAAGATCTGTCTGTATGTCACACGGAGTGTGTCCATATCCTTCTGAGACAGAGAGCAGTTTAGCACTGCCATCAGAATCCCATAGATTTTGCTTTGTTGCTTAACATTTCAAATCAACGTTAGAGGAGTTGTTAATGAACTGGGATCTCAATGGGGTTTATGAATGCAAATCTGTCACCTTTTAATAAAGGCACCCAGTGTATTTTTGAATGTGTGCATGTATTCAGGCCAGATGTGCTACTAAAAGCTTGATAATTGTCAGTATGGTGGTCACACTTTTTGCAGGAGGTGTGTGGCTAAATGTGTTTGTGTGTGTGTCGTGTGTCGTGTCTGTGTGGTTTTTTGGTTTATTTCTGGAAAACCAACCTCCCCATGCAGAAGCAGGTATTCAGAAAGGCATAATACAGAACACATATACTGTATAAGAGAGTATCGTGTGTATATTATATTATTATGTGTATAACAAAGAAAGGGAAACACAATGGTAAGCCTGAAGTATATTTAGAAGTAGAGGACTGAGGGAAGGGTACAAAAATAAAACCTTTGCACATATCACACACACACACGCACACACACACACAGGACCTGGAAGCGTAACCAGGCAGGTGATTACAGCCTAGCTGGGTGATAGCAGAGAAAGACAAAGCCAGTGTTGTACCCTGTTGTCGCTGCTAGGCCATTTGTCATGGTAATTCAGCATGGTGAATCACTCAGAGGGCTGTGTGAGCATTCTTACTTTAAGCGATGTATAATTTGAGCCACATAAATCTCTCATATGCTCCTGGTAATCATGTTCAATCACATAGTCCTATGACTATAAATACCAGACTGTTGCATTTTACAGAGCTGTCTCAGGCACTTTTCTGTTCTCTGCCCACAGCAGACTAGTGAGCTAGAACACACTGACAGCCCTGCAGAGACCATGTGTTTAGAACAGTCTCTGTATAAATAGGTGAGCTGCAGCTCCAGGGTCTAAGTATAATCTTAACATTTTTGGGGACTTTATCAAAGCTACAATTTACTGAATGCTTCTCGGTGCAAACCAGTGGAAGTTGTTGCTTTGGAAAAACATTTCATTACCTTTTGGTCTATTCTCGCTTACTATGAATCAGGAAAGGCATTAACCATCACAATGATTGTTTGGCAGCAAAATGACAAGACACAGCTCTCCAAATACTTTCCAGTGGTTTTAGACAAGTGTGAACCCTTTGCTTTATAATGCGTTTAAACGTGTTGTGTGGGGTTGTGTGTGTGTGTGTGTGTGTGTGTGTGTGTGTGTGTGTGTGTGTGTGTGTGTGTGTGTGTTGTGTGTGTGTGTGTATTATTACAGCGAATGCAACAGCAACAGAGATTCGGTGCTGTCCTACACCAGTGTGAGGAGCAACAGTTCTTACCTTGGCAGTGATGAGATGGGATCAGGTATAGAGAAACACAAGCTGTACATGTAGTTCATTTGTTATGCAGAGCTTCACATTTGATATGTTTTCAACATCTTGAAGGCTCCTCACTAAAATGTGTCTCCTTTCATCTACAGTGACTTATTGAGCACATTAGCACTCTAAAGTGAATTCAACATAAACAATATGAGCTACCTGAAGCAAAAACACACATGCTTAGCTGTGTGTCAAACAAATCCATAGAATATTAGGTGTTTGCATAAGAATTGCCAACTTGGAATTCCTCTTTAGTTTGTGGTAACACCAAGACTGAGAAAGGCTGTTGGATATTTCTTGGGGTTGTACATATATCAGACATCACAAATCTTAATCCTTGCATCCACATTTATTGAGCTGTGATCCAAGTATGTGTCGACTGCTATTCATCACTTGTTTTTATCGGCCCACAACGAGACATTCTATTGGGGGGATTTATTGGCCACATCCTCTCCAATTTGAATCGTGAGAATTAATGTGACAACAGATGGATAGAAACGTGTTTATTAAGTGCAGATGGTGACAATGATAATGAACACTTGACGGCCACATTTGTGATTTCTCCTAAAGCTTTTTGTACGGTGTTCTATTGTCTGCTCCAGGGGACGAGCTGCCGTGTGACATGAGGATCCCCTCTGACAAACAGGACAAGCTGCATGGCTGCCTGGAGCACCTCTTCAACCAGGTTAGTTCTAGGCTTCACTTGGGAGGGGTTAGTACGTTCATTTTGGTACATTCTAGTGTTTCTGATTTCATGCCATTCACAAACGCCCCCCTCTAACACTAAAACTCCCCAAACTACATCTTGGAAGAAATGAGGACTTACTGATGTTGTCTAAATTAAAACTCAGACAAAAGATTTAAAAGTGGAACATAGTGAAACAAGAACACTCACTCACTCACCACTCACTCACTCACTCACTCACTCACTCACTCACTCACTCACTCACTCACTCACTCACTCACTCACTCACTCACTCACTCACTCACTCACTCACTCACTCACTCACTCACTCACTCACTCACTCACTCACCACTCACTCACCCCACACACACACACACACAACACACAACACACACAGCACACAACAACACACACACACACACACACACCACACACACACACACACACTCACACACACACACAACACACACACACACACACACACACGTCAGCTTTAACCCCCATCACAGCCGCCAAACCATTTGGAACAGATGAATATGTGATACCAATCAGTGAACATCTGTGCTGAGTTACTATGGAGCTCTCTGTCCTCTGGTCATGATCCTGATTTTCTCTCTCATCTGCATTCTATTTTTCTTCTCTCCATGCCCCTCTTTCTCCACACACACACACAAACACACACACCACACACACGCTCACACTCACACGAGCTGAAGACATCCATCCATTGATTCTTCTCCCCCTTACTGGCATTTTATGTTCTTTGACTCCCCTTGTCGGTGCACTGAACTTAGCTGCCTTCTTTCGTTCCACGTGTACGCAGCAGGTCAGATTGATTACCTGCCGATCCGTGTGTGTGTGTTTTCCCACTCACAGGTTGACTCCATCAACAGTCTGCTCAAAGGGCCGGTCTTGGCCAAGGCTTGTGAGGAGACCAAGCACTTTTACTCTGAGCAGAGGACACCAGGTACATGGTTCTTTCTGTGTGTGTGATTGTGTGCTTACTGTTTGAAAGATGAGAGGGTGTGTTGTCATGATTCTATTAATACAAATGAAGCAGCAGGTGCACACACTCACACATTCCTGGGTTTTTCTGTAAACAGAGTTCCGCCAATCAGAAGAAGGGACAGTTCGTTATCGTTACATTATTCACAAGAACATCCAGGAGGATCCGTGGAACCTGCCCAACTCTATCAAAACACTGGTGGAGAGCCTGCAGAGATGTGTGGATGGTTAGTGGAACACACACACACGCACGCACGCACGCACATGCACATACTTACACGTGGACGTATTCAGTCATGCCATCTTGTTTTCCTTCTACCTCCACAGATGGAAAGAACCAGCTCCTTCTGGCTCTGCTCAAGTGCACAGGTAAGATAACATGTCAGTGTTAAATAGAAGACAGTTCATATGCAGGCCAGCATGTTTCTTTGTTTTCCATATGACGACTGGAAAAGCTGTGGCTGTGCACTCACTCAGCAGAAGTCACACTCAAGCAGCGGGAAAAGCCTCACAATCAGGATTATTTTGAAATGCTTTAGACCTCTTTGCAAATGAGATCCTCCATCATGTGAAAAGGCAGCCAGTTTTTCCTCAGGACATCCAAAGGTCCAAAAAAAATCCTCAAAGTTTAGGAAATGATAAAAAATGTCTTTGTTTTCTGGAAGTTTTCAATATTTAATGACGTTATATTATATTATTTGTTTCTTTCAGTGTGTCACATTAGCTTGAAACAATGTATGTCCACTTTTAAAGTAATAAAGTAATATTGAACAACCCACTACCAAGTATGATCAACATCTGCCGTGTTACAATAAAAGAACAGATTTTTTTATATTTTTAGTTTCCAGTTTAAATAAATTGTTGTAAAAAGTCAGCATAGTTTTCATTTTCCAGATGTGGATCATATCAAGGCTGAGGCCAGGTGTTGTATATGTATGTAGTGGACTAACAGTTGGTGTCAAAGCACACCATGCTCCTGTCACTTTGAATTGAAGTGTGCACAGTGGCAGATGCTGCTAGTCAATGGGAGATATCCTGTTAGGGGATCCACGCTAATAGAATAAAGACAATGTTTTGGAGCAGCTCCAGGACACGTGTAATGACCAATGTTCCAGTTTTCAGTGTGAGGTTTGGGTGCCTGACCCCCTCTCTACCTTCCACACTCTGACATGTGAACCTCTCTCTCTCTCTGTCTGTCTCTCTCTCTCCGTCTGTCTCTCTCTCTCTCTCTGTCTCTCTCTCAGACCCCTCTCTGCAGCTGCGTCGGGATGTGATCTTCTGCCAGGCGGCTACAGGTGCGCTGTGCAGCCTGTCAGAGCAGCTGCTGGCGGCACTGTGCTGGCGCTACAACACCTCTGGAGAGTACCAGGAGGACAGCAAGGAGACCAGCCGCAAGTGGCTGGAGCAGATCTCTGTCATCGGGGTGCTGCTGCACTTCCAGTCCTCACTAGCACACACCTGGTGAGAACAGACTGAACAATTTCCCTGCGTTCCATACTCTTTCTTTTTACTACTCTACATACTAAAGTACAGAAGAGTTTAAGGGCCACAGGAGAGAAAACAAATCAGATAAGGAAGATTTTTTCTCATGATGTCGAGAAATGTCGAGAATAAAGACGAATACTCCAAAATGCTATTGGAGTTAGTGGGGCATTTATGTATTTTCAGCATACTACAATTGATGTGCATGTATTGGGACATCCCAAATCTTTTTCTGGCATGTTAAATAGTAGGGAAGTATGGGGATTGGAATGCAGGATTTTTCTTTTTTTGATTTCGTAGTCCCTTTTCATGCTATCCCAGATAAAAAGGAACTTGTAGGTTTTGTCCTGGTTTTTCAAAGTCTTTTCAGACAGGATCATTCTGATCCATATCCACAAGATAGGGATTGCAGTATCTGGATATGCAGTCATTGATCATGGCGGCTTCAGACAGTAAGAACAGATTGGTTTGCTAATGCAGCCCCACTTTGTGATGAAGCTTCATAAGTTTGAAGTCTTACCTGAAGCAGTTTAATATCACCCTGTAGTGCTAGTCCTGTTGTATCCACTTCTATGTTGTGTTCAAGGTCTTTCCTTCTCTCTTGCCATGCAGCTGTCTAACAAGCATCAACACAATTCTCTCTTCTCTCTCTGTCTCTCTCTCTCTCTGTCTCTCTCCCCCATCTCTCTCTCTCCCCCACCTCTCTCACTCTCTCTCTTTTCTCTCTCTCTCTATCACTATATCTCACTCTCTCTCTGTCTCTCCATGTTAGAAAGAGGAGCGCACCATGTTGGAGGACACCAAAGCAGCCCTGTGTGACCTGGACAAAGTCACTGTGTCTTTCAGGCAACTGGAGGACGAGTATCTAGTCGCAAGTAAGAGACTCAATGAAGAGACTGACTTGGCCCATTGAAAGCACACAGCTGTCTGGGTGGACCAACTCTGCATAAAGTTCTTTATGCTCGCTATTGAGGGGGAAATTCGCCATTTTGCTGTTTCAGTTTTCATTTTCTCTTCAGTGATGAGCGAGAGAATAGGAAGCTATGACAACATATATAAAGTATCTTAAAGCAGGGTCTTTTTAAAAGTCCTGGGGCCTCATTTATAAAGCTTGCTGCGCACAAAAACCTTGCGTAGACGGCAGAAATGGCGGTAAAATGTGCGGTGGCAAAACGTTGGTATTTATAAAGAAATTATTTGCGGAGAAGTGTGCGTATTCCTACGCCAACTTTCGACCATGCGTAGAGCTCACGCAAGGTTTTCCTGACTCGGGGAATCAGCGACCCTCAATGGCAACACCACAAAATAAAGCTCTGTCATCAGAAAAACACACACATATTACTGTGAAATGCTTGACACCCAATATATTTAATCAATTATATGTATGAGCCTACCTATAGTTGCGAATATAGGCCACTGTAATATATTGCATGCAGTTATGATGTTGGTTGATTTACTTATCAAGTAGGTCTTTACATGTTTTGGTTATATCTTTTAATTGAATCTTAAAGCGCTACTCTATAATATACCTCGGGAGGTGTGTCCGTGAGTGGCCAGCGGGAGAGCAAGTCTATATTTTAGGCGGTGTGTCAAAGAAGATTTTTACAAAGTTAAAGCCAACAAATGTATTTAAAGTACAAAGTTGGGGCGAAACTGCTTTACAAAGATTACTGACTGGGCCAATCATGATACGTGATAAATGCGCGCGCGTGTATGTGTTTGTGTGCCAGAAACTGCAGCACATGCACATCACGGGCTTTCTTCCTTCTCAGTCGCTTTCTTTGCTGCCGGTTGCCTCCCTTTTCTCCTTGTGTCAGTCAAAATAATGTGCTTATTAACCCATTGATGACTATGGCAATCTAGGATGCATGTCCTTAATGCCTGAGGGTTTTCTGAAAAAATAGTATGAATTGTCAAGTCTACCAAAACCTTAATATCTAAGCCTGTGTAGCACATAGAAACATGAAATAAAATACATTTAAAAGTTAAGGTTCACAGGTTTTATTTAAACATGCTCCCTTAGCGCTTACAAACCAACACATGTTTCTAAAAGTCGTCAAAATTAGATGGGGGAGAAAAAAAAGAATAAATAATATAAAATATTTAAAAATAATGTGCTAAAGGAGGTTATAATCCTGCTTCCTTTTAGCATGGATAGTAGTGACTGAGTGTGCAGTGGAGGGATAAAGATAGACAGATATAGGAAGGAGAAGATAGCTTTATTTTATTATTTAGTTCAGTTATCACTGGCACCATAAATCCGACTTCCCAGTACAACTGAACGCAGACTGACTCCTGCTGTCGGGAGCCGATCAGCTGGTCCAAACGGCTTACCACGGAGATGAAAACGAAACTGAAACTTAACTATCGCCTGGCTGGGCTGAATTTGAGTTGGAGCAGCAAAATATAGCATAAATTCATAAATATTATTATTATTATTATTTTTTTATGTTGCCTTTCAAAGGTTTTTTTATTAAATGTTAATAACAACAAAATTGTAGCACAGCGAGTACACATTTTTTTCCCCTTTTTCTCCCGAACATACCCCACCCACATCCCACCCAACAACACAAAACACACACCACAAGAAATAAAAACAAACAATCAATATGAAAAAAAAGAAAAAAAGAAAAACACACAAAGAATAAAATTGAATCAAATAAAAAAGGGGAGGGGGAAGCTACTCTTCAATTAATGTGGTCGGTTTCTTAAAATAGTCTAGGAAGGGGCACCATATTTTATGAAATTTAGTCTCAGATCCTTGGGTAGTGCAACGAATTTTTTCCAGATTCATACATGACATAATGTCTCTAATCCAATGTGAGTGGGAAGGAGGAGCAGGATCTTTCCACTTGAGTAGGATAGTCCTGCGAGCAAGTAGTGAGGTGAAGGCCAGTACTCTCAGCTTCACTTTGGGTAAGCCCGAATTTGGTGCAATGCCAAAAATTGCAGTGAAAGGGTTCGGCTTAATTTGATGCTGAAGTACTTCAGAAATTGTTTGAAAAACTGATGTCCAGAACTCAGTCAAGGTGGGACACAACCAGTACATGTGAAAGAGTGATGCCGGTGCACTCTTACAGCTATCACAGGTCGGGTCTACATCGGGGAACATACGAGCTAATTTAGTTTTAGATATGTGGATACGATGTACTACTTTAAATTGCACAAGAGCATGTCGGGCGCACATGGAGGTAGAGTGTATCCGATCCAGGACTGAATCCCACATGTGATCTGTGAAGGCAGAACCTAGGTCCTGCTCCCACAGGGTTCTTATAGCTGCTAATGAGGGGCTATGCAACTTCGAAATAAGGTTGAAAAACACAGAAATTGAGCCTTTTAATGTGGGGTTTACAGAAAGAAACAAATCAACATGATTGGCTGGCGGTTTATAAGGGAATTGGGGAATTAACTTCTGCGTAAAATGCCTGATTTGCAGAAATCGGAAAAAATTTGTCTTTTCGATACCAAAATGTTTTGTCAATTGGGAAAAACTAGCAAATAGATCATTAATAAATAAATCACCGATGCATTTTAAGCCTTTTTTATGCCAGATCTTGAATGCACCATCCACCGTCGAGGGGATAAATAAATGATTAGCTGCAATTGGGCTGAAAAGTGAAAAATTCTGCATTCCAAAATTCTTCCTAAATTGGGTCCAGATTCGAAGGGAGTGCTTAATCACGGGATTACTGTTGGGAATAGCCGAAGAGAGTGGAAGTGCGGCGCTTAAGAGGGCAGATAGAGACAATGGGCTAACAGCGCTGGACTCCATTGTTACCCAGACTGGGGCTGAGTCGTCAAGGTGAAAATGCACCCAATACACTAAAGAACGGATATTAGCAGCCCAGTAATAGTATTGGAAATTAGGGAGGGCCATTCCGCCTGTTTGTTTTGGTCTTTGAAGAAATGCTTTCCTTAACCGAGGGTGTTTGCCATTCCAAATATAATTTATCATTAAAGCTCCCATATTATACACTTTTCGGTTCTATTATACACCATATTATATGGTCTTAGTGGTCCCTAATACGTTTTTCTTTAATTGTTTGCTGAAAAAAACTTTCAGATAATGTATTGTACTATGCTGATGTTCAGCTAATCTCACAATGGCCTATTTTAAAAAAAAGAGTTGCAGGTCTCCTCGTAAATATACAATCTTTGAGCTCCCCCGCCCCCTGTCCAGAAGCGAAGCCAGATACGCCTCGCCCTCTGTCTGTCAGGGCCGTGGACCAATAAGAAATAGGGGTGTGGGCTGCAGAGTGGAAGCTTCTGGCTTTACGGTTTGTGAGGTCAGAAAAGGGGATAATTCTGACTGGAGTGTTTTTGGGGGGAGGGGTGGGGGTTTCAGAAAAGGGGAGAGTGAGAAAAGGAGAGATTGTTATTTTTTTTGATATTTTGGCAGTCTCTAGGCACACCGTGGACGCATGGATATGTTGGAACACATTTAAAAAGTGCATTTAGCATAATATGGGACCTTTAAAGAGTCAAGGGCCTGAAAAAAGGATTTGGGGAGAAAGATGGGGAGACATTGGAATAGATATAGGAACTTTGGGAGTAATGTCATTTTAATTGAATTTATTCTACCTATGAGAGAGAAAGCCAGAGGAGACCACTTCGATAATATTTGCTTCGCCTGATCCAATAATTTGAGGAAGTTCGATTTAAATAGGTTTTTAAAATTTCTGGTGAAACATACCCCAAGGTAACTCAGATGGTCTGTCACCACTTTGAGTGGGAGAGCTGTGTAATCAAGTTTAAGAGCTTCTTTATTAATCGGAAAGAGTTCGCTCTTGCTCAAGTTAAGTTTATAGCCAGAAAACTGACTAAAGACCTCCAACACAGAAAGTGCCTCCGGTAAAGAGGTGGCTGGCTTGGCGACAAACAAAAGTAAGTCATCGGCGTATAATGATACCTTATGTTCAATTCCTCCTCTCCATATCCCCTGAATCTGTTTGTTACCTCTGATGGCAATCGCAAGTGGTTCGATTGCAATAGCAAAAAGGAGTGGGCTGAAAGGACAACCCTGCCGGGTCCCACGGTGCAGATCAAAACTACTTGAGTAACGGCCGTTTGTTAATACTGAGGCAGAAGGTCATGCATATAATAATTTAACCCAAGAAGTGAAAACAGGACCCAAACCGAATTTCTCAAGGGTGAAAAACAAATAATTCCATTCTACTCTATCAAATGCTTTTTCAGCATCCATAGAAGCGAGGCATTCTGATTCAATATTTCTGGGGGAATATAAGATGTTCATTAGCCGGCGGATATTATAAAATGATTGGCGTCCCTTTATAAACCCAGTTTGGTCGGGGGATATGATAGAGGGGAAAACATCCTCCAATCTGTGGGCGAGAATTTTAGCAAGTATCTTCACATCCGTATTTAATAGTGAAATTGGTCGGTATGATGCACAATCTAGAGCAGGGGTGGCCAACCAGTCAGAGACAAAGAGCCACATTTTTTCCTGTGTTACTGCAAAGAGCCACATCGTACACACGGGTACACACAGTGGCGATTCCAGGAAATTTTGACTGGGGGTGGCCAAGGTGGGCCACAGAGTTAGAGTGGGGTGGCCATCGCACCCCTGAAAGAATAGCATGTGATATGCTGTACAACCAATTCAAAGATGATTTATAATCCCAAATGCCCAAATCATGTTAGTATCCATTGCAATGTTTGTCAGAAAACTAAACCCCTGAAGGGGGGTCTGGGGGCATCCCCCCCAGAAGATTTTTTTGTGTTTTTAACATGTAATCTAAGCATTCTGGTGCATTCTGGTGAAGATAATAAAGGAAAAAGTCAATATTTATTTCAGCTCAGATGAATAGTAAAATTAGCAAGACAACATAACTTGCTAGCAGCCAGATGCCTAACAACTGGACAGAGGGATGACCACTAGCTTCTGACCAAATATCTTGCTAAAAAAATAAACCTTTATTTATGAATGTCTGCCCTTGCTAAGAACATGTTACACTCGCTAACTACAAACTTTAATTTTTTTATTCAGATTTCAAAAATCTGCTGGGACACGTGCCTATACACATGCATGGGTGGCACGCATGTCACAAGCACACTTATGCTGTTTTCAAGACCTTTGCTGACCAGAGACCAGTTCTAGTGGCCACAGTCCTACCATTAATTTAGTAATTGAAAATTGCAAACTGATCTCATATCAGTGGATTGGAGTGTTTGTGTGATGAACTTGGCAACTACCTATCAAAAAAAGTTAAGAAAAAAGAAATACATATCATCTCTGAACTAGGATACATATCAGGAAAAAAATGTAATTAAAAAAAATAAAATTAAAATAAAAAATAACATTTGAACTGGGGGGTCACTGGGGTGGCCAGTAAGATTTTAGGGGGGGGGGGGGGGGCGTTTTTATTTTCGCGGGGAGCTTGCACATGCATGCACAAGCATTATTTATTAAAAAAACAAAACAAAAAAAAGCAGGGGGCCCCACACTAGGACTTGAAACGGGCCCCAGATCGTTAAGGCCGCCCCTGTGATAATGACAGGACTGGACTAAAGACGACAGGGCAGTCATTTTCAACAATGAACATTGTGTGCACTGCCTCACACACAAACTCTCAGTTCAACCAAGTCCACAAACAAAAATATAACAATTTAAAATAGCGTTTTTCTCTTACTATGCATGTTGCTTTGTGGGACTTACTTTTAGCATGGAGAGAGCTGAAGTGGCGCTGAAGATTTGAAGCCTTGAAATGCGCAAATGACACCTGGCATATAAGGCAGAATGGCCTGCCATAACGTTCAACAAAAAATATGAACTCTCCCACTCTGTTTCGGAGCGAACTTGACACAAATAGTTTACTCACGGAAAACCTCCCTCCAAGCTGAGCGGGCAGTTTTATGTTGCGTCCGCACCAAACGTTTGCGAACGTTATGTTGCGTCCTCAATTAAACATTTGCGAACAGGCATACACATAGGGCCTACACATTAATAAAATAAAAAATGAAATAATAGACAACATGTAAAACGAACGTAAGAGCCGCATGAATTGTTTGCGAACATGCACACACATAGGCCCAGACAAAAAAAAAAGTATAAAAAAATAAAAAATAAAATAAAAAAAATTATAATCACATAATTTGATATGAACTGAAGAGCCGCACGAAGCTGGGCAAAGAGCCGCATGCGGCTCGCGAGCCGCGGGTTGGCCACCCCTGATCTAGAGGATCTTTATCCTTTTTTAACAACAGGGAAATACAGGCCTGGTAGAACGAAGGCGGGAGTTTACCTGAGTCAAATGAGTCTGAGAATACTGAACATAAAAAAGGCGATAATTCGGCTGAAAATTTCTTAAAAATAATTCATAAATATTATTAATAAATAGATGCAATGTGTTGAGTGATTTTCGTCTGTAGCCTATAGTAGACCTATGCTGTGTCTGAAATCGCGCACTTACGTAAGTGCACTTACATTGAGTGCACTTTATTATCCCAACAGTACACTTACTTATAGACGCAGTGCTCTCATTTCTACAGCGCACTGTCCAAACTGCTGTCGCGCACCTGCCGGAAATGACTTTGCATTTTGACGGTTCTTCTTCGGTGGTATTTTTTTCTGCTTGCGTTACCGATAGCCAAAACAGACACATAAGTCGCGGAAAAAACAAAACAAATGTGTAATTTAACTTTTGTAGAGCGCGTCCGACTCCACAGTTGCTTCAAGCTCCTCTATTTTGATTTTAATGTCCCGTCCTCTCCGCTACGTAGGCAAGATGGCGGCCGTTGAGTGTGGGGAAAGTGTCCATCGCTCCACACTCAAGTTTTAGACCGTTTTGAGTGCACGACCGAGGAACTTACAGTGCACTGCATTTTGGCACACTCTCCGGTTTTGCGCAAAGTGCACTCAAAAAAGTAAGTGTAAGTACAGAAGTGCGCGATTTCAGACACAGCACTAGATTCTGCGCTCCGAACGCCACTAACTGTTCTGTAATTCACTATCGCCGACACAGCTGGCCTATTTTTTTTATTATTATTTATTTATTTATTTTTTGGGTGGTCACGTGGTCTTAAAAAATCAACAAAACCCACCTCATGTGTATTTGAACCAATGACGGTGCATTCTATGTTGCGCAAGCCATGAAAATTAGATAAAGTAACAATGCTGCGTGACGCAGCATCAGGCAGGGGATACAATGTGGCATCGCGCAGCAGCCGTCATCAGTGGGTTAAGAGCGTCACCATATTCAGGACCTGTCAAGCATTGACCAAGTATGGTAGATTGTGGGATGAAACTGGGAGGACACGGGGTGGAGATCGTCTGCGCACAATTCACCGCAGGTGGGTATTTATAAAGGGAAGATTGCATGCAACTGTGCGCCGCACAGTTTTATAAATCTGAATAATTTTTTGCACAGCACATTTTTGGCTTTGTGCAGACGCAATGTTTTAGGATGGTTTCTACGCACACCGTTATAAATGAGGCCCCTGGTTGCCCAGTATTACAGATGAGATGGCCCCTTCCTTTTAGGCTGTTAGGGGCTTTATTTCAAATGTAGTACTCTGAGACCCTGTTTCCACCTGGCATTAATATGTGGTTCTGAGTAATCCGATCGTTATATGTAAATGTAATATGCTTGTTCACACCTGGCCTTAACAATGCGTCTTCTATGCGCATTTGCGATCCGGATTCGAATTCCCCGCGCTGTATGGAAATCAGCTCGTACATCATTTCCGCTTATACTGTTGTTTTTAAACGGCGGGGGCAGCAGTGCCCCACCCTTGCCTAGTCTGCCGGAAATAAAAGAAGAAGAAGAAGTGTTGACCATCCACGACTTTATAATGTCTATGGTCACCTCGGCAAGAGTCTTGTGTTTTGGCGAAAATGTGAGCACAGCACTGTTTATTGTGTGGTGTTTTCCTCGTCAATAAATTAATCACTTGGTTACACTGTGTCCCACTGCGTAGCTGCCGCAGCCAGCACTGTTCGCTCACTGTCTCTATTATGAGTTGCACCGAGCCGTCTCTGTGTGTTTACGCCATAGATAGTAGTAAATACACGCTCACAACAACACGGGGGGAATAAATAAAAAAGCGGCTGGTTTGACCGAGCAAAAACGAGAGACCGCTGGCTTGACCACAGTTGGTCGAAAGAATCATTTCCGCCTTGTGTAGTCACCTAGGCTAGAGTGAAGAGAGTCAGTATGTTTTGGCGAAAATGTGAGCGCGGCACTGTTTATTGTGTGGTGTTTTTCCTCGTCATTAAATGAATCAGTTGGCTACGATGTCACGAAGCTGCCGCAGCCAGAGCTGTTCGCTCACTGTCTCTATCAGTTGCACCGAGCCGTCTCTGTGCTCTCAACAACACGGGGGGAATAAATAAAGAAGCGGCTGGTTTGACCATGCAAAAACAAGAGACCGCTGGCTTGACCACAGTTGTTCCACACATAGACATTATAAAGGATCCTTTATAATGTCTATTGCTGTGTCTGAAATCGCGCACTTACGTAAGTGCACTTACATTGAGTGCACTTTATTATCCCAACAGTACACTTACTTATAGACGCAGTGCTCTCATTTCTACAGCGCACTGTCCAAACTGCCGTCGCGCACCTACCGGAAATGACTTTGCATTTTGACGGTTCTTCTTCGGTGGTATTTTTTTCTGCTTGCGTTACCGATAGCCAAAACAGACACATAAGTCGCGGAAAAACAAAACAAATGTGTAATTTAACTTTTGTAGAGCGCGTCCGACTCCACAGTTGCTTCAAGCTCCTCTATTTTGATTTTAATGTCCCGTCCTCTCCGCTACGTAGGCAAGATGGCGGCCGTTGAGTGTGGAAAGTGTCCATCGCTCCACACTCAAGTTTTAGACCGTTTTGAGTGCACGACCGAGGAACTTACAGTGTACTGCATTTTGGCACACTCTCCGGTTTTGCGCAAAGTGCACTCAAAAAAGTAAGTGTAAGTACAGAAGTGCGCGATTTCAGACACAGCATATGTGTTTACCTGCAACGGTGCGCTTTTATGACGTGAATTGTCGCGTGAATGAGTATGCGTTTCCGCCCAGTCACTCGCCGCAGTTGAGTGGGCGGGGCCTAATGTGTATGAGATACGCATACGTGTTTCCACCTTTAATGGGTATGTGGATATGTGGTCTCAAACCACCTCCGAATGTGGATAATTTCAATGCGCATTCAATGCGCATTGAGCGTGTTTCCACCTGTAGTTAGCGCGATCGGATCCTAAAAACCACATATTAATGCCAGGTGGAAACAGGGTCTGAGGCACAAGAAATACTAACACATCAGTGATTCTTGAGAAGCGGGACAAAAGACCGTCTTCCAATATTAACTGCTGTTATGTTTAAAAGTAAACATATTTAAAATAGTAGATGTTATTAGGGATTAAGAATAGAATGTCTGGAGCACAATTATCCCCTTAAATTTAATTTTATCATTATTATGTCAAATATATGACACTTGTTATCTTCTCACGACGTCCAAAACAGTGTGTCCTCAGAGAAGGGTTCAATCATTCATATGCAATAAAACCTATTAAAAGAGCTTTTTTCATCAAACGCAACACTAAATAATATCTCATATCAATAAAAACTTTATTTCTGCGACACATTCATGTTTTAAAAGGTGTCTAAGTGATGGGACCCTTTTTGTCACCACCATCAGACAATCCATTAAAATGTAAGAAAATCAGGCAAAATAAGGGGCAGCTGTCACTATGAAGGACCTCTTGTCACATTCTACCTCTGCACAGTACATTAGAGTCAGACAGGCTCTGATAAGTGTTGTAGTTTTAGAATATTTTACATTCCAAATCTTTAAAGTCCTGCGTCACAACCATGATATGTCAACACCGACTTACAATTTCTTAAGAAGTTTATTTGAAATGTTTTTATAATTTTATTTTCCTGAAGTAGTTCATACTAGCACCTAACATCAACAGAAAAACCAAATGGCTACTAGATAAACTCTATTTGTTCTGTTTAAGAAATGTTACATATGTCAACAGTCAGATGTCAAACTCCGTCAGATTTCCTGTCTGTCGGTGGTGACAGGCCAATGACGGAGTTGACATTCAATGTGAAGGCATCATATTTGGGTGATTTTCAAGTTATTAGGGGTTGGGACATGCCACTTACATCACTAGATCCAGGTCTGTGCCTGGTACGCAGACAAAACAATTCAGACATGCTAACCACTAGGTGGCGCTACACCAAAGGAAAAGGCGTTTTGGGCTATAACTCCCACACCGAAAGTCCGACAGTCAAAAACTTTATATCCACAGATGCCCACAAGTCAGCTGCATATTTTGAGATAGGCCACGCCCATTTGCGTATATAGGGATTTTTCGCTACGTCGCAAAAACTGCGTCAGTCACCAAAACATACTCCTCCTACAATTTTTGCCCGATTTGCATGAAACCAAAAGCATTATGCTCTACCGACTCCCACAAGCAAAATTTGTATAAAGAATTTTTCTACGACCATCGGAAGACCAAACGGTAGTGCTTTAAAGATTCGCCGATTGGCTTCATTTTAATACCTTGTACGTAAGTCATCATAAATCCAAAACTATACACTATACACCTAACGAACATCCTCAATTTTTTTTTTAAATTGCTCCAAAAGGGGTCGCCAAAAACACAAAAAGTATACATCTCCTTATCCGCTTGAGCATCTTTCGCTGCAATTTCTTTGCCTTTTGGTCTATAACTCCCAAACCGAACATCCCACATACAAAAACATTACATCCCCGGATTCCGTGAAGCGAGGGGCCGGCGCCGCGGACGACGACGGCTTGGCCCCCATTCACAACTGCTTGCAGATCTAGTTATAATTATATTAAATATAGAAATAGGGTTTAGTTTTTCTAACACTCTGTATTTATGGAAACTCTCACAATCTTCTTTTGTCATGGATGATTCTTATAAAAAGTACAGGGTGATATACAAAATGAGGCGATTTGGTGTGAGTCTGTTAGACTAAGTCTGATTTGAAATCCATTGAACAGTGTTTATTTGCTAAAAGCTGCTTCATCAAACTCAGAGCTATATTGTAGGTAGAGTCATGTACTGTAGTAGTGTTAGCACTACACAGCCGGATGCTCCACAGTTGATGACTTCCCTAGGAAAACGGCCCCACAGGTTACTAAGTAAAGGGATTATTTTCCATATTTCCAGAAATGCTTCTGTAGCACTTTCAGAAAGGTTTTGAGAAATCAGCACATGTCAGCTTCAGCCTTATAAATGATTACCAGTCATGGATTGTGTGTAGGTTTAGAAAAGGTTACTGCTCTGGGGCCGGTTTCCCGATAACGTCATCTCTTAGCGCTACGAAGACTCCTACGAAGACTCCTACGTTATGACTTACCAAAGTTGTTTACCTCTGTAGTCGTGGTTCCCGAACCGTGTCTTAGGAGAAGCACTCCTTACGTCGTTCGTACACTGCTGAAATCGGTTGCTCCGAGTTCGATTATCCATTTCCTGCTCATTTCATGCGCAGCTGCATCTGTATGCTGTCTAATCAAATCTACCCGTGCATTTCTAGTGTAATATAAAGTCATGAATTAGTTTGTTGAATCATCATCTGTGTTTTGGAACTCTTGTTTTATAATCTAAGTATCTTTAAGAACACTAATCACGTTACTTGGTGGGTCAGTAATGAAACTGAAAGTAGATATAATATCGCCAATAGCCTATATAAATAAAAACAGACGGCCCAAACAGCGTCCAAATGAGCTAAAATCCTAAATACAATAAACAGTAACATGGCACACTTATTTTAAGGTAAGCTCTAATTGATTATTCATTCATTTTTTCGCACGTTTACATGTTTTGAGGCGGAGGATCCGACGCACTCTGCCCGGGCTCAGCTGACAGCTGAGAGCCGGTGTGGAACACAGTGCGGAGGTTCTAGTGTTAACCATGTCGAACATACTACCATAGCCTATACCAATTAAAAAAAATATATAGAAAATATAGAAACAGCGGAGGAGATGAAGATTGTTACAGCAATTATTTCCATCATGAATGACTTGTGGCAGTTCCATGCGCAACAGGGATGTCACTCATGTCCGTTTTACGCATGGTGCTTTACAGAAGGAAATGTGGGGGTTTGTATCTCTGGCGATGCCACAGCGATCGCAGGGACTTTCACTTGTGTCATTAAACTTGTAAATCTGACTGTATTTCATATCACAGGGATACAGCGATGACTGTAGCCTATTTAATAACAAACTGATAAAAACGATCCGACTGTAGGCTATAGTGTATCACGTAGGCCTATTGGTATTTTCATATTGACGGACATCGCATCCATTCAGTTAATGCTGATTGTCAAGTCAGTTAGATGACTAAAAAGTAGGCTACTTGTTCATATATTTTGAACACTTTGTGAATCAGAGTTAATGGCATTCTGCTAAAATAGCCTATATAATAGCCTAAGCCTACTTTAAATATACGTGATATACACTATACAGTTGGATCGTTTTTAACAGTTTGTTATTAAATACAGTCATCGCTGTGTCCGTTTGATATGAAATACAGTCAGATTTATTAGTTAAATTACACAAGTGAGAGCTGAAACATCCATACGGTAGAGCTAAGAAGGCTCTGAGGGCGCTCCAGACCAACCTTACCAACGTATGACGTACGAAAGAGATTCGTAGCAAAGAAGGTTTCGGGAAACAGGCGAAACGTTAAGTAGGAACTCTACGTAGGGGTTACGAATGACGTAGCGTTAAGAAGGCTCTAAGAAGGCTTTGGGAAACCGGCCCCTGTATAAGAGTGATACAGTAGTGACATATTATAAGATTGTAAAAATGTGCCAGACTAGTATTCCAGATTTTAATTATTAATCCACTAATACTTTATTATTCATTTGTATTTAGTATATATTAGATGGTTTACAAAACAAATAAATAATTCAACGTTCAATGGGTAGATGGGTAGTCTATAACAAAATATGTGATGGTACTTAAAGAAAACTTACTTCACATCCCAGTACCACTCTCACTTTTTAATATGTTGAGTGGCTCAGTTTAATAGTAGAGTCTTGTTAAAGCCACTACGAGTAAGATGGCACGTTGGCGTCCCCTTTGGACAAAAGCGGTAGTATTTTTACGACGCCCGCTGTCGCAAAGCTGTTTTCTAGCGCGTGCCAGGCGCGCGAGTGTGAACTGAGAAGGGAGCAATATAGTGCACGTCCGTGTGTTGAAAGTGTGAGGACTCTTTTCGGCTCCGTGAGAGTGGTTTTGACACTGCATCAACTAATGCCAGTCTGGCACACACACCTGATTGCAATGAGTTGATGCAGCAGTGTCACCTAACTACTCTCTCTCACAGAGCTGAAAGATTACGTGTCCTCACAGAAAGCGAATGAACGAGAGACCGCAGTTAGTATGGATCACGATGAGGTAATGTGTTTATGTTGTTGTAAATAATGACTATTTCAGATAATGGTTATCTGATGATGGTGAAGCAAAGCAAACTTTGTGTTAGTACCAACCGCTCATTCATTCAGGAGTAAACACTGCAGTCTAGTTTCGCTCTCGTAAAATTGTATACACGTTGCTTGGCATCGCCCTGGTCCCGCCCGTCTATCACTCTCCCTTTTCGCTTTTCTTCATTGCATTTTTTCTTTGATGGTTCAGCCCCGTTATCAGTCATTATGACGACAAATAACTGTCTCAAACAAAGCTCCCACTCCCCTTCTCTCACCTGGAGGGATAGGCTTCTCAATTCACGTTGCTGCGGCACACTGAAATCTGCGACCAATACGGATATGTGACCATAGAGCCTGCACGAGCGAACCGAAAATCGGACTGGGTGTGCGACCAGACCAAAAGCAGTAATAAAAACTATTTAAAAACGTCTTTCTTTGCACTGATGGTCTCGTTTGCTGTTAAAGGTAATTTATGATTATCAGAGGAAACATAAGGCTGTTTAAAAGATATTTAAATGCTACTCGTAGCCGCTTTAAAGGTGCTGTAAGCGAAAGGGTTCTTTTAGCTAACTTCCTGTCAGTTACTGCAGTTAGCAGTCCCCTCGCTCGTCCCTACGTCACCACATTAATGCATTGCGGTCTACAAGATCCGATGATCCGATTGAAATTTTGCACATTTATACTAAATAGGATCTCAGAATTCAATACACCTTCATATTCCCACCGGTGAAGTAGGTCTTTAAAGGTAACATATTATGCACTTTGCTGTCAATTTTATATGGTCTAAGTAGTCCCTAATACTTATTTTTTTAGATGTTTGCTGAAAAACCCGTTCAGATCATTTATTGTAGCAAGCCTCTATACCCTGATTGTCTTCTGGTCTCAGGATGACCTATATTTGTGCGATCTGGCTGGCCCCTCCCACCTCTCTGCCGGGCTTTCTTTATATGGCCATGGGGCTCTCCCACCGTCTCTGCCGTGCTCTCGCGATACTAGAGAGACACTACGTGAGTCGTGACTAGGGATGTAACAATATACCGCAAAACGGTCGTTCGCGATATGAAAAGGCCACGAATGTCAACCGTACGTTTTTTCTTGTTATACCGTGTCACGGTATTGAGGCGAGCGTGCATGGTAAATGCGCTCGTAATTGTGGAGAGTCTGGTGAGCAACGTTGTCATAAACGTAGCACTCAATCTAACACTGTATGGGTCACACCAACATTGGAAACCAAACAATAACACATTGACACAACATCTTATCACTGAAACATGACTTCTAACTTTAAACTGAACAGTCACGTCTCACGTGGGCCGTTGTTTACACTACGCAGAGCAACGCGCGTGCAGCTTCACCACATTGAGTCACGCAACAGCAAAGAAGAAGAGAGAGAAAGAGAAAAGGGAGAGATAGAGAAAAAGATCGGCATAGTAGCTTACCAGACTGAAGAGAAAGTTGCTCGCGGGTCAATTATATCATTATGAATCCAGGTGAACGTGAGGAAATGAGATACAAAAAAAAAAAAAAAAAAAAAAAACATCCACCGCGACCGCGAGTTAAATCCCAGGTAAAGTCGGCGAACTTCGGTGAAAGGCAGATGAAGGAAATAAGTCCAAAGATCCTTTATATGTTCATCACAACTTCACGTGAACTAGCATAGGAACTCAGCTATACGAGCTATTCCGGTGTTGCGCCGAAAGCTGTGACCTGCCAGAATCACAGGTCACAGAATCACACATTCTGGCAGGTCACAGCTTTCGGCGTAACACCGGCATGTTGCGCAATACTATGGAATCCCTACTAGGTCAGAGTGCACTGCAAAAACATTGATTTTGAGACTGCAGTTTTAATTAATAACAAATAAAAATCATAATTTAATATTTTACTGAGTTCATTGTGCCTGTCATAATGTAGGCCTATTAAGGTAAAAGCATGGCTTGCAAAAATAGTGTTGAAAAAAAAGAGTTGATAAGCAAATAAGACATGGGAAAATTATCACACTATTGTTAAATTATTTTATTTTATGCATACTTTTACAGTTACAGACAAGTGCCTAAAGTTTAGATTTAAAATTCCTATCTAATTTTAAAATTATCGGTGTAATGCTTCTTTAAAAAAATAGTATAGAAGCAGTGTCTTTGTTTTGGTGATAAGTTGTTTAAATCTCTCAGAAATCTCTTCATAATAAGATATAAAAATTTGAATTATTCGTTTGTGTTGTATTTAAATCAGCGGTACAACATTTCATTTGAGGGGGTAGAAATGAATTCCGCGCTTAATATCGTATCGTGATATCGTGATATCAATCGCAATATCGTATCGTATCGTACTCAAAATTTCATATCGTTACATCCCTAGTCGTGACTGCGAACACAGTGTTTACCCGGAGGCTCCGGGCTGGAGCTAAGCTAAGAGAACAGTTTGACATGACCTGACATGATTAAAACCAGTGAAAACAGTAGCTTCAAAGTTTGATTTCTACAGGAATATCTTCCCATCCTTTGTCATGTTAAAAACGAGTCATTTTCAGACTGCTGTGGGGAGTATAAACAGCGTGTTATGAGCAAAACTTGGTGCTACAACAGAAGCTACATGGGCGCTAACGCTAAAAATAACACTCAGACGATAAAATAAACTAAAAGTACCACACAAATCAGTGAAAAAAATATCTTCAAAATTGACTTACACACTATTAAGTTACAATCCTTTGTCCTGTTAAAAACGAGGCCTTTCCAGACTGGTGTGGGTAATAGACTTATGTTTTTATGAGCAGAAGCTGAATGCTTGTCCCAAAGCTAATAACTATACACCAGTCAGGCAAAAATACCAATAAAAACATTTCTTTCAGTTTCACTGTTTGCAAAAACCCACAAGTAGCTTCCTATCCGTTGTGTTATTAAAAACGAGGCATAGACTGCTGTGGTTAAGATAAATTAGTGGAGTATGAGCAAAAGCATTCTGTGTTGGTGTATGTAACATTCAGGCTGTAGGCTATGGGCATCCTGTCGCTTAGCGGGGAAAGCAACATGGCTGTCGCTCGGAAAATTTTCAAGAGGATCTCATGGGATCTCGGGCACAGGATCTCGGGGCCGTGGACCAATAAGAAATGGGAGGGTGGGGTTATCATAGACTACTGCACGGTGGACATTTCTGGTTACTAATGTGGGGGGGGGGAAGCATCGGAAGCATGGACATATAAAGAAAATATGGGGATGTGGCTGTGCCGACTATTACGTAATAGTCGGCGAGAATTCTGACTGGAGTATATTGGGGGGAGGGGTGGGGGTTTCAGAAAGGGGGACAGTGAGAAAAGGAGAGATTGTTATTTTTTTAATATTTTGGCAGTCTCTAGGCACACCGTGGCCCCATGGATATGTTAGAACACATTTAAAAAGTGCATTTAGCATAATATGTGACCTTTAACATAAATAAAACCGCTTACTTCACCTTTAATGTTGCCACTGTATGTGTTTTGCAGACACCCCAGTGTGTTACCAGGTGGAGGGCAGTCGCCAGGCCCTGAGGATCATCCTTTACCTGGACAGCTGTCACTTCAGTCAGCTGCCCAGCCGGCTGCAGAGCGGAGGCAGCCTCAAGCTCCACACTGTCCTCTTCACCAGAGGTAAGACCAGGGAATCTGACATGCCTGGAAGTCCTGGGTGGAGAAACATGAATATATGCTATAGCATAACACAAAAGTGGCAAGTGTGGCTGGCTGGGATTCCTTTTTAAAACACAATACCTGAGCAACAAAGCATAGAGCATAGTTTTGTACAGAATTTAGTTAAAGCAAGCATTATGGTTAAAATTAGGCATCATCTGATTAAAGTAAAATATTAAAAGTAAGCAAGATTCTTACCAGGAATTCTGTTTTTCTGAAATTTTTTCCATTAATCAATGCAAATCAAATGTTGGGGTTAATGGAGTCAAACTCAGAGAGGGTTGTATTGAACACAGGAGACATGGAAATCACTTATACACACACTATATATTGAATTTTATGATTTAAAAGTGCAGGCATGCAAACTCGTCACCTTTCGGCGAAATTCGCCGTTTTGGAAACGAAATTGGCCATCTATGTGATTCGTGGAGATCCGTTGAGAAAATATTTTTTGGAGGGGAGGGGGGGGGGGGGGTCTGATGGCCAGGTGTGTGTGTGTGTGTGTGGGTGTGTGTGGGTGTGTGTGGTGTGGAGCGGAGCATGGACATGCAACTATGATTGACGGATGTTAACTCCTATCATATGAGCTTTGACGGTCATTTGGCCAATCAGAAACAGTGTTTGTCATTGAGGGGCGGTGACATCAGTCAGTCAGAGCGTTTGCAGGAAAGTTAAAAAAAAAAACCTCTCAGAGTCGTCAGAGCGTTCAAGTAGCCGCAGCCGCTGTACTATTATTTTACCGTGTTAATATGCCTACTAGTGTTGCCACCCGTCCCGTTTTTCCCAGAATTGTTCTCTTTTTTCACCAGCTGTCTCGGGAAAAAATAAATCTCTCCCGGGACACAATTTGTCCCGTTTTTTGGGGGGAAATGCCAAAACCTCATTTGATTTCCTTCGTTAAGTAGTTAAGGCCGTTTCACACGGGCCGAGGCATTTGTTGCGCCAACTAATGCATTCTCAATGGAGAGGCGAGCGGGGCCGGGCAGAGAGAAAGCGCAGCGGGCAGGGGCGGTCTCAACGATCTCGGGGCCCGTTTCAAGACCCAGTGTGGGGCCCCCCACTTTTTTTTTTTTTTTTTTTTTTTAAATAAATAATGCTTGTGCATGCTCACCGCGGAAATAGAAAAAAAATTGTGGAAAGACTCTTAAAGCCCCCCCTCCCCCTGCCCCACTCCTCCCTATCCCTATTCAACAGATAAAGGGTGGATAGCTACTTTTTATGAACAGTATAGAATTTACACATAGAAAGCTTATTACTGTATGTGTGAGGGGGCCTTCAAGGCCCCTCATGAAGCCCCTAAGACAGAGCTAATAATGCTTTAGTTTTGCACTTGCTTTTCTATTATTCACCTACTAGTTGAGGGGCCCATGATGATTTCTTTCCTTATATTAGGCGATTCCTTTTTGGACCCTGTTATTGACATGAGTGACTGAGTTCTTTGACAATGTGACATGTAAAGTTACTATCAGTATTTCTGGCTTAGGGCCCCCTTGGGCCAATGGGCCTGGTTGCATGCAATTTTCTTCTCAAAGTGCACCAGATTGATGAATTTTACTTTAAAAGGTTGCATTTTTTTCTTCCGGGGGAGCATTCCCCCGGACCCCCCTACAAGGTCCAGGGTTCCCACCTCAGTTCCTACCTTATATATTCCTACTGTAAAAAGCACTGTAGGTGTGTAGGTTATTATAGGTCATTAGACTGGTCAGTCTGAACTGGTAGCCTAATAATGGCCGAGCCCTCCGGCCCAAACATTCATTCAACATCCCATTTTGCACCATTATGTTCCTGCGCACGACTGAGGTGTGTGTGCGTGCGCGTGTGTGAGTGCGTGAACACGAGAGTAACTATGGTGACAGAGTGTATTCTTATGTGTTATATTGATGGTTGTGTAACAAAGATAAGGCAAATCCTGTTTGCCACAATATAAATAGTTAGTTTATTGTAAGGGAATTTGGTGTGATTGATTTGAGGCTCCATGTTATTTTCTGTCTTATTTAAAGCTGGTTTTGCCAGCATTTTTAACCGTTTTTCTAAGGTATTTTTAACGTTTTTCTTGGTAAATAGGCTACATACACACTTTGTATTGTAAACGTCAAGAAGGTTGGCTGACTAACTTGTTTTGCTCATTTCACTATTCATCTGACAACGTTTTTTTTTGTCCTTAATTCTCTTCACCAGAATACACCAAATTGCTTCTCTTAAATGTTCCAATCACAAAAAAAATCTTCTGGGGGGATGACCCCAGACCCCCCTACCGGGGTTTGTTTTCGGACTTCTCACCTTTTTCATGGCTTATGAGTTTGCATGCCTGAAAGTGATACACAGCCTCTTAGCCTCTCATGCATGCACATTCCCTGATAGCTTTATGTGCTTTTATTGATTTAGATAGATGCCTTTTTATTGGCCATTAAAACACCCCACCTTAACCTTCTCCTTTGCTGCCACAGCTGGCCTGGTATGAGTGTATAGCATTATGCATCATGCCTGTCTGCCAAATTGCCATTAGTTTTCCAAGTGCCGGTTTGAGCACTAACCCAATAAGAGAGTTCATATTGTTCTTATGAACAGTACTAATGTGTGGAGCAAACTGCTACAACACAGTTTCAGATACATTCAGCAGTGTAGATGACCATTGCCACCTACTGGAAATAAGTCTTTACTGCAGTTTGGGGGAAGTATAGGACACCTTGTGATTTGCAGATGCTGAATTGTGTTGTCATATCTGTGATCTCTGTATGGATAAAAGCAAGTCTTCTCAATTTAGTTGGGCAACCTTCACTTTTTTTAAATTTCATTTTAGAATCAAGTTAGGATTGTGTTAGAGGCTGGTTGGATTGGATGGCTTTGGTGTTCTGAGTTAGCATGAATTTACCTTCATGTTGGTTTAATGTGTGATGTTGAGTGATTAATGGTGAGGGGTTAAGTCAGAGTATGAAACTATGTAAATTATATCCATGTGTGCCCATGTGTGTTAATGTAAATGCCTGTGTGATTCAGCCCTAGAGCGTCCAGAGGGAGTGTCCCAGCAGGACTATTCAGCCATGGAGGAGTTCCAGCAGCGCACCAACGCTGTCTCACTGGAGAAGGTCAAGGCCTACTACCGCAGACTCAGGTACACAGGGCTCCACTCTGCAGCACAGGCCATCAGGGGATCACTTACTAGACCTCAGCTTCTATTTCAGGGGTCGGCAACCTTTTTGACACAGAGTGCCGGTTTGAATTTTCTTGTTAATGAGTGTGCCATAATCAACAATAAGTTTAATTATGACACAGCATCCACTATACTAGGGGTGGGCGATACAACCTTAAAATGTACAGCTCTGGAAAAAATTAAGAGACCACTCTAAATGTTCAGTGTCTCTTGTTTACTCTTAAGAGGCATTTGTTTGAGTAAAATGAACATTTTGATTGTATTATATAAACTGACAACATTTCTACCAAATTCACAATAAAAATATTGCCATTTAGAGCATTTCCATTAAGTAATGTAGAGATGAAGATTGAAGAAAAAATCCAGGCTGGACTCTTAATTTTTTCCGGGGCTGTTTGTCACAGTATTTTTGTGTCCTTGGGTGTCTTTAAAGGCGCTATATAAAACCAAGATATTATTAGGGGGCCATGCCCGAGACAGGAGCTGGGACCGCTAGGTGGCGCTACACCAAGGAAAATGCGTTTGGGGCGATAACTCCCACACCGAACATCCCACAATTAAAAACTTTATATCCACAGATTCACTGGAGTCAGTTGCATCTTTTGGCATAGGCCACGCACATTTGCGTATATAAGAGTGGCCTAAGTTGTGCAACTTTTCACTCAAAGTGACTTTAAAGTAAGGCCTTGACAGTAAAGTCTCCAACTCAAATATGTACATATATTTCAGGGTGTTGTGCATCCCTGGCAATAAAAACTTTGGATCTGGAATAAACTGTTGAAGAAATATAGCTTTTGGAAAAAAAGTTGTCTTGATGCACAACTTGCCCCGCGTGTGGTGTAAGTTGTGCGGTTGGAGAGAATACCATGGGGTGAATTGTGCCATTGATATATATCTCATACACTGTAATGCAAGACAAATCCATTAGACAATCACTTATTTAAGGTGTATTTAAAGTAAATAAAGTAAATAGTTGACAAAGATTGAAGGACAATTTTCTTAAACAAGGCCTAGCAGATCTAATGGTTTTTACCTGCAAAGCTTACAATGACAAAGTCACCATCATCATCTTTCTGGCCATCTGAACTCTCATCAGTGGTGTCGTTAAGTGGAATTGAGATGTCACTCTCTTCTGAGCTACTGTAGACAATCACTTTCTTTTGGTGACCAGCGTATACAGCCATGCCACTGGCACAACTCTCAGAAATGTACTTTGCACTAGTTGCTCCGTGCTTGTGGAACCAACTGCCACTTGACAAATGTGATTCCCCTACATTTCTGCCTTTAAATCAAGGCTCAAAACCCATATGTACACCCTGGTGTTTCCTCCCCATTAACTATCTTACCTCTGCCCTACTATCTGTGTTTATGTGGATGTATGGGCTTTACGTCTTTTATTTTGGTTATTGTTATTTTACCGTCATTATTTACCTACTGAATGCACTATGTACAGCACTTTGGACAGTGCAAACTGTCACAAATGTGCTTTTATAAATACATTTTTCTTACTTACTTACTTATAACTCACCTAGGCCCTTTGGCACAAATCACCCCAATCCCAGAAATTTGGATAATAAGCATGATGCAGCAATTTAGGGCTGACAGAATGTAGCATACCAAAGCACTAAAACATGTGTCAAATGTTTTCAAACTTGTCTATAATTGTTCAGACACAATAATCAAAAAACCTTGATCATGGAAATTTTACTTTGAAAGGCAAAACACAGTTTTTTGAGCTTAAATGTGCTTATATCTTATTCCTTGTGTCTCCCTTCTTTACAGGATGAGTCAAATGGATGGCTCTTCTTAAATATGTGGTCACATTTCCAATTTCTTCCACGGTTTTCTAGAAACAAGGGGTGGCACAACTTCCAAAATGCACAACTTAGGCCACTCTCCCCTATAGATTTTTTGCAAAAATTTGTATGAAAGCCTATTATGTCTTGTATGATGTATTTTGATTTTATTTATACCCGGAGACACCAGAGGGGTATACTACGAAGCGAGATTAAGGGCTGAGCGAGGTCTGTTGAGTCTAAAGCCTTAGTTTTCAGTATCACGAAAGGTGGCTCTCTTTCTACCTGGCTAGATCACCGTGGTAACAGAGGCTGCACGGCTAACCTGCCCGGACCAATTTTTGTTTCAGAGTTTGAGCTTAAATTCGGCTCTTAGAGCGCTGCCCTTTAAGGAAACTACACATTTTGCAATCCCGCGGGCCTGACTATAATGTCTGAGCGATACTTTTCATTGAGTAAACTAGTTAAATCAGTAAACTTATTGATCTGCAAGTTAATGAACGAAACGAAGCCGTGACATAAGGCTTACATTAGAGTGAACTGTAACATAGCGCTGCAGCTTTTTGTCACATGCATAGTTATTGATGCAGAAAATGTAAAATAGCCTAGACATACTGTATGCAGCGCCACTCTATGCTCTCACCTCAAATGATTTTACCTGGCGATCTACACACACTGGCTCTTAATGAAGCGTTCTATAAAATCACAGGTTGCAACATTATTTCACTGTGAGCTTCTTTCTTTTCATCAGTAGCGATTACAGTTGGGACTGACAGCTGACAGCTGTAACAGTTCGGACATCGCTGCAGACTCGCAGGTTAAGCTTCTCACAGTAGATTCATATTTGTCCGGAATATACAGACTACAGGTTTTGTATATAGGCTATTTATTTTAATGGTATTTATAAGATGCAAATAAAGAGCTATTAGCCTAAATCAAAATCAAAATGTTATTAATTTTGATGTGGACAGTGGCCCAAAACTAAAGTGATTTTCCACATAGGCTATGCTATTCATTAGGGGACAATGTCAGACTTAAATCAGATTCTTAAGTGTAGGATTATCAACTAGGCTAAACGGTGTACTGTTTAAATCCGAGTTCAACCTTTAATTGCTTTATAATGTCACGTTACGCACTGCGAGAACGATCTGTAAAATAAATTAATCCCAATTTTCTGACAACATTCCACTCTCCTTATTTGCAGTAAGAGTTTTTTTCGGCTCTCTGTTTTCTGCTGTTCTGTGATCATTCAGACTGACAAACTCCTCCTCTTAAAGCGGCAACGAGTAACATTTAAATATCTTTTAAACAGCCTCATGTTTCCTCTCATAATCATAAATTACCTTTAACAGCAAACGAGACCATCAGTAAAGAAACGTTTTTATATAGTTTTTATTACTGCATTTGATCTTGTCGTACACCCAGTCCGATTTTCGGTTCACGCGTGCATGCTCTATGGTCACATTTCCGTATTGGTCGCAGATTTCAGTGTGGCACAGGAACGCGATTTGAGAAGCCTATCCCTCCAGGTGAGGGAAGGGGATAGGTTGACCAGATCCCAATTCACCAGATGTGGGACAAAGTGCAGTTTTTTTTTTAGCAAAATAAACTTGTGTCACCACCGGTAATGCCAGAGACACGGCTTTCTATATTAAAAAACACTATCTTTAGATCAGCGCGCAGCAGTTAAGTTAGCTACTGTTAAACAAATAGAGCATTAAGGCTGCGGCTTCACATTAAAAGCATTTCACTGGCTTCACATTAGCATTTCACTGGACAGACGTGAGTTGGCTTTTATTTTGAAGTAACAGGAAGGTAAACGCTGAAGCAGCAGGCACCACCTTCACAGAGCCCATTGAGCCCAGCAGCCCCCGGCAGCGCGATACACACACAGACAAACGGAGAGACGCACACTCACACACACAGAAACGGAGACTGCTGCTCTCCTCATCGGATAAATGCCAGATTATTAAACACGCATTTAAAAAGGGGGGCTCACTTTCAATAATGTAATGGAAATTCAATCTGGTCATCCTAGAAGGGGAGTGGGAGCCTTGTTTGAGACAGTTATTTGTCGTCATAATAATGACTGATAACGGGGCTGAACCATCAAAGAAAAAAAAGAAAATAATAACTAACTGCCATCTCTCGTTCATTCGCTTTGTGTGCGGACACGGACTCGTTGACAATGCATCAACTCATTGCAATCAGGTGTTTAGCACTTACTGGCATTAGTTGATGCTGTGTCACTAACCACCACAGAGTCCGGTGCCCTCAAACTTTCAACACACGGACATGCACTATATTGCTTCCTGATTATTTGAATCTTGCGCCGCCGGCACAAGCTAGAAAACAGCTTCACGACAGCTGGCGTCGTAAAAATACTACCGCTTTTGTTCAAAGGTGTCGCCAACGTGCCGACTTACTCGTAGTAGCTTTAAGTGAAGTTAGCGACAGACTTTTTTTTTTTTTTTTTACTCAGCTGCTCGCAATCAGTCCGTTTGTGTAAAGTTAGCAGCACAAGATCAGTCCAGTATGTGCGGAAGCAGAGTCAAATGACGGGTCAAACGCCCCCTTTCATGGGGACGCGCACAGAGCCTGAAGCCGAAACCCTCGTTCAACATAAGAGGTTGATAACTTCCTTCGTGATACCGGTTAGTTCTGAGCGAGGGTATGTGTTATGTTGAACCAGATCATAAAAAGAGAGCGAGGCTCTGTTGAGTTTCTGTCATAGTATACCCCTCAGTTCCCTGTATATGTGTTTGTTGTTCCAAAAAAATTAAAAACCCATTAAATAAATTAAATTAAACAAAAAAAAAAAAAAATTAAAGCACTGTTGATACAAATTTGGTTAACTAATCAAAATAGAGTGAACAGAAACATGGTCATCATATTTCTTGAATTTAATATGTGCAAACAATAAAACTAAATGTTTAAAAAAAAATCCTTGTGCATATTTAAAGAACCATAACATTTTCATTTAGCATTATCAATTTATGAAGTTCGGATTTACAGAGCTAATTTTTATCGTTCATTGCCTCTTTTTTTAATAGACTGTTAATATTGTATATTCCCACAACATAGCTCATGCTACATTAATAAATTATGCAAGTTGTGCTGTAGCAGATGCATATTCTATGAAGTAAAGTACTCAATGACTCAGCTCTCATACAGAGCAGTAAGAGGAGAAAATAATCTGTAGCTTTTCAAACAGTGTTTTTTTTTAACTCTTTATTTATAGTATTTTTTTCATCTTTACACAAAATACACACAACACAAAGAACTTTGTAAAGATCTCCTTGATTATATCCCTCCACTGTTGAAGGCTTGGAGGCTCAGGTTTGTACCAATTTCTTGTAAATGCGTTTTTACAGGCAATAAACAATATTTTACACAAATACCAGTCGTTTTTATTAATAACATCCTTTCTTATTCAACTTGAATACAGAACCTTAAAATCAATAGGTAGATAATATCCCAAAACATTTTTTCAAAATTAAACGGGTATTACCCCAAAATATTAGAATTTTGGGACATGTCCAAAAAATGTGCGAGTGATTGGCATCCATTTGTCCACACTGTTGTTGTGACTGAGATGTTTTACTTTTAATTTGGGGAGTGATGAAGAAGCGGATCAGGTTTTTCCAGACAAATTCTCTTCACCTCTTGGAACTTGGGGTGGTTGGATGGCCTAGACTCTAGGGGAAAGATGGCCGAGTGAGGTCGCTGGTTCGATCCCCGGCACCGGACAGGAGGGTGTTAGTTGCAAAACTAGTAGTGGCTGGTATTACGTACCTTGCCCACCATCTCGATCATTGTGTCCTTGAGCAAGACACTTAACCCCCAAACTGCTCCAGTAGGCCAGGCAAAGTAAGGCATTTTGGGGCCAAAAATAGAATAAATTGTAAAATAATTTTTTTCAGCTACAGGGGCGCTGTACTACGGCTGATCCTGGGCTATGACCCCCTCTGAAGTGTGGTAACTTGAGAGGGGATATGCGGAAAGACAAATTTCAATGTAACCAACCATTGACTAATAACTAATAAACTTAACTTAACTAACTTAACTTACTTAACTAACTTAACTTAACTTAACTTAACTTAACTCATTCACCACTTCACTTCACTTCACTTCACTTCACTTCATAACTTAACTTACTTCACTTCACTTCACTTCACTCACTTCACTCACTTCACTTCACTTCACTTCACTTCATCACCACTTAACGAATGTTGTGTTTGCCAAATGAAATGCCAATCCTCCTGGGATATTGCTGTTTCTAATTATTTTTCCCATTTTATCTTAATATCTTTGGTCAAAGTGCATACTGCTTTTATGCCCCTATCCCACCATTGTCTCAATCCGACATCTATGGTTCCTGGTTTGAAATTGGGGTCTGGGGCCAGCCAAATGAATATTTGGGCATCTCCCTCCATGTTTTACTAATTTAAATTTTGTACCAAATATTCAATGTTTGTTTTCATAATTTCATAAGATGGGGAGTTTTAAAACTGAACTAGATATGTTGTTGTCTTGACAGGGCTTTCTATCTGGAGAAGTCCAACCTCCCTACAGACTCAAACACCACAGCAATGAAGATAGACCAGGTAAATATACACTAATACTGATCCATGTTACAGTACAATCTATATGGTATCATCATGTCACTTACTGCATATCCTGTTGTGACACAAGTCCATTTTTTATATAATGTTGTGACTGAATATAAATGCAAGCACAGATACTGGGCCTTGAAGTTAGAGACCTTCAACCAAGCATTTCAAAAGTAAGATGAACTGGTGTCCTATTCCCTATTCCACTGGAAACCCCCCCAGTAGCTCCTCAAGACTCCCCTATTAACTCCAACTAACCTCAACACTTCAACAGTCAACTGCTTCCATTTGAACCATTTAGATTAGAAAGAAAAATCTAGTGTCCCAAACTGACTGTAACTGATATAGATTCCAGTGATTAAAACTGAATAGAATATACAGTAGTTCCAATATATAGAGCTTCATTTTCAGGTGTTCACTGTCTTTCAAACAAAAGACTGCAAAGAGTGTATCTGTCATTTTTGATGGTTTTCCCTCTATTTTCTGTTGGTGCTCCATCTTATCAAGGCATTTACTTTACGGGGCCTGTTAAATATCAACATCCTTTTACAACCCTATTTCTCAAAGAGTTGGGACATTATGTCAAATGTGAATAAAACAGAATGTGACAATTTCCTAATCCTTTTCGACGTGTATGCAATAAATAACAGTACAGATACATCATATGTCAGTGATTCTTGAGAACCGGGACAAAAGGCCGTCTTCCATATGTAACTGCTGTTATCTTTAAAAATAAAAATATTTAAAATTGTAGATGTTATTAGGGATTAAGAATAGAATGTCTGGAGCACAATTATCCCCTTAAATTTAATTGTATTATTATTATGTCAAATTTATGACACTTGTTATCTTATGACGTCCAAAACAGTGTGTCCACAGAGAGAGTTTCAATCTTTCCTATGCAATAAAACCTATTAAAAGTGTACTTTAATGATTTAAAAAGTGCTTTTTTCATCATAAGCAACACTAAATAATCTTTCATATCAATAAAAACTTTTCTTCAACATATTTATGTTTAATATGGTTTCAAAGTGGTGGGACACTTTTTGTGCATTAAAATATAAGAAAATCAGCCAAAATAAGGGGCAGCTGTCACTATGAAGGACCTCTTGTCACATTATACCTCTGCAGAGTACATTAGAGTCAGACAGGCTCTGATAAGTGTTGTAGTTTTAGAATATTTTACATTCCAAATCTTGAAAGTCATGCATCACAACCATGATATGTCAACACCGACTTACAATTTCTGAAGAAGTTATTTGAAATGTTTTGATAATTTTATATTCCTGAAGTAGTTCATACTAGCACCTATCATCAACAGAAAAAACAAATGGCTAACTAGATTAATTCCATTTGTTTTGTTTAAGAAACGTTAAATATGTCACACCGTCAGATGTCAACTCCGTCAGATTTCCTGTCTGACGGTGGTGACAGGCCAATGACGGAGTTGACATTCAATGTGAAGGCATCATATTTGGGTGGTTTTCAAGTTATTATAATTATATTAAATACAGAAATAGGGTTTAGTTTTTCTTATACTATATTTATGGAAACTCTCACAATCTTCTTTTGTCATGGATGATTCTTAAAAAAGTACAGGATGATATACAAAATGAGGCGATTTGGTGTGAGTCTTTTAGAGCAAGTCTGATTGAAAGACTGTAATGTGAATCTTGAATTAACGCTCAACCAATAATATGCTGTTATACAATCACTGTTATTGATTATTCTACGTATTTGATGGTTATCTGGGTTTCTGTCACCACCGTCCGATATGTCAAATTCATAAGATATACTTGTCAACTCCGTCAGATATACTTGTCAACTCCGTCAGATATGTGTCAACTCGTCAGATTTATATTATTATGATAACAATACATAATGATATTTCATAGTTATTGAGGAAGGTTGGTCATATGTGAAAATCTAACCAGTCACCTAACATGAGAATGTGTTTTGAAATTTGAAACACATCTTGATTGCTGTTAATTTTAAAGTAAACATTCTATTACACAGTTCAACTGAAGAACATAGAGGAAAATCGATAAAAAGCCCATTTTGATGAAAAGGATAAAAGCTGGGAGGTTGTATCTAAGTGTAGCTCAGTAGCTTAGTATATGTGGGAAACATGTCATTTAATTTGCCTAAACATAGGGTTTGTATTTTTTCAACATTGCACCCTGTTTTGTCCCACTTCTCAAGAATCACTGATATATTTCTTTAAACTGATTCTTGAACTTGAACTCATTGTTTTTTGTAAATATACACGCATATACAATTTGAAAATTGCAACACGTTTCGAAAAAGTTGGGACAGGGTGATTAAAAGATTGGGAAAGCTGTAGAATGTTAAAAAAAATACCTGTTTGCATATTACTTACAAAAACAGGTTAACTGGTAACAGGTGATATTATCATGAATGGATATAAAGGGGCATCCTGTAAAGTTTCAGTCTTCACAAGCAATAATGGGGTGAGGTTCACCACTTTGGGAAGAACTGCAGAGGAAAACAGTCCAACAGTTTAAAAACCACATTCCTGCAAAGATTTAAGATTTACACGATCTACAATCCATAATATAATTAACATATTTAGAGAAACCGGAGAATCTCTGCACGTAAGAGGCAAGGTCCAAAATTAAAATGTAATGCCCATGACCTCAGGTGGCACTGCATTAAAAAAATTCATGATGTTATAAAGAATATCACTACATGGGCCATGGAACACTTCAGAAAACCATTGTTGGTAAACACAGTTTGTCGCTACATCTACAAATGCAAGTTAAGACTCTACCATGCAAAGTGAAAGCCATATATCAACAACATCCACACATGCTGCAGACTTCTCTGGGCCTGGGCTCATCTGAGATGGATTGTCGCAAAGTGGAACAGTGTGCTGTGGTCTGACGAGTCTACATTTCAAACAGTTTTTGGACGTTGTGTCCTCCGGGCTCCAGAGGAAAAGGACCATCCAGATTGTTACCAATACAAAGTTGAAAAGCCAGCGTTTGTGATGGTATGGGGGTGGGTTAGTGCCCATGGCATGGGTAACTTCCATCTATGAAGACAACAATAATGCTGAAAAGTACTTAAAGGTTTAGGATCATCATGCTACCATCCAGACAATGTCTATTTCAGGGACGTCCCTTCTTATTTAAGCAAGACAATACAGAGGCACAATCTGCATGTCTTAACACAGAAAACACACAAAAATTGTGCATTATGAAGCACAAAATATCACAATAGAGACCCCGGTATGTTGAGCATCTGAAGTTGTACTTCAAGCTAGCATTGGAAATCATTTTGTCAACAATTAATGTCCTCAGTTCCCAAAAGCTTACTTATTGTTGTTAAAAGAAATGCTGATGTAACACAGTGGTAAATATGCCCCTGTCCCAACTTTTTTGAAACTATTCTATGTTTAATAGAGCATAATAATGACTTTGTAGATATTTCATTTGTTTTATTGGTATTTTAATGGGTGAATCAACAAAAACAACAACAACCCGCAGTGTTCTAATCATTTTGGCCACCACAGTATTTGTACTGTTTATTATCGAATTAGTCAAAAACCATTTGGAAATCTTATTTTGTGTTATTCGCATTTAACATAACGTCCCAACTTTTTCGGAATTGGGGTTGTACTTGTCCTTTACAAATCAATATTTTCTTCTTTTTTTAAATCTTTTTTCTTTAAAATTTTATTAAATTATAAAATCAAATTGAGCTGTGTTATTTTGGACTCAACAACAGTAGACCTAATGAATTGTGATATTGTATTGTATCATCTAACCACTGACGCTCTCCAACCTCCACTGTCTCCTCCTAATAGCTGCTGCGACCCCTGAACACCCTGGACGACCTGTGTCGACTCATGCAGTCCTACGTCAACGTGCGGCCCACTGCCCAGGGCCACCCATCGGGGGTCAGCGTGTTGTGTGTCTCCTCTGAGCTCTGTAACCGCCTGGGAGCGTGCCACATCTCCATGTGTGCTACAGGAATGCAGAGGTCAGTCTTGACACCACAACTAACAATACTATACTGCTGCTGTAGTGTCTGTCAGCTGGAATAAAGGTTAATAATAATAATGATGGATTGGATTTATATAGCGCTTTTCAAGGCACTCAAAGCGCTTTACAGGGTTCCGGGTTCCATTCGTTCACACACAGTCATACCAGTCAGTGGTAAACTACGATAGTAGCCACAGCTGCCCTGGGGCAGACTGACGGAAGCATGGCTGCCATTCAGCGCCAAACGGCCCCTCCGACCACCCCCTCAAACATACAACAATCATACACATTCACACAAGGCAAGGTGGGTGAAGTGTCTTGCCCAAGGACACAACAACCATGACACAGCTGACCGGGCGGGGATCGAACCGACCTAAACACTAGAATCACAGCCTTGCCTCTTTGTCCAGATTAGTTTCTCCTTGGAAGTGTCCAGCAGGTTCACATGTAGAAAACAACATAGGAAGTTCACACAGCACTGACCCTTTGCCTCTTTGTTTGTTTGCAGATGTACCCTAAGTGTGACCCTGGAGCAGGCAATGATCTTAGCCAGGAACCACGGGCTCATTCCACGCTGCATCATGCAGACCATGGATATAATGCGCAAACAGGTTAGTAGAGATTCCTCCTGTATGTACAGTATTGCAGCTCTGCACTTGTATTAATTCAGTAGAAATGATTTTAGTAAGAAATAATGAGAAAAGTAGATCAAATCATCATCACATTCACAATATAAGTGAAAGTGGATTTTTCTGATTAATTTATATCACGATATACAGTAGTGTGATTTTAACGTTATATACATATATTTATATAGCCCCAGTATCAAAAATAGCTATTTTCCTCTGCGGGCTATACAGTCTATACAGTATATGAAAACCCTCTGTCCTTAGAACCTTATGTGCATTCATTGAAATACACCAACTCCTTTAATCTACAGCAAGTATTTCCAGACATTGCAGGTTTTGGCATGCTTAGCCATAATTAACAAGTTTCACAGGGAGCTAAGTGAAATATGTTGGCTATGGAGTTTTTAGTAATGTTTTCTCTTTTACCAGGGAGCAAGAGTTGAACTCTCAGCTAAAAATCTCAAGGTAATGGACCAGATGCCTCCATCTTTCCCAAGGTATGATATAAAGCCACCTCTTCCAAATCTATCAGTTCATTAAAGCATTTATCATCTCAGACAAGGTTTGAATCTTTATCTCTCCCCCCCCCCCCACCAGGCTCTTCAAGCTATGTTTGCCACCTTCAGATGGAGAACTTTAACAAAAGTGGCACGACGAAAACAGAGTGTGGAAGATGTGATGAGAGAAGACTGTAACAAGAGAGACATTCCAATGGAAGAGCCCTTGCACCCACCCCCCCACCCCCAGTTCCACAGGGATCATTCCACCATGGATACCACTAGAGTCTTCAGTGCTACGTACAGACTAAACAAGACTATAGCAATGACTAATGTCAGTTAGCATAGAGCTCCTACACTGAGCCTGAAGCTGGCTGTGGCTCAGGACCAATCATGTACTGTTACACTGGGGATCCACCCACAGAAAGGTATTATTGCTTTGGCTGTCTGTCTACACAATGCTGAAATGAATCATTTCACAACTGGTGCAACTTATCTACAACACAAATGAAAGGGCGATGTCATAAAGAGGACATCCACTGTTATTAACTGGAATAACCAAACTACCTGTAGCCGTCTGTCATGCTTAACGCAGATGTTATCCATTTTGCCTTGGACTGCAACTCCAAGACTCTGTTTCTTTCTCTGTCGGACTGGTGTTCCCCAGGGCTCCATGTTAGGGTCCTTAGTAAAGTGTTCTACTTCAATACACTGGTATTCATGTATCAAAGCAGGCTGAATAGATGCAGAAGTCAAATAATTGACAGAAAGATGGAAGTAGGGATTGAGGGACAGATGTAAAGACAGACAGATAGTAAGTAAGGGGAGGGCTGCTCTTTCCTCAGCCTGTGTGCATGTGGTTACTGTGCAATTACTGTAGGTTTAGTGTGAGTACTGTGTTACTGCACTATATGAAGGATTATCTATTATGTCCGGAAGGAGCATTTTTATCCCTCACGTATACTATATCAGGTATTAAAGAATCTAAAAGCATTCCAGCCTACATATTGAATAGTATTTAAAGGACCAATGGCATGCCATTTTTTAGACGTTAACTGCTTGTGTATTTAATTTATATGTATGGTATTTTATAACGTCAGGAAGTGTTTCATTGATCTTCAGGGAGACCGAGGGAGGGAGGGTGACCAGAAGCTAGCTAATCTGAATCAGGACAGAGGAAGCTAGAGCAAACTATTCCAGGCTTCTTGTCAATAAGTTGAAAAGTTGGGATGTTGGATCATTGTGAAATATTTAATATATTAATTCAAATGCTAGTTGAAGGATGGCCTTCTGTTAACTCAGACATTATTTTGATTGTTAAAATGTTTTTTTTACTCTTGCAGTATTTACTGTAGGTATTAAAATAAGCACAATGATTGGTCCGTTCAAGTTGCAGTGTTAGCAAAAAGTGTTGTAAGCAGTTTGTGGATGATGTAAGCAAAGGGAACGCTTCAGGACTGAAACACAGTGACATTATTTTACTGAAGATCTTAATTTGATTGTACATACAAACTGTAACAATGTCATACAAAAGATGATATGTGTCTTACAGCAGCAGAGCAATGCTATAAATTAAATGGGATTATTTTTATGGAGATAATATAGAATATAAAACAATTATTTTCTTTTTCATTTGAAGAGAAGCTGTTTCTCTTTTCGCTGACCGTGACCTCACTGACACATGTTTTGACAGTAAAAAAAGGTTTGACGTGTATTTCAATAATCTGTCTTGACATGCTGCATTCATTAAGTCCTTTTTATTCATTTAAGAGCAATCTGGTTCCAAATAAGAATGTTGGAATAGTCTCTACACGTCTTCCTCCATTGGCATGTAAGACTCTGGATATTTGAATTATTGAAACTTCCCCTTGGACTCAATCTGAGCTGTTTCCAACGTCTGAACTCAAATTGCAGCATTATTTTCCAAAAATTTGGTTTTAAGTGTGTGCACAGTTTAAATTAGTCGATGACCGCAGCATGTTGGTGTAGCCGGAAAAACGCATATGTCACTGATAACACATTTATTTACATTATTCTAATGTTTTTGTATATACTTTATTTGCAATTTTTTTGTTGCTTGAAAATAACTGTACAAAGGATCTGTGTGGAATCTTTTTAAAATGATCATTGTAAATGCAAACTTAACAAGATAATAAATAAAATGTTCACGGTATGACATTGTTTTTCAGTCAAGCGGCATCAGATATGATGTCCAATATAAGAGATGTGAACACATAGTGAAGTGGTATCCTAGCCTGGTCCTACCAGACCATCGTACTTAATTTCATTTATACAGAAGGTCTGGTCTGGTCGCTCAATTGACAAACCTTAACTCACTTGAAGGCGGGTGTCTGTTGAAGTTTAAAACTATTGCATCTACCCAATGCCACTCTGGATCTGCCAACCAATCGCATAACGTTTGGTCGTGACAAATGTCATGCGCCGGCTTCTGACTACAACTGAAACTCAATGTCATTGTTCTCAGCCACTCCCTTTGTTCGCTCATTGGACCGCCAAAAATCTACAAATCTGCGGAGAAATCCCCCTTACATACCCCTTAGAAATGAAAATTGAGCAGAAGTACGTAGGCTAGCGGTGCCAGGCTAGCGGTTTCCCTCTTTCAATACAATTTTCCTTCACATTTTCCTGCTTAACAATGTGTCCTTCCCATGTTTATACTGCCTTTGGTTTGCCTACTGTAGCTTCCGATGAATAAGCCACTCTTTCCCTGCACACATCATATCAGCATGCTGTGACTAAGTGACCTCAGACTGAAGTGTCCATCCATTTACCCATAGTGCAGTCAGCGATTCTGGAGAATGCTTGTTAAAATAACATTTTGTCAAAATCAGTGAATATATCCTTCTAATGCGCTACCTGTACGTACTGGGTGTGTGCTTGCTGGAAAAGAAATCTGGTGTTGGTACACAGCCTGGGCTCTGTAAACTGGTATGTAAACAAAGGGTTTCTAAACAAAGCGGGAGACCATTGCTAGCAAAATGCCTGTTTACAGAGGCATGGCTGTGTATTAAGACCAATTTTTGCTTTCAGCTCCCACACAGGTAAAGTATCGTGAGGAGATATTCACTGATTCTGAATTAAAAGTGATTTTGACAACAAGCATCCTTTGGTATCACTGACTCTTCTGCATTTCCACTCCCAACTAAGTGAGGGCAAATGTGTTCAAGTTCTGTTTTATGTCTGATGTTGACAGACTGTCATATTTGTTAGCAAGAACTGTATGTGTCCTTTAACATTCCTGAGTCAGAATGCAAAGCTGAAAGACATACAGTAGCTTGGCAAAGCCTTAGATGTCCATTACCCTGACTGAAGAAATGTGCACATGTGAATATTGCATGAAGATGCATCATCCAAAGAAAGTCTTCTTTGCAGCTTCTCTCCTGGGCCGGATGTGACTGGACATGCTGAGAGGTTATTTGCGGATAGGTTTTTAGAAACAATAGCACAAAAACATAGCAATCATCCACTAATCAACAGCTTAAAAATGTTTGATAGAATGCTCCAAATTGACCAATTGGACCAGATTTTGTAGGAGGGCGAATAGGAAGGCTATTTGCATGTTCAATTTAAGTTAGCAGTGTTAGTCATTGCTGGGCCATTAAAAGATTGCACATAGCCTCTTAAAGTCTAAATGTCTGATGGCCAACGTCATAAGACTGTGGAGTGAAAATCATGTGCATTTCTCCCCTTGCTGTGTGTTTGAAGCGGCCGGAAGGCGCTAATGTAAACGCTTACACGGAGCAGTTTCGCATGGATATTGCAATTGGTTTTCTATTGGGACCGACACAGACAGCATTCACCACCAGCAGCACACACCCCTCACCAGCGCCGGTGATGCATCCCCGCGGCAAGGGCACGGCCAACTCCTCGCTCGAGTCGTCTCGACTTTAGAATGGTGAAGAAATCTCTCAACGGCGGGGTTTACCCAACTCAAGCCGGAGAGAAGAAGCACAAAGTGGGATTTGTCGGTTTGGACCCTGGGCTCCAGAATCCAACAGGGATGGGGCGCTGCTCATTGCGGGAGCGGAGAGCACCAAGCGGAGCAGCATCCTCTGCAGACCGCGATCCAGCATCTCCGGCGGCAGACCCAGACCGTCCAAGAAAAATGCCAGTTATCGGAAACTGCAGAGTTTCCTATACAATGCGCTGGAAAGACCGCGGGGATGGGCGTTCATCTACCACGCTTATGTGTAAGTCATGCTCGGGCTTTACCTAAACATGTCAATTCTGCCATCATCATGGCCCTTTACACCGCTGGTACTACTGTGTCAATATTCTGAGGGAGCTGTTAATGAGTTTTGCAGGCTTTGTGGCCCCTTCTACATTGGTTCTCGTGTTCAGATGGCGCATTAGTTTGTCATGCTGCCAAGCTGTTATAGAATGACTATAGAAGGGGTGTCACTTCACCTGCATAACTCCTGCTAGAACTCATACTATTGCCCATTGCGACTCGTGCTTATGTCATTTTACCCGTTTGAATGTGATTGTGATGCTGTAGTAGATGCTATATTTGAAGTGTGGACAGATTTTACACACACATGTTTTCCATGCAGTTCCCATGTGTTGCAGTAGTATTAGGTTTCAGCACCGCGGTCTGTGGACAGTTCCGCACCGCCTCAGCAGTGGCGTTTCCAGGACATTTTGACTGGGGTGCCCAAGGTGGGACACAGACCCAGACTGGGGTGGCCATCGAAAACCTGAATGAATGGCATGTGATATGCATTATAACCAATGCAAAGATGATTTATAATCAAAAATCCCCAAATCATGTTAGTATCCATTGTAATGTTGTTTTCAAGAGACTGGGTTCACATAACCTTTGCTCACATGCGTCATGCAAGACAAAATTCTGTGAGGGCACAACAAGAGAAGGGACCACGGGGTCAGAAAGGTGTTTTTAACATGTCATTGAAGCATTCTGGTGCATTCTGGTGAAGAGAATAAAAGAAAAAGTAAAAATGTATTACAGTTTAGATGAATAGTTCAATTGTTTTCAAGACCTTTGATGACCAGAGACCAGTTCTAGTGGCACAGTCCTACCATTACTGTAGTAGTTGGAAATTGCAAACTGGTCCTATATCAGAATTAGCTGCCATCATTGATTTATCAGTGTGTGTTGATGAACGTGGCAAACTATCAGGAAAAAAAAGAATAGAAAAAACTACAGATCATCTCAGAACTAGCTATCAAAAAAAAACGGACAATATAAAGACTATCAGATCTGGGGTGGCTAAAGAGATTCCAGCTCCCCCCTTAAAGCACCACCGCGCCTCAGTACTTTCACTAATTTCTGTTGCAGTCCAGCTCTGCATAGTCATGTGGACTCGAACACACACACACACACACACACACACACACACACACACACACACACACACACACACACACACACACACACACACACACACACACACACACAGTAACTATGCAGGCAAAAGGGGTGTTCTGTGCGATACATCTTGTATAGCCCGACAATCAGTGTGTGCCTGGGTTAAGCGTGTGTTGGTGGGGAGGGGGTTTCTGGGTTGAATGCAAACTAGTCTGCCAAAGAGTTCATATGCGACTCCAGTGCTGCCATCATAAATAATACAGGTTGGGGATTTGTGCAGTGTGGTGAGTTCTCAGTTTGGGCAAGCAGTCACCAATTACAACTATGAAACACATCCCTTTACAGCAAAGTGGAACTGTGACAGTTTAGTGTCGATAACATTTAGGAACTAACAAGAGACATGTTTTAAAGAAAGAAGGGTCAGAACCTGTGCATCAGTTGCCTAGATATCCTAGGTCAGATCTTTTGCCTGAATGCAGTCCACACTATGTTTTAGACGGACGAGTTAAACATTTGCTTTTATCATTATTAGCATTATTAATATTTCCAAAGCCACATAAGATATTATGCAACAGTTTTCACAAGCTTATAATGCAGCCAGTAAACTCATTCAAATACATGTAACTTTCTTTTTGTGAGACAGTAATTACAGTATGATTGTAGATTGATAAATAGATAGATGGATGCATTATTGATCCCAAATTAAATTCTAACATCCAGTAGCAACATACATGTATAATAACAAAAACAACCACAACCGCCCTCCCCCAGCCCACACACACAAACTCCCACACTCTATCCATATCCACTTAAAGCCGTACAAAACTTAAAGAATTGAATTAAACTTTACAAAAAAATTGAAATAAAAAACTAAGAGCAGAACATTTTAATTCAACCTAAAAACATAGAAATTGTGTAAAATAATAAAATGTAACCTTGCAGTTAGAGAAATAAAAACTGTTTGAAGAAACACCTTTTAAATACTAAATAAAGCCTAAGCAAGTATGTATACTACCTGTAAATGTAAAATCTGTTTACCAAAAAAATATGCACTTGGTAGTGTTACGGGCCCGTTCAGGGTCCTTTCCTGTTTGTTTACTAGAGCTGATTGTTGACACGCTGTAGCTATGAGTGTTATGTTAGTGACTACACCCAGCACCTTAGCACCAGGATGTGACGTCACACAGGTGTACAGGGACTGTTGGATAATGAGCAGCAGCCGGGCAGCTAGAGAGAATTATTTGAACACACACACCTACAGAAGACACGAGGAGGATCCGCGCTTGACAAGCTAGCTGGCATCAGTGAACAGTTATTTGGTTTTAAGCTTTCACAACTACACAGAAGGATCTATCTTCCCTATCACACTACTGAACTCAATATCATACAACTGGACTGGAGGCTCTGGAGAGATGGAGACAGGGATCTTTTAACCATCAGGCTAGCTGAGCATAGCTACACTTAGCCTCTGTCTCATCAGCTCTTAGTTTGCCTTTTCTTTTCTTCTTTTCGTTGTGTTGCAGTAGCGGCATTCCGAACAGCGGGCTTGTGGCGTCTGTAGTATAACAGTAGTTTTAACCTCCAGCCATGCCTGAATCCTTCAGACTGAGTACTACGGCATGCTGGATAGTTGGGAACTGAAATGACCACAGCATAAAGGAATTCACTGTGCACAGCGTATCCACTCCCTGGAGACAGCTGGATGCCCAGAAGTAAGCCTGTCCTTTAATAGGAAACCGCAACACACACACACACACACACACCACACACACACACACCACACACACACACACACACACACACACACACACACACACACACACACACACACACACACACACACACACACACACACACACACACAGAGGCCCTCTGGTAGCCTTTGAAATATTAGCCTAACTGAATACTATGGCGGCCAGTTATAAAAAAAAAAAATCACCATTTTCTTGATCTTCATTGACCAGCATAACTCTTAGGAGGCAGTGCCACAGCCTCATGGCTCAATCTATTACAGTTATCAGTGAAGTTTTATTGGAGCATGATACAGCATTTGGAGCCAACTAAAGCAGCCAACATAGTTGGAACAGGGTCACTGGCTTGTGAGCTACTTAAATCCAGAAGCCTCTGGAAAGCATGTCGTAAATGAGTGTATGAACTGAGTCATGCATGATATATAGTCACCAAACTGCAGCCACTTAATTTAATAAATTATGATGTGCTGACTTCAGTCAAATCTTTCCCGTCCTCCTTCATTCTGATCAATTATTTCTGCTCCAACAGTCAAACAAAAGGACATGGCTGCCTTGGATTGGACAAACACGGCTTTGCAGAATGTGCAGCTATTTCTTTGTGAGACAGGTGTTTTGTTCCCTTCATTTGTAATGCATGTGTGAATGATCAATATGTGGAACACGAGTACCTACTCAGAGTGCTCTGTGTCATGCTGCTGCTCTCTTTCCTTCTACCTCTTAATGTCTAGCTGGGAGCCCAAGCCCTTCTTGCAACAGTCTGCTGTCAGAGCAGTTGCAGTGCGTCTCTGCTGTTTGTTGATAGCCAGGAAATCCAGACCTGCTGCTGGCAAATTAAATTAGCTGCGCCTGTTAATGGATTGGATTTATATAGCGCTTTTCAAGGCACTCAAAGATGCTTTACAGGGTTCCAGGTTCCATTCATTCACACACAGTCATACTGGTGGTGGTAAACTACCATAGTAGCCACAGCTGCCCTGGGGCAGACTGACGGAAGCGTGGTTGCCATTCAGCGCCTACGGCCCCTCCGACCACCACCTCAAACATACAGCAGTCATTCACATTCACACAAGGCAAGGTGGGTGAAGTGTCTTGCCCAAGGACACAACCACCATGACACTGATGGCAGAGCGGGGATCGAACCGCCAACCCTTGGATCATTGGCCACCCTTTCTCCATCCTCTCCTGATCTGGGATTCAAGGAAATCGTATGTACCCCCAGCAGTCAACGTCCCCCTCAACTCGCCAATCTAAACCACAGTGCCCAGCTCTTCACCCCTCCACGCAAACCCCCTCCGATCCCACCGCGACGTCATCACCATCAGGCTTGGGAGACTGATGATGTCAGCATTTGTTGATATGTGCCGGGCCTTAGCTACACAGTTATCGCCTTCGACCCACAGGATAAGCCGGGGCCCTGTTTTTCAAGGTTTATTTCTAGAAACGGGAAACCGTTATCAAATCTGATAAGCATTCCTCTTCAGCCACAATCTGCTGAAATAAATCGGACTGACAATGCTTCGAACACACTAAATTTTGCTTTATTAAACATCAGATCCTTGGCAGGTAAAACATTTTTAATTAATGATCTTATTACTAGGCACAATCTTAATTTTATGTTTTTAACTGAAACTTGGTTAGACCAAGATAACAGCTCAGCTGTACTGATAGAGTCCGCCCCCCCAAACTACACTTTCGTGAGTGAATCCAGAGTGCATAAAAAAGGAGGGGGGGTTGCTATTTTGTTTAAAGATCTTATGGAAATTTTGATTCATTTGAGTATGTGGCTCTCCAGTTCAGCCTCTAGAGCTATTTTCATCAATATCTACCGGCCACCACAATACAATACATGCTTTTTAGATGACCTTTCTGAGCTGCTGTCTGTAATCTGTATTGAGTTTCACTGTGTATTAATTGTTGGAGACTTAAATATTCATATCGACAAACCCGAGGACAGATGTGCGAAAGAACTGTGCTGTGTCCTTGACAACTTTGGACTAAATCAGCATGTTGACAAACCAACTCATAACAAAGGGCACACTCTGGACCTTATCATTTCCAGAGGAATGAAAATTTCAGACGTAACAGTGGCAGATATAGGTCCCCTCTCAGACCATTCCTGTTTATTTTTTGAGAGTAAAATGTCTGTGCACACAACTGATCAATCAAAAGTAATCAAAAAACTGTATATTACAGAAAATACCAGTGAAACATTTATTCAAGCATTTTCTTTAATACCACCCCTCCCCTGTAACTCAGTTAATGAGCTTTTAGACAACTTTAATGGCAAAATTACAAGTGTTAAAGATGCTATTGCGCCCACTAAGATGAAGGTTGTCTCTGGTAAGAAAATATCTCCCTGGAGAAATGCCCCGCAGGTCAGAATAGAAAAAAGAGAGTGCCGTAAAGCGGAACGCAGGTGGCGAAAAACAAATCTCCAGGTTCATTATGACATCTTCAAAGAGAAACTTCGCACTTTTAACTCAGAGATGAAAAGTGCAAGGCAGTCTTTCTTTTCTGACATCATCACCAAAAACAACAACAATGCACATGCCCTGTTTGCTACTGTCAACAGATTAACAAACCCTCCTGTGTCAGTAGCGTCTGAACATCTCTCCACGAGGGCCTGCAATGAATTTGCCTCCTTCTTTACTGACAAAATTCAGAAAATTAGACAAGCTGTCACTGCATCAATACAAAGTTCAACATATGTGTCATCGCTATGCCCACTTAAAATCAATCCAAATGCAATGACACAATTTTATCTGATAAACCACAAAAACCTGGAGGACATTATACAACACCTGAACTCCTCCTCCTGTTGCCTTGACATTCTTCCCACAGGCTTCTTTAAAACTGTTTTTAGCTGTATGGCCTCAGATGTTCTACAAATTGTCAACATGTCCCTTCGGACAGGTGTATTCCCACAGGCCCTGAAAACAGCAGTCATCAAGCCACTCCTAAAAAAGAACAATCTAGATACATTGCTCATGAACAATTATAGGCCCATGTCTAACCTACCATTTTTAAGCAAAATCATTGAAAAAGCTGTTTATCAACAGCTAAATAACTACTTAGCAATGAACAACTGCTTTGATGTTTTCCAGTCAGGATTTCGACAACACCACAGCACTGAGACTGCTCTGGTTAAGGTCCTCAATGACATCCACTTAAACACAGACAGTGGCAAAAGTTCTGTTTTAGTTTTACTGGATCTCAGTGCCGCTTTTGACACAGTTGACCACAGCATATTACTAGATCGACTAGCAAACTGGGTTGGACTCTCTGGACCTGTACTAAACTGGTTTGAATCCTACTTAAAGGACAGAGACTACTATGTGTCTACTACTACTACTGCGGTGTCCCCCAGGGCTCGGTGTTGGGCCCCACCCTTTTCTCACTGTACATGCTCCCCCTGGGCAGTGTCATTAGCAGGCATGGGTTATCATACCACTGCTATGCCGATGACACACAGCTCTACATCAGGACAACCCCCACTTCTTCTGCCCCTCTGCCAACATCCACACTGACCACCTGCCTGGAGGAGATAGAGGCGTGGATGAAGCTCAACTTCCTACAACTAAACAGCTCCAAAACAGAAGCCATCCTTGTTGGCACGCCACATCAGCTCCGCTCCCCAACCATCACCAATATCACCTTCTCTGGCCAAAACATCCCCCTTTCCACATCTGTCACCAACCTTGGTGTTAAAATGGACCCTCAACTCAATTTTGACACCCACATCAAACACCTCTGTAAGACAGCATTCTACCACCTCAAGAACATCGCCAAACTCCGTCAAACACTCACCCTGGCAGATGCAGAAAAGCTCGTCCATGCCTTTGTTTCCTCAAGGTTGGACTACTGCAATGCACTCCTCATCGGGATCCCTGGCAAGAGCATCCAGAGGCTCCAGTACATTCAGAACAGTGCTGCCAGGATCCTGATGAGGGTGCGCAAGCACGACCACATCACCCCCATCCTGAAATCACTGCACTGGCTCCCTGTCTCACTCAGAATTGAGTACAAGGTCTCCCTCCTCACCCACCAGTGCCTTCACGGACATGCCCCCCTTTACCTTCAGGAACTCCTCACCCCCCCGACAACCTCACGTACACTCCGTTCAGGATCCACTCACACCCTCCAAACCCGACATACAAAGCTGTGCACCATGGGTGATCGGGCCTTTTCTGCTGCAGCCCCTAGACTATGGAACGCTCTCCCTGACCACCTGAGGGCCCCACAGACTACAGCTCTTTTTAAACGGAACCTCAAAACTCATCTCTTTAAAAGAGCATTTGGCTAAACTTTCTTTGAGGTTCCCCCCTTTTTAAGCACTTTGAGATTCTTGAATATAAAGTGCATTATAAATAAAATTTATTATTATTATTATTATTATTATTATGTGTCAATAGGCAATTTCACATCTGAGCGGACACATATTGAATGCGGGGTCCCCCAAGGTTCCATTCTTGGGCCTCTTCTGTTTAACATCTACATGCTCCCACTAGCTCAGATTATGAATAAGAACAAATTATGCTACCATAATTATGCAGACGACACTCAAATTTACATAACCATATCACCAGGAGACTACAGTCCGATACAAGCACTGAGTAAGTGCATTGAACAAATCAATGATTGGATGTGCCAAAATTTCCTTCAATTTAACAGTGACAAAACTGAAGTAATTGTCTTTGGTGCCAAAGATTAACAATTAAAAGTCAGCGCACAGCTTACATCTGTTATGCTAGAAACCACACACCAAGCCAGAAATCTTGGTGTTGTCATAGACTCCGACTTGAATTTCAAGAAACACATTAAATCAATTAATAAGTCAGCATGCTACCACCTTAAAAACATATCAAGAATTAAAGGACTTATGTCTCAGCAAGATTTAGAAAAACTTGTCCATGCATTTATCTTTAGTAGACTTGACTACTGTAACAGTGTCCTTGCAGGCCTTCCAAAAAAATCTATCAGACAGCTTCAGCTAATTCAGAACGCTGCTGCTCGAGTCCTCACTAGGACCAAAAAAGTGGATCACATTACCCCAGTTCTGAGGTCTTTACACTGGCTTCCTGTCACTCAAAGAATTGATTTCAAAATACTGATGTTGGTTTATAAAGCACTAAATGGTTTAGCGCCAAAATACATTACTGATCTGCTGATACGTTATGAACCGTCCAGAGCCCTTAGGTCGTCTGGGACAGGTTTACTTACAGTCCCAAGAGTTAGGACTAAACGAGGAGAAGCAGCTTTTAGTTTTTATGCACCAAATATCTGGAACAAACTCCCAGAAAACTTGAGGTCTGCTGCAACCCTCAGTTCTTTTAAATCGAGTCTGAAGACTTTTCTGTTTCCATTTTAACCTGTACTTTTAATTTAATTTAAATGTTTTACTTCTTTTCATTCGCTTTTAAATGTCTTCTAATGTGTTTTATGTATTTTAATCTTGCCCCTGTAAAGCACTTTGAGTGGCCTTGTGTTTGAATTGTGCTATATAAATAAACTTGCCTTTCCTTGCCTTGCCTTAACCACCTGAGCCACGGTTGCCCCACGGTTGCCTGGACACTCTCCATTGAAGCTCGGCAAAAGTTTAATTTAACAGTTAGCTGTTCGCTAAACGAACGGGGCTTAATACGTCACATTGTTCATTGCTCTGATTGGTTGTAGTACTATCCTATTACTATTGATCATGGCCAGACCATCTATCGTTCTAGATATGGGTCTGGATTTCCAGGCTAGTTTGTTGACACAATATGCAAAATATACTTTTAATTGTGAAACCTCTTGTTTGGGTCCCTATCTCTGGCATTCTACACTCATCTATTCAAGAGAGAGTCTGAATGTCTTTCTTTGTTGTTGTTGCAAATGTGGTTTCAACAGGAGCCTCATTACTGTGTGTCCTCTCCCAGGGAGAACCGGCTGTGTGAAGTCATTGAAAGGCCTCTGCTGCTGGAAGATGACTAAAGTGGAACAAAGGACTACTACTAAAAAAGAGAGGAGGGCATTCAAAGCATCCAAAAAAGTGATCAATTTTGGTTAAACTTTAATTAAGTAATTGAGAGAGACGGATTGAGGCTCTAGTTCTGCTGAGTCTGCTGTCTGGAGACAAACTGGGGAAGTGATAAGGAGAGGACTGAAGCAGACAGAAGCTGGCTGCCAAGCTCCTTAGACAAGATGGAGTTGTCTGGTTTAGGAGAATATGTGCAACTACAAGACTGAAGTTTGAATTCTTGACTCCGTAGTCGGGTAGGAATGGATTGTATCCCATTGCTTTTCTATTGAGGAGCCCCAGTAAGATGTAAGAACATTTCAATATTTAAAAATGTTGCCCTTCATGATGTTGACATGATGATAGCTTCCATAAAATGGACTCAATGCTCAATACATCATACTAAGGAGCTGCTACAGATTACTGGTTAGCTTACAGTGGCAAATTTTCGCTACATGAGCAAGCTTTAGCTAAATATTTATGCGAATCTTAGGCCTGGGCCACACATCCCTTATCTACTGCAACTGCCTTTTTTTTCCCGGTGACCGTAGTAACACTACAACAGCCACACATTCAACCTCCGACGCGAAGCCGACGCCCGTTGGAGGCGCGTCTGCAGCGACGCACCACTTCACTCAGGAGGGGGAGCCTATTTTTTTCGGAGTGACGTGCGTCTCTCTTAGCCTGGCACCGCCCACCTACCTACTTCCGCTCAATTTTCATTTCACTTCAGTAGTCAGTCTGGGGCTGCGGTGTATTCATGCGTTCCTGTTAAACCAGATTTTTGGCGGTCCAATCAGCGAACAGAGGGAGTGGCTGAGAACGATGACATCGAGGTTGTGCGCCAGTTTCAGTTGTAGTCACAGGAAGACAATGGATAAGAATACGAGAGAAGCTATTCAGTCTGTTGTGGCAACGCTGCCGAATATTGATAAATTAAAGCCGGAGCAAGAACAAGCTTTGCTGAGTTTTGTTGGTTCCCGGCCGGTCCCGGCGCAAGACATACGTCACGACCAAACGCTATGTGATTGGTTGGCAGATCCAGAGTGGCACTGGGCAGATCCAATCATTTTAAACTTCAACAGACACCCGCCTCCAAGTGAGTGAACGTTTGTCAATTGAGCAGTTCCAGACCTTCTGTACAAATGAAATTAAGTACCATGGTCTGGTAGGACCAGGCTACGTCTCGCTCAGATCTCTCTGCTTTAAGGCCTGGGACACACATCCTGCATCTACCTCTAGATCACTTCTGTTTTACTGCTGGGTCTCTCGCTGTTGTCGGACACACGTGTAACGTCTCACTGCTTCTTAAAGCACTATCACCTTTCTACACAAAGCTTTCATAGATAATTCCCATTAATATGAAGTTGTTGTATGTCATTTTATGATACATATGATTAATACTAATTAATACGGTTCGACAGTAGTCATATTTGTTTATGTGGATCAGTTACAGTAGTAAAGTACTGCCCGTCTCCTCACTCACAACAACTCGTGGAACCACATCACCCCAGTCCTCAAAAAGCTCCACTGGCTCCCCATTTCATTCCGGATCAATTACAAACTCCTGGTCCTCACCTACAAAGCCCTCCACCATCTGGCCCCCCCATATCTCACTGACCTCCTCTCCCCCTATCAACCCCCCCGGGCCCTCAGATCCTCCTCAGCCAGTCTCCTCTCCACCCACACATCAAAACTCTGCAGCTTTGGTGACAGAGCTTTCTCCAGGGCAGCTCCCAGGCTCTGGAACAGCCTGCCCCAACATATCCGTGACTCTGAGTCCCTCACCATCTTCCAGTCCAAATTCAAGACCCATCTCTTCTCCTCCGCCTACCCCTAGTTCACCCACCAACCCAACTCTACATGTTCTTTTTGTTTGTTTATTGTTTTGTTTTTGTAAAGCGCTCTGAGTGAGAGAAGAGCGCTTATAAAAAAAGTATTATTATTATTATTATTACTATTATTACTATTATTATTATTATTATTATTATTATTATTATTATTATTATTATTATCATTATTATTTTATTATTATTATTATTATTATTATTATTATTATTATTATTATTACATGAGGAGGCATGACATCTGTCACATTGGTCCACAACATTCGGATACATTTCAGATAGTTTAGCTTTGGTGAAATGGACTCTATGTAACACTTTAAACTGTATAAGCTGCAGCCTGGCACAAGGAGAAGATGAGCGTATACTATGCACAGCCTTATCCCACCATTGATCTGTCAGATTTATCCCAAGTTCACTCTCCGAAGCACTTTTGCTTTTGACAGCCAAATTGTTTTCCAGAGCCATGAGTTTGTCATAAATCTTAGATATTAGTGATTTCTTTTGGGGTTTTAAGGTCAGAAGGTCTTCCCATGGTTGGTTAATAGAGAGGGAAGGATAACATGAAAAAAGAGAGGAGGCACAATGCCTAATTTGAAAGTACATAAATAAATGGGATATAGGTCAATTAAAATCTTTAGACAAGTCTGGAAAAGTAGCAAAAGTGCCGTCTTTATAAAGATATCTGAAAACTTTAATGCCTCGATTTGCCATAAGATGTAGGAGATATTCCCAACAGATGGGGGAAATAGGTGATTGTTCACTATGGGCATCAGAGTGGATGCAGAAGAAAACTTAAAATGGCGCCTAAATTGGAACCAAATCCTCAGTGTAGATAGCACAATAGGATTCTTAGTGAAACTAGAAGGGTTCATGGGCAATGAAGATGTGAGTAAAGCCGGTAGTGCAGAGGAGAAACACGAATGGGTCTCAAGTTTACACCATAATAGTTTGGGAGATTGAAGCCAATAAGTTAATTTATGTATTTGTGCTGACCAATAATATAGAAGAAAATTTGGTAAGGCGAGACCACCGTCAGATGTGAATTTTTGCAGTAGTGACTTTCTTACTCTGGGAGTCTTACCTCCCTACAAGAAGGAAGTAATAGTACCATCCAAAGACTTAAAAAACTTTTTAGCCGAAAATAAAGGAGTGCACTGAAAAAGAAGGCAAGAATTGGCAAGACATTCATTTTTACCACATTAATCCTACCTATCAATGACAGAGGAAGAGAATTCCACCTCTTGAAATCTAGTCTCGAGCTGGGTAACCAAAGGGACATAATTGGCAGAATAGAGAGAAGGTAAGGTGCGGGTCACATTAATCCCTAAATATTTAAACCGCTCCTGCCACTTCTAACAGAAGTGCAGTGCAAGGGGTGATCGTCATGTGACAGGACAGTCCTAAGCTTCCTCCTGGTTCTCTGCTCTGTGATCAGCTCCAGAGAATCAGGGCTCATACCCATAATGGATCCTGCCTTTTTTATTAGTTTGGACACTTGCAACAATACCGTGATAAAAAACATTAAGAAGTGATCTGTTGATTTCAAATGACCTGAGTTTCCTTAAAAAAAACAGTCTGGACTGGTCCTTTAAAAAAATTACACTAGTGTTCACTTTCCAGTCAAGCGTACTGTCCAGATGTACACCGAGGTATTTGTACGATGGGATCACCTCGACTGACTGTCCCCTAATGAGGATGGGGGTTGCCTGTGCTTTTTTCTTTCTAAAATCAATAATGAGCTCCTTCGTCTTATCAATATTCAGAATCAGGTGGGCTTCCTCACACCAACCGACAAAGCTATCGACTTCCGTTTGGTAAGCCGCATTGTCATCTTTGGTTATATAGCCAACTAGGGCAGAGTCATCCGAACATTTTTGTAAGTGACAAAATTCACTGCTGTGCCTGTGGTCAGAGGTGTACATTGAAAATAAAAATGGAGATACAACCGTACCTTGTGGGCCCCAGTGTTTGTGGTAATAATGTCAGAGCTAGTACCATGAAGCCGTACAAACTGGGGTCTACTAGTGAGTAGTCTGTGACCCATGCATTGGTGCTGAAGTGTCAGACATTTCAACACCTAGGTTGTTTTCAAAGGGGTAGCAGCATATGTTAGGGTTTTTAGGTTAAATCGTGCACTCTCTCACTAAGCTGCCATCCTAGTCGTGGTCACGTGATCTACTGTTGGAATATTTTAATATTATAAAATGGACTCAATGCTCAATTCAGAATACTTGCAGAATTGCAATGCATTTAGGCATGTAGGCTCAGTTTTACGCTGAAGTGCCATAACATGATCTTCACAAAGCATGATTTTGCTCAGGGATAAATCCAATCCTAAAATCCACTTCTGTGTTTGCGCTCCTCAAGTTTCGCTGCAGTCTAAATTTAGTGCGATGAGTATGTCTGGGTAGGCAATGTTTTGCTGAGCGGGGGGTAATCAATGTTCTTTATCTGCAGCCCAGGAGGAAATGCAGCCCTTTCTGCTTCCAACAACAGCCTTCTCAACACGATTGATCTATTATCACGTCGTCTGGACTTTCTGGCAACAAGTGAATGCTTGTGTATTGCTGCCCGGGCTGTTTGTCAAATATTAATAGTTAATGCCATTTTCACTTTAAGTGGGTTTTATTGGGAGCAAATGTGGCAGTCCAGGTGAGATGGCATTAAAAATCCCCCTTTAGGCCTACACGATGGGACAATTTTGGCTTCTATTTTAGCAGTGCATATTGTATTAGAATTAGACTTTATCTTTGGGTGAAGCATCAAGAGCTAACTGATATTGAATCGGTAACAAATTATCATTCTGTTTTGGGCCAATGAAAAAAAATCAATTTACTATTGTTATTGTGATAGTAAATCTCTACAATCATATGAAAAAGTTTGGGAACCCCTCTCAGCCGGCATTATTGCACTGAATTGTAGAACCATGTACAGATACACAATCTGCAGCCAGATGTTCTTGCAGGTCTTTGGAGGTGATCTTTGGGTTGTGTGCAACCATTCTCACAATCCGCCGCATATGCTGCTCTTGTACTTTTCTTGGTCTGCTAGACCTGGGTTTAACTGCAACTGTGCCTGTGTCCTTCCATTCCCTGACAACGTTCCTTACAGTAGAAATTGACAATTGAAACCTTTGGGAAAGCTTCTTGTAGCCTTCCCCTAAACCATGACAATGAATAATCTTTGTTTTTAAGATCTTTTGGGAGCTGTTTTGATGATTCCATTCTGTCTCACTTCAGCAGAGAGTCAAAGAGAAGTGCAACTTGCATTTAGGCACCTAAAATACATTTTCTCATGATTAAACAGACAATTATATGAGGTTCAAGGCTTAACAACATAATCCAACCAACTTTGTGTTTAAAGTAATCAGTTTTACATGCTGTTACAGGCATTAAAATCAACAAAACCACAAGGGTACCCATATTTTTGCACAGCCAGTTTTTCACATTTTATTTTATTTCATACAACCAAATACTGCTTTTCAAAAAATCTTTGTTTGGAAAACATCCCAGTACTTAGCTGTTCCTGGTAAATTAAAGACATACCACTTTTATATTTTTTTTGTGAAAGCAGAGTCAATTATAATGCCGGCTGAGAGGGGTTCCCAAACTTTTTCATATGATTGTAACAGTAAAAGATGATTTGGGGTTTCTTGGTTTAGAATATTAATTGGAATGTTCCGCAATTAATCAATAGTTCAACATTTTGGGTTGTACCACCTTATTTGTTTTCTTGTAGAGATTAAGATCAGAAGATTGATAGCACTCTCATATGCTGAATATAAAGCTACAGCATGGAAAGCTTATAATTACTGATAGCCTACTAGAAAAAAGCTGGTTTACCTCTGTTTAAAGAAACACAAAAAAAACACCTAACATAAATGGATGTAGGGGAGAACGGGGTAATCTGAGCCACTTTTTACATTTGCTCCCCTCTAAGCGAGCTAAAATTATTTATCACTCAAATGTACACATTTCCCATTAATTCAGGATGTTTCCTAGAAATGGGCATTAACAGAATTTGTTCAAGACAAAGGGCAGTGAAAATATGATTGTTTTAAAAAAAGTTGTCATGTGGCTCACTTTACCCCAGCTGTGGGGTAAACTGAGACAGACCAGAAAAATCAAGGGGGTAAACTGATCCACTTACTTTTTCCACTCTGAAACTACCGTAACAACACATATTGTAACAGTTAGAATCCTGAAAGCTAGCCACACATTCCAGAACTAATGTCGGACTAGTAAAAGTAAGATTAAAACACAGTCTGGGGGTCAGAACATAGGACCCTTAGAGCCAGCTAGTGTCTAGGGGTCAAAGCATAGGAAAATCAGAACCAGCGAGAACAGCCTGGGACTCAGAACACAGGAGAAGACCCAACTGGATTATAACATCAGCCTGTCATACTCTACAACTAGGCCTACTCTACATTCCAGCCCTGAAGGTTACAGGGAAAGATGAGAAGGTGCTTTTTCCGTGTGGTTGCCCCAGGTCGTCTTCCTGGTGTATTTCCTTGGCATGATGGCTTTTCTACAATGTGTACGACATTAAAATAAAACATATGTTATGTAATGTTACATTAACCCTCTGAACCCTAAGGGCATTTTCTCGATTTTACATGCTTTTATAAATTACCATTTTAGAGGGCAGGTAGATAACATAATACCCAGGTGATTCATATCAAAATGTTCACAACACTCTCAGCTCTCAGTGTGGAAGGTTCAATGTTGCCCTAGTCCAATGTAAAAAAAAATATATTTTGACATAAATGTTGAAATTTTAAGTCCGATTTTTGAAAAAATTCGAAATTTGTGTGAAATAATACCTTTATTCATCTGATTGAGTTATTTTGGCTCTTGAAATTGCTTCTCCAAAACATTAGCTTCTAAAATGTACTGGAATTTTTCCATAAAAAGGTTGGGAAGAGCAAAAAACATGACTAGAATGATCTTTTTGTCCAAACGTTTTTTGGTGTTCTCGATTTTACATGCTTTTATAAATTACCATTTTAGAGGGCAAGTAGATAACATAATACCCAGGTGATTCATATCAAAATGTTCAGAACCCTCTCAGCTCTCAGTGTGGAAGGTTCAATTTTGCCCTAGGCCAATGTAAAAAAAAAATATTTTGACATAAATGTTGAAATTTGAAGTCCGATTTTTGAAAAATTTCAAAATTTGTGTGAAATAATACCTTTATTCATCTGATTAAATTTTTTTGGCTCTAGGAATTGCTTCTCCAAAACATTAGCTTCTAAAATGTACTAGAATTTTTCCATAAAAAGGTTGGGAAGAGCAAAAAACATGACTAAAATGATCTTTTTGTCCAAACGTTTTTTGGGTTGAGATCTAAGGGCATTTTCTCGATTTTACATGCTTTTATAAATTACCATTTTAGAGGGCAAGTAGATAACATAATACCCAGGTGATTCATATCAAAATGTTCAGAACACTCTCGGCTCTCAGTGAGGAAGGTTCAATTTTGCCCTAGGCCAATGTAAAAAAAAAATATTTTGACATAAATGTTGAAATTTGAAGTCCGATTTTTGAAAAATTTCGAAATTTGTGTGAAATAATAACTTTATTCATCTGATTAAATTTTTTTGGCTCTAGAAATTGCTTCTCCAAAACATTAGCTTCTAAAATGTACTAGAATTTTTCCATAAAAAGGTTGGGAAGAGCAAAAAACATGACTAAAATGATCTTTTTGTCCAAACGTTTTTTGGGTTGAGATCTAAGGGCATTTTCTCGATTTTACATGCTTTTATAAATTACCATTTTAGAGGGCAAGTAGATAACATAATACCCAGGTGATTCATAACAAAATGTTCAGAACACTCTCCGCTCTCAGAGAGGAAGGTTCAATTTTGCCCTAGTCCAATGTAAAAAAAAAATATTTTGACATAAATGTTGAAATTTGAAGTCCGATTTTTAAAGAAATTCGAAATTTGTGTGAAATAATACCTTTATTCCAAGCCAACAGTTTCTTAACGCCCAATAGCACAAATAGACATTTGCCTCAGTAGGCTTCACATTTCTTCTCCACTGAGAAAAAAGTCCCTTTAATGGGAAAAATATTGAGAAATGTCATGGAGTGACAGATGAATAAATCCTTCTCCCAAGATCGACATCATGCAATAGATGTCACTTGTACAAACAATACAAAAAAATCATGAAGGAATACAATAATTGACTAATGTTAACATGCTAATACTAAAATAAAATATGAATAGTGTGGATGCAGGAGAACTTCAGATGCTGCCAGAGGAAGGACTTGATCCACACCCACCGTCTCGTCTCCACCAGGGAAAACTGGAAGAGAACAGACAGACAACCAATGAGCCAAGAAAAGTGAACAGGCATGAAAACAAAAAGACTATCCTGCTGAGCGAAAGCATTATCCCCATTTACAAAGCATTAGCTTCTATAATGCACTGTCATTTTCCAAAAAAAAGTTGGGAACTGCAAAAAACATGACTAAAATCAACTGGATCACTTTGTGTAAGTTCCAGGAGATGACACCAAATCTGTCCCTACTCATGACTGTTGGGGAAAGGGAAGGCAAGTCTATTTCTATAGCACAATTCAGACACAAAGCCATTCAAAGTGCTTTACACGGGCATCAAATACATCAAGACTAAAATACATAGAATAATAATAATAATAATAATTGATAGGTTTTATATAGCGCTTTATTGCCTAGGCACTCAAAGACGCTTTACAGGGTTCCTGGTTCAATTCGTTCACACACAGTCATACCGGTGGTGGTAAACTACGAGAGTAGCCACAGCTGCCCTGGGGCAGACTGACGGAAGCGTGGCTGCCATTCAGCGCCAACGGCCCCTCCGACCACCACCTCAAACATACAGCAATCATACACATTCACACAAGGCAACCAGTCCCCATCCTGACGGCAGGAGGCTGCCGGGTCCTTGATATGTTAAGGCCCGCCTATTGTGCACCGCCAACACACTGCTTTTCTGTCAGGGTTTGCTCCCTTAGCATTTGCCTAAAGAGGCTGACCCACAATGCAGTGGAGCTATATCCATAGCAGGGTGTGTGTATTCCTGGAACTTCCAACAAAACAGCTGCTTTTATAATTATAAAAAAAAAAAAAAAAAAATGCAGCCTATTTTATTTACCTGTTCTGCACTTTTCTGATGTAAGTGGCAAATGGACAGGTTAAACTGTGGTTCTGCCTCCAGTAATCAGCAATGTGGTGTAGTCTAACCAGGACCATGTAAAAGAGGAGTCCAATGTACTTGTAAAACTCCTCAACTGTCAAATCAGTACATTTAAACTTTTTACCCATGGCAATTTTTTTGGCAGCCTGTTTGTTTGTGTTGCTACAGAGTGTGTGTACAGTGTGTGCAGTGAAAAACAATTTGAAGAGCTCAATTGGTGTGTAGAAGTGCGTGCCTAGCTGTGGGCCAGGGTGTGTGCAGGTTGAAACCTGGAGACAGGAGGAGCGGTGTCCTGGTCTTCCTCAGTCTTCCAAGCCCGCTGCTGCGTAGGGGGTGCTGGTGGAGTTGGGACACGGGACCTCTTTGCGGGTGGTTCTCCTCTTCTCCTGGACCTGGTGCTGCCACAGATTCACAGAAATCAGTCTCATTATCTCATAACAAAAATATTCAAACTTCACAACTTGTATTTGCAAACAACAGTGTAATAAAAGTCGATGCAAAAACATTTCCATTCTGTACTATTTGTAAATTGTAAAGGGAAATACTTTTACACAGAATACACACCTATTACTATTATTTTCAAACAAAAGTAAACAAAAGTAGTGCTATCAATAGAGAAATCAGTCCCTGTAATGTCAAGAATGCAAAATTCAAGCTAGCTTACATTTACACACAGAGCTTCATTTGCAATTTCTAAAATAAATTATTATACCCGTTTATAAACAGCTGTATATCCTACTACAGTTTGTTTGTTTCTCTCTCTCCTCTCTCTCTCTCTCGTAACTTCTCTCTCTCTCTCTCTCTCTCTCTCTCTCTCTCTCTCTCTCTCTCTCTCTCTCGTAACTTCGGTCTCCTCCCCTCAGCCAGACTAAATGACGACTTTCCATCTCCCACAACAGACAGCGCTGCACTGCCACCGATTAATGCCTATGCCTATGGTTCATTCACCATTTTCGTACTCATACGCAAAAATATTGACACACACACACACACACACACGGGTGTCCATTTATGCGAGACAGCTAGCAAACAAAATTGAGACACACGGGGAAGATTGTACTGTTTTGAACCTAGCCTACATTGTTGCACCCACTAAATCAATAATGCACAGACACTAGCGGAGAATAAAGTAAGACTATTGAAATATATTTCTATTCTCTACCTTTTGAAAACTATTACTTGTTTTCAAACAACAGAAGGCTGGCGACAAGAGTATACAGCTCTGTCACGTCAGTTCCAAAAAAAAATCGGTCATGTCACGGACGCAACATTCAAGCTAGTTTACATGTTCACACTTAGCTTCCATTACAAAAACAGACGTTTTGTCAAATAAATGCTCTTACCCGTCTTCAAATGGATCCATGTCATCTTCATATTCCTCTTCGTCAAAGCCCTCAATGTCGGAATTGGCGTCTTCTTCGTCACTGCTCCTCTGAATCTCGTCGCGGGCTTCAGCTGTAGCTCAACATCCGCGCCATGGTGAAGTCGAAATAGGAGCATGAATAGTTGTCCTTTGTTCAGTGAATGTTGTTTGACAAGTAATGGGGAGGTCCTTAGTGATTACACTAAGTTGATTGGATGGTTTTTCACAAAATCTGACAGCAAGCAGCTCTACCAATCACGCAAGGGAAAGGGTGTTGATTGACAAGCGGCTCAGCCAGTAGCGCAAGGGAAAGGATTGATACATTTTCGCGCCTCTCAGCAACATATCTCTGGCTGTGAGTCACGTATACTATCGCGAGAATATATCCCGGAAAGGGCAGAATCCCAGCTTTCCGGAGATATTTAAACCATATTGCTGCGATTTAATAATGTTAAATAATTTATTAAAACATAACGAAATCACCGACAGAACGCAGTAGAACGCAGTACTGCGGGCTCCGGGTTGGAAGGGTTAAAATATGTTTAAGACTAAACTTAACTTGTGCCTCATGGTGAAGACACTGCCTCACTTTCCCCCCACAGCATTTGGCTCACTTTCCCCCACCACCACAATTTGAGAAAACACTACCTCTCTTAGCATTTCAGGCTAATCTTTAGCTAATATCATCACATGGTTTTTATATGTTGGTAGTTCATCAACACGTATGATAGAAGTTTTTCTACCTGAATACATTTGCTTTGGCACAACGTTGATTAAGTTGACAGCAAGAAAATTTACTTTTACATGCAACATACCTATTTTGGTGAAAAAAAACATGCTTACCACAGTACCATGAGGTCCTCTCTTTCAGGGCCAAGGGGAAATGAGAGGGGCTTGAAAACATATATCTCACATGACCACAAATGTTTTCCGTTGCCTAGATACAGGGGGTGGCTCACATTACCCGATGCCTCAGATTCCCCCGTTCTCCCCTATGTTGTTTGTTTGATTCCTACAAACAATGAAATTATGGATATGGTGCAGGGCTATACAATATTTCACTGTGAGCCAGATTTCTTCCTATTATTAATGTAAGCAATATCAAGAAATGTTCATAAATTCCTATCATTTTCTTGAATATGAAACCTTTGCACAATTGCAGTTTGTATCGAGGACTACATTGCACTCAGACACTCTCAAATACAACAAGGCATTATACAATCCCAATTCCGAAAAAGTTGGGACATTATGTAAAATGTGAATAAAACAGAATGTGATCATTTCCTAATCCTTTTCCACGTGTATTCAATATAAAACAGTACAAACACATCATATGTACTTTATTGTTTTTTGTAAATAAACACAAACTTGAAATGTTGTGCCTGCAACATGTTTCAAAGAAGTTGGGACAGGGGCATGTTTACCGCGGTGTTACATCACCCTTTCTTTTAACAAATCTGAGTAAGCGTTTGGGAACTGAGGACATTAATTGTTGACATTTTGAAAACAAAATTATTTTCCATTCTTGCTTGAAATACAACTTCAGATGCTCAACATTCCTCGGTCTCCATTGTGATATGTTGTGCTTCATGATGCACCACATTTTTTCAATTGGAGACAGGTATGGACGGCAGTTGTTTTTAAACTGTTGGACTGCTTTCCTCTGCAGTTCTTCCCAAAGTGGTGAGCCTCACCCCATTATTGCTTGTGAAGACTGAATCTTTACAGGATGCCCCTTTATATCCATTCCATGATAATATCACTTGTTTCCAGTTAACATGTGTATGTGAGTAATGTTCCAAACAGATATTTTTTTAACATTCTACAGCTTTCCCAATATTTTTTGAAGTGTTTTGCTCGCATCAAATTCAGATTAAGGATATTTACGTTTTTTTTAAATAGATAGGGTAAAACATGAAATATATTGCCTTTTTTCACCTTGAATGTATGTGAAAAAGGATTAACAAATGATCACATTGTGTTTTATATACGTTTTACATAACGTCCTAACTTTTTCTGAATTGTGGTTGTATTATAGCCAAACACATTAAAATGAAATCTTTTCACTTTGAGAACTTCACGTTTATTGCCCCTATTGTACTGACCTGACAAGACGTCATTAGTAGTTGACCGTGTCTTCCAGCAGGACTGTCTTATCAATGAGCTGCCAAATATGAATGTATGATAGAGGGGTATGAATGAATGTAGAAACTTTACTCTACTGGTGGCAAAAGGAAGGTTAAGTAGCCATAAAAGCTTGTTGTTTGGCTGCTTGAGGACACAAGTTGTGTGCCTCTCCTTTATCATTAAGTGTCCTCATTAGGTACTGATGAGCTTGGCAGGGTGGACTCAGGAAAGTTGTATAAACTGATGTCCAATTAGACTTGGAGCCCGCCAGCTTCTCTGTCCACAACATTACAGTAGTTCTAGGTTTTGAAAAGAAAAAAAGATAGTGAAGGTGATTCTCAAAATAGTTGTCATTTGGCTAGACATGAAGCTACTTGAAGTGCATCTTTTTGATGTGCAAGCTATAGCAAACTAGCTCTCTGTATGCATAACACATGTTGGTCTTTAGATGACAAGTCAATGTGACAAGTCAGAGTTTTGTAAATGACAAGATGTCAAGTGTTTTACTCCTTGACAAATCATGTACACGTCATTGCAGCTTTATTCTTAAAAGGAGGAAGCGATCATGGAGGTGGCTATTGGGGCCTAAAATGGGTGCTCTACAGAGGAACAAAATATCTGTTTAGTCATTTCTGGTATATGATGACCGCTGGACGCTGGTACAAGAGAAACTTGTCAGAAGAAGCAAAAACTGTGTGACCTGAATAAACTAAACCCTTTCATAAATAATACAGTGCTGTTATTTTAACTGACACAATCTATACTGACTGAAACTCCAATATACCAGTGAAGCATTTCAACGACTTGCATAGATTTTTTAATCCATACTACACTGACAAGTAGCCGACTTGGCAGAGTTTAAGCTCAGTGAAAGCTTTCTCAGCACATGAAGAGCTCCCATTTACCAAGCAAGCCTGCACTACGGTAGTCATCACTAATGTATGAGATGCCAAGAACACACACACATATAGGGAGAATGACCTCAATCTGACCCAACAATGTCAAATGTAACGGTCTGGTGCAGCTGCTGAATGGGTCAGGAGCTAGTTTAGCTCCTGAACCATTCAGCAGCTGCACCATTTAAAATAAGAAGGGCAGCAGATAATATAAAATGATTGTCCTACAATTTAAATACATTAAGTAGCCATAAAAGCTTGTTGTCTGGCTGCTTGAGGACACAGGTTGTGTGCCTCTCCTTTATCATTAAGTGTCCTCATTAGGTACTGATGAGCTTGGCAGGGTGGACTCAGGAAAGTTGTATAAACTGATGTCCAATTAGACTTGGAGCCCACCAGCTTCTCTGTCCACAACATTACAGTAGTCTACGTTTTGAAAAGAAAAAAAGATAGTGAAGGTGATTCTCAAAATAGTTGTCATTTGGCTAGACATGAAGCTACTTGAAGTGCATCTTTTTGATGTGCAAGCTATAGCAAACTAGCTATAGCAAACTGGTGTGGTAGATTTGAATAGCTTCTATTCAACAGAGTTGCTGAGCAGATAGACTCTAAAGGTTGAGGTCACGGGGAAGAAGTAGAACATCCCTAGATGGACGTGTGTTTGACTTGGTGTTGCACAAATGATGAAACGATCTGTCTATTAGTAGAAGACTTAAGACACATGATACACCCCACACACATATAAACGAGTCCTGTAACTAATCGAGAGGGTGCCAGGCGGCTCACTCACTGCTGCTATCATGCTCCATAAAATCCTCTATGTCTGATGTCTGATGGAAATCTCCTGAAATAAACCTTTCTGAAACACAATGATGATTGTCCAGTCTCGCCCTTGTCTTGGTCGCCATGGGGAAACAATCGGCTACTACATTTGGCGTCACGAACAGGATAAAATAACTGGAACATGTCGGAAAGAGGAATCCCAGATGGACGCCGAAGTTGAAAGTTTCATGTCTGTCCCAGTATCTAAAAATAACTGAGAGAACTGCAAGGGTGATAAGGTGTAAACGGCCGAAAGCGCTCTGTGTCAAGATCAAGGTCACGGCATGATTGACCGGACATGGGATTCACAGAGGCTCCGTTATGGCCAGGTAATCCACGAAGTTCCACTGTTATAACAAAGAACCGTGTGCAGTTTTATTGACTAAGACTTTGGGGGAAAAGGCTGGACTGGAATCAAGCTTGTTACGTCGCTCTGTGCTTTATGTACGCTCTGGAAAATGGGAAAAAGACTGAAAGAAGAAGTGCAAAGATTAGCGACCAACGTCAATATCATCATGAATTCAGACTGCTCGGGTTACTGCTCCCGCGCTATTGTGGTAGCCGAATTCCCCATGGCTTGACCAAGACAAAGGCGGCAGACTGGACTTTTCATCAGTGATCAGGTTTATTCAGAGGAGACTTCATCAGGACATTTACAGAGGATTTCATGGTAGCAGTAGCAGCAGGGCTGAGGCCGCAGTGGCACTCCTGATTAGTTACAGAATAGTGTCTTATATTCTCATGTGTGGGGGGTATCAAGTGTATCATATCTACAAATAGACATATACCAGTCCTTCTAGGGGTGCTCTCATCCTCCCCCAGCGACCCTAAACCTTTAGACCCTATCTGCTCAGCACTCTTGATATTACAGACTACTGAAATCTACCACATTCCTCCATTTTGATGACACTTCATCAACCAAAAACAAGATGTAACCAAACATATTTGAATGGCCCACCATAAACCTCCAACAAAACACAGAAACACTCTTTATGAGTGATGTAGAATACAATAAATAGATGTACACATTACTGCAGTAAACTACATTTGAATAGGACCAACAATGCAAAAACTCAAACACTGAACGAAGATAAATTAAGACAGAAAGAGAGCAGAGAGCCCTCTGCAATGACAGCACATTAATAACAGCTGAGTCCCTTAGAGTCCCAAGTTCAGAAATTTGGACACATGATCAGCTTGCATGGGGGATGTAGTCCATCCAACTTTGGCACAGAGGATGGTCCTCCATTTGATTCCTGGCAACTCCGCCAGAGGTGGAATTTAGTGGACAGCAGCCCAGGAAAGTCCAAGCTGGTATGCGGTTTGGTATGCGCGTGGCCTTCTCCTCTATCCAGCATGATCACAGCCTTGCACTTGTGACTGCGCGGGAGCCGTAACCCGAGCAGTCAGAATACTCGATGACATAGACGTTGGTCGCTAATCTTTGACACTTTCTCCAGTCTTTTTCTTCATTTTCTTAGCGTACATAAAGCACAGAGCGACGTAACAAGCTTGATTCCAGTCCAGCCTTTTTCCCAAAGTCTTAGTCAATAAACTTGCACACGGTTCTTTAGTATAACAGTGGAACTACTGGATACCTGGCCATAACGGAGCCTCTGTGTTTAGTCCCCCAGACCGGACGCTCACGCCGTGACCTTGAACTTGGCACAGAGCACTATCAGCCGTTTACACATCATCTCCCGTAGCAGTTCTCAGTTACTTTTAGATACTGGAACAGACAAGCACTTTTCAACAGCAACAGTCCATCTGATCTCATTCCAACAGATGTGTCCCGAAGCGGTACAGGTAGTCTTTCATGTTCCGGTTATATCCGTCATCGTGACGCCAAATGTGGTAGCCGAATTCCCCATGGCTTGACCAAGACAAAGGCGGCAGACTGGACTTTTCATCAGTGATCAGGTTTATTCAGAGGAGACTTCATCAGGACATTTACAGAGGATTTCATGGTAGCAGTAGCAGCAGGGCTGAGGCCGCAGTGGCACTCCTGATTAGTTACAGAATAGTGTCTTATATTCTCATGTGTGGGGGGTATCAAGTGTATCATATCTACAAATAGACATATACCAGTCCTTCTAGGGGTGCTCTCATCCTCCCCCAGCGACCCTAAACCTTTAGACCCTATCTGCTCAGCACTCTTGATATTACAGACTACTGAAATCTACCACACTATCGCAAGTACAAGGCTGTGGTCATGCTGAAAGTGGAGGAGGCCCCGCGCATACCAGCCGCATACCAACTTGGACTTTCCTGAGCTGCTGTCCACTAAATTCCACGTCTGGCGGAGTCTGCCAGGTATGAAATGGAGGACCATCCTCTGTGCCAAAGTTGGATGGACTACATCTCCCATGCAAGCTGATCATGTGTCCAAATTTCTGAACTTGAGACTCTGAGAGACTCAGCTGTTATAAATGTGCTGTCGTCATTGCAGGGGGAACTCTGCACACTGATCTCAATTTATCATCGTTCAGTGTTTGAGTTTTTGCATTGTTGGTCCTATTCAAATGTAGTTTACTGCAGTAATGTGTCTATCTATGCATTGTATTCTACATCACTCATAAAGAGTGTTTCTGTGTTTTGTTGGAGGTTTCTTTTGGGCCATTCAAATATGTTTGGTTACATCTCGTTTTTTGTAGATGAAGTGTCATCTAAATGGAGGAATGTGGTAGATTTGAATAGCTTCTATTCAACAGAGTTGCTGAGCAGATAGACTTTAAAGGTTGAGGTCACGGGGAAGAAGTTGAACATCCCTAGATGGACGTGTGTTTGACTTGGTGTTGCACAAATGATGAAACGATCTGTCTATTAGTAGAAGACTTAAGACACATGATACACCCCACACACAGATATAAACGAGTCCTGCAACTAATCGAGAGGGTGCCAGGCGGCTCACTCACTGCTGCTATCATGCTCCATAAAATCCTCTATGTCTGATGTCTGATGGAAATCTCCTGAAATAAACCTTTCTGAAACACAATGACGATTGTCCAGTCTCGCCCTTGTCTTGGTCGCCATGGGGAAACAATCGGCTACTACACTGGCTATAGTAATATCACTCATATTGTCAACGGACTGTTGTTTGACTTGTTGTGACCAAGTGGTCCTATTTTTGGATGTGTCTCTGTATGCATAACACATGTTGGTCCTTAGATGATGAAATGACAAGTCAATGTGACAAGTCAGAGTTTTGTAAATGACAAGATGTCAAGTGTTTTACTCCTTGACAAATCATGTAGGGGAGAACGGGGGAATTGGGCATCGGGTAATGTGAGCCACCCCCTGTATCTAGGCAACAGAAAACATTTATGGTCATGTGAGATATATGTTTTCAAGCCCCTCTCATTTCCCCTTGGCCATGAAAGAGAGGGCCTCATGGTGCTGTGGTAAGCATGTTTTTTTCACCAAAATAGGTATTTTGCATGTAAAAGTAAATTTTCTTGCTGTCAACTTAATCAACTGTTGTGCCAAAGCAAATGTATTCACGTAGAAAAATTTCTATCATATGTGTTGATGAACTACCAACATATAAAAACCATGTGATGATATTAGCTAAAGATTAGCCTGAAATGCTAAGAGAGGTATTTTTTTCTCAAATTGTGGTGGTGGGGGAAAGTGAGCCAAATGCTGTGGGGGAAAGTGAGACACTGTCTCACTTTCCCCTACCATGAGGCACAAGTTAAGTTTAGTCTTAAACATATTTCAATGTAATATTACATAACATATGTTTTATTTTAATGTCATATACATTGTAGAAAAGCCATTATGCCAAGGAAATACACCATGAAGACGACCTGGGGCAACCACATGGAAAGAGCACCTTCTCATCTTTCCCTGTAACCTTCAGGGCTGGAATGTAGAGTAGGCCTAGTTGTAGAGTATGGCTGTGATTCAGGGTTTGCACCCTACGTAGGCTGCATTTGAAGACCGATTGCGTCATAGCGGCGCGCAAAGGCTGTCCCATTTGCAAGGCTCCTCATATGCAGCCGTGAAATGCAGCCTTCGTTTCACGGTTTTGAAGGCTGCATCAGATGTATCCTTCGTGGCCCAACATATCCCATGATTCATTGCGTTTTTTTCAGAGATTGCATAAAATAAAATAAAAAATAACAAAACAGCAACGTGTTGCTCCATCTTCTTAACTTTTATCTTCCTTTCTTTTTTTCTTGTACTTTTTTTTCTTTTTGTCTGGTAGGCAACTTCTTTTTCTTTTTTTCCTCCATTGACAGGGCTGTCCCCGTTGGCAGCAATCAGGGTTGCTAGGCAGCACAGGAGCGGCGAGTCGTCACGCAAGGTAACGGCTTGTTACCGGAAATGCTCGGAAACGGAGACCTGCGGAGACCGTCCCGTTTAACAAGGCTCGTTGGCCTTAAAATCGGCCTTAAAATCGGCCTTCATAGGCTATAGCCTTCATAGACCGCGAGACCGCGTCCTACCAAGTGCGTGGTCTCTGTAATGGGATACAGCTTATGACAGGCTGATGTTATAATCCAGTTGGGTCTTCTCCTGTGTTCTGAGTCCCAGGCTGTTCTCGCCATGTTTCAGTGAAAACAAGCCTACACTCACTGTCCGATTCACTGACCGCAGCAGTCTTATATGATCCATTTTGTTGTCCAAGGAGCGTACATTTGCTAGGATGATGGATGGTATGGCTGGGCGAGCTGGGCTAGCCGCTAGCCTAGCCCGGAAACCTCCGCGCTTGCCCCTCTTCTGCTTCCTCGCACACCGCTTACGACGCTTCCTTTCCGGGGGAGGGGTAGCAGTCGAGTCCGGTGTAGTCTCCGGCTTGGAGTATTCCAAGCTCCCTTAGTGCCTCTGCAGTAATGTCCACAACTTTGTGGATCCTGCTCTTGCAGATGTCTAGCAGAGCCTGTCGACTGTATTTGTAGTACTCCTATATAGACATACGAGACGAACACGGAAAACTTTCGGACAAACACTTATTAAACAAACAAAACACCGCAATGTTGGGACAGAGAGAGGTCGCTGCATCTACGTGCGCCACCATGTTGGCCACCAAGTGCGTGCCCTCTTATGCTAATAGCCAGGGGCTCGATGGCCAACGCAAAGAGGAGCGGCGAGAGGGGGCAACCCTGGCGCGTGCCCCTCTGAAGGGCAAAGGGTGTGGATCTTTCCTGGTTTGTTAGAATGGAGGCGGTAGGATGGGCATATATTAAATGCACCCAGGAAATAAAAGGGGCCCCAAGACCAAACTCCTCCAGCACCTTGAGCAAGTACCCCCACTGGGGCGGCAGTGGCGAAGTGGGTAGGGAGCTCGCCTCTGGTGTGCAGGTCGGAGGTTCGATCCCCCATCTCCCGCCACATGTCGAAGTGTCCCTGGGCAAGACACTGAACCCCAAATTGCTCCCGATAGTTAGCTTAGTTAGCTTAGCACCGTAGTGCTAAAGCCTACCCTGCGTGGTAGCTGCTGCTATCGGTGAAATGAATGTGTGTGTGAATGGGTGAATGTGTACAAAAAAACAATGTGTAAAGCGCTCTGAGTCTGTGAATAACGGAGATATAGCGCTATACAAGTCCATTTACCATTTACCATTTACCACTCAACCTGATCGAAAGCCTTTTCCGCGTCCAGACACAAAACAGCTTGTTGGAAGAGCTGTCGAATTTGTTATACATAATATTTAGGACTCTCCTAACATTAAACAATAAAACCTATTGGGGATGAACCCGGTCTGATCTGTGTGAATAATGGATTCTATAAATTTGTCTATTTGCCAAAAATTTTGTGAACATTTTGAAATCCAAGTTAAGCATAGAAATTGGCCGATATGAGGACGGGTTAGTTTCATCCATGTCTTGTTTTAACAAGAGAGAAATGTTTGCGTTATACAGTGTTGGTGGGAGCCTATTCGCTTCGGTTGAGTGGGAGAACATTCTATGCATGATAGGAGTTACTTGGTCAGCAAACTTCTTATAAAATTCAACTACGAAGCCATCTGGCCCAGGGCTCTTGCCGTTATGCAGTGATTTGATAGCGTCCGTGATTTCAGCAGGGGACAGTTCAGAGTTTAAGGCCTCGCGGGAGGCGCTGACTAGTTTTGGTATGTCTAGCTTTTTTAACCATGCGTTGATATCGCCATTAGCTTTGGATTTATAAAGCTCCTGGTAATACTCTTTAAAGCGTTTATTTATCTGTTTCGGGTCAGTTAAAGCCACACCTCTGCTAGATTTTATTGTATGCATGGATCTGCTGGCTTGTTGCCCTCTGAGCTGGCGGGCCAGCAAGGTATGTGGTTTATCCCCTAATTCAAAATAATGTTGCTTAAGTCTGAGAAGCTGATCACTCACTTGACTCATTAAAATAGTGTTATACTCGTATTTAAGACTAAGAATATTTTGCAGAGTTTGGGAGTTTTTTGTGTTTCTGTACAATGTCTCCAGCGAGGTGAGCTCCAAGTCAACATCCTTTAAACGTCTTTCTCTAGATTTCTTTAAAGACCCTTCATATGAAATGATATAACCTCTCATGACCACTTTAAAAGTTTCCCACAAGGTGGAGTCAGAGACATCCGAGGTATCGTTGGTCTCTAAATATTCAGTGATTTTTCCCGACATGTATTTACAAAAAATTCTGTCGTTGAGCAATGAAGGGCTTGGCCGCCAATTAGCTCGCTGTTTGGATCTCTTAAAGTAAAGAATAATGGCTGCTGGGGCATGATCCGAGATCAAGATGTTGTGATATTTGGTGTCTATTACATTGGGTATGAGTCTTGAGTCTAATAAAAAATAATCAATACGAGAATACGAATTGTGCATTTTGGAAAAAAAAGGAGTAGTCTGTCTGTGGGGTGCTGTATTCTCCAGATGTCAACTAAACTAAACTAAAATCAAGTTTTTCATAGCTGTAGATGAGTTAGAAGGGTAGCTTGTTTTCTTTGATGACCTGTCCATATGCCAATCAAGGATTACATTGTGGTCCCCTGCAGCAATCACATTTGTGCCCGAAAGGTCGGGTAACATATCAAAAGTTTTACGGAACAAGGCAGCGTCATCAATATTTGGACCATAAATGTTAAGAAGTGTTACATGAAAGGTACCCAGTTACTATAAGGAAACAACCATTCGGGTCACTTACTGTAGAGATATGTTTGAAATCTATTTTTTTTCTTAATGATAAAATAATAGGCTTTGCTTGAAAATATGGATTTAAATATCTGGTCAGCCCATCTGCAGCGCAGCCGGTTTAATGTGAGTTTCTTGGAGGAACACAATGTCGGCAGATAGAGATTTAAGATGTGAAAAAACCTTAGCTCGTTTAATTGGATGGCCCATGCCTCGCACGTTCCAGCTCACCATGGTAACCCCCCTGCTTGTATCATCACCCCCGGGTATCATACAAAGTTATAAGCCATAATACACACGCAGTGACACAGTAGTTTGCCCCAAACAAAAAGACAGTTAGACCACTAGTACAAAAACACATACAGCCCTCGAACATGCCCTCCCACCCTCCCCACTTTCCCAAACAAAGCGAGGGAAAATACCCTAAGGATAACCCTCCCCCAACCCCCAAACCCAATGTCCTCATCCCCAAACGATGATGACGGCAGGTTGAATGCAGGTTTAAACTTCCGTTGCATCTTGACAGAAAAAGAAAACGCTATCTTCTCTTCATGCAAAGAGGCTCCGAGCGTTCAAACAGAGCACCGTGGGTGCATATAAAACAAAAATGAACACCACAATTGAGAAAAGTTACATATTTAGGCACTGTTTGCCTGGCATATCCAGCCAATAAGAGAGCCCGACGAAAAAGAGAGGAGAAAATAAATAGAACTAGAACTGCAAGCAGTTTTTACCGGGGGCCAAGCCTCCGACGCAACTCGTCGTCAACCGCCGCGCCGGCCGCTCACTTCGCAGAATCCGTGGATGTAAAGTTTTTGACCGTGGGATGTTCGGTTGGCGAGATATGAGCAAAAGCAGATTAAAATGGCGGCCGGAGCTAATTGCACAATGTAATGTCAATGGACATGCTAGCTGAGATTAGCTTCCCGCCTTTTTTCTTTGATGGAAAAAGAAAATATCTAATTTTATTAAAAAGTCCCTTACACATTAATATTTCTTGGCCATATTTTTTATATAGACTCGTGTATGCCCCTTGATGGTTTCCCGTGAGTTTTAAGAAAATTCCTCTGGCCAATAAGGAGATATGAAATTTCCTAATTTATGGCGCCCCCTTATGGCGAAATTTTCCGAATTTTTTATTGAACGCCACTAAGGGTTGCATCAACATATGTCTACAATTTGGACTTGATACGATGTATACTTTTGGATTTATGAATATTTACGTACAAGGAAGTAACGGTTAGCTAACTTTCAAATATTCAAAGCGCTACCGTTTCGTCATCGAAGGTCGTATCAAAATTCTTTCGAATAACTTTTGTCCGTGTGGGTCGGTAGATGTTCTGTGCAAACTTTGGTGTCAATTGTCCAGAAATTGTGGGAGGAGTAGCGAAAAATATGTTTTGCAGTTTTCGCGATTTTGCGAAAAATCTATAATATCGCAAATGGGCGTGGCCTATGCCAAATGATGCAGCTGACTCCAGTGCATCTGTGGATATAAAGTTTTTGACTGTGGGACGTTCGGTGTGGGAGTTATGACCCCAAACGCGTTTTCTTTGGTGTAGCGCCACCTAGTGGCCGGCATGTCTGAATTTTTTTGTATGCCGAGAATTCACGGACCTGGATCTAGTCATGCTATTGGCATGTCTGCACCCTTTACGGTTTGGGCTGTGGACACAGTTTTAGGCGGCGAAGTATAATAATCCTTACAAAAACAATAGGGTTCCCTGCCCCGCAGGGCTTGGGAACCGCGTTGCTGTGCAAAACGCGGTCCCAGCTCCTGCTCGGGCTTGGCCCCCTAATAAAAAGGGGCATGAAACGCACAGAGGATCAGTGTTCGGCCACAGGGTGATGAGCAAAAATATCAGTAGCCTGCAAAGGATATCTTAATCTGGATGTATATTAGTTTTAAAATAACTAGGCCTATATAATAAAATAAATTGATTTAAACAAAATAAAACTCTGGGCGACTGGATGGGGCCGGATAACAATGATCGACAAAACAATGTGTAATAAACAAGAAAAAAAGAAGAAAAATAACAAACAAACACGCAACTCAGCTGGGAAACCCTATTAACGTTCAACACTAAAACAGTGTGGTTTATAACAATATCCTAAAGCCTGTGTGGGGATGGAGTAGATACAAATAAATGAAAATAAAAATAAACAACAACACCCCACACAGATCAGCTGGGAAATGATTCTTTAAGTGGCCAATATCTAGGCTAAAGTCTTTTTTACCTTACAGGATGAGAGAGTTCAGTAGTCTGAGAATCGTAAAATGCCTGGGCTTCTTTTGGGCATTCAAAAAACCTCTTCTCCCCGCGGTGTTCCACGCGCAGACGGGCAGGAAACAGGAGGGAAAACCTGACTTGCTTCTCGTAGAGGCAGCGTTTCACAACGGCAAAGGATGCTCTCTTCTTAGCGATGTTGGTGGTCATGTCGGGAAAAAAGTAAACATTCTGTCCATGGTACCTGAGCTGCTGTGCGTCCCTCTCTCGTCTCAGAACACGCTCCTTATTGCTGAAGTAGTGGAATCGGACAATGAATACTCGGTCTGGACCCCCGCCCTCCTCAGCCGAGCGCGCTGGGCCGATGCGGTGAGCTCTATCCAGGACCGGTGGGGAAGAAAAGAAGCTGGCGCTGAGGACCTCGTTGAAAAAGGTAGCCATGAACTTTACTGGGTCTGCTCCCTCTGTCTTCTCTGGGATTCTAATCACGCGTAGATTATTGCGACGTGACCGTGATTCCAAATCTTCGGTCTTAGCCATCAGCTGTATATTTTCAGACTGCAAACGAGCACATTTCTCCTCAAGGGCAGTGATCCGGTCGCTGTGGTCAGACATGGCTGTCTCCATGGCGGTTATCTTCAGGTTGAGCGAGTCGGTGGTCGACTTGACGCCATTTAAGGCAGCAGAAATGGGCCTCAAGGCTTCACTCACTACCATTTTCATGGTTGTAGTAAGGGTTGTTGTTAGGTCGGATAGCAGCACAGCGCAGAGCTTGTCGAGATCAGGCGGCAGGGAGTCGACTCCGCCATGACAGTGCGACATCGTGGCTGCCTCTTTTTCAGGTGAATTCTGCCCTTTCTCTTTCTGCCTGCTGCGACCCATCAACGCCAAACAGTCAGTGGTCGCAATAACCAAGCAAAAAAAACTTATTTTAATTAGTGTGTGGTGCTAAAATATGTCAAATAATAGTGAACGCTTGGGAGCCCCCGTCCTGCACGTCCTTCTCCTTCACATGCTAACCCGGAAGTCATCCCTGTTAATTCTTCTCCATACCCATTCGTTAATATTTCTTACTCTAGTGGGAGGAGCGGAGCGGAGAGTTTTTTTTTTTTTTTTTATAAGTGGGAGGATCAAGCATTTGTTTCTCCTGTTTCCATGGTGAATCATGTTATCAGCGATCCATTGACGATGGCTTTTACGCATGCGCTCAACCCAGAGTGAACACACTCAGAGTTGATTGACCCAACGCTGATCCACTGTTCTGAATCTGATAACCCAGAGTTGCTCATCTCTGAGAAGTCAGAATTTGTAAACCCTGCTACCTGAAATACTCCTCAGGGCTAGCTCTAACTCAAACTATTTAAAGGGGACATATTATGCTAAATCTCGGTTTTAAAGGTGTATTTCCAAGGTCTACTAGAAAAGGTTGTCATGGTTTATTGTTCAAAAAACCCAATAGTTTTCTACCATTTCCCATTTCTTCATCGCCTTTTCCAGCCTTCTCTGCCCTCTATCTCAAAAGGTTGGTTTTGACATCTTACCCCCTTCGCACAAATCCTAGTCTGCTCTGACTGGTCGGATCTACATGGGCGTGCATGCACCGCCCTGCTCATTTACTCTATACCAACCTATATGGGCATGGCACACGCCCAGCTGTCAGTTTTGTTTACTTTTGGCCAATGCAGCATGGAGACCAATGTAAACATGTTTAGCTTCATTTCTACCACAAATATCGGCACACTAACCAGTTCTAAACTAAAAGATGTACAACTGAACCTGTTCAGACAGGAGTCTGAGCTGAAAACTGTGAAAATGGCATCAAGATTTCTGATTTCCCTGACATTATCCTCAGGTAAATACTGTTTAATTATGTCACAGTCAATAACATAATTTGAGCTAAGTATTTATGCATAAACTCTCTAAACTGGTAACATACACCCTGTTTTACATTTGTCTTTACAGGTCTGTGGAATGATCTACAGCCCAGCGGAGTGAAAAAGCTTTGGTTGTGAACCGATACTGAGTTGACATGTAAAAATGTACAGTAACCATAATGGAAAAGAATGTATCCTGAATCATGTCAAGATTCACTGGAAAGGCATTATCTTTTGTAAAATGTATGGTTGAAATAATTATGCTTTAGGTTTGTCAAAGCTGCAAATTATCTGACAACATTTCAATATCTAGTAGATAATGTATCATTTGTATTGTGATCACTCATTCATAATAAAGTTTTACCGTCAAAAAATGTATTGTGTTGCTTACTGTCACTGTTTGCTACCTGTAGTAAAGGATTACTTGAAACTCACTTTTCATCTCGCTGAAGATTTTCTCTGATAAAACAGTATCATTACATTTTAAAAAGACCAAAAACATCCTTAAAAATAAAGCAGTTTATTCATAGCCAGTGGAATGAAAATATGAAGTGTACATATCAAACAGAAGCAAAGCCATAACTTTTATGTAACTGTCCAGTTGTTGTTGGGCCCTGAAGAAGACAACTTGTCCCAGTGAAAACATCCTCCTCTGAAGGAACGGATAGTGTGACGGTCTTGGTGGCTCCGTCCGGCTCCATCAGGTCACTCAGACACCTGTAAAACATGGCACATTCAATGTTACATCATGTAGCCTAGCTGACATGTATAGGCCTACATCATACATCTGTTATGGCAAAGCTACAACAAATTCTGAGTGATACTGTGTGCTTTTTAAAATATAATGGACAGGAAACAAACACCAGCCGAGACAACTTACAGTATTCCTGTCTATGTGTACATTATACTGGAGATCATGTAATAGGCCTACTGCTGCTTCTACTACTACACACTGTCCACAGACTTATTGCGGTGTGTACTTGAGCTATACAATCAGACAGCTAGCAGGTAGCAGGATGAAGCTATTAAAAAAAATACTCTTCAGTTTCCAACACACCCTACAGTTTCACCGTCTGTTTTTCACACAGGGGCTGTCACGGCAGGACTAACGTGAGCTCACAAAAGAGCCAGTCGTTAGCATTAGCGCCAGAGCCAGTCGTTAGCATTAGCGCCCGTTAGCATAAAGCTAACGGGCGCTAATGCTAACGACTAAACCCTGCATTCTCTCATTTCAGTCGGTGTTGGTTATTATAGGAGGGATAAAATAAAGCACATTACAGACATTGAACTAACAAACGGACAGAATTATTTTTAAAATAGGACTACTACTTACATTTTGGACGGATGGTGTCTCTCAGTCTTCCTGGCACAGTCTCCTCCACACTCCAGTAAAAAGGCTGATCACACTAACAGATTGCAAACCTTTGCGGGAGATAGCCTAACAAAAAATGAAGTAAATCCATTCAGCCCTAGTCTGCTTCGAGGCTGGGGTGTGTGATGGTAGCTTGAGGTTGAGTTCACACAGCAGCCTGCTTCTCCTCTGTTGTTGCATGAGTGAGTGGAGGCTCAGCCAGGTGTGTGTGGTTACCAACGGGGCGTCTTGATTTGCCAATCAACTGCCGAGTTTCTGGTGAGCTTTCCCGTGGGAGTATTTATGATAATGAAAAACGACCGATTTCGTCATCAGTCTGTGTTTTTTGGAAGAAACTTTCAAATCCCCCCTTTTTCGAAATAAGTGTCCCAGAAGAAACTGACATATTTGTCTTTTTGAAGCTTGTGTGTGCTGGTAGGGATGCCAATAACCTAAACAGTGTGCCCAAACACCGGCAATGTTTGGTTTTTCATAATATGTCCCCTTTAACTACTGATTTAGAGAGCAGTACATTCATTTGAAACTTATTTTTGATGTAGATTGCTACACCTCCACTTCTTTTGGGGCGGTCAGTCCTAAATATATTATAATCACTTATATTAATAGCGTTATCTGAAAAAGATTTGCTCAACCAGATTTCTGATAAGACAATAACATCAACATCTGCAGAGTGTAACCATGTACGCAACATGTCAATTTTGGGAACAAGACTTCTTACATTTAAATGAAGGAAATCTAGTCCAAACTGTTTGTTTTTCAATCTGCGGGGGTGCTTAGGCCTGTAGGGGTGTCTGGGCCTGAGATGGGCTGCACATTCCCTGACAACAATAATAAAACAATCAAGCATTTTTGCTTAAATGATGTCCTGTATGATTCATTACAGCTTGTCCCTCCAATATTGAAATCATGATTCATGTCATATACATTTATTACACTGGACAGGCAGACCAAGTCCACAGCGTCTGAGGGAAAAAAAAACAGGCAAATGGAATGATGTGACATTCAGTGTAAATTCTGATGTTCACGTTCCAAGGATAAAGCTAAAGTCAAGGAGCCAAGGAGCAACCATCTTTTCCCCACCATCAGTAAATGGAGTAAGCCCTGACTGCAGCTCGCAGATCGAGGAGGGGCTAAATGTGGGTTGGGTTAAACGTTTAACGCCCCTCGAAGAATGTGCAAGGCACATAACCCATGACTGTAGGTTGTGAACCAGAGGGGAGTTCTGAATGAAGTGTGGCCGACCCAGAGACACTGTTGGAGGGTCTGGGTTGAGGCCGTTGGCCCTACATTTTTAACCATTTTTAATAATAGGCCTGTGTGAGATTGGGTGTGTGTCTCCCTTTTCTAACCTCTCCCTGTAACCTTACCCTAACCCTAACCACCCAGCTGTGATGCCTGAACATAATCGCTAATTTCAGGACAACATAGGGCTGTGGGACCAACAGGCTGTGGGAACATATGACCCCAAGGCTCATGGCCGGGACCGACCAACACCGACAAAGAGTCACTGTTGGCGGGGCTGGGTTGAGGCGTACGGCCGGGAGCCAGAGGTCGTGAAACAGCGGGGTGTTCTGGATGAAGTGTGGCCGACCAAAAATCTGCCACCGTGACACGGAGTTGGATTATTAATTGTAAAGTGACGGCACACAGAAGCTATCTAGCAGCCCAGCACTCTTCTGCAGTGCCCCGTGTGGTGCGGTGGTGTTACTGTAGTGTAACTGTAGGGACTCAGAGGGACAGCTGCCTCCCGCGACATGAACTGTTTTTCTCCGCGGTATAAACGGTATGGCCAAATCTCTCCCGGTAGACACTTTTATACCGTCCACGGTATGATACCATCATACCGACCAGCCCTACCAGCAAACAAATAATATTTTCAAGTTGGATATCCAAAAAGTTGACAGGTGCATAACACCAGCCTTGCTTGCTGTCTCCACCAAAAACAGCGCGGGGGTTAAACCCTGAATGGATGCTAGAGATAAATATCAGAAATGTCAAAATTGTTTCACTTTACTTGAGGCAAACATTTTCATTTTTTCATTTAACTTTTATTTATCCTCGAGAGACCAATTGAGGGGTGACCCTCATTTTCAATGACGTCGAGTAAACAAATTCAAAGGAAAAACAACAATACATTAACAATATTCAACGCAAATACATCAAATACACAACAACAGGTGAAGAGAAAAACAATTGAAACATTTACACAGTGGTGAAATTAAGTGGTAGCAATTAAAATTAAATGGGTGAGAGTAATATAGCCTAATTAAAACAGTTACAGGTAGAGTTTGGCAGATTTAAAATAGTTTGTTTAAATTGGTTAAAGGATATGAAGTTATTTAGTTTAATTTGTTGCTGTAAGTTGTTCCAGGAGTCAGGGGCACTGAAGCTAAAAGCTGTCTTTCCTAGCTCAGACCGGGCTTGTGGGACATAAAGCATAAGCATGTCAGTGGAGCGGGTCTGATAAAGCCCATCTGAGATTTGCAGCAATTCAGTAAAATAACGAGGAAGCTTCCCGGTCAAGGCTTTGTAAATAAAAACATGCCAATGTGCGTCACGTCTCTCTTTAAGGGAGGACCACCCAACCTTTTCATATAAAAGACAATGGTGTGTGTCATAAGCATCTCCTGTGATGAACCTTAAAGCAGAGTGAAAAACAGAGTCCAGGAGTTTAAGACATGAATGTGATGCATGCCGGTAAACCACATCACCGTAATCAAGGACAGACATGAAAACGGCCTCAATAATCCTTTTCCTACTAAATAAAGGGAAGGTGGTTTTGTTCCTATAAAAATAGCCAATTTTTTGTCGTAGTCGACGAACAAGATTTTTTATATGAAAATTAAAAGTGAGTTTATCATCTAACCAGATGCCAAGATATTTGTACTCTGTGACTCTTTTAATTAAAAATCCATTATTTGTAAAAATATTAAAATCATTCAAATTTGTAGTTCTTGCTCTGGAGAAACACATATATTTGGTTTTGTCTGTATTTAGAACCAGCCTGAGGTCCACTAGACAGTCCTGCAGGGTGTTAAAAGAGCTTTGTAGGTTCTGAATAGATTGGTGCACCGAATCGGAAATGCAATACAGTACTGTGTCGTCAGCGTATAGATGGGCGTGACAGTTTTTTAGCGATGAAACAATGTTATTTATATAAATTGTGAAAAGAACTGGACCTAAAATTGAGCCTTGTGGGACACCATTTGTAACTGTTAAAAACTCAGATTGGTATCTTCCGAGTTTAACTGACTGCTGTCTATCAGAGGGATAGTCCCTAAACCAGCTACATGTAGAATGATCAAAGCCAATGTCATGCAGCCTCTGTAAAAGCAAATGGTGGTCAACAGTATCAAAGGCCTTTGAAAGATCAATAAAAAGTGCTGCACAGTGCTTTTTCTTGTCTAATGCTGTAACAATGTTGTCTACAACCAAAGTCACAGCAGAGACAGTACTGTGGCCTGCCCTAAAACCAGATTGGAATGGGCTCAAAATGGAAGCACTAGTTAGAAATGTTTTTAACTGATTATTAATAAGTGATTCTAGAATTTTTGCCAGGCATGGGAGTTTGGAAATTGGCCTGTAGTTATTAAGATTATTTTTGTCACCACCTTTATGTAAAGGAATTACGTGAGCTTTTTTCCAAATTTTAGGAACTATTCCAGAGGAGATGGAAAGATTAAAAATATGGGTTATTTGTTTTGATATTATATGTGTCGAAAGCTTGATTGAAAACGGGTCCAAATTGTCCTCTCCCATGTACTTCTTGGGGTTGATGGCGAGGAGCGCATCTACAACAACACTTGTGGGAAGAAGATCAAGGCTGAAAATAGGAGTTTGAGAGACAGGCGGTACGTTACTACTGGTTGTAGAAGGTGTACAACCTCCATTTTGAAAGAGTTGACCAGCAGCTACAAAATGTTTATTAAAAGCTAAGCCAATCTCTTTTTGATCATTGAGAGTGTGACCATTTAATTTGATCTGAGTGGGAACTGTGCTAGAATTGTTTTTATTATAGTTCACAGCTTTCCAAAATAGTGCAGGGTTAGAGTAGCAGTCGGAGATTAATTCAAGGTAATATTCGGATTTGGCTTTCCTGACCATGGCTGTGCACTTATTCCTAAATTGTCTAAAAATAGTCCAATTAGTATTATCTCCAGAGCGTCTAGCTAGAGACCATGCTTTATTTCTTTCAGAAAATAAATCAGACAGTTCACTTGTAAACCAGGGGTTTGATCTATTTTTTACTCTATGCTTTTTAAGGGGCGCATGTCTGAAACAGAATCATTCATGACAGTGTAATAAAGGTCTCATGACATTCAATGTCAAACGTTCCGCATATGGCAGTTTAATGTAATCTTACCACATAAATCAAAATTTTTTCTTTACATTTGATTATTAAGCCTACTATGACATCGACAAGTTATTTTGTCTTAGGTTATGTCAGGTTTTCATAACAAAGACATCTCATACAATGTCAATGTTGCATTAAACGTGACATAATTGACCGAATGACACTTTATGACAACAGTCATAACTATTCATAATGTTCATGACGGGTGTCATGTCATACTTATGTAATGACAATGTTATGTCATTCTTATGCATACCCCTTCAACCCCTACCCCTTCTACTACTAACTGTTCTTCTTTTTTTACCCATCTCTTTCAGCTTTCTTTTGGTCTTCTCCTGTCTCATACTTTCCGTCTTTGCTACCATCAAAGAGTTCAAAAATAGCTCAGAGAGTGCCTTGTACATCCTGGTAGGTATGATTAGATTTGCTGTAAACCCTTCACTGCATACATTCATGTCAAAGGGTCAACCCCACCATTTTGGCTCTGTTTCACAGGAAATCGTGACCATCGTGGTGTTTGGAGTGGAGTACATAGTCAGGATATGGGCTGCTGGCTGCTGCTGCCGGTACAGAGGATGGAGGGGGAGGCTCAAATTTGCCAGAAAGCCTTTCTGTGTCATAGGTGAGAAAACGAGGTGCTCTTGTGTATTGCTGGCTTTCTCTCGCCTTGCCCTTTCAGAAGAACACATTACTGTTCCCCATTCCTTACAATCTCAGATGCTGGAGTGTTTGAGTTAGGATATGATATCCAGTTTTGAAAAACTTCTGACACTTAGAAACCAGTTGCCCCAAAGTAATGTGGGCAGCTTTTAAATCAAATGTAAAATTATACTTATTGCACCCAGTAAAGTGCTGTTAAAGCCTTCTGATTCTGTCTGATTTGATTTTCCAGATATGCTATCTCCGGCTTGCCCTAGTTTTCTATAGCGAGTGCATAGTTGTATGATTGTGTTTGACTCTCTCTCCAGACATCATGGTGCTGATAGCCTCAGTGTCTGTGCTGGCAGCTGGATCTCAGGGCAATGTGTTTGCCACCTCGGCCATCAGGAGTCTGAGGTTCTTGCAGATCCTGCGCATGCTGCGTATGGACCGGCGTGCAGGCACCTGGAAACTGCTGGGATCTGTAGTTTATGCCCACAGCAAGGTGATCTTTCTCTTGTTATTTAAAATAGTATTTAAAGTATTTAAATTAAATTAGTTTTCATGTTTTACACAATAATGGTATTATAAAATAAAAGACAAACAATCTGATGGGTATGATAAGTGATGTTCTATCTTTACTACAATCTTTCGTATGAAGAGTATTGCCTCACCAGAGCTAGGGCGGCGTGTATGTTGCGCGAGAGGCAAAACACAGGGCAAAAATAAAATTGGAAAAACTGAAGGGGCCATAACCAGTGGAAATCAAAAATTAGTTTACAAATCTTCATTGTTAAAACTGTATTTGGTATATTTGCAACCAAAATAAGTTGCTTTATGACAACTTTTCTGTTTGGTAATACCAAAGAAAAAATAACGGACTGCTGTCCTTTTACTTGTTCAAAACTACCTGAATCATAACATCATCGATATGTAACTACATACATTTACTTATTGTATATGTGTATCTGATCTTGATGATCAGGTACACATATAGGGTAACAGCTGTCAGTCCTCTGCACAAGCTTAACCTTCCTCCTGTGTTAACTTTCTGTTACCATCTCTTATGTTAACAGGTTGGTTTTGACCCGTGTCTGACATCAGCTGTAAAAAACACTAAAAACTATTATCTATCATCCAATTTGTTTCTAATTTCTTGGTAACCTTGTTAGGCTTCCTTATCCATGAAATTATTGTTTTTAATATTATTATTATATTCATATTCATATTATTGACTATAGTAACATCGATGGAGTTACGGGTCAATTTCGACCCATATACATTTATTTCAGCAGTATACAAAAACACAATGAAAACCAGAACAAGTCACAACACAAAATATATACATTTGTAATATTTGTAACAAACAACAACCAATCAACAAATCAATCGAAATCAATTACTATATCCAAAACTAGTAAAAGAAAACTGAGTAAAAGTCTCTGTGTGCATGTATATGTGTGTGTTCAGATGTGTGGCAAAAAGCAACAATTTTACAGTTCTTTGCAGAGATATTCCTTGCAGGTGAAGCACAACACATTTGTTTTTCTGTCCTTGGTGCTTCGGCAGACCTGTCACCCCTTTCTTTTAGAATCAGGTAGCCATTTTAACCAAAAACATGATCCAAAACTTGTCTATACTTTTATGCAGGTATATGGGAAAATAAGGCAAAATAAGAATCCCCTAATGCTGGCCTTACACTACTGTAGAGGACTTTTAAAATACTTTGAAAAGACTGAAGACTGAAACCCTCTTACATCTAAAGACAATCAACTCACACCTGAAGACAAAGTCATTAGTTTTCAGTCACAGAGTGAGATTTTGAAAAGACAGGGGGTCTCATATTGCAAGACTACAACTAGATTCCTTTTGAGATTAATGTTATTTCCGCAAACGCGATAGTGATTATTTAATTAAAAAAAAGTTAATTCAATATTCCGAGCGGGGGACTTCCTTTAGTTATTTGACCATCTTTATTTGCTGATCTCGTCCCCCAATAACTTTAACTCCTAACCCTGTATTTGACGGTAAAGTGTTAAGGTTGCGCGGCTGTCAGCCTGGTTCTCCAGCCGAGGCTTCAGGAAAAAGTGTCCGAAATAAGTGCCACAGGCGGACACAGGTCGCGACTAATGCCGCTCCTCCTGCCTCGTGCTTGGTGCATGCGAGAGTGTGACAGTGTTTACGTCATTTGGCTTGAGCCAACCCCTTAAGACTAACGATAATATCAAACATGTTTGATAATGTCGTAACGTCAAGACGGGAAGAAGACTGGCTGAAATCGGGTCAGATGACCACCTTACACCAAACGACTGAGATAACGGGCGCGCGCCACAACTCCAGCACGACTTCTGTGATTTCAGTCCGACATTGGAAGATTGTCTGCGACTGTCAAATCGCGTGAAAAGTTGTGTAGTGTAAGCCCAGCATAAGTGAAACATTTTTATTTATTTTTTTATTTTGTTGAAATAAAGGTTACTGACAAAGTCAAAAAGGCTTGATGCTATACACAACATGTATTCTGTTCTTTATGCATTTGAAGACCAAAACGGGTCGGTGGCGACCCTAACACAAGAGGAAGATTAAATCTGAGTCACTAGTATTCAAGTCAGGTGACGGGTGAATTCCAGACTATAAATAGCATAATTAAGAGACTCAAATAGCATAATTAAGAGACTTCAAGTAAAGGTTTACTTTCTGTTGACAACATCATCACACTGGGTTTGAACCATTGGAGTTCAATCTAAAAGTTCTGCAACGCAATATTTTACACTTCAGTAACTCACTGTTTTTTATTTATTTATTTATTATTATTATTCCGGACAATTACACATAATACATAATTTTCTCATTGCATATTCATACATATTACTTTGTGTAGAAGGGAAGCAGGAGAAGCCAAAGGCTCATCGGGTCCCGCCCCCACTGCCATAAGATTCAGATACACAGAAACACAGCTACTACAGTTAGAAAATGTTTTTTTCTTTTTTTTAAGAAGATTCATTCTAATACACAGATCATTTTAGGTCTCTATTTTCCTCTCTGCCTGTGACAATGCAGATAGGGATATGGCCTTGTCCATTTCTTCTCTAGTAGCCTAAACACATCTGCAAAAGTATTCAAAACAGTCAGTGTGTATGCTGACCTCAGCTACAGTCCCACAACATGCAGTGTATTTACAAATTCTTCAGTCAGAGAAAGTCTTCCATTTTTGAATCGGGTGTTCTGAACACACAGCTGATAATTAACATTTATCTTTCATTTGAATTTCAATAGTCACACATTCCATTAGGTTATCAATAGCAGAGCACATTGTATTTACGATTTCAAACCTTATATTTTGACACAAACCAGTTTAAATCCCTTTAGTTCAAAGTCCATGCTATTGCCTTCTTTAATCCAAAAAGTCCATGCTTTTGCCTTCTTTAATCCTCGTCCCTCCGGAATTGATCCAAATCCTCCTCCGTTTGCACAATTTTGGCTTCCTCTGGTGTAGCTCCATTCATTTTGATGAAGATTCTTCCATCTCTTGTCCAAGTTTGTTGGACCTGTCCACATTTTGTTAACCCTTTTTAAAGGGTCTTTTAAGTCATTCTGTTATGATGACGAAATATTGGTCTCTCAGGAGCTTTGTAATATAATTGTTTGCCTGTGACAAGCAATGGAAAATGTGCAACTGTGTGTGTGTGTGTGTGTGTGTGTGTGTTTGTGTGTGATGTGGTGAGGAGGACCAAGGGCGGGTGAGCACTCTAGGGAAATAAAGACATTATGAAATTCTTGGTTTGCCACTGCGCGACTCACATATCCATGTAGAATATTAATAAAGAATGGCCATTTTAACCTACATAATCACTTTACAAGGCATGACCCGAGATGAAACTCTATTACTTTACAGTTTTTGCCTAATGCTTACACACTGATAGTGGTTGCTAGGCCCAAAGCATCACAACCTCTAACTTTGGTGACCATGCCCTAAACACAAGCACCAACCCCACAAACACAAAATATGCTTTGCACTGTGTTTGAAATTCTCCAAAACACTTCTTGCAAAACACTACACACAGTTTTTTACATAAGACACATTGTTCAAAAATGAAATCTCCTGCAATCATTGGGAAAACACATCTATGTAAAATACTAAACACATCCAAACTTGGAAAAGCACACAGACTCACACACATGAAATGTACAAAATAAAGCTAATTGAATACCAATCAGTGTGTGCCTTAGCATTACAAATAGACTTCAGGTGAGCTCAGCTTCTTTGTGAGACAGTAAGAGTCAGGGGAAGAGGACAAGAGAGAGCGGTAGGAGGACGAGGACAAAGAAGGCAACAGACGGAGACAGGGTCACTATAGTGGACCATGTTATAGATCATGGCCTATCAATGTAGGAGCCTGGGCAGAAAGTCCAGCCCAACTACACAATAGCTCCATAATTAGGTCATTTAGACTGGATATCAGGAATATTTTTCGCTGTTGGTTCTCAAAGGATGAAATTGCATGTGATGTCGATGAGGCGATGTGGCCAGACGCAAGTGTGAGGCGGTATCCAAAGGGTTCATAATCCACCTGCCCCATTCCGTACAACACTGTTTTTTTTAATTTTCTCGTAATTGCTTCAGAGTTTACAGTATAGTAGTGATACACTGAATTGCTTCTTGAACTGCATCCTACCTATTGTTTTTTTTGTTTGCCAAAACCATGACATCGCAAAATACACTTTTTTTTCCAGAAGCTTTTTTATTTTATTTTCATATGTCTAGATGAGCTGTAGTGAATCAATCTTTCACAAAAAAAAATCAGTATGATACTTCTAAAATCAAAAACCATCCAAAGTACTGAATACAGCTGTGTTTTGCATAAAGCACATCTGTGTGTTGTTGCTGTTTGGAAAGAGTAATTCAAAGGTGCATGTGTGTATTGTTTTGATGCTAAAACCAGTTTTGAGATGGGATTGTTATGTTTTGTTTCAAGAGTTTCATTTTGCCGTATAAGTTAGAAGTTTATCTCCATGTGCTTTGTCTCATTCGGCCTGTGTGTTAAGTTTTGACACAGTGGGCCAAAGTCTGCAACATGTGTGTAAGCAATCGGCAAAAACTGTAAATTCCCTGATACTGATTCTATTGATTTGCTCTGTAGGAGCTCATCACAGCGTGGTACATAGGATTCTTGTGCCTCATCCTCGCTTCATTCCTGGTCTACTCCGTGGAAAAGGAGACAAATGAGGAGTTTGAGACCTATGCTGATGCTCTTTGGTGGGGACTGGTAAGACTAAACTAAAACACACCACTACTTTTAAATGAACAGCTTTTATTTCTCGGTTTAAAATATCTTCACACTGTTTCAAACCTGTCAAATCTAGAAGTGACTTTTATTGATCTTGTCACCAGATCACTCTCACCACCATTGGTTATGGCGATAAGGTTCCCAAGACCTGGAATGGCCGCTTGCTAGCAGCCACATTCAGCTTGATCGGGGTGGCCTTCTTTGCTCTCCCTGCTGTAAGTATGAGGGCTTTTAACTAGGTTGAACCCTTTGCACCAGAGTAGACTATAGTGCTGATCTATAAGAGCTTAATTTGTTTAAATTTGTTCTCTTTCCATTGCTGGGGCCTGTTTCAGGTAGCTGGTTTTACATACTCTGAGTTTAGGGTTGATGAGCAACTCTGGGTTCTGAAGTGTATGAAAGTAATCAACCTGACCTCGAAAAATTACTTTAAATGTGATTCATTCGAGGCTCTGGTAATGAGGCCACGGCCACCTCCTGCAAATAGGAACAATGGCTTTTATGGAGAGGGTTTCAATTTGGTGGTGGTCTATAGGCCCCCCGGCCCATACTCACAATTTATAGAACAATTTAGTGACTTTCTTGCAGATCTTATCTCCCACTCTGATAGGATCCTAATTATTGGTGATTTCAGGCAGCTGATCCCTTAAAGGTCCCATATTATGCTAAATGCACTTTTTAAATGTGTTCCAACATATCCATGCGTCCACGGTGTGCCTAGAGACTGCCAAAATATCAAAAAAAATAACAATCTCTCCTTTTCTCACTCTCCCCTTTTCTGAAACCCCCACCCCTCCCCCCAAAAACACTCCAGTCAGAATTATCCCCTTTTCTGACCTCACAAACCGTAAAGCCAGAAGCTTCCACTGTGCAGCCCACACCCCTATTTCTTATTGGTCCACGGCCCTGACAGACAGAGGGCGAGGCGTATCTGGCTTCGCTTCCGGACAGGGGGCGGGGGGAGCTCAAAGATTGTATATTTACGAGGAGACCTGCAACTCTTTTTTTTAAAATAGGCCATTGTGAGATTAGCTGAACATCAGCATAGTACAATACATTATCTGAAAGTTTTTTTCAGCAAACAATTAAAGAAAAACGTATTAGGGACCACTAAGACCATATAATATGGTGTATAATAGAACCGAAAAGTGTATAATATGGGAGCTTTAAGGAAAGCCTTTGTAAATATTATAGATAGGTTTGGGTTCATCCAATAGAGACAGTGCATGAAATAGGCCACGCCCATCTTGGGGGAAAACATTGAACAGCGCTCCATCCACTTTGTATTGAAGGAGACCTGTCTTCTGCAAACAAACTTAATTAAAATGTAATCGAACATCCATTTAAGAAAAAAACGTTACTTTCTTGAAAGCCACGACTCTTGTTTGTCTATATGAGCTGTTTTTGTGAAAAATAATTGAGTAGTTTTCAATATTGAGGTGTTTTTGTCCGGTCGGACCGGGTCGGACCCATCGTGGGGGAGACCGTTGAAAACCGTTTCCATTCACTTTGTATTGAAGGAGACCTGTCTTCTGCAAACAAACTTACTTAAAATGTAATCGAACATCCATTTAAGAAAACAACGTTACTTTCTTTAAAGCCACGACTCTTGTCTGTCCATACGAGCTGTTTTTGTGAAAAATTATTGAGTAATTTTCAATATTGAGGTGTTTTTTTCCCGTCCGTGAGGGTTAGCCTATGGTTAGCCTACAGCAGAAGGCTAACATTAGCCTAGCATTCAGCTAACATTAGCCTAGCATTCAGCATACATTAGTCAAGAGTTTTGTCTCGATATTGAAAATTACTCAATACTTTTTCACCAAAACAGCTCGTATAGACAGACAAGAGTCGTGGCTTTAAAGAAAGTAACGTGTATTTGTGAAAGTCATGTCGTATTACGTTTTTTATTAAGTTTGTTTGCCGAATACGGGTAGCATTCAATATAAAGTGAATGGAGCGCTGTGAATTGTTTTCCCCCACGATGGGCGTGGCCTCAGATTATGACGCGTTATGCACTGTCTCTATCTGTTAATGAACCAACGCCCTGTGATGGAAACACATTGGACCTCATCCTCTCTTGTGGGATTGTGGTGACGGCCCTAAGTGTTTCTCCTGTCACTACTGTTATATCTGATCACTTTCTTATTAAGTTCGATGTTGCCCTGGACTGTCCTGGACTGCCCTAGCGGTGATGTTGGAGCGGTAGTAACCCGTCGCCATATTGGTACGACAACAGTAACAACCTTAAGGGAACAACTTCCCATAGTCCTGGCCTCTTTAGCACCTGTGACCGAGTCTGTTGATAGTCTGACAGATGCTCTGAACTCAACCCTCTCTACCCTTCTGGATTCAGTGGCACCTCTCTCCACAAAAACCAGATGAACAATGAAGACTTCTCCCTGGTTTAACGATGACACCCGTGCCCTGAAAAAGGACTGCAGGAGACTGGAACAAAGATGGAGGAAATCGAAGCAGGAGTCCATTTATCGGCCTTGGAGAGAGAGTGTTTCAACGTACAAACGTGCTCTCAATATAGCAAAATCGGCCTACTACTCTTGTCTCATTCATAGGAATAAGAGTAATCCTAAATTTCTATTTGACACCGTTGCCAAACTTACAAAAAAAACGCAATCGTTAAATGGCTCAATCCACACTGTGCAAAATTTCATAGATTATTTTGATAGTAAAATTACAAATATTAGAAACCAAATAACTTCAAATGGAACAACGAACTGCAATGTAGCTGTGTGTACTGGTAACATCGTCTTATTTAATACCTGCCTGCCTGTCACGTATGAAACACTTACTCAAATAGTCGGAAACTCGAAACCAACTACCTGCCTCCTTGGTCCCCTACCTGCGAAACTGTTCAAGGAACTCTGGCAAACTCTGGGTCCTACAATACAGGATGTTGTCAACCTATAACTGTTGCCCACTACCTTCAAGGCTGCTGTGGTGAAACCCCTTCTTAATAAACCAAACCTGGATCCAAATGAATTAAATAATTATCGTCCTGTGTCAAATCTGCCTTTTGTATCCAAAATACTAGAACGTGTAGTGGCGCAGCAGCTCTCTGATCATCTGACGAGTAATCACCTATTCGAACCATTTCAATCTGCCTTCAGGGCACGTCAGTCTACTGAAACCGCGCTCACTAAAGTGGTAAACGATAGTCCGTTGATGATGGATTCCAACACGGCCTCTGTTTTTCTACTATTGGACCTCAGTGCAGCGTTTGACACAATCGACCACGTCATACTCCTGCATCGGCTGGAAAACCTGTTTGCCGTTACAGGAATAGCCCATGCCTGGTTGAAATCATACCTATCCGGGAGAACTCAGTGTGTCTCTTACAACAACATAACATGCATTTTCACCGAAGTGAAATATGGAGTACCTCAAGGTTCTGTTCTCGGACCACTGCTGTTCTCGTTGTACATATCACCCATAGGTCAAATTATTTGTAGCTTCGGGGTCAACTTTCATTGCTACGCGGACGATACTCAGCTCTATGTCCCGGTCAAAGTCAAGGATAGTACCCAAATCACAAATTTAGAGGCTTGCTTATCTGCTGTTAAAAGCTGGATGTCGCAGAACTTTCTTCTCCTGAATTCAGAAAAAACTGAATTACTATTAATCGGTCCTGCGCACATTAGAAATCAGCTTGAGCAACTTACTATTAATTCCGACAATTGCTATCTCGCAAAGCTTAACAGTAAGACACCTTGGTGTTAAGTTCGATTCCAACTTGTCCTTTGATCAACACATCAAAGAAATGACTAAAATTACGTTTTTCCACCTACGAAACATTTCCAAAATACGATCCAGTCTGTCCATGGCTGATGCGGAAATATTAATACACGCCTTTGTATCTTCTAGGCTGGATTATTGTAACGCCCTACTGTCTGGATTGCCTAGGTCAAGTACTCGAGGCCTTCAAAAGGCCCAAAATGCTGCAGCGAGGCTTTTGACTAGAACTAGAAAATTTGACCACATCACCCCCATTCTAGCCTCGCTGCACTGGCTCCCCGTCCATGTCAGATCAGACTTTAAGGTGCTGCTCTTGACATATAAGGCAGTAAATGGGCTTGCACCTACATATCTGTCTGACCTGGTTACACTTTATGCACCGTCACGGGCATTACGGTCTATGAATAAAGAGCTCCTGTCTGTCCCCAGAGTCAAGAAGACTACAGATACAGATCAGACAATCTGAGTCTATCGAGGTGTTCAAATCGAGACTGAAGACTTATCTCTTTGAGCTAACTTTTAATTAGAAACCCGTGTTCTGTCTACTGGCGCGGGGTCGGATCGAGTGCCCCTGTCTGGGGACGGTTTCCCTGGCCGGGGCGGCTGGCGGGGCTTTGGTGGGTGGGCTGTGTTTGGTTAGTGGGGTGGGGGTGGGGCATGTGGGTGGCGGTGTGCCTGCCGCTGTCCCTTGTGTGCTCGGGGCTGGGGATGGCCGGGGGCGTGGCGTCGTCGGGCGGTGTTCGCAGGCGTCTGCTGTGGCGGCGTGCTATTGCTCTCTGGACCGTCAGGTGGGGGGTCATCGGGTGCTGCTTGTGTCATTGGTGCACTGATGGGTGGTGCTTTTAACAGTTTTTAATCATTTAGACATGGGTTGCTTTGATCGTTCGGTTAAAGCAACCTTTGCAACTTGCGTTTTAACTGTTTTTAATATTTTTTTAATCATCTTTCCCTGCCTGGCGGTCCGCTCTGAGTCGTCGCTGTGGGCGTCTTTGTTTTGCTGCCTGGCTTCGGTGCTCCTCTGGTTGGCCCTGGGTCTGGGCGTACCGGTGCATTACGCCCTTTTGCCTGTTGCCCTCGGCTTTTCTTCATTGGCCGGGCGCATCCGGACCAGCGTGTAGGTCGGGCCGCTGTGGCCGCTGTGTTTCGCTTAATGTTCTTTTGTTTCGCTCATTGCTTTTGTCTGTCCTCCTCCAGTTCTCTGTTCTCTGGTGGAGACGAGACAGCGAGGATCTGGTCCGCCCTCAGCATCTGAAGTCCTCATGCATCCACACTATTTTCATTTTTATATTACGTCATACTGTTTGACTTTGTTTTATTGTATGCAATGTGAAGCCCACTGAGGCAAATGCAAATTTGTGATTCTGGGCTATACAAATAAAATTGATTTGATTATTTGATTTGATTTGATTTGAATCAGCACATTTCTATTAGCTTGAGACTGTGCAGACATGTGAACATCTGTGATATGACTTGTTTCCTAGATATGTCATTGTTTTTGAGGTTGGATTTGCTTCTGGTCTTTGGAAGGTTTCTACAAGCTTCTACAAGACACCTTGTTGCAATTCCAACTCCTGACAAATATAAATCATTTATGGTCACTGATCACTTTATGGGCACTGTCTCTCTGACTCTGCATAGGGCATACTGGGCTCTGGCTTTGCCCTCAAAGTCCAAGAGCAACACAGGCAGAAACATTTTGAGAAGAGGCGTAACCCTGCAGCAGGCCTCATCCAGGTATAAGTAAAAGAAAAAGAAAATCAAACTTATTTCTGTTGTGTGCTTTGGACAGAAGGCTAAAACACTTGTATTTCTCCATGCAGGGGGCTTGGAGGTTCTATGCTACCAACCTTTCCCGTACGGACCTGCAGAGTACTTGGGATTTTTATGAGCAGACTGTAGCTGTTCCAATGTACAGGTAAGGGATTAAACTGTCTGATGAGTACTGATAAACATTTCTTTCAGCATTTTAATATCATATTATGCCCTTAAAACTGGAAAGCTGAACCTTCAAAGAATCCTCCTTTGATTGTATTCCAAACTACCATGTTGAATCATATGCTACTGTCTGTGTGTGATGAACCACACACACTGGGTCATTTATACAGTGCATGAGACTGGTGTTGGCAGTGACACAAGCTCCTCTTTGAAATGCCGTTCCAAGGTCAAACACTGCCAGTGGCTTCTCTGTAAAATTAACCACCTATTGTATTGCTGGCCAGCTGTATGAGTCAGCAGATAGGCTGCCGTACTTGACTTTCACAATGCAGATTTCTGCCTTCTATGGGTCTAGATCAGGCTGCTTGTCTGGTCTAGTTGTCTCACACCAGTAGTAATTTGAGGTGAAAAGGGGATGACCATTAGAACGGATAACTGCCAATCTCAATAAAATCAGGGTGTAAGTGCCCAACGGCCAGCTTTACCCTTTCAACAGAGAGCTGGTGAATCAGAATTGACACAATGACAAAATGTTTGTGTGTGTGTGTATGTGTGTGTGTGTGTGTGTGTGTGTGTGTGTGTGTGTGTGTGTGTGTGTGTGTGTGTGTGTTGTGTGTGTGTGTGTGTGTGTGTGTGTGTGTGTGTGTGTGGCGTGTGCGTGTGTGTGTGTGTGTGTGTGTGTGTGTGTGCGTGTGTGTGTGTTTGTGTGTCTTTTTCCCAGACTTATTCCACCTCTAAATCAGCTGGACCTGCTGAGGAATCTGAAGGGCAAGTCATTCAGGTATATATATCAGGCCCGCTGTCAAAGGGGGGAACACCTCTCCAGTTGTCCCAGGTCCTGGAGTGGGGGTGGGGGGGCACTGGGAGAAAGCACTTCTCTTACAAGAAAAGAAAAAAAAGAAAAAGAATAATTTTTCTGCTTTGATTACTATTACAAAAAAAAAGAAAAACACTTCCTCATCCCACTTCTGTTCTGGAGCATGTGATGGCAACATGGTGATTCTTTTATCCATGCAGAGCTGCAGGGGGAGGGGTAGCTGATCCTCCTCATTAACCTTATACGCTGTGGCATTAAATGAGGGTGGTGACGTCTGTCATGCAGCACGCAGACAAGCACCTGTAACAGCCTGTACCAACCACTGTGTCTCAATGTGAATTTTAGTTACTTTTTAATCTGAGTAACGGAGTAAGAGAGAGAGAGAGAGAGAGAGAGAGAGAGAGAGAGAGAGAGAGAGAGAGAGAGAGAGACTAGCAAAGTACCATACGGCACAGAAACCACCCCCACAAAAAAAGGTATGGTGTGCAACCAGAAGTTCTCGTTATGGATTAATTGATGTGGCCGGTTTGATTTTGACCTTTGAACGCAAAGGATGATTGGCCTGCACATATAGTGAGACTGAGAGTATGATTGGTAGTGCATAGTTGGTGGGCTGGAGAATCTCAATACATTCCTTTCCAGCATCCACAACCCACTGAAAAACTCATTGGCTCAGCCCATTCTCCAGATTAGTACTGCTAAAATACCATACCTAATGTTGTTAGGTCTGAATTTGATTATTATGGTTGCGTTCCGAATCGCATACTCTTTCTTTTTTCTATTCTACATACTACATCCGACGATAAAAAGAATCTAGTTAGGATGCAGTAGACATACTATTGGGACATACTTTTCTCTCTTATTTCATCATAACATTGCGCCTTGATCTTGCCTCTTGCTTTTATATCCGTCGCATCCCCGTTTGTTTTCATAACATGGACCTATAGGCTTCGTCGATGTTACGTCACTTCACGTGCGCACTGGATTGTGGGTCAGAATCGCCCAAATAGGATGCACTTTTCAACACTAACAATCTTGGCCGCATGAAGTAGACCATCCGGGTATTCTAACCATCCTAAATCTGGCCACAAGAATCGGGACATCCTAAATCTTTTTTCTACATACTATATAGTAGAAAGTATGCGATTCGGAACGCAACCTAAGTGTCACCACAGTTCAGGAGAGTGGCAACAAGGGATCCTAAGTCTTTTCGTATCTACTGCAGGGGCCTAGCTCCTGTCATGTGGTTGTGCCTGCTCAATGTGCTCATCGTCTTGTGTCGCCACCCATGCTCTGAGCATGTTTTTGTCCTCAGTTCAAATGTGCTAACAACTGGACACAGACAGAAACTTAATCCAAATACTTACAGGATGAGGGGCATTATTGTCCATCACTATTGCAACAGTGTCTCCAGTCATCTTCCTCTATTCTCTCCTCTGCCATTCCGTTGGATGACATCATGTGAGACCCACATGAACCTAGGTCTGTCATGTTGTCAGAAACATGCTTTTGCTTAATGTTGCTGTACGTCTGCCATATCAACTACATAAGAACAAATATGTCAAACTCAAAATCAGCGTGTATTTTTTTTTATTAAATACAATTATTTAACCTTTATTTTTCCAGATAAAACCTTAAGAACAGTTAGTTAAGTTGTTGAGTTCCACCGACTGGAAATCCAATGAATGCAATACGAATGGATCAAAACACAATGCACAATGTGGGTTTCCTGGTTTTAGTTTGTGTGGTGCACAACTGTTTTGTTCCACTGTCAGTGCAATTTTAGCAGTAGTAGGGCTGTACTACTGCTCAGTATAAAATGCTCTGATAACCTTGTACAATTCCTGTTCAGCACTGAACTGTAACCAAATACATCGCTAAACGTGGGTGAATGTTGCGCTCTAACTCATTAGATCTCAAACTCAGACAACTTAGACAAACTCATCTCCAAAATGAGTGATTACATTGCTAAGTATTTGCTAGGCGACTGTTTGCTAAGAAGCTCAAACATACCAACTTTAAAATGGGAATTTATTTCAGTGTTGTTTTAACTTTACAGCTTATTTCCATTGCCCACAAATGGTCAGAAATAAGTTTTTGTTGATTAAAACATTTAATCATTTCCACATATCCATTATCTAGTTATCCGCCAGCATTGGATTATATAAATTATTGTGCCTTGTCATATGTGTGACATGGATTTACATTGGCACAGCTTTTACCACCAAGCAGACTTAATATTTGACTTAATTTCTATCCAGAAGGAGATTCCGGGTTGCTTTACAAGTGATTCTGATCAAATTGTATCCAGATCAACAATTACAATGTGGACTGATGTTGATTATGACAAACAGTGTTATACATGACTGACTTGCATTGTGTTACAATTGCTGTCTTATCCCCTCACAGGAAGGAATCTCAATCAGAAACCTCTCCCAGGTCTGTGATAATATTGTTATTTTTTTATTTTGTTTCACCCTTTGGCCCTTCAAGTCTGCTCTTAGCTGCTGCTGAAGCACTCTTTTTGGAGGAGTGTGTGTATCTGTATCTGTATCAGAGTGTGTGTGTGTTTTGTGTGTGTGTGTGTGTGTGTGTGTGTGTGTGTGTGTGTGTGTGTGTGTGTGTGTGTGTGTGTGTGTGTGTGTGTGTGTGTGTGTGTGTGTGTGTGTGTGTGTGTGTGTGTGTGTGTGTGTGTGTGTGTGTGTGTGTGTGTGTGTGTGTGTGTGTGTTGTTAGACGATGTGACATCAGTGATATAATCTTCACCTGTGCCATGAGGGGTGCAGACTGCTGGACAGATCATCGTATGATTGTGGCTAAGATACGCATGACAGTTCGCCCTCCCATGCGGTGAAAGGGAAGTAATAGGAGGCAGTTGAAGGGGGAGAGTGAGAAAAGGAGAGTGTTATTTTTTTAAATATTTTGGCAGTCTCTAGGCACACCGTGGACCCATGGATATGTTAGAACACATTTAAAAAGTGCATTTAGCATAATATGTGACCTTTAAGAGTAATAATCACCAAGATTGGTTTGATGAAAACTCAGACAACATTCATGACATGCTTGAGAATATGCATAGATTGCATCGTATAGCCCTGAGGTTTGGTCTGAAGAGAAAATTCCTCAACAATGGAAAGACACCAACATTGTCACCATTTATAAGAACAAGGGTGATAAGGCTATCTGTGGCAATAGTAGGGGTATTTCACTACTGGCTGTTGCTGGTAAGGTCCTGGCTAAGGTGATGTTGAACAGATTGGTCAGTAACATCACAGAGTCAATGCTGCCTGAATCACAATGTGGCTTCAGAAAAAGCAGGAGTACGGTCGACATGATCTTTACAGCACGGCAACTTCAGGAGAAGTGCCGGGAACAACATCAGGATGTTTTTATAGCTTTTGTCGACCTCTCCAAAGCATTTGACTCTGTTCAGAGAGAACTTTTGTGGGAGAGCCTCCTTAAGTTTGACTGTCCCAAAAAATGTGTTAACATCCTCCATCAGTTCCATGATAATATGACTGCTAGAGTGACCATGGGAGGAAAAGAGTCCGCTCCTTTCCCTGTTCGTGCAGGCGTCAAGCAGGGCTGTGTGCTGGCACCTGTGCTCTTTAACATATTCCTTCTCTGTATTACTCAGCTTCTCCATAAGGGCATTGAGAATAACAGTGGTGTGCATGTAGACTTCAGATGTGTTACAAAGTTAGGACACCTGGTCTTTCAAAACAAGGATTTAAACCTCCACACCAAGGTGTCTGTGTACCATGCTGTCTGTATCAGCACTCTGCTGTACGGCTGTGGGGCTTGGGTCACTTACAGCCGCCACCTCAGGTCCCTGGAGAACTTTCACATGCGCTGTCTGCAGTGTATCCTTGGCATCACTTGGCGTGATCATGTGCCTCCTTCTGAAATCTTTGCAAAGACCAACTGTAGGAGTATTGAGGCTCTGGTCACCCAGCACCAGCTGAGATGACTTGGACATGTGGTGAGAATGCCCCAGGACCGACTGCCCCGCAGAGTGATGTACGGCCAGTTAAGTCATGGCCAACGCTCGGCTGGGGGGCAGAAGAAGCGCTACAAGGACCAGATGAAGACCACATTGAAGAAATGTAACATCAGCCCTGAGGACCTGGAAGTTACTGCTGCTGACCGCACCACATGGCGGCAGGTGTGTAAGGAGGGGACCCTAGGGCTGGAGGAGGACAGGACAGCCAGGAGACAGCAGAAGAGGGACAGGAGGAAAGCTCCTGTGAAGCCCTCGGTGTCTACTGACACATTTACATGTCCTACCTGTCAGAGATTATGTAGGTCTAGGATTGGGTTGTATAGCCACATTAAATCTCATAGATGGATGTGGAACAATGGGAATGGGTAGTATGTGCATTGTCACTACCTGGAGCTTGTTTGTACGGAGCCTGGGTCTGTTGAAGGTGGCTATGCTGTTTTTAGGCTGTGATAGCCATATGATAGGATAGGATAGGATAGGTAGAATCGACATTGACACTACCTGGAGCTTGCTTGTACACAGCCTGGGTCTGTTGAAGGTGGCTGAGCTGTTTGGGCTTTGGTAGCCATGTAGGGAACAAGTATGTAAGTGAGAAATTATGTTTTTGTTTATTTAAAAATGTTTTACAAAAAGGTTAAAAGTGGACGTCATCATCGAAATCGATGGACAACCGAGAAAAGAGAGAGAGTGTGTTGTGTGTGTGTGTGTGTGTGTGTGTGTGTGTGTGAGTGTGATGTGTGTGTGTGTGTGTGTGTGTGTGTGTGTGTGTGTGTGTGTGTGTGTGTGTGTGTGTGTGTGTGTGTGTGTGTGTGTGTGTGTGTGTGTGTTTGGTAGTTTCAAGATGTGCAAGGTCAGGCATGGATGTGGCTGTGTGTCAAGTGCCTCCTTCAAGAACGGTCCTGCTGCGTTTGCTCATACGGTGCTCAAAGACCAGCTCACTCTGGCTTCACTCCCAACTGGCAGCTTTGTTAAATATTCACCAGCTGAGCTGTTCTTTGTGACTCTGGCTTTCAAGCATCACCTTTTGAAAAAGTGTATTGTTTTAACACTTTAAGGGTCTTGCTTCATGAGAACCACACTGTTTTTGACTTAAGAAACACGTGTAATTAATGACAATGCAGTAACACTTTATCATGACTTTATCCTTTACTTTATAATCGATTTGACTCTGACAAATGATTATAAAAGGTTCTGGCAGGTTTTTTTTTAAAGAAAGAAAAAGACATTCAGTCATTTTGTGTCTTTTTAGTGTCCATTAATGAAATAATTGATAAAAAAGGTTGCACATGAACTATACAGTATATAATGGTTACAATAAAGTGTTACAGGCATCACAGTCTGGCCCTTCTGTGACTCTACCCACTGCTATTTGATCTTTTTGTGTCTCCTCTCCTGCCCACCCCTCCAGTAATGAAAATGCACAAAAAGATAGACTTTGCGGATGCTGTCCAAGAGCTCTTAGGTATAGTTACCGCAAAGATACTTACTACTGCACTGCAAGTCTGTGTGTCTTCTTACATTCCTACATATGTTCCTCTCCCTATTTAAACACTATTAAAGGCAGATGAATAACAGAATACAAATGATTATTTTTTTGGATAATATGTCACTTAGTTAATTTGGCTAGTTTACTGTTGACACTGTAGTGCAGCTATTCTACCGTTGTCTACATTAAAAGCTTTGTGATTGGTGGTGCACCCTGGTGCTCATTGGCCCACACTTCCTACTATTTTTCTTTAGAAATGCAGTTATACATCCTCGTGAGCCGCCTTGTCACAGTTGATTTATAGTTTCTGTTTAGCAATGTCTTTATGCAGTTGATTTGCTTTGCTGCCTTTTGTGCCTATTCAGCCGTTTTAAACTTCTTTTCAGCAGGCGAGTTTCCTAAAATGCATTTCCATTCACTGATTCCCATGCATCAGCCAGGCGGAGCATACAGTCTGATGGTGAATTAGTTTGCATGTTTTGTGTTCACTTTTTGCATAGAATGAGACCACAGCCCTTCCTTTTGAGACCTTGCTTTCCATGCATGCTCACTTGTAGCTTCCGGCTGTTTGCCTGACTCGCTGATGCTCTACTGTGTTCGTATGTGGACATGGCTCCCCCTGCTGTAGGACAATTCTCTTTTTGAGTTTCTTTTGAGGTAAGATTTAATATCACATAAGTGCTGAATTCGACAACTTACCAAGATTACAACAACTAAGCAAGGAAAATAACTTTTTGTTAGACAGTTTTACATTTCTTATTTAGTTTTTTTAACTGGTGGCTGGAGAAAAACAATTGAATTGGCTAAAATAACTTCTTATTACTTGCTCTCTACAGTCGGAAGGCCAGCCTGAAGGACAAGGTGTTCCCCAGTCCTTCCAAGCCTCCGGGGGCTAAGGCAAAGGCCCAGTCTCCTGGAGCAGAGGAGAGCCTTAATGAGAAGAATCGAGGACCAAAGCATGCCTTCAAAGTCCGGGGCAGCACCGCACGCCAAAACTCAGAGGGTGAGCCAACTCCAGACAGTACACAGTAACATGTTACCTCATTCATAATGAGTGTAGACCAGGGTTGACACATATGAACTCTTGGAGGACAGTACCTCTAGCAATAATTGTGTTCATTGTAAAATAAATAACCCATTCACTCTGTAATGGTATTTATGTTAAAAAAAAATATATATATATATATATATATATATATATATATATACATACACACACACACACACACACACACACACACACACACACACACACACACACACACACACACACACACACACACACACACACAAAGCATTTGTAACCACATGGCGGGTGTGGATATAAGTACTGAGCTCCCTTTGACAGAGCCAGGCTACCTTTTCCCTCTGCTTTTTAACGCTAAGCTAATATAAACGTAATGCAAAAAAAGATATACTTATTGCACATGCATACAAGTGGTCAGGAAGTTGGGATGGAGGGTGTTGCATGCTGTGCAAATAGTGAGGCCTTTTAAAGTTAAATTATTAATTTTGACTTTTGGCCATGGTCAATGTTATCATCTAACATCAAAGTCAGAATGTCAAACTGTTCCTTTTAACCAATATGACCTGATCCATGTTAAGTTGTTTTGAATCTCTTTAACGGTGTTAGGAACATTTAAATTAAGTTTCATGTTCTTTTACTTGCAGTTTCCACCAAAGACAGAAGCTTCCATTACAGTATACAGTATGTCCAGTGTTTTAGCAAGCCAATATATTGATCAGATCTTGGACAAACAGATTCTTTCATTCTTGCTTAATTGACGTTTTTACATTTATCTCACCGGAACTCTCCTTTGTTAAGAAACCAGTTGATTTTGAAGGATAAACATGACAACAAATCCCTAGCCTGGTGAGAGCAGCCTGATCCCTGAGCTTTACTTTGGTTTCTCTGCTATACATCAGTCAGTGCGGTTACATGGCACAACTAGATTAGATTATCACATATATCGAACTAGACACTTAACCAGTGTTGGGAATAACGCCGTTTAAAAGAACGGCGTTACGTAACGCCGTTCTTTTTTCAGTAACGGGGTAATCTAACTAATTACTTTTTCCGCCGTTACACCGCCGTTATCGTTACTGAACGTTAAATGCGGTGCGTTACTTTGAATTGATTGAATACACTGTGTAATCCGAACGCACCCCTGGCTCCATACTACACAAACTGCTAGTGAGGAGACCGGTGTGTGGATGACATTAGGCTATAACTGTCAGTTAGCGCCGTCACGTCAGTCAGCCGGAGCGCCTGTTAAGTGAAGTTTCTTTTTCTTTCTCTCTCTGTTGTGTGAGCGACGAGCGTGCACGTTGGCGCAGTAACCACCTATCAATCCACGGTTGAAACGTGCTCTCCCTGAATGTGTTTGCATCGCCCTTGTGAGTAAATGCATTGAGTTTCCCGATCTCTATAAATTATAATTTATGCACGCTATTAAACGGCCGCGATTCGCCGGTTGCAACAGCTGTTTAGCGTGTCATCACGAGCCGAATAGCCTATTGCTATTGTTCTTTTCCTGGGATCTGTATGCTGCTGTGCATGTTAAAGAAGGAAATAAACAGCGGATACATCCTTACTCCTCCTCTCATCGTCTCATGCTTCATAGTCTGACGTTTTTGGCCTGAAGTGGTGTTTTAGCCGACACCCCTGAAGTGAATCCAGTGATATATCATAGCAGATCAGCACGGTACATTCAGCAGTTTCCTCTACTACTTTTGTTGAGAACAAAGTAGGCCTTCTGCAGGTGCAGGATAAACCTCTTGCTGTCTGTTGATGTGCAATACATATTGAAGGTTATGTAGCCTACAAGTAGGCCTACCTGTCTGTTCTACTCATTTCAACTGACTTGTGAAAACTGCTCAGAAAAATCAAAATTTTGACATATAGCAACTTTTTTTTTTACAGTAGGCTAACGCTAATAGTTACTTTCCCTGGTAACTAGTTACTTCTATTATAAAGTAATTCAGTTAGTAACTCAGTTACTTTTTGGAACAAGTAGTGAGTAACTATAACTAATTACTTTTTTAAAGTAACGTTCCCAACACTGCACTTAACGGACCGTGTCACTTGTCTGAGTTTACATGGCCTTTCAGGAATCGGATAAATGTCCAATGCATGGCTGTCTCCATTGCGCTAGATGGCGCTGTAGCCCTTTCAACCATGCTTTCAACAAGTGTTAAAAAGAGCCACGTCCGGTTCTCTTCCGGCAACAACCCATGGTGTAGCCTATTACGCGCAGGCACACAAGCACAGAACGAGAAGTCCGGTATGCGATGTAGAACGAGAAGTCCGGTATGCGATGTACGATCCCTGTTTACATGCAGAGAGAATGCCGACAACGAACGACTTATCTAGGTGTTCTTATCCGACATCTCTTGTCCGTTATCGTGCCGATTTGGGTGCGAAGTAGATCGGATAAAGGTGTTTACATGCAGTTTAAAAGTCCTGTTGAAGTCTTATTCGTTTAGTTACCCGATTATGAGTCTGCATGTAAACGCGTGTTAACTTTAGAGAAAGTCCAGACTGATCTGTGAGAGGGAAGGTAATAACACTTAATAAATTGCAGATATGCCTCTTTAAGACACAGTCATCATTGTGCAGTACTTGTCATGCAGCAAACATATGAAGAAGACAGGGAGATTTTCTACACACAATGGCCCTCATTTATCAAACTTGCGTGGAAACTGGTGCAGATTCTGGCGCAAATACCTCCCTACGCCAGGTATCGCGTGGGATTTATCAAACAGTCGTATCTCGCCAATCTCGGCGTAGGCCTACGCCACGCCATTATTGATAAATGCAGCGGCTGAAAACAATGGTACCACGCCCCTATATTTTCTCAGTTTAGAGGCCTCGCCCAGAGGTTTTGCGACATGGATATGCGCAATACGGCACTTCCCTGAAGTAGAAATTGACAGAAGAACAGCGAAAGTAGAAAAAAAAAGAGTTTCATTTCGGAGCATTAGCCTACAAGCAGCATCAAATAACGACAGAAGGCAGCAGTCAGGAAGGAAATAACTGCTGCGGTGAACAGCGTTGGTGTTGACTCAAAATCGCCACTAAAAAAAGCGTGTTGCTGTTCTGAAATGCAACCAACTGGGGGTGCGGGGCTGCGGGCATAATATAAGTGGTGGAGGAGAAAAAGACGCACCAACTGTCCGATAATGGTCCCCATAAAATAAATAGAGGTCTGCAGAGATTTGAATGATTAGAATGTATTGGCCCTTTTAGATAGCACTACTCAAAAGGGTTTTAAAAACTAAAAATAACACATTTAGCGTTTTACTGTATGACAGCATGCGCTTGGCACGAGTGGTCAGCCCGGCCGTCAGCTGCACAAGCCGACCCTGCAGCGATCAGCTGTGAGAGCGCCCACTGTCCTGCTGAGCTGCTCCACCAGCAGATCGGAAAAACGTGCCGGTTAAGGTGGAAATAAATCGCTCGCTTTAGCATCAATCAGAGCCGGCCCAAGCCTTCAGGGGGCCCTAAGCGAAATATGATTAGGGGGCCCCCCTCCAATGTTAGTGCTGCTGAAACTATAGATGTTTATTAAATATCATTCACACACCCAGTGTTTTCCACTAGTGCCTCCACTGTGCGGCTGTGCGAAAGTATTAGACAGCCGAGATTCAGACCCTCCTAGGGGGGTCCGGGGGTATGCCCCCCGGGAGATTTTTTCAACCTTTTTAAAGTGAAATGCATGAATCTGGTGCACTTTGAGAGGAAAATTAAGAGGCTAAATCTGAGAAATTGTGTGAACAAATAATTTGGAGACACTGGGTCAGATGAATTAGAAGCTATTGAAGAAGGACACATGGATTTAATATTAACCCTTCCAACCCGGAGCCCGCAGTACTGCGTTCTACTGCGTTCTGTCGGTGATTTCGTTATGTTTTAATACATTATTTAACATTATTAAATCGCAGCAATATGGTTTAAGCATCTCCGGAAAGCTGGGATTCTGCCCTTTCCGGGATATATTCTCGCGATAGTATACGTGACTCACAGCCAGAGATATGTTGCTGAGAGGCGCGAAAATGTATCAATCCTTTCCCTTGCGCTACTGGCTGAGCCGCTTGTCAATCAACACCCTTTCCCTTGCGTGATTGGTAGAGCTGCTTGCTGTCAGAAAAAACCATCCAATCAACTTAGTGTAATCACTAAGGACCTCCCCATTACTTGTCAAACAACATTCACTGAACAAAGGACAACTATTCTTGCTCCTATTTCGACTTCACCATGGCGCGGATGTTGAGCTACAGCTGAAGCCCGCGACGAGATTCAGAGGAGCAGTGACGAAGAAGACGCCAATTCCGACATTGAGGGCTTTGACGAAGAGGAATATGAAGATGACATGGATCCATTTGAAGACGGGTAAGAGCATTTATTTGACAAAACGTCTGTTTTTGTAATGGAAGCTAAGTGTGAACATGTAAACTAGCTTGAATGTTGCGTCCGTGACATGACCGATTTTTTTTTGGAACTGACGTGACAGAGCTGTATACTCTTGTCGCCAGCCTTCTGTTGTTTGAAAACAAGTAATAGTTTTCAAAAGGTAGAGAATAGAAATATATTTCAATAGTCTTACTTTATTCTCCGCTAGTGTCTGTGCATTATTGATTTAGTGGGTGCAACAATGTAGGCTAGGTTCAAAACAGTACAATCTTCCCCGTGTGTCTCAATTTTGTTTGCTAGCTGTCTCGCGTAAATGGACACCCGTGTGTGTGTGTGTGTGTGTGTGTGTGTGTCAATATTTTTGCGTATGAGTACGAAAATGGTGAATGAACCGGCATAGGCATTAATCGGTGGCAGTGCAGCGCTGTCTGTTGTGGAAGATGGAAAGTCGTCATTTAGTCTGGCTGAGGGGAGGAGACAGAAGTTACGAGAGAGAGAGAAAACAAACAAACTGTAGTAGGCTATACAGCTGTTTATAAACTAATTTATTTTAGAAATTGCAAATGAAGCTCTGTGTGTAAATGTAAGCTAGCTTGAATTTTGCATTCTTGACATTACAGGGACTGATTTCTCTATTGATAGCACTACTTTTGTTTACTTTTGTTTGAAAATAATAGTAATAGGTGTGTATTCTGTGTAAAAGTATTTCCCTTTACAATTTACAAATAGTACAGAATGGAAATGTTTTTGCATCGACTTTTATTACACTGTTGTTTGCAAATACAAGTTGTGAAGTTTGAATATTTTTGTTATGAGATAATGAGACTGATTTCTGTGAATCTGTGGTCCAGGTCCAGGAGAAGAGGAGAACCACCCGCAAAGAGGTCCCGTGTCCCAACTCCACCAGCACCCCCTACGCAGCAGCGGGCTTGGAAGACTGAGGAAGACCAGGACACCGCTCCTCCTGTCTCCAGGTTTCAACCTGCACACACCCCTGGCCCACAGCTAGGCACGCACTTCTACACACCAATTGAGTTCTTCAAATATTTTTTCACTGCACACACTGTACACACACTCTGTAGCAACACAAACAAACAGGCTGCCAAAAAAATTGCCATGGGTAAAAAGTTTAAATGGACTGATTGGACAGTTGAGGAGTTTTACAAGTACATTCGACTCCTCTTTTACATGGCCCTGGTTAGACTACACCACATTGCTGATTACTGGAGGCAGAACCACAGTTTAACCTGTCCATTTGCCGCAACAGTCATGAGTAAGGACAGATTTGGTGTCATCTCCTGGAACTTACAGATAAGTGATCCAGTTGATTTTAGTCATGTTTTTTGCAGTTCCCAACTTTTTTTGGGAAAATGGCAGTGCATTATAGAAGCTAATACTTTGTATATGGGGATAATGCTTTCGCTCAGCAGGATAGTCTTTTTGTTTTCATGCCTGTTCACTTTTCTTGGCTCATTTGTTGTCTGTCTGTTCTCTTCCAGTTTTCCCTGGTGGAGACGAGACGGTGTGGATCAAGTCCTTCCTCTGGCAGCATCTGAAGTTCTCCTGCATCCACACTATTCATATTTTATTTTAGTATTAGCATGTTAACATTAGTCAATTATTGTATTCCTTCATGATTTTTTTGTATTGTTTGTACAAGTGACATCTATTGCATGATGTCCATCTTGGGAGAAGGATTTATTCATCTGTCACTCCATGACATTTCTCAATATTTTTCCCATTAAAGGGACTTTTTTCTCAGTGGAGAAGAAATGTGAAGCCTACTGAGGCAAATGTCTATTTGTGCTATTGGGCGTTAAGAAACTGTTGGCTTGGAATAAAGGTATTATTTCACACAAATTTCGAATTTCTTTAAAAATCGGACTTCAAATTTCAACATTGATGTCAAAATATTTTTTTTACATTGGACTAGGGCAAAATTGAACCTTCCTCTCTGAGAGCGGAGAGTGTTCTGAACATTTTGATATGAATCACCTGGGTATTATGTTATCTACTTGCCCTCTAAATTGGTAATTTATAAAAGCATGTCAAATCGAGAAAATGCCCTAAGATCTCAACCCAAAAAACTTTTGGACAAAAAGATCATTTTAGTCATGTTTTTTGCTCTTCCCAACCTTTTTATGGAAACATTCTAGTACATTTTAGAAGCTAATGTTTTGGAGAAGCAATTTCAAGAGTCAAAATAATTTAATCAGATGAATAAAGGTATTATTTCACACAAATTTTGAAATTTTTCAAAAATCGGACTTCAAATTTCAACATGTATGTCAAAATATTTTTTTTTTACATTGGCCTAGGGCAAAATTGAACCTTCCTCTCTGAGAGCTGAGAGTGTTCTGAACATTTTGATATGAATCACCTGGGTATTATGTTATCTACTTGCCCTCTAAATTGGTAATTTATAAAAGCATGTCAAATCGAGAAAATGCCCTTAGATCTCAACCCAAAAAACTTTTGGACAAAAAGATCATTTTAGTCATGTTTTTTGCTCTTCCCAACCTTTTTATGGAAACATTCTAGTACATTTTAGAAGCTAATGTTTTGGAGAAGCAATTTCAAGAGTCAAAATAATTTAATCAGATGAATAAAGGTATTATTTCACACAAATTTCGAAATTTTTCAAAAATCGGACTTCAAATTTCAACATGTATGTCAAAATATTTTTTTTTTACATTGGCCTAGGGCAAAATTGAACCTTCCTCACTGAGAGCTGAGAGTGTTCTGAACATTTTGATTTGAATCACCTGGGTATTATGTTATCTACTTGCCCTCTAAATTGGTAATTTATAAAAGCATGTAAAATCGAGAACCAAAAAACCAAAAAACGTTTGGACAAAAAGATCATTTTAGTCATGTTTTTTGCTCTTCCCAACCTTTTTATGGAAAAATTCTAGTACATTTTAGAAGCTAATGTTTTGGAGAAGCAATTCCTAGAGCCAAAAAAATTTAATCAGATGAATAAAGGTATTATTTCACACAAATTTCGAAATTTTTCAAAAATCGGACTTAAAATTTCAACATTTATGTCAAAATATTTTTTTTTTACATTGGACTAGGGCAACATTGAACCTTCCACACTGAGAGCTGAGAGTGTTCTGAACATTTTGATATGAATCACCTGGGTATTATGTTATCTGCCTGCCCTCTAAAATGGTAATTTATAAAAGCATGTAAAATCGAGAAAATGCCCTTAGGGTTCAGAGGGTTAATATAAAATAAAGCATTATGAAGGGTCCTCTGGGTTGGGCTTGGAGCTCTTTTTCTTTTACGGGACATATTTCTCTGCATTATAGTGAATGCATTTAAATGCAGTGTGAGGAACTAAGCAGAAGAACTCTGTTGTCCAGCTACTGTATCTTTTTTTCCACAGACATGGCTGAAATAGGCTGTATAGACTATACACAGTGTATGGGCAACTGAGGGCAGCCCCATTTCCAATTGTTTTTAAATAAACTCAATACACACTGTGCATGGATGTGAACGTGACATGATCAGATAATTTTGGATTTCCTCCCAGATGAACTGATTACATTTTTAGGCTATTAATTATCTAGACCAAAACATTTTATTCCTTTTTTTGTATGATAACTGACATTTTCACAATATGATGTTACTATCAAACACACAAACTAAAAAAAACAAAAAACAAAAAAAAAACATTTTTCTTTTTTTTTTGGAGGGGGCCCCCCAGGGCAGTCGGGGGCCCTAAGCGGCCGCTTAGTTCGCTTATGCCTCGGGCCGGCTCTGGCATCAATGACACATTAAAAGAGGAACTAACATCTACAAAGTGCGTCAAATAAATAAAATGTTAAGCTGAATGTTGTGCCGTGTATTTTTTTGTATCATAAAGAGCAGTGTAGGCCTACTACATATTTAATACTTAGGCTAACATTTTGAATGAATGCAGCCCCCGTGCCTCAGTGTCCCCCCAGCTGCTCCAAAACGGAGACAACTGCCCTTACGCAATCCCATGCAGCCCTCCTAAGTGGCCGGTGTGCGCACTATTGAATCAGCTCTCCTACTCAGTTGCACACCATAAGCTGCTCATTTTTAAGTGATTAATATCTTTATTTCGGTCTTATTTGCACTGCATTTGTATTATCTTCTAATAATTGTCCAACAAAGTCATCGGCTACCCGGCACAGCCTGCACTGCGAGTCCAAGCTGTTTTCAAATTTGCGTACACGAGCTGAGAGCTGGCGTGGGATTTGAGCGTACCCTACGCTCACGTCCATATTGATAAATGCCGAGATTTGCGTGGAAATGTACGTACACCCATTTTTCTGGTCTACGCAAGATTGATAAATGAGGGCCATTGAATCCAATGTTTCAAAGTTATGTGGAGGGAACAGAGGTCTGTAAGTTTGGATGTTGTTGTCCAGCCATTAGAGCAGAACTGCATCCATGTGTCTTCCTGGCCACTGTATCACTATCAACAAATATACTTATTCTGCTTCACCATTTATTTGCCTTTTTGTTAAACAATTTGAATCAATTCTCATTAGTTGTTTCTCTCCTTCCACTTCATGGCATGTTAAAGTGCTGATTGAAATGCAGGAAGAAGACTTGGGACTGAAGAGTTCTACAGGTTAGACAAGTCCTCATGACATGTCTTCTATTTAGATTGCAATATACCCTGGAATGTTTAGATGTATATATGTGGTATAAAGCTTTGTTATATGTTAAATGTAGATGTAAGAGAAGAGAGACCAGCCTTTTCAAACATGAATCAGAAACCATTCGGTGGACCCTCAGATCCCCATGTTTGGAATTGATTTGTCTGCCATAGTCATCCTTCTAGGATCCATAACCAATCTTTTTCCATGTCTCTCCTCTCTCTCTCTCCTTGCAGCAATTGAAGGTTTAATAAGTAAGACATTGGGATATTTGTTGGCTGGCTTCTATGGGGCAAGTCAACTTCACTGGGAGAAACCTGCATGCTGAAATCTGCTGAGATTTGTTCACTTGACATGAACCCTTTTTATTTGGATTTCTTTCTTGTATAGGTTCTTCCCCCAATACAGTCTGAAGCATGATATTAGCTGAGAAAGCGCATGAAACGATTTAAGTATTTATGAGGATTCTTAGAACTCCATACAAATGACTCCAGTATTTATTTACAGTATTGGGAGGCTAAGTTAATTGTGGGTTCAAGTCAAGTGGTGCCAAGACAATCCAAAATTGACCCAGAGACAGTATGCCCAAAAGCCCTGCTCTTGCATGAAGAGACCTCACTTTCCATACCAGATTCTCTGGTTATTTTTGATTAACAGTGATCAGGCGTTGACACCTTTGCCTCTCTGCAGATATGCACCAAAATCCATATTTTAGCCTTCTGGCTGAATTCAATATGCCAGTTCAATGCTCATCTACACTGTAATTGGTGGTGGGAAGAGAGTACTTGTGATTAAAGGTTCCAGTAAAGCTTAATCCCATCAGCACTATCCTTTCCTTCAATTCTGCACAATTCTTCTTTTTTTCTCCTTTTACTCCACAAAGCCCGCTCACTATGCTCACAAACTGGCTAACTGGCTTGAAACCAACTTGGTAATGGAATTATGCACCTTTAAAGCTAAAAGCAACAGCTTTGCTTTGCTTCTGCTGTAGGCGCAGGTTGTGTGAAAGAAGGTGAAATATTCTTTAACAGTGTTCTTGTCTTTGCTGTGTAGAGGCGAGCCTCCCAGGGGAGGAAATTGGTGATGATAAGAGCTGCCACTGTGACTTTCTCACTCAAGACTTACCCCCAGGCTTGAAGGTTACAATAAGGGCAATCTGGTAAGGATTGGCTTTAATACCAAATTTGTATGGTTCTGCAATGTAATCTAACACTTTTATTTGACTTCTTTGCTTCACTAGCTCTCATAGTGTTTACATTATTTTTCCAGTTTATTGTAACTGAAACATAATGGAATGTGGTGACTTTGCTAAAGAGAAGCAAAGAGAAGAACACAAGCAGTCATCATGTCAGTTATAATGCAATCAGATTTAAAACAATTGTCCAAGTTAGTCAAAGGCCGAAACCCAATTATCTATTGGGGTTGGGGGCAGGGGTTTGAAAAATTCCCCCTATGAAATGGGACTTCACTAAAGGTCCGCTTTGTCATCAGCAGTTGTCGGTGGCGTGAGGAGTAACCGACATGCTAGCTAGGCTGGTCTCGGGCTCTGGCAGAGAATCTTACCTCTCTTAGAAACTTGCAATTTTTGTCTCAATAAGATTACCTGTATAAAAAAAATTTAATAAAACATGCATAAGTGCACTGCCGTCTTAGAGAGTTGCTGCTGGTAGACTCTCATTCCATCTGGTCCCGTCCAGCTCCTGGTGGAATTTCTCGTCGGCCACCAACGTGAGGAACAGCTGTACATCATCCAGCGACCACAGTGTGGTTGATGCCAGTTTTATAAGAAAAAACAAAAACCGTAGAGACAACAAGCTCTGAAACTGTGTAACAGTAGCTTGGCTGTTTGTTGTGAAGGATAGGGCGACACCCACAGATGAAACTCTGACCAATCAGAGGACTGCACCCTGCAGTGTTTCATGTACCTGGAACCTTGATGGAGTAGGTAAATCAAAGTAGGTACCAGGTACTTTTTAATAGTGGAAAACGAAAAAATGTGACTAGAGTAGATTAGAGCTGGTACCATGTAGTTGAAATACACCGCATAGCGGTTAAGGCCAAGGTGTGAATTGGGATTTTTTTTTAGAGCTAAACTAATCTGGAAGATAAATTGAAGTTCATTGGTAAAATTATTACCAAAACAGTTCGTTTTCACATCCATCAGAGTTTACAGACTTTGAAGTTAATCTTTGACCCACTGATTTTACTGTAATTGTGTGTGCACAATTTTCCTGTGCAATGTCAGATAACTAACATGGCTCCATTTCTGAGTTTTTTCCAGAGCCCTCAGGCCAGTCAAAATATCTGCTGTAAACGAGGGCCTGGTATAGTGGGGTCTGTGTCTGATGTGAATGTTCCCTCCCTCAGCATCATGAAGTTCCTGGTTTCAAAGAGACGCTTCAAAGAGAGCCTGCGGCCTTATGATGTCATGGATGTGATTGAGCAGTACTCTGCAGGCCACCTGGACATGCTATCCCGCATTAAGAACCTGCAGTCCAGGCAAGTCCACGTCATTATACAGCTTATTTGCACCAGGTCAAATCTGACCGGCGATTTCATTTTCACAGATTGAATAACTCATTCAACTGTCACTTTCACGGTGTACTAATATCATAGGTCAGGTTGCATATTAAATGTAACATGGGAGCATTTTCAGAGTAAATTTCTTGTGTTCAATTATTATTTTTAATTCAGTTCAATAGCAGTGATGTCAGTCAGTAATACAGTGGTGATAGTGTCACTGGAAGCACACATTTTGGAACACACAAGTCACTGATTTGCCTGTTTCATTTGTCCAACACATTTGTGTTGTATCAGATCTCTGTTGTCCATCTGTGACCTTATATCCAATCTGATTCACTCCTCAAGCTTTGAATGCATCACAAATTCATTTTAGATATAACATCGATATGTAACTCACATGGTTTTCTATATCAGTTCTACCTCCTGCAAATTAGGATCAATATATTCCAACAGTGCGCTACATGCACTTTTCATCCACCAAGCAAGTCAGACTCAGCGTATGTCTTGTGTGTGTGGAATATATTTAAAGTTGTTGGTCGTAGCTGATGTGATTCCCACGTTGCTTCATTTTGCATTGCGCTCATATCGTCTCTGTGTGCTTTGCCAGGATAGATATGATTGTGGGGCCCCCCTCTCCCATCAACACCACGCAAGAAGTCCACTGAAGGTCCTAGGTTAGGTCAATAGACTGCACCTCTAGAATGACCATTCTACCAGCATTATATTCCTTATACCATAGTCTAAATATTAAAGCAGCCTTATTATTTCAATAGACAAAACCCCTTTTGAGTTCAAGCCATTTGACCTGTCTCATTTAGCCAAACAATACATGCTGAGATAAGAGATTTTTAAAGCCTCTGGAAACCTGGTCTAAAATAGTAAAATTCAGTAGACTATATGATATCAAATCAGGTGTCTTAATAAGCTTTTACAAAAATCAGTTTGAAAATCATTTCTAAATATTATAAAACCTTGTGAAAAAAAACATAGCTACGTATGTAACTACGGTTCTATGAATTTTGGATGACCGCCAGAGGCGGTGCTTTAGCACTGGATGTTCCATCTCGCACATGTTGAGGCGCAGGTCAAGTAATTATACCAACAAGTCACCTGTGACACCTGGGTGACCGAGTATACATCAGGTCGGCAATACGTTATCTAGACGGAACTCTTGTCGCCACACCCCCTTTGGGGGGGGGAAACAATAGCGCTTACAGCATAGACAGTGACAGCGCGATCATTCAAAATAAGCCGTTATAACTGAAATCCACAATGTCCAGAGTTGTTGAGTGGTTTACAAAGTAAAAAACAAACATCATCGTTTTATCCTTCGCCATGCCCCCAAAAATTCCCCTAAAGAAGGGCTTTATGACAGCAGGAAGCTACCGGCTTCCCCTGTGCTCTGCATTCAGTGGGAGTTTGCTATCGTAAAGAGCCGTTTGGACCGTTGTTAAAGTCTAGTCAAGGCATAGCACTATACTATTAACATAGTAAGCATTATTACAGACGATAAAACTTATAATAACAATTATTTCACGTGTAATCATCTTACCTAGATACTCAATGAGGTAAAGATATATATCAGGGCATGATATCTCTGCCAATGGGTCGGATCACTGCACCAGCTTGATGCTGAGAGACTAAAAAAACATGGTTTTAGATTGATAAAATTAATAATTTATAAGTGTCTTTAACGTTATCTAGCTGGCAGAGTTGTTGAAAAGGAACTTGACATTGTGTCTTTCGGTCAAATTTTAACTTAGCCAACTGATCCTTTTACTTTTGTGCTGTTTTGGAATGCAATTTTGCATTATAGTCAATGGGACGTTCGCATTGTTTTCCCCCCAAAGGGGGCGTGGCCATGTCAGAATGTTGATTGCCGACCTGATGTATATCTATATATTCCCGAAGTCACCAGAGGGTCTGTTCCAACTGGATCTTCTTGCAGAATCTGAGGATTCTGGGTGACAGAGAACTCTGGCTGTCCATAATTCATAGCACCGTAGTTACATATGTAACTCTCCTTCATTTCATTCTTACTGTTCCCCTCTGCCCTAGCACTGGATGACTTATACCAGAAAGGTCACAAAGAGTACTCACTAATTAAGGGCTCGGAGCCATCGACAAGACAGCCGTCACCACAGGAGGAGGAACAGCAACATTTACTCTGTAGAACCGCGTAAACGTACATGATGAAGACCATGTAGTCGCGGAGCAAATGTCCTGAAGAGGAACCCCCTTCAAGGTAGCCCATGGTGTAGCCATACTCCTGTCAGAGTGGCACTTAACGGCCAAGGGCACGGGGAGCAACTGTGCTCTATATGCATTCAAGACCACATCCACAATCCAGTGGGAGTGTCTCTGTTTGGACAGGGCAGCCCCCTTCCTGCAGCCCCCGTAACAGACAAAGAGGTTATCTGTCTTACGCAAGCTGGTTGTTGCTTCAACATATGCCCTAAGTGCCCGCACCGGGCACAGCGGGTCTGATATTCTTTCTGCACCCCCTGGTGAGCCTGGGGATTGAAAGCAGCCGACTCGATTGATTGGTTTACATGATGGGGAGAGAATCATTTGGGTAGGAAGGATAGATTTGGCCAGTGCACCACTCTGCGATGTAAGGCTCAGAATGAGGCACAGAGAAAACAGAGGATTGAGGGGCCTGCCTAAAAAAGGCATTCACATGTGCAGATGAAACCGGAGCTTCATCTAACCCCAGACTTGGCATGGCCATATGCACGGCTGGTCTAACAGTGTCACGGACGGACACTGACCCTCTAGCCGAGTTGCCCACCTGTAAAGAGATTACAGGAAGCAGCTGTGGACAGCATGTCATCCTCTGAGTAAGTTGCGCAGCCGCAGCTGGTAATACCGTCAGTTGGTTGGAGGTTTTGTTGGAGGGCTTTAATCTGAGCAAACTCGTTTAGAAGAGAATCCACTTTGTTAGCCAAATTGTCAACCTTACGGGACTCCCTGGGGGGTCCACCAGCTGCCGGCGCAAGGCGTCTGGTGCCAATAGGACCAACACTCGAAGGGGGCAGCCCTGGTCCGCCCTCCACTTCAGCCAACCTAGCTAGCCTCAGTGCATGAAACTACAGTGGGCGTTTAACATGTCGGGAAAACTAATTATTACCTACTTCCGCTCAATTATCATTTCCCTTCAGTAGTCAGTCTGGGTCAGCGGTATATTCGTGGGTATTCTCCCTGGCAGATTTCTACCTGTCCAATCAGCGAGCAGAGGGAGTGGCTGAGAACAATGATATGCGCCAGTTTCAGTTGTAGTCAGAAGCTGGTGCATGACATACGTCACGACCAAATGTTATGCGATTGGTTGGCAGATCCAGAGTGGCACTGGGCAGATCCAATAGTTTTAAACTTCAACAGACACCCGCCTCCAAGTGAGTTTACGTTTGTCAATTGAGTGATTCCAGACCTTCTGTACAAATGAAGAAATGAAGTACGATGGTCTGGTAGCACCAGGCTAATTAATAACACAGCACATCAAGCTAATGACATGGACCTGCGACCCCTTCCCCTGCAGCTCCGCATGGATAAAGTACTCAAAATGTTGCATCACATGCTGCAGCACAGTGGGATGAGGATATCCTTGTTGAGTTTGGTTTTATTTTATTTTAGTAATAGTGCGCAAAGCAGCTTCTTCTTCTTTTTCTATTTTCTTGTAAGAGAAGTTTTTTTTTTCTTTTTCTCAGAAAAACGGCAGGCCTGCCCGCTTACTCACATAAACGCTAAACAAGGGCAAACTGCGCCCAGCTGTCAAACTTTGTGTGTAAACTAAGTATATACTTAGTGCAAATTCCTTAGTGGATACTGTGCTAAAACGGAACAGATCCTTTCTCAGTGGATGTGGCCCTTACTGTGTCATAAGAACCAGAGCATAGCCCGCCTCCTCCAAACCACAATTCTGGGTAACACTTTATAATAACTATCCGTTGTAACTTGTTAATAGATCATTAGTAAACTCTTAATCAATGATTATTAATAATTTGTTAAGTGTTTGTTAGCAGTTTGTTAAGGATTTATAACAATGGTAGATAGTTAATAGCTTAATAATTGAATCAGTTCATCTGGGAGGTAATCCGAGATTAATTGATCACGTCACGTTCAAGTCCATGGCATGCACAGTGTGTATTGAGTTTATTTAAAAATATTTGAAAATGGGGCTGCCCTCAGTTGCCCATGCACTGTGTATAGTCTATACCTATTTCAGCCTCGTCAGGTATCTCGGATTACCTCCCAGATGAACTGATTCAATTATTAAGCTATTAACTATCTACCATTGTTATAAATCCTTAACAAACTGCTAACAAACACTTAACAAATCATTAATAATCATTAATTAAGAGTTTACTAATGATCTATTAACAAGTTACAATGGATAGTTATTATAAAGTGTTACCCAATTCTGTAAACTTAATCAAATTTAAATGACATTATTTTTGGATTGATAAATATGCCTAACTTTGAACAGATGCTTACTATCATGCAGCTAACTCCCCAATTACAAAGTTAGAAGGATTTTTGGGATTTGGGTTTACAGTGGCTTCAAAGATTTTACATTAAATACAACCAAGAAAAGTGTTAGATGTGTGCACAGCCTCGAGGATGTTGTGAAGTCACTTAGGGGCACTTTACACGGCCACGCAAAACGGTGCATACGCAGAAAAATTCTGCGGTTGCAGTATCAGGGTTCTCAACTTTTGGAAATTGTTTAGAGTGAGACAGAAGCGAATTCCCCATGCTCGAAGCGCGCGAGCAAATTTTTTTTTGTATTTATTTAATAATTTAAAGCATAATAATGGTTTTTAACACAAGTTCAGTTCAGTATAATTTCTTTGCTTTAGTTAAAATATAGCCTATTGTAGTCATTTTATGATGAAAGTAAAACTGGATTAATACCAAATGCCAGACTAGTGAGATGGGTGTAGGCCTAGGGTAGTTGTTCGGGGTAGTTATTTCAGTAAAACTCTTAGTTCAGTTCAGCAAATATGGATACTGGATATTACTGATGCTCGCTGTTGTAGCTTCGAGTGGCAGATTTTGAGGCCTTCAGGATTGGGGTTGCTTTAAGAGTCTGGGCCTATTATCTCATAATCCGTATGAACCAACTGGCCCTAAGCGAAATATGATTAGGGGGCCCCCCTCCAATGTTAGCGCTGCTGAAACTATAGATGTTTATTAAATATCATTCACACACCCAGTGTTTTCCGCTAGTGCCTCCACTGTGCGGCTGTGCGAAAGTATTAGACAGCCGAGATTCAGACCCTCCTAGGGGGGTCCGGGGGTGTGCCCCCCCGGGAGATTTTTTTAACCTTTTCAAAGTGAAATGCATGAATCTGGTGCACTTTGAGAGGAAAATTAAGAGGCTAAATCTGAGAAATTTTGTGTGAACAAATAATTTGGAGACACTGGGTCAGATGAATTAGAAGCTATTGAAGAAGGACACATGGATTTTCCATAAAAATATTAATTTAAAATAAAACATTATGGAGGGTCCTCTGGGTTGGGCTTGGAGCTCTTTTTCTTTTACGGGACATATTTCTCTGTATTATAGTGAATGCATTTAAATGCAGTGTGAGGAACTAAGCAGAAGAACTCTGTTGTCCAGCTACTGTATCTTTTTTTCCACAGACATGGCTGAAATAGGCTATAGACTATACACAGTGCATGGGCAACTGAGGGCAGCCCCATTTCCAATTGTTTTTAAATAAACTCAATACACACTGTGCATGGATGTGAACGTGACATGATCAGATAATTTCGGATTTCCTCCCAGATGAACTGATTACATTTTTAGGCTATTAATTATCTAGACCAAAACATTTTATTCCTTTTTTGTATGATAACTGACATTTTCACAATATGATGTTAATATCAAACACAAAAAAATAAAAAATAAAAAAAAATTTTTTGGGAGGGGGCCCCCCAGTTCAGTCGGGGGCCCTAAGCGGCCGCTTAGTTCGCTTATGCCTCGGGCCGGCTCTGCCCCCCACACTGGGTCTTGAAACGGGCCCCGAGATCGTCAAGACCGTCCCTGCACGCTTGTCGTGCCCTCGTGCCGCCTGACGAAATGCTGCACCTTCTCTCTGCCCGCTCGCCTCTCCATTGAGAATGCATTAGTGGGCGCAACAAACGCCTCGGCCCGTGTGAAACGGCCTTAACTACTGAACGAAGGATATCAAATGAGTTTCTGGCATTTTCCCCAAAAAACTGGACAAATTGTGTCCCGGGAGAGATTTTTCTTTTCCCGGGACAGCTGGTGAAAAAAGAGAACAATTTCGGGAAAAACGGGACGGGTTGCAACACTAGGTGATGGTGGTGACGGTCAGGATTTATCGAAGCTATATAAAAAATAAAAAAATGTTTGGCAGAGTTATAATTTGCGTGAGAAATGCAAGGTGTGGCGTGGAGCGTGTGAATTGCCTGAGATGCGTGTGTCTCACTCTCATTGCGTGAGGGTTGAGAACCCTGCAGTATATCATTTACAGGAAAACAGCAAACGCAAACCCAAACGCAGGCATGAAACCGCAGATTTTTGAGATCACCTCGAGGGAGGTTTTTTTGGAAAACTTAACGGTTTTGGTTTCCTGTAAACACCGAAACCATTTCCCCTGATAACGCTGACGTCACGGCTCCTCCCTCACACATGCGTAGTCTATAACATTTGCTGTCAAAAATACCCACAAGCGAGTTATAAAGTTAGAAGACAACATGAACGGTGTCTCCACGGCACCATCACTGTGATCAGCGGAGAGTGTCGTGCAGGGCTCAAATATAGGCTAACACTCGCCAATTTAGTCCAAGCGATCACCGCAGTAAGTTATTGAGACCACCCGCCACTTTGGCTGGGGAAAGAGTTGTGCTCTGCCTGTTTTTCTAGCTAAATAAACGTGTGTCACTTCTATATGGCAGGGACACGGCTCTCTCTACATTAAAAAACACTATCAGCGTGCAGCGGTTAAGTTACTGTTCAACAAAAGGAGCATTAAGGCTACGGCTTCACAGTAAAAGCATTTCACTGGCTAAACATTAATAGCATTTCACTGGACACACGTGAGTTGACTTTTATTTTGAAGTACGCCTAACAGGAAGGTATCCGCTCACGAAGTCCCTTCACTATCAGCATGTCTTCTGTTTTTACGAGTTCAAATGCGGTGAAATAAGAGGACAGAAAGCTTGTTTTTTACAATATGTGTAACCCCAAGCTTACACCAACCGCTTTATGAACGTTAGTGGCATTAATTTTCGGTTACAGTAAGGTTTTATGCATCAAATTGTACCGGAAGAGCTATCTACTAGGCTGTGTCACCGCTGACTATTGGCTTGGCATGGCTGCTACACTGCTACTTCAGCGATTTCGGCCCGTTTCCTCTGAAAACTTTGTGTACGGGTGAAGATGTCAGATAAATTGTGTCTGAACGGGGTTTTTTTTTTTAAACCTAAAACTGGAAAACTGTCACGTTTCACAGTGTAAAGTGCCCCTAAGCTCTTATGTCAAAATATTTCAGTTGATGTCAGTAAACGGCAAAAAAAATAAAGAGGAGAGGAGAGACACCATGCGGTTAATGGGCCTGGTCATTTGGCCTCTCTCAACAGGGGTTTGACAGTGCTAGATGCTTGCTCTCACAATGGAGAGACAGAGGGAGAGCTCCCCCAGTAGGATGCAATGTAAATTAAGCATGAAGCAAAACAGAAGCATGCCAAGTGATGCATTTTGACCCGGGACAAAAAAAACCTCTCCATTCACACTTCAAGTTGAAAATGACTGTGTTAACTCATAATGCATGCATTCACACGTTCAACTTAAATCAATATATTCTCAGATATTGCTCAAGTAAGGCCATTATTCATTCATTCAAAACATATTTTTGGTCTGAAGGTATCTTCAACATTACGCTTTCTTAACTAATTTCCATCGCACAGTGGTTCACATTATGACATCGACTTCTTAAGTTTTTACCAAATGGGTTAAACCCACGGTGCGGAACAGCGTTTGTCTAATCTCAGATATTACTTTTCTCAAATGCTAGAGTTGACCAGATCGTTGGAAAGGGTCCTAAAGCTGATGGAGACACCACAGAGGACCACAGCATGATGGGACGTCTGGCCAAAGTAGAAAAGCAGGTAAGAATATGGCCCAATCTAGATCCACCCCCTACACCCTATCCCTATCCACTATCCCTCCGTTTGCGCGTTCGCGAGGAGGGCCCGCCATATTGAGTGTCGTCCCAAACCACAGAGCCTCGAGTGTGAGTGGGTTATAAAGCCCTCGATCACCGAGTCTGCATCGATAGTGGCTTAGCCCTACGTTTGACACAGGTGTCCGCCAATCAATTAAGTCCGGAATGGAGGAGCCAACTTACAAATGAGAGTTCCGTGGAGTTTGTTTCCCGAATTATAAATGAAACGTTCTCTTACCTCAAACAGACATTTGATTGTTTATTTTTATGCATAGCCCTAAATGACGGAACCAGAGGGTAGCCTACAATTTTGGAATTAACATGTTGTTTTACACTTGTTGATTTGATTATGCCACTTGTCTACCGTTAGTGTATTTTCAAGGCGTGGATAAAAGATAAAACGAAGCAGATGAAGAAAATGCCCACAAGTTAATAAGGGACAGTGATTATTATTTCCTTAAATTGTTAGTAAGATTTGTGTTACTGTTAAAGCCAATGAGGGGTAGTAATAGCGGCGGTGACGTCAGTCAGCTGGAGCGCATGACTTTTCTTATTTATGACCACCCTTGCAGTGCATTATAATTTATGCACGCTAATTAACTGCCGCGATTCGCGGGTCGAAATGGCAGATTAACGTATCATGACAAGTGGAATACATGCTTTAGCAGACTATTGTTCTTTTCCCTGGTTTTGTATGCTGCTGTGCATGTAAACTAAAAGGATAATTAAACAGCGGATCACCCACCCGTTTTCTCCACTACAGACTGAGCTGGTAAAATTAAGAATATGCAGTTACAAAATGTTTAACAAAAAATAAATTATGCAGCCAAAAAATCATGGGAGTGAGTTTGTTTTTATTTAATACTACATTTACTCTCACATGCGTAGCTTATGAATGTAAAGATCGTTTCAGGTCAAATATAAAAGTGGTGGAATTTTATTTTAGGGTGAGAAATAAAGACTTAACAGTTAACTAGTGTCTCCAGGTTTCTTCCTGTTTCCGTCTGACAGAGGCGAGGGCTTGCCAAAGTCGCACCGTTGTTATACCCTCCCCTTAATGATCGAGTGGCACTCCACAGCCGCGAGGGTGACTCCACAGCGAGTCACACTCGCTCACGGAGTGGGAGTGCATAGGGAGTCATTTGGGAAAGGGCCCTCGTCTTCCAGTTCTGTACTTGTCGTGTAGTTTGCTTACACTGAGGTCAATCATTGACAAATTTGTAGTTCACATTTTACTTGGTCATTATTTAGTAGAGGTACATTTGTCCCCCTCAAAAAGATATGACTACCCCATCCCCAAAAGAGGTAAAGGCAACAGTTAAGGGGGTTGAAAATATATATTTCCCAACGATTTCAGACACCCCTAAAGTGGACCATACCATCTAACCCTGCCGAACTCTGGCTCACATGGCAGTGGTTTCTGACTAGCCTTGCACTGGGCAAAGCTGACAGAGTAGTAATGAGTAATAATAAGAAGCTATGGATGAATGCCAAGATGATCTGTTTTTCTAACTTTTGCATTAAGTTACAGTTTAGCTAACTATGTTAACTAGCTAGCATTTAATTTCCAGTGAGAGCAGTGGGAGATAAAGTTTTGATACAGGAGAATAGATATTTAAAAGCAATACAGAATATCTGAGAGCTTTATTGCATTATATTTGTGTCACCGGGTACCTGAATGTTGTCTTTTTTACAGAAATAAATACATTTCCACTATAAACTAATGCAGAAAAGACACCAATTGGTGAATAAATTCACCAAAACATGCCCTTGTTTGGTTATCAATACATTTTAATCTTTACCACTTCCACTTTTTGTTCTCTCTGTGCAGGTGGTCTGCATGGACAGGAAACTGGATTTCCTGGTCAACGTGTATGTGCAACGTATGGGCATCCCTCGTTCAGAAACAGATGCATTTTTCAACTCCAAAGAGCCGTATCCGGCGCCGCCTTACCACAGCCCAGAGGAGTGCAAGGAGGAGAAGGAAGAAGTGAAAGAGGAGGTCAAGGAAGAAAAGGAAGTGAAGACATGCTCGGCCGCAGACGTCCTGTGCTCTCATGGGTCTCTGGAAACCAAAGACCCTTTGTTGGGTCGGTCGGTGGTGATATCAGTGGGCACTCCCTCCGGCAGCATTAGCCGGCCATCTACCTCATGGCAGCACCAGCTCCAGCACCCTCTCAGCCAGCCTGCCTGGAACAGCAGCGTGGCTAACAGCCCTTCCCCGGTGGGGGGCAGTGGAGACCATTCTCCGACCCTCTTCCGGCTCCCCCCTCCCCCTGCTGGTCTTCACTCCTCTTCAGGTCCAGGCACAGGCAGCAGTAGAGAGAGCGGCTCCCACAGCAGGAGACGCATCAGGAGGCAGAGGTGTCAGCCGGACGCTGTGGAGAGCGACACGTCTCTGTCCATCCCCTCTGTGGACCATGAGGAGCTGGAGCGCTCCTTCAGCGGCTTCAGCATCTCCCAGGCCAAGGAGGACTTCTTTGGCCCGACATTCTACACTGGCCCAGCAGGGGGAGTCGGAGCGGGCACCGAGGCCGCAGCAGCAGCAGCAGCTGGACCTTCACTCTGTGCCAGGATCAGACCCTTCATAGCAGAGGGAGAATCAGACACAGACTCAGACCTCTACGCTCCATCACCGCTGTCCTTCACCGGAGAGCTGTCAGGGGAGAGAGGGCATGGCCAGGGCTGAAGTAGGGCAGGTAAAAGATGGCTGTGCCTGGTAGAGAGCCTCTCAGTGAGAGAGAACGGCCCTTCAGTCACCAACAGCAGACCTATCATAAGACCTCGTCTCCAACTGGCTGAGGTGTTGCTGAAGGCGCCATTAAAGACTGAGGTGAACAGTCACAATTAACTGTTTACCACTAATGATGGAAAAGAAGGGTTGTCTCACCTCTTTTGTTTGTGCTGTACCACTTTTCAAGCAATGTCAACATGTACAGTATGTGCATGGTATCCATCAAGATATTAATTTAATGCAAATGAGCTGTTTAGTCACATTCCTTTAACTTAGACCTTTTTTGTTGTATTTATGATTATGTATTGATGAATGGTAAATGAGAGAACAGATGTGTGTGAGATATTTCATTGTTCATGGATGTTTTACTTTTACATTGATTTGTATGTAACTTTCAAGAGAAAACCCCCTAGAGTATGCATTTCATCACTTCCCCCCGTCACATGACCACTTTGACTTCTAAAACATAGCGAGACTTCATGCGAGCAATGCAAGATTGTTATCACAAGGTTAGCATAGCGTCTCAATAACTTCTATACCTTTGAATGACTTGAGGAGATAATCAATTAGAATATGGCAGAGTTATGAAAAAAGAAAAACTCTCGCTTATGAGCCTCAGTAATTCAGCCTGGTGTTTACTGAATACTACAGAAGAACCCTCTTGAAGTATTGCATATACTTCCACATTAATAAACCAGTGAACCTGCAGCATGGCATGTTACATGGTTGATTAATAGACTGTTAAATGAGCTACAAAACCATCTACAAAAGAACTGTTGAGAAAAGTCAGAACAACATCTCAAACAAGTGTTATATACAGACCAAGTAGTTGGTGAATAAAACATGGACAATGTGCATGCACAACTGGTTTACAAAGTGTTGATTCTTTTATGGGGCCTTGCTAAGATTCCAATCATGTAAATACAGCCCAAGTTTGCTATTTTTTTTTCTGGTCAAAAAAGTATGTATGCATTAAATACAAAGGTAGAAGTTTAACACCACATATGGAGACAATATGCCCTTAAATGGACATCAGCTTTAATTTGTTGTTATGTTGGATTGAGTTATTCATATGGGTCTTACATGATGATATTTAGCCTGCAATGCATAGGTCAGGCATCCAGACTCTGCTGCTATGTCAGTTGTGCACTAAATGCAATAAAAAGCAAGCAAGGCAATCAAGAACCATCCTTCGTCAACATTAACATGGCCTTACTTTTCACACCTCAATCCATTGTTTTTTTAAGTAAACAAATTAACAATTTAATGATAAACATTTAATAAAAGTAGTACCTTTTCAAGTGTTATATAGGAGGTTATGTGACTTGAGAGCAAGTAGTTCTGGGTTACAAATTAAAAAGCATGGGATTAAATAGGGGCAACTGAAGCATGAACAGTTCCTGTCGAAACTAACCCAAGTCATAGGGGATCATTTTCAGAATTTTTAACATCAACACTGAAACCGAGACATGCCAACAGAGGTTTCAGTGGGCACTTAGTAAAGACTGTTCACACAATCTATATTTTCAGAAACAAAGAAACAAAGCTGCTGGCATGTTTTTCTACCATAAATGAAGAACCTGTTAGCTTTAACATGATAGCTCTTAGTTCAACACCTTCATGTAACTGCACCTTGTTCTTCTTCAATAATAAAACTTTGTACATCACTGAAGAAAAGCCATCTCTTTATTGTGCTGTTTGTAGGCGTCATTACTGAAAAGCAATATAACATGTTCCACTGTGTTAAAACAAGACTGAGAAGTGTATTAGCCATGGTGTAATAGTGGCCATGCATCACTAGATGGCAATCTAGAGCTTCAGTTTATTGATGGATCACTGCAGGGAACCTGGACCAGAATCCATTTATTAAAAACAAAGACTTTTAACTACTGACTCCAATGGATTATTAGAAAGTATCTCCATATATTATACAAACGTTTATATTTACACTTAAACCATATTGCAAAGGTACATTTTTATTTTGGGTTTTTTAATTTAAACATGATCAATAAATTGACAAAAAAAGAAAATAGTAGCCAGGGGGAATTGTTACAACCGGGCAACCCATTAAAAAATAATAACATCATTAGTTACAATGAAGTCCTTAAATTATCAGAGCATTGCATGGGAAAAACTTTCCACAAGATTTTAAAACTGAGCCACTGAGCATTGGTGACGTGGGCCCCTGACAGCGAGCTAGCTGACCAAGCTCACAGTTGGGCTGAATCCAAACGTGCAGGCTTCAGTGAACTTGCGGACTTCGCGTGCGCAGCCCCGGGAAGTCCGCAAGTCCTCAAGGTTGTCCAAAACAACAATTAATCAAGTCCACAAGGGTCCTCAAGCGGACTTTCTGCAGACTTCCCCTGAGTCTGCTGAGAGGGCAGACTTCACCGATTACATAATTGAACAAGTCACTTCATAGTCATGGTTACAATATTTAGCCAAATATTCCATGTGAACTATGTAGATTTAGAGGCCGTAGAGCTCGTCAAAATGGTATTTATTATTTGAGACTTTAAGTGGTGGTAGAATAAATCTGCCCGGTGTAATATCAATTTATTGAGGTCTAATCAATCACAGTGTTGTGCCTACACAGAGTGTCTTTTTTGTAATGTGTTAATGCTGATGCCATAGACTTTAGTCTCTTGGAATGCACGTTTTAATGAGTATCTCTGTAGAATTAACCATCCCAGACCCCTGCCGAGGTCATAAACTAATTTAAAATGGGATAGTCCTTTTAAAAGTTTGGTGAATCCAACCAGACTTTTGCGTACTGAGTCTCTGCAAGTTAGATAGGATGAAACTCTGTTTGAAGCCTACCTTAAAGTCCAAACCAGACATTGCAGGGCCCAGACACCCTGCTATGTTTACCTTATTGACGTCTGGAGGTGAGAGGACGCTGGCGCGTTTGGCTGCCGCTTCTCCCTCCTGAAATTTGTTTGAAATTTGTTTTAATTTGTTTCCTTCGGCCCTTACCTGGGTCTTTCTACTCCGTATAGCTGCTTCTTCTCCTGCTGCTTTTTCGGCAATGCAAACCCTTGCTGGGTGACCACCGGTACCGTTGTGGTTAGCCATTGCTGGGTAGGACCGCTGCCTTCCTGCATTCAGCCACCGCGTGACAACCACCGCTGTCCCGCAACAGGTGTCCACCTGCTCCCGGCTAGGACCGCTGCCACCGTAGCCCAGGCTCGGCTACTCCATCCATCATGTTGGTATTTCCTTTGCCTGCTACTCTGTTTCCATCTGTCACGGAAATACACCTCCTCCGTCAACCCGGCCATGGCTGTACGATACACAACTTCACAACTTCTCTGGCTAAATCATCTATAGAGTATATCAAACACTCTAGCTGACTCCAACCTCCCTGAAAACCCAACTCAAACGGACCTCATCAACCTTTACAACCACACTCTGTCCACCAGCCTCAACCAGATGGCACCCATAAAAACAAAAATGGTCAAATTCACTCTGTGAACAACTGTACAAACTCAAAAAACAACGCAGACAACTGGAACGCCTTCGCAATAAAACTGTACTCACTGTACCCAACCAAGCCTACAAAGAGCACACCCACCTGTACCAGACTGCACTCCATAAAGCCCGTTCCACCTTCTACTCCAAGATCATCCACTCTGGCTCCTCAAACCCTCGCACTCTGTTTTCCACCAATGGACAACATTCCACACTCCTTCACCCCTGACAAATGCAATAATTTTTTATATTTTTTTCAATAAAAAATGTAAATAATACACAGGCAGCTAACCACCTCATCTCCCACCTCCCCTGACCCGGAACTCCCAGACCCCCTATGTGCAGACCAAAGTTTTTCCTCATTTTCACCCATAACGACATCTGACCCCACCAAAATGCTATCTGGCATCAAACTCTCCTCCTGCCCCTTGGATCCCATCCTCTACCCTTGTCAAAGCCTGTCTCCCCAACCTTACCCCACTCATCACTGCCATTTTAAACTCCTCCCTCACCTCTGGTACGGTACCCCATTCTTTTAAACTTGCTGCCATCACACCAATCCTCAAAAAACCCGGCCTGGACCCTGAAAACCCTGACAACTTCCGACCCATTTCAAACCTCCCATTTCTCTCCAAACTGCTTGAACGTTCTATCGCCATCCAGCTCAAACAACATCTCCACTCAAACCAACTGTATGAAACATTTCAATCCGGCTTCAGAACTCACCACAGCACAGAAACAGCTCTACTCAAAGTCACCAATGACCTCCTGCTCGCATCTGACTCTGGCTCACTCAACATTCTCCTCCTCCTCGGCCTCAGCGCCGCCTTTGACACCATCAACCACACCACACTCCTCAGTCGCCTGCAATCATGCATTGGCATCACCGGCTCCGCACTTTCCTGGTTCAGTTCATACCTTTCAGACAGATTCCACTTCATTTCCATCAACAACTGCATATCCATAACCACCCCAGTCACACATGGTGTCCCCCAAGGTTCCGTACTCGGTCCCCTTCTGTTCATCCTATACATTCTTCCCCTTCGTCACATCATACCATATCAGCCGACGATACCCAGCTTTACATCTCCACAGCAACCATCACTCCTGCCATTCTTTCCACCCTCACAACCTGCCTTACTGCAATGAAAACCTGGACGAACAACTCAACTGCAATAAATCGGAAATCATCATCATTGGCCCCAAATCCCGCCTCCCCTCCACCCAAGACATCTCACTTTGCATTGATGGACACACAGTCACTCCCTCCCCCCTGGTCCGACACCTTGGAGTCATCCTAGATCCTACTCTCTCCTTCAAATCCCACATCAAGAACATCACTAAAATATCTTTCTTCCACCTTCGTAACATTGCACGCCTTCGACCCACTCTCTCCCCCTCCACTGCAGAAACACTCATTCATGCCTTTATCACCTCTAGACTGGACTATTGCAATAGCATCCTCTACGGCCTCCCCTCCACAAACTCCAATATGTCCAGAACTTTGCTGACAGATTACTCACCCACACCCGCTCTAGAGAACACATCACTCCCATCCTCAAACAACTTCACTGGCTCCCAATACAGCAACGAATTAATTTCAAAATCCTGCTCATCACCTACAAAGCCCTCCATAACCTTGACCCCGCCTACCTTACCGACCTCCTCAAACAACACTCCCCCACTCGCCAACTCAGATCATCCAACACAAACCTTCTGACCCCCATCACAAGATCAAAACACCGCACCCTGGGAGACAGAGCTTTTGCCATTTCTGCCCCAACCCTCTGGAACTCCCTCCCCCCAAACATCCGAAACTCAGACTCTATAAACTCATTCAAAAGCCAACTCAAAACTCACCTCTTCAAGAAAGCATATGACACCTGACTCCACCCATACCACACCTGACTCTATTTTGAATTAGTTTTTGTATCTTGTTTTCGTGTTTTTTCTTTTCTTTATGTATATTCTATGCGATGTAAAGCGTCTTTGAGTGACCTTCAAAAAAGCGCTATATAAAACCTATCAATTATTATTATTATTATTATTTATTATTATTATTATTATTATTATTATTATTATTATTATTATTATTATTATTATTATTATTATTATTATCACATCTTAGTGACACCGGCTTCAAAGCTTTCTTTTTCCTAAGGAAGGGAAAGCACCTTATTGGCTGGTTTGAATGCAAACACTGCTTGCTGATAAGACAACAAACGCATCTGATTGGATGAGAATGCATTTGGACCGTTTTAAAGGTGAAGTAAGCGATTTATTTATGTTAATATAAGTGTTAAATGAGTCCTTACCACAAGTGAAGGAGTTCAAGTACCTCGGGGTCTTGTTTGCGAGTGAGGGAACAATGGAACGTGAGATTGGCCGGAGAATCGGAGCAGCAGGGGCGGTTTTGCATACGCTTTACCGCACTGTTGTGACGAAAAGAGAGCTGAGTCGTAAGGCAAAGCTTTCGATCTACCGGTCGATCTTTGTTCCTACCCTCACCTATGGTCATGAAGGCTGGGTAATGACCGAAAGAACGAGATCGCGGGTACAAGCGGCCGAAATGGGCTTTCTCAGGAGGGTGGCTGGCGTCTCCCTTAGAGATAGGGTGAGAAGCTCAGTCATTCGTGAGGAACTCGGGGCAGAGCCGCTACTCCTTTGCGTTGAAAGGAGCCAGTTGAGGTGGTTCGGGCATCTGGTAAGGATGCCCCCAGGGCGCCTCCCTAGGGAGGTGTTCCAGGAGCGTCCAGCTGGAAGGAGGCCTCGGGGAAGACCCAGGACTAGGTGGAGAGATTATATCTCCACACTGGCCTGGGAACGCCTCGGGATCCACCAGTCAGAGCTGGTTGATGTGGCCCGGGAAAGGGAAGTTTGGGGTTCCCTGCTCAAGCTGCTGCCCCCGCGACCCGATTTCGGATAAGCGGTTGAAGATGATGATGATGATGATAAGTGTTACATCGCTCTTTATTCATACAGTGATCACTTACATAGTGTGCACGTTTCATCAAGCATACAATCTCTCAGTCACCTGCTCTGCATGTAATCGGCAAATAAACTTTTCGGGGATCCCAAAACTGATATCCAATCACAAGAGAGAACGCTACACACCGGCACCCGTCTCACTGCCGGTGCACGTGCAGAGCAACAGATGGGTGAATGTTTATGTGCCTACAATGGCGGAGCAGGTAAAAATCCTTCCCAATGTCTGTTTTGATGGTTATTATCACACTTATCTATCTGAGATGATGCTAGATAACTCGCTGCTTGAAGACCACAGTGCATTAATGTGGTGACGTAGGGATGAGGGAGAGGACTGTTAACTTCAGGAAGTTAGCTAAACTGACCATTCCGCTTACTGAACCTTTAATAAGGAACACAATGCTCTCATCTTTGCCATTCCATCTCGGCGTTTGCCGGACAGGAGGTACCAAAATGCTTAAAACTGAGGCCTCGGGAAAAGTAACCCCAACCTTCAGTCTTCATGCTCGCTGGACGAGTTCAGGGGTCAGGCATTTAGTAGTCTGATTGCCCAGGGGTAGAAGGCAGAGCCGGCCCGAGGCATAAGCGAACTAAGCGGGTGCTCGGGCCCCCGACCGCAAGGGGGCCCCCTCCAAAAAAATAAATATATATATATATATTTTTTTTTAGTTTGTGTGTTTGATATTGATCATATTATGCAAATGTAAGTCATCATACAAAAAAGCAATACAATGTTTTGGTCTAGATAATTAATAGCCTAATAATTGAATCAGTTTATCTGGGAGGTAATCCGAAATTAACTGATCATGTCACGTTCACGTTCATGCCAGTGTGTATTGAGTTCATTTAAAAACATTTGGAAATGGGGCTGCCCTCAGTTACCCATGCACTGTGTATAGTCTATAGCCTATTTAAGCCTCGTCTGTAAAAAAAAAAGAAAGCTGGACAACAGAGTTCTTCTGCTTCGTTCCCATCACTGCAATTAAATCCATTCATTATATTACAGAGAAATATGTATTATATATATGTAAAAGATAAAGAGCTCCAAGCCCATCCCAGAGGACCCTCCATAATATTGTATTTTAAATTAATATTTTTATGGAAAATCCATGTGTCCTTCTTCAATAGCTTCAATGGGGCCGGCTCTGGTAGAAGGTATTGCTCTGCCTGTTTGTCCGGCTCCCAAGGGACTTGTATCTGCTACCCGAAGGGAGGAGTTGGAAGTGGCGTGGCCGGGTGTTATGGGTCACACTTGATTCTTCTTGCCCTATTCAGCCCACGGGAGGTTGCCATGTCTTCCAGGGAGGGAAGGGGGCAGCCGATGATTTTTCCTGCTGTCTTAATAATAATAAATAATAATAATTTTAGGTTAAATCGTGCACTATTGAACGGGGCTTTCTCGCTAAGCTGCCATTCCAATCACGGTCGCGTGACCCCCCCCCCCCCCCCCTCCTCATTATTTTATCTTGTTCTTTTATTATTTATTTGTCTTGTGTTGATTTAACTTTTTACTAATTTCCTTGTTTTTTTATTTTATTTTATGGTTGCTTCAATGACTTGCATGTCCCTGTTTATATACTAGGCATGGGTACACACTTAATGTACTGTTGGGATATTGTGGTCTTACTGTGTGTTTTATTTACTGTAATCTTGGCTACATTGAAAATGAGGGCTTGCCCTCAATTGTACCCCCGAGAACTAAATAAAGGTTGATTGATTGATTGAATGATTATCCACATACATTTGGCAATATAGTGTATATTCAACCACTGTTACTCAACACTACTGAGTAAGTCAGCAAAAAGTTGACTTATTCATTGCTATCGCCTGACACATTTAATTTAACAACCTATTTAACAACCATTGAAATAGCAAAGGAGCGTTTCCATGCCACATGCTCAACCCTAGGTCAGCCAATTTGTTAAGTGTTGTGAGACCGGGATTTGAGTTGAAAGGGTGATACCAATAGGAATTGATTGGCTCATTAATAAAAGTCAGATGGTGTGGCGACACAGCACCGAGCCTATTTACTCTCTATAAGCACCTGGAGAAATGCAGAAATCTTGACCATCCAAAGGGCAGACCAGAGGACAAACAACCAGCACACATCCTTTTGAAATGTAATCTATACGACCGTGAATACATGCATATTAACATTACACCGCCATAATGGGAAAGTGCAGGACAACAGTGACAGACATAGTTTTGCTGTGAAGGGTGTTGCTCTGTTTAAGCAATGTAACACCAAAATGAATAGCAGAGTTGCCACTTTTCGATGTGAGCATCTGTTTTTTTGGAGCCCTTCTGCACCGGACCTTTATTCAAAGATGAGAGCTTTCTGTTTAAACAGTGCCATTAGATAAAGGTGGGTCTTGACCCTTTGGTGATGAATGATAGGACCTACCAATCAATGGAAGCCATTAGCGATCCCACTCTTATGAGAGACAGGTCCAAAACAGATGGACTGGTTGCATTTTAGTAAAGGCACGTGTGTTGACATCTTTCTCCATTTGGACAGGAATGCAATGAAATGTAGCTCATCCAGTAGTACACATTGTACACATTTAAAGGTCCTTTTCGTCTCTTAGTATAGTTTATTAGTTTATTTGTCAGGGAACATGTACAAAATAACATTAATGTTTAGATAGATTTAGATTTATTTATTCGTCACATACACAATTGCACAGGGCAATGCGTAGTGAAATTCTTCTTGTAAACCAGTCCGGCTGTCATTCAACTATAAAGTGCAAGATTAAAAAAAGAAAAATGTCACAGAGAAAAGACGTGTTGTACCATATTATAGCAGTTTGCTCATTTCCATCTGCAGTCCCTGTGCAGGTCAACACAGAATATAATGACACACAGTACAATATACAGTATATATATCACATCACTATATGCCACACATGAAATAACCATTTCAGAGTTGCACTCATTGAGATAAAACTATCATTAAACGAGGACTTTCAAGACTTCATTTTAGAAACAATGGCACTGATACCGTTTAAAAGGACTTTACTACATGTAAGTAAACTAATTTAAAAGCTGGATCTTCCAATGAGTTTAGGTAAACCGTAAAGCCTTAATTTGCCATAGAAGACCAGCTGACAGAAATAAATGCCTGTCAGCTGTAGGCTGGTTGTCTCCATGTAAACATTGTATTTATGTCCAGTGTTACATCAGCAAAATGCCATCAATGTCCACCAAGGGCCTATACAGCTGACCTTCCTTTGTCTCTCTCCCTAACACACACACACACACACGCACACACGCACACACACACACACACACACACACACACACACACACACACACACACACACACACACACACACACACACACACACACACACACACACACACACACACACACACACAACACACACACACACACACACACACCAGGGGTGGGGAATAAGAATTGTGTAAATAATATTGGCCAACATATATCACAATTTAAAATTCATTACCCACTGGCTGCATTTCAGACAAAGGCTTTGCAGAATGACAGGGTCGATCTATATTGCTTTACAAATGCATCATTACTGCAATTGGTTGTCATTCTGATAACCAAATGCAAAAGTGGTGCTCTTTTATTTAGATTTAAATGTTTAAAAGCTTAAATGCATACACATGAAAAAAAAACATATAGGCTATTAAGGACAGGCGTGTAATTTGGAAAAAAGAGGGATTTATAACAGAAGTAATGCTTGTGATAAGTGATACTTGTCACATACAGTAATTAACTATTTTCAACAATTCTTTTTGCGTGATTAGTTCTTTCAAAATGACAATATGTAAATTCTGGGCCAACAATATATATTTATTTAAAAAAAAAATCAAGATATTGGTAACTGTGGGAGAATAATAACTGAGTAATTGAGTGCACAGAGCTTGTCATTAATCATCAGATAATTACCAAATTGGATTGATCTAAATTATCTCAAGGCTTTTACTGGAGGCAAGTCTACTGATCCATTCATTCAATCAGAGGGCAATTATATTAATGTATTCACTCTGAATGGATTTTATTTATAAACAGTATTAGTTATTAGACAGCAAAGTCACAAACATGTTACTGTGATAACATCATGTGAACACACTTAGAAAATATAATGAGACCGTGTTTACCGATCAACATTTGGATCACATTAGGTTATTATATGATAATTCTTCGTACGCATTCACTACATTATATTCAGATTTTAAATGATCAGTGTATACACACTTTATGGCTGCACGACCAAAGTTAACCTGCAATGACCTAAACAGTAGCAAAAACACCAATAGATCCAGATACTGTCCCACTTTCATTACTCTAATAAAAAAATAAAAAACAAAGAAAAACAACTTCTCTGTTGTGACACTGATTTGAATGTGTCCAATAAAAAGAAGTTGACTCCATAGGGGAGAACGGGGTAATGTGAGACACTTTTTACATTTGCTTCCCTCTAAGGGAGCTAAAATGATTTATCAGTCAAATTTACATATTTCCCATTAATTCAGGATGTTTCCTAGCCCGTAGGTGCTCTTGGGGACGTTTTTGTTCTTTCACACTTTTTTATGCTAATTTTTTGTCTACAGACACTAAACTGTTTTCACTTTAATTTGACAGTCCTAAGACCTCTCTACTAATGCTTAGTTGAATATCGACTAATAGTTTGTTGAGAATCAACTGATAGTCAACTATTTTCTGTTTTGCTCTGTTAATAGTTTGCAGACACTAAACTGTTTTCACTTTAATTTGACAGTCCTAAGACCTGTCTACTTATGCTTAGTTGAATATTTACTGATAGTTTGTCGACAGTCATATGACAATCGACAAATAAAATATTCTCATCTTTATTTTACAATGAACATATATGATCAACAGAGGGTTGAATGTTCATTCATTAGATGTGTTCCTTGTGAGTGGGGGGATAGTTGATCCATATGACACGTAAGTTGAGTATTGGTTAATAACAGTAGTTAGTGTCAACTTACTAGAAGTTGACACTCAACTGATAGTTGAATATTTGTAAAGAACATGTAGTAAAAAGTATAATGTCTGTTGCAGACTGTTTTGTAAAAAGAAATTAACAAAATAAAATGATACTATAGTTAACTTACAGTTAGTTGAATGCTTGTTTCTTATCTGTTGAAAGAGCTCTGTTCTATATCAAATAACCATCTACTAATAATACAACTAATAGTTAACCATAAGTTAGTTGAATGCATGCTTACGTGTACAAAACAACATCTACTAATAATGCAACTTATAGTTAACTTACAGTTAGTTGAATGCATGCTAAATATATATCAACTAACTCACTATTGAATATCAACTAACAATCTACTAATAGTGCAACTTATAGTTAACTTACAGTTAGTTGAATGCATGTTACTCATTCACTGTTGATATGCAACTGCGTATACTGATGGCTTGTTGAGTGTCAACAGTGGACTATCAAACTAAGTGTAATTTTCAATGATTTTATGCTTTCATCCTAGACACAAAGCATCAGAATGTATACTTTTCAACACCATCACCATTTTGAGCCATTTCCCTATATTTGGCATAGGGTTGAATTACAAGCAATTTTCCAGGTTGTTGGTCCTGCCCCCACAGTGCAATAGAAAAAAAATTCAACCTAAATGGTGTGAGTGTTGGTAGGGATGCTAGTGTGTGGTGCATATGTGTGTATTGAGAAAATATAGTGTGTGTGTTTGTGTACACACAGCCAAACTTTACAAACTCCTGTAAAAACTTTGTTTTTTCAAACCATAGCCATGATGACAAACACATGTGAATTTGATGATATTAGGCAATAATCCAAAACATAAGACAACAAAATTGCTTTTTTAGCCCTATCTAGCTCAATCATTTATTTCCTCCTGTTTTTTCTGAGGATCAAATATGCTCCCTAAAACCATTTTTGTACTTTTTCGTAATTCTTTAGAGTTGCAGGCCTAAACATAAGAAATATGAGAAATTAATGGAAAGTGTGGATCCATATGGATACCTTACGGCCCCCACACACATCCTGCATCTACCTCTGGAGCGCGTCGCGTTACCTTACTGCTGCCTCTCTCGGACTTTTCTCTGCCACACATGCAACGTCTCAGCAGCTGCTGCTGCTGCAGCGCTGCTTCTAAAAGCCCCATCTTTCTACATAGAGTTTTCATAGATAATTCCCATTAAAAATGAAGTTCTTTCATGTCATCTATGATGCATATGATTTATATTGAGTCTGGACAGTAATCCGTGCGCCCCATTGCCATTTTTTTTCTTTTCTTTTGCCATATTTTCGCTTGTTGGAAGTTTTATTTTGAAGGGGACACACCAGGAAATGGTGAAACTACAGCGAAAGCTTCCAGTATGAAGTCAATATGACTCTCAGCAGAGTATTTCAAAAATCACTTTACTGATTTATACGGGAGAGAGAGAGGGGTGTGTGGTCGGGGAAGAAGAAGGCCGTAGACACAGATAGAGCAACGGAAAACTGTTGCGCTCATCATGATCTTTTTTATTTCTTCACTATATTGGATCTCTATATGTGTCATTTATCCAAAAATGAAATGCCAGAACTAATTGAAAATTAGGTTTTAAATCCCTCGGATTTTGATTGCACAATTAAATCGTGAAATAAAGGGATTATTCGCGTATACGACTGAGGGATGTTTTATTTTGAAATAAACACACCGGGTAAACGTGTAACTAGACTGAATGCTGCTGGTATGACTGTCAGCAGAGTATTTGACGCGAGAGAGACGCGCTGCTCTCAGAAAAAAATAGGCGAGCCTCCTGAGGTGAAGGGGAGCGGCGCTGCAGACGTGCCTCCGACGTGCCTCAGCAGTGCGTCTGAGGTTGGATGTGTGCTCGCTCTACGTTGATTTCACAGTCTGTGACCAAAAGTCAGACGCAGACGCGAGGTAGACGCGCAGTAGAGGTAGGATGTGTGTGGGGGCCGTTAGGGTTGTGTCTGTGTGTGTGTGTGTGTGTGTGTGTGTGTGTGTGCGCATGCATATGTGTGCAGCTATAAGATGCAATTTGTGGGTTTTCAGGTGGGACGAGTAACAGAATCATGGGGTTTGGTTAAGAATTTTTTTTTCAAAACGCTTGAAAGTAACTCTGATCAAATACACCATATCATTCATATTCAATAATTAATATTCAAATGAAAGATAGAACTAGTTAGATTAAAAAACAGTCTGGGGGTCAGAACACAGGACCCTTAGAGCCAGCTAGTGTCTGGGGGTCAGAGCAAAGAACAATCAGAACCAGCTAGAACAGCCTGGGACTCAGAACACAGGATTAGACCTAGCTGTCATTTTCCATCTTTTGAGTCTTTGATTAATATTTTTCTGCATTTGTTTTATTGGGATCATTCATTTAATAAAGACATATTACTTAGACCCCGTTTCCACTTGTCTTTAACATCTGACTTTGGTAATCCGATCAAAGGTGGCCAGCTCTCAGTCCGTGTGTTCCCACTTGTATTTTCAAATGTGACTTCTTTGTCTACTTGTGATCCGATTCCATTTACCCGCACAATATACCCTTAAAAATCAATCTCTTTTTTTTTCAAAGAAAAAAAATAGACTAGATTGATAAAACATGAAAGAAACATCACAAGTCTGTCACAAGTCAAACTGAATAAGTCAGTCAGATAGCTTCTGTTTGGCACCGATCAACAAACTGAAAGGACAATCTTAATTAACTGCTCTCACTGCTTCAAAAACTGCAAAACTTTTCTTTTCTGTTTTGTGTTTTTTGTTCTTCATATTGATTGTTTATTTTTGTTTCTTGTAGCGTGTATTTCGTCTATGTAATTGTGGTAACCATAGGTAAGATATTACCTTATATGCCTGACAACGCCACCTCCAATTTGATGGGCAGGAGGAACCCGTTTACATTAGCTACGAGTGTGTCGTTTTTACCGATGTATCTTCCCCTAACATGAACAATGAGATGGAGGCATGAATTGGTGCAAAAATATATCTTATTTATTGAAGACTATAGATTAAAACCCTCTTAAGAGAGGGATGCAATAGTATACGTCTCAGATGACAGCATTACTCTCCTTTTGGTATAAAAAGGTCTGGTCCGCGCGTGCACGCTGAATAGCCACTGTGGAGGACAAAAGAAACGAAAGCAACAAAAGCCAACACCAAACAAAAAGGGAAAACACATGCACTATCTACAAAATATGTAACATAAGAAGTAAATAATAAGAAATGTGCATTTAGCAGTACAATAAAGTGTCAAACCGTGCAGTCCCACCACAGAAAGCTTAGCCATGTGTCGCCACGGGCCCAGCCTTGTACAGAGATCCCTGAAATGTAGAAGGAGAGTAATCTGAGTCACAAAATTCTAGCCATAAGAGCAACTAACGGGTTCTACCAAAATAAAACAGACAAACATAAAGAAAATATAAAAAACAGTAGAAAAACAGTGGCTGGCCTGGTCCCTTTTAAAAGAACAAAACAAAGTAACAATTAGTTGCCAGCCCGATGGTATAATCAGCAAATATTGTCACCATGTAGATTAGCCTACTTTGTATGAGTAGCCTCAACATACACACTAGTCCTGTCTGTGGCCCAGCAATTCAGGAAGGAGGGTGAGGGACTTCCACGCTACAACATAAAAATAAGATTATAAAAACCATGGCTAAAAGTAAATAAAATACAACAAAACATGTGTGCTTAGTTTACCCGTAATGAGGCTTCTTACTGGCCACAGCAACCCTTTGTCACGTTCAGTGACCTGAAACAATACAATAAAAACGGGTGATATAAAACGGACATGAACTAAAAACAATGCAGTAGCGCAACAGGTTATTAAAACAGGTGGTTAAAACACTCGGAATTACCTGCCAGAACTGGCCCCAGTTCTCTCCGTTAAGAGAGGAACCGTGTGTCCTTATATCGCTAGGCAGCACAGGGGGTGAGCCTGTGTGCACACAGCAAAGTAGCGAGAGGGAGTGTGTTGACACCGGCAAACTTTTATTGCTTCCTGCCTAATTGTGTGTCGGTCATGTGACAGTCACATGACTTACTTCATGATTCCCACATAATTTTCTAACATTGTGTATTGTTTTTCTTTTTCTTTGTGTGCTGCAGGATTGGTTGTGGTTGGGTGTGGGGGTGGGGGTGGGATATGGGCGGGGTGTGTTCGGGGGAGGAAAAAAAGGGGAAAAACGTAATAATTGTATTGTATTTGCTTTGCAAATCCTTTGATGAATAAAAAAAACCTTTGGGGAAAAAAAATACTGCAAAACTTAACACAAAAAAAGACTCTCTCTCTCTCTCTAATATTTCAATTAAATTCAAATCAAATCACTTTATTCGTCCCCGAGGGGCAAATTAAAGAGGGCACATGACAGTAGCTTAAAAAAGAAACACAAGACACAATCAACAAACATAATCCGCGCACACACTGTATGATCAGCAACACACACACATCACCCTCACACACATTACATAATCACAATCAAGCAGCATAGACATTTGCGACCAAAACATTTAACACACAAGTAATGACTTAATGATTTATAAAGTGCTTTGGGAGGTGCTTGAATTATGAAGTGCATAGCAGCGTATTATAATATAGTGCATTGTGGCATGTAGTAAAGTGCATTTCAACATGTTCTAAGGTGCATTGCAGCAGGTTTAACCCTTATGCCCCGTTGGTGGAGATTTGTGTATCTGGGTCGCATTTTTGAGATAATTTTGGCTGTGATTGTCCCCTAGCCATAACATTTGGTAAGGAGGTGTGTTTTACAATGAAGTTTTGATATTCTGAGTTTCATCCATTTCCACTTCATTTTGACTGTGTGAGATGTTTTTGTTACACTGGGACCGCTAACTACACGATTTGTACCATTGACTTCCATTATAACAACATTTTTTGACACCCCCCTTAAAATTAAAGTGAAAAATATTTTTGACTGTAATTTCCCATTTCTCTGTAGTAAACTTGATAAGGTTATGTAAAAATAAGGTCAATAAAAAAAATGCCCCGTTTTAGCCCCCCCCCCCCCCACTGACCTCTATGGTAACCCTTTACAACAAATTGGCATCCTTGTGTAATTCATGGCTGCAAACCAGTTAAAAAAAAATAAAAAATACAATAAAATTGTGTAGTTAGTGAACACATCTTTTAGTCAGAATGGTTGAAGTTAAAAAAAAAAATCCAGGAGTGTGTCTGTGTGTACTCAAATCACATACACTGAAATCCTTGTCTAAAAAGATGCCATTTCGTAAACTCATAGAAAGCCATAAAACCAGTATTTTTGATTCCTTGGCCATGCCAAGATAAAATCAGAATTTATATAATGTTTTGCATTCATTTTGAAGGTAAGGCATCACATTTTAGGTTTTAACTATTATCTAGTTGATTTATGAATTTCATATGGTGTATTACTGGGGGAAAACTTGCCTCATGACACAAACCTGAAAAAAAATAGGATTTTCATAATTTTCAAAAATTTCAGGAATACTGGCCACTGCGACAACAAATCTAAAGAAAAATGTCAAATGTGTTTGGATATGGATGGGAGGGACTGTTGTCTGCATGTCCATGACAAAATAAGATTGTGTGTGTATGTGTGTGTGTGTGGGGGGGTGTGTGTGTTTGCATGTGTCATACGATATTAGGGCTACAAATCTGTACCCCTTGTAATTTCTCTCCTCTCATACACACACACAAGCACACTTTCGCACACACACATGCACTTACACATGCAACCACACACACACACACACACACACACACACAGACACATACACACACACTACACACACATAAAAAAAAAAAAAGCTGTTATTTTGTAGTTTTAGTGAGTGGTTTTCATCATAAAAATTCATATTTTGATGATAAAAGAGGTGATAAAATGGGTAAATTTTACTATTCTCTTTCATTTTACCCAATTGCATTGTGTTTTCTGCAGTAATATGGGAAATCAGAGGCAAAAAAAATGTTTCACTTTAATTTAAAGGCGGGTTGCCAAAAAGTTTTCTTATAATGTAAGTCAATGGTGAAATCAACTTTTTATTCAATTTGACATTATTCAAAAAATAAATAGTACCCCAATATCAATTCTCACCTATTGGTTAGTATGGGTGAGCCGGTGTTACTAATAATAATCAAAGTTAAAAAAAAATGTTGAAATTGAATTTTAGTGTATTTTCATTAAAGCGGTGGTGTAATGATACAAAACTGCCATCTAAAAAGGGTTAATTTTTAATGTGATAATAAATCATGACATAGATTGAACAACAACCCTTCATGAAAAATATGGAAAAAAAATTGTGAAAAAATATTGATCTTCATAATTTTAATGCAGTTAAAGGTCAATAATACACAAAAATGACTTAACGGTCCCAGTGAACTTTTTTTATTTAATCTGTACATAAACAAAAAGTAATAAGCACCAAATTCAATTTTCTCCTTTAGTCAGATGGGTGAGTGCGCGGTGTATCACTATGCAATACAAAGTTAAAAAAAAGATTTGAATATGATCATTTTAGTGATTTTCAAAGCGGTTAGTGGTATGATCAAAACGGCACTAAAGGTAATTTATTGTGATTTATTAATCACAACATAAATTGAATAACAACCTTCTGAAAAATGGGAAAAAAATTGTGAAAATATTGATCTTTCATAATTAATGCAGTTTAAAGTCAAATACACAAAATGTACAAACGGTCCAGTGTAACTTTTTTTTAACGGGCATAAGTTAAAGTGCATTGCAGCGTGTTCACAGTTAGTGGTCGCATTAAGGAGCGGACAACCTTGGGTGAAGGTTGCCTTCCCCTTGTGTCCGACAGAATGGAAAGCGGAGTCTGTGTCCTGAGGGGAGCCACTCAAACTGTTAGAAAAATAAACTCTGATTTTAAGAATATGCCCCCCCCCTCTTTTAATTGGCATTTACCAATATATAATCATTTAAACAATTTGTATATTCTTTACATTTGACTTTAATAAATGTTCTCACTCAACTTTTCTCTGTGCTATGGAAACAAAGAGGTGAAACAGCTATAAAACCTAACTTGATTCTCCCATTGATCCTTAAGGCCTGCTAAGACCAAGGTCTTGCTGGTCAAACAAGTTGTAAACACTCTATCAGGCTGGGAAGCTTAAGCCAGTCAGTAAAGTTCAGCAGAGGACGTCCGGAGATGTGCAAGAGGATAATCCCCGAAACCAGACGACAGCGATAAAAACCAATCATTGTCTTTTGTTTAGGGATGTTAAAAAGCCTTGATGTAGAGAAGAGACTTCACTTTTTTGACTTTTCCTGTCCGAGGAGGATGCATAAAACTGTTCTGTGATATCACTTCATTAAACCTCCTCTGAGAACTTGGAAACTTTTCTCCATTTCATTCTTTATTTTTTGCCTTCCATATTTCCGAAAAACGAACACGTATTAACAATCCTGTTAAAACTCATGAAACAGTGTCATATAAGGGAGAGAGAGGCTGCCCAATGATTCTTGAGCAGACCTTAACCACACTCAACAGGCAGTTCTTGTTTTGCAGGGTGATTGAGTGGAACCAGCTAGTGAAAGAAAAAGTTATTACATTTTCAATGAATGCATAATAGAATGTGGTGAGAATGTCCTTGTTGATCCAAAATGATTTGAATAATGATTGAATAAACTATTTGTGTTTCAGGTGACCAATATTAACCCGTAGTTTTGTTCTGGATCTATCAACTGCTGAGGAAGTTTTATAAAGAAAGTAAAAGATAAAACTGAAGTGAAAATGTATAATAATTCCTTTTGCAAACAGAAGGCATATTTGTGATATTTAAAAAGCTTTAGGCATGTGTGTTGGTATTATACTAAGATATTCATTAACATCAGAGGAACTTCTGTAGGATCAATCTCACTGCAGGGACACCACACACAAAGGAAAGTGGGAGGCTGAGTTAGATGAAGGCTGCAGGCCTTAGTAATAAATAGTCCTTGACGGGCCAACAGCCCATTTCTTTTGAATGCAGAAAATGACAATCTTTCAGGAGAGGAGTGACGTGGGTTTACAGCACATCAGCCAATCTCTCATGTAATATCTTTGGAGGGGCAAGAACATTCAGGTAATGTGTTATCACAGATAACATTTTATATCTAATGTGTAAGCTAGTGACGTTAACTGGATTCAAAGAAACCAAGTTGAGCTCAGACTTTTGACTAAACAGAAATGTATGAATTAAACTAAGGGCAGCAAAGCCTTTACACTACAAATCAAAAGTGTACCTTAGATTTTAGGTAAGTGATCAAGGAGACATTTATACTAGTATACAGTACTGAATATACTATATAATATATATATATATATATATATATAGTAGGGGAGAGTGGGGTGAGTTGTGCAACTTTTTACTCAAAGTGATTTTAAAGTGAGGCCTTGACAGTTATGTCTCCAACTCAAATATGTACATATATTTCAGGATGTTGTGCATCCCTGGCAATAAAAACTTTGGATCTCGAATAAACTGTTTAAGAAATATAGCTTTCGGAAAAAAAGTTGTCTTGTCGCACAAAACACCCCACAACGTGGGGTGTAGGGATGAGCCCGAATCCGAATATGTATTCGGATAAGCACGGATAATGAGTTAGATACGGATACAGATAATTTCCGAATAGTCCCGTTATTATTCGGGGATTTTTTTTTTTTTATATTATGCGCTTAATTGACGCAGCGCGTTCCGCCTCATGACACAACAGGTAGAATGACACTAACAGCTGTTCTGCAGTGGACAAGAGAGGACCGGGCGAGTCCCGTGACCCACGGTCTCTCTCTTTTTATCCACTGATAAACGCAGCGTGTTCACCCTTTCCCTTGAATAGAGGGTTCTACCGATCGCATTCGCTGCCGTTTTTATGTGAGTTTCCTCGTAACCCGCTGCCGTGGTGGAGAAGAGACGAACTGAACCGATGGAATAGCCTATGCTGCACCCTGAGTCACCGTCACCCTTCCCCGATGTATTTACATTCACCAGGGGCCTATCCGAAAAGTATTTTTTGCATAGGAAATTTCCTTTCCTATCGAGATGAACCGGAAGTACTCGGTGGATAGGTGATCCGAATTCTCAAAATGCTTAGGAAAGGCATAGGAAAGGAGCCTCGATTCATCCTTTAACCCTCCTTTAACATAGGTTACTCCTGACCAACCTATGCGAAAGGAAAGGAGATAGTGGTATCCCATAATCCTTTACGGCGGCAATATTTAAAGCAACAAGCCACCGACTGAGTTTACCGACTCTACACGAACACGAACGAGAGGTAAAACAGAAGAGAGGAGAGGAGAAGAGAAGAGAGGAAGATTTAACTCGGCTAAAACAAAATACCCCCCCCCCCCCCCACACACACACAGACTAAAGATAATAAAGAACTCATAAAAGACCAACATCATAATAGTTATTTTCGTAGCACATAATTTACACCATAAGAAAATAAAATAGGCTACCAACTTCACATTTAATGAAGTTACTGGGGGCAGTTCATTTCAACATCAACATAAGTGTAGCCTCTTTTTATTCCACATGTGAATTGGGATATATGGGAGTGATTCTCACTCTGTTGGCGACAACCTGATTAAAATCAATATGAAAAGAACGCATGGATCAAACGAGCGCTTGTTGTAGTCAATTTTCGGAGAATAGTGTAGTTTCACGTCGCGCAATGACGTCGGTTAGGAAAAGTGGAGTCGAATTCATTTGAAACAGCGCTGTCCTTTCCAATGTTCGATAGGAAGCACCTTTCATCTCTCCTTAACCCCGATGACGTTTAGGGGTTAAGGTATAGGAAAGGAGGCTTATAGGTTAGGAGATTGGACTTTTCGGATAGGCCCCTGGCCTACTGCTTAAACTCTTTCAAACACCACAACGTTTCCATCAAACTGATGCTTAGGACCTGTACTTTTTCAGCTGTCAATCAGTGCGTAGACGCCTAGGCCTACTTCAGGACCTATACAATAAAATCGGAAACTGCAAACTTGACACATTGAAATCACATATGGCTTTGTGGAAAGGCTAAGATATTATTTAGGGTTTATGAGATTGGCACGTTGATACAGATTGTTCCTAAACCTTAGTTTAGTAAAACAAAAAAAAAGAGCGATAGGGAGAGATAGAGATAAAAAAATCATAAAATACAGCTGTATTTTCCCCAGTTAAAGGGAGACCTTAATTAAGTTAAAAGTAAAACACTGGCCCTCATTTACTAACAGTGAGTAGCCTATGCACAGATTTGGACTGTTATTTATCAATATTTTCGTTCCCTGAATTTCTTCGTATTCTGAGAACAAAGAAGAGAGAGATGAAAAGGTAGAAATATATCTGACTTTTTGACTTCTATTTCAACATTACATCAATTTGATGCTTTGAAGGGACAACAATTGCATTGACAATGAATATTAGTTTAGAAAATCAATTTAGGTGTGACTTCCTTTAATGTAGACTAATGTAAAAGAAACTTCCGGTATACGCCACGCCCACTTCTGGTTGTGTATCCGGATACAGATACAGATACAGATAATGTTGTTGGTTGAACAGATACAGATACAGATACAGATAATGACGTCTCCGCACACCCCTAGTGGGGTGATTTGTGCATTTGGAGAAAATAAGATGGGGTGAATTGTGCCAATTTATATATATCTCAAAAACTGTAATGCAAGACAAATCCATTAGACAATCACTTATTTAAGGTGTATTTAAAGTAAATAAAGTAAATAGTTGACAAAGATTGAAGGTACATTTTCTTAAACAAGGCCTAGCAGATCTAGGTGGTTTTGCCTGCAAAGCTCACAATGACAAAGTCACCATCATCATCTTTCTGGCCATCTGAACTCTCATCAGTGGTGTCGTTAAGTGGAGTTGAGATGTCACTCTCTTCTGAGCTACTGTAGACAATCACTTTCTGTTGGTGACCAGCGTATACAGCCATGCCACTGGCACAACTCTCAGAAATGTACTTTGCACTAGTTGCTCCGTGCTTGTGGAACCAACTGCCACCTGACAAATGTGATTCCCCCTACATTTCTGCCTTTAAATCAAGGCTCAAAACCCATATGTACACCCTGGTGTTTCCTCCCCATTAACCTCTGCACTACTTACTTACCTCTGCACTCAGTGGCGGCTCCTGACAATAATCTCAGGGGGGCAATTGTTGCCATGATGGGTAAAATGACCCAAAATGAACCTAAATCAGATAGCTAATATGACAATGTCATATTGCATTTAACAGTTTGTTTTTCCTGTTCATCTGGCATAACCACTCTGGCAACATTAGACAAGCATTGTACTGTACAGTATTTTTGGACATTAAGTTAGTTAATTTCTTGAATAAAATAATTTTAGCTCTAAAATGATGTTAAGAGACCTGCTCTACAATTAATCACAATAATCTGATTGACTTGACAGTTGTGTTCTGATTAAACAAAAATGGATGCTGGCATAGCATATGTGCAATCATCACATTGGTTTGCGTTACTACTGTCTACCTTTCTTTATATGTCCATGCTGTCTACAGCACCGTTACTTGGTAGGCGGGTTTATGCCGCGGACGGACAGCAGCTGTCAGAGTAAACAGTCTATGGATCAGCTGTTGAACGGCGCAGGCTCGTCCATATGCAGATTGATGTTTAATGTTTGTTTTACCTTTTCTGAGAGATGATGCATAGGGGTGACGCCCGAAGTTATCCATGCGGTGTCTGTGCTGCCACCAGGATGGATTAAAAGCCAGTATACAGTCCATAATCATCATGCAGCGGCAGCAGAACAGAGTGTTAGCTCCTTTGCATCCTGCTAGCCTCGTTAGCCGTTGAAACGAGCCCCGTGAAAAATCCGCGTTTATACGATCCCCCAATCCATCTTGGTAGATACTTGCTTGATGGTTACATTTTGTCTGGAAAGGACCTAGTCCTTTTAATGTGATGATCAAGTAGCTTGCCAGTCTAGCCTGAGTTGATATTAGTTATGTTGGTCTTGAAAATGACCGCTTTGGGCAGCAGACCGAACATGTGACTGTATCAGTCACTGTAATTGGTTCATTGTTTACTGTACGTATGACGACAACACGTTAGGGCGATCACCCCCGGAACCCATTGAGATTGCATTGTGAAGCCTGCAGTTTGAAAAAAAAAAGTTTTACATTGAAGTCTATGAGAGCGCTCAGGGCGATTTTCAACCAGCCCGAAATTGCCCAGAGTGACGGTACAGAGCACAGACGCTGATTGTACTATGATATTCAGACTTAGATGCAGGTAAAAACTGTATTGAAATAATACATTATGATTATAAATACAAAAAAAAATATTTTTCATCATTATTATTATCATTATTATATTGTTGTTTTTTGCTGGTTTGGCTCAAGGAGGGCGTCGCCCTATCGCCCTCTATGGGCGAGCCGCCGCTGTCTGCACTACTATCTGTGTTTATGTGGATGTATGGGCTTTACGTCTTTTATTTTGGTTATTGTTATTTTACCTTCATTGTTTACCTACTGAATGCACTATGTACAGTGCAAACTGTCATAAATGTGCTTTTATAAATACATTTTACTTACTTACTTACTTATAACTCACCTAGGCCCTTTGGCACAAATCACCCCATCCCCAGAATTTTGGATAATAGGCATGATGCAGCAATTTAGGGTTGACATTGTGCTAACTATATAGACTCAAAGTGTAGCATACCAAAGCACTAAAACATGTGTCAAATGTTTTCAAACGTGTCTATAATTGTTCAGACACAATAATCAAAAAACCTTGATCATGGAAATTTTACTTTGAAAGGCAAAACACAGTTTTTTGAGCTTAAATGTGCTTATATCTTATTCCTTGTGTCTCCCTTATTTACAGGATGAGTCAAATGGATGGCTCTTCTTAAATATGTGGTCACATTTCCAATTTCTTCCACAGTTTTCTAGAAACAAGGGGTTTTGCAACTTCCAAAATGCACAAATCACCCCACCTTCCCCTATATATATATACATTCCCGGAAAAAAATAAGAGACCAGTCTGGATTTTTCTTATATCTTCATCTCTACAATACTTATTGAAAATGCTCTACATGACAATATTTTTATTGTGAATTTGGTAGGAATTTTGTCAGTAGTTGATATTATAAAATCAAAATGTTTTTTCACTCAAACATATGCCTCTAAAGAGTAAACCAAGAGACACTGAACATTTGGAGTGGTCTCTTAATTTTTTCCGGAGCTGTATATACTATACCCATAAAACGAATGAAATACCTACAAAGTGCTCAATAAAACATATAATAGAGCCATGATAAACATATTTAGGTAATTTTCCTTACAAAAACAAGTTAGGCCTATTGCACACAAGCACTGTAAAGTACACTCCCATGATGCCAATTCACACCAGAAACAAAAGGGGAGAAGTAAATAGTGTAACGCCTGAAATTTGCAAATGAACGCAAGAAATGGACAAAGGAAGATCGGTATAAAGTGTTGTGGACTGATGAGTCCAAGTTTGAACAGTTTGGCAACAGGCGAAGAGTGTATGTTTGACGGAGGGAGGGGAAGAGCTATATAACAATTAGCGACTCATGCCAAAAGTTAAACACGGAGGGGGTTGTATTATGGTGTGGGGTTCCATTTCAGTCTTAGGAACAGGTGACTTAGTGAAAATTGATGGCATCATGGATATATTTTTTATTTATTTAAAGGATGACCCTTAAGATTTAAAGCCCCAAATTGAAATTGACAGATTTTCATATGACAGTTTAAGAGGGATTATGCTGATGCCAATCATGATTACCCTGTAATTTCTACAATGTTCCACATCAGTGAGAGATTGGTCAAGGACACTGAATTGGAAAACTAATGGGATCGGTTCATGGGATTTCACCTTCATTTCACCAGATGGACTTTCTTCTTTTCTTAAGCTCTGTTCTACTTTGTTTTAGTAGGTTTCAACCAAGTTGACTGCTGGTTCTACATCAACTAATGCCAGTCAGTGCCACACACACCTGATTGCAATGAGTTGATGCAGTGTCACACTTCCGTGCCCCCACGGAAAGCGAATGAACGAGAGACGGCATTATGGATCACAATGTTTATGTTGTTGACTAATGATGAATAAAGACCATCTAATGATAATGAAGCAAACTAAAGGACTGTTTTAGGACCACTCATTCATTTAGGAGTAAACACTGCAGTCTAGTTCACTCCCATAAAATTGTTTACACGTTGCTTGGCAACGCCCTCCTCTCGCCCGTATATCACTCTCCCTTAGGGGAGAACGGGGTAATTTGTCCACACGGGTTGGTTGTCACAATCGTTATATCTCGGAACCAGAAGGCGCTGTCTATGAAATTTTGGTATGTAAATATACAGAATTGGGATCAGAGGTCACCTACATAGTCTTCCTTGGAGTTAGACTGCTGAATTTGAGGTGAGACGACTGTTTGTGTTTTTCATGTCAAATTGAAAATATTTAGCTCCTCAGTATTTTTCTTCTAGGCTTTTACACAATGGGTTTATAACAAAACACTTGTTACCCATACAAAGTGAGAAGGGTAAACTATATTTTAGATTGTGGTTAGCAAGCTAATTAGTTGTCAAATGGTTGTTAGCCTTGATGCTAGCAAGAAATTCAAGTTGGGGTTGGTCGTCACATTTTTTGGGGGGTTGGTTGTCACATGTTATCTCAAGGCTGCAGCCAGAAAAGGAACCCAATAACGAAATAAATTGTCAAGCTGTATCCTCACTGACACCCCAGAGAAGGAAAGAATAGAGCAGGAAAAGGCAGCTAGCATGCAAAATAAAAAAGGGCAACAAAATCAAAACAACCCAGTGCATCCCAAACTAGACCAGCTGCCAAGGCTACAGTAAGTTATGTAGGCCTATTTGTCAACTTTACAATGCAATTAAACTTTCAAATTTAGTTCTACCTTCTTGCCTTCTTTTTAAGATTATTCCCATTAAGATAACATTGTGACAAACAACCCCATAGTGTTTGACAACCGACCCCTTGATGGGGTTGGTTGTCACAATGTGTAAGGGTGTCTTTGATGATTAATTTCTTCTTTATTACAATAAGATAGAAAAAGTGAGGGGTACATATTTCAAGCCAACACCTTAAGCTTCAATTTAATGTAGGAATGACTATTGAAAGATGTTTAGGTGATAAGCAATTCTCACAAGAGTAAAAAGTGTGCCTACTTACCCCGTTCTCCCCTATAGCTTTTCTTCATTGATTTTTTTTTTTTTTTTTTTTTTTTTTTTGACACTTTATTTTTATTGTTTTTCTCTTTTACAACATATGAACATGAGTTTAAAGAAAACGGGGGTAGGGAGGGGAAAAAAAACAAAAAGTACAATGCTGGGGTGCCATGATGTGTTCAAGCTTTGTTCTATAACAATGTCATTGTGAATGTAGTCCTGTCGTCGATGTGTAAACAGTCCATTTCTCCCATTTTTTGTTACATTGCTCCTCTTTGGTCCTTATCTTATGCGTCAGATGTTCCATAGCATATATCTCGGTCACAATTTTCAGCCATTCATCTTGTGTTGGTGCATCTGGCTTATACCACAGCCTCGTGATTGCTTTTTTACCCGCTGCTAATAGAATTTTCAGCAGATATCTATCCTCTTTTAATACATGTCCATTCATGTTGCCGAGGTAAAGTAACATACATGTCTTGGGGACATCATAACCTAGAATCTTGACAATAGTTCTATAAGTATTTTCCAAAAGGTTATGAGTTTCGAACAATGCCAGAAAACATGCGAGTGATCTACGTCTGAATCTCCACATTTTCTCCAACATGGCTGTGGTGCTGAGCAAAATTTGCTAGTAATTTTCGGTGTGATAAAGAATCTAATTAGATTCTTCCAACAGAATAATCTCCAGATTCTAGATGATGTGGTTGTTTGTTGTGATTTCCAAATTAGCAGCCAGTCGTCTTCAGAGAGATTCAAACCCAGCTCCCTCTCCCATCTTTGCTTTACATATGAGGTTGTATTCCCTTTTCTCTCCATTAGATGACCATATATTGTAGAAATCATTCTATATGTGTGTGAGTTGTAGGTTCTACATATAGATCTGATTATCCCATCTCCCTCCAGATTTACCTTGTGTTTTAACTCTTTATCATAGAAGTCCCTCATTTGCAGATATCTGAAATGATCTCGGTTATCAAGATTGTATTTTTGTTTTATTTCTTGAAAACTCAAGAAATTACCATTTACTATCATTGTGCACATTGCTGTTATTCCTCTTGGAATCCATTGCTTAAACTTCTGGTCGAGAGAACCAGGAATGAAACCCCGATCATAAGCTATCCACCGGATCAGTCCAAGTTCACTCTCCAATTTGTATTTTCTTACGATTTTAAACCACATCCTTAGCGTAAATTCTGTGACAGAATTCACCTTTTTAATTCTGCGCATCGTTTCTTCTCTGTCTCCAACAAGACTTTGTATTTCCCTCCCTTCTACATATTGTTCCAAATTTTTCCACTTAGCTACATAGTTGCTGTCGCACCAACAGATTACTGGTCTAATTTGTGCAGCGTGATAATATTCTTTAAAATCTGGCAATGCTAGGCCACCCCTGTCTTTCCCAATCTGTAATGTTTTAAATTTTATTCTTGGTCTATGACCGTTCCATATAAACCTTGACACTATTTTATCCCACATTCTAAATTGTTTTTCTGGTATCTCAATGGGTAAGGATTGGAATAAGTAAAGGAGTCGGGGTAGAACACTCATTTTTATAGTCTCTATTCGTGAGCCAATATCTAGCGGAAGGATAGCCCACCTGTCCACATCATTCCTAATGTCCTTGTCTATTTTGGAGTAATTAGCTTTGTATAAGTCTTCAGTTCTTGTGTTTAAAGTGACCCCTAGATATTTCATTTTTGTTGCTTTCCAATTCATTCTATATTTTAATTGTACACTTTTGGTTGGTGAGTAGTTGAATGTTAGGATTTGTGTTTTCGCAATATTAAGCTTGTACCCAGAGTATCGACCAAATGACTCTAGTTGGTTGAATAATGAGGGGATACATGAGTCTGGGTCCTCCAAAAAGCATATAACGTCATCCGCGTAAAGTCCGACAATGTGTTCCTCTCCCTTAATCTTTATCCCTTTAATATCTCTGTTTTGCCTAATAGCTTGCGCTAGAGGCTCTATAAAGATTGCAAACAGCGTCGGTGACAGGCAGCAACCCTGCCTTGTAGAGCGTTGTAGAGATATACTTTCAGTCAAACTGCCGTTTATTCTTATCCTCGCAGTCGGGCTTTGATAGAGTGTTTTGATACACTTCACAGCTTTGCTATTAAATCCGAATTTTTCAAGTACCTGGTATAAGAAGTTCCAATTAACGCTGTCAAAGGCCTTCTCTGCGTCAAGGCTTATCAAGGCAGCGATGGTATTATTATTTTGAACATGGTTGGTAATGTGTAAAGTTCTCCTTATATTATCTTGGGTTTGACGTCCCTTAATGAAGCCCGTCTGGTCTTCGTCGATAATGTCAATGATGAATTGGTCAAATCTCTTTGAAATAATTGAGGTGTATAATTTATAATCTACATTGAGTAGTGATATGGGCCTGTAATCTGAACAAGTTTCACATTTATCTTTCTTGGGGATCACCGAAATTATAGCTTCCTTCCAAGAAGGAGGAATTTCTCCATGCTCAAGTGTGTAGTTAAATGTTAATTCCAGTAATGGTATGAGTTCTTCGCTAAATGTTTTGTACCATTCAGAGGTTAGGCCATCACTACCTGGGGATTTGTGAGTTTTTAGGCTGTTCACTGCTTTCTCTATCTCTGTTTTTGTGATTGGTGAGGTCAGGACATCATTTTGCTTTTTCCCAATTGCTGGTAAATCTAATTCGTCAAGAAAAGTTTTCATTTGGTATATGTCAGGAGAGGGCGACTGACTGTACAATTCCCTATAATAATTCCTGAATTCATTTTCAATCTCTTTTGGTTCATTAACAATCTGATTTGTTTTTATATCCCTTATCTTGTGAATTGTCCTATTAACCTGCTGTTTTTTTAATCTTTTTGCCAACAATTTTGTTGCTCTTGGTCCTACTTCATAATATGATTGTTTTAGGAATCTTGTTTTCTTTTCAATTTCTGCGGTTAACATATTATTTATATTTTCCCTGCATTCTTTTAATCTTGTAAGCAGCGATGAGTCTCGGGTAGCTTTATGTTGTTGTTCAATTTTAAATAGCTTTTCTCTTTCCTTATCATACAGTTCTCTTCTCGCTTTTTTAATTGCAGTTGTCTTGGCTATAAGCTTTCCTCTCATAACTGCTTTAAGAGCATCCCACAGGATAACTGGGGTAACCTCTCCATTATTGTTTTCTTTTACATACATTGTGATGTCTTTCTTCAGGTCTTCAACTACTGTTTTATTATTTAGAATCCCAACATTCAACCTCCATAATGTACTTTTCTCCTGCACTTTTAGTTTGACTTCGAGGTAAACTGCACAGTGATCAGACACATCTGCTTCCTGAATTTGACATTTATTTACCCTATATAAATCTTTGTTATTCATGAAAAAATAATCAATTCTAGAATAGCTGTCATTAGGAGCTGAGTAGTGCGTATAATCTCTTTTGGAGGGGTATAATTCCCTCCAAGTGTCAGCTATCCCATATTCTTTAAATATTGTCTTAATCATTTTAGTGACATAGCTGGTCTTTTTGTTCTTGTTTGTTGTGTCCAGGTTACTATTCATCACCATATTGAAGTCACCACCACATATCAATATTCCCTCCATTTCCACTATCATGATGTCCAGCAAGGTTTTAATGAATTGTTTTCTACTGTTAGGTGGTGCGTAAACGTTAACTAAAGTCACCATTTCGTTTTCCAACTTTCCTTTCACCAGAATAAATCTCCCTTCTTTATCACAAATTTCTTTGACACACTCAAATTTTACTGAGTTGGGGATGAGTATGATGACACCTCTTTTGCATCCATGCCGAAATGAGCTATAAAATGAATTGGAATAGCCAAATCTCTTGAGTTTTTCACTTTCCTGTCTAGACAAATGAGTTTCTTGTAAATATATTATTTGTGTCTTATCCTTCCTCAATTTAGTCATTACTTTCTGGCGTTTCACAGGATTGTTCAGACCATTTACATTCAACGATAGTATCTTCACATTATACTCTGACATTCAGTATATTGTTTATGTCTTGGTGTGACAACCCAGCATGAAAAACAAAAAACAAAACGTAACTGTAATACAATCGAACACAGAACGTGACTCCCAAGAAAAAGAAGGATGTGTTTAGCCATCCTTTAAAGTCCCTGTTGGAGGGAGGAGGGTAGGTTGCCTTTGCGTAGGGGCCCTCCCTAGTTGTGAGAAAAATCCCACTTACACTAGAATAGTCCAACATTGGCGCAAAAGAAAGGGGAAAAAAAAGATCCTCTAGTCGGTTTCAGCCTATAACTTAAAAAAATAAGAGTCATAGCTTACGTTCTCAATTGCCCATCATCAGATTTTTTTCACAGCTCAGTCCAGATAGGCACTTAACACTCACTGGATCGTCTGAATTCCGTCAGCTTCTGTCTTGCACGTTGAGCTGTGTTGACCGCGTTGGTCGTGTTGGCGTTGGATCGTTTCCATGGGATTGCTGCGTTCAACCTCTCCTCTGCGACCGCTACTGTGCTCGTCTTGTTTCTCACCGTCACCTTGATCCCGCGTCGATTCAGGTCCTGCGCTGCTTCTTCCGCTGTCGCGTAGGTCTGCATCCCAGAGCTCCAGAGCACACGCATCTTCGTGAAGGGTGTCTGGAACCGGATCTCCTTCTCCTTCAGCGCAGCTTTAATAGGGGCATATGCTTTGCGCTTCTCCATGATATCTGTCGCGTAATCATTATCAAAGTACAGCCGTTTGCCATTTATCTCAATCTTCTGTTGCCATACTTTCCTGAGAACCATCTCCTTGACGTGAAATTGTAAAAAATTCACTATTATCGATCTCGGAGATGAACTTGCGGCTGGCTTTGGGATCAGTGCTCTATACGCCCGTTGTATTTGGAGCTCCAATCCATCCGGCAGTGTGAGCTGATTTTTAAACAGCGCGGTTACAAACTCGGCAACAGATTGGCCTTCTTCTCCTTCTTGAACGCCATAGATCCTGATATTATTTCTTCTTGATCGGCCCTCCAAATCAATGAGTTTATCCCGCATCTCCGTGTTCTCCTTCACCACGTCCAACAACGTTTCTTTCATCTCGAGACAGGCAGATTCCAAATCAGCTATCCGAGTTTGTGCCTCCGCAATGCTAACGTTTTGGTCATGTATCTCTTGTAAGACTTCTCCTTTAAACTCTACGAAGTCGTCTCTCAGAGATTTTTTGATGTCGTCGTTAAATTCGCTCAGGTCCTGTCTCACTTCTTGTTTGAAAGTTTTAAACTCTCTTGAGAGTGATGCCAAAGCTTCAAGTAGAGCACTTTCACTGGTGCTAGCTGTAGCACCCAGCATAGCTCCGTTGTCGCTATCTTCCTCGTGTTCAGCCGGTTTGGCAATTTCTGAGTTTTGGGCTGTATTTCTCATGCTTGCTCTATTCCTCTTACTCCTTTGACCTTTCCCCCCTGTCATACTTTGTTTAAAAATAAAAATAAATTGTTGTATATTGGTAGGAGGTACTTTTCAAAACCGACTATCAGGAGCTCGCCACTATGCGTCCATCCTGTTGCTGCGCCGCTCGGAAGTCGAATTTTCTTTTTTTTCTTTGATGGTTCAGCCCCGTTATCAGTCATTATGACGACAAATAACTGTCTCAAACAAGGCTCCCGCTCCCCTTCCCTTACCTGGAGGGACAGGCTTCTCAAATCGCATTGCTGCACTACACTGAAATCTGCGATCAATACAAATATGTGATCATAGAGCCTGCATGCGCAAGCCGAAAATCGGACTGGGTTTGCGACCAGACCAAACGCAGTAATAAAAACTATGTAAAAATAGCTTTCCTGGCACTGATGGTCTTGTTTGCTGTTAAGGTAATTTATGATCATCAGAGGAAAATTTAGACTGTTTAAAAAGATATTTAAAAGTTACTCGTAGCCGCTTTGATAGAGAAATAGGCTACCTGAAATGAGCTAAAGAATGGGAAGAGTTTCTAGGTCCACTAAGGTTGCTCAGTGTAGCTCAGTTATTCTTCCTCACGGCATGGCAGCCTCTCCTTCCCCTCTGTCCGTTGTCTGTTTTTCCATATCTGTTCTCTGTGTGTGCATGTGGGCGAGGCTAAAGGCTGTTACATACTCCGCGAGAAGAAAGAACAAAGCTCTCGGTGACAGAGCTGCGAGAAGTTCTTTCTGGTCTGACATTACATACTTCACGAGAACTCAACTGCCAAACTCCTGACCGCGGCGCATTGTTACCATGGTAATTGACTCAGTAGCGTTTTATTTTCATGGGTTATTTTTTAAATTGTGTAGGCTGAGCATGGAGAGGCACTGTTGTGTTCCAATATTGTAAGATAAATAGCCTAATGATTTAATTGTAGACATCTATCATGATGTGATGTTTACTAGGCCTATGTTTGTTCTTTTTTAAAGTTTATTTAGATAAAGATTCTGCCATGTTCACGGATGAGATGAGGACAATTCCTTTCCTCGGTCCTCTCTACCAAGCTGAGGCTGACAGGAGCACATATTTCCTTGACAAGGACTTGAATATTAAGATCAAGCTGATTGGACATGGTGAGTTTCACACCCTAGCAGGTTAGGAATCGTCATAATATTAGAAATAATTGTGTTTTTTTTTGCAGTCCTTGCTAACTTGTTGCTTTTATGTGTGATTTAGACAGTTGGAGTGAAAACGAGCCCCCAGCCTCCAGCCCATCACCAGCCCCATTACCAGCCCCAGCCAATGAGGGCTTCAATAAGGAACATACATTGTTCCTTATTGACTTGATGCGGCAGAATCTTGCAGCTGAGGGTGAGGGGCTGCCCAAAACCCTCCAGGACCTCAATTCGAGGTTGAAGATCACACGAGCAAATAAAAAAATGCTGTGGAAGGAGGCAGCCCAGAAGTTGGGTGGACATTTTGAGCAGACCTTCTGCCCGGACAAGGTGGCCAGAAAGTGGCACAGACTTGTGGATGCCTACAAAAAGGTAAAAGATAACAACCGCTCCACTGGGAAGGGAACCATGCGGTTCCAATTCTACTGCGAAATGGACGACCTTCTGGCTGATAACCATGATGTGGTCTTCCCTGTGGTTGGGACAGCAGCAGGGCTAGAGGTGCGGAGGCCAGAGGCATTAGTGCCCACAGCCTCAGCTCCCCAGGATAGCGTCCTCCCCAGAAGAACAGAAGCATCCTCCCCCACCAATCCGACTCCACGCAAAAGGAGAAGGCCAGAAGAAAACATAATGGAGTTTCTGCGGAAGAGCGAGGTGGCCAGTAGAAACTCGCCATGAAGAAACAATAGCACAGCTAAAATCAGCACAGCAAAATTTTGAATCACTGATCTCCAAATTAATTGATAAGATATAGCCCCTAATCCTTTTTTTTGTAAATACTATTCTATTATAATTTTTTTTTTATCAATGTATATATTTAAAGTTTATGTTGTTCAATGAGATTTTTGTGTAAGAATAAATATAATATATACAGGTGAAACTCGAAAAATTTGAATTTCGTGCAAAAGTTCATTTATTTCAGTAATTCAATCTAAATGGTGAAACTAATATATTTTATAGACTCATTACATTCAAAGTGAGATATTTCAAGCCTTTATTTGTTATAATTGTGATTATTATGGCTTACAGCTTATGAAAACCCCAAATTCAAAATCTCAGAAAATTTGAATATTACATAAAATCAATAAAAAAAGGATTTTAAATACAGAAATGTCAGCCCTCTAGAAAGTATAATCATGCATATGTACTAAGTACTTGGTTTGGGCCCCTTTTGCACAAATTATTGCCTAAATGCGGTGTGTGGCATGGATGCTATCATTCTGTGGCACTGCTGAGGTGTTATGGAAGCCCAGGTTGCTTTGATAGTGGCCTTCAGCTCGTCTGTATTGTTGGGTCTGGGGTGTATCATCTTCCTCTTGACAATAGTCCATAGTTTCTCTATTGGGTTCAGTTCAGGAGAGTTGTCTGGCCAATCAACACAGTAATACCATGGTCAGTCAACCAGTTACTTGTGGTTTTGGCACTGTGGTCTTGCTGGAAAAAGTAATTCAGCATCTCCATAAAGCTTGTCAACAGACAGGAAATATGAAGTGCTCTAAAATATCCTGGTAGACAGCTGTGGTGACTTTGGACTTGATAACACAGTGGACCAACACCATCAGATGACATGGTGCTTCAAATCATCACTGACTGTTGAAACTTGACAGTGGTCTTCAAGCCCCTTGGATTTTGTGCCCCTCCACTCTTCCTCTAGACTGTGGGACCTTGATTTCAAAATGAAACGCAACATTTCATTTGGATCAGTGATGATTTGAGGTATCGTGTCATCTGCTGCTGTTAGTCCACTGTGTTATCAAGTCAAAAGTCACCACAGCCATCTACCAGAAGATTTTAGAGCACTTCATTCTTCTGTCTGTTGACAAGCTTTATGGTGATGACAATTTCCATTTCCAGCTAGACTTGGCACCTGCCCACAGTACCATAAACCACTGGTAACTGGTTGACTGACCATGGTATTACTGTGCATGAATGGCCAGACAACTCTCCTGACCTGAACTCCATAGAGAAACTATGGACTATTGTCAAGAGGAAGATGATACACACCAGACCCAACAATACAGAGTGGCTCCTGACACCTGATTTGATTTCTTCAAAACTCTACACCTTCAAAACTCAGTGTAAGATCTGGATCTGGATGTGTATGTAAGTATCTCCCCAATGTTTAGAAGCAATGAGTCAGTGAGTATAGATATGGAGGATAATAGATGGGGGTTGCAGAGCATGGGCATAGGGATAGGGGTAGAACATGTGGCCATAATGGAATGGTTGAATGTCAACTGTGTTCACAGTGGGACGTAACTGGTAGGCAGGCTGGCCAAGGGAGGGGTATGTGAACACGTAGCCAGGTTTCCTTTCTCTTACTGACTGTCTAAGTGGGACTTGGGGTTCAGGCGGCGGTTCTGGGGCATACTCCTCTTGGTGAGTCACTTGAGGTTCATCTTGTTCAGGGTTACACTGAGCCTGACCCATGTCCTGTTGAGACTGATTCCTGTCCTGCTCACTTTCACTGTTTATGTCAGGCTCCTCATTATTGACATCTCTCTCGTCCATGACATTTTCCATTTCTCTTGCCAGTTCCACATTGCTTCTCTGTCTGATCAGAGTTCCACTCGGTCCAGGTCTGCTTTGAATTGGGCTGGTGACACTTGACCTTGGTAAGTTACTCTCAACTCTTTCCACAGGTACCCGTAGCCAGTAATGAGACACACCCTCCTCTTCAGAGTCACTTGTCTCAGAACTCTGTCTCTGTTCTGTGGGCTTCAGGGGTTCGGACAACTTTTTGGTTTTCTTTGGTGGCTTGGGCCTATTTGTGACTTGGTTTTGGGGAGGCTCTACAGGTAGGTTGTTTACTTGGAGCAGCAGGTTTCGATGTAGGGTGCGGACGGGGCGACCTCCTGTCTCTGGGCTTATTTTGTAGACAGGGTTATCCCCAACCTGCTCTCTCACAATGTAGATGATCTTCTCCCAATATGGCCTGAGCTTACCCGGCCCACCTCTCTCATTGAGGTTACGTACCAGGACTCGGTCTCCAGCTTGAAGAGTCACACCTTTGCTCTTTTTGTCATAGTGGGCTTTCCCTTTTGCACTTGACTGTTGACTGTTTGCGTTTGCTATTCGATAAGCCTCAATCATCTTTCCTGCCCATTTTTCCGCATATCCTGTTGGTGTTTCCTCTTCTTCCTCTGCTATTAGACCAAAGAGGAGATCAACGGGGAGGTGGGGATGACGGCCATACATTAGGTAGTAAGGGGAGAAACCTGTGCCCTCATGCTTGGTGGAGTTGTAGGCATGTAGCACGTGAGGTAGGTGGTCTTTCCAATTTTCCTTTTCTTTTTCTCCTAGGGTCCGTAGCATTTGCAGCAACGTGCGATTTAGTCTCTCGGCAGGGTTGCCTTGGGGGTGATAGGGGGAGGTTCTTGAGTGGCCAACACTTGATAACTGTCTGAGTGATTTGAACAGTTCGTTTTCAAATTCTCGACCCTGGTCGTGGTGAAGCTTGGTGGGATATCCAAATCTGGGAATGAAGTCGTTGAAGAGTCTGTCAGCAGCTGTCTTGCCTGCTTTGTTGCGAGTGGGGTAGGCTTGTGCGAACCTGGTGAAGTGGTCTATCACGACCAATATGTACTCACATCTACCACGACAGGCTTCTAAGTGAAGGAAGTCGATGCACACAAGTTCAAGAGGCGAGTTGGAGGTGATACTCCCCATGGGTGCTCTTTCATGTGTGGCTGGTGTCTTTTGCTTTATGCAAGGGCATCTTCTAGTTATGTACTCTTCAATCTCCTTTTTCATGAAAGGCCAGTAGAACCGCTCCCTTGCTAGGCTCAATACTTTCTCCACACCAACATGGCCCATGTTGTCATGCAAGTGGGTTAGTGCTACTTGCCTATAGATGGATGGCAGAACCAGTTGTCTGCGACCAATGGTTTTCCTGAAGAGTAGGCCATCCACTATGTGCAGCCTGCTCCATTCCCTTAAGAGTCTCCTTGTGCCTGTGTCGACTTTTCCTTTCTCGTTCTCTGTCAGTGGTGTATTGTTTATCTTTAGTTCCATGACTTTTCCAATTACAGCGTCTGTCCTTTGTTGCTTTACTAGCTCATCATGGCTGATCGTCTGCAAAGGCTCCATGTGAGACTGGGTTTGGGATGCTAAGTTAAGGGCTGCCACCCAGGCAATGTCTCCCTGTTCGGCCCTTCGAGTTCCTTCCCACAAAGCACACACTGCATCCTCCGACAGCCCTTCAGAGTAATCTACCATAGAGGCCTCAAGGTCAAGCGGAAGATGGGATAAGGTGTCGGCGTCAATGTTTGTTTTCCCAGGCCTGTATCTGATGTCGAAGTGGAAATCAGCTAACTCTCCTACCCATCGGTGGCCTACTGCGTTGAGTTTAGCAGTACTTAGTATATGTCAGGGGATTATTATCAGTGAAGACAGTGAAATGAGGGGCATAGAATAAATAATCTCTGAATTGATCACAGACCGCCCACTTCAGCGCCATGAACTCAAGCTTCCCGCTGTGTAGGTGATAGTTTTGTTCTGCTGGTGTTAGCGTGCGTGACCCATAGCCGATCACCCGCAGCTTCCCATCTTGGTTCTGATAGAGAACAGCACCTAGGCCTTTTTGAGACGCGTCGGTGTGAAGTGTGAAAGGGCGACTGAAGTCTGGGTATGCCAGTACTGGGGGTTGGGTGAGCTTGTCAATTAAGCATTCAAGGGCCTGCTGATGTGCTTCTCTCCACTCTACTGGGGTTCTGGAGGACTGTTGGATGCCTTTCATTTTGCCTCGTGGTGGCTTGGATTGCAGCGTGGGTGGCAGTGTGTCCGTTTGTGACTTTAGGAGATCATATATGGGCTTGGCTATCCGTGAGAAATCCTGCACATAGGTTCGATAATAGCTCAGAAATCCCAGTAGCTGCCTGACTTCTCCCACTGTCTTTGGTACTTTGTGTTTTAGTGCCCGCACTGCTTCCAGGTCTTTGGGATCCACTTTCACTCCTTCAGCAGACACAAGCCGTCCAACATATCTGACCTCTTTGCGGAGTAGCTCACACTTTTCGGGTTTCAGCTTCACTCCGTGCTGTTGTAGAGCTTGAAGGACTCGGCGCAGGACTAGCACATGCTCTTCAAAGGACCTTGAGAAGCACAGCACGTCATCCAGATAGGGGATGCAGCATTCATCACGGAGCGTGTCGAGCATCTCCTCCATGCTCCTTTGGAAGGCTGCTGGGGCATTTGATAGGCCGAAGCCCCTGTTGTTCCAAGAGGGTTAGCCGGGTGTCGTGGTCACCGCCAGCCTCCTCCACCGTAGCTATCCTCTGACCGTGTTCAGACAGAGTAGCCTGCGTGATTTGAAGAGACGCCTCCAGGGCTTGAAATCTATTGTCCATCTTCTTGCTCAAGTTGCCTATGGCTTTGAGAATGACGGCCAAGCTAGGGGCACCGTCCGCCATTGTTAGCTCTGTTGCCTCGCCCCTAGCCTCCTCCTCAGCCGGCGGGGGTGATGGGCTTTCACCGTTAGTTTTCGGCTTTTTACGAGTCATGTTGTTTCGTTGCCGGTAGTAAAGTACAAAGCAGCACTCAAAGTGGGAATTGTGTCACACCTTCAGCCAGTATTTAGTTTGTTTTCATATGTCTGTTTTCCTGGTTTCCTTTCTAACTCTCATGTCATTTCAGACCCGGCCACTCCCTCCTGCTCTGCACTCCCTGTTAATTACATTCACCTGGTCTGCCCCACACTCACCTGCTCCTCATCAGTTAATCAGCCCCAGTATATATCTTTGTTGAGTTCCCTCAGTCAGTTGCCAGATTGTCTGATGTCCTAGTGTGTTCACCCAGCTTTCCAGCATTCGGATTTCATCCTGTGTTCCGATCCTGCTTGCCTGTTTGTGTTTCGACCTGTCTTTGGACTTCCCCTTTTGCCTGCCCCAACTGGACTTGTTTGCCACGCTGTCTTACTACCTGGTTTGTCATCCAAATCTATTTTTGAATCTGAACTGTTTCCTGTGTCCTGCAATTGGGTTCTTGTCTGTCTTTCCCTGAAACCCTGACAAATTGTGCAATAAATTGTCTTTTTTTATGTAAAACTCGATTTATCGGAGAGGAGCGCAAGTAAAACACGTTTATTCCATCGCATGCACTCTAGCGCCCCCCTCCCCCCTATTGTTTCTGCTTTTAACATTCATTAGTATTCAGTTGGAGTAGCATGGCCGATCTCATGGAGCCTCAAGGGACATGATGATCTTGGATAGAGCCCAGTAGAGTACAGGGGCCGGTTTCCCAAAGCCTTCTTAACGCTACGTCATTCGTAACCCCTACGTAGAGTTCCTACTTAACGTTTCGCCTGTTTCCCGAAACGTTCTTTGCTACGAATCTCTTTCGTACATCATACGTTGGTAAGGTTGGTCTGGAGCGCCCGCAGAGCCTTCTTAGCTCTACCGTATGGATGTTTCGGCTCTCACTTGTGTAATTTAACTAATAAATCTGACTGTATTTCATATCAAACGGACACAGCGATGACTGTATTTAATAACAAACTGTTAAAAACGATCCAACTGTATAGTGTATATCACGTATATTTAAAGTAGGCTTAGACTATTATATATTTTAGCAGAATACCATTAACTCTGATTCACAAAGTGTTCAAACTATATGAACAAGTAGCCTACTTTTTAGTCATCTAACTGACTTGACAATCAGCATTAACTGAATGGATGCGATGTCCGCAAGGGCGTAGGATTATATAGGGACGGTAGGGTCCCGACCCTACCAAAATCCAGCCTCTACTGTTTAATAATTATAGTACACAAAGGGTTAAAAATCAGTCTCTGCTAGAAGTCCCGCCTCTAAACAACTATCGCGCTTTGATTGGCTGTAGCGGTTTCCCGCAAACATATATTCAACCTGATTGGCCGTCCCCACTGTCACTCCATCTGCTTGTTAAAAAAAAAAAAAAAGCTACCGGCAACTTGCTAGTCCCAGACAGGAGGAGCAACAAGACGCCTCAGTGCATAGCTAATATCTGCATCTGCGAGTGTAAGTTCTGCCTTCGGTCACGTCAGCGAGACGGATTTTAATATCAGTGATGTCATTTGCAGTAACACTTATATTTGTGTGTGTTTTATGCTTGTGTGTGTGTGTGTGTGTGTGTGTGTGTGTGTGTGTGTGTGTGTGTGTGTGTGTGTGTATGTGTGTAGGATGTCGAAGAAACGAAAACTGGACATAAGAGACTTCTTTAGAAGTCAACGTGTAAGTTAATTAAAAGGTTATATATTTTAGAGCCATAACAATACTGATATTGATTATTAGTCAGCATAGGCTGTAATGCCAAAGAGATCCGCATTTTAAGGTATAGGCCTACCATTATTTTCATGTTTTATTTGTGTGGAAAGGGAGCAATGGTTTAAAAAAAAAAATTGGGATAAATAAACATTAATTAAATTTAATAACCTTTATTTTCCTTCAAGGTTTCCCTCTCATTTACAGTAACAACAAGCACATTGCAGATGCTCATGTGATTTTATACATATATATTTTGGGGGAATAAAACATAATAATTGCGTGAACATTTTGTCTACCCATGTAGCCTATGTAGCCTAATATATCTGTTCATATGTCATGCATCAACATACTTCTGTCAGGTGACAGACAGTGGAGAGACTGGAGGAGATAGAGGAGGAGAGACTGGAGGAGGAGAGACTGGAGGAGATAGAGGAGGAGAGGATAGAGAAGGAGAGACTGGAGGAGATAGAGGAGGAGAGGATAGAGAAGGAGACAGAGGAGGAGATGCTGTAGAAGATGAAGGAGAGGCTAGAGAAGGAGAGGCTGGAGGAGATGGAAGAGAGGCTGGAAATTCACAGGTGAGGTTCAATAATGATTAATATGTTAGTCATGAGATTCAGCATTGTGTCAAATATTAGTCTGATTATGACCTGAATAACAATAGGCCTATATTAATAGTGTGTTTGCAGTAGTTGCTACAGCGTGGTCAAATGTCAAAAAATCAACTTTAGGAAGCACTTTCATATCCCACGGACCCCACCAATGTCCAAATCAAACCTACTCCCTTGGATGTCCGTCAACATGAAAATACTTTATAGGCCTACGTGATACACTATAGCCTACAGTCGGATCGTTTTTATCAGTTTGTTATTAAATACAGTCATCGCTGTGTCCCTGTGATATGAAATACAGTCAGATTTATAAGTTTAAAGGTCCCATATTATGCTAAATGCACTTTTTAAATGTGTTCCAACATATCCATGCGTCCACGGTGTGCCTAGAGACTGCTAAAATATTTAAAAAAATAACAATCTCTCCTTTTCTCACTCTCCCCTTTTCTGAAACCCCCACCCCTCCCCCTCAATATACTCCAGTCAGAATTTTCCCCTTTTCTGACCTCACAAACTGGAAAGCTGCAGAAGCTTCCACTGTGCAGCCCACACCCCTATTTCTTATTGGTCCACGGCCCTGACAGACAGAGGGCGAGGCGTATCTGGCTTTGCTTCCGGACAGGGGGCGGGGGGAGCTCAAAGATTGTATATTTACGAGGGGAGCTGCTGCTCTTTTTAAAAAATAGGCCATTGTGAGATTAGCTGAACATCAGCATAGTACAATAAATTATCTGAAAGTTTTTTTCAGCAAACAATTAAAGAAAAACTTATTAGGGACCACTAAGATCAACACCTCCACTCTGATCAAGAAAGCTCAACAACGCCTCTTCTTCCTCAGAAAACTGAAAAAAGCCGGACTCTCCCCCCAGATCCTCCGGAACTTCTACCGCTGCACCGTTGAGAGCATCCTTACCAACTGCTTCACGGTGTGGTATGGTAACTGCACAATGGCTGATAGGAAAGCCCTACAGCGAGTTGTAAAAACTGCTCAAAAAATAATTGTCACATCACTCCCTGCCCTCACTGACCTTCATCACTCACGGTGTCTGCAACGTGCAAACAAAATCATCAAGGACCACACACACCCCAGTCATGCACTGTTCTCTCTCCTCCCGTCCGGGAGACGTTACAGGAGCCTCGGGAGTCGCACCAGCAGGCTCAGAAACAGCTTTTTCCATAACACTGTAACACTGCTCAACTCCAAGCCCCTACACTAGCACCCCCTCTCCCCCACTTGGACCATGGTCTGTCTGACTACCTCTACCACTATGCACTTTACTTATGCACTTCAATAATGCACTTTATATTCATACTGCATTCTATGGACCCTTCAGAACTATATGCACTTTAATATTGATATTGACTGGATATTTTTTTTAACTTTGTTGACCAGCTGCAATCTGTGTATTATGTATTATTATTACTATAGCGCTGCTATAACAATAGAACGTTTTTATTGATTGCACTACTGGTTAGATGCTAAACTGCATTTCGTTGTACTGGTTGTCTTTACTTGTGCAATGACAATAAAGTTGAATCTAATCTAATCTAATCTAATATAATATGGTGTATAATAGAACCGAAAAGTGTATAATATGGGAGCTTTAATGACACAAGTGAAAGTCGCCAGAGATACAAACCCCCACATTTCCTTCTGTAAAGCACCATGCGTAAAACGGACACGAGTGACATCCCTGTTGCGCATGGAACTGCCACAAGTCATTCATGATGAAAATAATTGCTGTAAACAATCTTCATCTCCTCCGCTGTTTCTATATATTTTTTAAAATTGGTATAGGCTATGGTAGTATGTTCGACATGGTTAACACTAGAACCTCCGCACTGTGTTCCACACCGGCTCAGCTGGCAGCTGAGAGCTGTCAGCTGAGCCTGGGCAGAGTGCGTCGGATCCTCCGCCTCAAAACATGTAAACGTGCGAAAAAATGAATGAATAATCAATTAGAGCTTACCTTAAAATAAGTGTGCCATGTTACTGTTTATTCTATTTAGGATTTTAGCTCATTTGGACGCTGTTTGGGCCGTCTGTTTTTATTTATATAGGCTATTGGCGATATTATATCTACTTTCAGTTTCATTACTGACCCACCAAGTAACGTGATCAGTGTTCTTAAAGATAGGCTACTTAGATTATAAAACAAGAGTTCCAAAACACAGATGATTATTCAACAAACTAATGCATGACTTTATATTACACTAGAAATGCACGGGTAGATTTGATTAGACAGCATACAGATGCAGCTACGCATGAAATGAGCAGGAAATGGATAATCGAACTCGGAGCAACCGATTTCAGCAGTCTACGAACGACGTAAGGAGTGTTTCTCCTAAGACACCGTTCGGGAACCACGACTACAGAGGTAAACAACTTTGGTAAGTCATAACGTAGGAGTCTTCGTAGCTCGCTAAGAGAGGACGTTATCGGGAAACCGGGCCCAGCCTTTTCGTCTTCCACCTCGGCCACAGCTGTGTCCATTTCTTCAAACGTGAAATGCGTCTTTTTTATTAAGGGCGCATGCGCTCCTCAACACCTCTGCAAACTGATTTCCTTATAGAAATGTGTCATGGCAGCCTCTCCTTCTCCTTTGTGTGTGTTGTATGTTTTCCCTTGTCTGTCCCTCTTGTTCTCCCATTTGTTTGTCTCCCTGTTGGCATGTGGGCGTGGTGGCACTCCTGGGCAGACTGCTCCAGGTGAGGATCGTTGGATAATCAGGCCCTCTCTACTTAAGCCTCTGGACTCGTCATTCGGCGCCAGAGTGTACTTCATACCAGAGCGGTATGATTCCCGAGCTCAAGATAATTTGTTTATTGTTTTCTTTCACATCTCCAGTTGGAGTTAGTTGTAACTCTGCTCCTCTTTCCTTCCGTGCCAGTTGCCTCTGCTGTTCACCTTTCCTGCTCGCCTGCCTGCGGGTTTCCGGATATCCACCTGCCTATGCTCGCTACGCCACTCATTCGTCCAGTGATCTGCCAGTGTGTTGCGGATCCCAGCTTTAAATAAACATTGTTCTGGGTTTCTGTTCTGCTCTTGGGTCCAATCCCGAGCTATCATAACAAAATGAGGGCGTTTCTGAAGGCTGATTGCAGAAAATGGGCAAGCACCCGTCAGTTTAGAGTGGTTCTGATTTACTAACATAGGCACGGTGCTAAGAACAAAATTTGCTGGTACACACTGACCAAGTTTTCACAAATGAACACAGATGTTATTTAGGCTTTTAGTTATGGAGGCTTGGGCCAATGTTTTCATTAAGGAAAGGAATGGAAGTGATCATTATCATGTCAAGGATTTGAGAACTGTGTGTTCAAGGGTTAAACTAATAACTTCAGCTTACATTTTTCCAATACCTATGGAGAGCAGCAAAGGATCAAAATCCATTTTTGTCCTCCCTTACACTATTGTCTCTCCAGTTCGGAACTGTATCATTCATGTACACCATAATGTTAATTCATCCTTCAATTGTCTAAATATGTCTGTAAATCAATCATTTATACTTAGCTTACAAGTGCATCTCCCTAATGTGACCATGCTGTTGATGGGATCAGGTATGCTCTGCATCTGGTCAAGGATGGTCTTGGCATCAGATTTGAATTAATTCTTGATTTATTTATCTCGTCTTTCACTAGTTTTACAGCAATCTGGTGTTCAAAGACAACCTGTCCAGGTTCAATTTTAAGGGGGTCTCCAAGCAATTTAGTCTTGCAGCATTTCTGGCCTTTATTGGTTAAGCTCTAAAACCCTGGAAACTACACTTCCCTTTGGTATACACATCTTTCAGGCTTTCCTCTCTGTTTGTTATGCAGACCAAAACACATCCATTTCACCCTGGGGTTTGGTCCTGGATGCTCCACAGCCCCTTGTCTTGCTTTTCTGACCATAAAGTCTTAACCATTTAATTAGTAATATGTCACTACAACCTGCCCAGGCTTAAAATGTCACTATAATCTGCCCAGGCTTAATGTTATAGTCCATAATTTTTAACAAGTTTACACAAAGTTGATTAAAAACTCTGTATTTCTCAGTATGACAGCATTTACAAACTGGTGTCGCCCCCTAACACTGGCACAGGAAGTTGTTGATTCTACTGCTAAAAAAACACCTGGACGTACAGCAGATGGTAAAAAATCCATGAGCTATCACCGAGGGCTTACCTCATGTGAATGTGCTGACAGTGTTACTCAGAATTCCTCATGGGGGCGACAGAAGTTACGCAAGTTACGCAACCACTATTTTAAAGAAGCCGTCAGTCATAGATTGAACTTGTCTTTATACTTACACTTCTAAAACTAAATATTTGGCATCATTCATCAATAGCAAATTAAATAAAAATGCACGATACAATAAGTTTGTATAATCCAAAAAGTAAGAGAGTAGTCAACATAGTGTCCCTCATCTCTTCAAGGTCCCTTTCCAGTGGAGATGTTCTAAGCTTTTAGCTCGCATACAAATAGGAGAGTAGGAACAAAATGCTTGGCTTTGGAAGCTTAACAAGAAATCTTGTACACTAAGATGGCACTTTTAAGTTATCAATGGTGGAATGGCTAGATGGAAATGGACATTTATAAATCAGCCAATTTTTGTTTTGCCTCTATGCAATTTCTTATATATGCTAGTCGTTGCGTCATGATTTACACCATTCTCAGAGAAAACAAGCGAGATGCACTCTGACCTCTGATGCATTAGAGTTATTTCAAAGAGCTGTGAGATACTGTATAAAAGGGTTTAAGATGGGGTGAGATGCACATATGTTAGGCAATTTGTCTTCCTATGTATAGCCTTTCCAGGAAAAAAATGGTTCAAAGGACAGAAATTGCTGCGTTGCTGAAACGTTTTATCGATTCTCACTAGCCTGTTGGGATATCTGTTTACGTAGACAGTTGGGACCGGCTTAGAGCAAAATCAAGGATCTCCAGAGCCACTGCCATATTTTTTTTTTGGTAGCAGTAAAAGCACAAAAAGCATAAACCAGATAAAAATACACAAGGTAATACTTATAAAAACGTTAAATGCAGGGTGGGAAATTAGCACCCCCACTGGGGTATTTTTTCAAATTGGCGGGTGACTTTGCCATGTCTACCCGCCACAGTGGCGGGTGGATTTTTTCAAAATATACTACAAAGTGTTTACGGTTTCAAGCGCTGTGTACAGAAACAAAGAAGCTCTCCCGGGCTTTGGGCTTTGCCTCGGAGCATAGTTTTCGTCACACAAACGTGGCAGCCGCCCATTGGTGTAGAGGTGTATGACGTAACCAACCAAACCTTTGATTGGTCCAAGACTCTCCCAGAGCATCATGGGAAATCATTTGCCGCGACTCCCGCGAGCATCGAAGCTAACCTTCTTCCATCCATGAAGCTAACGATAACAAGGCATCGAGTTAAAACTTTTCCAAAGTATGTGGCGCCATATCGCCGGTGTAAAAAAGCCCGCCGCGGAATCAGCAGTAGCTGTGGAGTGCAAAGAAAACACGAAAAAGAAAAGGTATTTTTCGAATAAGTGGCGTATTGATGACAATGGGAAAACTAGGGAATGGTTAGCCTACCTTCCCGGCGAGCTGTCTATGCATTGCACTTACTGTCAAACCTACACGTCGCCAGAAAATGCTAACAATTCGTTCGTCAGAGGAACAACTAACCTTAAATTAGAGGCAATAAGAGACCACGAGTCATCCAAGTCTCACATCAAATGCACTGCCATACAGTTGGCGAAGACAGAACCCCAGGAGCAGAGTGTGGCAATAAAGGCTATCTGCTCCATGCAATCGGCGCAATTGGACCGGATGAGAATTCTGTTCAGAAACGTACATGCGATCGGCAAGAAGGGAAGACCTTTTCGGGACTATGTTTGGATGTGCAAGTAAGTGAATTACTAACTTGAAGTTGTGTTTTGTGATGGCTAGATAGATAGCTAGTTTTAGCAGCAGCGAGCAAATAATGCAGCATAACGCACATTGTTAAATGGATAAAACAAATTACATATTTGTAATGGAGGTCAGTGTTATTAAAGTCACAATTGTCCTTTGAACTCCTTTCAGAGTGGATGAGCAGAAAGGACTGGTGATAGGGAAAACTTACCAGAACAAGAAGCAGGCCAGAGTTTTCATGCACTACATTGCTGAGGTGGCAAGGAGGGAGCTTAGAAATAAGATTGAGAATTCAAAGTGTCTGGCAATTATGTCAGATGGATCAACTGACAGTGCAGTTATGGAGGAAGAGCTTCTGTACACCAGAGTGAGCCAAGCAGGGAACGTCGAGGTGCACTTTGTCAGAATCCAGGCTGTTGAAAAGCCAAATGCAGAGAACATCACAGCAGCCATCATAAGGATGATGAGAGAGGTGTGTGAGGATGAGAGTTGGCAGGAAAAACTTGTCCAAATGGAGTGGTCAGCAGACTACGTGGCGACAAGTCCTACATCCTGGGTGTCCATTGCATAGCCCATAGGCTGGAGCTGGCATTTAAGGATGCAGTGAAGAGTAGCCCCCAGTGCAAAAAGTTGGATGACCTCTTGTCTTCCCTCTATGTGTTCTATCACAAGAGTCCACTCAACAGAGCAAACCTGAAAAACAGCTTCAAGGTGTTAGGAATGAAGCCACTCATTCCAACTAGAGTAGGAGGTACCAGATGGCTTGCTCATCTCTTCAGGGCACTAGACCACTTCCTCAGAAGCTATAGGGGCCTAATCCAGCATTTTGAGCAGGTACAGTAGTATAGGCTAGGGCAAGGCTATTGATAATTTTAGTTTAAATTACTTGACTAAACTGAACTGACTCAACATAATAATACTTAGGCCTATAATCAATAATTGAAAAGTTGAACAAATTGATTCAAATGTGCAATTGTGTGTTGAAGATCCAGTCACCAGATTTCGGAGGGGGTGAATCCTGTGCAGAGAAGCAAGGCACGTAACTTCTACCAAACGGCAAAGGATCCAGGTGTAGTGATGTTCAGCTGCTTTTTGCACGACAGCCTGACCCACCTCAGCAACCTGTCTGCATCCATGCAACGGCCATCTATAACAGTGGCAGAGGTTCAGAGCAGCCTGATAGCCACACAGGCTGACTTAACTAAACACAAGACCAGGTAGGTGTGCGTGCATGTGTGTGAGGCAGAATATTTTTAAATATAATGAATAAAACATTGTGCTTTGTTGTGTTCTAAGACCCGGACCCAGGCTTAGGTCATTCCTAGAAGATCCAGCCACCTTTGAGGGTGTTAGCTTGGCAGTACCCAGAGAGGACCTCTCCCTGGCTGGTGTGAACTCCAAAAAAGACAAGCTGATAGACACATTTTGCAGAGTATGCGACACGATTTGTGACTTCACTCTGAAACATCTTCAACTGGTGGATATCACAAGCTGGCCGAAAGCAGACACACGTGAAGGTTATTATTAAGCACATTCAACATACGTATTCTAAATCGTTAAGTTGAAACCTTTTACTGTTTGTGCTACCTTAAGTTTTCCTTGTGTGTGTCTGCAGATTGTGGAGATGCAGATGTGGATTGTCTTGTGAAGCACTTTGGTCCACAATTGGCTTCCTCTGGGGCCGATTTGGATCTGATTCCAGACCAGTGGACGTTCCTCAAGAGCAGTTTGTACCAGCAGCATGAGAACATGGAGCAGCTGACCTGGCCAGAGATAAACCAGAGACTGGGAGGCCAGTGCCCTGATTTCCTTCAGCTTGTTGACATAGTACTCTGTATTCCATCATCCACAGCAGACTGTGAGCGGGGTTTCAATTTGATGAAACAAGTGAAGAGTGACTGGAGGTCAGGTCTAAGGTCGGACACACTATCTGACCTGCTCACAGTGCAGCTAACCAGCCCTAACATTGAAGACTTTGATCCAGACTCAGCCATCCAGCTGTGGCATCAGGCCAGCGTCAGGAGGCCAGACTTCATGGAAAGAGGACGAGCCAAGAAGAGGAAGACCCAACTTGAAGATGAGAGTGAAACGTCTGAGGAGGAGGATGACTCTGAACAAGACTAAAGTGACACTTTATTATAGATAAAACATTTGATCAGACAGTTAAACCTGCAGTGTTCCTAGCAGATGTTGTAGAAAGTAATTATAATATCCATAAGTGCATTTAATTTAGTGCATAATAGCTGAAAAAAATTATTTGAATTATTTATTTTTCCCTTAGAAAGGGTCTCATATATGTCCATATTTCTGCATATTTTGGACCAAGGCCTAGTGCCACCATCTTGAAAGTGTCATAGTTGGAATATCATCAGGTGCATTGTTTAAAATTTAGAATTGTTCTTGTCCTTGAAGGCCACTGCTTCTGTTATTATTCTAAAGGGGTGGGGTTACCCAGGGAGCGTTGCATTCTAGAACTTTGTAGAACTTTCTTGATGATGTCATATTACACACTGCACCTTTAAAAGGGACACTGTGTAATTTGACATCATCAAGAAAGTTCTACAAAGTTCGGGGCCTTTCCGAATAGTCCAATCTCCTAACCTATAAGCCTCCTTTCCTATACCTTAACCCCTAAACGTCATCGGGGTTAAGGAGAGATGAAAGGTGCTTCCTATCGAACATAGGAAAGGACAGCACTGTTTCAAAAGAATTCGACTCCACTTTTCCTAACCGACGTCATTGCGCGACGGCGAGTAGTGCTGACACTAGCGTGAAACTACACTATAGCCTATTCTCCGAAAATTGACTACAACAAGCGCTCGTTTGATCCATGCGTTCTTTTTATATTGATTTTAATCAAGTTGTCGCCATCAGAGTGAGAATCACTCCCATATCCACACGGGAATAAAAAGAGGCTACACTTGTGTTGATGTTGAAATGAACTGCCCCCAGTAACTTCATTAAATGTGAAGTTGGTATTTTATTTTCTTATGGTGTAAATTATGTGCTACGAAAATAACTATTATGATGTTGGTCTTTTATGAGTTCTTTAGGCTATTATCTTTATGGGGGGGGGGGGGGTATGCTATTTTGTTTTAGCCGAGTTAAATCTTCCTCTCTTCTCCTCTCCTCTCCTCTGTTTTACCTCTCGTTCGTGTAGAGTCGGTAAACTCCGTCGGTGGCTTGTTGCTTTAAATCTTGCCGCCGTAAAGGATTATGGGATACCACTATCTCCTTTCCTTTCGCATAGGTTGGTCAGGAGTAACCTATGCTAAAGGAGGGTTAAAGGATGAATCGAGGCTCCTTTCCTATGCCTTTCCTAAGCATTTTGAGAATTCGGATCACCTATCCGCCGAGTACTTCCGGTTCATCTCGATAGGAAAGGAAATTTTCTATGCAAAAAATACTTTTCGGAAAGGCCCCTAGAATGCAACGCTCCCTGGGTAACCCCACCCCTTTAGAATAATAACAGAAGCTACAGTGGCCTTCAAGGACAAGAACAATTCTAAATTCTAAACAATGCACCTGATGACATTCCAAAAACATGGATTCCTCCATAAGACTTACCTGCTCAATGTACAAAATGTAATATTAATATTTGTAATTCTCCGCTCAGGAGGATAATTCAGATTATTGGCAGAGGTGATTTTACACCAATGAGGACATATTTATGAATGAGGATATTGATTTTAGCTAATGAATTACTTGAAATGTTACAGTGTCCCTTTAAACTTTCTACATGTTTAATGAACAAAACATTAAAAAACATCTGTAGTGTGAAATAGTTTCCATTTTTTGACATGTTACATTTCTTTAAATTTACATTTATTTATTTTAAGTGCAAACCGATCGTGTTCAGATATCAATTAATTATATACATAATTCATTTACTTCTATTTTGATTAGAGACAGTCTTTTGTTTTAGATAGTCGGTCACACAAGAGGCACTGTCAGTCTGTTTTGTTCACCATTAAGGCAAGGTACGTTTACTTATATAGTACATTTCCATTTGCAAATCTCCAATTTTAATAATGAAAAAGAATGTAGGCCTATTAGAGCAATTCAAAATATGCTAGTGCATTTTCTTTTATAAATTTGATTTCTGGAAAAAGGTGGCAGGTAAAAAATAAAAGTGTCTGGTAAAATTTGGCATCCACCTGCCACTGTGGCAGGTGGGCAAAAAAGTTAATTTCCCACCCTGGTTAAATGTATAGCTAATTTATATACGAACATTGTTCAAATAAGAGGCATACCCCATTTTATCAGTGCAATAGTAACACTGCTGAAATTGGCAAACTGTCAATCACATCCCCTGAGCCAATGGAACCTACCCCCATTCCCCAGGTGAACCGAATCAGTTAATTAAGGCAAGGCAAGGCAAGTTTATTTATATAGCACAATTCAAACACAAGGCCATTCAAAGTGCTTTACAGGGGCAAGATTAAAATACATAAAAAAACATTAGAATACATTTAAAAGCGAATGAAAAGAAGTAAAACATTTAAATTAAATTAAAAGTACAGGTTAAAATGGAAACAGAAAAGTCTTCAGACTCGATTTAAAAGAACTGAGGGTTGCAGCAGACCTCAAGTTTTCTGGGAGTTTGTTCTAGATATTTGGTGCATAAAAACTAAAAGCTGCTTCTACTCGTTTAGTCCTAACTCTTGGGACTGTAAGTAAACCTGTCCCAGACGACCTAAGGGCTCTGGACAGTTCATAACGTATCAGCAGATCAGTAATGTATTTTGGCGCTAAACCATTTAGTGCTTTATAAACCAACATCAGTATTTTGAAATCAATTCTTTGAGTGACAGGAAGCCAGTGTAAAGACCTCAGAACTGGGGTAATGTGATCCACTTTTTTAGTCCTAGTGAGGACTCGAGCAGCAGCGTTCTGAATTAGCTGAAGCTGTCTGATAGATTTTTTTGGAAGGCCTGCAAGGACACTGTTACAGTAGTCAAGTCTACTAAAGATAAATGCATGGACAAGTTTTTCTAAATCTTGCTGAGACATAAGTCCTTTAATTCTTGATATGTTTTTAAGGTGGTAGTAAGCTGACTTATTAATTGATTTAATGTGTTTCTTGAAATTCAAGTCGGAGTCTATGACAACACCAAGATTTCTGGCTTGGTGTGTGGTTTCTAGCATAACATGTAAGCTGTGCGCTGACTTTTAATTGTTCATCTTTGGCACCAAAGACAATTACTTCAGTTTTGTCGTTGTTTAATTGAAGGAAATTTTGGCACATCCAATCATTGATTTGTTCAATGCACTTACTCAGTGCTTGTATCGGACTGTAGTCTCCTGGTGATATGGTTACGTAAATTTGTGTGTCGTCTGCATAATTAGGGTAGCATAATTTGTTCTTATTCATAATCTGAGCTAGTGGGAAGCATTAAGCATTCAGGCAGCAGGACACAGTTAAAACCCCCAGCATTCAGGCAGCAGGACACAGTTAAAACCCCCAGTCCATGAGAACTTTTGGAGGAGAAACACAACAAAGGAACACAGGAGAGACACAAAACTAAACTTACCAACTCTGGAAACAAAACGTACTTACCTGGACTGTGACTGCAAACATGGAGGAGCTGATCTGCTGATGAGGAGGACTCTTTCAACACTGAACACTGGTGAGAGCTCCAAAATGGAAAGCTTAATTAAAATGGTGCTCCCAAATTGAGCAGACTTGTAATTCTTACCTGTTTGCCTAAACAGGTCAGGCCCTATTGCCGGAGCAAGATGATGGCGAGCTAAAGGCAAGGCAAGTTTATTTATATAGCACAATTCAGACACAAGGCCACTCAAAGTGCTTTACAGGGGCAAGATTAGAATACATAAAACACATTATAAAACATTTAAAAGCGAATAAAAGAAGCAAATAAAAAAAAAATGAAAACTCGATTTAAAAACATAATAAAAGAAGCAAATAAAATAAAAATTGCAGGTTAAAATGGAAACAAAAAAGTCTTCAGACTCGATTTAAAAGAACTGAGAGTTGCAGCAGACCTCAAGTTCTCTGGGAGTTTGTTCCAGATTGTTGGTGCATAAAAACTAAAAGCTGCTTCTCCTCGTTTAGTTCTAACTCTAGGGACTGTAAGTAGACCTGTCCCAGACGACCTAAGGGCTCTGGACGGTTCATAACTTATCAGCATATCAGTAATGTATGTTGGCCCTAAACCATTTAGTGCTTTATAAACCAACATCAGTATTTTGAAATCAATTCTTTGAGTGACAGGAAGCCAGTGTAAAGACCTCAGAACTGGGGTAATGTGATCCACTTTTTTGGTCCTAGTGAGGACTCGAGCAGCAGCGTTCTGAATTAGCTGAAGCTGTCTGATAGATTTTTTTGGAAGGCCAGCAAGGACACTGTTACAGTAGTCAAGTCTACTAAAGATAAATGCATGGACAAGTTTTTCTAAATCTTGCTGAGACATAAGCCCTTTAATTCTTGATATGTTTTTTAGGTGGTAGTAGGCTGATTTATTAATTGATTTTATGTGTTTCTTGAAATTCAAGTCGGAGTCTACAACAACACCAAGATTTCTGGCTTGGGGTATAGTTTCTAACATAATGGATGTAAGCTGTGCGCTGACTTTTAATTGTTCATCTTTGGCACCTAAGACAATTACTTCAGTTTTATCGTTGTTTAATTGAAGGAAATTTTGGCACATCCAATCATTGATTTGTTCAATGCACTTACTCAGTGCCTGTATCGGACTGTAGTCTCCTGGTGATATGGTTATGTAAATTTGAGTGTCGTCTGCATAATTATGGTAGCATAATTTGTTCTTATTCATAATCTGAGCTAGCGGGAGCATGTAAATGTTAAATAGAAGAGGGCCAAGAATGGAACCTTGGGGGACCCCGCATTCAATATTTGTCCGCTCAGATGTGAAATTGCCTATTGACACATAGTAGTCTCTATCCTTTAAGTAGGATTCAAACCAGCTTAGTACAGTTCCAGAAAGTCCAACCCAGTTTGCTAGTAGATCTAGTAATATGCTGTGGTCAACTGTGTCAAAAGCGGCACTGAGATCCAGTAAAACTAAGACAGAACTTTTGCCACTGTCTGTGTTTAAATGGATGTCATTGAGGACCTTAACCAGAGCAGTCTCAGTACTGTGGTGTTGTCGAAATCCTGACTGGAAGACATCAAAGCAGTTATTCATTGCTAAGTAGTTATTTAGCTGTTGATAAACAGCTTTTTCAATGATTTTACTTAAAAATGGTAGGTTAGATATGGGCCTATAATTTTTCATGAGTGATGTATCTAGATTGTTCTTTTTTAGGAGTGGCTTGATGACTGCTGTTTTCAGGGCCTGTGGGAATACACCTGAAGGGACATGTTGACAATTTGTAGAACATCTGAGGCCATACAGCTAAAAACAGTTTTAAAGAAGCCTGTGGGCAGAATGTCAAGGCAACAGGATGAGGAATTCAGGTGTTGTATAATGTCCTCCAGGTTTTTGTGGTTTATAAGATAAAATTCTGTCATTGCATTTGAATTGATTTTAAGGGGGAACACATATGTTGAACTTGGTATTGATGCAGTGACAGCTTGTCTAATTTTGTGAATTTTCTCAGTAAAGAAGGAGGCAAATTCATTGCAGGCCCTCGTGGAAAGATGCTCAGACGCTACTGGCACAGGAGGGTTTGTTAATCTGTCGACAGTAGCAAACAGGGCACGTGCATTGTTGTTGTTTTTGGTGATGATGTCAGAAAAGAAAGAATGCCTTGCATTTCTCAGTTCTGAGTTAAACGTGCACAGTTTCTCTTTGAAGATGTCATAATGAACCTGGAGATTTGTTTTTCGCCACCTGCGTTCTGCTTTACGGCACTCTCTTCTTTCTATTCTGACCTGCGGGGCATTTCTCCAAGGAGATCTTTTCTTACCAGAGTCAACCTTCATCTTAGTGGGCGCAATAGCATCTATAACACTTGTAAATTTGCCGTTAAAGTTGTCTAAGAGCTCCTTAACTGAGTTACAGGGGAGGGGTGGTATCGAAGAAAATGCTTGAATGAATGTTTCACTGGTATTTTCTGTAATATACCGCTTTTTGATTACTTTTGATTGATCAATTGTGTGCACAGACATTGTACTCTCAAAAAATAAACAGGAATGGTCTGAGAGGGGACCCATATCTGCCACTGTTATGTCTGAAATGTTCATTCCTCTGGAAATGATAAGGTCCAGAGTGTGCCCTTTGTTATGAGTTGGTTTGTCAACATGCTGATTTAGTCCAAAGTTGTCAAGGACACAGCACAGTTCTTTCGCACATCTGTCCTCTGGTTTGTCAGTATGCATATTGAAATCTCCGACGATTAATACACAGTCAAACTCAGTACAGATTACAGACAGCAGTTCAGTAAGTTCATCAAAAAAGCTTGCATTGTATTGTGGTGGCTGGTAGATATTGATGAAAATAGCTCTAGAGGCTGAATTTAACTGTAGAGCCACATACTCAAATGAATCAAAATTTCCATAAGACTTCTTTTTGCATTGTAGAGATTCTTTAAACAGAATAGCAACCCCCCCTCCTTTTTTATGCACTCTGGATTCACTCACAAAATTGTAATTTGCGGGGGCGGACTCTGTTTCTGTTTTACTTTCAATCTCTATACCCAAATGTTTTGAATTTCTGGCTCTCAAAATTGATTGTGGTTTTAGTAATTCTCTCATTGTTGTTGGAGTATATAGACCTCCATCAGCTGACGCTGGGTCTATTGATCGTTTGGCTGACCTACTTTCCCACTATTCTAATTCTGAAGTTTTAGTTATGGGTGATTTTAATCTGGATTGGTTGACAAATGCCTCTGATCATTTAAAAGAAATATCTTCTAACCTAAATTTGTCACAGTTAATCACAAATCCAACCAGGCCAAACCTGAAAGAACCCTCAAGATCAACACTTATAGACCTAATCTTCTCTAATAAGAGTGATAAAATATCTTTATCTGGAGTACTTGAATTAGGTATAAGTGACCATTGTCCCATTGTATGTGTCCGTGATACACATATAAAAAAATCCTCAGCCAGGGTTTTAATTAAGAGAAACCTAAACATTTTTAATAAGCAAGCCTTTCTTCATGACCTTTATAATAGTGATATTCACAACACCCTGGCTATTCCTGATGTCGAACTAGCTTTAGACTTTTTCATTTCCACCTTTCTATCTATTTTAAATACACATGCCCCTTTTAAGAAGTATAGAGTTAAGGATAGATCCAGTCCTTCGGTTAGTCCAGAACTTATCTCTTCTCCGAACTAGAAACAAAGCCTGGTCTCTTGCTAGACGTACTAATAACGCCTCACACTGGACTGCATTCAGAGCCTTAAGAAATAAATGCACATCCTTAGTGAGGAAGAATGTATCTGACTATTATTTAAAATTGATCACAGACACCTATTCTAACCCAGCAAAATTCTGGAAGGTGGTTAAAACCAACAAAAATAGCTCTGCTACATCTGCTTCTATTCCAATTCAGGTTAAATTTGATGATAGTTTTATTACTGATCAAACCGAGATCTGCGCTGGTTTTAATAGACATTTTAATGTTGCTGGCCATATCTTCAAAGAGGACAACTCTAGATCTTCTCTAGCAGACAACCAGCTACCCCTTGAACAGGTTCATATGCCTACCACCAATGATGTTCCACAGTTCTCTTTTATTCCTGTGTCCTCCAGTATGGTTCTTGATGCTCTCTTAAGCACTGACCCCAAGAAATCCACTGGAGAAGACAACCTAGACCCATTCTTTCTCCAGCTTTCAGCCCCTGTAATTGCAGAGTGTATTACCCACATTTTTAATCTTTCTATATCTTCCTGCGTTATTCCAAGGATCTGGAAATCAGCTTGTGTCCTTCCTTTGTATAAAGCGGGAGAGAAAAAACTGACCCTAATAACTATAGGCCAATATCCAGACTGTCATGTCTGTCAAAAACGCTGGAATCCCTTATTAATAACCAATTGAAAACATTTCTCTCAAGTCACACTATTTTATCTGTTCACCAATCTGGTTTTAGAACTAACCATAGCACTAGGGTTGCAAAATTCCGGGAATTTTCAAAGTTGGAAACTTTCCATGGGAATTAACGGGAATTTTGGGAATTAACGGGAATAAACGGGAATTTACTAAATTTAAAGCCACCCAAATGCACTAAATTCTCATAACTATGTTATTTCAGTCCAGGCAAACGTTCTAGACTGTAAAAAGCAGTTTTTTCAACTAAGTTTTAATATATTTATGAATATTTAATTTCAAATCAGATTTTTTTTTAAGTTTATTGAGACACCCAACTTGATATCATATATTGATTTTTACTAGACCAGGTTTACAGAGGCTTAAACTGTGATTTTACATATAGTTGGGGACAATGTATTTTAGCATAATCTTGACTAAAACAACCAGATTTTATGCAAGTACACTTGGCAACTTGCACTTAGCACACATCCTACTGCAGGGGTACTGAGGCCATGCCCCCTACATGCTCTGTGCATTCCTCCATCACATGGGGGGCATTTGACTTTATTTATTGAATGGTTGGGTTCAGACAGATGACTAATATTTAACTCGACATTCATCTTTTTGTTGTTCAGTGAAATTATTGATTGTTCATAAAATAATCAAACCTTGATAAAGTTCTTCTTACAAATAAATCTGTTCAAATGTAATGTTTTTTAATTGTATTATTTTGCATGGAAGTCTGCCTATGACCAAACATAGTGTTTAAATGTTTAGATTTATGTTTGGATGTGAAAAAAAATCATTTGAATTACCGACATTTAGTTAATTCCTATAATTTCCAATTTTGAATATTCCCAAAATTCCCGAGCGAAAGTTCCCGTGGAAAGTTTCCGGAAACTTTCCGGTAATTTACCGGAAACTTTCCACCCCTTTGCAACCCTGCATAGCACTATCTCTGCCATCACTCTGGTTACTAACAATATTGTCTCTGCCTTAGATAATAGTAAACACTGTGCTGCCCTCTTTATTGATCTCAGTAAAGCCTTTGATACAGTAGACCATTCTTTATTATTAGATAAATTGGCTAACATTGGTCTTAGTGAAAATGCGTGTAGCTGGTTCAGTAATTACCTTTCTGACCGATCTCAATGTGTGAAGCTAGGTAATATCCAATCTGGTTTCTTACCCATAACCAAAGGGGTTCCACAAGGTTCAATTTTAGGTCCGGTGCTATTCACCATCTACATCAATGATATTGTGTCTCTTGTCAGTGGTTGTCAAATCCATTTATATGCTGATGACACCATCTTGTATTGTGTTGCTGACTCCGCAAAGTCAGCTATTGAGAACCTGCAACTGTCCTTTAATGCTCTTCAGAATGCTCTTATTTCACTTAAACTTGTCCTTAACCATACTAAAACTAAATTCATGTTGTTCTCTAGGGCTAGAGAATTGGACAACAGTGCATGCATCTATGCTGTAAACGGTTCTTTGATCGAAAAAGTCTCTGAATATAAGTACCTTGGTATCTGGCTAGATGAAAAACTCTCTTTTACATTTCACATAAAAAATCTTGTCTGTCGTCTGCGACAAAAGATTGGATATTTTTATAGGAATAAAGCCACCTTCCCGTTGTTTAGTAGGAAAAGGATTATTGAGGCAGTTTTTATGTCTGTCCTTGATTACGGTGATGTGGTTTATCGGCATGCATCTCGTTCATGCCTTAAACTCCTAGACTCTGTATTTCACTCTGCTTTGAGATTCATTACAGGAGATGCTTATGATACACACCATTGTGTTTTATATGAAAAGGTTGGGTGGTCCTCCCTTAAGGAGAGACGTGATGCACATTGGCATATTTTTATATATAAAGCTCTGACTGGTAAGCTACCACTCTATCTGACAGAAATGCTGCTTATTTCAGATGGGCTTTATCAAACCCGCTCAACTGACATGATCATGTTATATGTCCCCTATGCCCGGTCTGAGCTTGGTAAAACCGCTTTTAGCTATAGTGCCCCTGACTCCTGGAACAGCCTACAACATACAATTAAAATAAATACACTCATATCTGTTAACCAATTTAAAAGTATTATTTTGAATCAACCCCTCCACACTTGTAACTGTTTTAATTAGGCTATTATTTCTTTTATTCAATTGATCTGAATGTTTTAAATTGTTGTTGTCTGTGTGTGTGTGTGTGTGTGTGTGTAAACTTGTTATGTATTCTCATTTTATATTGTGTATCTGTACAAACTCGACGTCATTGTAAAAGAGGGTCACCCCTCAATTGATCTTTCGAGGTTAAATAAAGGTTACTACTACTATGAGAACAGCTGAGCTGTTATCTTGGTCTAACCAAGTTTCAGTTAAAAACATAAAATTAAGATTGTGCCTAGTAATAAGATCAGTAATTAAAAATGTTTTACCTGCCAAGGATCTGATGTTTAATAAAGCTAAATTTAGTGTGTTCGAAGCATTGTCAGCCCGATTTATTTCAGCACACTGTGGCTGAAGAGGAATGCTTATCAGATTTGATACATTTACAGGATTTAAGAGTTTCCTGTTACTTGAGATACACTTTGAGAAACAGGGCCCCAGCTTATCCTGTGATTCGTAGGTGTTAACTATGTAGCCGCGGCCCGGCACATATCAACAAGTGCTGACATCGCCTGATGATGATGACGTAGTGTGAGTGGCGGGGTGAAGAGCCGGGCGCTGTGGCTTAGATTGGCGAGTTGAGGGGGACGTTGACTGCTGGGGGTACATATGAGTTCCTTAAATCCCAGATCAGGAGAGGATGGAGAAAGGGTGGTTGTAGGAGAGAAACGAGGAGAGAGAGGTCGGCTTGGTGATGACCTGCGGGGTCCAGGGGAGACGGGGATGGGTGGAGCCCCCTCCTCTCTGCCCTGATATCTCTCCTGGTCTGAGCCGTCATCTGGGGCCGGCAGTTGTCCTTCGGCGCTGCTGCTACGCTGTGTTATGTTCTTCTCCTGGGCCTTGTCCTTGGCACGAATAGATTGGTGATGTAGGACGTACATCACGTTGGATGTGAATAGTTTGACTCCAGCCTTATTTAGACAAAGTCCATCTGTCTTAAAAAGCTGCTTGCGGTTCCAGAAAATGTTAAAATTGTCAATAAAATGCACTGGTTCCAGAAAATGTTAAAATTGTCAATAAAATGCACTGAGTGGTCAGGGCACGCAGTTGAAAGCCATGTGTTCAGTGCTAACAGTCTAGTGAATCGCTCAGGTCCTCTTCTGATTGGTGGCAGAGGACCACTGATAAACACCTCAGCATTCAGTGAGCTGACCGTGTTCAGGAGATTCTTAAAGTCCTGTTTCAACATTTCAGACTGAATGATGTTCTTTACAGTTGTGTGTGCAGCTGCAATTTCCAGGATTCTCTCTTCTAGGTCCGACACCATATCATTTGGATAGCAGAGTACTTTGGTATCAACACTAAACATGCTTTTCATATCTCTAACAGAAAAATCTCCAACAATCAGGTTTTCAGGCCCGGTCGTTAGCTTGGTTAGCCCGGTTGTTAGCTCTCTCTGTGGCTAAAGGAGAAGAACAAACTCAAATCCAATTCCCTCAAAAGGCAGGCCTCAAGCCTGGCTGCCTGGAGTGTGGTAGGATTTCCCCTACCCAAACAAACACTGACCTCATTGAACATTCTGCACCCACAAACACATCTAACCTGCAGTGAATGATTTGTGTGGGATGCATCGTTTTATGTTTAGTTGAATCAATGTGTGAATATAACTGGGAACTGTTGATTTAAATGTATGGAGTAAAAGGTGCCCATACTGAGTGAATATCTAAGATAATTGAATTGAAGGCCTATTTTCTATTTATGTTTATTTATATTTCCTTGATTGATTCAAGTGATTATTATTTGTTTAAGTGAAATACAAAACCGGTTACCAACATTCTGTGTCGTGTCATTAATTCGCCACCAGCTCCAAGAGTCAAACCTACTTATTAGCCCAGTACTCTGTTACATCTTGGTTTTTTGATAACATATTATTTATAAACATATTTCATTTAAAGTAAAATTGTGTATCCTAGTGTTACAAATACAATCTAAAACCAATGATACACAGCTGAACTTAACCATTTTGTACCAAGCAAACGATAGCTGTGCTGTGAAGTGTGCCTTAGAACTACAGTGGGTGGGGAGGGACAACACGGTGGGGAACCCTGGGAAGTCTTGTCAAACGCTGCAACACAATTATTGCTCATCCATAATTAAAGGTCACATATTATGCTAAATGCACTTTTTAAATGTGTTCTAACATATCCAAGGGGCCACGGTGTGCCTAGAGACTGCCAACATATAAAAAAAAATAACAATCTCTCCTTTTCTCACTCTCCCCCATTCTGAAACCCCCACCCCTCCCCCCCCAATATACTCCAGTCAGAATTCTCGCCGACCATTACGTAATAGTCGGCACAGCCACATCCCCATATTTTCTTTATATGTCCATGCCCCCCCCCCCCCCCCCCCACACACACAAAAACGTCCACCGTGCAGTAGTCTATGATAACCCCACCCCCCCATTTGTTATTGGTCCACGGCCCGGAGATCCTCTGGAAAATTTTCCGAGTGATAGCCATGTTGCTTTCCCCGCTAAGCGACAAGATGCCCATAGTACAGCCTGAATGTTACATACACCAACACAGAATGCTTTTGCTCATACTCCACTAATTTATCTTAAGGCGAGACACGGCAGGCAAAAACATCGTTTTTCAAGCACTGGTCAATTTTGAGATTTGTGTCTATTTAGCTTCCATAACATGTCTTCTTTCACACTAGTATGGATAAAAGGTCCAAAATATACATTTTAGGTGTTTATTTTACTAAACTTTGATCGCTCATGTTTGTATTTTGCTCCTAAATTCGTCAAAAGTGAGCATTCTAACGTAACATACAGCACTGCGACCGCTGTATGAATCATAATAACCATGGTACTGTTGGAAAGCTCTGAATCTCAAGAACACCATTATCGGATCCAAATATGGTCATTTCCTTTGTATCAGTAACCAATCGTGAAAGTGTGAGGAGGGATTCAATGCTAGGAACGCGACCTCATTGGCTAATGCACATTTCTGACGATGTGATTCGCTAAAATGCATCACGTGATGCTAGCCGCGGGTAGCTCGAAAAACACAAAATAAAATGGGAAAAACGTCGAAAATATGCCAAACCAACACAAAAAAATTACTTAATCAATTGGCTACGGACATTACATGATCGCCATTTGAAGGGGAGAAGAGTTAAAGACATGTAAATCACGCCGATCACGTCGGAGAGACACAGACTGTCAGCGCATCAGAGGGGAGATGGTGGGGAGAGAGAGCGTCTGTGCCGACTGCGGAGCAGGTTGACAGACAGTGGCTAATAATGAATTAATCACGTTTAAATTAGCATGTGGATGTAAATGTTACTATGCTATGGTTTGTTAAGCAGTGGTAGGCCTATATGGCATTGAGGGGTGTAGGGCCTAATTCAATAAATTACTCTAGCTATAGCCTAATCAGTGATTATCAGCAGAATTCACGTTTTTATCTTTAACGGCCGTTTTCTCAAAATGAGCTTTTTCCAATACTCTGCGAAAAATATCTCAACTTCTAGACCACTGACATCAACCAAACTTTCCATAATCATTCATTGCACCATTTTAAAGGTTTTTACACAAGGATTTGTTGATATATTGTTAATTGTCTGATTTATGATACATTTTCCTCCTAAAACATGCCTAAAATGCATTTCTAAGACATGTACATAGTATTTTTTGATTTATTAAATGAAAAAAGGCTGTATCCAAAATCTGTTGTGTAAAAACTTTAGAAACTAATATGTGCTTAAAATAGAGATTTTAACTCTGGCTTTATCCAACATCTAGATTTTTTTCTCGAAAAATGACCCAAATTTACGTATAATTGGTTAGATATTGCCATATTTGCATATTTAATAAAATATTAAAGAAAAACATGTAATACAAAAAATAATTGTGTTAGTGTCAGTAATCAACTGGCAAAGTTTCATGATGATATCTATAAGTTAAAAAAAATTCCCTATTCACCTGGGGTGTCTCGCCTTAACCACAGCAGTCTATGCCTCGTTTTTAATAACACAACGGATAGGAAGCTACCCGTGCTTTTGTTTTAACGGTGAAACTAAAATAATAGTTTTTATTGGTAGTTTTGCCTGACTGGTGTATAGCTATTAGCTTTGGGACAAGCAACCAGCTTTTGCTCATAACACGCTGTTTTATATTCCCCACAGCAGTCTGAAAATGACTCGGTTTTTAACATGACAAAGGATGGGAAGATATTCCTGTAGAAATCACACTTTGAAGCTACTGTTTTCACTGGTTTAAATCGTCCGAGTCTTATTTTTAGCGTTAGCGCCCATGTAGCTTCGGTTGTAGTACCAAGTTTTGCTCCTAATACACTAACTTAGCTTTCCCCTTGCAGTCTAATAATGACTCGTTTTTAACATGACAAAGGATGGGAAGATATTCATGTAGAAATTAAACTTTGAAGCTACTGTTTTCACTGGTTTTAATCATGTTTACCCGGCTTAGCTCCGGGTAAACACTGTGTTCGCAGTCACGCAGTGTCTCTCTAGTATCGCGAGAGCACGGCAGAGACGGTGGGAGAGCCCCATGGACATATAAAGAAAGCCTGGCAGAGAGGTGGGAGGGGCCAGCCAGATCGCACACATATAGAGAAGGGTCTAGATGCAGCCGCTTCCACTTACCAGTGCAGCTGCCAAGCACGCCCATATCTGCCAAGCTCGCCCATATCGGCCAAGCACGCCTACAGCTCGTGCGCATGCGTAACGCTACAGAACTAATTCAAGCCCGCCGCAGCTCAGTCCCATTGTTGCTTACGTAGCGATGTTGTCGCTATATTTACCGACTTTTCAGACACCTCTGGCGACGTTTTCTTCAAAAAAGCGACCAGAGACAAATCTAGCTACTTTTTCTGGTGTTATTGGTGACTTTTTCGCTCAAGTATCGCTCTTTACTCTAATCAACGATCAGCGGGTGCTTCCCCTGCCTCTCCCCTTCCCAGAGCACTGACAAGCGGCAGAGTCCTCACGCAGCAGTCCCTCCCAGCTGCGGACAGAGCAGGAGATATACACCTCTCTGCTCTAGTGTTCCTTTAGCATCCCTATTAGCAGTTGTAGTACCCCTCTTTTAAAGTCTATGAGTAGTGCAATTCAAAATGTTATGCAGTGCTTATTGAAACTGTGATCATGTATGATTACTGCTAGACTTAACATTATCACGTCGGTTTTCTATGCAATTGTCATGTGACTGTATAAAAAGTAAATAGCCTTCAGTCGCTAATAATATGATAAGAGACTGAAGTATTATTAAATTATAATAATGTTATATATAGGCTATATATTTATAAGTATTATTAATATTACATCTCACATGCTTTTCCCTACTGATTGTATGTGATGCACTTTTTTTTGTAAAGTGTCTAAGTATCTTAAAAAAATATATTATTTTGATGAACTGTTCTGCTTTTGTTGTTGTGTAGTCAGACACTTTCCCAGGTTATTAAAAGATGGACTTCAATGACAAAAATATTCAAATAGTTTATTTACAGCCAAAACAATTATGAATATATTTTCTCAACAATGATATGAAAATGAGTTTTGTTTTAAAAATAGGTTGAAACATTGCACTTTGTGGGAAATCATCAAATGCACATGGCACTATGTCCTCATCAGAGTATCTGCTTGTGTTCAGAGTCATTCATCTGAAAATCTTGAGTGGACATTTTCAAACAGCTCCAGCTCTTCCCTACATGCAATCATCACAATAAAAAAGTACTTTTTGGGTCGCCAAGGTTGTTGGCCGTATGTTCAGGGGGCTGCCTTTTATTTAATATTTCTTAGTTTACTGACCAAGTTAAGGCTCACACTTCCGCTCTTTTTCCACCCCAAAGGTTTACGGTTAATTGACACTGAAGCTCAACTTGTATGTTCATGTAAACAGACTAGTATTCATTTGTTTGTACCTTGACATGTTTCGACTACTTCCTGCAGTCTTTAACATCAGCTGACACAATGAGCGTCACAGCAACAGCTGACACTTCTGAACAAGACAGCAGGAAGTAGTCGAAACATGTCAAGGTACAAACAAATGAATACTAGTCTGTTTATTTACATGAACATACAAGTTAATTTAACAAGTTAGACTAAATGAACCTTTTTGACACTAAAGCTTCTTTTAATTGGTCCATTTCCACAGCAGGCAAAGTGTAGCAAAAACAGACAAGAAGTTTTTGACACTGAATATGGCAGACCCATTGGTCAGTGACATCTTTGATTTGATATGAATTGCAGGCTCTCTGGGACAAAAAAAACCTTCGTTATCAGAAAATACACAATATATTAAATAAAGGCAGCCCCCAAACCTGCGGACAACCACCTTGGCAACCCAGCAAGTACTGTTTAATTGTGATTACTGCACGTATGGAAGAGCTGGAGCTTTTTGAAAAAGCCCACTAAATATGTTCAGATGTATAGCTCTGAGACTCGCTATGTGGAACAGAAGCAGAGTCTCTCATGAGGCTCATTGCAATCAAACAAATATAACTGCCCTTAATCCATTTCTTCTGACTGAAAGGTATTTTTCAAGAGGGTCATGGCCGACACACAGCAGTACAGTAAAACATACACATTAACACAAGGTACACAGAAACATAAAACTAAAACTAAAAAGAATGATGTGCGAAAACACAGCATGTAGGCTGTGTATCAACATCAGATTTTTTCAGCGCTCAGACAGCGGACAGGTAGCATATTGTGAGGAGATATTCATTGATTTTGACAAAATGTTGTACAAAGTTCATGTGCACCTAAAAATAGAGAAAAACAGTCACTTAATTACACTGATGTATTTGAGGGGACTGAGTCGCTAGTTTAGCCTTTAAGTCTACACAAATACAATGACATCTTGTTTATGTATTATAACGTATGTAACTACCAACAAAGCACCATTGAAGGACGTGCAGGTGTGACAACTTAATTTCTTTCGGCAGCTGATTTGGCTATGGAGACCCAGACCATTTTATTGATGCAAGGCTCCAAAATGTCATCAGGTGTTCGTAGCTTGCAAATCTATTCACAAAAGACACATCACATAAAAATCATGTTAGTCATTAATTAACATAGTCAAATAAATTATACATTTCCACTAAAATAATGTTAACAGTAACACCTAACCTGTTACCTCATATGCTGACCAGATGCCAGTCTAATTTAATATATAGGCTACAAACAAACAAACACATGTTAAACATTTTTTATCATATACTAATTATCATTCAGATAAGACTTATAAAGAAGCTATTTGGTCTGTAACGTTAAGCTATTTTCTAACCAACATAATCCTTTGAATAACACAAACATAACATTAGGTAACGAAGTAGGCGAATAAAACATTTGTATTGACTTACCTGATATAGAAGAGCAGGGGGGTGTCTGTTTCAGTCCCAGCTAACTGTTGTAATCCATACTCTCGCTGGAGACGTAACTCCTGTACTATGAGCACTTAGTATTCATGTTTAATGTAGCGGATGCTGATTCTCTTGTTTTTAACTGTGCTATAATGTCCTGTTTTAAACATTTTGCTGGTGAAATGGTCTCAACATTGACGGCAGCAAGAGCAGCTAGCTGGCTAGCGCGATATTAACCAACAGAACGGAACAGGAAGAACGTCACACAGCTTAGTGCAGAGCAACCATAGCAACAAGCTGTAGGCGTGCTTGGCCGATATGGGCGAGCTTGGCAGATATGGGCGTGCTTGGCAGCTGCACTGGTAAGTGGAAGCGGCTGCATCTAGACCATATAGCACATATAGGTCATCCTGAGACCAGAGGACAATCAGGGTATAGAGGCTTGCTACAATAAATGATCTGAACGGGTTTTTCAGCAAACATCTAAAAAAATAAGTACTTAGACCACATAAAATTGACAGCAAAGTGCATAATATGTGAGCTTTAATATCTCATCAATCTTCTGCTTCTCTTCTGACAGAGAGCTAACTCACCTTACATCTAGAATCTCAGCTGGTGTCCTAAACAGAGGAATCAGATCCTCTGCCCCACCAAACTCACTGATGTGGAAAGAAAGGAATGGAAAGGGAGCAGAAAATGTATTTTGATCCTTTATTGCTCTCTAGGTATTAGTTAAATGTTAAAATGAGACATGATTCAGTGCAATTCAATAAGAGCACGATTGGCCACAGCCAAGTCTTTATTATCCAGTTACACACACATGCAAGGTGAGTCACACACGGCAATCAAAATTACATTTCGCTCACCCTTCCTACATTTCTTACACACAACGTTTATAGGGGATCAGCGCAGCGGAGCAGTTTTGGGGTTAGGTTTCCCGCTCAAGAACACATGGTGGAGATGATGGGTACCTTTATATGCAATACCAGACGCCCTAGTGTTACAAATAACACCCTCCTGTCCGGTGCCAGGGATCCAACCAGCGACCTCATGGGTTACAAGTCGGCCCCCTTACCTCCAGGCCATCCTAACACCGGTAAAGTGAAAGTATAACCTTATTTAATTTACTAAAACATATCAATTTCTCGTATACATTTACATTAGCTAAATACAATTGTACATACCAAACATTGTCAAACAATATATGAACACTGTGCTGTGCCAGGCACTACCTCTCCTGCTACATTAAGGGATGTGTGCTTCTGCAGTAGGGTGAAACACTGCAAGTGAAATTAAATTTGGTAAGACTTTACATTAAGTAAACACTTATCAGCATTAATTGATGCTTAACTAATGCCCAGTTCATCCTGAGTTAATGTAGGACTCATGGAGGACTCCATCAGTAACTAATCAGAAGTCAGTCTTAATTACAGAATGAGTCTTTAAAGAGCACCTATTATGCTTTTTCAACTTTTATGACCTATAAACGTTGTTATAATGATTTATAGTCATGTTTAACCATACTAAAGTGTCAAATAATGACTTTCATGCATTTAGACGTGGCTGTGCAGAGTGCTAAACACTAGGGAAGCCGGTTGCAATTCACTTGTTCAAATTTCCAGTATTTCTCTATGTAGATCAATCCGGATTTCCCATGTATGGTAATGCTGCAACGTTCTCAGGCACGCTCCTGCAATGCCCCCACCTGGTTGCTCAAATCTGCCCGCGCGCCACTGAAAGTCTTCCAGAAGGTAACCAATCACAACGGAGTGGGGTTGGCAGGAGGGGGGCGAGGGGGCGGAGAAGGACGAAGCCGAGTGTTGACAGAGAATGCTGAAAGCGCCCAGATGAGAGGAAGAGCTTCCCGAAAATCTACATAGTTATTTGTGCTGTGATTCGTATCGGGTTGCTCTATAGGAGTCATCAATGAGAAATTAAGACCAGAAAAGTAGTATAATAGGAGATCTTTATGATAATTGCTTACCTAAGTCATACATTACAGATTAACTCAGACATGTTTCTCAAAATGTATTAATACTATTCATTAATTACCATCACTGAAAACCGTGAATTTGAAGTCCCATATGTCAGGGACCTCAATTCCATGTTACTATTTGAACCTGTTTATCAACATAGTCCTGTTTTTGGGATAGGAACATTTCTGCAGGATTCTTTGCAGTCCAGGATTCATAAGTGTTTATGTGTGGCCTTACAGGTAGTATCAAAAGATAAAACCACAACCAGAAGTTACTTAATCGTTAATATATAGTTATGTGTCCCGCTAAGTAAAGTCACAACATTATGATATATTTACAGATCATTAACTAGCGATTAACTAAGATGGGTTAAGAGCATGATTTCACTTTAATATGGTAGCATGGAAAACCAATTTATCTGGAACCATTTGATAAGCTTAGCTGTAGCCTTCTTGATGGACTTCTTAATAACCAAAAGTAATAACTTTTGTAAGATTAATTATTTTTTCTTCAAATTATTAAGTTGTTTAGATGAGGAAATGTTATAAAATAAGTTTTGTTCAGCTGTGCACTGGCACAAGCACCTTTCAAAGGCTCGGAAGTTGCCAGGTCTAAAGGTGCGAACACACTGCACTCTGCCGCGCGGACGAGTTTACATACAAAGTCAATGTATTTCACGCGGCGCGGCCAACATAATAGTCACAGTTTGCTCCCATACGTTCTGTGAATAGCCTATGTGTCTGTTGCCTGCTGTGTACAGCTATCAGTTTTGCTTTATGAACCAAGTTAGCACCGGTTAGCTTGGGTAAAGCACCATCAGCACAGCAGACTGGTCCCCTCAGCACCGGTTAGCACCAGCACCAGCATATCCCCAGAGTAGAGAAGGCTACTCGCGGCGGGCGGCGGACACAATATGACCCAATATGATCACGCGGCGCGGGACCTGCGATTCGCGCCGCGGAGTGCAGTGTGTTCGCACTGTAGTGGGAAAATTAAGCAATAGTGATACGTTAATAGTAGCATTAGGTTTTATTCAATCATACAGCAAGAAAACTCCTAGGAGTGGTCACTAGTTCCAACACATGTGAGTGCGTTGCAAGGAGTGGCAATGTTCTCTTAAAATCATGAACTATTTAAGGACATCGTTTGGAGGCAGGAGAGGAGACAGGTAGACAGGGAAAGGAGGGGGAGACAGGTTGGGAGGCAGACAGGTTTGAGATATACATTCATATTATAATCGTGGGTGGGGCAGGCTGACCCAGAACAGCAGGAGGCTGTCTGCAGGAACATTGTCTTCTTTCAAATGTATAGTCAGGCTGGCTACTCTAGTGAGGGGAGGATGGTGGGGGGGACAGTTTGGAGATGGCACCGGGGGAGATCTGAGTTTAGTACAATAGAAGAGGTGTGGCCCCTCTGAGTGGTTTGTTGGATACGCATTTGAGGAATCTACATTTCAGTTTTACAACTAAACCACATTCAATATATATAGGGGAAAGTGGGGTGAGTTGTGCAACTTTTTACTCAAAGTGATTTTAAAGTGAGGCCTTGACAGTTATGTCTCCAACTCAAATATGTACATATATTTCAGGATGTTGTGCATCCCTGGCAATAAAAACTTTGGATCTGGAATAAACTGTTTAAGAAATATAGCTTTCGGAAAAAAAGTTGTCTTGTCGCACAAATCACCCCACGTAGTGGGGTGATTTGTGCATTTGGAGAAAATAAGATGGGGTGAATTGTGCCAATTTATATATATCTCAAAAACTGTAATGCAAGACAAATCCATTAGACAATCACTTATTTAAGGTGTATTTAAAGTAAATAGTTGACAAAGATTGAAGGTACATTTTCTTAAACAAGGCCTAGCAGATCTAGGTGGTTTTGCCTGCAAAGCTCACAATGACAAAGTCACCATCATCATCTTTCTGGCCATCTGAACTCTCATCAGTGGTGTCGTTAAGTGGAATTGAGATGTCACTCTCTTCTGAGCTACTGTAGACAATCACTTTCTTTTGGTGACCAGCGTATACAGCCATGCCACTGGCACAACTCTCAGAAATGTACTTTGCACTAGTTGCTCCGTGCTTGTGGAACCAACTGCCACCTGACAAATGTGATTCCCCCTACATTTCTGCCTTTAAATCAAGGCTCAAAACCCATATGTACACCCTGGTGTTTCCTCTCCATTAACCTCTGCACTACTTACTTACCTCTGCACTACTATCTGTGTTTATGTGGATGTACTGTATGGGCTTTACGTCTTTTATTTTGGTTATTGTTATTTTACCTTCATTGTTTACCTACTGAATGCACTATGTACAGCACTTTGGACAGTGCAAACTGTCATAAATGTGCTTTTATAAATACATTTTACTTACTTACTTACTTATAACTCACCTAGGCACTTTGGCACAAATCACCCCATCCCCAGAATTTTGGATAATAGGCATGATGCAGCAATTTAGGGTTGACATTGTGCTAACTACTCACTGTGGAATTCTAAAAAAAAAACACAACTGTCTCACCTTTGATAACTTTATTAATTTGAGTAATCTTAAATTGTTTTTCAAGTGTGTAAATAACCATGTGTCACCACTGTTGTCTGAATTGGCCATTAGACGTCAGAGCTCTTGTCGGGCAAATACACGAGCCTCCATCAATGGTGATTGTCTTGTTCCAATGCACAAGACATCTTTTGGTCAGTCTGTTTTCTCTGCAAAGGGGGCAAAACTGTGGAACCTCTTGCCCACTAGTCTAAAACTAGAGACTAATAGCAACACTTTTAACAGAGAACTTAAACAACGGCTCAAATCAATCAACAGTGCCCACACAAATAATTTACAACTGGTTTATTGTTTGATCATGCTGCCTTTGTTTTACTCTACGTAGCCTATGTATATATATTTGACTCATTATACTGCTGCTCTGTACTCTATTGTTTACTGCATTTTTACTCTTTTGATTATCAGTTTATCAGTATTTGATCTTGTTTCTGTCTTGTTTAGTTTCTTTTGTTGTTTTTAAAAAGCGTCCTGTGGACAGGTGTTGTAAACTAGCATTTATGCTAACACACTGTAAACGAATGCATCTGGTTCGTCCAATGACATTATCATGTCCATGTCCAAATAAAATCTACTATACAACCACTCCGAATTGCTGCTCCTGCACTTGCGCTGGGGGCAGAAAGTAAAAACTTTTGTAGAAGTTCACTCAGGGGAAGATGAGGAATTACTATTGCCGGTGGCGGAGATGGCACAGGAGAGTGTTACTCTCTCTGCAGAGGTCAAAGACCCAACTTTTTTGTAGCCTCTTCTGGCTACCACCTTGTTCGGCTTGTGGACAGTGGTGATATCTGTTTCATCCATATTCCACACCGACTGGGGCTCAAACTTGTATCCAGCCATCAGCTCCTCTAAGTTGTTGAAGAAACGGCCCACGTTGTACTCGTTAAAAGCACTGGCACGTGCTAGGCCAGTGGCCTCCGGGATCTTGATGGAAAGCGATGGGTGTCTCTTCAAAAACCCAGAGAACCCTGACATCTCATTTTTAGCCCAGTTTTGCCGGACAGCAAAAGCTGTTTGCGAACCTCGGTGGGAGAGAGGCCAAAATAAATATCTGAGACAGTTATTAAATATTCCTCAAGCTGACACTCCTGCTCCTCACTGAAAACTACGCGGTTTCTGAATAGCCAACTGGCAGGGATGGATGGACTTCTTCTCCAGCAACCTCTTCCTCATTTATTTTTAAGCATATCTTGTCAGTGTTCTGTAACATATACCAAAGTTCTTGGCAGTGCCCCTGATGGACTTGTAGTTCAATTTCACCTCTTTGACTGCCCTCATCATGACATCTGGTGGAGTCAGGCCCTTCTTCGTCTTCCTGATAAAGTTTCGGATCATGTTTCTTTAAAGAAAAGGGGAAAAGGAATAGTTATCTAACAATGCTGTTATGGTAAGTAGGCAGGCAGGCAGGCAGGTCCCAAGTGCAGAACAACTTAAAAGTTTTATTAACACCAAAAACTCCAAAAAGCCAGGGAACAAATAGGACTCACCACACGATCTAACCACAATGATACGACAAGGGACAAAGGAAAGACAAGGGCTTAAATACAAAAAAACAGCGGACAACGAGGAACAGCTGAAACACATTAGGGAGGGACCAGTAATCAAACAGGAGGGAAACTTGACAGGACATGGGGAGAAAAAAGACAGAGATACCAAAATAAAACAGGAAACAGGGAGACACACAAAACAAGACAGAAACAGACAGATCATGACACATGCATGATTTTGCCAACATATGGGACTACTGGATTTTTTTGCTAGAATGAAGGCCAACAACCATCTGACAACAAATTAACTTGCTAACAACAATCTTACTACTATAATAGGAGGCCTGTCGGGCAGAGTTACTCCAAACTCCAGACACTTACTCAAAGTGCGCAAGGTGTGCGAGGGGTGGGGGCAGGTGCGCTGCCAGGGATTTTGGGCTGCATGAAAAGATATCACTCTGGGCCCCCAACCAGGCCACGCCAAGCAAATGCAATTTTCTTTAACGGAACGTCCAGAACCCAACCGACCCATTGAAGCTTAAGATACCTAAACTACCTATACTCTATTAATTTATTTTCACTTTTGATATCCTGACTTTTGTCGTTGAGACATGATTTAATCATCCCTCGTTAATCACTTCTAAATACAGGGGGGTGTACAGAGTTTTGAAATTGTTACTTTTTGTCAGAAAACTTTAAAATGAACCATTAATTGTATTTATTTCATGTTAGATACAATGAGATTATTGATTAACGGTGACAGGTTTATTTAAAAAAAGAAATCCTTAAGTTCTAATATTTTTGGGTCCCTGCCAGTCAGACAGTCAGTCGGACTTTTTGTCATTGACCGTGTAATCAACCTAGAGCGGACACACATCCAACCTGTGCCGTGCCTCAGACACCCGTCAGAGACACGTCTGCAGCGACGCTCCCCTTTTCCTCAGGAGGCATCATAAATGACATGAAAGAACTTCATTTTTAATGGGAATTATCTATGAAAACTCTATGTAGAAAGATAGGGCTTTTAGAAGCAGCGCTGCAGCAGCAGCAGCTGCTGAGACGTTCCATGTGTGGCCGAGAAAAGTGCGCGAGACGCAACAGTAAGGTAAGGCGACGCGCTCCAGAGGTAGACGCAGGATGTGTGTGGAGGCCGTTAGGCCCTACCTGCCGGCTACCTGCTACTGCCGCCGCCACAGAAGAAGCAAAATAACGTCCCAGCCGCCGCACTATCTCAGGTAAGAGGTTCTGTACGCCACACTTTGCTGCTAAACTTTTTATTTCTTTGTAATGACTCTACTCTTTTTAGCGCCGCTTATATTTTTATTATCCTGTACAGCGCCGCTCATATTTGAATGAGTCGCGCTATGTATGCCCCCTCCCCTACACTCCCCCGCAGGACCTTTTTTTTTTAAAAGTCGGTAATTTGTTCAATAGCCTATTTTAAATGACTCTCCTCCTTCAGCGTCGCTCATTTGTATTACTTCTGTCATGCCAGTGGCGGAATATAGCCTATATGACTCTCCACACTCCTGGCATACTGCTGTCTGCTTCTCAGCAGAGCCCCCTGTGTATTTGAAGATGTTTTAGGTGTCATTCCACCATAACACATGCCTGAATAAGCTGTGGAGGAATACTCCCAAAAAAAGTTCCAAAAATGTGTGTGTACGCCTATGGTGTGAATTATAGTTATCAGGGGGGAAACAAATATGCAATGGGCATTATAAGTGTCATACATAATATAAGTGACAGGTTATTTTTTTACTACATGGGTTGTTGTCATGCCTCTGACCGAGACAATTTTTACACTTGGTATGAACAGTTCTTTGAGATCTTAATAAACTCTACTAATTCATGTGAACAGTTGTATGCTTAATTATTTTTACCGCAAAATTCAAAAGTGTTCAACATGAATCACAGTAGAACCAGGGCCCACAGAAAGTACTTCTGTGGGGGACATAATTTGCTGCTTCCCCCTCTGCATGTTTATGTTTTATGTTGAATATTATGGACGAATATGCAGGGGTGTAAAGTAGCGAATTACATTTACTCGCGTTCCTGTAATTGAGTAGTTTTTTCGTGTACTTGTACTTCGCTACATTTTATATCACCTGCGTTACTGAGTAAAACAATAGATAGGGAAAGGAGAGAAAAGAAAAGAAATATTGCGGGGGGCTTTTATTTTTACGGCACAATACCGGAAACTAACACAGTGAATGATCGACAGGAGGAGAGAACACATTGCGACTACATGATAACAACAAACATTGCTTCCCTTTATCATTAAAACTAAATAATCCTAGGCTGTGTCTGAAATCGCGCACTTACGTAAGTGCACTTACATTGAGTGCACTTTATTATCCCAACAGTACACTTACTTATAGACGCAGTGCTCTCATTTCTACAGCGCACTGTCCAAACTGCCGTCGCGCACCTACCGGAAATGACTTTGCATTTTGACGGTTCTTCTTCGGTGGTATTTTTTTCTGCTTGCCTTACCGATAGCCAAAACAGACACACAAGTCGCGGAAAAACAAAACAAATGTGTAATTTAACTTTTGTAGAGCGCGTCCGACTCCACAGTTGCTTCAAGCTCCTCTATTTTGATTTTAATGTCCCGTCCTCTCCGCTACGTAGGCAAGATGGCGGCCGTTGAGTGTGGAAAGTGTCCATCGGTCTGCACTCAACTTTTAGACCGTTTTGAGTGCACGACCGAGGAACTTACAGTGCACTGCGTTTTGGCGCACTCTGCGTTTTTTTGTGAAGTGCACTCAAAAAAGTAAGTGTAAGTACAGAATGTGCGCGATTTCAGACACAGCCCTAGTTAAACTATCATTGTACCGCACGTGAAGACGTTTAAAGGCCTACATCACCGGTTTGAATATGAAGGTGTATTGAATTCTGAGATCCTATGTAGTATAAATGTGCGAAAAAAATTTAAATCGGTTCATCCTAGCCTGAGAAAAGGCATCACAGAAAGAGAAATATAGGGTTAAAAAAAAACTTACTTTGTAAATATTACTGTGATGTCTTTTACTGTGACATCACAGTAATATTTACAAGTACGTTTTTTTTAACCCTACATTTCTCTTTCTGTGATGTCACGAGAAGGCGAAATATAGGGTTAAAAAAAACACTCTTTCTGCCTTTTCTCAGGCTAGGATGAACCGATTTTTATTTTTTTGCACATTTATACTACATAGGATCTCAGAATTCAATACACCTTCATATTCAAACCGGTGAAGTAGGCCTTTAAATGCAGCAAACCTTTCATCCAGCCGTGCGATCGGCCCCTCCCTCACTTGATAGTTTAGCTTTCAGTTTAACAGTGCAGAGTAGGATGGAGACGGTGCGTGTTGCCGGGAGCTTTGAAAAACTTCCAGAAGACGGCAGAAAGGCAGCCTTTGGTCGAGAAGAAAGGTAAAACTAATAGACTAAAATAATGTGCAAGATATGTTACGCGCGGACACGCGAGTCAGATGACATACGCGACATAAACACGGATGACTTGGTAAAATTCTAAAATTTAAGATGGGAATGATAGACTAGGAAATCTCATAGAATGGTGAATGGAATTAACGGAGATTGGGTCGAGACAAGATCTCCCTTTCGTCGTAACAATTTCCCTTAAATCCTCACCATTTTTAGGATTTTGCGGGGAATTAGATTAAGAATAGGCGCAAGTCTAAAATCGGAGATCATGAAATAACTCTGATCTTGTGCTTTGGCAAATTGTGAAAAATACCAAGGAAACATCTCTTAGGGGAAAATGAACAAAAAACTCCATTTGATGAGTGAATAGGCAAATAATCTTGTTTCTGTCTTTTCTGTTTTCTGATATATGATGTTCACTGATATCATGTGATTGAATAAAAATCAGTAAACCGTTCCGCCTGTCTCAGTTACCATTTAGATAATAAGTAATGATCAACGGACCTAGTTATAGTTTTTTCTACAGAATGACGTGAAGCCAGGGGCGGTTCTACAGGGGGGCAGTGGCCCCCCCACTGAAGAGCCTTGCCCCCCCCAGCTGCCCCCCTAACTTTTGCATTTTCAAAAATGTACTTGTAAGAACAAAGCGCCACTATGTCAATGTAACCCAGGTTAACTGACCTAAACAAATAAAAGGTTAAACACAATAATAACTGTATTGTGGAAATCTAATATAGCATGTTGTATTAAGTTAAATACAATTTAAAAACTAAAAACATGACTATAATGTAAAAAACCTTTATTGTTGTTATATTGTACTTTTGTGATAATATAATTGGTGTAATACTCTTTTAGCGAGTGCAGCCGTGAACAACCAATCAGAACGGTGTAGCGTCACTAGTGAGTGAGCGAGCGAGCGGAAGAGAGAGAGACACGAGAACGAGAGTCAGTTTGCTACGGAAAAATACTAGCGACACAGAGACAGAACACGGAGTAAAAGAGCAGAAAATTAGAGTTAAAAGAGACTAGACAAAAGCGAAAGCAAAGGCAAGGTTTTAGGAGCATTAAGCCTCACTTTTGACTTTCTTTTTGGAGTGTTTTATATTTCTTTTTTTATCGTTCTTTTGGAGGATTTTGTTACTTTTTTTTCTACGCCACGGGACTCTTGTTGTTATTCGTTGGAGGACTCGGCCGGGTTTTTTATGAGGAGGAGATCGTTTGGTGGAACTGAAGTTGAACCGAAGAAAGAAGATGTCGAGCTACTGTTAAGGAAGATATCATATTACAAACTGCTGTAGCACTTCCCGCTGCAGGACACTGACTTTGGTAGGACACAATAACTTTCCAAAAGTGGCTGTAACATGCAGTGAAGCTTCAACCGGAAGAAAGGATTTAACCAAAGGACTGATTAGAGACAGTGTTGTTTGAAATTTGAAGTGTGTATTGATCCCAGATAATGCTGGTGTAGTTTCTTTCTTTTTTTTACTTGATGCACTGAGCTGTGTTTTATTTCTTTTTGCATTTCTTTTTGTTTATTGGGTTTACTATTGTGCACTGTGGGTATTTAAAGTAAATACAAAATAGTACTAAAATATCAACTGAGCACCAATAAAATAAAATCACATTTTAAATTGAGTAACAAAAATTAGGAAACAAAGAACAAAAAGAGACAATTGTCAACCAAATAGCAACTTTAAGGTGCAAGTTGGAAATATTTATTTAGGTCTAAATCAACCAAAGTGAAACCAATAAGGGGGAATACTTTTCTTTTTTTTTGACATATTTGATTTATTCTATTTTTTTATGGTTATGCCGAAATGTGTATTTTTTCAAATGAATGATAAATGGATTTAACATTTTTTCTTGCTACATAAATGAACCACAGTTCAAACTTAGCACTCAGTCTTGGTGTCATTACTACTCAACAGTTACATACTGCTCCTTAGAACCTAGAATCTAGCCCTAGTTACTGGTAAGGATTTACAGTGCTACATCAACAAGCCACTCAAATAATTGAAACAAACAATACATTGAACAACAGTAAATCATTTTTAATCTAATCTTATGCCCTGCCCCTCAAATACTCAGCCACAGCCCTGCATCATATGCGCATATCGGCGTTCACACAGTTTGTCACACACAGCGAGTCAGCGCGCAGAAATAAATGTGAGGGATGAAGAGGAGGTTTTCTATTCGGACAGAGGGGCAGAGGCAGGTAGTGATCAGCAGGCAGGTGAAAGGTAGGCAGAGGGTCTGACTACAGTCCCAGCCTAAACTACTGCTCCCAACGGCACTGATTTTGAAGGAAGGCGCGCGAGAGACAGATCCAAACTAGAGGTTAATAATAACGTTAGGAACTCGTGAATGCTTCGGAAAAACTACAATAACGTTCACATGAGTGAAGATTGTGCACTACTGTAGCCTACTGATCCAAATTCCACAACTCATTACTTGTGTTACAGTTTAGTACAATATTTATTCATTTATATTTGGTTGCTCCACCTTAAGTCAGCCCAGGCAGGACAGGATAGTTAAGTTTCGTTTTTCATCTCCGTGTTGGTTCGCTCAGCTGATGGGCTCGAGCCTCACGAAGCAGACAGCGGGAGTCAGTCTAAAGTCAGCGATGATCACTCTCACAAATCAAAAAGCTAAATTATAAAATAAAGCTATCTCTTCCTCCCTCTGTCCACTGCACACATAGTCTCTAGTAGCTTAAAGGAAGTACATGAGGATTAAAACCTCATTTTGCACTTTATTCGTTTTTTAATATTTGAAGATTGCAGGCTAGTAAAATACCACCAACCACTACATTCTCAATGATAGACGTGAATAATCACTTCTTCTTTTTTTACAATCTAAACCAATTTTTTTAACAACAGAGGAGAATAAATATTTGAAAGCAATACAGAATGCATGATATTACTGCATTGAATTCTATTCTATTTTTGTCACTGGGAACCTAAATGTTGTCATTTACTTTACATATACTTGATGCAAACAAATTCACCAGAATGCAGGAAATTAAGTGATGAATGCTCAAAAATTTCTGGGGGGCACCGCCAGACCCCCCAATTAAAAAGTGTCCTAAACCAAGGTTTAATCATAACCTACACCCTTGAAATTCATTAATTATTTTGTTTAATTTTATCTATAGGTCTTTGTAAGGATACTTCCTAATTCTTATCACACTATTTTAAATTAAAGTCTTAGGTCGTGCTTATCAATTGCTCCTAACCAGTAGGCCTATTTCTGTGTTGGACATTACTGAACCTCTTCCCATTTACAGTGTGTTTAACAGGTCACTTTTTGTGACCAAACATAGGAAAATGCCACACAATATAATATGAATGATTGTATGTAAATTACTAGAATATTTGAATAACTTTATAGTTTCACTCAAGTTAGACTGATGATTGAGATCTGATGGGAGTATCTCATATTAACACAGACACATACCAGAGACTTACTGTTAACAAAGTACTTATTGCAGCCCTATTTGCATAGCTTTTGAGCCCAATGCAGGTGTATTAGTGCAGGTGTTTGTTGTGAGGCAGGTAATGTAGTAATTATTCAGTAATAATAATCTTTAAAATGTTGTCTGACACCCTTTATGTTTAAATGTAAGGCTTCACTTGTGCTACAATACATTAAGTATTATATTATTTAGTCAACATATCTAAATGTGGGGGCTTTCCCAAGTAAATATTTATTTATATGGCTTTAATTAAATCGGCATACTGTATACATCCGCCACAGGTTGCCACCCCTTAAAATCTCCTGCCACCCCATGAATATTTTTCTAGATCCGCCCCTGCGTGAAGCGCCCTCGTAAGGACATAACGGAAGTTGGTACTCATGCAACGGCCGACACACGCTGACAACATTATTGAACACAACCTCATAAACAAGACCTTTTTACCTAAAGGAATATTTTTAATAACTTCCCAGGTTTAACGCGTGCTGTTGAATGCTGAAAATAGTATATCTGTTCTATTTTTAGGAGGTGGAATTAATAAACATCGGTTACATAAAACTGAGGGTAATAACTTGTGAAAGATAACAGTCTGCCTAAAAGTGGTGAATGATTATCGGGATCAAATATAAAGTGTTAACATTTCATACCTAAATAAGATTCACTATATAGATGAATAGGTTTTAGATGAAGTAAAACGCTGAACACAGTGGGTTTAAGTATTACAAATTTTATTTAATTAGAAGAATCCCCGGTAGTCTAGTGGTTGGAATTACGCGCGCTCACCGCAGGAGCCCGGGTTCGCCGCTCAGCAGAAGCCGTGAGAGAAGGGTATATTTCTTTATAAAGAAAAAGGTTGTAGTTAAAGCATCGTGTTACAAGTTAGTTAATACTGGTTTAATAGGTCATAACTAATAAACTTAGATAATAGCTTTTCATTGAAGTTAATTATAACTGGCTTAGTAGTAAGAGGACTGATAAAACAACTTTGATGCATCCAGCTCTATTTGGTTTTAATGGGTTAGCACTAAACAGTTTCTAACATGTTAAATATTTATTTTTGCCTGTGCACGGACAACATGCACACTATTATAACATTCCATTGGACTGAATTGTGTCTAAAGAGTCAGAAGTTAACAACTTACAGTCATGAAAAAGTTTGGGACCCCCTTCTAATTTTGGGGATTTTTGTTAATCATTAGCTGTGATTTCAAAGAAGCAAATTCCTTTACATATATGACATACCTTAGGTAAACAGAAGCAATTCAGCTGTGTCATTTTGTTTATTGGAATAATAGAAAATATGCAATAAGCATCATAACAAAATTTGACTGGTGCATAAATTTGGGCACCCCAAAAGAAAAATGTCATCAGTAGGGGAGAACGGGGTAATTTGTCACACGGGTTGGTTGTCACAATCGTAATATCTCGGAACCAGAAGGCGCTGTCTGTGAAATTTTGATATGTAAATATCCAGAATTGGGATCAGAGGTCACCTACATAGTCTTCCTTGGAGTTAGACTGCTGCATTTGAGGTGAGAGGACTGTTTGTGTTTTTCATGTCAAATTGAAAATATTTAGCTCCTCAGTATTTTTCTTCTAGGCTTTTACACAATGGATTTAATAACAAAACACTTGTTACCCATACAAAGTGTGAAGGGTAAACTATAGTTTAGACTGTGGTTAGCAAGCTAATTAGTTGTCAGATGGTTGTTGGCCTTGATGCTAGCAAGAAATTCAAGTTGGGGTTGGTCGTCAAATTTTTTGGGGGGTTGGTTGTCACATGTTATCTCAAGGCTGCAGCCAGAAAAGGAACCCAATAACGAAATAAATTGTCAAGCTGTATCCTCACAGACACCCCAGAGAAGGAAAGAATAGAGCAGGAAAAGGCAGCTAGCAAGCAAAATAAAAAAGGGCAACAAAATCAAAACAACCCAGTGCATCCCAAACTAGACCAGCTGCCAAGACTACAGAACGTTATGTAGGCCTATTTGTCAACTTGACAATGCAATTAAACTTTCAAATTTAGTTCTACTTTCTTGCCTTCTTTTTAAGATTATTCCCATTAAGATTACATTGTGACAAACAACCCCATAGTGTTTGACAACCGACCCCTTGATGGGGTTGGTTGTCACAATGTGTAAGGGGGTCTTTGATGATTAATTTCTTCTTTATTACAATACGATAGAAAAAGTGAGGGGTACACATTTCAAGCCAACACCTTAAGCTTCAGTGTAATGTAGGAATGACTATTGAAAGATGTTTAGGTGATAAGCAATTCTCACTAGAGTAAAAAGTGTGCCTACTTACCCCGTTCTCCCCTACTTAGTTGAGCCTCCTTTTGCAAAAATAACAGCCTCTAGACGCCTCTGGTAGCCTGTGATGAGTGTCTGGATTCTGGATGTAGGTATTTTTAACATTCTTACTAAAGCGATCCAGTTCAGTTAAATGTGATGGCTGCCGAGCATGGAAAGCCCGCTTCAAATCATCCCATAGATTGTTGATGATATTCAAGTCATTGGACTGCGACGGCCATGTCAGAACATTGTACTTTTCCCTCTGCAGGAATTTGAACTGTGTTAAGGGTCATTGTCTTGTTGGAATATCCAACCCCTGCGCAACTTCAACTTTGTGACTGATGCTTGAACATTATCCTGAATAATCTGTTGAAACTGGGTTGAATTCATCCGACTATCCACTTTAACCAGGGCCCCAGTCCCTGAAGTGGCCACAGTATGATTGAACCTCCACCAAATTTGAAAGTAGGTAGCAGGTGTTTTACTTGGAATGCAGTTTTCTCCTTTCGCCACGTAAAGCACTTTTTATAATGACCAAATAACTTATTTTTTGTCTCATCAGTCCACAGCATTTTCTTCCAATATGAATCTGGCTTGTCTAAATGAGCTTTAGCATACTCTAAGCAACTGTATCTGTGGCGTGGGCGCAGAAAGGGCTTCCTTCTCATCACCCGGCCATACAGATGTTTTGGTGCAAATTGCACTGAATTGTTGAACCATGTACAGATACACCATCTGCAGCCAGATGTTCTTGCAGGTCTTTGGAGGTGATCTGTGGGTTGTGTGCAACAATTCTCACAATCCGCCGCATATGCCGCTCTTGTACTTTTCTTGGTCTGCTAGACCTGGGTTTAACTGCAACTGTGCCTGTGTCCTTCCATTCCCTGACAACATTCCTTACTGTAGAAATTGACAATTGAAACCTTTGGGAAAGCTTCTTGTAGCCTTCCCCTAAACCATGATAATGAATAATCTTTGTTTTTAAGATCTTTTGGGAGCTGTTTTGATGATCCCATTCTGTCTCACTTCTGCAGAGAGTCATAGAGAAGTGCAACTTGCATTTAGGCACCTAAAATACCTTTTCTAATGATTAAACAGACCTTTATATGAGGTTCAAGGCTTAACAACATAATCCAACCAATTTTGTGTTTAAAGTCCTCAGTTTTACATGCTGTTACATGCATTAAAATCAGCTAAACCACAAGGGTTCCCATATTTTTGCACAGCCAGTTTTTCACATTTTATTTAATTTCATAAAAGTAAATACTGCTTTTCAAAAATCTTTGTTTGGAAAACCTCCCAGTACTTAGCTGTTTCTGGTAAATGAAAGACATACCACTTTTATCTTTTTTGTGTGAAAGCAGAGTCAATTATAATGCCGGCTGAGAGGGGTTCCCAAACTTTTTCATATGACTGTACACTTGCTCATTTCTGTTCCCAGCCACTCAACGTTTCAGCTGCCATGCTCTGCTCTCCTGCCACAAACATGGTAATTATTATTTTAGATTATTATATTATGTTATAGTATGTATGATATTATTACTACATTTTTCCATCCCCCTCCTATGACAAAGTAATTACTGTAATAATTTGACATTCACAGGACAAAGACAACTAACTGTTGACGGCTGCTGAAAATGTGGACAACCACAGAACGAAAGCTGCCAGTAGGAGACCATCGCACCATGGAGCAGGTTCCACACCTTATACAACACAACACTCATAATCGGGTAAATAAACGAATAAGACTTCAACGGGACTTGTAAAATGCATGTTAACACCTTTATCCGATCTACTTCGCACACAAATCGGCACATTAACGGACAAGCGAAGTCGGATAAGAACACCTAGATAACTCGTTCTAAGGGTGTATTCACACTGGGAAAGTCCGCTAATTCACTTGCTTTGGTCCAGACCAAATAGAGTTTAGATTTTTTTTGTTTGGTGTGGTCCACTTTCATATGTCCCTTTTGCAAGTGAACCAGCATCACGAAGCAAAACCACACGTGATCTGAGGTCATTCATTCATTGGACAGACATTCTGGGGTGGAGAGAAGCAGGAAAAACGAAGTAAAAACTGCGAAATATATAACTGATACGATATGGGGTTAAAAATAATAAATAAATAAATAGGCCTAGATCTAGCCTATAAATAAAATAAAATAAACATAAAATTAGTGTTGTTTCATATGGTTATAACATGTAGGCCTGTGTCAATGTGTGGCTTGTAGCCTACGATGTGAAACATAATATTTACTGTATTTTTGCTGCTGGACGCGTGGCTCGTGAGGAATAGGCTCAAGCTGACACACAGCTGATTTAGCCGTGTGTCAGCTGGGTGTGAGTTCGGCGCGGCTCAGCTCCAAACTGAAACAGGGATGCAAAGTAAAAACACGCACTTCATATAAAGCGCAGCGTGAACCTGTTGTCACTGTGCGGGAGACGCTCCCCTCTCCTTCATCTGATCGCTGAACACATCAGCATGTTTACGCGTCCTGTCTATAAATGTAATATATTCGCTCGGGGCTCCTGGTTAAACCAAAACTAATCTTCCTAACAATGGCGACAACAACACTTTCCTATAATGTGAAGCTGACAGCGATTTATTAAAGGGGACATATTATGAAAAACCAAACATTGCCGGTGTTTGGGCACACTGTTTAGGTTATTGGCGTCCCTACCAGCACACACAAGCTTCAAAAAGACAAATATGTCAGTTTCTTCTGGGACACATATTTCGAAAAAGGGGGGATATGAAGGTTTCCTCCAAAAAACACCGACTGATGACGAAACCGGTCGTTTTTCATTATCATAAATACTCCCACGGGAAAGCTCACCAGAAACTCGGCAGTTGATTGGCAAATCAAGACGCCCCGTTGGTAACCACACACACCTGGTTGAGCCTCCACTCGCTCATGCAACAACAGAGGAGAAGCAGGCTGCTGTGTGAGCTCAACCTCAAGCTACCATCACACACCCCAGCCTCGAAGCACACTAGGGCTGAATGGATTTACTTCATTTTTTGTTAGGCTATCTCCAGCAAAGGTTTGCAATCTGTTAGTGTGAACAAAGCCTTTTTACTGGAGTGTGGAGGAGACTGTGCCAGGAAGACTGAGAGACACCATCCGTCCGAAATGTAAGTAGTCCTATTTTAAAAATAATTATGTCCGTTTGTTAGTTCAATGTCTGTAATGGGCTTTATTTTATCCCTCCTATAATAACCAACACCGACTGAAATGAGAGAATGCGGGGTTTAGTCGTTAGCATTAGCGCCCGCTAGCTTTAGCTGTGAGTCTTTTGCAGTGACTGTGGCTCTTTTGTGAGCTCACATTAGTCCTGCCATGACAGCCCCTGTGTGGAAAAACAGACGGTGAAACTGTAGGGTGTGTTGGAAACTGAAGAGTATTTTTTTTAATAGCTTCATCCTGCTACCTCCTAGCTGTCTGATTGTATAGCTCAAGTACTAGGGCCCTATCACGGAATCGGGCAATACAAACGGAATCTGCTTGTTAACACGGAAGAATGTCACGGAATTCGCCATTATTTTGGTGAAATTCAATTTCCAAGGCAAAGGGAAACAACACGGTTGAAATTAAAGCAGAACTAGGGAGGAATTTTGGTTTGGCGACATCTAAAGACCAAACTACTGCCGTGAAAAGTAGAGCCTGGCTGCAGGATCGCTAATGTAACACACAGCGCCAAACCCCCTTCACAAATCTGTCTATTCAATGTTTACTTATGAATGTATCCATGTACGTAACTCTGACATGTACACAACTTAATTTATTGTTAATAATATGGTCTGTTTATAAATTCGGCATATGATTAAAGCATTTAAGCACGTAATCATGTTAAACCTTTACTGTTTTGAAGTTATTAATGCCACTCGCTCCCGCAGATACAAAGCACAGGGAGGTCTTATATTCAGCCATTGCTAAAGGGAGTGTTGTATTATTATGGAACGGCCGCTGTGGTACGAAATTCCAGTCTCAACAATGTTTCCTACACGCAATTATAACTCTAGCGTCTACAGCCCGTTGTTTTCATGTAGTGTAACTTGTGTAATGTGTTACATTATTCAGCTGTTGCCGTGATGTCGGCTAACGCTGATGCTAATGATAACTAGCTCTCCGTCGCACAATAGACTGTAGGTTGGTGTTGCAGCCCGCTGTTGGGTGAAGCGCTGTCCCACAGGTAAAAGCCATGGACTTATAAAGCCTGTCCAATATGCACTCTAGTCCAGCTTCTTGCAAAGTTAATAAGGACTTTATTATTTATGTAAAAATAGTGGGCAGCAGTGGGCCTATTACATGATCTCCAGTGTAATGTACACATAGACAGGAATACTGTAAGTTGTCTCTGCTGCTGTTTGTTTCCTGTCCATTATATTTCAAAAAGCACACAGTATCACTCAGAACTTGTTGCTTATTGAGCCAGGGCTATACTGAATTTGTTGTAGCTTTGCCATAACAGATGTATGATGTAGGCCTATACATGTCAGCTAGGCTACATGATGTAACATTGAATGTGCCATGTTTTACAGGTGTCTGAGTGACCTGATGGAGCCGGACGGAGCCACCAAGACCGTCACACTATCCGTTCCTTCAGAGGAGGATGTGTTCACTGGGTGGGACAGGTGGTCTTCTTCAGGGCCCAACAACAACTGGACAGTTACATAAAAGTTATGGCTTTGCTTCTGTTTGATATGTACACATCATATTTTCATTCCACTGGCTATGAATAAACTGCTTTATTTTTAAGGATGTTTTTGGTCTTTTTAAAATGTAATGATACTGTTTTATCAGAGAAAATCTTCAGCGAGATGAAAATGTGAGTTTCAAGTAATCCTTTGCTACAGGTAACAGTGACAGTAAGCAACACAATACATTTTTTAACGGTAAAACTTTATTATGAATGAGTGATCACAATACAAATGATACATTATCTACTAGATATTGAAATGTTGTCAGATAATTTGCAGCTCTGACACACCTAAAGCATAATTATTTCAACCATACATTTTACAAAAGATAATGCCTTTCCAGGGAATCTTGACATGAGTCAGGATACATTCTTTTCCATTATGGTTACTGTACATTTTTACATGTCAACTCAGTATCGGTTCACAACCAAAGCTTTTTCACTCCACTGGGCTGTAGATCATTCCACAGACCTGTAAAGACAAATGTAAAACAGGGTGTATGTTTACCAGTTTAGAGAGTTTATGCATAAATACTTAGCTCAAATTATGTTATTGACTGTGACATAATTAAACAGTATTTACCTGAGGATAATGTCGGGGAAATCAGAAATCTTGATGCCATTTTCACAGTTTTCAGCTTAGACTCCTGTCTGAACAGGTTCAGTTGTACATCTTTTAGTTTAGAACTGGTTAGTGTGCCGATATTTGTGGTAGAAATGAAGCTAAACATGTTTAGATTGGTCTCCATGCTGCATGGCCAAAAGTAAACAAAACTGACAGCTGGGCGTGTGCCATGCCCATGTAGGTAGGTATAGAGTAAATGAGCAGGGCGGTGCATGCACGCCCATGTAGATAGAAGGGGGGTAAGATGTCAAAACCTACCTTTTGAGATAGAGGGCAGAGAAGGCTGGAAAAGGCGATGAAGAAATGGGAAATGGTAGAAAACTATTGGGTTTTTTGAACAATAAACCATGAAAACCTTTTCTAGTAGACCTTGGAAATACACCTTTAAAACTGAGATTTAGCATAATATGTCCCCTTTAAAAAAGAAAAGGCACAGTGCTTCCTGCAATTGGGTCGGATCGAGTCCGGCCAAATTCACACCACAAACGAACTGCAGCAGAGTGCGTTTTGAAGCGCATCGAGACCACCTCTTCAACTGGGTCTCGGAGCGTTTGTTTGGTCCGCCCCCGAGTGCGATTGCTGTATTCACACCTGTCTGAAAGATGCGCACCGAAGGCGGAAGTGCATCTGAGTTCGTTTCAACCGAACTAAACACGGCACACCCATAGTCGGCATTCTCTCTGCATGTATACAGGGATCGGATATCGCATATCGGAGTTCTCGTTCTGCGCTTGCTCGAGAATCCCTACAGAGGATTTCACAAGGAAGTGGAAGGAGACAACGTAAAAAATAGTAGGGTTATTGCCGGAAGGGAACCGGACGTGGCTCTATAACCACTTGTTGAAAGGGCTACAGCGCCACCTAGCATAGTGGAGACAGCCATGCATCGGACATTTATTCGATTCCTGAAAGGCCATGTATACTCAGACAAGTGACACGGTCCGTTCGAGTGTCTAGTTCGGTATATGTCTTAATCCAATCTAGTTGGATTATTGTGATGACACAATAAAGAAGGCAGGTTGCCCTGTCATGCTGCTGAGGACTGTCCAGTCTGGACCTGGCTGCAGCCTCAGAAACCGGACCAGACTCATGGTTTGGCTAATGTTGCCTAGGGCAGTGGACTGTGGGGTAGCAGTCGACCCTAACAAGGGATTCTTCTTGCCAAGGACACCTCTCCATGACCGTCCCTAGGAATTCCCATTCACTGTGGTCCAGAGGCAGTTCCCCCTTCGCATGGCCTTTGCTGTCACAATTAAAGGTGAGATACAATCCATCTTGCGTATGCACATTTTCTCATTGTACCTTTTTGATTAGTAATAACCTGACTCTGTGTCTTCTGCAGGACAGGAGAACAAGAGAGTTGGTGTATTCCTGCCCGACAGTGTGTTGGGACTAGGGCTGGCCCGAATGCCATTTTTCAGGCTTCCAGTATTCGTTGGGTTTTCCGAGCGAATATTCGGATATTCGTTCCAGAAAAACACACCATCAAACCAACATTAATAATGCCAATGTACTCACTGAAACCGAGTGTGTGAGCCGAGACAGCAAGCTGCGTAGTTTGTTGATGCTTTAATAACTTTCGAACGGTAGTAAAGTTGGAGTTCCTTACTTTTTCCCCGAGGCAAACAGCTGTTTTTCGTTCCAAATCAGCTGTCCTCTGCGCCATCGTAACCCATATAGGAGCTTATCAATTCATCCAGGAACGTGCATCTTTTCGGCGATTTATAAATCCATACAAAGATCCAATATTGATAGTCTTTTTTGTCCATATCATATCCATTATTGACCGCCTATTCCCATGATGCAAGCACGTCACGGTTGATGAGGGCTGATGCAAACAAACAGCTGAGCTAAGCTAACGTTAGCATTACGCCAAGCATAAGCATTACATTTCCTTCCGAAATTGCGCTATGTTGTGGTAGCCTATAGAGTTATTAGGAACACAATCTATTCTTCCTCCATCTCTCTCTCCCTCCTGCGCTTGGTGCCGCATTTAGTTTGCCTCACTCTTGTAACATCACGTAGCCTATTACATCACCGGTTGCGCAAATGGCAGCGGCCACCTAAGTCAAAGTTCAAATAATTCGATAATATATTTTAAATGAACGTCTAATTTGTATTTTACAATTGTTTTATAACTTGTGTATCCAAATATTGTTTGCTGACAAAATATACTGCAGTTTGAGCTACCTTTGCAAAACATAACTGCAAAACATAACACACCTTGCAGCTCCGGAGATCCTTTACAACTCCCTCATTTACCCTGCCAATCCACCAAGCGTGCCCTCATGGCTCATAAAGTGAACACCACAAGTGATGAAGACATACTCAAACATTGCATTCGTCAAAAAACATCTGCCACAATTCCTTCCCCACTCCTGTATGTAATACCTATGTATTTATTCACTTTCCACTAACTAGAGGTTGAGCGTGCGAAAACTCTAGTCTAAACTGTAGCTGACCCTTCACACTTGTTTAGGGTAACAAGTGTTTTGTTATAAACCCATTGTGTAAAAGCCTAGAAGAAAAATACTGAGGAGCTAAATATTTTCAATTTGACATGAAAAACACAAACAGTCCTCTCACCTCAAATTCAGCAGTCTAACTCCAAGGAAGCTAGGTGACCTCTGATCCCAATTCTGGATATTTACATACCAAAATTTCACAGACACTGCCTTCTGATTCCGAGATATAACGATTGTGATATCTATCTATCTATCTATATATATATGGTTTCCGGAAAAGACAGACAAGAACCCAATAGCAAGACTCAGGAAACAGTTCAGATTCAAAAAAGCAGTTTTAATGAAGTGGATGTCGAACCAGGTAGCCAAATGGCGTAGCTAACAATACCAGTGGGAGTTGGCAAAAGGGAAAGCAGGGTTCGACATAACGTATAGCCCGATGGCCCGGGGCCAGTAAAATCATATGCAGGGCAAGTTGATTGGCCAATCACTGTCCCGCCCGGGCCAGTGACTGGCCAATCACAGTTCAGTATCATTTTGTAGACTACATCATGGTTCATTGAAATGCGCGTTGAGAGTCGGAATGAAAGCGGTGTTTATTTAAGACTCAATATAATAAACCTAATATAAAATATATTTTTTAATGAAAGGCCAGTGGACAACCGATGCGTGGGCGGATGCACTCTCGCTCCGTTGGCAGAGCTGCCTACCGTCCGCCTGCGAGTCGACAAATCAATCGACTTGCTTTGCCCCCTTTCTTTCTTCCCACAGCAGAGGTTGAGGTGCAGAAAATGAAGTGATAACTGCGCTTTTCCTTTAGCTGCCGCCGTAATGTTACAGTATTTGCATGCCAGCCCCAATGGTAATACAAATGAGAGGCTTTATTTAAACGCTGTGAATGCGTCTCCGGTGATTGTGTCGGTTGTAGACAGAACCGAACGGAGGGACTCCGCTCACTGTACAGTTCCTATAGTCGCGCAGTTTGGCACTGTGTTTTCAGGCTCGAGACATTCAATCAGATCGCGGAAGTCTTTCCCATTGAAATCGCTAACGGGGAGAATATCCCCGGTTATTATTTTAGCCACAAACCACAGTTCATCTGCGCGGCGGCTCACTCACTCACTGGCGAGATCACACGGTGAAACGCTGCTGTGATCGGACGAAGGCATTGTGTGTTTCTAAGGTGATTTAACGTCATAGTCTTAGACGAGCGTTTAACTTTTGCTGCATATTTTGCACTGCATTGTTTTTTATCAATGGTTTGAAAAAATTGTCCCACACCGGACTCTTATGTGAAGCTGACACTTCATAGAGAAGTGACACTCCTGCAGCGCGCTCACGACCAGACGTGAACTCGCATATACGGTGAAATCTCCCATTAAAAAAACGGCATAACCCCCTGATTTTCGGATTTCTATTCTATTTTTAAAGTCAACTTGAGCGCAAGTGGAACACCGGTCATTCGGTCGACACATTCACATCCCTAATGCATAGAGAAAGTAATAAAAACAGCCTACCACACCACAAAGACTGATCAGACCTTCATCTCTTATTTTTTTTTTATGTTTGAACATGACTTCTGCAGGTGAACTATTCATTAAACTGCCAAAATTCAAGAATAAAAACAACCATCAAACTACTGGACTTTAAAATACTGGCCCACTCTTTCAACATACTTTCAGTTGTAGGCTTCAAATTCAATATGTTTGCCTGATTTTATATTATGTGTATGAGCAATATCAACATTTCATATAATTAACTAAAAGAAAAATAACCAAATCTAAAGGGAATATCTATACTGTTACAGTATAGATATTCCCTTTAGATCTGGTTATTTTCTTTATTTTTCTAATACAGGTATTATAATTATTGACACTAAATTATGAAGAAAAAAAAGTGTGTGCAGGGCCAGTGAAAATATACAAGGGGCCAGTAAAACTCGGATCCACTGGCCCGGCGGGCCAGTAGGAAAAAAAAGTTATGTTGAACCCTGGGAAAGTCCAAAAGGTGGTTCAACACACGAACAGGCAGGCTTGATCAGGATGCAGGAATAAGTTCAGAATGCTGGAAAGCTGGGTGAAGACACTATGACAATCTGGCAAGTGACTGAGGGAAATGGACTGGTATATAAACTGAGGGGCTGATTAGCAGATGGGGAGCAGGTGAGTAAGAGCAAGCCAGGTGAATGTAATTAACAGGGAGGGAGTGGCCGGGTCTGAAATGACATGAAAGTTAGAAAGGAAACCAGGAAAAACAGACATGAAAACAAACTAAATACTGGCTGAAGTTGTGACAGAGCCCCCCCCCCCCCCTTAAAGGTCGACTACCAGGTGACCTTAAACTGGAACTAACAAAAAGTCAAACCCAAACAGGGTGGGTGGAGGGGAGCCAGGTGGAGGGAAAGAAAATAAATGGACCGGGGCAGAGCATGGGGTGACCGGCTGGCCAGGGACCAGGAGTGGGACAGTGCACAGGGTGACGGGCTGGCCTGGGAGCTGGAGTGGGGCAGAATGGAGGGGTGTCAGGCGGGCGGCCAGAAAAAGGCCCCAGGGCACGGCCGGGAGCTTCAGGCGGACGGCCTGTGAGGCAAGCAGGGGCACGGCAGGGAGCTTCAGGCGGACGCCCTGGAATGTGAGGGCTCAGTCCCTCTGGAGGCCTGCAGCGACGAAAATGAAGGTGAGGAACCCTTTCTGGAGGCCGGCCTCGACGAGGACGATGGAACCCTTCTGGAGGCCGGCATCGGCTAAGACCCACAGGTAGCCGGCATCGACGGACACCCGCAGGAGACCGGCGAAGGCAGAACCACTCAGGCGGCCGGCCACGGCGAAGGCAGACCCCCTCTGCAGAACGGCCTAGGCGGAACCCCCAAAGACGCCAGCGGCCACCGTGACGGGGGCGGACCCCTTCCGGAGGAAGGCGAGGCAGAGGGCGGTCCCCCTCAGGCAGGAGCAAAGGGCGGTCCCTCTCTGGCGGGAGCGAAGGGTGGTCCCCCTCTGGCAGGAGCAGGGGGCAATACCCCTCGGGTAGGGGACAAGACCCCTCAGGCAGGAACAGGGGACAAGACCCCTCGAGCAGGGGGCGAGACCCCTCAGGCAGGGACAGGGGGCTGGGCCCCTCAAGCAGGGGGTGAGACCCCTCAGGCAGGAACGGAGGAGGAGACCCCTCGGGAGGAGGGGACCACTCGGGCAGGAACAGAGGAGGAGACCCCTCGGACAGGAACGGAGGAGGAGGCCCCTCGGAAAGGTGAAGAAGGCAGGCCTCCCCTGGCAGGCCTGGAGGGTGGGCCCCCCCATCAGGAGGTGGAGACCGGACCCCCTCATCATGACATGTAGAGGGCTCAACTGAGGGTCCAGAGATCAGCTCAGGGTCAACCACGGTCTCTACCAGGGGCTCGAGAATCATCTCATGGACTTCAGGTACCGGCTCAGGCTCAGGAGTTGGTTCTGGTTCTTTCTCTGTCACAGTAACAGGTTCAGGGGCCGGAGTCAGCTCAGAAGCTGGAGAGTTCTGAGGAGATGGATGGCTCTCCAAACTCCTCACCCCCACTCTAATAGTCCGCGAGGCAGGAGGTGGCTGGTAGCTGGAATGCTGGGGCTCTTGTGGTTGGTTGGGCGCCTTCTGGAGCTGGTAGCTAGCGTGCTGGGGCTGGTAGCTAGCATACTGGGGCTGGTAGCTAGCATGCTGGGAGGGACTGGTCGCTAGCATGCTGGGGCAGGTGGCTAGCGTGCTGGTTGCAGGAGACCGGCAGCTGCGATTGCTGGGGCCCGGGGCCTGAAGCTTGTTGCTGGAAGCCAGGGGCTGGAGCTTGTTGCTGGAAGCCGGGGGCTGGAGCTTGCTGCTGGAGGCCGGAGGCTGGATCTTGTTGCTGGGGGCCGGTGACTGGAGCTTGTTGCTGGAAGCAGGACACTCGAGCTTGTTGCTGGAAGCCGGAGACTGGAACTGGAGCTTGTTGCTGGAAGCAGGACACCGGAGCTTGTTGCTGGAGGTTTGGGATGGTGTGCTAATAAATTCCTCTGCCCAGTCAGGCAGCAATTTACGCAGCCAAGGCCATGGTTGCGGGTGTGTGTGTGTTGGCAACAAGTGTATCCAAGTAGTAATCAAGCCCATTAGCGCATATAGGCCTACCCCGTGGATATAGGCACACACATGTGAGAATGGAAGAAAGCGGCAGCAGAAGAAACAAGCGGGCACCGTCGCTTACCGCGGAGGAGATGGGCGTCTTAGTGGACGAGGTCTGGCAGTGCCAGGGAGTTTTATTCGGGGGAACAAGGGGCAAAAAGAACATCACGGTGAAGAACCGTTAGGCAGGCCATAGCCGAAAATATGTCCCCCTCCAGCCCATGTGGCCTGCGTGACAGGCGTGCTGTCACGTACTGGTACCCCCTGCCCCGCCGACGTATGTCCAGCAGCCGCCGGACCGTAAAGGCAAGATGGTCGTCAATCAGACGGGGAGGAGGGGGGGGGGGAACATCCGGGGGAGAGAGAGGACTGGTGGAGACTGGCTTCACCTTCGACACATGGAATGTGGGGTGAACGCGCATCGAAGTGGGAAGCTTGAGCTTCACAGCAGAGGGGTTGATTATGGCCACTATAGGGAATGGGCCAACAAAGCGGGGGGTGAGCTTCTTGGAGCTGGTTTGAAGGGGAAGGTCTCTAGAGGACAGCCACACCTGTTGCCCCACTTGATAGGCCGGGGGGAGACCCGCTGGCGATCCGCAATGCGCTTGTTCTGTTCCCTAGAGCGCAGCAGTGCGGTGCGTGCCCCCTGCCACACCCTGCAGCAACGGCAGAGATGGTGCTGAACAGAGGGAACGGAGATGTCCTCCTCCTGGGCGGGGAATAAGGGCGGCTGGTAGCCCAGAGAGCACTCAAAAGGGGACATGCCGGTGGCTGCACAGGACATAGAGTTGTGAGCGTACTCTATCCACGCAAGATGGTCGCTCCAAGACGAGGGGTTGCGCACAGCCACGCAGCGCAGTGCGGTTCCCAGGTCCTGGTTCGCCCTCTCAGCCTGTCCATTGGTCTGAGGGTGGTAACCCTACGACAAACTGACCGAGGCTCCCAGCGCCCGGCAGAAAGCCTTCCACACTTGGGAAATGAACTGCGGACCCCGGTCCGAGACAAGGTCAGTGGGAATCCCATGGAGGCGCACCACATGCAGAACGAGCAGCTGGGCAGTTTCGGTGGCAGACGGGAGCTTGGGGAGAGCAATGAAGTGTACTGCCTTAGAGAACCTGTCCACGATGGTGAGGATGACTGTGTGGCCATTGGAGAGGGGAAGACCAGTCACAAAGTCAAGGCCAATGTGAGACCAGGGCCGGCCAGGAACAGGCAGGGGGCGAAGCAGGCCAGCAGAGGGTTGATGGGAGGACTTGGCCCGAGCACAAACCGTGCAGGCAAGAACGAATGCCCGGGTGTCAGCGTCCATAGTAGGCCACCAAAAATGCCTCCTCAGTAGTGACAGGGTGCGACCCACTCCAGGATGACAGGCAAAGCGGGATGTGTGGACCCACACCAGCACTTGAGAGCGCACCAGACTGGGGACAAAAAGGCGGTTGGGAGGGCCGTTGCCCGGGTCCAGTTCGATGGCTTGGGCCTCTTGGACGAGGGACTCTATCTCCCAGGTGACCGCAGCCACCGTGAGGCAGGAACAGGGTATCTGCAGGTTTCAGCATGTCAAATTTAAGACTTTTTAATACCACCTTGAATGAAATTTAAGACCTAGAACACAATAAATATAGGCGATATGTGGGGGGTCCAGCTGTATTACAACCCAAGCATAGCTTGTGTGTCACTCAATGAGACTCATTCAAGTTTACTTTTTGTCTGTTTATTGAACATAAAGTGATACTCATTTATATCAGAAGCTAGGAAGAAAGTAGCCTCTCCTAGATACTATCTCAGGGTATCTGCACATTTTAAGACCTCTAATGAATACCAATACCTTGGCAAATCTACAAACTACACTACAGTATATGCTCTGTTAAGAGTTTTATTAAGTTTGAATATCAAATATTCAATGCACTTTAGCTAACAACTGCTGTCTAATTACAGAAAATAAAAAATGTTCAGCAGTCTGAATGAAGAGAATGTCCCCCGCATTTACCATCAAATAAATATAAGATCACTGTAAAGGCAACGTGACAACCCATCATTAACACCATTTCAACCTATTATAGAGCTGTATCAATTGGTTTACATTTTCTGATTAATCGAGTCACAAGAACAGTTTAATCAATAAAGAAAATGTGTTAGCTGCAGCATGCAGTAGGTTATTAAAATGAAATACAAACATCTGGTAATTTATGTCCTTCAAATTTTAATTAGCCTACTTATTCAATTAACAACAAACTTAGTCCATTAAAGCTATACTGTACGATCTGAGAGAGCTAGCATGATTTGAAATTAGCTTGTCCTCGGAGTTCCGTTTAACTCCTCCCTCTCCCCTCGGGACTCCCTCCCCCACCCCTCGACACACAGCCGTGCACGAGCGCTGCTGGCTGCACTTCCCAATTGCACTGTTTACCAGTGATTGTTAACATTTAACTCACACACACTAACACTCACACATAGGCTACATGCAGAAAAGGCCCCAAAGTTTATAGGTTACAGTGTTGTTATTTCTTATAGAGTGTTGAGATGAGTTTTGTTCAGTGTGGATGACAGTATAGCTGTCAGTTAGTGGCCGTGACGTCAGTCGGCCGGAGGGTCTGTCTAGTAAGTTTCCTTTTCTCTTCTCTCTCGGTCAGGTGTGTGAGCGCGCATGTTGCCGCAGTAGTCGACACAGTTGAAACGTGTTTATGTGAATCACCCGTGTGTGAGTAAGTACATGCAGTCCCGATCGCTGTTATAAGTTACAGTTTATGGATGTTATTGACGGCCGCGATTCGCAGGTCGCAACAGCTGTTCTAACGTCTCCTCACGAGCGGAATGTAAGCCTGTGTCTCTTTTCCTGCGATCTATGCTGCTGTGCCTGTGAAAGAAGGAAAATAAAGAGCGGAAAAACCATACTCCTCTTCTCATGCTTATAGTCTGACGTTTTTGGCCTTAAGTGGTGTTCTGGCCGACACCTCTGAAGTGAAACCAGTGATAAGCAGATCAGCGCGGTACCGGTAGGCGACATCCACCAGTTTCCTCCGCTACACTAGGCTACATGATGAAAGATACAGAGCAGTAGCCTACTTAAAAATATAGGCCTAGCCTACTTTTTAATCTTTGGGTTTTGGGGAAAGTAGCAAGTCTTGTCTAGTCAAAAGGCTCAAGTCACGAGTCATTGATGTTAAAGTCCAAGTCAAGTTGCAAGTCTCTTTACATTTTGTCAAGTCGAGTCTCAAGTCATCAAATTCATGACTCGAGTCTGACTCGAGTCCAAGTCATGTGACTCGAGTCCACACCTCTGGTAACTTCTGTGTAGGTTCCATTGTGTAAGCTTGTTATGCTACTTCCACTAGGTCTAGGCCACTGCCAGGTAGCCTACTACGATATGGCACGAACGCTTTCTCTGCCCTCCGTGAACGCGCTCAGGCTCGCACACAGAGGGGAGAGAACGCGCAGGATTGTGATTGGTTCTTTAGATACGGGTCCATCGTCTCCGATTGGTCAGCATTTTAACAGGTTTATAGAAGGTACAGAATTTGGGGGTTTTTCGTTTCTTTTTCATTGCCCATAAGTCATTTATTGCTGTTGGGGTGTAAAAAGCACTTTTCACAACATATTAAAAAGTGCATATTGCAGATAATCTCCTATGATGCCTTTAACTTTATTTTTCAGAACTTATGGCAGAAACTATTTTAAAATTGGTTCCAGAGGTGAATGTTTTTGCACTTTCAAAATAGGTAAATAGGCTACTGTAAAGTAGGCATAGCATACTGTATACAGGTTTGCATAACTGGGGGATGCCCACGGGACCTGCAGTAATTTACTAAATGTTTTATTTTCTTCATATTGTCGCAGGCAGCCAGGTTAATAAACTGCGGGTATTATAGGGTTGTACCGAATGGTGATGGAAATGTAGGCTACTGTCTGCGATTGACGGGACGATAGGCAATAGTCAGTGACGTGCGGTGAGGTCAGTGAGTGGGTAGGCACTGAGTTCTGAAAGCCAGATTTCTCTAAACCTATATTGTTAAATCAAAAACAATAAACAACAAACAGGCACGCACGGCCGATTTCAAATAAGTTCCTCCCTTTCTTTCTCACTCACACACACACACACACACACACACACACGGGACGTATATGAAATGTCACGACGGTGACTTCAGGTTTGCCCGTAGCCTGGTTTGGTCTAAATGATTAAACATCGCATCCATCGACTTAACGGACCCGTCCCTCACACCGAGGGCCGAAAAAACGAAAGGCAACAAGTCAAACCTTCGCCGATTCAAACTACCGGTACTACTTCTATTCAACTTAAAAATAAAAGACAGCATTCATCATTATGTAGGACTACAGCATAACTGATGGCAACTCCACTCCATAAACTTTATCTTAATAGATAAAGTACCAGTAGCATATGCCCCATGGACCTGTCCAGCATCAGAATGTAACCATTTATCCACATCGCAGAGCTTAGGTTTGTCCGTCAGTAACAATGAAAACACAACTGCTCAATTGAATATAAAATGCAGAATGGATTGCACTCGGTATCAATTCATCCAACTTTATTATTAAATAAACCCCCAAAAAGTTTCTGACTCACCAATCTGACTCCCTGGCTGTAGAAATAAGCAAGACGATAGTAATCCAGTGACAGTCTGACTGACAGCACAGCTAGCTAGCATCCTTCCGTTCATGTAGGCTACCTGTCCGTTTGAAATGCTCGAACATTGTTTGTCCCTGTTGCTGCTGTACACCGTCCAAGGCTGGCGCAGGCCTTTCTCTTGCTATTCATTCTGTTCCTTTTTAAATTATAATCCAATTTGTTAAAATTCCTCCAGTCTGAAATATCTGCGGGCACGGACACGGCAGCTGCAATGTTGACTTAAAAATCCGCGGGGGTAACGCGACGTGAATGAGCATAGCCAACGTAATGACGTTGGCCTAAGCTGCGTAAATGTCTAGTAATATCTCGATTTTAATTGGTCCATGAATGATATGTAACGTAAAGGCTTATGTGGCATACCATTTACGTAAAATAGGCACAAAGAATTATGCTTATTTGCGTACATGTTAAATAATACAGAATAAAGTGCGCATGCGCGAAAAAAAATGTTTCCTTGCCGTCCACAATGAATAGGCGCAAAGGCACTGATTCTTTGCCGTACACAATGAATGGGAAACAGCAAAGGCACAATATTTTTTTGGCGTAACTTACTAACTGCCACGTTTCTAATCAAAACGTCTACACTTTTTTAAAGTAATCGCGGATTACATGTAAAGATCGAAATAATTAACAGTAATAATACAAATATAAGTTTATTAAATAAAAAAAAATAAAAAATTTATTTTTATTTTTTTGCACACGGCGCCAGCTGACCGCACGTCACTGGCAATAGTTCTTAACTAGCCATCAGAGAGACGAGCGAGGGCAGAGTGGAGAGAAAGAAAGCGACTGACAGGGAGAGAAGCAGAGACTCGCGTCTCACTCTGTGAGCTCACGGCAACGCGACCTGAATGACCGTCTGATGAGCAGCTATTAATTAATAAATATAGATACATAAATTTTTTTACTAAACACAATAACTCTGTTTGTTTCTGTGTGATTTGCGTTTGGGTCAGTAGCCTACCTACATCGCCAGCGGGTGGGTGGTTGCACACCTACGGAGTAGCGGCAGTGTGTGGTCGCGGGGTGAATAAAGCCAGCCATGATATTTGTCGTCCACCCTCCACCTCTCACTGAATTTATAATAGCAGGACATTCATTTCGCTGGGTCGTTCTCCCCTTTCTTGCTTTCACGCGACCGACTTCAAATTCGGAGGCAGGGGACACACATTCTTCTTCTACGTTTAAATGCGGATCACAGCCACACACGGCCATACTGCCTCTAGCGTAGTGTCGGACTTTTATATGCGCAGTTAGTAGTAGCCTCTCTACATCTCCTTCTCGGAAAGTCGAGGAAGAAAAAAAATATATAACATTGAATAGTCCTGCCCCGACAAATTTAAGACCTTTGAGTAATGGATTTAAGACCAGTACATCACATTTTTAATGAATTTAAGACTTTTTAAGGCCTTAATTTTAGATACATGAATTTAAGACTTCCGCGGACACCCTGAGGAAGGAGAGAGGGTAGTGTCAGGGGGGGCCGGAGTGTTCACAGTGGTAAACTGACGAGAGAGGGCATCAGGCTTAACATTCCGGGACGGTAAGTGAGGGTGAAATTGAAACGTCCAAAAAACAAGGCCCACCGGGCCTGATGGGAATTTAGGCGCTTGGCCTAATTGCTCCGCCACCTGGGTGCCTTGAGCGGCGAGAGCTCCACGAATCTTGCCTAAGTCCGCTGGGTCCCTCTTGGCCAGATCGTTCTGTTACGATTCGTATTTGGACCCAAGAGCAGACAGAGTCAGATTAAGATAAAAAAAGGTTTTTATTTTGTGAGGTGGGGAAGCTGGTGGTGGGTGGAGAAGCAGGTAGGTATGCTGGAGACCGTGGTCCGGGTAACTGTAGACAGAGGAACACAGTGTTAACGAATTGCGACAAAAAAACAGCAAGAGACGAGAAAACACAGAGCGAGGTAGTAATCTCAACTGGAGCCAGTCACGCATAGTTACCACGGTGAGGAGTAGTACGATCTGGCGACGACAGCAGGGAAGCCAGAGGTAAAGTAGGTGAGTTGATTGATAATGCAGACCAGGTGTGAGGCAGACAGGAGGAGTGGGAGTGGCAGAAAGAGGAGGAGCGCACAGCAGCCAGCTGATCACAACATAACGTTACTAGGGCTGGCCCGAATGCCATTTTTCAGGCTTCGAATATTCGTTCCAGAAAAACACACCATCAAAAACAACATACATTTTTTTTTTTTTTTTTTTTTTTTTTAATTAAAAATATTTATAATCCCTATATACTCCAGGAACCGATTTTGAACCATGATTCATTGCGTTTTTTCCAGAGATGGCATACAATAAAATAAAAAATAACAAAACAGCAACGTGTTGCTCCATCTTCTTAACTTTTATCTTCCTTTCTTTTTTTCTTGTACTTTTTTTTTCTTTTTGTCTGGTAGGCAACTTCTTTTTCTTTTTTGCTCTGTTGACAAGGCTGTTTCCGTTGGCAGCTATCAGGGTTGCTAGGCAGCACAGGAGCGGCGAGTCCTCACGCAAGGTAACGGCTTGTTACGCAAACCGGAAATGCTCGTAAACGGAGACCTGCGGAGACCGTCCCATTTAACAACGCTCGTTCGGCCTTCGAATCGGGCTATAGCCATAGCTATAGCCTTCATAGACCGCGTCCTACCAAGGAGGCGGTCTCTGTAATGGGATACAGCCAGTATCTGCATATTTTGTTGAAGATTTACGCGCTCGGAGGTGAAGTAATGGATGCGCTATGACACTTAGTGATGTAATATCCTCCTAAATGAGCAATACTACTACTACTACTACAATATTACTAACTTTTATATCCAAATATAAAATTATTTGATGACATTATATTGCAGTACTAGCTTCTTGCAAAAAAAATATATATATATTAAAAAAATAATAATAATAATAAGCTCCGAATACTAATTTTTCCGAACGAGTATTCGAATAATTCGGGCCAGCCCTAAACGTTACTTCATCTAAAAAACTATTAGATCGATAAAAATGACACTTGTTCAACAACATTCTTAACCATCAAGGATCGATCAAGGATTAATTATGCCCATCCCTAATATATGTATATATTAGACCTCTGCAAGAGTTTGGATCAAGAGCTGCATCTCCCAAAAATGTCATCAATGTCGCAGGCATTCCTTTACCATTTACATTCTCAACGTTACCTCCACCATACTGTAGCTCTTAAGATTAAATATGTTAAAGGTTAAAACATTAATACATGGATTTTGAGGAGTCGGATGCTGAGGTTCTTATGCTTGCATTTTACTCATGAGCAATACATTATGTTTTAATGTGACATTTTCAAGCAACATAGACATTTTTCTTTGCAGTTAACAAGACAATTCTGTAAAGATTGCAGTAATATCACCCTAATGATGAAATGTTATACTCATTCATTTTCTATTATTATGAATTCCTATCTATTCACTATATGATAATCACACTACCTTCTGCATCTGCACTGAATTTTTCTGCCGCGCATAAATTGGTACTGCGGGATCGTTGCATATACATGTAATTCACAGGAGACAGGGTGGAATTAACAAGGCATCTCTAAAATGTCAAGTGAATTAGGAGGAAATCTCCATTGCATATTAGTAATTTGTCTCGGGCCCACATGGTGACACTGGGATCCTCCGTGGCTGTTGCAATAGGCTTCATCATCCATCACCAGCCAAACTTGAGAGTGCACAATGTGACTTCTTTGACTATTAGCCTCTGATCCCTCACTGTATCAGCCTACTGTGTTTCCCAGCAGGCCATGCAGGATTTTCTGCAAATGGTGATCCATCAATGACAGCATAAGTACAGGTAACATTTCACCATGCTGCCAGCCTCATTCTTTTGACTTTTCTATGAGAAGGCTCAGGCTGTAGTCAGGCAGCTCTACGGCCACAAGAGTGCTAACCAACCCCTTGTTCAACTTCTAAATCAGTATATCGTCAACCCAATTTTTTGGTGGATGCAGATTTGTGTTGTTGAATCAGCTCCTTGAACTGATACTTTGTCTGTTTTCATTTGTCCACTGGTATCATAGTAGCTAGAGTACTCGGATAGGAACCAGAGCCCTCTTTGATCAACCATGCGTACGCACAGATGTATACGTAAGGAGTGTGTAAGGCCATTGCTAAGCAAAGTGTAAAATTTACCAACATGTATTTATACTTAGGAATCTAACTATATCTATCCAACTATATACATCAAGGGAAGTCTTTTTCTGTCAGTGTGTCTGTCATTCCTCATTTTTCTCCTCAACAGCTTGACCTATCACTCTGAAATGTCACACAGCCCTTCAGTATATACCTGGCCAGAGACTGACGGAGCCATTTTTCTCATTTGTCATTTCAAACGTTGAAAAAAAGCACATATTTAAACCATATGAAACCACAATAATGTGACATTTTGCTTTTTTATTTATAGTCCTAGATGTATTTATTTATGATTTTGAACCCCATATTAATCAGGCAGTAGTTTTACTCTCCCCCCCCCCCCCCCCCCCCCTCTAAGCAACGTAAATTACTCGCAGTTTATAGCCTACAGATGTTAATGACGCACAGTTATTTGCGGATGGCACCAAATCACTAAACACTATCGCAGTATGGAATATTGATTGTTTACACTTTGGCAGCTTTCATAAAAATAATAAGATTCAGAAAAAGCTGTTCTTATCACCAGTTGAGTAGCTCTAGTAGATGCCCACAAGTTGGAGCAACAATAAGCAGAAGACCGAGCTCAAGCCCATCTCCTTTCCTCGAGCTCTGTCTGACTCCAGGCAGCAAGGCTCTTGAGAGATTGACAAAGAAGTTATTTGCACTGCTGAGATTGTTTAGGGTGGAGGGCTTTTGTTTGTGGTGTCTACTTTCCCAGCAGTTGAAGCCACTGTTTGCAGCTCAGCAAATGAAGTATACAGCTGCAACATCATTCGAAGAATCTTGGTAGTCAAAAGCAGCAGATCAGACTGTAAATGTAATAGCAAAGGTGGCCTTTCAAACACCTGGATTAAGTGCCTAAACGCTCATCAAAGTGAATAGTTGAGCTGCCTTAAAGATCTCCTATTATACTACTTTTCTGGTCTTAATTTCTTGTTAAAAACTGCTATAGAGCTCAAGTAGTTTTGATCTGCACCGTGGGACCCGGCAGGGTTGTCCTTTGAGCCCGCTCCTTTTTGCCATTGCAATTGAACCACTTGCAATTGCCATTCGCAGTAACAAACAGATTCAGGGGATATGGAGAGGAGGAATTGAACATAAGTATCATTATACGCCGATGACTTATTTTTGTTTGTCGCCAAGCCAGCCACCTCTTTACCGGAGGCACTTTCTGTGTTGGAGGTCATTAGTCAGTTTACTGGCTATAAACTTAACTTGAGTAAGAGCAAACTCTTTCCGATTAATAAAGAAGCTCTCAAACTTGATTATACAGCTCTCCCACTCAAAGTGGTGACAGATCAGCTGAGTTACCTTGGGGTATGTTTTACCAGAAATTTTAAAAACCTATTTAAATCAAACTTCCTCAAATTATTGGATCAGGCGAAGCAAATATTATCGAAGTGGTCTCCCTGGCTTTCTCTCTTATAGGTAGAATAAATTCAATTAAACTGACATTACTCCCAAAGTTCCTATATCTATTCCAATGTCTCCCCATCTTTCTCCCCAAATCCTTTTTTCAGGCCCTTGACTCTTTAATGATAAATTATATTTGGAATGGTAAACACCCTCGGTTACGGAAAGCTTTTCTTCAAAGACCCAAACAAACAGGTGGAATGGCCCTCCTAATTTCCAATACTATTACTGGGCTGCTAATATCCGTTCTTTAGTGTATTGGGTGCATTTTCACCTTGACGACTCAGCCCCAGACTGGGTAACAATGGAGTCCAGCGCTATTAGCCCATTGTCTCTATCTGCCCTCTTATGCGCCGCACTTCCACTCTCTTCGGCTATTCCCAACAGTAGTCCCGTGATTAAGCACTCCCTTCAAATCTGGACCCAATTTAGGAAGAATTTTGGAATGCAGAATTTTTCACTTTTCAGCTCAATTGCAGCTAATCATTTGTTTACTCCCTCGACGGTGGATGGTGCATTCAAGATCTGGCATAAAAAAGGCTTAAAATGCATCGGTGATTTATTTATTAATGATCTATTTGCTAGTTTTTCTCAATTGACAAAACACTTCGGTATCGAAAAGACACATTTTTTCGATTTCTGCAAATCAGGCATTTTACGCAGAAGTTAATTCCCCAATTCCCTTATAAACCGCCAGCCAATCATGTCGATTTGTTTCTTTCTGTAAGGCTCAATTTCTGTGTTTTTCAACCTTATTTCGAAGTTGCATAGCCCCTCATTAGCAGCTATAAGAACCCTGTGGGAGCAGGACCTAGGTTCTGCCTTCATAGATCACATGTGGGATTCAGTCCTGGATCGGATACACTCTTACCTCCATGTGCGCCCGACATGCTCTTGTGCAATTTGAAGTAGTACATCGTATCCACATATCTAAAACTAAATTAGCTCGTATGTTCCCCGATGTAGACCCAACCTGTGATAACTGTAGGAGCGCACCGGCATCACTCTTTCACATGTACCGGTTGTGTCCCACCTTGACTGAGTTCTGGACATCAGTTTTTCAAAAAATTTCTGAAGTACTTCAACATCAAATTGAGCCGAACCCTTTCACTGCAATTTTTGGCATTGCTCCAAATCCGGGCTTGCCTAAAGTGAAGCTGAAGGTACTGGCCTTCACCTCATTACTTGCTCGTAGGGCTATCTTACTCAAGTGGAAAGATCCTGCTCCTCCTTCCCACTCACATTGGATTAGAGACATTATGTCATGTATGAATTTAGTGAAAATACGTTATACTACCCAGGGATCCGAGAATAAATTTGACAGAATTTGGCGCCCCTTCCTAAATTATTTTAAAAAACCAACAACTATAGAAGAGTAGCTACCTCCCTCCCTCTTTTATTTGATTCAATTTTATTTCTTTATGTTTTATTTCTTTATGTTTTTTTTTGTTTTTTTTTATATTGATTGTTTATTTCTGTTTCTTGTAGTGTATATTTCGTGTTGTTGGGTGTGAGGGTGGGATGTGGGTGGGGTATGTTCGGGAAAAAAGGGGAAAAAAATTGTATTCATTGTGCTACAATTTCGTTACTAACATTTAATAAAAAAAACCTTTGAAAGAAAAACTGCTATAGAGCAACCTGACACGAATCACATCACACAAAACTTTGTAGATTTTCGGGACACTCTTCCTCTTACCCTAGCGAGCACAGCAGTCTCTCTCTACACACTGCTTTGAGCTTCACCGCCCCTCCCCCCTGCTGCAAACCCCACTCCGTTGTGATTGGTTACCTTCCTTCCAGCAGCGGGAGATTTTCAGGAAGGTGGGGGCATACAGCCGGAGCTTGCCTGAGCAGCATTACCATCAGTGTTGGGAACATTACTTTAAAAAAGTAATTAGTTATATATATGGTATGGGCTGGAATGCGGAAGATCACGGGCATGAAGCAGAAGGGCAGCACACTGCCTGATGGTGAACTGAGTCTGGCTGATGATCTGAACAGATTTTTCAACAGATTTGACTGCCCCACACCACCCCAGCCACCCCTTCCTGGTCTGCTGACCAATGCTGCTTCCTCTCCACCTCCCCTCCCTCTCTCCAACACTCCTGAGATGTCACCTGCACAGAGTCCCCTCTTCTCACCTCCTACTCCACCAGCAACCCCACCTGTGACTCCATACTGCCCAGGTTAAAATGATGCTGGACAGGCTGAAGCCGGGGAAAGCAGTTGGGCCCGATGACATCAGCCAAGGCTACTGAAGACTTACTCCTCAGAGCTGTGTAGTATTCTGACACACCTGTTCAATCTGAGCTTGCGCCTACAGAAGGTCCCAAGGCTGTGGAAAACATCTTGCCTGGTACCTGTCCCAAAGAAGACCCATCCCACACACCACAATGACTACAGGCCAGTAGCGCTCACTTCACACATCATGAAGACATTTGAGAGACTTGTCCTCTCCTACATCAGGACTAGTGTGTCAACTCAAATGGACCCTTTACAGTTTGCATATCAGCCTAACATCGGTGTTGATGATGCCCTCATTTACATGCTGCAGAGGGCATACACACATCTGGACACCCCTGATGCATCTGTTAGGATAACATTCTTTGACTTTTCATCTGCCTTCAATACCATCCAGCCCCAGCTGCTAGGGGATAATAAAACTTATATTAATTCACGTATTCGTTTCTTAAGAGGAAGGTGAGGAATCAATGATGTTGAGGAGGCGTAGGATAAAAGTTAAAATGGTTGGTTTAATGAAAAAATGATGCTCGGCAGTTACAAGTATGCAGGTCAAGCGAACAGCCAAAAAGTGAGGTTTTCTTTCCTCATCAACACATTATACAAGTTTAGATATGCATTTGATTGGTCTAATTTGTCACATGTCATTCCTTCTTCTGGGTTTCTTCCGGATTGATGAATCTCCCATATGGGAGAAAAACGCCTCTAATACTGATGTCCTTGACAGAATAAGGTGTCTTATCTGTTGCTAAACTGCCGGTGTGAGCTAGCCTAACAGAGGGCCATTGTCTTTAATAAGGATACATCTTGGCCTCGAGGCTCTGGGAAAGTCAATAATTGTACATCAGTATATCATGGGTTGTCTCAGTTCTTACAGAAGGAGCTTTTTAACGATTTATAGAGTTCTACAACTTTTAATATCACATGTTTATCAATGGTTAATTGTTAGTTAGGCTATATAAGATATATTGATTAAATGAATTAATGATGGGGTTATATCATCATTAATTATTGAGAATTAAAATCCTGACAAATCCCCTCTTTTAATACACTTTTAGTGTGTTAACAATAAAGCTAAAATAAAGGATTTTAAACTAGAACAATACAAGTCTAGTTCTCACCTAGCAAGCAGTATAGGGAAATAACTAGAACAAAGAAGCAGTCCCTGGGGTGGACTCCTGCTCAAACTCTTCGTTCTCAGAGTCAGAGTCTGGCATATACACAGCTACACTGAGCAAGGGCAACTGATAAGGAGGTGGCGGTTTCTCCGCAGACAGGGCCGTGGTGATAAGGCGGTTAAGCAATGTCCGGAGACAGGGAATGAGGCAACAACCGCAGGCAAACAAGTATGCCAAAGAAACAGGCACAGGACAGGAGAAGGGAGACAATCATACTCTTGTATTTACCAAATTGAGTGTCAAACCAGCCACCTACGGGGATGTCAACACCTGCGTTTTCTTTTAGCTCGGTAGACATGGATGTGATTCCCAACAAGGAAGTAGAGATGATAGCTCCGTCAGCAGTATTAATGGGAATGGCCGTACAACAGTAATCATCAATCATCGCACAAACACCTCCTTTCTCTGCAAGTAGCATATCTAGGGCGAGTCTGTTCTGCCAAGCCATGAGGGATGTGGGATGGAGCTGTTCAGCAATACCTCTGATAGCATCTCTGGTAAAATTTGCAAAGCGTTGTTGGTTATAATAGATGTAGTTAATCCAGTCCACATTCTTATTAACTGTTACGAAAAGGAGCAGTGATTCAAAGCCTGCAGCTACTTGGTTACGTGCCTTGAACTCATCAGGGACTCCTCGGGGAGACCCAATAGCATCAATATACACTTTGGAATCAAAGGTACCTATGGGTTCGTCACTACGCTTGGGCCTCAGCTTACTCCGGGAGTTAGGGGACTGTTTGTTACGCAGTTTGGCCATATCAACAGGTAACACACGGAAGGGCATAAGTAACTGGGCAATAGCACAGGTGCCAGTCCACCCATGAGGGAGTAAGTCACGTAGCTTGTGGTCTCCACACAGCCACCACAGATCTGCTCTAGGTTGGTTTTGACTGAGAAACATGGGGTCCAGGGAAACATCAACAGTTGTCTGACAAAATGCATTAGGTAAATTTTTAACATCAGGCCCTTGGCCTGTCCTTTTGAAGCAGGAATAATTCCCCGCGTACACTACAATGGACGGTGGAACATCCGCACGAGGAACAGAAAGATATACTAGACACAGTGGCTTATATTTATCACGTTTCTAACTTATTTCTAACTAGGAAAATACGTCTAATTAAACAACAAAAGTAATAATCAGCACACATTACTGAAAGGGAAAATCAGTGATACATAGGATAACTCAGAGTCAGTCATACATTTATCCGAGTAAAAACAAGACTAAACAGTTTAATTAAACAATTTAAACATTCACTATCAGTGGCATTAGTTAATCTACTGGTGCAGCATCTACAATGGGTCTAAAAAACAGAATACAAAATCCACACTAGGCATGAATCATTTTGTCAGTTTTATCCAAGTTTTAATTTGCTTACAAAAATCATAAAAAGGCTACAAGTCTATGGTGGGTGTTTACAGTGACTAATTCCAATCTGGAAGTAAAAAGGGAAACACATGATTAGATAATACATTGATTTTCAAATGATTAACACAAAAACACATGGAATCCTTCACATCAGGGATTCTAAGTCAAATACAAAGGGTTAACATTTCTAGTTCCACATACTAAGTGTGAATTAACTTTACTAAGGGTGATTCATTCATTAACTTCAAACAACTATCAGCAATCAGAAGGTCATTGATGGGGCCTTATCAAAACAGGGCAGTACATATAATCAGTGAACATTTCTTAACAAAAAAAATGTTGTGATGGCTTTTTTCTTTGTAGACAATCAGTTTTAACTTATCCATTTTTAGAGCCACACTTTGTTGCAATTTTTAATCAAGCCTCTTTCAAGAGAGGTCGTGGAGATGAGGTGCACATTGTCAGTGGTGTCTATAGCTCCCGACTTACATTTTACTTATAGTACGTTCAATTTACTGCGTACCTTTTTCACCACAGGGTCATAAGCTCACCTTCTCTGTGAATGTGAGCTTTGAACCGCACACACTCTCCTACTTGGAGCCTTGCTAGGAGTTGCCTCCTGATACAGTCTGCTGTATCTGTGAACACAAAACTGAAGACAAACAATTAGGATAGACAGACAAACATACAGACAATTTACATATAACAGTTAATTCGCCAGACATCAGAAAAAGGTTCATGACCTCCCTCTTCTCATGTCCTAGGCTAGCAGCGATTCATGTGTTGTGAAGTTTGTTTGTGTGTATGAGTATGTGTGTGTGTACCTGTAAAGGTTGTCATTGGCAGTGGGGTGTCGGTTAGCTTTTAGAACCTATTTCATTTTAACCTATATAATTTCCCTCTTTTTGCACCATTTAGTGGTGTAATACTTTAATAAAATACAAAAGGAAAAGGAAAACTTTACTGTGGGGATACTTCACTGACTGACGTTCCTACTTAATTTGGAGTAAATCAAGTCCCTCTTCTCATACCAAAAAAGAAAGAAAAGTAAAACAACCTGTGGAGTTATTAAAACCTAAAACATAAGGAAAAAACAAAACAGTCTGCAAATAATATTAAAAACATCCTAATGTGCTTTAATAAAGGGTCAATTAATTGTAACTTACAGCATCTACTCGTTATCTAATTTGTAACTCAGTAAGGGTCCAGTGAACTAATCATCTGGTTTATATAGCTAAATTCAAAGGGGAACACAGCTGGCCAAATCATAAAATAAAACAAAAAATAAAAATTAATCCAGGGGATGGACAATGGGACTGGCATGTTATTGTCTTTGGTATAGCTTTAGCAGGCTACTATTAGTTCTGCATGTTTGTGGGCAGAACAGGCCTTTTCGGGCACAGGGGAGGTCAGTCTCTGGGTCTCCTCAGTACTGATTAGGCATCTGGGTGGGGAATTGGGACCTTTGGCCAGGGGCATTGTTGGCTGTTGCATTCCAGGGAGTTCCAGATCCTCCATATGCTCTTCTTCCACCCTGGTAGGGATCGTTGAAGCCTCCACCTTGTTGTTGTCGTGGGTTTAGCTGCTGCTGTTGTAGCTCTTGCACTGCCCTAACGAGTGGGCAGTCTCTTCTGAAGTGTCCCTCTTTTTGACAGGCATAACACTTACGGTTTTGATTTCCAGCTCCTCTACCATTATATTTGCCACGCCCCCTGCCATTGTTATTCCATTGCTGCGGCTGGGGGTTCTGATGGGAGGGGGAAGTAGTCTGCTCACGGGATGGGGACTGAGATCTCACAGCCATTTGTTTAGGCTTAGACTTTGCTTTATCATACTCCTCCATCTGTAGTTTCAGCAGGCGTTTAGTCAGGTCTTTCAGCTCTTCCTCCTCCTTGCCTTGTTCTGCCTGATACAGTTTGTAGAAGTGGGTTAGAGTACTCCTCCATGTAGTGTACTTCTTATGAGCGAATGGTAGTTCTGCTGCCAACACTTTCTGAACGGGTGCAGGGAGGCCTTTGATACACTGTATCCTCCACAGGGCTTGCATGGATTCACTGGCATCGTGTCTTTCCCCTGTGTGAGTTTCCCACTCCTCAGCAGCCCTCTTTAGGTACGGTAGGATCGCCTCATCCTTGTAGATCTTAATTTCCGCCACGTCGGTGATAGTTCTATCAGTAGGAAACTGCTCACGTAGTGCCTTCCATAGAGGAGCCCTAAACGTATTCAGGGGAGTGCTGTCAGGTGTGGTGGACAGTATTCCTGCATTGACGAGGAGGCGGCATGCCATGTCTGAGCCCTCTACTCGACCTAGTAGGGCCTTCAGATCACCTGCACAGAGAGTATCTCCCATAGTCATGTTCTCGAATTGTCTGATCCACTGTCCAGCCCCTTCTGTAAGTTCAGGGAGTTTCTCAATGAGTGTCTCTATGTCTCTATGGGCAAAGGGCGTGTAGCCGTGTGCTCCAGTAGCTGCTACACGTACAGGCATTTGGTCTTCAGTCGTCTCCACATGGAGGGGGCCATTCGGGTTATCCTCGGGGCTTGTGGGGGCTGTGGTCATGGGATCTAAAGGGCATAGAGAGGCCTGCTCCTCAATTTCGTCTTCATTTTGAGGGTTCATCTTATCAATGTGGGGAATGAGGCTTTTTGCCAGGGGGAAAAATACCCAAACCCAACCCAAACAAAAATAAAAATAAATGTGTTCCCCTTGAATGTGAATTATTAATTAACTATAGAGATATCAGTCAAAACTAAGATATCTTGCCTTTTTTGTGTTGTCAGAGCGATCGGGCCTTCACTAGAGCTAGAACCACACAGCTGTCAGGCTGAACAGGGCTGTGGCCTAAAAAAGGAATAAAAGAAACAGCAAGTTAACGAAACTAATATTACACACTACACAGTATAATTACTAATCTTGGGCAATTGCTAATTCATTAAACATGCATTTTGAGGAGACACTATTATTTTCAGGGCCTTTCCAGGCCTGGGAGCACACAGTGTACATTCCTGGTTTTGCGATAAGGGAAAGGAGTAACCTCAGCAGGGACTACTACACACAGAGACTGAGTGTGTCTCCCTCTTTTCTTTTAAAAAGAAACCTTTTTTAAAAAACAACTGATCACATCTTTACGTTTCTCATATCAACATTAGTCTACAATCAAGACACTAATGCATCTGTATAGTACCTTTAATTTGAGATATTAGAAGGATAATCCACGCCTTAAAAAATAACTCAAAAAACAAACAACAAAACGTGGGGCACCTTTAAATTGAGATATTTATCTCCATTGTCTATAATCAGGGCCTTATATTGAATGAAATACCACAAAGCGGGTATTTAACCTTATGAAAAAGGGGCCTCTGTAATATTAACATAGCTGATTGCACCTTTAATGTGCAATGGGTTTGGGGCAGATTTCTTCAAAGAGATTCAAACGGGACATAATTAAAATACTATAAAGGATTATACAATATATTTAAACCTTTTAATCTGATAATAGTCGATAGTCCTGTAATACAGTGCAATTTTTGCGCATTTCAATGAGAACTCTCCGCAGGCTTGTGTGAGTGTGTGTGTGATGCTTGAGGTAATGTTTATTCCTATATTCATTAGTATCTTGGACTGAGGTGGACAATACAACATGCAATATTTAGACAAATACATACACATGCAGTTATATAACGTACAATTATTTCCATGCTGGTGTGACAAGGAGTAGCATTTTAAGACGAGTTTCCGCAGTTAAACCACTGAACCATCAGTAGTTCTCAACAACGGGAACTCAATACTGAAGAATTACAGAGCCCACGCCAAAAGCATTATTTTTCGTAACCCCCACTCGGGTCTTTTGTCAAACATTAACCCCACACACGGGCTTGTCCAACACTGCCAGCTCAGTCCTGTGTAATCTACGGTTTCAGCCCCCTCCCCTCGACGCGGCCGTCGCCGGCGTGAGAAAAAACGCGCTTCAGCGTAATTACAATTTTATATTTATTTATAACACAAAGCCTACTTAAGACATGTCCTAACACACGCTCAGAGAGTCACTCTTCTTAGACAAATAACTGGTTAAACCAGTTAAATCCATTTAAGAAAGACAGAGAAAATAGACTTTGACAAAAAAGAGCACTCTCCGTCCACATCTTGAAGTCCGTTATTTTGCATCTGTGCAACTGTTACAATCTTACTCACTACTAGGACCCAGCTCCTGTTTATTTCCAAAAACCCACTGCATTTGTTCAGTCTGCTGGACCCAGCTCCTGTTTATCTCCAAAAACCCACTGCTTTTGTTCAGTTTATTAACAGTTTTCGCTCATCGAAATAAATGAGGTGTCTCCTCGCTAAACTGACGCGGATTTAGACAATCCTCACACAATAAGTGTCTTACAACAACACGTATATCCTAATTCAGGTTCTGACAGTCCATAATCATTTTATCAAACACAAATCAACCCGGGCTCTGTATTCTAGGGAAAAAATAATTAACCAGCATTTCAGAAGCACAAACTGGACAAACAGAGCACAGATATGCAAGAATATTTTCTGCTTCTCCCGAGCATCATTTCTCCATGCTCCAAAAACAAGTGAAAAAATGTAAACTAACTTAACTTAGACCAATTTGTTAGGGCCCTGCTTCAGACCCACCACTCAACAAAATTTGGCATTCTCAATATATGAACTTTGGTTTTAAAAACAACAGGTGTCCAATTACCTTTTAAATCTTTTCCATGGATGTGTTGAGTGGAGTCTCCGCTTCCAGGCCCGACCAGCCCTGGTCGAGACGTCCTTCTCTCCCCCTCTTTAGCCACGCTCGGAGGTCACCACTTTAATAAAACTTATATTAATTCACGTATTCGTTTCTTAAGAGGAAGGTGAGGAATCAATGATGTTGAGGAGGCGTAGGATAAAAGTTAAAATGGTTGGTTTAATGAAAAAATGATGCTCGGCAGTTACAAGTATGCAGGTCAAGCGAACAGCCAAAAAGTGAGGTTTTCTTTCCTCATCAACACATTATACAAGTTTAGATATGCATTTGATTGGTCTAATTTGTCACATGTCATTCCTTCTTCTGGGTTTCTTCCGGATTGATGAATCTCCCATATGGGAGAAAAACGCCTCTAATACTGATGTCCTTGACAGAATAAGGTGTCTTATCTGTTGCTAAACTGCCGGTGTGAGCTAGCCTAACAGAGGGCCATTGTCTTTAATAAGGATACATCTTGGCCTCGAGGCTCTGGGAAAGTCAATAATTGTACATCAGTATATCATGGGTTGTCTCAGTTCTTACAGAAGGAGCTTTTTAACGATTTATAGAGTTCTACAACTTTTAATATCACATGTTTATCAATGGTTAATTGTTAGTTAGGCTATATAAGATATATTGATTAAATGAATTAATGATGGGGTTATATCATCATTAATTATTGAGAATTAAAATCCTGACAGGGAGAAGATGGAGATGATGAACGTGGATCCATTACTGGTACTGTGGTGTTTGGACTACCTTCATCTCAGACCACAGTATGTTCGCCTACAGGGCAATACCTCATGCACCATCCTCAGCAGCACAGGGGCTCCACAAGGAACTGTGCTGGCTCCATTCCTGTTTACTATCTACACCTTACCTTTTTACCTTATGCCTCTTCTTCCCCCATGGGAAATAAGGCCGATACAGTGTGTCTCCATTTGTTTCTGTCTTTGGCAACATGTTGTGCCTCGCCCCAGGTAAGGTTCATTTCAGCCAGCTCAGCTGTAATTGTTCTCCTCCAAGTGGTTTTTGGCCTTCCACGCGTTCTCTTTCCTGTTGGTGTCCATCTCAAGGCAACCTTGGGGATACGCTGACTGTCCATTCTTAGAACGTGTCCAAGCCATTTCAGACGTCGACGTTTGATGTCGTCCACCACGCTGTTTCCTCCGGTTTGTCTATATAGGTCTTGGTTGGAGATTTTTACTGGCCAGAAAATGCGGCAAATTCTTCTCAGACAGTTGTTGTGAAAGACATTAAGCTTTATCATGTCGCTTTGAACAACTCGCCAGCACTCAGAGCCATATAATAGTACTGCCTTTACGTTGCTGTTATACAGTCGGATCTTAGTCTGTAGGCTGTATTGGTTGGACTTCCAGATAGGCCGAAGTATGGCAAAAGCGCTACGAGCTTTTCCAAGACGTGCGTCGATGTCTTTGCTGGCTGCATTATCAGTGCTCACAAGACTTCCCAGGTAGGTAAATTTGTCTACCCTCTCAAGTGGTGTGCCGTCTGCTGTGATGGGTGTTTCTGTAGTTGGGTTGATATACATAGTTTGAGTTTTGGAGGTGTTGATATTTAAGCCTGTCTGCTTTGCAAAGTTATGCAGTCTTTCAGTCTTCTCCTGTAGATGCTTATGATTGGAGGACAGAACAGCTAGATCATCTGCAAAGTCTAGGTCTTCTAACTGGGAGTACATAGTCCATTGGATACCTCTTGGCTTGTCTGCAGTGGTTTTACGCATTATCCAATCAATGGTAAGTAGAAAAAGCATAGGTGAGAGGATGCAGCCCTGTCGTACACCAGACTTCACAGGGAACCACTCAGACAGCTTTCCATCAAGAATAACACTGCATTCAAAGTGCTGGTAGAACAACTCTATTAAGGTGACCATCTTAGGAGGATCTTACCATCTACACAGCGGATCACAAACACAACACCAACAGCTGCTTTTTGCAAAAATACTCAGACGACACAGCTGTTGTTGGTCTCATCACAGGGGGAAATGAGGAGGAGTATAGAGACACCATAGAGAACTTTGTGGAGTGGAGCAAACACAATAATATCCATCTCAACACCTCAAAAACAAAGGAGATAGTTGTGGATTTCAGGAGGGGGAGGAGGAGGACTCAACCAGCACCAGTCAGCATCGGGGGCACTGTGGTGGAGATGGTTGCCAAACACAGGTACCTCGGTGTGCAGCTCGACAGTGAGCTGGACTGGAAAAGCCACATGGAGGCAGTGTACAAGAAGGGACAAAGTCGACTCTACTTCCTGAGGAGACTAAGGTCATTCAACATCTGCCAACCCCTATTGTGCACTGTCTACCACTCAGTGGTGGCCAGTGCTCTGTTTTTTTGCTGTGGCTTGCTGGGGAGAAGGTGCCCGCAAAGCGGACAAAAACAGGCTGGACAAGCTTATCAGGAAGGCCAGCTCAGTGGTCGGGGCTGAGCAGCTAAAGGTTCAGCAGGTGGCAGAGGCCAGAATCCTGAACAAACTGTGTTCAATGATGACCAACCCCACTCACCCACTCCACGCCCTGAAGGTCATCAAGAGCAGCACCTTCAGCAACAGACTAATTGCACCAATGTGCAAAACAGAGCGCTACAGGAAGTCCTGCATACCAGCTGCCATTCGATTTTATAATGCACAAATATAACTTTGCACTTTTTAGTATTTATTATTGTATTTATTGTTTTTTATTTTTTAAGTATTTTAGCAATGAGGGAATGTGTGTTTGTTATGTCTGTCCAGATGCTGTTTATGTGACACTGTAATTTCCTGCAAAGGATCATTAAAGCATTTCAATTTCAATTTACTCACTACTTGTTCCAAAAAGTAACTGAGTTAGTAACTGAATTACTTTATAATAGAAGTAACTAGTTACCAGGGAAAGTAACTATTTGTGTTAGCCTACTGTGAAAAAAAAAGTTGCTATAGGCCTATGTCAACAATTTTGGATTTTTCTGAGCAGTTTTCACAAGTCAGTTGAAATGAGTAGAACAGACAGGTAGGCCTACGTGTAGGCTACATCAGGCCTGCCCACACTAATGGCTGGGCCCCTGAAAACCTCCAGTCAATGGGCCCCCCTTACCCATTACTCCTATCAACAATGAGTGTGAGTGCGCTCATCCCTCAATAAACACATACATGTATTTGTAGAGAGACTAGCTATCTTATCAACCAGGGACAGTTTGGGGAGCAAGGGATCATTATTATTTTAAAATAGTAGCACATTTCTGACTTAGCCCAACATACCTACCAATTTATTTTGATTCCCTTACACTCACTCAATTGTTTAACAGATCAACAGATCTCTACAAAATAATCAGTCCACACAGAGACATTGTTCTTCTTTAGTATTCACTAAAGCAAACAGTTTTTTCACAATTTGCACGTTTTCTATTCTACTAGTTTCTGGTAAAATACATTTACACTAATTGACTGCACCATATATTGCACTTTTTTGTATTTCTGTACATGACATTAAATCATTTGAAATCTGTTGGTGGTATTGTTGAAATAAATAACACTTAAAAAACAACATCAACCACAAATTCTTCACACACAAATGAAAAAAGGCGGTTCTCTACATGAATAACCAAACCAACCTACCCTCAAAACTATAAAGTTGGCTTAGTTCATTCTCCTCTCATCACTGCAAAAGCACTGAAATCATTACAAAAAAGTTCTTAATCTTTGAACTCAAATCGGTTCCTTCAATTATTTCCAACTTCTTTGTGCCTTGTGTCTTTCTTTGCATTAAGAACTTTTTTAGGTCTATTTTTATTTTGAATTTTTAGAAACAATACAGAAAGCAGGACCTTGGTGGTTACGGCAATAATTAAAACAGGATGATGCTGCTCGTCAGCTTCATTGTGGTATGACCCATCTGGTTGGTCAATTGGCCAGGTATCTGAAAAACTGGTCAGACTTGGCTGGTCGTGTCAACCTGAAGAATATGTCAAAGCCTTTAGAAGGTATAGTCCCCAAAGGGAAATTCTTTATTACAAAAATTTACATTATGTGGAGAGAGAATTTAAACCTGTTTGTAGACTCAGGAAAAGTGCAGAGTAACTAATGTAGAAGAACTACAAAAGGTACCCAACCTGTTTTTTCATGGGGTCCAAATACTTTTCACAACGACACCCAGACACAAGTAGCAGGTAGGCCTACATGTGTTTTCCGTGAGCAGGAACGAGTCAGGAAATATAATCCAGTCAAAACTGTTTAATATCAAAACCCAATCTTGTCACACAAAGGGTTTATAGGATGGATTATGTTTGAAACAGTTACACTCCGCTGTGCTCAATCTGAAATTTTTTGAAAATTTCTGCTTTTCTACTGCTTTTTAAATGGCCGTAAGAGGAGCCGCGGCTCTGTGTAAACACCCAACTTTGAATAGATATTGACATAAAGAGGTTTATCCTGCACTTCAAGTATTTTGTTCTCAACAAAATTAGTAGAGGAAACTGCTGAATGTACCGTGCTGATCTGCTATCACTGGATTCACTTCAGGGGTGTCGGCTAAAACACCACTTAAGGCCAAAAACATCAGACTATGAAGCATGAGACGATGAGAGGAGGAGTAATTTATCCATATGTTTATTTCCTTCTTTAACATGCACAGCAGCATACAGATCCCAGGAAAAGAACAATAGCAATATTCGGCTCGTGATGACACGCTAAACAGCTGTTGCAACCGGCGAATCGCGGCCGTTTAATAAAGTGCATAAATTATCATTTATAGAGATCGGGAAACTCCATGCACTTACTCACAAGGGCGATGCAAACAAACTCAGGGAGAGCTCGTTTCAACCGTGGATTGATAGGTGGTTACTACGGCAACGTGCACGCTCACACAACAGAGAGAGAGAGAAAAAGAAACTTCACTAAACAGGCGCTCCGGCTGACTGACGTGACGGCGCTAACTGACATCCACACTGAATAAAACACAACTTAAAACACACCGGTCTCCTCACTAGCAGTTTGTGTAGTATGGAGCCAGGGGTGCGTTCGGATAACACAGTTTATTCAATCAATTCATATTAACGCACCGCATTCAACGTTCAGTAACGATAACGGCGTTGTAACGACGGAAAAAGTAATTAGTTAGATTACCCCGTTACTGAAAAAAGAACGGCGTTACCTAACCAACACTGATTACCATACATGGAAACATCCGGGAGTGTGACAGAAACTACCCGGAAATTTGAACAAGTTATTTCTCGACCGGCTGCCATAGTGTTTAGTGCTCTGCATAGCCACCCCAGACGGTCAGCAGGGAATACGTCGAAATGCATGTACGTAATTATTTGATAAGCTATCATGGTTAAACATAACTATAAAAGCCCTAAATTTCCCTTTCAAAATAAAACTTCCAACAAGCGAAAATATGGCAGAAAAAAAGGCAATGGGGCGCACGGATTACTGTCCAGACTCAATATTAGACTCATTATAAATCATACATCATAAATTACACGAAAGAACTTCATTTTTAATGGGAATTATCTATGAAAACTCTATGTAGAAATTTAGGGCTTTTATAGTTAAATCTTGGAACTCAATACCAATTGAGATAAGAGAGTGGAACACCTTTGCTGGTTTTAAAAGTAAAATGAAATCATGACTGAAATCAATCCAAGCATGCACCCATCATCCATAGATTGTTTTCTTAATGTTGTGACGTCCTGTTGTCTTGGTGTCTTACTGTTGTGATGTTGTTGTTGTTTTGGTGTCTAAATGTTGTGATTTTAATGTCGTATTGTGTTATGTTTTACTGTTGTGAAATTGTGTGTTATTGTTTTTATACTTAGGTTTCCCTTTTTGACAGAGATGTATTACTCTGTTTCCTGTCCAGGGACTACAGATGAAAATTAGCTTATAGCTAACTCTGGCACTGCTTATGTGCTGTGCATTGTCCCTGTTAAATAAACAAATAAATAAATAAATCATTATAACAACGTTTATAGGTCATAAAAGTCGAAAAGTATCATAGGTCCTCTTTAACATGAATTGAATGCTTCCAACATAGAGGCCTTGAACACTTAAGTATAAGGAGGGCAAAGGGAATTTGTGTGTGTGTTTGACCTGTTTTCTTTTAAGAATGTATGGATGCTGACACCATAACCCACTGCAAAAAGCCTCTCATGTGTGTTATGTACAGCTAATATATAAAGCAAAGGCATGCTAGTCCTGTCTATAATGAAGTTTATTTCATAAAAGATACAGAAGTTGTAGATTTTCCTTAATTTTTTTCTCTTTTCAAATTGCAGGCAAGGTAATAGCCGCAGATAACATTTAACAATGGTCTTTGGATGGACTCTAACCAAGGACAAGGTTGAATTGATTTGTTTGAAAGGATTTACAGTGTGCCATTCGACGCTGTGTTAATGCAGAATAGTTTATTTCCATTCCTAAGGCATCATATCCATCTCCTGGCTGCTTCCCACCACCTCAGCATGTCTGTCCAACAGCTGTGGGCCAGGTTTACTAAGGTGTGACAAGGCGCAGGTGTGATGCATTCTGCTCCTCATTGAGAATTCACTCACGCAAATATTAGTGGGCGGATAGGTTAACAGAGGTTGATTATGTATTCAGCTGGATTTACTGTTCATTCTCCCCACCCCCCCCCCCCCCCCCCATAATTATGAGAACAAAGGTGAAGCAATTATGCTTATATTAATTAACAAAATCTGATGATTGTAACTCATCAAACAAGTATGTACACTGTACATATGTTGTTGTTTGTGTTCATCAAACTTGATTTTGAACTTGACCATTGATGAACTCCCCTCTCTCTCTCTCTTCAATGTTGTCATGACCAGGGCCGACGGACTGCGGGGAAAGTGCGACAGTCACGGGGGGCCCATCAGAAGAAAAAAAAATGATATTTTTTTTTATTTTTTAAGCTGAATGTGGGGCCCCGATCTTTGAAGGACCTGAACAATGCCATTCCAAAAAAAGAAATAATTGACTGGCTCATGATAGGCCCCTGACCCTTGCAAGGAGATCAGGGGCCTGCGCATGACTAAGGCATGTGTGCGGGAGAGTAAGCAGGAGCAAGCCGACATTGAATTGAACTGGTGGCGAAAATAAACGCAGCGATGTTTCTATGGGGATATTTAGCTGTACAGATATAAGTGCTGGCAAAGCTAGAACAGTTTAACGGCCCCCACACACATCCTACCTCTACTGCGCGTCTACCTCGCGTCAACCTAGAGCGGACACACATCCAACCTCAGACGCACTGCTGATGCACGTCGGAGGCACGTCTGCAGCGACGCTCCCCTTTACCTCAGGAGGCTCGCCTATTTTTTTCTGAGAGCCGCGCGTCTCTCTCGGGTCTCTCTGCTTTAACTGATAGAGAAATACTCTGCTGAGAGTCATATTGACTTCACACCGGCAGCTTTCGCTGTAATTTCACCATTTCCTGGTGTGTCCCTTTCAAAATAAAACTTCCAACAAGCGAAAATATGGCAGAAAAAAAGGCAATGGGGCGCACGGATTACTGTCCAGACTCAATATTAGACTCATTATAAATCATACATCATAAATTACACGAAAGAACTTCATTTTTAATGGGAATTATCTATGAAAACTCTATGTAGAAATTTAGGGCTTTTAGAAGCAGCGCTGCAGCAGCTGCTGCTGAGACGTTCCATGTGTGTCCGAGAAAAGTCCGAGAGACGCAGCAGTAAGGTAAGGCGACGCGCTCCAGAGGTAGACGCAGGATGTGTGTGGAGGCCGTAAGACTCCATATCACTGTGGCAACACAACCTATCTATCAGCTCAGAGAAAAGTCTGATAAATACATGAGAGTGATGGCCCCTGCAAGTTTCAGTAAGTTTAAAGAAGTGCCACACTGTTACTGTCTTTGAAATGCATTTAGACATTTTAAGGGGAAAACACATTGTATTTATTATTTCAACTATTGAGTTATTTGTAGAACAGCATGCTAGTGTAGGCCAACAAGATTTATTTTCTGAATTTTCAATGCTGCTTTATTTTTATGTTTTAAATTGGAAAAGACATGTTTCAAAACGACCAATAACCTTTGTATTTAAAAATAAATCAAGCAAGTAGGCTAATAATAACCATTAATGAATTATAGGCTATCGCATCACAGTAGGTCTATTGTCCACAATAATCACAGCCCCCCCATCCATAAAGGAACTTTAAAAAGTTGAATTTGCACTTGTTGTGCATACACACGTGTATGGTCTATTATTTGTATTTAGTGTGTCTGCATAGCATTGCACCAAAACAGTAGAAGTTTTTCTTTAATTGTGTTTTGTACTGTCCGTAAAATTTTACCTGCACATAGCAAACAAAATTGCACAACTGTAAGGTCAGTGTCTGTTGTATTTTTGTATTCAAATAAACAGTTGTTTATTTCTATAGTGCGCATTGGCATCTTTGAGCAAAATACCCCCAACATTTTCGCCTCCTGTGACCCTGGCCAGTGACCACCTTGACTAAGACATTTTCTGGGGGAAACACCGGTAAAAGTAATGATTTGGTTATTCCTCAAATAAATGTATTGTGGAGTTGTCTGGCTCAGAGAGCCATGTGTATTGTAAGACCGCCTTTCAGGGGGCCCATCAGGACTTTTTGTATAGGGGCCCAGAATTTGGTGCTACGCCCCTGGTCATGACAAACAAACCCTGCAGTACACATGGTGAGGGAAGTGTCCACAGTCTGGCGCAGCGCCGTCGTTAGGGGGTAAAGGTTATGACGATTATAAGGGCCCACAGCCAGCTAGGGCCCACACAGCCCCCAGTAGAATCTATGACAAAATTATTGTGTATACAGTGAACTAATATATAATCATACGAATGAGTCCGAATTAGAACAAAGCCACAAGTCATACAATATTCTAATTGTAATCATTTCAATAACCCCCTTGGCCCCTTCTTAAAAAATGGTTTGGTCCACCCCGCGATTCGTTCTTCCTCATTGGAATTAAGTGAGCGCGAGCGAAGTGAACTCCAGCAGGCGAGGATGCCCCCAAAAAAGCACAAGCTCGCACACCAGAAAAGAGATGAGAAGGAGACCAGAGTAGGCTATGAGCAGCAGAGCAGGGGCCCAGGACATCAAAAACAGTTTTTCTAAGAATGGTGAGAGTAAAACTACAGAGGGAGGCTGAAACAATTACCCTACTACTTGTTTATTCATAACATTACTTTTGACGGGGCGCAGGCAGGGCCCCAGGACACTGCCTTCTCCGAGCAACCAGCATGGACAAGTGGCCAAACCATTAGTACTGCATGCTGTGAATGGGGCTGGGGGGTGGAGCTTATTTTCATGCTGTCCTGAGGTAGATTTCCCCGTCCACACAATACAAGCGGCGAACAAGATTGTGTCTCCGCAAAAATTTTCTGAATATCAAACATAGGCTCATACTTATCATTAGACCATATACTATTAAAACTGAAGTTTTTTCATTTCAAAACGCCACCTCAAGCGTCTTATTAGCCCAACGGCTTTTAACGGCTTTCAGTTTGTTTTCGAGGGAGGAGGAGGGAGGGGGCAGCCGTGGGCAGCTGAACAGAGTCGTAGTTTAGAACTTATTCACCACTGTTTTACTTTACAAAAACGGAGTGTAATTCAAAGATCACATATAGCGGTTCATCGGGGGTTAGTGACTTATACGACCATGGTCGGTAAGCAATACAACTTTGCTCGCTAAGACCATAGATAGTATAATAAAGACCTTTAGCTTACAATGCTAGATGCTACGGATGCTACAGAACGAGAATGATTCTACATCCGCTACCAGTCCGCTACGTCATTGCTACGCTTGCCGCCCTCTTTCTTGATAGGTCCATAATGCCGCTACGTCATGCTCATGGACCTATCGCCATGAACCATGGACCGCATGAATTTCCGCATATCACTTCCTTGTGGCTTCCCTGCGCCAATGAGCAGTTTCATAGGAATGAATGAGCGCCGTGTTTCAGTCCGGTGTCCATTTCTTTATATGTCCATGGGCGCAGGCTGGAGCCTACGTTAGCTGTCATCTGGCCGCGCTACACTCTGATCAAGTCGCCAGTTCATTTAAGAAAAAAAAAAAAAAAGTCGCCAGTTCATTGTAGAGCAACGGTTCCTACTGTAGTTATAATAACTGAACGTTAGGCTACTACTACAGTGACTATGTGTTTTACACATATTACTGTCTGACAGTGCTCCAGTAGCCTATGCGCCCATTCAGAGGCTGCATTGTATTGTATTATGACGCATTCAACTTCTACTCGGTAATTATGAGCATCTGACGATGGTCAGTTCCGTTCAGGGCCGTAGGACTGCGAACAGGCTTGGGGGGCCCAAGGCAGAGGGGGGCTGCACCCAAAAAATATAAAAACGTATTTTTTTTATTTTCTTTTCTTTACTGGCTCAATTTAGGCCCCGAAAAATGTTATTTAGGAAAAAAAATATATATATCAGGGGCCTTTCATTCGTCAGTACATTTTTGCTATTTTTTAAATAACATTGTTCGGGGCTACGAAGATCAGGGGCCTATATTGGGCCATTAATAAATACAAACGAAGGGAAAATTCCCAAAGCTGACTGGATTTTTTAAACATGTACATTTCTTCTTTCTGCTTTTTGGTCATTCTGTGTCTATAAATTATTCCAGAAAATAGTACTAAATAGCTTACATAGGAAACAGTTGATTTAGCCTTAGTTTTCTTCTCAAAGTGCACCAGATTGATGAATTTTACTTAAACATTTAAAAAAAAATCTTCCGGGGGAGCATTCCCCCGGACCCCCCTAGAAGGTCCAGGGTCCACGACACAGTCTCCCAAATTCCTGTTAGAAACACTGTGTGTGTGCATGTTTATTAAGAGTCATTAGACCAGGGGTTGTGTTCAAGTACGCGTAATGATTTGGTCATTCATCAATAGAAACATTGTGTTGTTATCTGGCTCAGAGAGGGACCAGTCACTCATACGTTTTGGACTATAGACAAACATAGAGACCGCCTCTCAGAGGGCCCATCAGGACTTCCTGTATAGGGGCCCAGAATTTGGTGCAACGCCCCTGGTCTGGCGTCTTGGGTATTCAGCTCAACAGTCTCTGGCAAGAAATGCTGTCATTGCTTGAGACCGTGTGGAGGTGTGCAAGGAGGCTCTTTGTGTATCAAGGTGATCTTTTATTTATAGCAATAAATCCCTATAGTCATGAAGTTGCTCCAGTCCATTCTTTGTCAAACAATCAGCCACACAGTTGAAAATGAAAATATGTGCGTCCTGCCTCTGACTAGGACTCGCTACTGTATATCCCCTGTTTGTTGCCAAGCATTTCTGTTGTGCTCAAATGAAGCCACTTTAAATTGTACTTAATATATTAAAAGTTGCACTTAAGGTATGCTAAAATACATTAAAATATATTTTGCTCTATTTATTAGGTACTACCACTTGTACAAATGTACACTATTTATGTTTAAATATACTGAACACATTTCAAGTGTACTATGAAAAATATAATAAAAGTTAATTTATAGTGCATTCATTACACATGTACTTATAAAACAAAGCAAATATAATAGGAATGTATTGTCAGTCGGGGGCCGGCGGTAGCCAGGGGCAAGGGTGGGCTTAGCCCACTCAAATGTGCGCCCTGCCCACCCAATCAAAAGAGAAGAACATTTATTTGTTATTTTTTCAGCCAATTAGAATATGTGTATTTACTATACCAGCTGCACGTGATCGTTACTGTTCACTTGTGTAATCCCAAAGTCACAGACGAGCCTCGCTAAATAGCCTTATATGAATAAACAAATTATATAATCATTTAAACTGTGCTCACTTGAGGAAAAATGGATTTGGTAGTAAATCAATCAGGCTCTACAATGGAAACTGTCACCTTATTTGTCTGACGTTAATGTCTTTCACTCCCCATTTAAAAGAAGCAACCGTCTGTTTACTGCACAGTATTGTAGCTTGCCTACATATTATACAGCGAATATAAAACACTGTCAGCAATGCTGTGCCACGCCAGCTTAATATTTTTGCAGCAGCTGATGTGCGTAACCTTTTAAAATAGACTATTGCTTCTCATACGGAAGCAATGATGCTCTTGACAAAAAATGTTTGCCCTGTTTTATTCTGAATCAGGGTGATTTGATCAGAGTTATGAGATAATATCCCCATTGATTCTTCTCCATACCATAAGCTCATTTGTTAATATTTCTAATTCTAGTGGGAGGAGCGGAGTGAACTCTGAGTTTATTGACCCAACGCTGATCCACTGTTCCAAAAAACCGATAACACAGAATTGCTCATCTCAGAGTTGGCCAACTCAGAGTTTGTAAACCCTACTTCCTGAAATACCCCCCAGGTAGTGGGTAGATGTGCTGTATATTTGCAGCCCTGCACTTTTCCCAGAGGAGCCTCCTCATATGTTCCTGATATGTTGCTGACATACCAGGGACTTTACACCATAGGCTACTACGCCACATACAACACTATCCTCTAAACACATCCTCCACTGTTATCACATTCTGCAGCCATATCATTGAGATGATGCCTGGAACAAATATTGTATGCATCATTGCTATTTATAGTGTGAACATTATTTAAAGTTGATTTACGGCTGTAAGATTCCAAGATTCAAGAATTCTTTATTGTCATTGTGTGTTGTGCACACAACGAAATTTCTGCCGACGGCTCCAGCTTAGATTACACAGTAAAGACATCAAGATATAAAAAATATACATAAATAAAACAAATACTGTGTGCAAATGCAGATGCATAGATATTCACTTCCACTCATTTACACACGCACCCCATCTGTCCAGGTCCGCTTGCTCGCTCACTCTCTCACCTACACACACACACACACAAAGTGCAAAAGTAGCATGTTTGCAGTGGGAGACATATTGAAGTATGGTTGTGGTTGTGGGTTCTCAGTCTGGTTGCTGTATTTTTGGCTGGCAGTTTTAATTGCGCAATAAAGAAACATGAGCGAGACTTGCCCTTGAAATGAAACTGTTTCATGTAGGTGGAGCCTTTGTTTAGAATTTACAGATGAACGATGACTGTGATAACCATTAACTTGTTTTTTAGCTCAATTTACAGTTTTATGTGAGTGTGCTTCTTATATCAGGCCTATTCAACTAGCGGCCCGTGGGCCGAATACGGCCCTTCTTGTTTTTTTTCTGGCCCGCAAGAGGTTGCAGACCAAAATATATAGGGGAAGGTGGGGTGAGTTGTTCAACTTTTTACTCAAAGTGATTTTAAAGTGAGGCCTTGACAGTTATGTCTCCAACTCAAATATGTACATATATTTCAGGATGTTGTGCATTCCTGGCAATAAAAACTTTGGATCTGGAATAAACTGTTTAAGAAATATAGCTTTCGGAAAAAAAGTTGTCTTGTCGCACAAATCACCCCACGTAGTCACCATCATCATCTTTCTGGCCATCTGAACTCTCATCAGTGGTGTCGTTAAGTGGAATTGAGATGTCACTCTCTTCTGAGCTACTGTAGACAATCACTTTCTTTTGGTGACCAGCGTATACAACCATGCCACTGGCACAACTCTCAGAAATTTACTTTGCACTAGTTGCTCCGTGCTTGTGGAACCAACTGCCACCTGACAAATGTGATTCCCCCTACATTTCTGCCTTTAAATCAAGGCTCAAAACCCATATGTACACCCTGGTGTTTCCTCCCCATTAACTATCTTACCTCTGCACTACTATCTGTGTTTATGTGGATGTATGGGCTTTACGTCTTTTATTTTGGTTATTGTTATTGTACCTTCATTGTTTACCTACTGAATGCACTATGTACAGCACTTCGGACAGTGCAAACTGTCATAAATGTGCTTTTATAAATACATTTTACTTACTTACTTACTTACTTATAACTCACCCAGGCCCTTGCGCACAAATCACCCCATCCCCAGAATTTTGGATAATAGGCATGATGCAGCAATTTAGGGTTGACATTGTGCTAACTATATAGACTCAAAGTGTAGCATACCAAAGCACTAAAACATGTGTCAAATGTTTTCAAACGTGTCTATAATTGTTCAGACACAATAATCAAAAAACCTTGATCATGGAAATTTTACTTTGAAAGGCAAAACACAGTTTTTTGAGCTTAAATGTGCTTATATCTTATTCCTTGTGTCTCCCTTCTTTACAGGATGAGTCAAATGGATGGCTCTTCTTAAATATGTGGTCACATTTCCAATTTCTTCCACGGTTTTCTAGAAACAAGGGGTTTTGCAACTTCCAAAACGCACAAATCACCCCACCTTCCCCTATATATATATGTGTTTCTCTTTTTTTAAGGAAAATTGTTGTCTGTAAATCTGGTTTGCGTGTGTAATACAGGGTGTAATATGATAAATAAAACTAATGCAGTAAATCAGTTTTACACATGCCTATGAGGCTGGTTTATGAAGCTGCATGAGTGGCTCAGGATTGGCCTTACAACTTATGCTGAAATAGCTAAATCAAGGCAGTGCAATTTATCATGGTGTGCGCTGTGGCTACTTGTGTTCAAGCATATAAGACTTATATGCTTGAACACAAGTAGCCACAGCGCACACCATGATTCAAAACCTCACACAAACTATCAAGTCTACACTGAGAATACATATATGAAAATGTTGTATAGATCTTATGAAATGTCTTATCGACGCTCTGAACTATTTATGTGCAACATATTTTTTTCAAGGTGATATGTAACATTTCTATCTTTATTAGGCTTTTATTTGGAATTTTACGAACAATTCCAGGATTTACGGATGATTCAGGAGATTTTTTCGTGGCCAAATAAATTAAGCTGGCAGTATTTATCTAACACAGCACACTCCAAACAGACATGAAGGTGGTAAGAAAATAAAGTTAGATAAATATAAATACACCAAGTTATGAATGGTTCCATCACTTAAAAAGTGAATGTCAAATTATCATTGTAGTTGGTAGGCTTCTACCAAAGTTTACTGACATATGCCTTTGGGATAACAGCAATCCGGTCACACTTACCTCTTATTTCCCATTTGTAATTATGCCGTGCCCCAAGCATTGGCGTACTCACTTTGATGCAAGCAGTGTAGTATGAAGCAATATTACTTACAAATTATCTGCCCTCCTTGACACTTGGCGTGGAACCTCAGAGATAGAGAGAGATTTATGATTAAACTCATTACACCAGAAAGCTTATCAAATAACATCACTGATTTAGATTGTCTCCAAACTTTGTCTTTTACACATGGGGTCTATCCTGTGTGCTGTTCAACTGAAATTGTAAGCACATACTGTACATGCCCTTGCATGGAAATTACAGAGTCAGCAGTGGCAGCAGGGTAGGGCTCACATCTTTTATGTATAATAATTAAGTACAGAATTGTGGTGTGTGCTGTGGCAACTTGCATATAAGAAGCACACTCACATAAAACTGAAAATTTAGTTAAAAAAACAATAACGTTAATGGTCATCTATAAATTCTAAACAAAGGCTCCACCTACATGAAACACTTTGTTTCTTCTGAAACAGCAAATATGAATAAAGAAGTTTCATTTCAAGGGCAAGTCTCGCTCAAATGTGCTCGTCTCATGTTTCTTTATTGCGCAATTAAACCTGCCAGACAAAAATAGAGCCGTAAATCAACTTTAAATAGTGTTAACACTACAAATAGCAATGATGCATACAATATTTGTTCCATGCATCCACGTGGCGGAAGAAATAATGATAAGAAAAAGTATGGTGGATAACAATAAGTTACAGGCTGAGGCTCTCTCTCCTCCTACACCTTTACAGTTAGAAATGCAAAGATTTCACAGAACGTGCCGAGAAAAGTTAGGGAGGCCACGCCCCGCACACCGTAAGTCCGATTGACTTGAAATTTTGGGTGTACTTGAGGGTACTCTACAAAATAGCCTCTGGGACCATATAAATCAACCTGGAAATATTTTTCTGTAATTAGCATAAACTGAAAAATAGGTCTTTAACCACAATTTTCGCAAATTGGACTGTATCTACACTAAATTTCTCACGAAGCCTCAAGGGACTACAATACAAATGTCCGTAAAAGATTAGTAGGCTAGCTTGAAAAACATGGCCGCCATTGGTTGGGTTTAGCAGCTAATTGGCCATAACTCATTGACCATAGGTCCGATCATTATGAAACTTGCTGGATACGTGCAGAATACATGTGGTAGCATGTTCCTTGAAGCTTGTCGAGATTAACCCATAGCGGGCGCCACAAATGCGAAAAACCTTAATAAAAAATGAAACGTTTCACAGGCCACGCCCCTCGCCCCCTGACTCTGATTGACTTGAAATTTCTTACACATGTACAGCTCATGGTGCTCCACAATGAAGCCTCTTGGACCATAGGAGTCAGCCATGATTATTTTTGTTTTACCTAATTTGCATAAACTGAAATACGGTCACATGACATCTAAATTATTGATTTCCAGCCTATCATCACCAAATTTTATACATAGCCGTAGGGGACAGACATACACATGTTTATAAAGTTTTAGCAGATAGCTCAAGAAACATGGCTGCTGTTGACAAAAAAAACTACCATTACGTCACTGATTTAGATTTGTCTCCAAACTTTGTCTTTTACACATGGGGTTACATTTATTTCTGTGGCACAAAAGACGCAGTTACTTGCGAGTGGTGAGAACGATGAAGGCAGTATTGAAAATGAACTAATCTTCTTCTATGTGATTAATTTGTCTTTGAACTATTGTTGTCTTATTATCCATCCCTGTTTGGCAACTGATTAGGGTTTTTAACATGGTAAAGAAATGTATTTCCATTTTATGTGAAAAAATCAATTCATGGTTTTGGTTTTGAGTAAATGTGTTCTTCCACTATATTGTGTGGTTCCCCAACATTAATATTTCAATTTCTGCTATCAGTAAAACATTACTTTTACTAACTAGTGACATCCATGAACACCATTACAATGCAGTCTCCTGTGATTGTGTAATATAATGTTGATGGATAAATCAATAAACAACCAACTGTCAATGGAATACCATACCACACATAAAGCCAGGACTACCGTTCTTCCTGAATATGGCGTCATTTGGTTTAATGGTTTGTGTGCCTATTGATTTTCACTGTAATCAAAATATGACGTATCTCTTACAGCAGTAATACCTAGCATGTGACATTGGCCAGTGTGAAAGGACTGCAATTAATTGTCATCCCATTGTTCATAGTTTAAAAAAACTCCCTGCTGTCTTTTAAGAAGAAGAAAAACCAGAGAACTTTGGACATTTCTGGTAACACTTTACAATGAAGAACACAACTTTGTAGTAACAAATAGATATCCATTACCTACTGCCAGTGTTGGGAACGTTACTTTAAAAAAGTAATTAGTTATAGTTACTCACTACTTAAAGTAACGATAACGGCGTTGTAACGAAGGAAAGAGTAATTAGTTAGATTACCCCGTTACTGAAAAAAGAACGCAGTTTAAAATAACGGCGTTACCTAACGTTAGGTTCTCTATTCCCAACACTGCCTATGTGGCGCAATAAGCCTGTTGACGCTCATTAAACTGAGTATGTCTTTAATTCAATGTACGTTAAGAGGGAGTTTATACGTTTTCCTTATGTTTCATATGTGTTTATGGAAAGAGTAATTATTTCGGTCCAAATACAGTGTACAGTGTTTATATTTGGCAGTGTAATTTTAAGGATGTAATATCCATAAATAGCCAGTAGATGGTAGGTGCACTACATGAGCAGCATAGTTGCTGGAAGTCACAGGATGGAAATCTCACGTGATTACGTCAGCCTAAACCCTGCCCTACCAGTAAGGGTAGGGTCGGTGGTGGAAACACCACCCAGATTCTTAAAAGCGAGCTGTCCCGCTCTGAGTATATATTTCAGGATAAACAATCTAACTTGGACACCAAATTTGAGTGATTCTACTAACTATAGGTTACATATCTCCTTGCTCGTATTCTTCACATTCTACTCTGTTTTATTCAAAATATCCTACGTCTCCTTATAAGAAGAAGAAATATACATTTTCCATTCCCCTAAGAACAAGATATGTACAAGAAAAAGTTATTATATATTCACCTATCTCAACACCATGATTGACAGGTGATCTTGGCAGCCATATAGGCTTTGTGCTTATGCATGCATGGGATGAATCCATAAGTCTCTGTGGGTTTGTGCGAGTATGAAGGGGGAGCTGAGTGAATCACTAAGGTAAAAGCTGTGCTGTTGAATGCTAGCTGACCTGCTGATCTCAGATCCTGGGGCTGTTCGCTTCAATGGGAACATGCTCTGTGGTCTGATCAATACTACATATGCTTCACTGGGTTTTGGGAGTCCGTCAACGCTATTGTGTAATTCAATCCCATCATGACCACTGTTGTGCCTACACAGAGTGTCTCATTTGAAATGTTGTAATGGGTTAATGCTGATGCCATAGTGCATTCCAAGAGACAAAGTCTAACACATGTTTACATAAGTTTATCTGTAGAGTACACCATCCCAGACCCCTGTGGAGGTCATAAACTAATTTAAGATGGGATAGTCCTTTCTAAGAGGTTGGTTAATCCAACCAGACCTTTGGGGCAGGATGAAACTCTGTTTGAAGTGACTATAAGTTGAAACCAGGCACCCTGATGTGTTTACCTTATCACATCTCTGTGACAAAGCTTCAAAGCTTTCTTTTCCTAAGGAAGGAAGAGCATTGTATTGGCTGGTTTGAATGTAAACACTGCTTGCTGATAAGACAACTAACTTCTGATTGGATGAGGATGCATTTGGACTGTTTTAATACAGGATGCAATACTCTCATCTTTGCCATTCGCCTACGCTTCCAGCCGTGATAGAAGGTACGAAATGCTTAAACCTGAGGCCGAGGAATAAGCATCTCCAAGTCCCAGTCTTTATTCTCGCTGGACGAGTTCATGGACTGCTTGGAACATCTTCTTCTGTTTTCCTGGATTCGAGAAACCGCTTCACCAGAAACCGCTCTGGTGAAACCGCTTCACCAGAGCTGAAGCACACCTCAACCTCTCCTCAAAACAGGACCCCACACGCACAAAGCGTTGAGCAAAGACGCAGGATCCCTTCATCAAGACGCCTGCACTGCCCGTTCCACGGACCAGAGCCAGCCAGTGGACCCGCCGATAAGTGAAGCCGCCTATCACTTATCATCTGGGCCGTTCCTACGCTGCCCCAGACGCAGCGCCAGCAGAGAGCAAGGCCCGACGCAGAGGGAGTTCTCCGCTTCCTCCTCTCCTCCTTGCCTACGCTGCCCATCGGACCGCAGACAGCCCGCTATTGCCAAGGAGAGCTGCTGATCCCCTGCTTTCCTTCCCTTGGCATGGTGAGGCACGCTGCCCTTATCAGCTGAGCTGTTTCCACACCACTGTCTTCCACAAGACGCGCTCCATCAGCTCACAAGGCCCAGCGAGCAGCCTTTTTCTTCATCTTCTCCAGCTGCCTTCCACAAATCATCGCTGGACCAAGCGATTCACGTGAGGCTATTGTCTGGGCTAAGATAGTTATTTTATGTTGTTCATTAACTTGAAGTAAACGTAAGAGCTGACGAGCTCACTATTTCCTGATTTAAAGTAATTCTGACTCACTTGTGTTTTACACAAGTGTTTTTCGCTCACAGTGTTTATCTCCCGTTAACCGGGAATGCATTGGTGTGTTTTTGTTGCTGTCACTCTTAAAGCCAGTGAGTTCTTTCCTCTTTATCAATTCAACTCAGTGTACCCCAAATGCGCATTTGAGGTCACTGTGTGATTGGAGGAAACAGTTCACTATGCGCTGGAGCTGCGGCTACTGTCTTTTGTTTCCTCTCCTTCTCATTTCTAACTACGCACATCACACACACACACTGACACTCGTGATTTCCCCCTCAAGTATTCTTCATGAATACATGAGTGTTGAGTTTCTGTAATTTTAAAGTTAAGATCGCGTGAAGACAAACCCAAAGTTTCCCAGCATCATCCTTTATAATTCTTATGTGTTTGATTGAAGCAGTAGGTTACATACATGCTTTGGCATGCTACTTCCCCTACTGATTAAAGGTAGAATATTCAACTTTTAGAAGTTGTCCACATTGCTGTTAGCAACTGATCTACCCGTGGCTTAAAAGCCACGTCAAACTCTCGCGTCTGCAATCTAAATTCATCTCAATTCTAAAGTGACGTTCCTCTGACACACACACACACACACACACACCACACACACACACACACACACACACACCACACACACACACACACACATGTGCACTCACCTGCACATAGATAGAAATACATGGGTTTATAATCTAAACTGTTCTTATTATTGCTTGTGCTATGTCTGCTTTCTTAAATTAGATTAGTTCATGGTTATTGACTTATGTGTATCGCTTTAATCAACTTGCCTAAGTAAATAAACCCTTACATTTTGATTTTAATAAAGCAGTGTCTGTGATATTTGTGTCTTGTATTTCACTAATGGCTGGTAAATAAGGTTTATGCTCGAATATTCACTCCTTCATTATCTTAAATGTACATTGTAACCAACTTTGACATTTTCAAGATACATCCCTTTAACATTATGAGACTGTTTTTTTCTGATTTGATTCAAAGTTCCCTTTTTCAAAGGGTGGTGCTCCGTAGGTATTAATAAGTAATTTGATTAGCTGGACTAATTAAATTGATCATTAATTAACAATTCTTCTTAATATTATAATTTCCTTGAAATTAATAATATTCTTGACTTTGGCCAAATCTACCCCTTATGGATTCCCAACACCACTGACGTTTTTCTGATTAACATCAAGTGTATAGCTCATCTTGCTGCTAGTCATGCTGTCATGTTCATTTATGCACATCCCTGCTAACAGTTGGTGTCAATGACCAGGGAGTAGTGTTGTGTACAAGCGTAAAGTGGTAAGTGAAGGTTATTTAGTCCAAGATACTGTTAGTAAGTTAAAGTTCTGTTTTCTTCTTGTCTCAAGGACATGAATTTAAAACAGCTGTAATTGTTTAAAGGGCACAAAACACCATTTTCTAATCCTTGGTAAAAACAAACTGCAGTTATTAATCCTGGTAAAATCCTAAAAGAGACAAGTTAAATTTTGTTCGTTAAAATATTTAAATTGAACACAGAAAATGTCAAAGTGACTCAAATGCCAGTAAGAGGAAGATCGGTAACACTTCACAATAAGGTACACAAAAAAAGAGTAGTTACTGTTCCAGAAAATAGTAGATACTCTTCCAAAAAAGAGTAGCTACTGTTTTAAAAAGAGTAGTTACTGTTTTGAAAAGAGCAGTTACTGTTTTAAAAAGAGTAGGGGAGAACGGGGTAAGTAGGCACACTTTTTACTCTAGTGAGAATTGCTTATCACCTCAACATCTTTCAATAGTCATTCCTACATTAAATTGAAGCTTAAGGTGTTGGCTTGAAATGTGTACCCCTCACTTTTTCTATCTTATTGTAATAAAGAAGAAATGAATCATCAAAGACACCCTTACACATTGTGACAACCAACCCCATCAAGGGGTCGGTTGTCAAACACTATGGGGTTGTTTGTCACAATGTTATCTTAATGGGAATAATCTTAAAAAGAAGGCAAGAAAGTAGAACTAAATTTGAAAGTTTAATTGCATTATCAAGTTGACAAATAGGCCTGCATAACTTACTGTAGCCTTGGCAGCTGGTCTAGTTTGGGATGCACTGGGTTGTTTTGATTTTGTTGCCCTTTTTTCTTGTGCATGCTAGCTGCCTTTTCCTGCTCTATTCTTTCCTTCTCTGGGGTGTCAGTGAGGATACAGCTTGACAAATTTATTTCGTTGTTGGGTTCCTTTTCTGGCTGCAGCTAAAAATGTGACGACCAACCCCAACTTGAATTTCTTGCTAGCATCAAGGCCAACAACCATCTGACAACTAATTAGCTTGCTAACCACAATCTAAACTATAGTTTACCCTTCACACTTTGTATGGGTAACAAGTGTTTTGTTATAAACCCATTGTGTAAAAGCCGAGAAGAAAAATACTGAGGAGCTAAATATTTTCAATTTGACATGAAAAACACACCTCACCTCAAATTCAGCAGTCTAACTCCAAGGAAGACTATGTAGGTGACCTCTGATCCCAATTCTGGATATTTACATACCAAAATTTCACAGACAGCGCCTTCTGGTTCCGAGAAATAACGATTGTGACAACCAACCCGTGTGACAAATTACCCCGTTCTCCCCTAGTTACTGTTTTGAAAAGAGTAGTTACTGTTTTAAAAAGAGTAGTTACTGCTTTAAAAAGAGTAGTTACTGTTTTAAAAAGAGTAGTTACTGTTTTGAAAAGAGTAGTTACTGTTTCGTGGCGTCTCAGTAATCAAACTGAAAGTAGATATAATATCACCAATATATCAATGAAAACAGATGGTCAAAACAGCATCCAAATGAGCTAAAATCCTAAATACAATAAACAGTAACATGGCAAACTTATTTTTAGGTAAGCTCTAATTGATTATTCATTCACTTTTTCACACGTTTACATGTTTTGAGGCGGAGGATCCCTCCGACGCTCTCTGTCCGGCTCATCAGACAGCACTCAGCTATCAGATGAGCTGGACGAGCCGCGGTGTGTGGAACAAAGCGATCTGTTCTGATCTCTCTCCACTATCAGACTCGCATCACTCATTTCACTTTGTAACTCTAATGTTGTTAGGTATTTATCTTCATCTCTTATCTATTGTAAGAGTTTATGGATGACTGCACGTATTAGTTGTCAGATCGCGGACCCCAAACAATGCCGTTGCCTAGCTTGCGGCGGTTCTAGGAATAAATGCCTGTTTTTCTAATCCAGATTAATTGTGACTTTATTTAACCATGGGGAAAGCATCACAACACAGTTTTAGGAAAAGTCAAAGAGTGGGGGCATCAATATTTTATAAAAGTATAGTTCTAGTGTTAAAACAGTAGCTACTCTTTTTAAAACAGTAGCTACTCTTTTTAAAACAGTAACTACTCTTTTTAAAACAGTAACTACTCTTTTTTGGAACAGTAACTACTCTTTTTGGAACAGTAACTACTCTTTTTTAGAACAGTAACTACTCTTTTTTGGAACAGACATGGGCTGATGTAAAAGGTTGTTCACCAGAAATGATATCTAGGACCTTCAAGGATCACAACCTGGGTGGACAACCTGGTCAACTACCTGCTGGAAAGCTACAGCGGGCCGAAATAGAAAATCGGAACCATGGGTAAAGCGAGGGTAAAAAAAAATCAACTGGCATTAAAACAATGATTTTTTGTATTGGAGTTTTTTTCAGAAATGTTTGAATATATATGCAAATTTGGCATATTTCACAAATTATGCACACATTAGCACATATTTAAAAACCAAAAATCTGGATATTGGATTATGACATTATATAAGTGTGTTAAGTTTCTACATAACAAACTTCCTCTGTGAGAAATGGTGTGATAATTCTGGTTTGATAGTGGTTAGATTGACATGATTTGATAGTTTTTTTCATTACTCTGACCCAAAAATCTCAACTTCTAAATCACTTACATCAACTAAACTTTCCATAATCATTCTTAGCACTGTTCCGAATGTTATTAAAGAAGGATTTTTAACACAGCCTTTTTTAATTTTATAAATCAAAAAATACTATATACAGGTCTTAAAAATGCATTACGGCATGTTTTGAAGAAGAAAATTTCTCATAAATCAGACTTTTTTCATGTCTCATGAAAAAATCCTTCTTCAATAACTAAATTATCTATACACTATCGAACCAGAATTGTCACACCATTTCTCACAGAGGAAGTTTGTTATGTAGAAACTTAACACACTTATTGTCATGATCCCGCTTGGGCCCCTTGGCCTTGTGTGTGTTTTCCCTATTACCCTTGTCCATGTGCTGGTCTAATTGCAGGGTTGGAGTTAGTGATGTTACGTCCGACACTGAAGCCCCGAAGCCTGTGTCGAGCAAAGGGGGGCGTGTCCACATGAAGCCTGTCTCGAGGCCTGTATCGTTTGTCACAGCACCACGTGCACAAACGAGGCCCCGTTTGACAAACGGGGCTTCGTTTGTGTTTAGTCACGTGACTGCCTCGTGAAGTGATCCGATTCGTTTAAAAAGCTGCGGGAAATAGAGGAAATGTTCTGCGGATTAGCTGCGGATCAGGTAAGTGGTAAGTTTGGTGATTGTTATAGAACTCTCTAGTGAGACTATGGAACCACCAAGTAAGAGAAGGACATCTTCAGTTTGGCAGCATTTTGACCTGATTTCTCCCAAAAAGGTAAAGTATGAGATTAATGACATGTCTTACATGTTGATACAGCAATAATGTTCACTAGACATACGTATGCTGGAACATACAATGTGAAATGTTCTTTAAAAATTCTCCTAACAATGTTATTTTTTAAGGTTAAGTGTCGGCTGTGCCAGAAAGAACTCTGTTACAGCAACAACACCACCTGTATGTGGAGGCATTACCGTGCATTGCATGAGAATGCACAGCCACAAACAAGGACAAGTAATATATACCTCATCTCTAACATGCAATACCCCTTAATACTCCTGTACTATGCTGACATAGTTTTGCTTCTGTGTAGGCACCAGGAAGCATGATGTGGATGAAGCCTTGGTTGATATGATCACCAAAGATTCCCAACCATTCTCAGTGGTAGAGGATGAGGGATTTAGGAATCTCATCCGTGTCCTTGATCCAAACTACACTCTTCCATCAAGACAGGTATGAGTTACAAATCGATGATGCTAGTGGAATTACTATTACAAAGATTTCCGCAGTAATATTATATATATCATGCACCTTTGTTTTCTTTTACAGGCTTTAAAGGCTATGGTGGAAGAGAAATTTACATTGGCAAAGGAGAAGGCAAAGGAAGAGGTCCAGAAGGCTGCAGCTGTAAGTCTTACAGCAGATATGTGGTCCTCCATGAACATGGAGGCATATCTGGGTGTCACGTGCCAATATATTACAGAGGAAGACACTCTTAATACGGCAATGTTAGGAGTGGAATACTTTCCTTTGCGTCACACTGCTGAGAATTTAGCCCTGGCACAGGCTAAGATCCTGGACGACTGGGGGATCAAGGGCAAGGTGAGCTGCTTGGTCACAGATGCTGCAGCAAACATGAAGGCCTCTGTAAGGCTACTGGGGATCAGGCACAGCATCTGTGTGGCTCATGCCCTCAACCTAATTGTGCGCAAGTCCTTTGAGCAGGTCCCTATGCTGGCAGACTTGCGTGAAAAGTCCAGGAAGATCGTGACTTACTTCCGGACCAGCACGACAGCCAAAGAGCATTTGGGCCAACTACAAGCATCAATGGGCAGGCCAAAGCACAAACTATTGATCGAAGTAGACACCAGGTGGAATAGCATGTTTTTAATGTTGGAACGGCTGTTTGAACAGCGTGAAGCTGTGGGAGCAGCCCTGGCTTCCCTTCACACAGACCTTCTCCCACTCACCTCGTTGGAAAATGACGCAATTGAGGAAGTGACAAAGGTGTGTAATGGCAAAATATTGCACATGATATATCTGGACTCAAATGATAGAATGCTTATATCTGCAATAAGAAACATTGTATTTATCTTGTATTTCTCCTGTATATCAAATGGTTATTCTAGAAACTTCAGACAACACCCCCTCTATTGTCTTCTGAGCCCCCCCCCCCCATCCTCAGACACACCCTGCAGTGTTATTTATACAGCTAATCTTGTCTGATCTAACTTTCTCACTACAGGTGTTAGGCCCAATTCAGCGAGCCACTGTGGAGCTCTCTGAGGAGAAACGTGTCTCCGGCTCAAAGGTGATACCACTGATGAAGATGCTCCACCACACTATTCAGTGTGAGGGGCACTTTACACGGCCACGCAAAACGGTGCATACGCAGAAAAATTCTGCGGTTGCACTATATCATTTACAGGAAAACAGCAAACGCAAACGCAAACGCAGGCATGAAACCGCAGATTTTTGAGATCACCTCCGAGGGAGGATTTTTTGGAAAACTTAACGGTTTTGGTTTCCTGTAAACACCGAAACCATTTCCCCTGATAACGCTGACGTCACGGCTCCACCCTCACACATGCGTAGTCTATAACATTTGCTGTCAAAACTACCCACAAACGAGTTATAAAGTTAGAAGACAACATGAACGGTGTCTCCACGGCACCATCAATGTGATCAGCGGAGAGTGTCGTGCAGGGCTCAAATATAGGCTAACACTCGCCAATTTAGTCCAAGCGATCACCGCAGTAAGTTATTGAGACCACCCGCCACTTTGGCTGGGGAAAGAGTTGTGCTCTGCCTGTTTTTCTAGCTAAATAAACGTGTGTCACTTCTATATGCCAGGGACACGGCTCTCTCTACATTAAAAAACACTATCAGCGTGCAGCGGTTAAGTTACTGTTCAACAAAAGGAGCATTAAGGCTACGGCTTCACAGTAAAAGCATTTCACTGGCTAAACATTAATAGCATTTCACTGGACACACGTGAGTTGACTTTTATTTTGAAGAACGCCTAACAGGAAGGTATCCGCTCACGAAGTCCCTTCACTATCAGCATGTCGTCTGTTTTTTACGAGTTCAATGCGGTGAAATAAGAGGACAGAAAGTTTGTCTTTTACAATATGTGTAACCCCAAGCTTACACCAACCGCTTTATGAACGTTAGTGGCATTAATTTTCGGTTACAGTAAGGTTTTATGCATCAAATTGTACCGGAAGAGCTATCTACTAGGCTGTGTCACCGCTGACTATTGGCTTGGCATGGCTGCTACACTGCTACTTCAGCGATTTCGGCCCGTTTCCTCTGAAAACTTTGTGTACGGGTGAAGATGTCAGATAAATTGTGTCTGAACAGGGTTTTTTTTTAAACCTAAAACTGGAAAACTGTCACGTTTCACAGTGTAAAGTGCCCCTGAGGTTGCAAATTTAAAAGCTGAACCAGCAAAACATCTAGCTGTCAACCTCATCCATCGCTTAATTGACCACATGGGAAATTTGGAGTCTGTCAGTGTGATGACACAGGCAACATTGCTGGACCCCAGGTTTAAAGACCTGGGGTTCCACAGCCCGCTGAAAGCGAATGAGGCGGTCAAACGACTGCAAACAGAATGTGCAAAAGAAATGCAGACACCTCCAACTGCCACCTGTGATGCTGCTGCACCAGTGGCTTCAACATCATCCACATCCAGCTCAGGTACAGCAAGTGTTCCTATGATGACATCTATATTATAAATGTTTAATGACATACTGGTGTGTACTCTTTTTGTAGGTGGTAGTAACCTGTGGCAGCTGCTGGACACGACAGTGACACAGAGGCGTGGAGTGTCCAATGCAGAGGCCGAGGCTTCTGTGGAGGTTCAGCGGTACCTGGGAGAAAATTACCTCCCACGACAAGAGGATCCACTGATGTACTGGCACACTCACAAGCACCTTTATCCGCACTTGTACAAGCTGGCACTTCAGTTTTTGTGTATCCCTGCCTCTTCAGTCCCATGTGAACGGGTATTTTCAAAGGCTGGGGAAGTTGTTTCTAAAAGAAGGAATCGCCTCAGCCCCAACACAGTCGAGAAAATCTTGTTCCTAAATAAAAATCATTGAAAACACCTCCCCATCCCCCAGCCAACTTCCCCAATCCCAGTTATAACCCAGTCACACAAGCACTTCATATGTTTATTTATCCATAAAAAAATACCACTCATCCAACAACGTATATAAACACCACTCATCCAACACTCTATATATGTATTATGTTATAATATACTATTATTATATTATATGTGTCAATATATCACAAATGACCAATTTATATTTTATATACAATCATTATTACTCTATCAAGATACCAGGATCAGGATAGATTAGGTTTTTCATCTGGCTTTAAAATACCTCTAATGGAGATTTTTACACACTGGAAAAATAACAGAGAGCCACTACTGTAACATACCAGCAGATGTCAGTATTCCTAAATGAGCTGTTAAATGGGGCTTTGTCGATCAGGCCTTTTGGTGAAGCATTTGGCCCGAAAGATTCGATCAATTCACGGGGCCTCATCTCACCATCACTAGTTGGAGTCAGGTGTGCTGGAGTCAATCAACAGCATTCACAGCTGCCATCAATCATCATCAACTGCTCTTCATATACCCGGCCCTTCCTTCCAGACACTGCCAGATTGTAGCTTCTGTTCTCACACAGTCAGTTCTCTCTCTAGCTCACCTGTTTCCAGCTCTGTTTTTTTGCACTTTCTCCTGGTTAACCCCTGTTTCTCTGCCACAGTTCTCCCGGCCTGACTCCAGCCACCAGCTCCAGCCCTAGCTCTCCAGCACTACTCCTCGGACCCCTCCTGCCTGTCTGCTCTAGCCTGCTTCCACTCAGCCCCCTGGACTTGCCCCGTTGCTCTCTCCCATGCCAGCCAGTTTCCCTTCCCGGATCACGGTCCTAACACCCTACTGGTTTCTCCGCAAATAAATCTTCTTTTACTTACACTGTCTCCGCGCCTGTGTCCTCCAGACCCCAACCGTTACAGTACAATCTGGCCCTAACATGGACACAGCAGAGACGGACTCCATCCATCGGGCATTGGCAGCGCAGGGAGCGCTCATAGGGAAACATGAGCAGGCCCTCTGTGATGTTCTCTCCTCGTTAAGTGGGCTCTCCACCTGCGTTACTGCTATGGGGCAGCAACTCGACGTTGTCTCGGCACACCTCACCCCCCCATCTCCTGCCGATCCCGGTCGTCCTCAACAAGGTCCTGCCTCAGCTCCGCCGCTTTCCCAAGCCCGTGAACCCCGTGTCCCGGCGCCGCAGCGCTATTCAGGTGACTTTGGGGCATGTAGGCCTTTTTTGATTCAGTGCACCTTAGTGTTTGAGCAACAGCCATCTACCTATGTCACAGACAGAGCCAAGATCTCCTATATTATCAGTTTACTCACGGGTAAAGCATTAACCTGGGCATCAGCAGTTTGGGAGGGTCAGTCAGCGGTTTGTTTTTTCTTTTGCTTTATTTTTGGCTGAGATGAAGAAGGTGTTCGATCACCCGGTGCGTGGCAGGGATGCCACCAAGCGACTCCTCACACTACGACAAGGTACCCACAGCGTAGCTGAGTATTCGGTTGAGTTCAGAGCGCTGGCGGCAGAGACGGGGTGGAATGATGAGGCTCTTCAGGGGGCATTTCTCAACGGACTAGCCGATCCAGTTAAGGATGAGTTAGCAGTTCGGAACGAATCAGCTAGCTTGGACGAGTTAGTGGCCCTAGCTATCAGACTTGATAATCGCCTTAGAGAGCGTCGTAGGGAGAGAGCCGGTCGGCCTCATGACCCGTTCTCCTCCCGTTCTACCTCAGCCCCTGTAAGACACTCCCCAGGTCGTTTCTCCAGTCAGTCCCCTGATTCCTTTGTCCTTCCCTCCTCCTCGGCAGAGGAGCCCATGCAGCTGGGCCGAGCCAAACTTTCCAATGCTGAGCGCTCTCGGAGGATAGATGAAGGCCTCTGCATCTACTGCGCTCAACCCGGTCACTTCCTGAGCTCCTGTCCCCAGCGGCCAAAAGGGAGTGCTCCCCAGTAACAGTGGGAATACTGGTGAGCAAGACCACTTCGGCACCTTTCCCCCAAACTCGCATGCAACTGCAGGCTACACTCTCCTGTAACCAACAAACCCATTCACTGTTCGCTCTGGTGGACTCTGGAGCTGATGAGAGCTTTCTGGATGCTGACTTCGTTGCTAGAGCAGGTATTGTCACTCGACCGCTCGCTACTCCCCTCAATGCCCAGGGACTTAATGGGAAGCTGCTGGCACGGGTTACCCATCGCACTGAGCCCCTTCGCCTTGTCCTGTCAGGCAACCACCATGAGGTAATACAGTTTCACATTATCTCTTCCCCTCACACTCCCTTAGTTTTGGGCCAGGCTTGGTTAATGTTACACAATCCCCACATCAACTGGGCGACTAGTCGTGTACTAGTTTGGAGTGACTATTGCCTCTCGTCTTGCCTGCGGTCCGCCCTTTCCCCAGCAAAGGGAGCCACTGTGCCTTTAAAGCTTGAGCCCCCTGACCTGTCTGAAGTTCCTGCCGCATATCACAGTATGGGAGAGGTTTTTAGTAAGCAACGTGCTCTCTCTATGCCCCCTCACCGGCCCTATGACTGTGCTATTGATCTTCTTCCAGGTGCTCCTTTACCATCCAGTCGTCTGTATAACCTGTCCCGGCCTGAACGAGAGACAATGGAGACATACATCAAGGAGTCCCTTGCTTCAGGTATTATCCGACCTTCGTCATCTCCTGTCGGGGCTGGGTTTTTCTTTGTGGCCAAGAAGGATCGTTCCCTGCATAGACTATAGGGGTCTTAACAACATCACTATCAAGAACAAGTATCCTCTGCCTTTAATTAACTCTGCTTTTGAATCCCTCCACGGTGCCACAGTTTTCAGCAAGCTTGATCTCCGCAATGCTTATCACCTTGTCCGCATTCGGAAGGGAGACGAATGGAAAACTGCATTTAAGACCCCCCTCGGGCATTTTGAATATCTGGTAATGCCTTTTGGACTCACTAATGCTCCCGCTGTCTTCCAAGCCTTGGTTAATGATGTGCTCCGTGACCTCTTAAATCGCACTGTGTTTGTGTACTTGGACGACATACTGATTTTCTCTCGCTCACAGGAGGAACAGTAGAGAGAGTCAGCAGCTTCAGGTTCCTTGGCGTACACATCACTGAGGACCTGTCCTGGTCACACCACACTGACACTGTTGTTAAGGCAGCAAGACAGCGGCTCTTCTTCCGCCGCAGACTGAGAAGGTTCGGTATGGGCTCCAGAATACTCTGCAACTTTTACCAATGCACCATTGAGAGCATCCTGACCGGCTGTATCACCAGCTGGTATGGAAACTGCAACGACCGCGACCGTAAAGCTCTGCAGAGGGTCATGAAAACCGCACAGCACATCACCAGGTCTGATCTGCCATCCATACATGACCTCTACACCCGAAGATGTTGGAGAAAAGCACAGCGCATTCTCAACGACCACAGCCACCCTAGCCAGGAACTGTTCACTCTGCTACCGTCAGGCAGACGGTATCGGAGCATCAAAACCAGAACCACCAGGTTCAAGAACAGCTTTTTTCCGAGCAGCACAAGAATGTTGAACTCCGCAAGTCCCTTAACTGCTGTCTGAGACACTTATATGTATATGTATTCTTTACATACATGTTTACATGTTTGGTGTGTGTGTGTGTGTGTGTATGTATGTGTGTATATATGTAATATGTGTGTATGTATGTGTGATATTATATATATATATATATACTGTACATATATTCTAGGTTTATTTTATCTAAAATTTGGTTCTTATTGCACTATACGTTGTTACTATTTTACTCTATACACTATACTATTTTTAAATTTTTTATTGTTGCATTATTGAGGAGAGCTTGGAACACAAACATTTCATGGCCAGCTATGACTGCTTGCCTGTTATGTTGTGCATTTGACGAATAAACTAACTAACTAACATGTCCAACACGTGAAGCAGGTGTTACAGCGGCTCCTGGAGAACAAGCTGTATGACAAGGCGGAGAAGTGCAAGTTCCATGTGGACTCCGTGGACTTCCTGGGGTACATCATAGAGCGAGGGCAGGTGAGGGCCGACCCCGAGAAGGTACAGGCGGTGGCACAGTGGCCTCAACCCGTGACCCGAAAGCAGCTCCAGCGCTTTTTGGGCTTTGCCAACTTCTACCGACCGTTTGTCAGGGATTATAGTCAAGTAGCGGCTCCCCTCACTAGACTTACCTCCCCAGCTATCCCCTTCTCTTGGAACCCTGAGGCTGAAGCGGCGTTCGTTGAACTGAAGAGGCGGTTCACTTCAGCTCCCATTCTCACTCATCCCAACCCGGTCCTGCAGTTCGTGGTCGAGGTCGACGCTTCAGACTCCGGGGTAGGGGCGGTCCTCTCTCAACGCTCCCCGGAGGACCAGAAGCTTCATCCCTGTGCCTTCTTCTCCAGACGCCTGTCTCCAGCAGAGCACAACTACGACGTCGGCAACAGGGAACTGCTAGCTGTTAAGCTAGCGCTCGAGGAGTGGAGGCACTGGTTGGAGGGGGTGGAGATCCCTTTTATTGTTTGGACTGATCACAAGAACCTGTCCTATATCCAGTCCGCCAAGCGCCTTAACTCCCGCCAAGCCCGCTGGGCATTATTCTTTGGTCGATTTAACTTCCAGCTCACCTTTCGACCAGGGTCCAAGAATGGGAAGCCGGACGCCCTGTCCCGACAGTTTGCCGTTGACCACGGCCTCTCCTGTCCCGATACCATCATCTCCCCTGGCTGTGTGGTGGGGGCAGTCAGGTGGCAGATTGAGGCGCTGAGGGAGGAACCGGATCCGGAAACCGGGCCGCAGGGTTGTCTGTTCGTGCCAAGTGCTGTCCGCTCCAAGGTCCTCCAGTGGGTGCATAATTCACGTTTCTCCTGCCACCCGGGTGTAAACCGCAGCCTGTCCCTGGCCAAGCGTCACTTCTGGTGGCCCACCATCGAGGCCGACACCCAGGGGTGGACTGACCATCTGGCATACCGGGCAAATGCCCGGTGGGCCGGCGGCCTTTTGGGCCGACCCGGGCCGACGAGGTTCAATTAAAAAAGAAAAAAAAAGAAATCTGGGCCCGGCCCGGCCCATGTCACAGCACGTGGGCCGAGGTCCCTTCCCTCTCGGCCGCGCAGACTGTCAACTTAACCTGAAAGACCAATGAAATATTGGCCCATTCATCATGATTGGTTCTGTACCGGGCCTGGCCCAATCACACACACAGCGGAGGGCCGAGGCCCCGCCCCTTGGGCCTCGGCTGTCAATCACTCAATCAAGTCACGTCACTAACAGACAGAAAAACAACTCGAGAAAAACGGAGAAGAAACGGAAAGGAGACAGTTGCTGGACTAGTGGTAAGAAGTTGAAAATAAAGTTATGTTGAGAATAATTGTGTAGCTTGCTAAATTTTAAAACAGCAGTAGTTTGCCAACAGTTAGCTGCTTGCGTTAACATCATGGATAGAGCCATCTATAGAGCCATGTCAAAGTGGCTATTTTAGCTAACAACCTACTAAACATTTGCTAGCTCTCTTGTGGTTTATTTGGGGAGTTGAATAGCTCTGTTGTTGGTGTATTGAAAGAGTATCATTACTTTGCTAGCTGATCAACATTAAAGTGAGGAAGCTGTCAGTTTTTGCTTCTTGCTGTAGCCTACTTATTCAGTATAGTGGATTTAATAATGTTTTACTTAAATATACTTTTCTGTAGGCTACTGATTGTTGACATGGTTAAACATAGCCTACTTGAATTTCATTTATTTTATATATGATTTAAATGCAATTTAAAAATGCAGACTGTAATTTGACCTGAACATAAAACATATATTAATATATCACAAAGTTAACAGTAAATGCAGAAAAGTATATTCACTCAAATATGCAACATAAAGTTGTCACACTTTCTCCTTTCACAACACTGAGTGTTTGAGGCATTAGGCTTCTCTTTTTTACAAATATTCAGAAAATTAGACCACCACAGAATTGTAGCATACTTACTTTTTACAAGCTGGTAAGTTTATTTTACTAGAGCTGCTTTCTAGACCATCATGTACTTTAGAATAATATACATTAGACCATTACTTTTGTACACTTTTTTTCACATTGGTTTACTTAGTAAAACAACAATTTGTATATTGTAATGCATCTTTCCACCTCTTTAACTGATACATCCTCAAAACCTCAATCAATTGTGTGTCTCTCCTCATTTATGAAACAGGTTGAGACACCATCCACAGAGGAGGAGTCTGGAGAGAGGGAGCAAGGAGCAGGAGGAGGTTGATTACTTTGTCCATCCTGAGCCTACCATGTTAGAGGCATTTTTGAGCACCACCCACAACAGAATACTATAGCTACTAACACTTTGTAAATATTATTGTATTATATGTCTGTACACTTGTTCAAAATAAACCAACATTTTAATTTAATTCAATGGAACAGTCATCTTTAAGGGACCGTGATAAATGTGTTCTGGTGGGTGGTCGATCAATTGTGGTGGGCCGGTCTGGGTCCAAAATGCCAGGGCCAATTTTTGGTCCCAGTCCAGCCCTGCTGACACCCGTGCCTTCGTTCTCGCCTGCACTGTCTGCGCACGCAGTAAGTCCTCGCATCAACCCTCCTCAGGGTTGCTCCGTCCCCTCCCGGTGCCTGGGCGCCCCTGGAGTCACATTGGTCTCGACTTCGTCACTGGTCTCCCGCTGTCCGACGGTAATTCTACCATACTCACCATTGTTGATAGATTTTCCAAGGCTGTCCATTTTGTGCCACTGCCCAAGCTTCCCACAGCGTCTGAAACTGCTGACCTCCTGGTTCAGCATGTGGTCCGCCTCCACGGGATCCCGGCTGATGTGGTCTCCGATCGGGGTCCACAATTCGTGTCCCAGGTATGGAAAGCCTTCTGTCGTGAATTAGGATCCTCTGTCAGTCTCTCCTCAGACTACCACCCTCAGACTAACGGGCAGACGGAGCGGGCCAATCAGGACCTCGAAGCTGCGCTGCGCTGTGTCACTACTCGGAACCAGTCTTCCTGGAGCACTCACCTTCCATGGGTTGAATACGCCCACAACTCCCTGACAAGTGCAGCTACTGGTATGTCCCCATTCGAATGTTCCCTTGGATATCAACCCCCTCTGTTCCCAGCACAGGAGGGCGACATCGCGGTGCCACCGGTCCGGGCCCACCTTCGACGCTGTCGTAAAGTCTGGAGGGAAGCTTGCACTGCCCTGCTCCGTTCCACCGAGCGCAATCGGCGCATGGCCGATCGACACCGGATCCCGGCACCACAGTTCACACCAGGTCAGAAGGTTTGGCTTTCCTCTAAGAACATCCCACTCAATACAGAGTCTAAAAAATTGTCCCCCCGCTACATTGGGCCTTTCGAAGTAGTCACAATCATCAATCCGTCCGCTGTCAAACTGAAACTGCCTTCATCCATGAAGATTCACCCCACATTCCACGTGTCCCAGTTAAAACCTGTCTCCACCAGCCCTCTGTGCCCTCCAGCAACACCCCCTCCACCTCCCCGCATGATTGATGAGCTTCCAATATTTGGTGGACTGGGAGGGTTATGGTCCTGAGGAGAGGAGCTGGATATCTCGCCAGCTCATCCTCGATCCCTCCCTGATTAAGGAGTTCCACCGGGACAACCCAGGGAAGCCCGGTGGCTCGCCTGGAGGCTCTCATTGAGGGGGGGGGGGGGTGTACTGTCATGATCCCGCTTGGGCCCCTTGGCCTTGTGTGTGTGTGTTTTCCCTATTACCCTTGTCCATGTGCTGGTCTAATTGCAGGGTTGGAGTCAGGTGTGCTGGAGTCAATCAACAGCATTCACAGCTGCCATCAATCATCATCAACTGCTCTTCATATACCCGGCCCTTCCTTCCAGACACTGCCAGATTGTAGCTTCTGTTCTCACACAGTCAGTTCTCTCTCTAGCTCACCTGTTTCCAGCTCTGTTTTTTGCACTTTCTCCTGGTTAACCCCTGTTTCTCTGCCACAGTTCTCCCGGCCTGACTCCAGCCACCAGCTCCAGCCCTAGCTCTCCAGCACTACTCCTCGGACCCCTCCTGCCTGTCTGCTCTAGCCTGCTTCCACTCAGCCCCCTGGACTTGCCCCGTTGCTCTCTCCCATGCCAGCCAGTTTCCCTTCCCGGATCACGGTCCTAACACCCTACTGGTTTCTCCGCAAATAAATCTTCTTTTACTTACACTGTCTCCGCGCCTGTGTCCTCCAGACCCCAACCGTTACACTTATATAAAGTAAAAATGCAATTAAGATTTCAACTCTTGCTTTAGCCAATATCTCGATTTTTGGTTTATAAATATATGCAAATGTGTGCATACTTTGTGAAATATGCTACATTTGCATAGGGGAGAATGGGGTAATCTGAGCCACTTTTTACATTTGCTCCCCTCTAAGGGAGCCAAAATTATTTATCACTCAAATTTACACATTTCACTCTCACGGAGCCGAAAAGAGTCCGGTGCCCTCACACTTTCAACACACGGACATGCACTACATTGCTTCCTGATCATTTGAATCTCGCACGCCTGGCACGAGCTAGAAAACAGCTTCACGACAGCTGGAGTCGTAAAAATACTACCGCTTTTATCCAAAGGGGACGCCAACGTGCTATTTTACTCGTAATGGCTTTAAGTTGACAGCAAGAAAATTTACTTTTACATGCAAAATACCTATTTTGGTAAAAAAAAACATTCTATCCACAGCACCATGAGGTCCTCTCTTTCAGGGCCATGGGGAAATGAGAGGGGCTTGAAAACATATATCTCACATGACCACAAATGTTTTCCGTTGCCTAGATACAGGGGGTGGCTCACATTACCCGATGCCTCAGATTCCCCCTTCTCCCCTATATATTAAAAAAAAATTGAAAAAAACTTCAATACAAAAAATCATTGTTGTAATGCCAGTAATCAACTGGCAAAGTTTCATGATGATATCTATAAGTTAAAACATTTCAATTTTACCCTCCTGTAGCTTTCCGGCAGGTAGTTGACCAGGTTGTCCACCCAGGTTGTGATCCTTGAAGGTCCTAGATATCATTTCTGGTGAACAACCCCTGTCCAAAAAATCAATTTGCCCCCTAGGTATCCTCTTTTTTGTAACAGTAGCTGCTCTTTTTAAAACAGTAACTACTCTTTTTTGGAAGAGTAACTACTCTTTTTTGTGTACCTTATTGTAAAGTGTTACCGGAAGATCATTGAGGTCATCATTACAACAGAAATGTTCTACTATTAATATACAAAGAGGAGAACTACTTGTGAATGCCCTGGACCCTCTCATTATCCTCCCCATTATCCAGTATCCTCACATCATCCGTAACATGTGTCTTGTTTTCATGTTTTGTCCAGATAATTGAAAATGCTGAGGACGGCTAACCAAACTTACCCCATTTTAAGAAACTATTAACCCCATTAAGGGACTATTAAGCACCGGCAAACCATTTGTATTACAGTCTTTGCAGATTTTAATGCTACATTTTCTTTAGCTCCAAAATCCTATAAAACAACAATAGCCAGTATAAAACCAAATCACTTAACGTCCACACCCTCTATATGCTGTAATTGGCCTGCTGTATGGAAGTTAGAGAGGGTTCTTTTCTTTTGGTGTATACAATGGAGCGCATCATTATTGAGTGTCTTCTAGGAGATACTGCCTGAAAATGATACATTGTTCCAACTTGGTCTAACAAGGTAAATAACCTTCCTTCACTCACTCCTCTGTGCACACTTGTTAAGTCTCTCATTAGGTCCCCTAGTGGAAATCAATGTTTGTCTGGGATCCCTTGAGCCCAACTCAAGTCCATTGAGTGGTAGAAATATTTAGTAATGGTAATTCATGCAGTGAAAAACTGATAAAGTATAGGGCTTAACACTTTGCACACTGCCATAGTTCTAGTTGTTTTGATTGCACTGGTGCAAAATTTAGATTTTGGATTACAAATTCATACAATTGATAAGTATGTATGTTTATAAGTTTGCAAGTAAACACTAAAATATCGTTAAGTACCCTTAAGCCTGGGGTAAAAAATTACCAGGCCAATTAGAACTGCGTTCTGACCTAACCTTTGTCCCTTATAGTGGAAGGCAGCTTCTGATGACCAGCCATATCTCAAGAGCTTTTCGTTGAATCATGTTGACGTCAACAAATACAAGAATCAATCAGGGGCTGCCTTCCACTTACAGACAGAAAGTGGGGAGGGTCCGGTCTGACTGGAGGCTAGATTGACGACTACATGAACTAATCAGGGGCTGCCTTTTACTAATGGACGGAAAGTGGGAAGGGCTCGGCCTGACTTTAGGATATAAAATAACATGCACAGACAGGGCATCATATTTTTCTCAGTGGGAACATTGTGTTTTTTTCTCTATTTTTCTCTTTAACATTTACTAGTTTACACTAAACAGAAAATCATTAGTTCTGCAGGTATTCCCTCTTATATCAAATTTTTTCAAATGCTGACCCGATGAAGATGCTTAATAAAACATTTTCATGGTCACATGAATGTGTGGACACAATCTCATCAAACCATCCAATAGTTGTTAAGATTGTCTCATGGGCTGAGGGGGACTCACACTGGGAGCTTATGTGTCTGTGTGGGGGTGTGTGTGAGATAAACTAATGCACATGTCAGCCACCGTGCTGTTTGTGCACTCTGCCGTTTAGTGAAAGTGACATTTCCTCTGGCATGGCCCCTCTGCTGCTGCATTGTTCTACTTAGAAATTCCTGCTGGACTCCTGTCAGCAGTCCAACTCAATCATCAGCTATCAAATCTCTTGATGGTATAAATATACAGTACATCTGCACTGTGGCGGCGCTCTTCATCTGTCAAGTCACTGTTAGTCATCACCGGATCAAGAGCGCTGTGTGTTTGATTAGAAAAAAATCAATGTGTGCACACGGCAGAGGCTTTTCTCTGTGGGCTCAACGTGTATTGAACAGAGGAACTTCATGACAAAGACATCTTCAGCAGCAAATATATCTCCTCTTCTGTTTCACTCTAACACAGTCAGACAGAACTGTCAAAAATTCAAAAGCTATTTTCTGCATTACATAGCACTCCAGTCAAGGTTCTTTTGTTAAAGTATCTCCAGTTATCCTCTTCTTTGTGTCATAAAAACATGACATGTCGGCATTACTAAAGGAAGTTAATAGATTTTGGACTACAGTAACTGTCTCAATAGATGGCCAGCCTTGACTCTGAGCTTTGCTGACGTAGAAACTCTGTAGAGGAGGAAGCTCGCAGCCCAGCACAGTGAGGTTTCAGTGAAAGATGAATCTGTATTTTTGTGTAAGATTCCCGGTGGAAAAATGGAAGAAGTTGACAACCGGTGAAGGTCTGGGCTGTGATAGGATAAGAGTTGTCCAGAGGTCCAATGACTCCCTGGACTTTTGATAGGCATCGCTGCACACAGCTAACACCACTCACATACAAATCAACTGGTTTGCAAAAAGCAAGAGTATCTACTTACAGACCCATGGGGGAGCGGAGCTCCATTGTAGAACTGGAAATACGTCACATTCACTTGAATAAGGAAGTAACAACATACAAAAAAGTTTGATTTATATTGTTTTTGCAATAAGGGCCAGGCATCACAGCTGGGTGGTTAGTGTTAGGGTAAGGGGACAGGGAGAGGTTAGAACCGCGACTTTACTTATCCAGTAGGTGGCGGTAATGCAACTACTGAGGATGCCAACCGCCATAAAACACCAACAAAGAAGAAGAAGAACTGTGACGTATTTCTATTCTACAGTGGAGCCTCCACTCCCCCATAGGTCTGCAAATAGATCCCTCTTGCCAAAAGACACACACAGCGCTGTTCACTGAACTATTTACAGTGGGACATCTCAACGGATACTTATTGCTGATCCCACTAGCGAGGACACGGCAGAGTAAATCAACTTTGTTTAAGGGGGATCTTGTTCAAAAACTCCTCCTCTTCCACGCTGCACTGTTTAATGCTCGAATCAGAGCGGGAGTCAATAGAAAGTGTGTGTGTGTGCAGCGTCAATAGTATCTAGTTCATGCACTGTATATCAGTCTCCGTTTACGAGCATTTCCGGTTTGCGTAACAAGCCGTTACCTTGCGTGATGACTCGCCGCTCCTGTGCTGCCTAGCAACCCTGATTGCTGCCAACGGAAACAGCCTTGTCAACGGAGGAAAAAAGAAAAAGAAGTTGCCTACCAGACGAAAAGAAAAAAAAGTACAAGAAAAAAAGAAAGGAAGATAAAAGTTAAGAAGATGGAGCAACACGTTGCTGTTTTTTTATTTTTTATTATATTTTATGCCATCTCTGAAAAAAACGCAATGAATCTTGGGATATGTTGGGCCGTGAAGGATCCATCTGTTGCAGCCTTCAAAACCGTGAAACGAAGGCTGCATTTCTCTGCCGCATATGAAGGAGCCTTGCAAATCGTTGCAAATGGAACAAGCCTTTGCGCGCCGCTATGACACAATCGGTGTTCAAATGCAGCCTTCGTAGACCGCAACCCCTGAATTGAGATCCAGCTATAGCTTGTGACAATAGGTCCTTCACGGAGACAGCTGCCCCTCATATTGCCTGATTTTATTACATTTTATTGAAATGTCTGACGGTGGTGACAAAAAGTGTCCCCCCACTTAGAAACCATATAGAACATGAATGTGTTGTAGAAAACATTTTTTTATTGATATGTGAGATTATTTAGTGTTGCCTTTGATGAAAAAGGCTCTTTTAATCACTAAAGTACATTTTTAATAGGTTTTATTGCATATGAAAGATTGAAACCTTCTTTGAGGTCACACTGTTTTTGACGTCATGATAAGATAACAAGTGTCATAAATTTGACATAATAATAATAAAATTAAATTTAAGGGTATAATTGTGCTCCAGACATTCTATTCTTAATCCCTAATAACATCTACAATTTTAAATATTTTAATTTTTAAAGATAACAGCAGTTACATTTTGTCCCAGCCTTTTGTCCCGGTTCTCAAGAATCACTGAAATACAAGAATTCAGATTCAGATTCAGATTCAGAAGACTTTATTTGCCATGACATGTGAACATGTATGGAATTTGATTTGGTACAGTGGAGTTTACAATAGGACAAGTGCAAGACAGGACAAGACAGTGCAAACCAACATATATAGTGCAAAAATGAGTAAATAATAAATTATATAATCATATAATCAATAAGAAGTGCCAACGTGCCAAGAGATCAAGTATATGTACAACAGACCATTTGGTTACTGAGGGGGGGGGGGGAGGGCAGAGCATTTAATAGTCGGATGGCCGTGGGGAAGAAGCTGTGCAAATGTCTGGTTTTGAGAGTCCTTATTGACCGCAACCTCCTGCCTGAAGGGAGCGGGGCGAAGAGACCGTGGCCTGGGTGTGCGGGGTCAGCCATGATCTTTCTGGCCCTCCCCAGAGCCCTGCTGTTAAACAGGGCCCCAAGGGGGGCAAGGGGCAGCCAATCACCTTCTCCGCCGAGCGTATCACCCGCTGCAGCTTGGCCTTATCCTTGGCTGCTGCAGCGGGGAACCAGATGATGATGGCAGAGGTGATGATGGACTCAATGATGGCCGTGTAGAAGTTCACCAGCATGGATTTAGGCAGCTTGAATTTCCTGAGCTGCCTCAGGAAAAACAACCGCGAGAAACTCTGCTGCACACAGGCATACAAAATAATTAGCCTGAATATGTGTGCGGTCCTTAATGTTATGTCAGGCATCAGTAGGTGTGCATGTAACAGATTGATTTTTATTGAATTCATATCTATTGTTGTAATATTGTAAGCACAATAAGCAATTCAGCTTTTTAAGAGAATTTACCCGTAAATAGTTCGTAGCCATTATGTTTAAAAAGTCCTGTAAAACATGTCCTGTAAAAAGAGGTTAAAATGTTGTAAAACTGTTTAAAAACGTGTGTTTGCTGAAAAACCCGTTCAGATCATTTATTGTAGCAAGCCTCTATACCCTGATTGTCCTCTGGTCTCAGGATGACCTATATTTGTGCGATCTGGCTGGCCCCTCCCACCTCTCTGCCGGGCTTTCTTTATATGTCCATCGGGCTCTCCCACCGTCTCTGCCGTGCTCTCGCGATACTAGAGAGACACTGCGTGACTGCGAACACAGTGTTTACCCGGAGCTAAGCTATAGCTGATTGCTTGTCCCAAAGCTAATAGCTATACACCAGTCAGGCAAAACTACCAATAAAAACTATTAATTTAGTTTCACCGTTTAAAAAAAAGCACAGGCAGCTTCCTATCCGTTGTGTGTAAAAACGAGGCATTAATAGACTGCTGTGGTTAAGATAAATTAGTGGAGTATGAGCAAAAGCATTCTGTGTTGGTGTATGTAACATTCAGGCTGTACTAAGGGCATCTTTTCGCTTAGCGGGGAAAACAACATGGCTGTCGCTCGGAAAATGTTCCATCGAATCTCGGGGCCATGGACCAATAAGAAATGGGGGGGTGGGGTTATCATAGACTAGTGCACGGTGAACGTTTCTGGGGGGGAAGCATGGACATATAAAGAAAATATGGGGATGTGGCTGTGCCGACTATTACGTAATAGTCAGCGAGAATTCTGACTGGAGTATATTGGGGGGAGGGGTGGGGGTTTCAGAAAGGGGGAGGTGAGAAAAGGAGAGATTGCTATTTTTTTAATATTTTGGCAGTCTCTAGGCACACCGTGGACCCATGGATATGTTAGAACCCATTTAAAAAGTGCATTTAGCATAATATGTGACCTTTAAGATACATTTTGAGTACCTGCGATCGATTAGCTATGCCTACCACTTCCAGAAGGGGGAGCTCTCCGCCACGATGCCTCATTCTTGTCGGAGCAATGACAGAGAGGGCACCCGTGTCAAGCGTGATTATTTACTTATCCCCTTTTCAGTTATGAATATGAATATTAATTAGCCTGGCTCCGCCCGCCCGCCTACTTCCGGCCAAATTTCATTTTCCCTTCAGTAGTCAGTCTGGGTTTACAGCGCATTTCACAGATTCTCCGGAGAATCTACAGCCGTCCAATCAGCGAACAGAGGGAGTGGGCAGATCCAATCATTTTAAAACTTCAACAGACACCCGCCTCCAAGTGAGTGAACGTTTGCCAATTACAGCACTTCCAGACCTTCTGTACAAATGAAATGAAGTACGATGGTCTGGTAGCACCAGGCTAAATATTAATGGTATTAAACTCTAGAATATGTTTGCTAATATGTTTTGTTTGTATTTTGTTAACATTGTGACCGAATTTAGAGGTTAACAGCATTGTTAAAAGCCTTGTGATAAATTGCTGTATTGATTAGTGTAAAGTCCGTTAAACTGCTATTCAGCCATGTCCAGTAGAGTGCGCCATGAGACCATGTTTGAGTTTGGTTAAAGTAAAACACACATGGTGCATATATTATTTTGTAAGCTCAGTGTGTATTTAGGAATGATTGATTTGTTTCCTCTATACAATGTAGCCTCTGTGTCAAGCGTTATTATTCACTTCTCCCCTTTGCAGGGTGTTACACACACTGGACGCACAGAAGGAAGCCAAACAGGAGCCACTAATGTTCAACCAGGTTTATTTGCAGAGGCTTTAATAAGATATTTGTTATTTTGTTCTTCTTCTCATGTCCTGCCATATTCTTTAATGTTGTCAGTCCTTGTTTTCCCCACAGCATTTATTTTCTCACAGATACTCTCCTATATCACGTTTCATTGAGTAATATTAATTGGCTCTAGCTCACCAGTGAATGTGTTTTCCTCTTCCTATAACACCTCTAATTCCATGGCATTACATTTCTCTTTGCGCTTGCTGTCACTCTCTATCCAAACACAGAAACCAGTAACACACGCTAAACCCTCATTTAGATCTACTTCCTCTAACATGATTGCAACCGTTGTCATTTGCACATTTAATCACACGCAGAACGCCCACAAACCAGAAAGTGCAATGTTTAGAATGCTCACGCAGTTCAGCACTCTTTATTTTGGATCTTCGTAGATCAACCCCAGAGTGAAATGAGGTGTGTGTGCGTGTGTGTGTGTGCGTGCATGAGAGAGAGAGAGAGAGAGATGAGGAGGCGGAGAGATGAGAGGCGAGGGAGGGAGCAATGTGAACAGGGAGGCTGGAAAAGAAGCCACACTTTGTATATAGGCTTCCAGCAGATCAGAGGAACTCCTAAGTGTTGGATGAGGGAGACTACACTGTGGGGCTTGATTTACCTATGGTCAGATTGGACACAAGAGACGGATGGACAGCAGGCCCTTGGCTGACACCAACATGACCTCTTCATCAGCCTATTTACCCTCAGACTCTGTTGTTACAGGACCTATGACTGACCATTGGGACTGAAATCCAGCAGAAATTGGAGGGAGTTGACTCATACACTGGGATACTATATGCAGTTGGCACCATGGATATATACAAATGTTTGAGCTTACTTTCCTTCACTCTTCCTTTACAAGGTAAACCCGATCCCTGTCTGTCAGTTACAACTGCCTGTCTTTTTTTCTCCCCATCAATATCAGAGACCTTGCAAAAAATGTTTAGGTGGGAGAAAAATGCAATATCAGAGAAAAGGGTTTCAAAAGGCTAATGTATCTTTAATGGGTGATCAGAGGAAGGTGTTTCAACTTAACTCTGACATCACAAATTGTATATTATTGAAATTCATTCCCGGGGCGAAATTATTGCTGTCACCTAGCACTAAAGCAGTTGATGCCTTGGTTTACTCATTCAGTGGTTGTAAGAAGTGTATCTGTTGAGCAGTGCACTACTTAAAAAAGGATTGCCTGCTAAGAATTGACATTGTTGAATCTCATTAGTCGAAACTTGCCTATAGTCGACTAATCGTTAAATCATGTTTTTTTTCCTGCTCCTTGATCAAGGTACAAACACAGTTTGTATTGTTGAATTGGCAAAATTATTTATTACATTTTTATTAACAATATAATAGGTTGATATTTGTACCACGATAGACCAAGTATCATGAATTATTTGTCAAAACAAAGCAATTCCATGTTAAATCAGATATTCAGAACCCCCATGTAGCCGGAATAGAACAATCCTTGTTTCATCATAGCTGCATTTTGCGACTGTGAGATTGGCAGTGGAATTTGGGTCCACCGGTCGAATAGTCGACTATTGTCACCCCTTGTGCCTGTACTTTCCCATGATGCCATGATTATAAGAATATGAAAGGGATGGTATTGCGGTTTTCCTATAACTGTTAATAGTTCTTGCTTTTTAATTTTTTTAAACATATTACTATATAATTCAGCTGACCTGGCTACCACAATCTTTTCCATACAGTCCCAGTTGAATCTCCATTCCCATTGAAACAGCAAGGATTTTATTCGATTTTTTCCTGAAGGCTAATCTGACTAAATGAGCCAACCTCAATGACAAAAATAAACTAATGGATGTTTTCATGGGATAAGGAAGTGGAACGCTTCCGCTGGTGACAAGATCTATCTGCATGATTCAGGGGCAGGGCCTCAAAATGGACATTAACTTGTTTGCAAACATATTTTATATTTATTGTTTCCTGTCCTTTATTTGTGAAATAGATGTGAAATAATAAGTTTTTGCGTATTTGTAATATATATTTGTTGTTTGGCTGGATTGATGCTGTTTGAGGGTTTGAGTTGTAGACCTTTTTATATTCCTTAGTTTTTTTGTATTGTTCTTCATAGGCCATTGATCAAATGAGGAACTCATGGGTCCAGTAGCTCTGACAAACAAACAAAGCAGGGTGAAACCGCTTGTGCTTGTGAATCCGTGTATCTTCCGTTCTGTCCGTTTTGAAATCAAAACACAAAAAACTAAAAAGTGACCTGTTTGTTTTAATAATCAACCTTTCATCTACATTATATATTGTACAAAAATCACACTTTTCTCTCTTTATAAACACAGTTCATGACCAGGATATCACGTATGAAAATAATGGCCTAAATGTTGATTTTGAAAAATACATTTTGCCAACTTAGCCATTAGGCCTTGCCTTGGATCCCTGACTACCAGGGGACCCATAATCATATAATACAATTATGATTATGATTTTTTTTACTCTTTTTTTTTTACTCTTTTTTTTTTACTCCGTTCTGTGGGAAACCCAGTGCGTAAATGTGCAACACCGCTACGTGCCCACATGTGCGTCTCTGTGTACAAATGAAACGATCGATCGCTGCTTAGGCCTATTTGAAAAAAAAAAGATCGAGGAGAAGACAGCAGGCTCAACACATTTTTAGCTTAACACCTTACAGTGTCACAAACAATGACAGTAAGGAACACAGAACCTGCCGGGGCTGTTGCGTGTTTTTGTTTGTGTGTGTGTGTGTGTGTCCATATTTGTTGAGGAAAGAAGAAACTTGTCTGGCTATTGTCCAAGGTAATTAATTATCTGAATTGGGCTAGGCTATTTGTAAAATAAAGCACTTGATGGTAGGACAGACAGTGAGCATAGTCAGCCGCGGGGACTTACTTATTATCGGGGGTAAAGCTATCTTTGAGCTTCAGCCTGCCAAAATATCTTTCACCAACATTAAACATTAAACATTTGGTGGTTTGTCCAGTTTTGATGTGGATGGTTCATATGATGAGCTGTTGATGTGGATCTAGCGACCAACAGTAGATGTTTCTGTCGATGTTTAGATCATGTCTCGTTTCCTCTGAGCAGCACAGTTTGGTTCGGCGTGGTTACCCTACTAGATCTGCCTGTGTTTCCACTAGTCTACTGACAGTAGTCAGGATTTATGCCGGACGGAGATAGCCACGGCCAAGGAAAATGGCCCTCTCGTGTCATTGTGCAGCCCGCTGATTATTCAATTATTATTTTGAATTTCACAAATAAAAATGCAACTTTTTTACATTTTCTGTTTGTCTCATTTCCCATTTGCTTTCTGTTAAGGAGACATATAAAATAAAAAAAATGTCAATCAATTCATGTTTTACAGGCATATTTTGAATAAACAGTCAGTTTTTAATTTGTTTAATTAAAAATGTAATATATGTATTTTTTTGGTTTTTCATCTTTTGTTTTCCAAATGGATATGGATTGAACGAAAAAGATACACGGATTCTTGTGCTTTGCAAAACTGGATAATACCAGCACAAAAATATTAATAGAAGTGATATAAGACAAAAAAAAATTTTTATCAGATTTAAGTTACTTTTTTTGGTTGATTCACATTATTTATCTTGCTTGATTTTGAATGTTTGCACAAATCTGCTCAACTATAGACTATACCGTGGAGCTTTATTGTTGGATGGTCTCTGTTTAAATGCATTTGTGGTTGTTGTGAATGTATTGTGTTGGTGGATAATGGAGGGAAGGCTTGGTTAGTGAGTTAATGCGTCTGTATAATTCCATGTGGGTCATTGACACTATTAATTAATAAAATAAAATAATAATTAATTAATTAATTAATTAATCAATCAATTCATTCATTCATTTAACTTGACGTCATTGTAAATGAGGGGCACCCCTCAATTGGTCTCTCGAGGATAAATACAAGTTAAATGAAAAATTCAGTAATAGTGGTTGGCCAACAATTCAAAGCATCCTGGATAACGATAATAAAGTAAGTCGAGTAACTATAAGACCATCAACTCAAATGTCATGTGTTGTTACGAAAATGTTTCTCCATCGTTGGCTGCTAACAGCAAATAGTGTACAGGATCTATAGTGTCATGTAAAGCACACCCATTCCAAACCCATTCCATGATTACCTTCTCTCTCGCACACATTACTGCTTTGACCCATTGTCCATTGTCAAAGTCATGGCACCCTGCGAGCCCCCCCCCCCCCCCCCCCCATCCAAACCTATTAGTTGCCAGGCTGCTTTAGAATCTACTGGAGCGTCCCTTTGCATTCCACATTCACTCTGAGCTGATGTGATCTTTTCTTTATCTTTCTTTTGTCGTTTTTTTCTCGTTTGAAAAGGTAGAGGCATTTCAAGGTTATTGGACATCTGGACATGACAACGGATTCAGCCGTAAAAAAAAGGGAAGAGAAGACGTAGACGGAGAAAAAAAGAAACTGTATCCATTTAATAAGATATTGATCCCAGACAGAGCCTTTAAAAATTGAGGATGCCAGTTTTCAAGCAACTGAAGGACAAGCCATCAGCTGTGATTGAGTGGGTGGTAGGACCGGAGAGGAAAGCCTGCAGCATGACACCAATACCTGTGTACCTGTTTTAAGAGGACAAGATATATAGGTAGTTTCACCTTCTGTGCAATCACATGACTGAAGTTTTAACGAGGTCGTAAAAAACACCTTCGAGCTCCCGCATAATTAACATGTTGTACAATAAACAATATGCCCCACAGACAAGAAGAAAGACATTGAAAAATGCAGTAGGTCTTGTGTCAGGCATATTAATATAAAAGTGATGATGTATTGCTGTGCCATTGAATTTCCGATACTGATACATACACCATATCTAGAATAGAAAAGGCCTAATTTAATCTGAACAAAATCCCATTTGGATTGCAATACAAAGGACATAGTACTGTGAGAGCCTTGGTACGTTCACCTCTCTTTAATTGTTCCCAGTCCTCGTTAGGTCATCCTCAGTGTTGTGTGTGTGTGTGTGTGTGTGTGTGTGTGTGTGTTCTTCCATTACAGTGGCAGACAGAGGAAGGCATGAGATGTCTGGACAGATCGCTCTCCATCAGACACAATGGATGTCCTCACATTCAGATTCATCCTTTCTCATTTTCCGCCTCCTCCCCCCATCCTCCCCCACCCTGTTTGTCTCGTCTCTCAGATACATCTCGTCTCATGTAACCATACGCCACCTGTATAATAGAGGTCACCCTCCTTTTAGATTAGACTGTATGTACAATCATTCCGTTAGCATGGCTGCTCCGGATAATCCACAATAGGTGTAATGTATTGTAGACAGTAGAGAATAATTTTAAGGGAGCCATAGTACGGAACTTTTTCATATAAATAAATGTTGGTTACATTCAAGCCATCAGCAAAGGAATCGACACACAATTGATAAAGCCTATCAGCTCCACAAAACTCTCTCTGTATTTCTCACTGGCCAGAGTATACAAACCTGGACATACAGCAGAGGGGATACAATTCATGATCACCAAAGGCTTACCTAATTAAGATGCACCAAAAGTGTTGTTCTAATTACTCAGTATTCCTCAAGGAGGCCACTTAAGTTTCATTCTATAGCTTTACCTTTATGCATTTGGAACTATGGTTTCTACTTCATACATTGATGTGCAGTTCAAACAGTTCTAGCTGGTGATATATGGGTGGATGACATATAGGCCTAGCCTGGAAATCCAGACCTGCCGCTAGGCGCTGGCAAATTAAATTTGCTGCGCCTGTTGGTCTGGACACTCTCCATTGAAGCTCATTTAATAAGTCAAGAAATCCTGAGCTACCAATCAAATCGTTCTTTCTGATATGGGCGGAGTTGGAAAGGTCTATTGGTCGTGGCCAGACCCTACATCGTTCTAGATATGGGTCTGGATTTCCAGGCTAATATAAGCCCGAAAAAAAAGGTTCAAAATAATTATTCAAATATTTGACATGAGAATTATTGAGACCACATACATTTCTCAAAATGTATGTGGTATTTTAGATTTGTAATTGAAATATGTATTTATTCACCAATTTGTTGAGTCTGTGCTTTAAATTGTCATATGGTGTGTGACATGAACATCTTTGTATTTAAATTAAAATACATATATACTTTTCTTATGTATACTGGTTTTATCACAATTCTTCATCTTATCTTTATTGATATTCAGCATTTCCTTGTACCAAAACATTACATTTTGCATTATTTGTCTTAACGCCTCGTTTCGACATACGTTTGTCACTCGTGTCCGTTTTACGGAAGGTGTTTCTAGTGTCCAACGGAAGGAAATCTCAAGAGAGTCTGGGCGTCCGTGTCTCTGGCGATGCCACAGCGATCGCGGGCACTCTCCCTTGTGTCATTAAACTAATAAATATGACTGTATTTCATATCAAAAGGACACAGATGGTGACTGTAATTAATATCAAACTGATAAAAGAACAATCCGACTGTATACAGTGTATCACATATATAAAGTATTTAATATTTTAGCAGAATAACATTCACTCTGATTCACAAAGTGTTCAAACTATATGAACTTTTTTTTTTTTAAAGATTTTTTTTGGCATTTTTATGCTTTTATTGATAGTGTAGAGCAGTGCTTCTCAAATGGTGGGGCGCGCCCAGTTGTCAGGGGGGGCGCGGGCTGCCTTGATTTCCAACTGACCAAAGTTTTTTTGTAAGTGCTAGCAAGCGTGATGTGTGCTTGTGTATGGTCATATCCGCGCGAAAGGCCGCGATTTGCAGTAAATAAATGTCCACATGTGTATCTGTAGGCTATTTAAAAAGAAATCAAGCAAGTAGACTAATAATAACATTAATGAATTATTGGTTATTGCATCACAGAAGGACTATTGGCCTATAATAATAGAAAACACCACCTTAACTATGTTTACAGTTTAAAAATGTTTTGAAAGAAATGCAAACCCTAGTGAATCATTTGCTCTTGTTTCTCTGTCTTGAGATTCACACAGACTGAGCAGTCTTGTTTACATGTTACAAATTGAGCTAATAACCTGAACTTTGAATTTTTTTGCTGCAGAAGTTATCTCAGCTAATTTGTTATCTAATTTGATAATAAGGTGATTGTATGCAGAATGCTCGTGCCAGAAACTCATACAGTGGTTTTGTACAGATAAATAAATAAATATTAACAGGCTCTCAATAGTATTTCAATTTAGGGGGGGGGGGGGCGCGAAAAAAATTCTGTCCCCTAGGGGGGGCATGATAGAAAATAATTGAGAACCACTGGTGTAGAGACAGAGTTGAAATGGGGCAGAGAGGGGAATGACATGCAGAGAACGACCGCGGGCCGGAATCGAACCCGGGTCCGCTGCTGGCCGAGGCCCATGGGGGGGACGCCCTACCAACTGAGCTAAGGGCGCCCCCGAACAAGTACTTTTTAATCATCTAACTGACTTGACAATCAACATTAACTGAGTGGAAGGACATCGCATATAAGCTAACCTAGCAAAACTTCCTCTTCGTAATCCACGTAAAAAGTTAAATTATTTGAACGTATATAATACGGATACCGGACAGAAACAGGACAGAAATAATACGGATGGGAGGAGTTTCGGAGGCAAACGGACATTACGGAGAATCACATAGGAATGAGTGGACTTTCGGTCGGATCCAGTTGGATCGCATACGAGAATGTACGTATGTGGAAACGAGCTATTTATTTATGTTAATATAAGTGTTAAATCGCTCTTTATTCATACAGTGATCACTTAAATAGTGTGCGCGTTTCATAAAGCCGATCTTTCAGTCACCCGCTCTGCATGTAATCGGCAAATAAACTTTTCGGGGATCCCGCTACAAACCAGCACCCGTCTCACTGCGGTGCACGCACAGAGCGACAGATCGGTGAATGTTAAGCGCCTACAATGGCGGAGTAGGTAAAAATCCTTCCCAATGTCTGTTTTGATGGTTTTTATCATGTTTTATCACACTTACTTATCTGAGATGATGCTAGATAATTTGCTGTTTGAAGCCGCAGTGCATTAATGTGGTGACGTGGGGAGAGGGAGGGGACTGCTAAGCTGCAGTCAGTGACAGGATGTTAGCTAAACTGACCATTCCGCTTACTGAACCTTTAATCATCGCCCAATTTAAGACAAGTGATGATAGACCAAAAAAAAAAAAAAAAAGACAAAACATACATTTAAATGATTTATTAGCTATAAAATACAAGTCTTAACTACGTAAAGTCTTAACTCAGGTGAATAATCATTTTATGTGTAAGAAAATACTAGGGCTGTCAAGTGATTAAAATGTTTTATCTAATTAATTACAGGCTCTGTGATTAATTAATCTAAATTAATCGCATACTTTTATGACAATTTCATGCCTGTTTATAAACAGCTGTATAGCCTACTGCAGTTTGTTTCTCTCTCTCTCTCTCACTCTCCGTCTCTCGTAACTTCTGTTTCCTCCCCTCAGTCAGGTTTCTACATGAAGTAAAATTAGGAACTAGCGCAGAATTTTCTCAAAAAAACAAGCAGACTAAATGACGACTTTCCATCTCCCACAACTGAGCCGATTCATTGACCATCGTCGTACTCATAGGCAAAAATATTGACACACACACGGGGCGGGTGTCCGTTTATGCGGGAGACGAGACAGCTAGGAAGATTGAGAGATACTGTTTTGAACCTACAATGTTGCACCCACTAAATCAATAATGCACAGACACTGCGGAGAATAAAGTAAGATGTCTTCCTACCTTCATGCTTATTTGCCCGAAGCATCCCATACAACCGTCCATAGAGCCCTCGGCCCCTTTCCCCTGCTTCTCTCTTTACTTTTCTCCCTTTTACCCGTGCGGGCCGTGTAAGCAATTGGCTACAGGTGCAGCTCCGCACCACTTTTGCACCGGGTCAAAGGGCATTATAGAAGTGTGATTAATCTGCGTTAATTTTTTTAATCGCGTTAATTTTTCTGTGATTAATTGATCGAAATTAACGCGTTAATTTGACAGCCCTAGAAAATACACTTCATATCATATAATGTGACCAATAGATCATATTGTTTGACAAACAAAACCTGTCACACAATATGATATAGTGTCAGGCCATAGTTATGCAAGTTTGCTCTGTCATTTGAGCATGTAAAATGTTTGTTATGCATAACATACAGTATGTATAATTGTAGTAATGATAAAAAAGGGATTTGTCTTTGTCATTTAGTATAAAAGCGTCACACTAAAAGACGCTGAGAATGGATACTGAAGTGGGAGTGCTGTAAAGATTTGATTTATAGAAAAAAAGACAACAGCCAGCATGCCCTGGTCCTTCTGAGATGTTTTCTGTACTTATGGGCAGTGTTCGGAAAGCCATATTAACGTCCTACTCATACTCATTTTGACTTCAATTTGAGTATGTGACGGTTGGGTATGCGAGAAACAGAGCAAGTTGCTAGGCAACGACATTGTTTGGGGTCCGCGATCTGACAACTGTACGTGCAGTCGTTCATAAACTCTTACAATAGATAAGAGATGAAGATACATACCTAACAACATTAGAGTTACAAAGTGAAATGAGTGATGTGAGTCTGATAGTGGAGAGAGATCAGAACAGATCGCTGTTCCACACACCGCGGCTCGTCCAGCTCAACTCAGACAGCTGAGTGCTGTCTGATGAGCCGGACACAGAGCGTCCGAGGGATCCTCCGCCTCAAAACATAATTATAAAACAAGAGGTCTAAAACACAGATAATGAACACAGGACTGTAAAAATCTAGTTCAATGTCTAACCTGTAGAGGGCGGTTATACGCTAAATAGCGTCTAAACTGCCTGAATCTTACAAGAAGAAGAAGAAATTCTTCATTGCTTGAGTATACTTCAATTGAAAACGTTTCGACGCACCTCGCATACACAATCGATCTTTGAGTAGACAGTATGCAGTATATAGATGGTGAGTATGTAGGATGTAGGACGCTAGTATGGCTTTCCGAACACAGCCCTAGATCGAAATGGGACCTCTCCACCCAAAAGGTGTCCAAACAATTGCACGTCAAAATATTACAATTTGGTGATTTCAGGGACAAAATCTATTTAATCATAGGTAACTCAAAATATTGTACTTAGACTTTGAAAGGAACCTACTCCCAAAAATACATCGCTGAGATCCTTCAGTACTTTAAAAAAAAAGCTTTTGTTTTTCTTAGTTTTATTCAAGTCTGAAATGTGTGAAATGTTGGGACAGTCAACCAATATGACCTTTTTCATGTTTGGTTAATAACCATGAAAATGACTGATAACATTAATGTGCATTGTGTTAACATAAAGCAACATGGTCTGAACAACATAGGACATTTTTTTGACTAATACATGTTTTTCTTAAATATGTGTTTGACGCTTGGAACAAAAAAAAAGCCATGTCATCCACCCATATATACAGCGGGTGAAATAAGTATTGAACACGTCACCATTTTCCTCAGTAAATATATTTCCAAAGGTCCTAATTTTCACCAGATGTTGGTAACAACCCAAGTATTCCACACATACAAAGGAACTAAAACAAATACGTTCAGAAATTAAGTTATATGTAATAATGTGAAATGACACAGGGAAAAAGTATTGAACACATGAAGAAAGGAGTGCCAATAAGGCATGGAAAGCCTAAACAACAAGTGAAATCTATCAGCAATTAAAAAGTAATCCAGCCCCTTGTCAGTGTAAATTTATATCAGCTGTTTCAGTCCCAACTGATGGCCTACAAAAAGATATCATTTCAAAGGTGTCACCCAAGACACATCTCATAAAAGCAAAGCGCTGTCCCAAGACCTTTGCATCCTAATTGTTGCAAAACATAAAGATGGCATTGGTTACAGGCACATTTCTAAGCTTCTGAAAGTTCCAGTGAGCACTGTTGGGGCCATAATACGGAAGTGGAAAGACTATCATTTCACCATAAATTTGCCTCGATCAGGTGCTCCTCGCAAGATTTCTGACAGAGGAGTGAAAAGAATAATCAGAAGAGTTGTCCAAGAGCCAAGGACAACTTGTGGAGAGCTTCAAAAAGACCTGGAATTAGCAGGTACTGTTGTCTCAAAGAAAACAGTAAGTAACTCCACCGCCATGGCCTGTATGCACGCTCACCACGCAAGACTCCATTGCTGAAAAAAAAGCATGTTGAAGCTCGTTTAAAGTTTGCTGCACAACATTTGGAAAAGCCAGTGAAATACTGGGAGAATATAGTGTGATCAGATGAGAGCAAAATTTAACTGTTTGGATGCCATAATGTACACCATGTTTGGAGGAAAAACACCATACCAACAGTGAAGTTTGGAGGTGGGAACATCATGGTGTAGGGCTGCTTTTCAGCAAATGGTACGGGCAAACTTCACATAATTGAAGGAAGGATGAATGGGCAAATGTACCGAGACATTCTCGACCAAAATCTGCTGCCATCTACCAGGATGATGAAGATGAAACGAGGGTGGACATTTCAGCAAGAGAATGATCCCAAACACACAGCCAAGGAAACTCTCAATTGGTTTCAAAGAAAGAAAATAAAGCTGCTAGAATGGCCCAGCCAATCACCTGACTTAAATCCCATTGAAAATCTATGGAAAGAACTGAAAATTAAGATTCACAGAAGAGGCCCACGGAACCTTCAATATTTGAAGACTGTTTGTGTGGAAGAATGGGCCAAAATCACACCAGAGCAATGCCTGCGACTAGTTTCTACAGGAGGCGTCTTGAAGCTGTCATTGCCAACAAAGGCTTTGGAATAAAGTATTAAATAAATATCAGTGAGCGTGTTCAATACTTTTTTCCTGTGTCATTTCACATTATTACACATAACTTAATTTCTGAACGTATTTGTTTTGGTTCCTTTGTATGTATGGAATACTTGGGTTGTTACCAACATCTGGTGAAAATGTCATCTTAATAGCACCTTTGGAAATATATTTACTGAGGAAAATGGTGACGTGTTCAATACTTATTTCACCTGCTGTATTTATACAGTAGTCACTGAAAAAATGAGCACAAAGCAGAAGCAATATTCACTGAAGCATGTGCATTACTGGGGAAACAAAGTATGTGTCTAAACTTTGATTCTCTCCCTTCAGTGTGTCTCCAAGTGGGACCTCATGCCCACGCTGAAGAGAGGCTGCTCCAGGATCTGTTCTCACATTACAACAAGCTCTCCCGGCCTGTGAAAAACACTACAGACACTGTGCTGGTCCACTTTGGACTGTCTATTGCTCAGCTTATTGATGTGGTGAGTAAACAATACAGCCTTGTCAAAATTCACTTTTACTTATCAATTTCACTTTCACAATTCCACTAAAATTGAATAGCTTTTTTTTCTGCAGCATATCCTCTGAAAAAATAAATAATTAGAAACAAAAATGGATACATTTATAATTTGTGGTTTTGTCTATCTCTTAAGGAGTTATGTTAGTAACACTAACTAACAGCTAGACAGCAGCCTGGTACACCAGAGGCAACACACTCAGCCGAACCCGGATTAGATCCTATCCATCTTAGAGAGATACATTTCAATATACAGATCACTTATCAGAGGAAATGAAACCACAGCTGAGATTTAATTATTTTCCCAAATTAAATTCTCTTGTCAAGTATGCTAACACTGGCAGTAAATCTGTCGTTATGATCCAGGCAGCTGCTCTCAGCAAAATTAATTTTATTCTCTATTCTCACTGTGGCATCTTGTGGAGCTTAAAATACAGGTTTCATTTTACTCAAATCATGTTGCAGGGTTTATTTTGACTAAGGGTAAACTGTTTTGTAACCCCTTAAACTGCCATTTTCTAGCCATGCAACGTTGCCTGGTGCAGTTTTATGATGGAATTGGTGATGGCAGGATTCTCCAGATTGTTGAAACACAATTAGCCGACAGTGCTTGCTCCAGATGCCTGCCAGGGAGTCAACTCTGGGGGAAAGTTGTCTTCTCCGGCCGTGTTTTCATCTGGGTATTAGATGTTGCTGGAAACGAGCTGGAGAGAGTAGCTTCCTAGCAGTGGCAGCAAGGCCGCATATGAACAACAGTCAGATTGTTTTTGCATGATGCACTACCTTATATGTTTTTCCTTGCGTATAAACACAATTCATTTGTCTCGGATGTGTACAGTACAACCCCAATTCTGAAAAAGTCGTTATGCTATGTGAATAAAAAAATAATGTGATAATTTCCCAATCCTTTTCGACATGCATTCAATAAATAACAGTATAAATACATAATTTAAACTGATAAACGTGAAATATTTTTTTAAATATACACAAGTTTGTTTCAAAAAAGTTGGGACAGGGGCATGTTTACCCTTTCTTTTAACAACACTGAGTAAGCGTTTGGGAACTGAGGACATTATTGTTGACATTTTCAACCGACAACGGTTTTTTGAAGTGTTCCATGACCCATGTAGTAAAATCCTTTATAAAATCATATAATTTTTTAATGCTGTGCCACCTGAGGTCATGGGCATAACATTTTAATTTTGGACCTTGCCCCTTACATGCAGAGATTTCTCCTGATTCTCAAAATATTTTAATTATATTATGGATTGTAGATCGTGTAAATCTTAAATCTTTGCAGGAATGTTGTCTTTAAACTGTTGGACTGTTTTCCCCTGCAGTTCTTCCCAAAGTGGTGAGCCTCACCCCATTATTGCTTGTGAAAAACCTTTACGGCATGCCCTTTTATATCCATTCATGATAATATCACCTGTTACCAGTTAACATGTTTATGTGAGCAATGTTCCAAACAGGTGTTTTTTTAACATTCCACAGCTTTTCAAATCTTTTAAACCCCCTGTTTTTTGAAACGTGTTGAAATTGTATATTTCTGTATATTTTACAAAAAACCATAAAGTTTATCAGTTTAACCATAAAGTTTATTCATGAACGAATGTAGCAGTATGGAAAATAAGTAACTAGAAAAAGTAGAACGCTTTTTTGATGAAGTCCAGACTGACATACAATTAATTTGGAAGAAGATTGATGTCATGTAATGTTTTCTTCTGTTTACATGCAATAAGGATGAGAAGAACCAGATGATGACCACCAATGTGTGGGTCAAGCAAGTATGTCATGATAACTGACACAACGAGTGCTCACGATCCATTTCAATATAAAGCGACAGTTAAAGAATATGATTAATTTTCATAGGAATGGAATGATTACAAACTCAGATGGAACCCAAAAGAGTACGAAAATGTCACCTCCATTCGTATTCCATCAGAAATAATCTGGAGACCGGACATTGTCCTCTACAACAAGTAAGGAACTGATTCAATCGCTTGTGAATCTTTCATGTGAAGAAACTCTGCAGATTGTGGGATCTTGAATGTTGCTATTTTCAAGGTAAAAAAATCATATAGCTACTAATGTTAAAGATTTTGTTAAATTAATTCAAACAGATGGGCAGCTGTTGTAGAGCCTAACATTGTGTCCTGTGCCAATGTCATGAAATAATTTAGCTAAGATAAATGTGAACAAGGTCAGCCTCAATGGATGTGGATACAAATAAAGTGTGGTACATTCTACCGCGATGCAATACATTAGGCTGAGAATTAGAAGATGAAATGTAAATGGATGCTTTTCAAAGGGCCTCAGATGAAAAGCTTCCAGTGTGAGAAGCTCACATAGTTGGAATGAAATAAATCTGAGGGAAATCAGCGTTTTTTAAGGCATTCAGTCAAGATGCTGAAATTATACAGAATTACTAAAATTGGTTTTGAGTGAAAAACAAAGATCAGTGAGATTTTGGATCTTAAACCATATTCTGTGATTTGTGTTCTCAGCTTTCTAGTCTTTGTAAAGTATTGAGCAAAATTATTATGAACAAACTGCCATAAACTGTATTTTTGCAACTATATTTTCATACTGGATCAGACAAAGGGGCTACATAAGCAGCATTGCTGATTTGTGTTTTGGCGTGTATGTTTCCCCTTGCATGGTTTTTACAAGGTTAAAACACAAAATTATATTTGGCAAGAAAGAGTCATTACAATAAAGTAATAACGTGTACTTATTGGAAGTCTGTGGTTTTAATGAGAATTAATATATTTATAGCTCTTTGTATTATGAGAAATGATAGCGCTGAGAGTGATTTTTTGCTAAGTTGTCCAATGAATATATTTGGAGGAAAGATTCACAATCCACTGGATTTAAGACTTTAACGGTCTAAACAGTTTTCTTAAGGAACATGACGCAAGAATTAAAATGAAACTTCTGAACAAGGCAAAAATAAATGCAATGTAGATTTTGAAACTGTTTCCACATTTCCTCTCACCTGTTCTTTTCTGTGAAGCGCTGACGGCGACTTTGCAGTGACTCACCTGACGAAGGCACACCTGTTCAGTGACGGCAGGATAAAGTGGATGCCCCCAGCCATCTACAAATCTTCCTGCAGTATCGATGTGACTTTTTTCCCTTTCGACCAGCAAAGCTGCAAGATGAAGTTTGGTTCTTGGACCTACGACCGCGCCAAGATCGACCTGATCAACGTGGCCAGTGATGTGGACCAGATGGACTACTGGGAGAGCGGCGAGTGGGTCATCGTCAATGCGGTGGGCAAGTACAATACCAAAAAATATTGAGTGCTGCTCGGAAATCTACGCAGACATCACTTACTTCTTCATCATCCGGAGGCTTCCATTGTTCTACACCATCAACCTCATCATTCCTTGCCTCCTCATCTCCTGTCTGACTGTGCTGGTCTTTTATCTGCCATCGCAATGTGGAGAGAAGATCACCCTGTGCATCTCTGTGTTGCTATCGCTAACGGTATTCCTCCTGCTGATCACGGAGATCATACCTTCTACATCTCTGGTCATTCCACTGATTGGTGAATACCTGCTGTTCACCATGGTCTTCGTCACGCTGTCTATCGTCATCACCATCTTTGTGTTGAACGTCCACCACAGATCCCCCCAGACTCACAGCATGCCTCACTGGGTGCGCAGAGTCTTCCTTGACCTGGTGCCCCGAGTCCTCTTCATGAAGCGTCCGCCGGGCACGGCCAAGCAGCACTGCAAGAAGCTGATTGAGATGATGCACCGTCCTACCACCATATCCGCTACTATGGGCAGCTCCCAGGCCTTCTGGACAGGCTTAGAGGCAGGGCTGAGACAGGTAGAGAATAGCATCCCAAGGACTCAATGCGACAGTCCAGGGATCCTGGTCTGCTCGCCTTCCCCATCCTCTTCCCCTCTGGAGGACCGCGACCAAGAAGATCACTCACTGAAAGCTAACCTTTACTGCCGTTCTACATCTGGTCATTATTCGGTTCTTTCAGAGAAACAACCCTTACGTGGACACAGCTCTGCAGCCTCATCTTCCTCCCAGTTGTCCTTACCCCCGACGCTGCCCATGGGCCCACTTCACAGCCCATCTAGGGTAGCTCCAGAGGCCCCCCTGGCTCCAAACGGACGCTCCCTCAGTGTAGAACAAATATGTGAGCAGCAGAAGGTGCTTCCTCAGAGAGCCGGGAGCCTGTGTCGCTCCCGCAGCTTCCAGCACTGCTATGTGCACGTTGAAGGGTCTGAAGGGATGGGGATGGCAGGGCGAGTGAACAGACAAGCCTCCAAAGATCACCTCACACAAACCCTCACAGCACAGTCCACTAAAGAAGCCAGGCTCCGACAGGATGCCATGGGTCCAACCGTTTCCCCTGCTATGCATCGCGCTATAGAGGGAGTTCAGTACATCGCCGATCATCTCAGGGCAGAGGAGGCAGATTTTTCAGTGAGTAGAAAGAAAATTCAAATGTTTTAATAAAAAGTAAAGCTGTTTTTAATAGAATAGTAGTTCCTAAATGTGTATGTAGTGCTCACATTTGGAAAACATGTCTCATAAGAGCTTCTTCCAACTCAATATTGCTTAAAGCAAGACAGCAGGATAACATTTAAAACATAAAGATATCATCATGCAACTTTGCCAGTTGATTGATGATAACGACATCGCTGTCGCGGTAGTGTTTAACTATACATTAACTGTATTACAGTGAAAAAAGCGTTAAGTGCGATATTTAACACTAAAGCGGACAGGTTTAAGGCGTTTGATGTCTGTGGAAAGGTTGTGAAGTTATCCCGGCAGTCACTGTTGAGGTTGTTGGAATGAGGAAGTAACATAGCAGCGAATCAAATCAGAAGGAGGCAGGTTTTTCTCAGGGATTATTTCATGCCCGTCCTCACTGCAGCCTCCAGTATGATGATATAAATATGATAACTTCTAAATATTTGGTCCAAAACACTTAAAAATCAAGGATGCATACCCTCGTGCCGCGCGCATGCCACATCTGGAATCTCAGGCCTATCTGACCAAAAGTCAGAGAGATATGTGAGCCACAGACAAACAGCCATTTCTTGCTTTATAGATAAATTAAATAATAATAATAAATAATAATATAATAATAATAATAAATAATAATTACATTTTTATTTATAATGCACTTTATATTCAAGAATCTCAAAGTGCTTAAAAAGGGGGGAACCTCAAAGAAAGTTTAGCCAAATGCTCTTTTAAAGAGATGTGTTTTGAGGTTCCGTTTAAAAAGAGCTGTAGTCTGTGGGGCCTCAGGTGGTCAGGGAGGGCGTTCCATAGTCTAGGGGCTGCAGCAGAAAAGGCCCGATCACCCATGGTGCACAGCTTTGTATGTCGGGTTTGGAGGGTGTGAGTGGATCCTGAACGGAGTGTACGTGAGGTTGTCGGGGGGTGAGGAGTTCCTGAAGGTAAAGGGGGGCATGTCCGTGAAGGCACTGATGGGTGAGGAGGGAGACCTTGTACTCAATTCTGAGTGAGACAGGGAGCCAGTGCAGTGATTTCAGGATGGGGGTGATGTGGTCGTGCTTGCGCACCCTCATCAGGATCCTGGCAGCACTGTTCTGAATGTACTGGAGCCTCTGGATGCTCTTGCCAGGGATCCCGATGAGGAGTGCATTGCAGTAGTCCAACCTGGAGGAAACAAAGGCATGGACGAGCTTCTCTGCATCTGCCAGGGTGAGTGTTTGACGGAGTTTGGCGATGTTCTTGAGGTGGTAGAATGCTGTCTTACAGAGGTGTTTGATGTGGGTGTCAAAATTTAGTTGAGGGTCCATTTTAACACCAAGGTTGGTGACAGATGTGGAAAGGGGGATGTTTTGGCCAGAGAAGGTGATATTGGTGATGGTGGGGGAGCGGAGCTGATGTGGCGTGCCAACAAGGATGGCTTCTGTTTTGGAGCTGTTTAGTTGTAGGAAGTTGAGCTTCATCCACGCCTCTATCTCCTCCAGGCAGGTGGTCAGTGTGGATGTTGGCAGAGGGGCAGAAGAAGTGGGGGTTGTCCTGATGTAGAGCTGTGAGTCATCGGCATAGCAGTGGTATGATAACCCATGCCTGCTAATGACACTGCCCAGGGGGAGCATGTAAAGTGAGAAAAGGGTGGGGCCCAACACCGAGCCCTGGGGGACACCGCAGGTGACGTTGTTGGTGATAGATAGATAAGATAGATAGATAGATAGATAGATAGATAGTATAGATAGATAGATAGATAGATAGATATAAAAATTATACAAAATTATCAGTTTAAATCATACATATAATAATATATCTTTATTTATATAGCACCTTTAAAAACAATGGTTTACAAAGTGCTTTAACAAAATACATACGAGCAAGTACAATCAAATAAATACAAACTAATAAAAAAAACACATACAAAAAGATAAATACACATACTCATATATACACACAACAAACCAAATGGGATTAATAAGTGCTAGAACATATTGACATAAGTTAACGTTTACTACAGCAAGTGAGCATCAGAGGTGACAATTTCAACTTTACCTCATGTTGCTTGATCATTTCCAACACTGCGTCTCAATTTTTAATAAATTACTGAAAATGTGTAATTAAGAAGCTGCTGCAGCATAACACTTTTAAGTACAAAGCACTAATTCACTTTAACTGCTGAGTCACTTGGAAAAAAAGAAAGATGTCTTTGAGGATTGGCAGAAAATTGAAAATTTGTACAATTATTCTAAAATAACTACCGGAAGTTATTGCATCCTATCACAAAACCCCTTGTCAATATAACAATGCACTTTAAATCTTTTGCAGGAAAAGGCATGTCTTTGATAATATGGGACTTCTGTAATTTGACCTTGAATTTTTTTATCAGAGAGACAAGCAAGGATTGAGTGACATTTAGGAGATAGCTGCCTCATAATGAAAAAATCAGCCATTCGAGAGAAACCAATCAAGGGTGAAAAGTGACAGGTGGTATACAGAGAGGACTGGTGTGTAATCTGAAATGTCCCTCTCCTCTGTGTTCCCTCTTGCTAGGTAAAGGAGGACTGGAAGTATGTGGCCATGGTCATCGACCGGATCTTTCTCTGGATGTTTGTACTGGTGTGCATACTGGGCTCTGTGGGACTATTTCTGCCTCCTTGGCTGGCTGGAATGATCTAAACTGTTTCAAAGGAAAGGGAGTCCAAGAACATTAAAAGGAAGACTTCAATTCTATATTTTACATTGTTAAAAAAGAATAAGAATGTTTTTCTCGTTCATCTTTGTATTCCAAATTTCAAATGTCACTACTTGCTCTTGCCCCAGGTTATCAAAAGATTATACTGTTTGAGATGTTATCCTTTGTATCACTTACTGGTGGTACATTCCATGTGTTCCATTGCTTGATCAATGAATAGAAAAACTATGGAATGCTGATTTAAATCATTGTTATTTATTTATTTTTGTTAAGCATGTTCTTGAAGGCCATAATAGATTATTTAAAGCATTGATATTTAAAGTTAAGTTGATTTTCAATGAAACAGCTGCCACATTGATTTGGGAGACATCTGCATTTTCCTCTAGCCTACACAGTACACTACTCATTATACTGTTAAACCATACATGGATCTGACAGGAAATGTAATCGGCTTTCATGCAAAACAAAAGAGCTGTACTCGATGAACCAAATGAGTTGAAGGTTTCCAGCAATGGGGAAGAAGTGAAAGGGTGACCATGAGCCCCTTTTATACTTATCCAATTCAGGAAATAAAAAGAAAAGAGAATCCAAACTAAGGTCGTTGTGCCATTAAGCAGGAGAGTGTATTACTGTCAGCCACCGACCACTAAGGTTTCACAAATAGTGACAATAAAAATGTGGCCATTACAATAAAAAGAAAAGTCTGACTATTCTCATCATAAATGAGGTTGATTTTAAAAGGAATGTATGAACCCAATTGTAGATTTTATCAATCCAACCACATTCATTCATACCAATCACATTGTGTTAACCTTGATGCTGATCTGTCTTTTGTGGCTTCGCATAATGGATCTTTTCATTATCTGCAGCAGCTAAAAATGAAAACTCACTAAGAATTAGACCATTCATTTTTAAGAAGACTGTTACAACTATCAAGCAAAGGTTAATTGGGTTGCAATATGTTGAAAAATCTCGGCAGAGAATGATGGGAGTCTAGTATGAAATACAATCTGCAATAATTTATTCAAGATTTAATAAACTATTGTCAATTGGAATTTGTCTTGGTAAGCTCACAGAGCAATGTTGGAGCAACACATAACATCAGCCACTTTTAAACACATAAAAAACACTATATATTACAAAACAGAAGATATAGCAATGTTCAAATAAAACCTTTTTACGATGTAGGATGTGAATTTAAGGATTTATTCCTCAATGAATGACCACTTATGTTAGCATGCCAAAGACCTGGCTCAGGGGATGGCAGTGTTCTGTGATTGGTCAGTCAACCCACAGCGTTGTCCATAATACATAATCTCAACAATCTTTGTATGGATTACCATTCAATTTAGAAAAGATAATCTTGGCTCCATGATAATCAATCCCAATGCTATCGGTGATCCCCTGAGTTTTTTTCTAGCCCCAAAGTCAGCTTGATATTTGTGCTTTTGAGTGTCATGAAAACTATTGGATAGAAAATTTTTCATGAAATCATTAAAATTCTTTTTAAAAACACTTTTATTGGACTTAGCATTGGTTAGCATGTGAAGGAGAAGAACGTGCAGGACGGGGGCTCCCAAGCGTTCACTATTATTTTACATATTTTAGCACCACACACTAATTAAAATAAGTTTTTTTGCTTGGTTATTGCGACCACTGACTGTTTGGCGTTGATGGGTCGCAGCAGGCAGAAAGAGAAAGGGCAGAATTCGCCAGAAAAAGAGGCAGCCACGATGTCGCACTGTGTTGTGATACTTGAACATGATGTAACTTTTTACATGTGCATATCTTGTGACATTTGTATTTCTTTTAGTCATAAGTAAAAGTAGGAAATGTTTAATGAAACAGAATAGAATGTGAAGGCTCATCAGGTTAAAGTTGACCAGAGGAAGGGGGAGGACCATAGGGCCATAGAAAGGAGTAGGGGGAAAGACCTTATATGGCCATACAGTAGGAAGGAGTAGAGGGAGGAGGCTACTGGGGTCCCCCGTGCAGCTGTTCCTTTTTCACTCCTCCCTCTCCCAAGTCTCATTGGTTCTCAGTTCACTATATAACAGCCCGTTTGGAGCAGAACAATTCATGACTATATACGCCTATAGTTTGTCACACTCTGTTCCACCAGACTATATCTGTCCCTTCAACCATGGAGGCAGAAGAAAAACTTAGAGAACTTTGTGAGTTCAAAATACTCTGAAAGATTTTGGACTTCGAAGTACTTAGAGGCAAAGTCTTTTAAAACACTTCTTTAAATCTCTTGACACAGATAACTTGGTAAAAATTCTTAAACTTTAGATGGGAATGACATAATAGGAAATCTTATAGAATGGTGAATGGAATTAACGAGATATTGGGTACAATAGCTCCTCTGTTGTGGCAATTTCCCTTAAGTCCTTATCATTTTTAAAGATTTCTGGGTTTTTTAGATCAGGGATAGGCACAAGACTAAATTAGAGAACATGCAATAACTTTAATTATCTTGTGCTTTGGCAAATTTGGGAAAAATATACCAAGTTAACATCTATTAGGGGAAAAATAACTCTATTGAATGAGTTATAGGCATATAACCTCTTTTCTTTTCCTTTCTTGTCCATTTTATGTAATATACCTATACTCTCTTGTATTTTGTAAATAAAATCCCTTAAATGTTGTAAAGCCTCAGTTGTGAATTAGTTTATAACTGGAACAGAAGGACTTTAGGTATAGGTTTTTTCTTCAAAGAGATGGTTCCGTCCTCGGGGAGGTAAGTACAATTCGATTCCACACAACGGCACATTACTGATTTAAAACACACACAACCTCATACAACGAACCTATCTGTAAGGAGAGAATATGCTTATACATCAAATCTTTTAAAATAAAAGAATAGGTTTAAATACCTTCCCAGGTTTAACGAGATTGTTTAAATTCTGAAAATAGTATATCTGTTCTATTTTTTAGGAAGGGTGGTTTACAAAACCAAGTTGCATACAACTGAATAGCAATAACTTGTGAATGATATCTTCCGTAAAAAGAAAAAAAGGAAGATTGTCTGAAGCAAATATAAAAGGGTTTATACTACACAGAAACCGGCATCATCATAAGAATGAAGGGGTTCTGATGAAGTAAAACGCTGAATACGGTGTATTTATTGAATATTGTACTTTATTTAGAAGTAACCTCAGGTAGTCTTGAGGGTAAATCTTGTGCTTTTAACCGCAGAGGCCGGGGTTCGCATCTCATAGCAGGGACCGTGGTGAGAGGAGAGATTTCTTTATGAAGAAATAATGTACAATTAGAGCATCGTGTTACAAGTTGGTTAATACGGGTTTAATAGGACATAACTAATAAACTTTGGATACTAGCTTTTCATTATAGATCAGACTTTTCCGGTCTAGATCGCTTCAACTGTCATGGCGGAGACGATATCCTGCCGCCTGATCTCGACAAGCTCCGCGCTGTGCTGCTGTACGACCTAACAACAACCCTTACTACAACCAAGAAAATGGTAGTGAGTGAAGCCTTGAGGCCCATTTCTGCTGCCTTAGATGCCGTCAAGTCGACCACCGACTCGCTCAACCTTGTTACGATTAGTACTGGACGCAAGAGCAGACGGAGGCAGAGTAGGCTTGATGAACACAGGTTTATTGAATTGTGGTGGAGAAGCTGGTGGGGAATGAAAGAGGAAGCCGGGGTGTGGTGAGGCAGGTAGGTAGGCGGGAGGTAGTGGTCCAGAATACTGTAGGCAGAGGAAACACAAGTTAGGACGAGGAACAAAAACAACAAGAGGCTAGAGAGCTAGGTAGCAAGTAACACTGGAGCCAGGCACGTATAATTACCACTGTAGAGAGTAGTACGATCTGAGGTAAATTTGGGTGTCATCAGCATAGCAGTGGAAGTCCATTGAGAAATGGCGAAGTAACTGACCAAGGGGGAGGAGGTAAATGATGAAGAGGAGGGAGCCGAGTACAGAACCTTAGGGAACACCTTGTGTGACGGTGACTGTGGCAGATGTGTGGTTGTGGAGGGAGATGAAGTTAGATCTGTCAGAAAGATATGAATGAAGCCAGCTGAGTGCAGTACCTTCAATACCGAGGTTGCTGAGTCTGGTGAGCAGGATGGTGTGGTTAACAGTATTGAAGGCTGCACTCAGGTCAAGGAGGATGAGGAAGTTGAGGGAACCAGCATCGACAGAGGTGAGGAGGTCATTGAAGACCTTGAGTAGAGCGGTTTCTGTGCTGGGAGGGGGCGGAAGCCAGATTGGAGGGATTCAAAGAGGTTATTGGCGTGGAGATGGGATTGGAGTTGTTCGGTGACTATCGTTCAAGGGTTTTTTGGAGAGGAAGGGGAGGTTGGAGATTGGGCGGTAGTTACAGAGGGAGGCGGGGTCGAGACTAGGTTTCTTGAGGGTGGGGGTGACAGCAGCAGATTTGAAAGCAGAGGGGACAATTCCATGGGACAGTGAGGAGTTAAAGAGGTTAGTGAGGTAGGGGCAGAGAACAGGGAGTAGATGTAGGTGTGTTGATTGCAGATGCAGACCAGGTGTGGAACGGAGACAGACAGGGGGAGTGGCAGAAGGAGGAGGAGGAACACACACAGCAGCCAGCTGTGATCACCACAAACCTGAAGATAACCGCCATGGAGACAGCACTGTCTGACCACAGCGACCGGATCACTACCCTTGTGGAGAAATGTGCTGTTTGCAGTCTGAAAATATACAGCTGATGGCTAAGACCGAAGATTTGGAATCACGGTCGCGTTGCAATAATCTACGCGTGATTGGAATCCCAGAGAAGACAGAGGGAGCAGACCCAGTAAAGTTCATGGCTACCTTTTCACCGAGGTCCTCGACGCCAGCTTCTTTTCTTCCCCACCGGTTCTGGATAGAGCTCACCGCATCGGCCCAGCGCGCTCCATCCCCACACAGGCTTTAGGATATTGTTATAAACCACACTGTTTTAGTGTTGAACGTTAATAGGGTTTCCCAGCTGAGTTGCGTGTGGTTTTTTTTCCCTTCTTTTTTTTCTTGTTTATTACACATTGTTTTGTCGATCATTGTTATCCGGCCCCATCCAGTCGCCCAGAGTTTTATTTTTTTTAAATAAATTAATTTTATTATATAGGCCTAGTTATTTTAAAACTTATATACATCCAGATCAAGATATCTTTTGCAGGCTACTGATATTTTTGCTCATCACCCTGTGGCCGAACACTGATCCTCTGTGCGTTCCATGCCCCTTTTTCTTTTTCTTTATTTTTTATTTTCCTCTCTTTTTCGTCGGGCTCTCTTATTGGCTGGATATGCTAGGCAAACAGTGCCTAAATATGTGACTTTTCTCAATTGTGGTGTTCATTTGTGTTTTATATGCACCCACGGTGCTCTGTTTGAACGCTCGGAGCCTCTCTGCATGAAGAGAGGATAGCGTTTTCTTTTTATGTCGAGATGCAACGGAAGTTTAAAGCTGTATTCAAATTGCCATCTTCACACTTCTTTACTTGCTCGTAGGGCTATCTTACTTAAATGGAAAGATCCTGCTCCTCCTTCCCACTCACATTGGATTAGAGACATTATGTCATGTATGAATCTGGAGAAAATTCGTTGCACTACCCAGGGATCTGAGACTAAATTTCATAAAATATGGCGCCCCTTCCTAAACTATTTTGAGAAACCGACCACAATAGTTGAAGAGTAGCTACCCCCTCCCCTCTTTTATTTGATTAAATTTTATTTCTTTGTGTTTTTTGTTTCATATTGGTTGTTTGTTTTTATTTCTTGAAGTGTGTGTTTCTGTTTCTGTTTCGTTTCAGCTATTTTTGACGTTGTGTATTGTTTTGTGTACTGATTTCTTAATGCAGGACCAAGGGAGTAGGTTTGATTTGGACATTGGTGGGGTCCGTGGGATATGAAAGTGCTTCCTAAAGTTGATAGTTTTTTTTTGTATTCGCAATGATAATTGAAAAAAAAATCAATAAATCGGCTTAATTAACATGTTTATAATGCATATCTGAATATCAAAAGAGAATATGCATTCTGTAATGTTATAGGTAGCAACTACTTCAAACACACTATCAATATAGGCCTATTGTTATTCAGGTCATAATCAGACTAATATTTGACACAATGCTGAATCTCATGACTAACATATTAATCATTATTGAACCTCATCTGTGAATTTCCAGCCTCTCTTCCATCTCCTCCAGCCTCTCCTTCTCTAGTCTCTCCTTCATCTTCTACAGCATCTCCTCCTCTGTCTCCTTCTCTATCCTCTCCTCCAGTCTCTCCTTCTCTATCCTCTCCTCCAGTCTCTCCTTCTCTATCCTCTCCTCCAGTCTCTCCTCCTCTATCTCCTCCAGTGTCTCCACTGTCTGTCACCTGACAGAAGAATGTTGATGCATGACATATGAACAGATATATTAGGGTAGGCTACATACATGGGTAGACAAAATGTTCACACAATTATTAGGCTATGTTTTATTCCCCCAAAATATATGTATAAAATCACATGAGCATCTGCAATGTGCTTGTTGTTACTGTAAATGAGAGGGAAACCTTGAAGGTAAATAAAGGTTATTACATTTAATTAATGTTTATTTATCCCAAAACATTTTTTTTAAACCATTGCTCCCTTTCCACACAAATAAAACATGAAAATAATGGTAGGCCTATACCTTAAAATGCGGATCTCTTTGGCATTATAGCCTATGCTTACTAATAATCAATATCAGTATTGTTATGGCTCTAAAATATATAACCTTTTAATTAACTTACACGTTGACTTCTAAAGAAGTCTCTTATGTCCAGTTTTCGTTTCTTCGACATCCTACACACACACACACACACACACGCACGCACGACACAGCGCGCGCACGCACAAGCATAAAACACACACAAATATAAGTGTTACTGCAAATGACATCACTGATATTAAAATCCGTCTCGCTGACGTGACCGAAGGCAGAATTTACACTCGCAGATGCAGATATTAGCTATGCACTGAGGCGTCCTGTTGCTCCTCCTGTCTGGGACTAGCAAATTGCCGGTAGCTTTTTTTTTTTAACAAGCAGATGGAGTGACAGCGGGGACGGCCAATCAGGTTGAATATAGGTTTGCGGGAAACCGCTACAGCCAATCAAAGCGCGATAGTTGTTTAGAGGCGGGACTTCTAGCAGAGACTGATTTTTAACCCTTTGTGTACTATAATAAACAATACGGACAGTGGGTGTATTATTGGTAGGGACTACGTGTAGAGGCTGGATTTTGGTAGGGTCGGGACCCTACCGTCCCTATATAATCCTACGCCCTTGTGCAGGACTGTTTGTGATTGGGTGTGAGGGTGGGATATGGGTGGGGTATGTTCGGGGGGGAAAAAAAAGGGGGAAAATTTATAATCCATTGTACTGCAGTTGCTTTGCTGCTCTGCGATTTAATAAAAAAACCTTTGATAGAAATTGCCATCTTCATCGTTTGGGGATGAGGACATTGGGTTTGGGGGGTGGGGGGGAGGGTTGTCCTTGGTGTTATTCTATTTTTGTCATGGTCTGTCTTGTCCTGTCTTGTTTTTTGTGGTTTCCTGTTTTATTTTGGTATGTCTGTCTTGTTTCCTCCCCATGTCCTGTCTAGCTTCCTTCTTGTTGATTGCTGTTCCCTTCCCTGATGTGTTTCACCTGTGTCTCGTTATGTCTTGTGTATATACTCTTTGTGTTCCTTTGTTCCTTGTCCGTTGCATACAGTCATGATGACCAGACTGAGGCTGGGGCATTGCGGACTCGCATGGGACTTGCACAAAGTTGGGAAACATGAAGATGGACTTTGTGGAGTGTGTAAAAAACAGCAAACAGTAAAACATATCCTGATGGAATGTACTGGACTCACTCGACAGAGGGAACAGCTGTATGCAGCAGTGGAAAGCCTGGGCACAACACCGGTGACACTAAAGAGCCTTCTAAGTCCCATTGAGAATCAGCCTGGGACTATAAAAGCTGTCCTGGTGTTCATAATGGCCACTGGATTATCCCTATGGAAATAGGATGGACTGACGTGCGTCTGAAAATATATATATAGATATATATATATATGTTTTGTTTGTTTTGTTTGTTTGTTTATTTCATTAGACTATCTTTGGCCTGTGGGTGGCAGCAATGTGCCTCAAAGGCATGCAGTCTGCCGGAAAAAAGAAGAAGAAGAAGAAGTTCCTTGTCCGTTCATTTTTGGTTTGTCGTGTGGTGTCTGGTTCTCCTGTGTTGCCCATGTCTCTACGTCTCTGCCTTTTTTTGCCTTGTGGCCGTTTTGCCATTCCTGAGTTTTTGTATTGATGCCTGTTTTTGAGCAGAAATAAATGTTCTTTTGCTGTACGTCTGCATTTGGGTCCTGCTTGCCTGCCTGCCTGCCACACACCGTAACAGAATGAACGGACCCGAAATGGACCCAGCAGACAGCTCTTTTGAGGTGGACCTCGTCGAGGGAATTTTTACTCTTTCTTGCCTCAAAAAAGCCTGGGAGAAGGCCCCCACACTCGTCCACCGAGAGGCAGCCTTGACGCTGGCACGTCGAGTTGTGGTATTTCAGCCTCGGCTCTGGGAGTTCCTACCGGAGTGGGCAAAGAACTTTTTATACCCATCCAAGGTTAGGCCTCCCAGCTACCAGCACAATCCCAAGCCTCTGCCCTCGGTCTCCAGCTTCCAGCCTCTGACCCCGGTCCCCAGCTTCCAGCCTCTGACCCCGGTTCCCTGCTTCCAGCCTCAGCCCCCGGTTCCCTGCTTCCAGCCTCAGCCCCCGGTCCCTTGCTTCAAGCCTCTGACCCCGGTTCTCTGCTTCCAGCCACAGCCCCTGGGTCCCAGCTACCAGTCTCCACCTGCTTTAAGGACTATCAGAGTGGGGGTGGTGAGTTTGGATTACCAGCAGTTTCCACAATGCGCTCCAGCTCCCGAGTTGACTCCGGCTTCCAGCAGCAAGCTCCAGTCTCCGGCTTCCAGCAACAAGCTCCAGCCCCAGGCTTCCAGCAACAAGCTTCAGGTAGTGATGGTGAGATGAGGCCCCGTGAATTGATCGAATCTTTCGGGCCAAATGCTTCACCAAAAGGCCTGATCGACAAAGCCCCATTTAACAGCTCATTTAGGAATACTGACATCTGCTGGTATGTTACAGTAGTGGCTCTCTGTTATTTTTCCAGTGTGTAAACATCTCCATTAGAGGTATTTTAAAGCCAGATGAAAAACCTAATCTATCCTGATCCTGGTATCTTGATAGAGTAATAATGATTGTATATAAAAATATAAATTGGTCATTTGTGATATATTGACACATATAATATAATAATAGTATATTATAACATAATACATATATAGAGTGTTGGATGAGTGGTGTTTATATACGTTGTTGGATGAGTGGTATTTTTTTATGGATAAATAAACATATGAAGTGCTTGTGTGACACTGGGTTATAACTGGGATTGGGGAAGTTGGCTGGGGGATGGGGAGGTGTTTTCAATGATTTTTATTTAGGAACAAGATTTTCTCGACTGTGTTGGGGCTGAGGCGATTCCTTCTTTTAGAAACAACTTCCCCAGCCTTTGAAAATACCCGTTCACATGGGACTGAAGAGGCAGGGATACACAAAAACTGAAGTGCCAGCTTGTACAAGTGCGGATAAAGGTGCTTGTGAGTGTGCCAGTACATCAGTGGATCCTCTTGTCGTGGGAGGTAATTTTCTCCCAGGTACCGCTGAACCTCCACAGAAGCCTCGGCCTCTGCATTGGACACTCCACGCCTCTGTGTCACTGTCGTGTCCAGCAGCTGCCACAGGTTACTACCACCTACAAAAAGAGTACACACCAGTATGTCATTAAACATTTATAATATAGATGTCATCATAGGAACACTTGCTGTACCTGAGCTGGATGTGGATGATGTTGAAGCCACTGGTGCAGCAGCATCACAGGTGGCAGTTGGAGGTGTCTGCATTTCTTTTGCACATTCTGTTTGCAGTCGTTTGACCGCCTCATTCGCTTTCAGCGGGCTGTGGAACCCCAGGTCTTTAAACCTGGGGTCCAGCAATGTTGCCTGTGTCATCACACTGACAGACTCCAAATTTCCCATGTGGTCAATTAAGCGATGGATGAGGTTGACAGCTAGATGTTTTGCTGGTTCAGTTTTTAAATTTGCAACCTCACACTGAATAGTGTGGTGGAGCATCTTCATCAGTGGTATCACCTTTGAGCCGGAGACACGTTTCTCCTCAGAGAGCTCCACAGTGGCTCGCTGAATTGGGCCTAACACCTGTAGTGAGAAAGTTAGATCAGACAAGATTAGCTGTATAAATAACACTGCAGGGTGTGTCTGAGGATGGGGGGGGGCTCAGAAGACAATAGAGGGGGTGTTGTCTGAAGTTTCTAGAATAACCATTTGATATACAGGAGAAATACAAGATAAATACAATGTTTCTTATTGCAGATATAAGCATTCTATCATTTGAGTCCAGATATATCATGTGCAATATTTTGCCATTACACACCTTTGTCACTTCCTCAATTGCGTCATTTTCCAACGAGGTGAGTGGGAGAAGGTCTGTGTGAAGGGAAGCCAGGGCTGCTCCCACAGCTTCACGCTGTTCAAACAGCCGTTCCAACATTAAAAACGTGCTATTCCACCTGGTGTCTACTTCGATCAATAGTTTGTGCTTAGGCCTGCCCATTGATGCTTGTAGTTGGCCCAAATGCTCTTTGGCTGTCGTGCTGGTCCGGAAGTAAGTCACGATCTTCCTGGACTTTTCACGCAAGTCTGCCAGCATAGGGACCTGCTCAAAGGACTTGCGCACAATTAGGTTGAGGGCATGAGCCACACAGATGCTGTGCCTGATCCCCAGTAGCCTTACAGAGGCCTTCATGTTTGCTGCAGCATCTGTGACCAAGCAGCTCACCTTGCCCTTGATCCCCCAGTCGTCCAGGATCTTAGCCTGTGCCAGGGCTAAATTCTCAGCAGTGTGACGCAAAGGAAAGTATTCCACTCCTAACATTGCCGTATTAAGAGTGTCTTCCTCTGTAATATAATGGCACGTGACACCCAGATATGCCTCCATGTTCATGGAGGACCACATATCTGCTGTAAGACTTACAGCTGCAGCCTTCTGGACCTCTTCATTTGCCTTCTCCTTTGCCAATGTAAATTTCTCTTCCACCATAGCCTTTAAAGCCTGTAAAAGAAAACAAAGGTGCATGATATATATAATATTACTGCGGAAATCTTTGTAATAGTAATTCCACTAGCATCATCGATTTGTAACTCATACCTGTCTTGATGGAAGAGTGTAGTTTGGATCAAGGACACGGATGAGATTCCTAAATCCCTCATCCTCTACCACTGAGAATGGTTGGGAATCTTTGGTGATCATATCAACCAAGGCTTCATCCACATCATGCTTCCTGGTGCCTACACAGAAGCAAAACTATGTCGGCATCGGTGTTGGGAACGTTACTTTAAAAAAGTAATTAGTTATAGTTACTCACTACTTGTTCCAAAAAGTAACTGAGTTACTAACTGAATTACTTTATGATAGAAGTAACTAGTTACCAGGGAAAGTAACTATTTGCGTTAGCCTACTGTAAAAAAAAAAGTTGCTATATGTCAAAATTTTGATTTTTCTGAGCAGTTTTCACAAGTCAGTTGAAATGAGTAGAACAGACAGGTAGGCCTACTTGTAGGCTACATCACCTTCAATATTTATTGCACATCAACAGACAGCAAGAGGTTTATCCTGCACTTCAAGTAGGCTATTTTGTTCTCAACAAAAGTAGCCTAGTAGAGGAAACTGCTGAATGTACCGTGCTGATCTGCTATATCACTGGATTCACTTCAGGGGTGTCGGCTAAAACACCACTTCAGGCCAAAAACGTCAGACTATGAAGCATGAGACGATGAGAGGAGGAGTAAGGATTTACCCTATGTTTATTTCTTTCTTTGACATGCACATCAGCATACAGATCCCAGGAAAAGAACAATAGCAATATTCGGCTCGTGATGACACGCTAAACAGCTGTTGCAACCGGCGAATCGTTTAATAGCGTGCATAAATTATAATTTATAGAGATCGGGAAACTCAATGCATTTACTCACAAGGGCGATGCAAACAAATTCAGGGAGAGCACGTTTCAACCGTGGATTGATAGGTGGTTACTGCGCCAACGTGCACGCTCGTCGCTCACACAACAGAGAGAGAAAGAAAAAGAAACTTCAATAAACAGGCGCTCCGGCTGACTGACGTGACGGCGCTAACTGACAGTTATAATGTCATCCACACACCGGTCTCCTCACTAGCAGTTTTTGTATATGGAGCCAGGGGTGCGTTCGGATTACACAGTTTATTCAATCAATTCAAAGTAACGCACCGCATTTAACGTTCAGTAACGATAACGGCGGTGTAACGGCGTAAAAAGTAATTAGTTAGATTACCCCGTTACTGAAAAAAGAACGGCGTTATGTAACGCCGTTCTTTTAAACAGCGTTATTCCCAACACTGGTCGGCATAGTACAGGAGTATTAAGGGGTATTGCATGTTAGAGATGAGGTATATATTACTTGTCCTTGTTTGTGGCTGTGCATTCTCATGCAATGCACGGTAATGCCTCCACATACAGGTGGTGTTGTTGCTGTAACAGAGTTCTTTCTGGCACAGCCGACACTTAACCTTAAAAAATAACATTGTTAGGAGAATTTTTAAAGAACATTTCACATTGTATGTTCCAGCATACGTATGTCTAGTGAACATTATTGCTGTATCAACATGTAAGACATGTCATTAATCTCATACTTTACCTTTTTGGGAGAAATCAGGTCAAAATGCTGCCAAACTGAAGATGTCCTTCTCTTACTTGGTGGTTCCATAGTCTCACTAGAGAGTTCTATAACAATCACCAAACTTACCACTTACCTGATCCGCAGCTAATCCGCAGAACATTTCCTCTATTTCCCGCAGCTTTTTAAACAAATCGGATCACTTCACGAGGCAGTCACGTGACTAAACACAAACGAAGCCCCGTTTGTCAAACGGGGCCTCGTTTGTGCACGTGGTGCTGTGACAAACGATACAGGCCTCGAGACAGGCTTCATGTGGACACGCCCCCCTTTGCTCGACACAGGCTTCGGGGCTTCAGTGTCGGACGTAACATCACTAGCTTCAGGTACTGTGCTCCAGCAACCAGCATACTAGCCACCTGCCCCAGCATGCTAGCTACCAGCCCCAGCATGCTAGCAACCAGCTCCTGAAGGAACTTGAACAACCACAAGAACACTGTCCTCCTGGCTCCCCCCCACCCACCCCGTTTGGGTTTGAATTTTTTTCCCTTCCTATTATCTTGGGTCGCCTGGTAGTCGACCTTTAGGGGGGGGGTACTGTCGTTGAGGGGGACCGCCCTCCGCTCCTGCCCGAGGGGGACCGCCCTCCACTCCTGCCCGAGGGGGACCGTCCTCCGTTCCTGTCCGAGGGGTCTCCTCCTCCCGAGGGATCTCCTCCTCCGTTGCCTCCCGAGGGGTCCAGCCCCCTGTTGCCTCCCGAGGGGTCTCGCCCCCTGCTCGAGGGCCCAGCCTCCTGTTCTTGTCTGAGGGGTCTCGCCCCCTGCTCGAGGGGCCCAGCCTCCTGTTCCTGTCTGAGGGGTCTCGCCCCCTGCACGAGGGGGACCGCCCTTCGCTCCTGCCTGAGGGGGACCGCTCTCTGCCCTGCCTTCCTCCAGGGGGCCGGCCTTCGCCGTGGCTGGCCGCTTGAGTGGTTCTGCCTTCGCCGGTCGCTTGCGGAGGTCCGTCCTCGCCATTGCCGGTTACCTGTCATGGTCTGTCTTGTCCTGTCTTGTTTTTTGTGGTTTCCTGTTTTATTTTGGTATGTCTGTCTTGTTTCCTCCCCATGTCCTGTCTAGCTTCCCTCTTGTTGATTGCTGTTCCCTTCCCTGATGTGTTTCACCTGTGTCTCGTTATGTCTTGTGTATATATACTCTTTGTGTTCCTTTGTTCCTTGTCCGTTCATTTTTGGTTTGTCGTGTGGTGTCTGGTTCTCCTGTGTTGCCTGAGTTGCCCGTGTCTCTACATCTCTGCCTTTTTTGCTTTTTTGCCTTGTGGCCGTTTTGCCATTTTGCCATTCCTGAGTTTTTGTATTGATGCCTGTTTATGAGCAGAAATAAATGTTCTTTTGCTGTACGTCTGCATTTGGGTCCTGCTTGCCTGCCTGCCACACACCGTAACAATTTTCTTTACATCTGTATGCAATGTGTGTTTTTATCATCTTTCTATGTTTGGTCTATTCATATCACTGTATTATCTTGTAGGTCACTGTCTACACACTTACCCTAATGATGTCTAATAACTCGGTAAACTCTATTAGGTTTCTGTCATGAAATGTCAAAGGCATGGGACATCCGATTAAAAGATCCAGAGTTTTGTCACACCTTAAACATTTAAAAACGGATATAGCTTTCATACAGGAGACGCATATGCGCAATAGGGGTAAGTAGGCACACTTTTTACTCTAGTGAGAATTGCTTAAAACCTAAACATCTTTCAATAGTCATTCCTACATTAAATTGAAGCTTAAGGTGTTGGCTTGAAATATGTACCCGTCACTTTTTCTATCTTATTGTAATAAAGAAGAAATTAATCATCAAAGACACCCTTACACTATGGGGTTGTTTGTCACAATGGGAATAATCTTAAAAAGAAGGCAAGAAAGTAGAACTAAATTTGAAAGTTTAATTGCATTGTCAAGTTGACAAATAGGCCTACATAACTTACTGTAGCCTTGGCAGCTGGTCTAGTTTGGGATGCACTGGGTTGTTTTGATTTTGTTGCCCTTTTTTCTTTTGCATGCTAGCTGCCTTTTCCTGCTCTATTCTTTCCTTCTCTGGGGTGTCAGTGAGGATACAGCTTGACAATTTCTTTCGTTATTGGGTTCCTTTTCTGGCTGCAGCCTTGAGATAACATGTGACAACCAACCCCCCAAAAAATGTGACGACCAACCCCAACTTGAATTTCTTGCTAGCATCAAGGCCAACAACCATCTGACAACTAATTAGCTTGCTAACCACAATCTAAAATATAGTTTACCCTTCACACTTTGTATGGGTAACAAGTGTTTTGTTATATCCCATTGTGTAAAAGCCTAGAAGAAAAATACTGAGGAGCTAAATATTTTCAATTTGACATGACAAACACAAACAGTCGTCTCACCTCAAATTCAGCAGTCTAACTCCAAGGAAGACTATGTAGGTGACCTCTGATCCCAATTCTGGATATTTACATACCAAAATTTCATAGACAGCGCCTTCTGGTTCCGAGATATAACGATTGTGACAACCAACCCGCGTGACAAATTACCCCGTTCTCCCCTACTGATCATGTCAGATTGCGCAAATCTTCCACTCTACCTTTAACTCAAAGGCTAGGGGTGTGGCTATATTGATCCATAAGAGAACACAATTAATTCCCACTAGCTCAATCTCAGACCCCAATGGTAGGTATTAGATTGTAACAGGTACCATACAGCAGACACCTGTTTTACTGGTTAACGTGTATGCTCCTAATTTTGATGATGCTGGCTTTGCAAACAGATTACTCCCAGCTTTAAATACACATCGATTAATTTTTGGTGGTGATTTGAACTGCGTTATTAACCCCGAATTAGATCGCTCCAGCCCCAGACTAGCTCATCCCTCTTCCATGTCAAGGGCATTTGCAGACTCTTTAACCCTAGTCCCGAACTGTATAAGGAGCGCTTGAGTCTGCAGGCTGAGTTTGATTTGCTCACCACTAGGCAGGCAGAACGCATGCTTTTGCAATCACGCAGTAATTACTATGAACATGGTGATAAGGGTGGTCGCTTGCTCGCCCATCAGCTAAAGCGCCAAGCTTCCTCACGTCTCATTACTCAAATTAAGGACCCATTCGGTGCTCTCCTGGCTGCCCCTTCCGATATTAATGCAACATTCTTGAATCACTAAATGAACGGAGCCAATTCACCGCCTACTCTACTATCTTACGAGATGGTCGAGCAACTGCACCATCGGAACGAAAGAACACAGCGCGAGATAATGCTTCACGAACATACAGAAAGCTACTCGCCTACCTGTTGACAACGCTTCTCCTGGCCGGCGATGTGCAGCTGAATTCGGGGCCTGTCATCACGCATGATCTGCAGCCTCCAGCCGTGATACTCTCGGACCAAGGTAATTCCAATCAACCGGGACATTCTTCCCGAAACCCGGCAGTCACAAAACACTTTACAGTTTTTGCCAATTGCTTACACACATGTTGCAGACTTTGGCCCACTGTGTCAAAACTTAACACACAGGCCGAATAGGACAAAGCACATGGAGATAAACTTCTAAATTATACGGCAAAATGAAACTCTTGAAACAAAACCTAACAATCCCATTTCAAAACAGTTTTTAGCATCAAAACAATACACACATGCATCTTTGAATTACTCTTTCCTAGCAGCAACAACACACAGATGTGCTTTATGCAAAACACAGCTGCGTCTGGCCACATCGCCTCATCGACATCACATGCAATGTCATCCTTTGAGAACCAAGAGCGAAAATATTCCTGATATCCAGTATAAATGTCCTAATTAGGGAGCTACTGTGTAGTTGGGCTGGACTCTCTGCCCAGGCTCTTATATTGTTAGGCCATGATCTATAACATGGTCCACTATAGTGTCCCTGTTGTATGTGTCTCCGTCTGTTGTCTCCTTTGTCATCGTCCTCCTGCCGTCCTCTTCCCCTGACTCTTACTGTTTTACAAAGAAGCTGAGCTCACCTGAGGTCTATTTGTAATGCTAAGACTCACACTGATTGGTATTCAATTAGCTTTATTTTTTTATTTTGAATGTGTGTGAGTCTGTGTGCTTTTCCAATTTTAGTTGTGTTTTGAATTTTAAATAGATGTGTTTTCACAAGGATTGCAGGAGATTTCCTTTTTGAACAATGTGTCTTGTGTAAAAAACAGTGTGTAGTGTTTTGCAAGAAGTGTGTTGCAGAATTTCAAACAGTGCAAAGCCCATTTTGTGTTTGTGGGGTTGGTGCTTGTGTTTAGTGCATGGTCACAAAAGTTAGAGGTTGTGATCCTTTGGGCATAGCAACCACTATTAGTGTTTAAGCATTGGGCAAAAACTGTAACATTGGTCTCTTCCAAACTGTCCAACATTCCAAAATCATTTGGGATCCACATGCAAAACCGAGAGGTATTGTTGGGGGACATTTGAACATTTGTAGCGTTAAAGCAAAAACCGAACCACTTGAAACACTTTTCACCAAACACTCCCTTCCTGTGTTTATCTGAAACATGGCTGACCACATCATCGCCTGTAGCGTCCTTCACAATGCCTGGATACAGTGTTTTTAGAAAAGACAGAAACAAAGGAAGGGGCGGTGGACTGCTCATGTATGTGAAACATGACATTACAGTTTTTGCCTAATGCTTACACACTAATAGTGGTTGCTAGGCCCAAAGCATCACAACCTCTAACTTTGGTGACCATGCCCTAAACACAAGCACCAACCCCACAAACACAAAATATGCTTTGCACTGTGTTTGAAATTCTCCAAAACACTTCTTGCAAAACACTACACACAGTTTTTTACATAAGACACATTGTTCAAAAATGAAATCTCCTGCAATCATTGGGAAAACACGGCTATGTAAAATACAAAACACAACCAAATTTGGAAAATCACACAGACTTACACACATGAAATATACAAAATAAAACTAATTGAATACAAATCAGTGTGAGCCTTATCACTACAAATACACCTCAGGTTAGCTCAGCTTCTTTGTGAGACAGTAAGAGTCAGGGGAAGAGGACAAGAGAGAGCGGCAGGAGGACAAGGACAAAGAAGGCAACAGGCGGAGACAGGGTCACTATAGTGGACCATGTTATAGATCATGGCCTAACAATATAGGAGCCTGGGCAGAAAGTCCAGCCCAACTCCACAATAGCTCAATAATTAGGTAATTTAGACTGGATATCAGGAATATTTTCGCTGTTGGTTCTCAAAGGATCACATTGCATGTGATGTCGATGAGGCAATGTGGCCAGACGCAAACAGGAGGCGGTATCCAAAGGATTCATAATCCACTCGCCCCATTCCTTACAACACTTATTTTATTCTATTTTATTTTAGTGTAATTGTTTCAGAGTTCATATTGACACACTGAATTGCTTGTTGAACTGCGATCCTACCTATTCGTTGTGTTTTTTTGTTTTGTTGGCCAAAACCATGAAATTGCAATATAAACTTTTTTTCAGAAGCTTTTCTAAAAAAAATTAATGTGTCTAATTGAAAATATAGTGGATCAATCTTTCCAAAAAATTATTCTAGAGGTTGGATATTTCCCCCGTTGCTTGGCAAGGGAGGACATTGCCTGTGACGTGGATGAGGTGATGTGGCCAGATGCCAACAGGAGACAGGATCCATAGCCTAAATGTCTTCCAATCATTCCCCTACAACACTATGTTTTATAGAACATTCTAGTGGTAGCATTTCTTGTGTGTCTTTGTGTGTTTTTTTTTTAATTTAGCAAAAACCTGAAATGGCAAAATAAAATAAAAAATCTGAAGCGTTTACATTTTGATTCATGTGTCTAGATCAACTGTAGTGGATCAATCTTTCACAAAAAAAATCTGTATGAGACTTTTAAAGTCAAAAACCATCCAAAGTACTGAATACAGCTGTGTTTTGCATAAAGCCCATCTGTGTGTTGTTGCTGCTAGGAAAGAGTAATTCAAAGGTGCATGTGTGTATTGTTTTGATGCTAAAAACAGTTTTGAAATGGGATTGTTAGGTTTTGTTTCAAGAGCTTCATTTTGCCGTATAAGTTAGAAGATTATCTCCCTGTGCTTTGTCCTATTCGGCCTGTGTGTTAAGTTTTGACTCATTGGGCCAAAGTCTGCAACATGTGTGTAAGCAATCGGCAAAAACTGTAAATGTAAACAGATTGACCTGGCATGCGCAAATGACATGGAATGTATTGCCGTAACTATCACCTTGTCTCAGCAAATGTCATTTAATGTGATTGGTGTATATAGACCTCCCTCATCTGACACTACGTTTTATGAGCATTTCAAAAACCTGCTTAAAGAATTAGATACGAAAGAATGTATAATTCTAGGTGATTTTAATTTAAACTGGGCAGAAAAAAACACAAGAAAGAAACTTAAAGCACTTACAAATCAATTTGAAATGACTCAATTAATAGATGGACCGACTAGATCACAAACTCCTCAAAAACACAAATTGATCTCATTGTTAGTAATATGCCTGAGAGAATCACCAAATCTTTTAATCTCCTTACTGATTTGTCAGATCACAATATGACTCTTATTTCAATGAAATTTACAAACAAACGATTTACTTATCGCCAAGACACAAATAAACACTTCCATGGAATAAGGAAACAAGACATGAATACATTTAAGGAAGAACTATGTCAAATTGAGTGGACTGATGTTCTGCAAACAGATGATCTAGAGCAGGGGTTTTCAAAGTGTGAGAGTGAGCCCCCCCTCAGAGAACAAATTTCAGCAGAGCCCCCCCCCCCCATTTTTTTTCTAAATCCCTGTGTTTTGAAAGATCTTTTAATTATTTTACAAATTTAAACATTTTTGAAACATTCTAAACATTTTTGTGCATTTTTAAGCACATTTTTTAATACATTTTAACATCTAAATCCAGTGTTTTAATCCTGCTTCCTTTAAGCATGGATAGTAATGACTGAGTGTGCAGCGGAGTGAGAAAGATAGGCAGACAGACTTGCCCAAATTATTGACTAGTTAAATGTCATTCACACATCCAGTGTTTTTTCACTAGTGCCTCCAATGTCCTGCTGGAGGAAAATAGTAGCCAGTGGAGAACCAGACCCTCCTAGCTGGGTCCGGGGGTATGCCCCCCCCAGGAGATTTTTTTTCACCTTTTTAAAGTGAAATGCATGAATCTGGTAGCCTGGAAATCCTGACCCTGATATCTTAAACGATAGAGGGTCTGGCCACGATCAATAGTGATTTCCAACTCAAGGGGCGGCTCCTACTCGTGCATTTCAAATGCCACTGCACGCAGTTGGATAGCACTACAACCAATCAGAGCGATGCACAAGGTGCGATGCACAGCTGTTCGTTTAGCGAACAGCTGTTAAACTGTTAAATTAAACGTTTGCCGTTGTCGGTCGGCAAAACAGAACATTCCACTTACTTGCTAATGAAATATTTGAGTGACGTCTTCCAAATCGTTAAGGGTCGAGGCCAAAGCAGTCTCAAACTCACACAACATATCCGCAGCCATCTTTGATGTTTACTATCACGGCTTCGACGTCGCATGCACGTCACTGTCGTCATCCGGTTACGTCCTCCCCAGAGTACCATATAAAGGGCTCTGGCGCGCCCATATTAGATAGAACCAATTGAAACCAATAACCAGATTTCTGGTTTTCTTGATAAGCTTCAACGGAGCGTGTCCAGACCAACACGCGCAGCAAATTTAATTTGCCAGCGCCTAGTGGCAGGTCTGGGAATGCCAGTCTATGAATCTGGTGCATTTTGAGAGGAAAATTAAGTAAATATGAGGAATTTTGTGTGAACAAATAATTTGGAGACACTGGGTCTGATGAATTAGAAGCTATTGAAGAAGGACACATGGATTTTCCATAAAAATATTAATTTAAAATTTAAAAAATTGTGCAGGGTCCTCTGGGTTGGGCTTGGCGGAGTTTTTCTTTAACAAGACCTATTTCTCTGTAATATAATGAATACATTTAAATGCAGTAAGAGGAACGAAGCAGAAGAACTCTTGTCCAGCTATGCCGTGATCTTAATATAAAAACACAAACTCAATTTTTTTTTTTTTTTTTCACATATTCATCCGCGCCCCCCCCCCCCCCCCCCCCCCTGCCATAACCCCACAGTTTGAAAACCACTGATCTAGAGGCCTCTTGTGAATCCTTTGTAGGCACAGTAAATACAATTAAGGAAAAATACAACAAACCATTTAAAAACAGACGTGCTAAGAGTAACCTACCTTGGTTTAATGAGAAACTGTGGGATTTAATGACAAAGCGTGATTTTGCTTTAAAAATAGCACTTAAGTCCAAATCAATTAATGATGGACGAGTTTTTAAAAATCTCTGCAACAAAGTGGTTAATGAATTAAGAAAGGCAAAAGCCATGACTATTATTAAAGAAGGGAAAGGAAATAGCAAATTAATATGGACAAATATTAATAAATTAACAAAGACTGACAGTAAGCAAAATCAAGGACACAGACGTGAATTGAAAGTACAGGGAATTATTACAAATGATTCCCTGAAATTGCCCCCACGTTTAATAAATATTGTATTGACTCAGTACAGAATCTGTCACACACCTTTGGTGCAAGATTTAAACAAATCTCAGCACCGAATCACACCAAACTGGTTTTTAACATAACTGAAGTTCCTCAAGGAAAGATTTTCAAAATCCTTAGCACTTTAAAGTCCTCTAAGGTCTTTTGTCTGAATGCAAAAATTCATATAGTAACGGATGGTCATTTCCTCCTAGTTAAATAAGGATGGTCTTTATGAAACTACAAACTAATTTCAACTGATTGATAAGATATGCCTTTTCAGTAGGAATCCCTAATAATAATAATAATAATAATACATTTTATTTAAAGGCGCCTTTCATGACACTCAAGGACACCGTACAATGAGACAAATACAGTACAATCAATTGATTTAAAAACAAAAATGGGATGGGAAGATCAGGAGGGGTAAGCAAATTTGAAAAGATTAGTTTTGAGTTTAGATTTGAACAGGGATATGGAGTCAGTGTTGCGGATGTCAAGGGGTAGTGCATTCCAGAGCAGGGAGCAGAGCGGCTGAAGGCTCTACTCCCCATCGTGGTGAGACGGGCAGAGGGGACAGTGAGGTATATATCATGTATCATATGCATCATTTCAGTAGTAAATGCCTTTACAAAGGCAAGTTACAAATGTCTATGTCAGAGCACCATGGAGGTCCTCTGAATTGGCTGCCTCAAGAAAGCAACGCAAAATGCCATGCAAGTACACTGCGTTAATAATTACCACTAAATGTCATGTAATTAAATGAACATTGATGAAAAATTGACCTTCAATGCAAATGCAAATTTCAATTAAGTGGTTGTATTTGTGAACACATATGGCATGTTAATTCATTTAGACAAGGGGAGGTGTTTGAATCTTAACTTAGATACTCGTCACATGACGAACCTGATGGTGACACTTCCTGTGTTGCCTCTCCAGGCATTGTCCTGGATAGAATGTTCCCCTCGTATTGAAAAAGATTTGAGGCGGCAGACTGGAATTCATGTTGTTTCAGGCTTTATTGATGGAGATTCAGACATTGACATTACAGGAGTTGAGGACTGCGGCAGCAAGCAGGCAGTTGAGAGGCCGCATTAGCTCTCTAGACTTAAGGCTACAGTACAGGGTTTTATATTCTATCTTGGTGCGGGGGGTGGTCGATGTTAATATCCCAGAATAGACAGATCCTCTCATATCAACGTCCCCACATGTCCATTTGTGGGTATTTTCGTAACCTCCCACTAGCCAAAATACTTACTAATGCAACCTATAGAATAGAGGCCACAAGAGCATTCATTTCATTTTCTTACATTTATTTTTTGAATAATTAGGGGAGAGTGGGGTGAGATGTGCCACTTTTTACTCAAAGTGATTTTAAAGTGAGGCCTTGACAGTTATGTCTCCAACTCAAATATGTAGGGGAGAATGGGGGAATGTGAGACATCGGGTAATGTGAGACACCCCCTGTATCTAGGCAATGGAACACATTTTTGGTCATGTGAGATATATGCTTTCAAGCCCCTCTCATTTTCCCTTTCTTTTTTGCATGTAAAAGTACAAAATGTACTTTTACATGTACTTTTCTTGCTGTCAACTTAATCGATTGTTGTGCCAAAGCAAATTGATTCAGGTAGAATCTATCATACATATTGATGAACTACCAACATATGAAACCATGTGATGATGATAACTGAAGATTAGCCTGAATTGCTGAGAGAGGTCGTTTTTTCTCAAATTGTGGCAGTGGGGGAAAGTGAGACAAATGCTGTGGGGTAAAGTGAGACAGTGTCTGTGCCCTCTTTTAATAAATCCATTATATTTGAGGTAGCAAGGAGACAAGTTTGAATAAGACAAAAGACAATGTGGGCTGGAGGTGGGGGTTGATGGTTGAAGGGGTGTCAGCAAGGGCATGGTTTGGCACTTAAAAGATGGAAAATGACAGCTGGGTCTAGTCCTGTGTTCTGAATCCCAGGCTGTTCTAGCTGGTTCTGATTGTCCTTTGCTCTGACCCACAGACACTAGCTGGCTCTAAGGGTCCTGTATTCTGATCCCCAGACTGTGTTTTAATCTAACTGGTTCTATCTGTCATTTGAATGTTAATTATTGAATATAAATTATTTGTTGTATTTGATCAGAGTTACTTTCAAGTGTTTAGAATTTTTTTTTTGCTTAATTGACCAAACCCCATGATTCTGTTACTAGTCCGACATTAGTTTTGGAATATTTGGTTTTCAAGCTAGCTGTCAGGATTCTAACTGTTACAACATGTGTTGTTATGGTAGTTTCAGAGTGGAAAAAGTAAGTGGATCAGTTTACCCCCTTGATTTCTCTGGTCTGTCTCAGTTTACCCCACAGCTAGGGTAAAGTGAGACACAAGACAACTTTTTTTTAAAACAATCATATTTTCACTGCCCTTTGTCTTGAATACATTCTGCTAATGCCCATTTCTAGGAAACATCCTGAATTAATGGGAAATGTGTACATTTGACTGATAAATCATTTTAGCTCGCTTAGAGGGGAGCAAATGTAGAGTGTCTCACATTACCCCGTTCTCCCCTACATATATTTCAGGATGTTGTGCATCCCTGGCAATAAAAACTTTGGATCTGGAATGAACTGTTTAAGAAATATAGCTTTCGGAAAAAAGTTGTCTTGTGGCACAACTTGCCCCCGGTGTGGTGTAAGTTGTGCCACAAGAGAGAATACCATGGGGTAAATTGTGCCATTGATACACAGTATATCTCATAAACTGTAATGCAAGACAAATCCATAAGACCATTACTTATTTAAGGTTTATTTAAAGTAAATAAAGTAAATATTTTACAAAGATTGAAGGTCAATTTTCTTAAACAAGGCCTAGCAGATCTAGGTGGTTTTACCTGCAAAGCTCACAATGACAAAGTCACCATCATCATCTTTCTGGCCATCTGAACTCTTGTCAGTGGTGTCGTTAAGTGGAATGGAGATGTCAGTCTCTTCTGAGCTACTGTAGACAATCACTTTGTTTTTGGTGACCAGCGTATACAGCTATGCCACTGGCACAACTCTCAGAAATGTACTTTGCACTAGCTGCTCCGCAGAGCCGGCCCAAGCCTTCAGGGGGCCCTAAGCGAAATATGATTAGGGGGCCCCTCTCCAATTTTAGCACTGCTGAAACTATAGATCTTTGTTAAATATCATTCACACACCCAGTGTTTTCCGCTAGCGCCTCCACTGTGCGGCTGTGCGAAAATATTATACAGTCGAGATTCAGACCCCCCGGGGGTATGCCCCCCCGGGAGATTTTTTTAACCTTTTTAAAGTGAAATGCATGAATCTGGTGCACTTTGAGAGGAAAATTAAGAGGCTAAATCTGAGGAATTTTGTGTGAACAAATTATTTGGAGACACTGGGTCAGATGAATTAGAAGCTATTGAAGAAGGACACATGGATTTTCCATAACAATATTAATATAAAATAAAATATTATGGAGGGTCCTCTGGGTTGGGCTTGGAGCTTTTTTTCTTTTACGGGACATATTTCTCTGTAATATAGTGAATGCATTTAAATGCAGTGAGAGGAACGAAGCAGAAGAACTCTGTTGTCCAGCTACTGTATCTTTTTTTCCACAGACAAGGCTGAAATAGGCTATAGACTATACACAGTGCATGGGCAACTGAGGGCAGCCCCATTTCCAATTGTTTTTAAATAAACTCAATACACACTGTGCATGGATGTGAACGTGACATGATCAGATAATTTCGGATTTCCTCCCAGATGAACTGATTACATTTTTAGGCTATTAATTATCTAGACCAAAACATTTTATTTATTTTTTTGTATAACTCACATTTGCATAATATGATGTTAATATCAAACACACAAACTAAAAAAAAAAAAAAAAAAAAAAAAAAAATGTTTTGGAGGGGGCCCCCCAGGTATTCGGGGGCCCTAAGCGGCCGCTTAGTTCGCTTATGCCTCGGGCCGGCTCTGCTGCTCCGTGCTTGTGGAACCAACTGCCACCTGACAAATGTGTTTCCCCCTCCATTTCTGCCTTTAAATCAAGGCTCAAAACGATAGTTACGTATGTAACTACGGTTCTATGAGTTCCGGATGACCGCCAGAGGCGGTGCTTGTAGCACTGGATGTTCCATTGCGCGCATGCGCAGGTCGAGATCTTTATACCAACAAAGTCACCTGTGACACCCGGGTGACTCCGGGAATGTCTATATATTCCGGAAGTCACCGAGGTTCTGTTCCAACTGGATCTTCTCGCGGTGTCTGAGAAGTCTGAGTGACAGAGAACTCTGGCGGTCATCCGGAACTCATAGAACCGTAGTTACATACGTAACTATCGTTCTATTTCGTTCCTACTGACCGCCAGAGGCGGTGCTTGTAGCACTGGATGACTTATACCAAAAAGGTCACGAAGAGTACTCATCAATTAAGGGCTTGCAGCCATCAACAAGACAGCTGTCATCCCACCGGATGAGGTGCAGCAACATTTACTCTGTAGAGCCGCGCAACGTACATGATGAAGACCATGTAGCCGTGGCGCAAATGTCCTGCCGTGAAAACCGCTTCAAGGCAGCCCATGATGTAGCCATACTCCTGGTAGAGTGGCACTCAACGGCCAAGGCATGGGGAGCCCCTGTGCCCTATATGCATTCAGGACCACATCCACAAGTCAGTGGGAGTGTCTCTGTTTGGGCAGGGCAGCCCCCTTCCTGCGGCTCCCATAGCAGACAAAGAGGTATTTGTCTTACGCAAGCTGGTTGTTGCCACAACCTATGCCCTAAGTGCCCGCACCGGGCACCGTGGGTCTGACATTCTTTCTGCACCCCCTGGTGAGCCCAGGGGATTGAAAGCAGCCAACTCGATCGATTGGTCTACATGGAGGAAGACAATCGTTTGGACAGGAAGGATGGATTTGGCGAGAGCACCACTCCTGACCCTTTTACACGCCAGGCTTACTGACAAGGCATGGAGTTCACCGACCGATTGCAGTCGCAATGGCAAGGACGAACGCCCTATTCATAGACAGCCGCGTCAGGTCTGCCTGACTCAGCGGCCCAATGGGGGTAGACCTAAGGCCCTCAGGACTACTTGCAAGTCCCATGAGGGTGCCCTCAGGGGTCATGGTGGCTGAATGAAGCCTCTGGCCTCCCTTCAGAAACTGCCTGACTAGGTAGTGGGACCCTACCGTCTGGTTATCCACCCCTGCATGTGCGGCCGATATCGCAGCCACATAGACGCACAGGGTGGAAGCAGCTCTCCTGCTGCCCAACACAGACTGCAGAAAGTGTGGTATCACTACCACTGAGCAAGTCCATGGGAGTTCGCCATGTGCCATGCACCGCTGTGAAAACAGCTTCCACCTGTTTTCATAGCGCCATGTAGTGGAGAGTGCCCCTGAAGTCAAAAAGGCATGGACCTCTGACTGGTCGCACTACGTCACAGTGGGTCCTGGCTACCAGGAGCCCCACGCACAGCTGCAGGCTCCCCGAGTTCGGGTGCCACATGTGTCCGCCTACCTGAGACAGAAGGTCCTGTCTCCCTGGAAGGCACCAAGGCTCTCCTTGAGGAGTTTAGTAACGCTGGGATCCATGGCCTTCCTGGCCAATGTGGAGCCACCAAACGTAGGCTGTAACTGCAATGCTGGACCCCATCCAGTGTTGTCAGTAACAACAGAATTGTAGGAAATGCATAAAGCAGGCTGACTGGCCAAGCATTAGCCAGAGCATCCTGCCTTAGGGGACTGGTCCTCTCCATCTAGGAGAACCCAGGGGAACAGTGGGTCATCTCTTCGGAAGCAAAGAGATACGCCACTGCCCTGCCATACTTGTCCCAATCATGCCCACCACCTCCGGATGGAGTCTCCACTCCCCGGGGATGGCCCTTTCCTATCGCTGTGTTCCGGACACCTGGAACTTGGACAGCTTAGATAATGATAATTAGATAATGCTGAGGTCAGCATACCTATCAATCGAAGGGAGAGGCTGTACTCCAGCAGCCTCCATTGCATGAAGTGCTGTAGTAGCTGCTGAACGGTAGCTACGCGCCACAGAGAAAGGCAGGCTCGCATGGCCGCCGACTCGAGCACCAGCTGAGCTGTAATGGTGGCAGGGATGCTGCCACACACTGTTTAATATACGCAGAGCCAGGGACGGCCCAACGGAAGAACCCTGACTGGTACACCTTGCCCAGAAATGCAAAGGGGAGGACCACCTGTGACATTGGGCAGTAGGGACCTGAAAGTAGCATCTTTCAGGCTATGACACAACCCAGTCCGCCTGAGCGATAGACTGGAGGACCCCTGCAACACGCAGCATGGGGAAAGGAAGAATCGTGAGGCACTGATTCCGCCGTCTTAGTCCAGAACGGGGCGACCCCGCCCCACCTCCTGGTACCTGAACTTCGGTTGAGTAGAACCTACCGAGCATCGAGTAGCACCCCCAAGGACTCTGGGGGAGGGCGGAGGCTGGACGCCGACCTCCTGGCGCCTGAAATGCAGCTGTAGCGCAGTGTCACGGCGCTGTACAGAATGTGCTGAGAAGCACTGGCCCCTTGATTGTCCACCTGAACGTGGTTGAAGCTATTGGCACGGGACCACAGAGGTTCCCGGCCTGGAATCAGGCAGAGGTGCACGTCGCAGCGTGCAACTACTGTCTAGCCTGGTCAACCTGAACACTTTGCTCTGGGGCCTGAAGAGCAGCTGGCCGAACGTCTGGCCTGGGATCACTGGAAGAGAACGGAGGGTCTGTCGACACACCTCCGACTGGGACGACTGCGCCAGCCAACCTTGGCGGCGCGCCACGTCACAGCTGACATCAACCTGCCTAGCCCTTTTCTTGTGAAGCGACCTTGGGTACCTTGAAAGGCGCTATATAATTATTATTATTATTAGCTCCCTAAGTCATAATGCAAAGTCTGCAGTGAAGCATCACTGAGGGTCCGTGCTGAGTGACCAGCACCTGACCCTGTACGGTTTGCGACCGAGCCAGGACTGTGTGAGAAAGCAAATTCCCAGATGGCCCCCACAGGCATCAATGTCGTAACTCCTAGTCAGGAGGTCGCCTGAAATCCGGCACTGGGGCCGGGGGCAGCGCACATCGGCTCTCAGAGCCTCGTCTGGGGAGACAACCAGGGATGCTATAGCAGGCTTAATCGGAGCTAACCAGTCCGAGCCCTACTATCAGCATTGTGCATGGCTGCCAGAGCTCTGCTGTCACTAGTGTGATGAAAAAGAGCCCTTAAATCTGGCTTTCGAAGTAAGGCTCAGAGGGAGGCCCAGAGAAACGGAGTATTGAGGGCCCGCCGAAAAAAGGCATTCACAGGTGCAGATGAAACCAAAGCTTCATCTAGCCCAATACTTGGCAAGTCACGGACGGACACTGACCCTCTAGCCGAGCTGCCCACCTGTATAACATTACAGGACGCAGCTGTGGACAGCATGTCATCCCCTGAGTAGGAAGGATGCACAGCCGCAAGGCTACTCACTGCAGCTGGTACCCTGAGCTGGTTGGAGGCAAGTAGGAGAGTTTCTACCTAGCAAGCCTCAGTGCCTGAGGTATGACACTACGGTTCATGCATGGTTTATCTGACAGTGCTTCCCTCAGGTGCTCACCCCGAGACCTGCAGGGCACTTGTCATGGCCATTCTCCACCGTAGGGAGGCCATGAAAGCATCACAATTATGGTTGTTTAGTATGTCAGCAATTTAGCAGGCTAGGCTAAATGAATTAGTAGCCTGCTCAACCGAGCTTCAGGCGCAAGCACCAGAGCAACGGAGCGACACCCCTAAAAGTAACAGTGACGGCGACTTTAGGAGGCCTAAGCTGCTCATTGTCGAGCCAATTAAAATATGCATCTGTTAAAGGTATGCAACCGGGCTTCAGGCGAGAGCAACCGAGCCACGGTGCGACACCGCTAGAGTCAAACAGTGGCGGTGTAAAACTATGCTGCCCACTGGCGAGCATAATTACAGTAGGCTAGGCAATCGAGCTCTGGGCGAGAACGCCCAAGCAACAACGCGACCTGTCGAGACAATTAAAATATGCATCCGATTAAGGTATGCAACCAGGCTTCAGGCGAGAGCAACCGAGCCACGGTGCGACACCGCTAGTATAATACAGTGGCGGCTGTAAACCCATGCCGCCCACTGCGGGCAAATGCAGTAGTCTGTGCTGACACGACAACGGTGTGACAGCCAAAATAACACAGTGAAGGTGCTCCTTGGAAACCCAAGACGCTCACTGGCTAGTAGCAGCTAACGTATATGCAACCGGGCTTCAGGCGAGAACAACCGAGCCACGGTGCGACACCGCTAGAATAATACAGTGGCGGTGTAAAACTATGCTGCCCACTGGCGAGCATAATTACAGTAGGCTAGGCAATCGAGCTCTGGGCGAGAACGCCCAAGCAACAACGCGACCTGTCGAGCCAATTAAATGTGTAATCCGAACAAGGTATGCCACCGGGCTTCAGCGAGAGCACCCGACCACGGTGCGACACCGCTAGAATAATACCGTGGAGGTGTAACTATGCCGCCCACTGGCGCTAGCAAGTTACAGTAGGCTAGGCAATCGAGCTTTACGAGAGCGCACCCACGACCCCCTAATTAACACAGTCCCTATTCAGTTACTTAAGAAGGGGACAGTGCAAATCAATAAACCACATGGTCATACATGGGTTAAAAAATGCTAGAATTAGCCAAATGCTATTCTCCATCTGCAGTCCCCTGGCAGTGTCAGCAGCTCTTGGTAACCCCAGCCGCCCACTGGAGAGCAAATCAACGAAGGCTATAGGCAATTGAGCCTTAGGCGAGAGCACCCAAGCAATAATGCGCCTTAATAACACAGTGACGGCAACGACGTTCACTGGCGAGCATAGGCTACAATTAAGTAGCCTATGCAGTCAGGCTAAGGCGTGAGCGACCGTGCAACACGGCTATAATAACGCAGCGGTGTGAACTAAGCTGCCAACTGGCGACACACTACAGCAGCCTACACACGAGCAACAGTGTGACACGGCTAAAATAACACGGTGAAGGCGATTTAGGAAACTAATTCGTCCACCGGCGCACTTTACTTAAGAAGGGGACAGTGCAAATCAATAAACCACATGATCATACATGGGTTAAAAAAATGCTAGAATTAGCCAAATGCTATGCTCCATCTGCAGTCCCCTGGCAGTGTCAGCGGCTCTTGGTAACCCCAGCCGCCCACTGGAGAGCAAATCAACGAAGGCTATAGGCAATTGAGCCTTAGGCGAGAGCACCCAAGCAATAATGCGCCTTAATAACACAGTGACGCAACGACGTTCACTGGCGAGCGTAGGCTACAATTTAAGTAGCCTATGCAGTCAGGCTAAGGCGTGAGCTATCGTGCAACACGGCTATAATAACACAGCGGTGTGAACTAAGCTGCCAACTGGCGACACACTACAGCAGCCTACACACGAGCAACAGTGTGACACGGCTAAATAACACGGTGAAGGCGATTTAGGAAACTAATTCGTCCACCGGCGCAGTATACAGTGTATACAACAGCATACTAGTGTGTGGCACGGCTCACCCACTGGCAAGCCAATAAAGTAAGCTATGCAACGCAAGGCTTAGGTGAGAGCACACGATTGGTGCGACACAGCTCAACTACAACAGTGAAAGAGACTTCTGACCCGAAGCCGCCCACCTGACGAGCAAATTGAATCAAAGTAAGCACCGGTCGGGGCGAACGTAGCCCCCGATCAACAGTGCACAATGCTAGAAAGACAATACATTCGAGCATACAATTAGCAACCGGCTAGCGAAAAACACACAAGCAACGGCGATAATGCTACAAAGTACTGTGGCGGCTCACCTGACGAGCAAATTAAGTAGCCTATGCAACTGCTCTAGGCTACTCGTAATGCTACAAGTACCGTGGCGGCTCGCTGTCGATTAAATCAAAGTACGCACCGGTCGGGGCGAACGTAGCCCCCGATCAACAGTGCACAATGCTAGAAAGACAATACCTTCGAGCATACAATTAGCACCCGGGCTTAGCGAAACACATAAGCCACGGTGCGAACGAAGAATAACACGGCGACTGTGAAGCCGCCGCTGATCTAATCAAAGCAAGGTGGAAAGGTGATATCAGCTTCTGCGGTAGCCTCGGGCTACGCGTAGCTTACTCACCCCTTCCAAGTCGAACGAATTGCAAGTCGCAGCCCTTGGTGGTCGAAGTCAAATCGAAGCACCAACCCTTGGGTACGAGCTACTTGCGACAAGCTAGTGGTATATTAGCACACAATGTGTGCGACCTGCTATCCGCGAGAAAATAGAGGGAACAGAACCTCGGTGACTTCCGGAATATATAGACATTCCCGGAGTCACCCGGGTGTCACAGGTGACTTTGTTGGTATAAAGATCTCGACCTGCGCATGCGCGCAATGGAACATCCAGTGCTACAAGCACCGCCTCTGGCGGTCAGTAGGAACGAAATAGAACCGATATGTACACCCTGGCTTTTCCTCCCCATTAACTATCTTACCTCTGCACTTCTATCTTTGTTTATATAATAATAATAATAATAATAATTTTATTTAAAGGCGCCTTTCAAGACACTCAAGGACACCGTACAATGTGAAAAATACAGTACAATTAATTGATTTAAAAACAAAAATGGGATGGGAAGATCAGGGGGGGTAAGCAAATTTGAAAAGATATATGTGGATGTATGGGCTTTATGTCTTTTATTTTTGTTATTTTACCTTCATTGTTTACCTACTGAATGCACTATGTACAGCACTTTGGACAGTGCAAACTGTTATAAATGTGCTTTTATAAATACATTTTACTTACTTACTTACTTACTTATAAACTCACCTAGGCCCTTTGGCACAAATCACCCCAACCCCAGAATTTTGGATAATTAGCATGATGCAGCAGTTTAGGGCTGACATTGTGCTAACTGTATAGACTCAAAGTGTAGCATACTAAAGCACTAAAACATGCGTCAAATGTTTTCAAACTTGTCTATAATTGTTAAGACACAAAAATCAAAAAACCTTGATCATGGAAATTTGACTTTGAAAGGCAAAACACAGTTTATTTTAGCTTAAATGTGCTTATATACTTTTTAGCTTAAATGTGCTTATATACTGCCATCGGTGTTTGAGTGTGTGTATAAAATGTGTTAAGATATGTAAAGCGCTTTGGAAGCGCATTGTGAAGTGCCTTGTGACCCTGGTCTGTGAAGGGCGCTCTATAAATAAAAGCTTACTTACTTACTTATATCTTATTCCTTGTGTGTCCCTTCTTTACAGGATGAGTCAAATGGATGGCTCTTCTTAAATATATAGTCACATTTCCAATTTCTTCCACGGTTTTTTAGAAACAAAGGGTGGCACAACTCTCCCCTATATGTAAAAACGGGAAGTGAATGTAACTTTACAGTTAAAATTAGATAATATCTAAATTCATATTATTTTGCAGATAAGTTATGTGACGACGTCACTTCCTGTGTAGTCACTTCCTGTTAGACTTACCTGATACTGTAGAAGGAATGGCAGACATGTGCATCGTCTGACCAAACAGACCATTGTGACAGACCTATGACACTAGAGAAAGTTAAACTTGCTATTGGACATCTCAAACTCAACAAATCTCCTGGAGCTCCAAATCCTTGTTGGCACACAACATCAGCTTCGTTCTTCCACCATCACCAATATCACTTTCTATGGCCAAACATCTCCCTTTCCACATCTGCCACCATCCTCGGTGTTAAAATGGACCCTCAACTCAACTTTGACACCGACATTAAACACCTCTGTAAGACATCATTCTATCACGTCAGGATCATCGCCAAACTCTGTCCAACACTCACCCTGGCAGATGCAGAGAAGCTTGTCCATGCCTTTGTCTCCTCCAGGTTGGACTATTGCAATGCACTCCTCATCGGGATCTCTGGCAAGATAAAGGCTTCCGTACATTCAAAACAGCGCTGCCGGGATCCTGATGAGAGTGTGCAAATATGATCACATCACCCCCATCCTGAAATCAGTGGTTCCCTGTACCACTCAGAATTGAGTACAAGGTCTCCCTCCTCACCGCCAGTGCATTCACGGACATGACCCCCTTTAACTCCTCACCCACTGACAGCCTCGCGTACCCTCCATTCTAGATCCACACACACCCTCCAGCCCAAAGAACTAAGCTCCGCACAAGCCCCAACCTCAGCGATTTTTACCAGCATCCAATAAGGAAGTGACCACAACTGTAGTAACCGGAAGTGCCACTAGGGGGGTGGTGCCAAGACCGAGCAGTTTTTCTTTGACTCACTTGTTAGACAGGCCGTTTTCAAAGTCTTATTAAACCTGCCTGGGCCACGAAACCATTTTAGTCTGTATGTTTAGGTCATATCTCCATTTTATTCTTTTGGAGGTTAAAATGTATTGGCGCAATCTCTTGAGTGACAGCTCTCCGCCCGTTGTCCCTCACTTTGCCTCGGAGGTATACGTCAGCTATCTCCCTCCCCCTCACAAAATGGCGACGCGCACAAACCAGGATTATTGGATGGAGTGATGGTGTGAATGGATGGAGGACCGGAAGCTTCATCCCTGTGCCTTCTTCTCCAGACGCCTGTCACCAGCAGAGCACAACTACGACGTCGGCAACAGGGAACTACTAGCTGTTAAGCTAGCGCTCGAGGAGTGGAGGCACTGGTTGGAGATCCCTTTTATTGTTTGGACTGATCACAAGAACCTGTCCTATATTCAGTCCGCCAAGCGCCTCAACTCCCGCCAAGCCCGCTGGGCATTATTCTTTGGTCGATTTAACTTCCAGCTCACATATCGATCGGGGTCCAAGAATGGGAAGCCAGACGCCCGGTCCCGACAGTTTGCCGTTGACCACGGCTCCTCCAGTCCCGATACCATCGTCCCCCCTGGCTGTGTGGTGGGGGCAGTCAGGTGGCAGATTGAGGCACGGATCCGAGAGGCGCTGAGGGAGGAACCGGATCCAGGAACCGGTGTGAGTACCAGATATGCTCGGCTGCCAGATAAGCTCGGGTTGCATAATGATGCCGCACTTCCTGTACTATGCGAGATCCACTTCTTTCTTACGAATCTATTGCTAAGTGCAATCTATTATAATATTATCATTCACAATATAAACATTACAATAAAGATACATGTAGAAAGAAAGTACGTGTAGTTTTCGGAAAAAATAGATAAGCTATCGTTCGGAATAGCAAGGGATTGTGGAATACGTAATTATTGTTCCCCAAGATCACGCGGCGTTACAAGAGATCTCGCGAGAGCGTTCAATACAGCCCGAACATGAAACTTTTTTCTCTGTTTTATTTAATAAAAGGCGAATGCCAAACTTGTAAGCTTAATGTTGGTTTTGATACAGTAAATACATTTTCGCTTCAGGAAAAGGTAGGGAAAACAGTATTTTTGAAGTGTATTTGAATATAATTTACAGGAAGTGCGTCATCATTGTGCAACCCGAACATATCTGGCAGCCGAACATATCTGGTACTCACACCGGTCCGCAGGGCCGTCTGTTCGTGCCAAGTGCTGTCCGCTCCAAGGTCCTCCAGTGGGTGCATAATTCTCGCTTTTCCTGCCACCCAGGTGTTAACCGCAGCCTGTCCCTGGCCAAGCGACACTTCTGGTGGCCCACCATCGAGGCTGACACCTGTGCCTTCGTTCTCGCCTGCACTGTCTGCGCCCGCAGTAAGTCCTCGCATCAACCCCCTCAGGTTTGCTTCGTCCCCTCCCTGTGCCTGGCCGTCCCTGGAGTCACATCGGTCTCGACTTTGTCACTGGTCTTCCGTTGTCCGAAGGTAATTCAACCATACTCACCATTGTTGACAGATTTTCCAAGGCTGTTCATTTTGTGCCCAAGCTCCCCACAGCGCCTGAAACTGCTGACCTCCTGGTCCAGCATGTGGTCCACCTTCACGGGATCCCGACTGATGTGGTCTCCGATCGGGGTCCACAGTTCGTGTCCCAGGTATGGAGAGCTTTCTGTCGTGAATTAGGGGCGTCTGTCAGTCTCTCCTCAGGCTACCATCCCCAGACTAACGGGCAAACGGAGCGGGCCAGCCAGGATCTGGAAGCGGCGCTACGCTGCGTCACGGCTAGGAACCAGTCATCCTGGAGCACACACCTTCCATGGGTGGAATATTCCCACCCACCCACCCCCCCCCCGCATTATTGACGACCACCCGGCCTACACGGTCAGGCGGATTCTGGACATTCGTCGCCGGGGCCGTGGTTTCCAGTACCTGGTGGACTGGGAGGGGTATGGTCCTGAGGAGAGGAGCTGGATATCCCGCTCATCCTCGATCCCTCCCTCATTATGGATTTCCATTCCCAATGTATATTAGGAACGTGCTGCTGATGAGCACTTCGCCCCCGTCAGCCGCGCAAGTCTGCGAGGAACGCCAAGATTGCAAGCCGGCCTTGGTGCTGCACTACAATGCCACCAAAGGAGGCATGTACCAACAATTGACATGTGTAAGTAACAATATCTTGATAATCTGAGTTACCGTTCGAAATTCATGTTTGTTATGCTATGGAAATGGCTTTCTGCAATATAGGCTACCTTAGCAGAATGTTATCATTCTGTATTATTTGCATTCAGAACTACCTATGTAACTGACGGTCCATTGTGACTACAAGGGCAAGTGGGTTCCATTAAAATCCCCCGCCCAGTCTCCCTCCGTGCGACGTATGCTGGTACGTCATACCAAGGGCTGAGGGTGGCTAAGTGAACGAGGGGAAGTGCAACTACTAATGGAATGCAGCTAGAGAGAGAGAGAGATTATGTGCTATGTATGACTTTTATCATGAGTGTCCAGCAGATGTTGCAGGTGGAACAGAGAGAGAGAGAGAGATTATGTGCCGTGTGTGGCTTTATCGTGTCCAGCAGATGTCGCTATGGAGAGAGTGGGGGTTGTATTGACTTACCGAATGTAGCAACGAGTACACACATTTTATGAATAAAGATGTTTTGCATGCAACTAAAACAAACAAGAAATGTGCAAGTATCTGTGTGTGTGTGATAGACAGAGTGCCTGTATTTGTTTGTTGAGGGTGATTTTTTATTTAAATTTTTTTTTTGGGGGGGGGTTTCTGGGTTGAAAAGAAAGCACAAGGGATAAAGATGTTTTGCATGCAACTAAAACAAACAAGCAATGTGTGTGTATGTGTGAATGTGTGTGATAGACAGAGTGCCTGTATTTGTGAGAGTGATGGGGTGGGGGACAATTTCTGGGTTGAAAAGAAAGCACAAGGGTTAATAGTCAATGTTTTGGGCAGCGCGTTTTGAGAGGGCCCCCCTAATCAAATTATGCTAAAGGCCCCATGAAGGCTTTGGCTCTGGTTGTAACACTGATGTGGAAAGCTGCTGGTAGCAGTGCTATCATGGTAACCCCCCCCCCCCCCCCCCCCCAATACAGCAGCGATGTGTCTTAAAGCTTACATTACAGTAAATGTGCCAAAAAGCAGGCATGTAGATCTTGCAAGGGCAAAAGAAAATTGCGGGTTTCTCTGCCCACCTACTATTTCTATCTGCCCACCCAAATCTTACTGCCTGGAACCGGCCCTGGTGACTGAAATGGCCTAATACCAAGTAACTGTGATGCTTGGAACGCTGAATGTTCATAACGCACATGTACCTTTTGTATTTTCATGCTGACTTCTTGATCCGCCTCCCACTGATGTTTGTTGTTGTCTTTTCATTCGTTAATACACAAGTATCACCCAGTGATTTTCTAGTATCTTTGCGGTAAGAACTTTTGTTTCTCTAGGCTCCAACTGGTAACATTAACCACAGCGGCCAGATGTCCCGTACAAATCACGAAAGAAAAGGAACGGCAGCTCTTAATCTAGCTGGTAATAAGGTCCGCTGCTCAATCCAAACCCCCACGCTTAATTTTCCAGAGTTTGTCGCTGCGTCTCAATACCCGTTCAACATGCCCTCGTTCACTTGCCCTCGGGCGGGGGAATCCCCGCCGCCATCATAAGTGTTGTTCCAATTGTCTGAAAACTGACGTCAACTTGGTGAGATAGACCCTAAAGGCCGATTTCCACCGGCTGCGTCTCCGGTCCTTCTCCGCTCCAGCACGGCAGAAACAAAAATACAATTAAGAGCAGTCAGTGGGTGAGTTTCCACCACGGCCGCTGCGCCGTCTCTCTGCTCCGCTGCTGCTCCAGCTCTCCGGTGAAATACGCACTGCTTCTATTTCTGCCGGATGCCGGAGCTCACCGCATCAATTTAGCACAGAACACATCGAGATAGACAGGAACACAAGCGCCGACAACACAATAAAACCTCCGGTTAATTTTCAAAATAAGACACTCGGTGTTCACTGCAGGTGACATTCTCAAAACAGAGACACATACAAGCATGTCCACTGTTCTTTTACTCGTTGGATGGGAACAATAACCTTCCGTGCGTTCGTTATTGTGTAAATACCATATAGGAGAATCATATTATCAAGAGCGATCGCCCGTCACTTTTATTACCGCGGGAACTCCTCGGTCTCGCGACTCCAGCTGTTCAGCGGAGCTGGCCGTGCTGGTTTGAAAACGGAGCCGGTGGGTATTGCCGGATGTGAGCGCACGGAGCAAAACCGTTGGACACCGCACCCGCAGCCAGTGGAATTCCGGGGTAAGAGGGCTGAGTGATCAAGTGAACATACTGTAGATCAGGGCTATTCAATTAGTTTTGAATGGGGGCCGGTTGGTGGAAATTATCCAAAATGAGGGGCCAGAAAAAAATGCCTAAAATTGATGAGCATCACATCAATAGCTACATATATTGTAAAACACTACAACGACATAGGAGTGCATATATTGTCTTTATTTTATATGCACTCCTATGTCGTGGAGCATCTTCCAATCATTTTGGTTGCATCTTTATTTAAATTGGCAGACCGAATGTTTCTGAGACTTCTAAGTTAATTTTGCTGTTGCCATCATGTGTGTGTTGTTGTCAAGATGAACCTTTACCAAAGTGATGGAAAGGCTAAAGTTTGGAGAAAGAAAGGATCTACTCATGATCCCAAACATACAGGCTCATCTGTGAAACACGGTGGAGGCAATGTCATGGCTTGGGCTTGCATGGCTTCTTCTGGGACGGGCTCATTATTCTTCATTGATGATGTAACACATGATGGCAACAGCAAAATTAACTCAGAAGTTTACAGAAACATTTTGTCTGACAATTTAAGGAAAGATGCAACCAAACTGATTGGAAGATCCTTCATCATGCAGCAAGATAATGCCCAAAACACAAAGAAGGAGTTAATCAGGGGCAAGAAGTGGATGGTTTTAGACTGGCTAAGTCAATCTCCAGACTTAAATGCTATAGAGCATGCATTTTACCTGCTAAAGAGGAGACTTAAGAGAGTAACCCCCTAACACAAACAGCAACTGAATGAGGCTGCGGTGAAAGCCTGGAAAAGCATCACAAAAGAAGAATGCAAAAGTTTGGTGATGTCAATGGGTCACAGGCTTGATGCGGTTATTGCAAGCAAAGGTTTTGTCGACAAAATAGTAAGTTTTATTCACTTTAATTTATTCAAAGTCTATCTGTTCCAATACTTCTGCTCGCCTAAAAATGTGGTGTTCCTTTACAAATAATGATATATTCTCAGTTGTGTATTGGATCCAGATGTGAATACCTGGAAATGAAAGCTGAAATGTTGAGCTATTGTCTCATATTCATATTTTGGTGTCAAACCCAAATGTTTCCAGTCTACAGCAAAAATAAAGGAATTGGCCTCACTGTTCCGATACTTATGGAGGGGACTATATGTCCTGTGGGTGGCCACAATGTCCCTTGGGCATACAGTCTACCGTAAAATAAAAGAAGAAGAAGAAGAAGCAGAAGATCTGCAATGCACTGTGGGCGATATCCACCTCGGAGTGACCATCTATGTTCACTCAGCCCTTCGAGGGTCTCACCAAGTTCACTTCAGTTTCCGGACAATTGGAACGACACTTATGATGGCGGCGGGGATTCCCCCGAGGACAAGTGAACAAGGGCAAGTGAACGACAATTGAAACGCAGCGTGTGTGTGGAAGAGCGCTGCTCTGACACGGGGAGACTCGCTCACAGCCGAATTGTGAGGTTGGCTGTGAGCGAGTTGTTTCCGGTCAGCCAGACGGCTGGAGGGATGCGTACTGTCCAAGTCTGTACAAGTTGCAAAGCTACTTAAGAGGGTGAAGCATGCAGAGTATTTCCTAAGTTGATATTGCATGTTTTTCTTGGATACATACTATACATTTCTGTCTAAATGTGATAGAATTTAAAAATAAATCTTTTTCATGGACTCAGGGTCACGCTAAACAGCTGAAAGTTCAAGATGGCCTGATTCTCTTTGAGAGCTTTAATTGAAAAAGTTGAAATAACTGTTTGGTGTTTCGTTCCTTTCTGTATTATTGCTCCAGCACATTCAAGTTGGATATGGCCTGTTAGGAAAACATAAAAAATTGAAGACGAGAAGCCTAACATCACGACTTCGACCTTTTCTTTAGTCTGAAGGTAGATGCATTCACAAACCGTCTCCCCCACCTACGGTAAGCCTGTGTCCCATTCTACAGCAGACAAGCTGCTCTCCAAATTCATTATTTAATAGAGGGGTTACGGTCGTAGCTTCAAAGACACTGTGTATGAGCCAGACAGTAAGAGGATGACAGTAAGAGGCGTGGCGAATAGAGAGGCCTTCTATGACTCTGTAAAGGTCTCCAAACTCCCAAGGATGTCATTTTACAATCAGTCAGAAGTCAAGGTACACTGCACTTACCACAGGCAGCCTGTGACCAAAACTAGTCCCAGGAAAAGTAGAACCAAGAACTCAACATACATTCTGTGGTAGACAAACACCTTTTACATTGGAGTTAGTTGTGTACAGGTGTATGGTGGAAAAGAAAGGACAATGCATAGTAGGTTCTCCAAACACAGGGTTTTCAGTGCCAATAAACACAGATACACTGAGACAAAATGTTCATTAAGAATAAAGTTTAGTTTGAAACCAAACAACTGTTCACATGAAATAAACTGCTAAATCCTGGAACATATAATGAGAAGCAGAAATTATGTTCCACTCTACACGTAGCAGGCACCACAGCCAGCTCAAATCCATGATGCGGGTGAGAAATAATGCTAAAAAAAAATCTTTTAAAAACAGTGTAGCAAAGAGGTGACAACCTCGCCTCACATTAAGCAGTGCTTAGCAGTGCTCGCCCCGGCCTTTGAGGGCAGTGAGCTCAGAACTCAGTCATCTTCTTGTGTGTGTCGGCCTTCCTGGTCTGTCCCTGGATGGACAGCTCCTGGGCTTTCTGCTGGGACAATAGCTGACGGGCCGCTGACAGCCTCTCCTCCAACTGCTTCACTCTAGACGCGTTGCTGTGCACACACAAACAAAGGATTAGGATTAGGAATTGGGGAACGACACAGAGACTCGCAGTTTTTCATATTTTTTCATATTTCTTTTTTTTTTAAGGAAAGAGACTCGCTGTTTTTAGCTGCACCTTTCACAATATGCTTGCCATTGAAATAACTGTCTAATTTTGGAATATTCGGATTATTATTTAATTTTTAATTTTTTTTACACAACTCCCACAAGCCTTCTTATTTGTGAATTGAAATCCAATTTCCAATTAATTCAAAAGAAAGAGGAGATTCAGTAATGACAAAGTGAGAAATATTAAGTTTTTATGGACACTACAGCATATAAACAGTTTCTAGTAGAAACCCCAAAAAAAGATTTTTACCTGAGAATTAGCATAATATATTACCTTTAAAGCTAAAGTGCATTACTTCTGTTGCCCCCATAAGGAATTCTGAGTAATAAACAACACTGTCGGCAAATCTACATGAGGTAAGCCTTTGGTGAAAGCTCATGGATTTAATCCCTTCTGCTGTACGTCCAGATTTTTTCATATAAGTAGAATCAACCTCTGAAACATTTCTAGGGCTCTTCTTGGGATCATTGAAGGTCAGTAACAAATCTTCACATAAATCAGATTAGACATATGGAATAGATATGTGGAATAAATGAGCAATATAGACAGAAGCCTGTACTGACCAGCCTGTTTGTCTGCTGAGCGTCTCGGTCAGTTTGTCTATCTCCCTCTCTGTCTGGGACACTCTCTGAGCCGCCTGGAACAGCTTGACGTTCAGGCTCCTCTTGGTGCTCTGCGCCCCCCTGTAAACGTCCACACCCGCTGGCTGCTGAAGGAGCAGCAGCACCATCACTGCTCCTGCCCCCCAGCTTGTGATTGAGAAAGTCAAAGACATTTTGGCGTCCTCCGGTGGTAGCCCGGGGCTTCCTGCGTCTCTTAGGGCGGCCTGTTTGTGTGCTGCCGTCCCCCTCTTTAGTGGCACTGTTCCGGGTGCGTCTTGGTGTAAGCTCTGCACACTGGTCCAAAGACCTACCACTGGGGAGCACCACAGCCATGACCGGCTCCAAACGACCCTCCTGCATCTTCCCTAAGCCTGGGAAAACAAGAGCTACTGAGTGAGGAAGAGAAACAATGCATTTTTTCTCTCTCTCTCTCTCTCTCTCTCTCTCTCTCTGTTATGATAAATACATGTATGGTACATGTTAGCATGTTCTCCTTGTTTTGTATTAATACAAGCTTGCAAATGTAAATAACTATAAATAAGCATCAAGTAAAGTTTATCTAATTTGTCCCATTAAGCTTTATAATCTACGATTATCCTTATCCTGTAGTTAGTTTGATTTAATAAAACAAAATGTAAATAAACCACATTTGGACTGGAGTGAATTATGTATGTTTTAGGGGGCTTAAATCTAGTTTGCGTGTTTTTGGGGTAGGGCTGGGCGATATGACCAAAATCTCATATCCCGATATAGGTCATTTCATATCCCGATAACGATACATTTCACGATATAGCATATTTCCTGTAAATTAACGTAATAAAAATGTAATATAAATGACACATTGAAATAAGGCCTTTCTCTTATTACATTTTGAATTATATACTGGACAAATAAAAAGTATTTACAGCTTTTGGATTATGTTTTCCTTTTATTCAAACTCAAATTTTCAAGCATGCAACAAAGTAGAAAATGCTCATGTTATCTGACCGCCGGTCAGATAACATGAGCATTTTCACCATCCAACTTAATACTGTAGGCCTACTTACAACCTTAGTATTTTAATCTGCAATAGCGCACTGTTCTCTACACCTTGTAATTTAGTGTATATTTTTTTCTTTCTCTAAAATATCATAATTTCCAATTCAGTGCCAATAGCCCGCAATGTAAATGTTTTGGGAGTCCTTCCTCCACGGCTTATTTCAGACTGTGTGGACTGGACTCACACTGTACGCCTGTGTGCCGGTGGTTGCTATGGCACTGCTGCAGGCGAGGCTCCAGTCACCCTTCGTAGCGAAAATTAAGTTAAAATGAACGACTGGGGGCTGCCACTAACGTTCATGAAGCTTTCTGTGTGTTAGCGCAAGGTAACAAGTAGCTATTGCAAATGACAGGCTTTCTTTTCTGTTCTATCACCAGTGTTGGGAATAACGCCGTTTAAAATAACGGCGTTACGTAACGCCGTTCTTTTTTCAGTAACGGGGTAATCTAACTAATTACTTTTCCGCCGTTACACCGCGGTTATCGTTACTGAACGTTAAATGCGGTGCGTTACTGTGAATTGATTGAATAAACTGTGTAATCCGAACGCACCCCTGGCTCCATAGCCTACTACACAAACTGCTAGTGAGGAGACCGGTGTGTTTTAAGTTGTGTTTTATTCAGTGTGGATGACATTATAACTGTCAGTAAGCGCCGTCACGTCAGTCAGCCGGAGCGCCTGTTTAGTGAAGTTTTTTTTCTTTCTCTCCCTGTTGTGTGAGCGACGAGCGTGCACGTTGGCGCAGTAAGTTACCACCTATCAATCCACGGTTGAAACGTGCTCTCCCTGAATTTGTTTGCGTCGCCCTTGTGAGTAAATGCATTGAGTTTCCCGATCTCTATAAATTATAATTTATGCACGCTATTAAACGGCCGCGATTCGCCGGTTGCAACAGCTGTTTGGCGTGTCATCACGAGCCGAATATTGCTATTGTTCTTTTCCTGGGATCTGTATGCTGCTGTGCATGTTAAAGAAGGAAATAAACAGTGGATAAATCCTTACTCCTCCTCTCATCGTCTCATGCTTCATAGTCTGACGTTTTTGGCCTGAAGTGGTGTTTTAGCCGACACCCCTGAAGTGAATCCAGTGAAGCAGATCAGCACGGTACATTCAGCAGTTTCCTCTACTACTTTAGTTGAGAACAAAATACTGCAGGTGCAGGATAAACCTCTTGCTGTCTGTTGATGTGCAATAAGTATTGAAGGTGATGTAGCCTACAAGTAGGCCTACCTGTCTGTTCTACTCATTTCAACTGACTTGTGAAAACTGCTCAGAAAAATCAAAATGTTGTCATATAGCAACTTTTTTTTTACAGTAGGCTAACGCAAATAGTTACTTTCCCTGGTAACTAGTTACTTCTATTATAAAGTAATTCAGTTAGTAACTCAGTTACTTTTTGGAACAAGTAGTGAGTAACTATAACTAATTACTTTTTTAAAGTAACGTTCCCAACACTGTCTATCACTGAGGAGTAGTCCCACACAGAAGACTTGGGGCCTATCCGAAAAGTCCAATCTCCTAACCTATAAGCCTCCTTTCCTATACCTTAACCCCTAAACGTCATCGGGGTTAAGGAGAGATGAAAGGTGCTTCCTATCGAACATAGGACAGGACAGCGCTGTTTCAAATTAATTCGACTCCACTTTTCCTAACCGACGTCATTGCGCGACGGCGAGTATTGCTGACGTGAAACTACACTATTCTCCGAAAATTGACTACAACAAGCACTCGTTTGATCCATGCGTTCTTTTCATATTGATTTTAATCAGGTTGTCGCCAACAGAGTGAGAATCACTCCCATATATCCCAATTCACATGTGGAATAAAAAGAGGCTACACTTATGTTGATGTTGAAATGAACTGCCCCCAGTAACTTCATTAAATGTAAGTTGGTATTTTATTTTCTTATGGTGTAAATTATGTGCTACGAAAATAACTATTATGATGTTGGTCTTTTATGAGTTCTTTATTATCTTTAGCCTGTGTGTGTGTGTGTGTGTGGGGGGGGGGGGGATTTTGTTTTAGCCGAGTTAAATCTTCCTCTCTTCTCTTCTCCTCTCTTCTGTTTTACCTCTCGTTCGTATTCGTGTAGAGTCGGTAAACTCCGGCGGTGGCCTGTTGCTTTAAATCTTGCCGCCGTAAAGGATTATGGGATACCACTATCTCCTTTCCTTTCGCATAGGTTGGTCCGGAGTAACCTATGCTAAAGGAGGGTTAAAGGATGAATCGAGGCTCCTTTCCTATGCCTTTCCTAAGCATTTTGAGAATTCGGATCACCTATCCGCCGAGTACTTCCGGTTCATCTCGATAGGAAAGGAAATTTCCTATGGAAAAAATACTTTTCGGATAGGCCCATGGTACCAGTGATGGAAGTGCAGTGGGGCTAGCAAGCGCTGCCTTCCTGTGTGTGCGCTTCAAAATAAAAAATCAACTCGCGTTTCTCAAGTTAAATGCTTTTAATGTGAAGCGTAGCAGTAGGAAATGTTCAGCTGGAATTAACAGTAATTTATCTGCGAGCTACATCAATAGTTTGTGTCGTAAAGAATGTGATTTGTGACACGAAATAAACGATATTGCATAAGACGATACATCTCGTCATATCGCACAGCCCTAGTTTGGGGTATGGAGAAACCCTGGGGAAAAACATGGGAACACTGGGGAAACTTGCAAAATACTGATGTAGTTTAAATCGGGTCCTGCTTGCGAGAATACAGCTAAGGTTCAATGTTGGTTGTAAAGCATTATAATGAATGTGACAAAGACGATACAAACCGATGTTAAATTGCTCCTATCCAATGCTAGTCTGTATGCAGTAGTGCCACATAAAAACACATTTTATATATGATTTGATGAGGACAGGATGTTTTGACACCAGAACCTAATATTTGCTTAATGTTGTACACCTACCTTTCCCATATTCATAGCCCATTTTTAGCATGAGTTTGGATCCGATGCCTCTGGTATGTGCCTCCCAGCCGCCAAAGTTGGAACTGTTGAACGTTTCTGTGGGATCTACAGCAGAGTCCATAACTGTTGGGTAGCAAGTGAAAATCATGGTAATTTACTTTGTAAATGTGAAAAATTGCATCAAATGAGGTTTAAACAAATCCAAATGTAACATTTTATTTTATTTATTGCTAGATTTCAGAGACAAGGTCACATTGTGATGGACAGAGTGACAAACACCTTTTGCATATGCCACATCCGCTCCAACGTCATCCAGGTCTGAGTCAGAGGAGAGTGGGTCTTCTTCTCTTAAAGGTGGGATAATGGCGTCGGCTTCCACCACGACATCTTTCAATAGCAGCGAGTCAAACTTCACAGTGTAGAAACCATTGTCAATTTCTACATTGAGAGAAAACATTCAAGTCAGCAAGACATTCAAACTAACTTGAAGCATTTAATCTACCATGGTGTTGGCTGATTTTCAGGAAATGTATCTGCCATATTTTTTTGACAAGGTTAGGATATACAACTTTAGTTCAACCAACCTCAGAGTGGATTTATCCCTGATCACCTGAAGACTTTACAGTGAAATAGTAAAAAACTGGCCACCTACCTTTGATTTTGGCCGGGTACCAAAGGCCGTCCTCACATCTAGTCAAGCAGGATGAGCCTTCTTCAAGTTTGTTGAGGTCATACTCCACAAACTCTCTGAGCTCCGATACACACACCACTTCACCATGGGAAAACCTTTAATAAAAGAAGATAAAAGGGAGTGCTTGAGTAGCCAAGTGGTTACTGCACATGCCATTGATTTGCAACATCGCTGGTACGATTCCCTTGTTGCATGTCGTTCCCCCTTATTCGTTTCCCACATTTCCTGTCCACCTTTCTGGATGGAGTCAGCAATTCTGGAGAATGCTTGTTGTCAAAATTTGTGAATATCTCCTTATGATCCACTACCTGTCCATACTGTGTGTGTGCTCTGGTGTTAAAAGACAGCCTAGGCTCTGTAAACGGGCATGTTGCTAGCTACGGTGGTCCCCTTTGTTTACACAGCCACCTAGGCTTTGTAACACCAGATTTTATTTCAGTGGACAAACAGTACGTGAAGGTAGGGGATGGCTTAATGTCACGGGGAATAGAACACACAGTCAGTGCGTTTCCATGGGACAACTAGATTGGATTAAGACATATACCAAACTTGCCACTCGAACGGACCGTGTCACTTGTCTGAGTATACATGGCCTTTCAGAGAATCGGATAAATGGCCAGAGCATAGCTGACTCCGCTATGCTAGGTGGCGCTGTAGCCCTTCCAACAAGTGGTTATAGAGCCACGTCCGGTTCCCTTCCGGCAACAACCCTTCTATTTATTACGTCGTCTCCCCGGCAGGGTTTCCGAGCAAGCGCAGAACGCAAACTCCGATATGCGATATCCGATCCCTGTATACATGCAGATAGAATGCCAAAAATTAACGAGTTATCTAGGTGTTCTTATCCGACTCTGCTTGTCCGTTAATGTGCCGATTTGTGTGCGAAGTAGATTGGATAAAGGTGTTTACATGCATTTTACAAGACCTGTTGAAGTCTTATTCTTTTATTTACCCGATTATGAGTCTGCATGTAACCGCACTGAGTCAATCATAATGATTCGTTCAATCTTGTCAGAGTGAGACATTTACACAGTCAGTGAGTTTACATGCAGACTCATAATCGGGTTAATAAACGAATAAGACTTCAACAGGACTTGTAAAATGCATGTAAAGACCTTTATCCGATCTACTTCGCACACATAGTGGCACATTAACGGACAAGCAAAGTCGGATAAGAACACCTAGATAACTTGTTTATAGTTGGCATTCTACCTGCATGTATACAGGGATCGGATATCGCATATCGGAGTTTGTGTTCTGCGCTTGCTCGAGAATCCCTGCGGAGGATTTCACAAGGAATTGGAAGGAGATGACACGTAATAAATGTGTTGTTGCCGGAAAGGAACGGACGTGGCTCTATAGCCACTTGTTGAAAGGGCTACAGCGCAACCTAGCATAGCGGAGTCAGCTATGCTCTGGCCATTTATCGGATATGTGAAAGGCCATGTATACTCAGACAAGTGACGCGGTCCGTTAGAGCGGCAAGTTTGGTATGTCTTAATCCAATCTAGTTGTCCCATGGAAACGCACTGAGTGATGGATGGGACATCTATACATTACCTGCAATTATCCGGGAAGTGACATTTGTCCTCTAGGTAGAATGGACATGGTTTCATAGACTTCTGGGTGGGGTAGACGTAGAGCACTTTGACTTGTGCCTCTTCTCCGTCCAGTGGCTCTGCCCCCACCACCATGGCATTGTGATACTCCAGTGTCCCCCACTTTGTCCGGTAGGGGGCTTTCACTTTGGTGCCACTGAGTACATCTTCTTCTTCTTCATCTTCCTCCTCACCTTCCTCCTCCTCCTTCTTGTCCCTCTCTCTAGTCTCAGAGCTACTACCAGAAGACTCCCCGACTTCAGAGTAAAAAGCAGCAAATTCAGCGCTCAGAGCGCCATTAGCAGCGTTTGGGTCAGCTGTCTGCAGTCCAGTATTGTCCTCCAGACTGGCTAGGAGCCGGCTCTTCTTGACAGACACCAGGCTGGCCTCGGTCAGCCCAATCAGCTGACACAGGTCCTCCTTCAGGGTGAGCAGGTCGGAGTGCTGGGAGGGGTCCAGGCCTGCTGACAGGGCCATCTCCACCTGCTGCAACTGGGCTCCATAGGCAGAGATGGCTGCCTCAAGGGTCTCCTCATCCATGCTGACAGTTGGCACAGGGCAGAGTGCAGAGAGACAGCATCAAGCCCCCAGGACACCTGAGGACAAAGAAGATGTGTGGATTTTTAAAAGTTGGCGTCAGCGATTCTGGATAAATTAAATCCCTTTTCATCAAAATCAGTGAATATCTCCTCCCGATCTGCTACCTGTCCGTAGGATGAGTGCTGAAAAGGAATCTGGTGATAATACACAGCCTAGGTCCTAGGCTTCAGGGTATGTAAACAAAGCGGGCCCACCATAGCTACCAACATGCCCATTTATTTACAGGGCCTAAGCTGTGTATTAAAGGTGGAGTCAGCATTATGGAGAATGTTTGTTGTTTAAATCACTTTTTAAAAGTGTTCTTACCGAAGTCATTTTTAAAGCTCATCTTATAAGGCAAGGCAAGTTTACTTAGCACAATTCAGATATAAGGCCATTCAAAGTGCTTTACAGGGGCAAGATTACAATATATAATACACATTAGAAAAGCGAATGAATAAAATAAAACATTTAAAAGCTAATGAGTAGAAATAGAACATAAAGAGGGACTCTTATAACACAGTAAAAGGGAAGGAGAATTTAGCAAAAACCTCTGAAGTGACGCAATATGTTTTCACATTTGACCACAATAAGTACTACTTTATGCACACTGACAGCCTGTGTGTTAGGGATTCGTAAAACAACTTTCCCCAACGTTTTTTAAACGTCAAACGTAGCTATGAATCGCTAAACCAACTGTATATTATAGCTAGTTTGAGCTAAATGTTAGCCGTCTTTTAGCCCATTTATACAACCGGTTATAATAACACCAGTATTACCTTCGTAATGAGGCTATCTGTCTGACATCTGCACCGACCGAAAAAAGTATCCACTAAGAAAATATGCGCTTTATTAACAAAGTAAGTAATTAAAATAGTTCAAAACACATGCTGGCACAGCACAGTCACAACATTAACCGGTTCACCGTCAAGTCAGCAGAAGTGAATACACTGGATTATAGTAACCCACTTTTTCAAAATTAAACAAATGTCCTCAGATATTGAACGGTTTTGACTGCTTATCACCGTCAGGACGACAGTTAAATGCAATTTGTAACTGTTAAACCTGCGGCTAATGTTTATCACTCGTATAGTGGCTTTTTTGAGTAAATATAGTACTATTTTATATCGTTAAAGTATTAATTCAACAACTAATAATACATTATTTTATTACATTTTTAATTAACAAACGTATACATCAAGTAGGCTATTAACAGCCACTACTGAGGTATTCAATTCAATTCAAAGCCCCATTAATATGACACAATTAACACATTTCCACAATGAAAGCATTTTTATCTGACATGTTGATAGGGTTTTATTTTTCACAGCAAAAAGTAGGTATTTTATTTTGAAGAAAAAAACCTACAACGGATGTCTTATCATAGTTTACGTCAAACTTGGGCGTCGTCGACGCATAATGATGACGTCACATTTAGCCAGAATTTCAGTCCCCCCTGCTCCATGGACATGCCCTCACTTCATCAGTGTGTCTTGTTATGGGTTTTTACGCAAAATAAAAACATGATTGCCTCGCGCAGTGGCTGCCCTCATTACTACTAATGTGAAGGTAGGCTTCCTGTTTGTTAACGCTCTGTAACTTCAGCAGCGTGCTGGATACTGACAGCTAACTACTACACTATCGTTCCATCGATGCTACACATGTTGTGCTGTTGCTTAATGGACATTATGTTGTTATGAATCTGTTTCTTAACTTTAACAAGTTTGAGCCATACCTCAAATTCAAATTAAAAGTCCTCGACACAGTTATGCACACACAGTAGCTTATTTACTGTTGTTTGTTACATTAAACCTGCATCCAACCTCTATGTAATTACCATTTGTAGTTCATTTTCTACCTAATTTAAAAAAAAGTTTACACTTTTAATGATTTTCTTTATGCTTTAAACGTTCTAGGGTCAAGTTACTATGTATTTTGACTATTTATTAGTGTATGTGGTGCGTCTTCTCCTCATTTTTTCAGATGGTTTCTGTTAAGATTTCATGTGTATATATATATATATAAAGGTTTCTTTTTTGACACTGGCTTGTCTCACCAATCTATTGTTGTGACATACAATTACATTTTTTGGTTCACCTGTCAAGAGCCTGTAGGTTATATGCCAAGAATATAGGATCCTAATACCATTGGCTCGGGAAAATCATTTGTCGTACTGGGTCCCATTTGTAGGTTTCCAAAATGTAGGCTTAGAACAGTCATTAATTACAAGTTCTTCCTACATTCCTTGAAAAGCCTTGTAATGTCTTTGTCGTTATTTTTGCATTTTCTTCTTCTTTTTGCAGTCCCCCCATTAAAGTGACCCCTGCTGCTGTCATGTCTCCAACCGTGGCCCAGATCAGTGATCCAAAGTTGGCTTTTGCCTACCTGCGGCCGGCCTGTGTCCTGCTCACCAGACAGCCTACTGTGACCAATGTGGAGACACTGAGCGCCCAGCTGAAAGAAGTGGACCATGCCACGTTGCAGCAGCTGCAGGACTACGTCCTCTTCCCGCTACGCTTTGTCCTTAAAGTCCCCGGGCCCAAGAAGGACCAACTGGTGCAGGCTGTAGCCCAGGCCATGAGCTACGTCCTGGAGAACACCTGTGTCCAGCGCTGGGAGACTCTCCACGAGCTCTTGTCTGAACTATGCCTCTGTATGTGCTCTCCAACCGATCCTGGTAAACCTGCAGAAACATCAGAGGAGCTGAAATGTGCTGTGCTGAGGTGCCTTGATGCACTGCTTCACGCTGCTTACGGAGATATAGTCTTTAAACTCTTTGAACCTGCAATGCTGCCCGGACTAGGAGCTGCTGTATCACTCCTACTGGCTTTAGCAGAGACGGAGAAATCTCGACATATCCAGGCATCGGCGTTGAAGGTCCTCCAGGCTTTGACTCTGCAGTGTGACTGCACTGAGGAGCATGTGTCCCCCTCCTCCTCCGAGAGACACGCCATAGGCAGCGCCATGGCTTCATTCCTACCGGGGATCACTGTGGCTGTAACCAGGATCATTACAGGAGACCCCAGACAAGGCCATGCAGTCACAGTCAGGGCCATCAAGGTACCACATCACACAGTCTGCAGTCATCCTTTAACATTTTAACTGCTGAAAAAACTTATTTGGTTCTATTCATTGTGTAATTAGTCATGACTTGAAGCTATAGTGCGTAACTTTTTCATACAAATGAATGTCGGTTACATTCATGCCATCGCGAAATGAGTTGATACAATATTGAATAAGCATATCAGCTCAACAAAAGGTCTCTCCGTATTTCTTAGTATGGCAATGTTTACAAACTGGTGTCACCCCCGAAACAGTTGCCGGTTTCTCAGGAAAATCCTAAGAAAACACCTGGATGCACAGCAGAAGGTATAGAATCCATGTGCGATCACTGAAGGCTTACTTCATGTACAGTGGCTTGCAAAATTATTCATACCCCTTGAACCTTTCCAGACTTTATTTTATTTGGATTTTATGTGAAAAACCAACACAAAGTGGTGCATAATTGTAAAGTGGAATGAAAATAATGCATGGTTTACAATTTTTTTGATAAATAAAAAACTGAAAAGTGTGGTGTGCAATAGTATTCAGAGTCAATACTTTGTAGAACCACCTTTTGCTGCTATTACAACTTTGCACATCATGATTTTCACTATAATTTTTGCCCATTTGTTCTTTGCAAAATAGCTCAAGCTCAGTCAAATTGGATAGAGAGCATCAGTTAACAGCAATTTTCAAGTATTTCCAGAGATTCTGGTTCTACAAAGTATTGACTCAGGGGGGCTGAATACTTTTGCACGCCACACTTTTCAGTTTTTAATTTATAACAAAACCATGTTTAATTTTCATTCCACTTCATAATTATGGTCCACTTTGTGTTGGTCTTTCAAATAAAATCGCAATAAAACAAATATAAGTTTGGGGTTTTAGCGTGACAAAAGTGTGAAGTTTCAATGGGTATGAATACTTTTGCAAGCCACTGTAGATGTGCCGACAGTGTTGCTGTAATAACTCTGAATGCCTCATGGGGGCGAAAGAAGTCACACACTATAAACAACTACTGACAACTACTCTGACTCTCCAATGCCACCAAAACAAACAAAGTTTATATGTAAGGTGATGGTGAGGTGCCCACATATAAAAGAGCATACAACAGTTAAGACTTGGCCATTTTCCTGCCTGTATTTGTTCTATGTTTTTGCGATCTCTAAAATCTTATTTTGATTGTAGAATTGCCTTGTGTCTGAATTGTGCTATAAGCTTGCCTTGCCTTGCCTAGACCAAAGGAAAGAAAATGTATCCTCATTCAAATGCTTTGTTTATGTCCCACAATCATTGTCCATCAGGTTTGGTCCAGGACTGTAGGGCTTGTCATGGAGGACACCCAGCTCCAGGCCAGTGAGCCCCAGAAGACTCCCTCCTCAGAGCTGGGGAGAGTGGGACAGCTGGTGGTCCATCGCACTCAGTCCTGGCTGAAGAGCACGGCGGGGAGACTGTGTGTGCTGCTGAAGAAGATCATCTCCTGCACCTCTGCTCACCAGCACTGGAGGGTGAGACTGGAGATGGTGGAGCTGGACCACCACCTGCTGGCCAGCTGTAGCCAGACTCTGGGAGAGTGTGTGGGGCCGCTACTGGAGGCTCTGGTGGGAGCAGTCAACGACCAGGATCCCACAGTCAGACAGAGGTATGATGTGACTGACATTTCCTGTGTTCCAAATCGCATACTCTTTCGTCTTACTATTCTACATAATACAGTTGAGCTGATCGTAAAAAGTTGGTAGTTTGCGAGCAGTAGGCTAGGCACGCAATTGGGACATACTTTTACTTATTTATTTCATCATAACATCATGTCTTTAACTTGCCTCTTGCTTGTTATATCCGTCTCATGGCTGGTTGTTCTTACTTGGAGGCTCAGTTGATGTGCCTTACTTCTGGTGCGCAGTGGATTGTGGGTCAGAATTGCCCAAATTGCATGCTGATTTACACACTAAAAATCACACATTTTTAAGCATAAAAATTTGGGACCTCCTCAATCTTTTTCTACCATACTAAATGGCCAGGCTAATAAGAGCCCATAATGTAACAACGAGCCGTAATATAAAAAATATCCAGTGAGCAGCAGTTGTGTGGATGAAAAGGCCTTGTTGATGTCAGAGGAGAATGGTCAGACTGGTTTGAGATGATAGAAAGGCAACAGTAACTCAAATAACCACTTGTTACAACCAAGGTATGCATTATACCATCTCACAACACGTCCAACCTTGAAGCAGATGGGCTACAGCAGCAGAAGACCCCACCGGGTGCCACTCCTGTCAGCTAAGAACAGGAAACTGAGGCTACAAACGATTAATATATATTTTTTTAATACTTTATTTATAGATTTTTTAGAAAATATCCATACAAACATCAGAAACATACCCCCCCCCCACTTCTCCCACCCCGTGGACCCCTAGCAAAAAACAAAAAACAATAACAACAACCAGACATCATTATGACAGCATGTGAAAATAAATCCAATTATTTTAGAGGCTTAGTCAAAGTTGGAACCACTCAACAATCAGGCAGTCATCCAATGCCATGTACACTACATTTCTACACATCATATACACTTATTCTTACATACATAGTTCAAAGGACATGTACATTCAATTAAAGCTTGCCAAAAGAGGCTCATCAGTATCAGCAACAGCACATAACAACAAAGCAGTCATGAGTCATATTGATAACACCGTTTTCTGTCTAATGAAAAGTCACAAAGGTAACACCATTTCCTGACTTAAGATGAAACGATAAATAAATAAATAAAAATCTGCAGAGGCAGAAGCCGAGAGATATTATGGTATTTCTAGGAAAGACAGAGCAATAGTAAATTCTATAAAGGGAGACCAGACTGCCAAAAATTTCTGGCGAGATTTAGACCTATTATACCTGAGCTTTTCTAGTGGAATTGAGGATAACACTTCTTTGATCCAACTCGTGAATGACGGGGGCTTATCTGACTTCCAACTACGGAGAATAAGTTTGCGGGCTAGAAGTGAGGTAAATGCTATGCAGTTGTATTGGGCCGAAGTAATGATTAAACCCTCATTAGGAATTCCAAAAATAGCAGTAATTGGATTGGGTTCAATTGATTTGCCGCAAATATATGAAAAGGCTTCGAAGATTTGACCCCAAAATGTAGTCAAGGATGGACAACCCCAAAACATATGCCCAGCTGTCGTTGAGTTCAGATTGCACCTAATGCAAGTAGAATCAACATTGGGAAATAATTTAGACAGTCTCGCTCTTGTGTAATGTAAACGATGCAAAACTTTAAACTGAATGAGGCAATGCCTAAGACAAAGAGAGGTGGTGTGAATACGGTGTAAAGAATGCTCCCAAACTTCTCCAGTGAACTCCACATTCAGATCGTGTTCCCAAGCCAGTTTGGTCTTCTCTAGGGAAGGTAAACTATTTGTTTGGATAGTCTTATATATTCTAGAAACATTTCCTCTGGTATCTGGGTCCCAGTCTAATATGATGTCCAACATGTTCTTTTCCGGCAGGGCAGGAAATGAGTAATGTTTTTTGGCAAAGCTGCGTGTCTGGAGATATCTAAAGAAGTGTGTTTTTGGCAAATGATGGTCCTTTTGAAGAATTTCAAATGAAACTAGAACTGCAAGCAGTTTTGACCGGGGGCCAAGCCTCCGACGCAACTCGTCGTCAACCGCCGTGCCGGCCGCTCACTTCACGGAACATGTGGATGTAAAGTTTTTGACCGTGGGATGTTCGGTGCGGGAGTTGTATAGGTATCGCTGTTTACGGATGAATTTCGCGAAACTGCCACGGTGGAACGATGCAGCTCAATTCACAGAACAAGTGGATGTCAAGTTTTTTAATGTGCGATGTTTGGTTGGCGAGTTATGAGCAAAAGCAGATTGTCAGCCTTGACAAAATGGCTGCCGGAGCTAATTGACATGCTAGCTGAGATTCGGATTCCCGCCTTTTTTCTTTGACGGAATTTTTTTTTTTTTTCATTTTATTAAAAAGTCCCTTAAACATTACTATTTCTTGGCCATATTTTTTATATAGACTCGTGTATGCCCCTTGATGGTTTCCCGTGAGTTTTAAGAAATTTCCTCTGGCCAATTAGGAGATATAGAATTTCCTAATTTATGGCGCCCCCTTATGGCGAAATTCTCCAAATTTTTTATTGTACGCAATTAAGGGTAGCCCCAACATATGTCTAAAATTTGGACTTGATCCGATTTATGATTTTGGATTTATGAATTTCTACGTAAAACGTAGCTAATCAACAAATATTTAAAACGCTACCGTTTCGTTATCCATGGTCGGATCAAAATTCTTTTACAGGATTTCTTTCCGTATGGGTCAGTAGATGTTCTGTGCAAACTTTGGTGTCAATTGTCCAAAAATTGTGGGAGGAGTAGCGAAAAATATGTTTTGCAGTTTTCGCGATTTTGCGAAAAATCTATAATATCGCAAATGGGCGTGGCCTATGCCAAATGATGCAACTGGCTCCAGTGAATATGTGGATATAAAGTTTTTGACTGTGGGACGTTCGGTGTGGGAGTTATGACCCCAAACGCGTTTTCCTTCGTTGTAGCGCCACCTAGTGGCCGGCATGTCTGAATTTTTTTGTATGCTGAGATTTCACGGACCTGGATCTAGTCATGCTATTGGCATGTCTGCACCCTTTACGGTTTGGGGTGTGGACACAGTTCTAGCGGCGACAAATAAGAATAATAATAACTAGAACTGCAAGCAGTTTTGACCGGGGGCCAAGCCTCCGACGCGACTCGTCGTCAACCGCCGCGCCGGCCGCTCACTCCACGGAACCTGTGGATGTAAAGTTTTTGACCGTGGGATGTTCGGTGTGGGAGTTGTATAGGTATCGCTGTTTATGGATGAATTTCGCGAAACTGCCACGGTGGAACGATGCAGCTCAATTCACAGAACAAGTGGATGTCAAGTTTTTTAATGTGCGATGTTTGGTTGGCGAGTTATGAGCAAAAGCAGATTGTCAGCCTTGACAAAATGGCCGCCGGAGCTAATTGCACAATGTAATGCCAATGGACATGCTAACATTCCCGCCTTTTTTCTTTGACGGAAAAAAAAAATCTAATTTTATTAAAAAGTCCCTTAAACATTAATATTTCTTGGCCATATTTTTTCTATAGACTCGTGTATGCCCCTTGATGGTTTACCGTGAGTTTTAAGAAATTTCCTCTGGCCAATTAGTAGATATAAAATTTCCTAATTTATGGCGCCCCCTTATGGCGAAATTCTCCAATTTTTTTATTGAACCCAATTAAGGGTAGCCCCAACATATGTCTAAAATTTGGACTTGATCCGACTTATGATTTTGGATTTATGAATTTTTTTGTAAAACGTAGCTAATCAACAAATATTTAAAACGCTACCGTTTCGTTATCCATGGTCGGATCAAAATGCTTTAGCATGATTTCTTTCCGTGTGGGTCGGTAGATGTTCTGTGCAAAGTTTGGTGTCGATTGTCCAAAAATTGTGGGAGGAGTAGCGAAAAATCAGTTTTGCAGTTTTCGCGATTTTGCAAAAAATCTATAATATCGCAAATGGGCGTGGCCTATGCCAAATGATGCAGCTGACTCCAGTGAATCTGTGGATATAAAGTTTTTGACTGTGGGACGTTCGGTGTGGGAGTTATGACCCCAAACGCGTTTTCCTTCGTTGTAGCGCCACCTAGTGGCCGGCATGTCTGAATTTTGTTGTATGCTGAGATTTCACGGACCTGGATCTAGTCGTGCAATTGGCATGTCTGCACCCTTTACGGTTTGGGCTGTGGACGCAGTTCTAGCGGCGACAAATAAGAATAATAATCGCCACTAAAACAATAGGGTTCCCTGCCCCGCAGGGCTTGGGAACCGCGTTGCTGTGCAAAACGCGGTCCCAGCCTGCTCGGGCTTGGCCCCCTAACTAGAACTGCAAGCAGTTTTGACCGGGGGCCAAGCCTCCGACGCAACTCGTCGTCAACCGCCGCGCCGGCCGCTCACTTCACGGAACATGTGGATGTAAAGTTTTTGACCGTGGGATGTTCGGTGCGGGAGTTGTATAGGTATCGCTGTTTACGGATGTATTTCGCGAAACTGCCACGGTGGAACGATGCAGCTCAATTCACAGAACAAGTGGATGTCAAGTTTTTTAATGTGCGATGTTTGGTTGGCGAGTTATGAGCAAAAGCAGATTGTCAGCCTTGACAAAATGGCTGCCGGAGCTAATTGACATGCTAGCTGAGATTCGGATTCCCGCCTTTTTTCTTTGACGGAATTTTTTTTTCTTTCATTTTATTAAAAAGTCCCTTAAACATTACTATTTCTTGGCCATATTTTTTATATAGACTCGTGTATGCCCCTTGATGGTTTCCCGTGAGTTTTAAGAAATTTCCTCTGGCCAATTAGGAGATATAAAAGTTCCTAATTTATGGCGCCCCCTTATGGCGAAATTCTCCAAATTTTTTATTGTACGCAATTAAGGGTAGCCCCAACATATGTCTAAAATTTGGACTTGATCCGACTTATGATTTTGGATTTATGAATTTTTTCGTAAAACGTAGCTAATCAACAAATATTTCAAACGCTACCGTTTCGTTATCGATGGTCGGATCAAAATTCTTTTACAGGATTTCTTTCCGTATGGGTCAGTAGATGCTCTGTGCAAACTTTGGTGTCAATTGTCCAAAAATTGTGGGAGGAGTAGCAAAAAATATGTTTTTCAGTTTTCGCAATTTTGCAAAAAATCTATAATATCGCAAATGGGCGTGGCCTATGCCGAATGATGCAGCTGACTCCAGTGAATATGTGGATATAAAGTTTTTGACTGTGGGACGTTCGGTGTGGGAGTTATAGCCCCAAACGCGTTTTCTTTGGTGTAGCGCCACCTAGTGGCCGGCATGTCTGAATTTTTTTTGTATGCCGAGAATTCACGGACCTGGATCTAGTCATGCTATTGGCATGTCTGCACCCTTTACGGTTTGGGCTGTGGACACATATTTAGGCGGCGAAGTATAATAATAATAATAACTAGAACTGCAAGCAGTTTTTACCGGGGGCCAAGCCTCCGACGCGACTCGTCGTCAACCGCTGCGCCGGCCGCTCACTCCACAGAATCTGCGGATGTAAAGTTTTTGACCGTGGGATGTTCGGTGCGGGAGTTGTATAGGTATCGCTGTTTACGGATGAATTTCGCGAAACTGCCACGGTGGAACGATGCAGCTCAATTCACAGAACAAGTGGATGTCAAGTTTTTTAATGTGCGATGTTTGGTTGGCGAGTTATGAGCAAAAGCAGATTGTCAGCCTTGACAAAATGGCCGCCGGAGCTAATTGCACAATGTAATGTCAATGGACATGCTAACATTCCCGCCTTTTTTCTTTGACGAAAAAAAAAAATCAAATTTTATTAAAAAGTCCCTTAAACATTACTATTTCTTGGCCATATTTTTCATATAGACTCGGGTATGCCCCTTGATGGTTTCCCGTGAGTTTTAAGAAAATTCCTTTGGCCAATTAGGAGATATAAAATTTCCTCGTTTATGGCGCCCCCTTATGGCGAAATTCTCCAAATTTTTTATTGAACGCAATGAAGGGTAGCCCCAACATATGTTTAAAATTTGGACTTGATCCGACTTATGATTTTGGATTTATGAATTTCTACGTAAAACGTAGCTAATCAACAAATATTTAAAACGCTACCGTTTCTCTATCCATGGTCGGATCAAAATGCATTAGCATGATTTCTTTCCGTGTGGGTCGGTAGATGTTCTGTGCAAACTTTGGTGTCAATTGTCCAAAAATTGTGGGAGGAGTAGCGAAAAATCAGTTTTGCACTTTTCGCGATTTTGTGAAAAATCTATATATACGGAAATGGGCGTGGCCTATCCCAAAAGATGCAGCTGACTCCAGTGCATCTGTGGATATAACGTTTTTGACTGTGGGACGTTCGGTGTGGGAGTTATGACCCCAAACGCGTTTTCCTTCGTTGTAGCGCCACCTAGTGGCCGGCATGTCTGAATTTTTTTGTATGCTGAGATTTCACGGACCTGGATCTAGTCATGCAATTGGCATGTCTGCACCCTTTACGGTTTGGGCTGTGGACGCAGTTCTAGCGGCGACAAATAAGAATAATAATCCTTACAAAAACAATAGGGTTCCCTGCCCCGCAGGGCTTGGGAACCGCGTTGCTGTGCAAAACGCGGTCCCAGCCTGCTCGGGCTTGGCCCCCTAACTAGAACTGCAAGCAGTTTTGACCGGGGGCCAAGCCTCCGACGCAACTCGTCGTCAACCGCCGCGCCGGCCGCTCACTCCACGGAATCTGTGGATGTAAAGTTTTTGACCGTGGGATGTTGGGTGTGGGAGTTGTATAGGTATCGCTGTTTATGGATGAATTTGGCGAAACTGCCACGGTGGAACGATGCAGCTCAATTCACAGAACAAGTGGATGTCAAGTTTTTTTATGTGCGATGTTTGGTTGGCGAGTTATGAGCAAAAGTAGATTGTCAGCCTTGACAAAATGGTGGCCGGAGCTAATTGCACAATGTAATGTCAATGGACATGCTAGCTGAGATTCGGATTCCCGCCTTTTTTCTTTGACGGAAAAAAAAAAAATTCATTTTATTAAAAAGTCCCTTAAACATTACTATTTCTTGGCCATATTTTTTATATAGACTCGTGTATGTCCCTTGATGGTTTCCCGTGAGTTTTAAGAAATTTCCTCTGGCCAATTAGGAGATATGAAATTTCCTACTTTATGGCGCCCCCTTATGGCGAAAATGTCCAATTTTTTTATTGAACGCAATTAAGGGTAGCCCCAACATATGTCTAAAATTTGGACTTGATCCGACTTATGATTTTGGATTTATTAATTTTTTCGTAAAACGTAGCTAATCAACAAATATTTAAAACGCTACCGTTTTGTTATCCATGGTCGGATCAAAATGCTTTAGCAAGATTTCTTTCCGTGTGGGTCGGTAGATGTTCTGTGCAAAGTTTGGTGTCGATTGTCCAACAATTGTGGGAGGAGTAGCGTAAAATATGTTTTGCAGTTTTCGCGATTTTGTGAAAAATCTATAGTATCGCAAATGGGCGTGGCCTATGTCAAATGATGCAGCTGACTCCAGTGCATCTGTGGATATAAAGTTTTTGACTGTGGGACGTTCGGTGTGGGAGTTATGACCCCAAACGCGTTTTCCTTCGTTGTAGCGCCACCTAGTGGCCGGCATGTCTGAATTTTGTTGTATGCTGAGATTTCACGGACCTGGATCTAGTCATGCAATTGGCATGTCTGCACCCTTTACGGTTTGGGCTGGGGACACAGTTCTAGCGGCGACAAATAAGAATAATAATCGCCACTAAAACAATAGGGTTCCCTGCCCCGCAGGGCTTGGGAACCGCGTTGCTGTGCAAAACGCGGTCCCAGCCTGCTCGGGCTTGGCCCCCTAATAATAATAATCGCCACTAAAACAATAGGGTTCCCTGCCCCGCAGGGCTTGGGAACCGCGTTGCTGTGCAAAACGCGGTCCCAGCTCCTGCTCGGGCTTGGCCCCCTAATAATCGCCACTAAAACAATAGGGTTCCCTGCCCCGCAGGGCTTGGGAACCGCGTTGCTGTGCAAAACGCGGTCCCAGCTCCTGCTCGGGCTTGGCCCCCTAACAAAAATGCCATCTTTGAAAAGGTCATCAAAAAAGATCAAACCATTACTGTGCCATACGTGAAATGCTGCATCATTCTGGGAGGGAGGAAATAGATGGTTGTGAGTCAAGGGCATAAGGCCACATGCACCAATTAAATTTAAATGTTTTCTGAATTAAAGCAAGATCCTGATTGAGTTTTTTATCACAGGATTATTGAAACGTTTAATAGTTCCAACAGGTAGAGGAGAGCTCAGCATAGATAATGGGGAGACTTCGGCATTAGGGCGGATCTCCATAAGGATCAAATTGACATAACCATATCACCAGGAGACTACAGTCCGATACAAGCACTGAGTAAGTGCATTGAACAAATCAATGATTGGATGTGCCAAAATTTCCTTCAATTAAACAATGACAAAACTGAAGTAATTGTCTTTGGTGCCAAAGATGAACAATTAAAAGTCAGCGCACAGCTTACATCTGTTATGCTAGAAACCACACACCAAGCCAGACATCTTGGTGTTGTCATAGACTCCGACTTGAATTTCAAGAAACACATTAAATCAATTAATAAGTCAGCATACTACCACGTTAAAAATATATCAAGAATTAAAGGACTTATGTCTCAGCAAGATTTAGAAAAACTTGTCCATGCATTTATCTTTAGTAGACTTGACTACTGTAACAGTGTCCTTGCAGGCCTTCCAAAAAAATCTATCAGACAGCTTCAGCTAATTCAGAACGCTGCTGCTCGAGTCCTCACTAGGACCAAAAAAGTGGATCACATTACCCCAGTTCTGAGGTCTTTACACTGGCTTCCTGTCACTCAAAGAATTGATTTCAAAATACTGATGTTGGTTTATAAAGCACTAAATGGTTTAGCGCCAAAATACATTACTGATCTGCTGATACGTTATGAACCGTCCAGAGCCCTTAGGTTGTCTGGGACAGGTTTACTTACAGTCCCAAGAGTTAGGACTAAACGAGGAGAAGCAGCTTTTAGTTTTTATGCACCAAATATCTGGAGCAAACTGCCAGAAAACTTGAGGTCTGCTGCAACCCTCAGTTCTTTTAAATCGAGTCTGAAGACTTTTCTGTTTCCATTTTAACCTGTACTTTTTATTTAATTTAAATGTTTTACTTCTTTTCATTCGCTTTTAAATGTCTTCTAATGTGTTTAATGTATTTTAATCTTGCCCCTGTAAAGCACTTTGAATGGCCTTGTGTTTGAATTGTGCTATATAAATAAACTTGCCTTGCCTTGCCTAAGGGCCCAGGAGGGGCCTCTCCTATGTTCAAATGCTGATATCCAGTGATTTAATTTAGCTATATTGGCCGACCAGTAATAAAACATAAAATTAGGCAGTCCCAGTCCCCCCATTGTCTTAGGCATTTCCAGAAGGAACGATTAATATTTTAATCAGATAAATCACTGGGTAGCTGTGGATTAATCACAATTAATCACGATTAATCGCCATTCGAAATTTGCCGAAGAAATTCTCATTTTCCCTGTATGTTGTTGTAGGAATGGAAAGTGGAATGACAGAAGGTGGATATATACATTTAAAAAAATTTATACATGGAAAATCCAAATGATGGTGTTAATACTAAAAATGATAGGGCTAATACAATTTACAACTAAAACATACCACACCATATTCAATGTGACTGTCTCTTTGCTATGCCTCTGAGCAAATACAGTATATAGAATGGCATATTTGGTGTTCTACACCAGAGTCAATGGATAAATGTGTGTGTTTTCATAATTTCTGGTCAAGTTTGTATTCTTGCATTGAACTTGATTGCAGTCCGCGTGTGTGTGTTTGTGTGTGTGTGTTTGCGTTCACTCCCACGTTCTGGGGGACTGTTCATTTGGGCCGGAAAGCCGAAGTCATGTTGATGTCGCGTATCTATCACACAAACCTCGAAAAACTGGGACTTTTGTGTCCTCCCTTGCACTGAACAGAGCAGACATTGTTGCTCCTGTTGTTTCCGACAGCAACTGCCTACCGTTTTCATGCCCAGTGCTGATCCTGGGTCAGTGATAATGTGAGAGCGACAACTAGTGCAGAGTGGGTGGAATTTGTCGGTGGTAATTCTGGGCATGTGTTAATTGTGTAATTTAAAAAAAATCTTTAATTGAATTGATTTTTAATGTAATACAATTATTACACTATTAAGAATAAAATATTGTGCTCACTTCCGTCATGTAATATGTTGTTAGCTACATTATGGGTCGTTGTTTTATTAGTATGGGCTCTTAAAAGGCTACTTGACCAGAAGATGTTGAATGGCTCTCCTCTCCCCCTAGATGTGAGGTGGTTCTCAGAGCAGCTTCCCAGAGGAACAAGAGCTGGAGCAGCAGCAGTGCTCAGACCTTCACTGACGTTCTCTCAGAGAACCTCCACTCTCTGTCCACCTCCCTGCCCAGACTGATGAGGACCTCTGATGACCAGAAGAAGCTCTTTGTCCTCAACGTCTTCCTGGGCTACCTAAAACTTCTGGCACCGCTGGTGTCTGTGGTACTAAACTCAGCTGCACATCTCCAGAGAATTTCCAAAGCCCTGATGCAGGTAATATTAGCTGCCATTGTATCAAATTGTACTTGCAATAAGAGGGGAAGTATAGTCTTCTAGTCATCTGGGGTTGTTTGTTAAATGTCTATCATTTTCCCCATAGTGACACAAAGTGTTGAGTAATTTACAGTCAGCTGGATTCTTGTATTAAATTTCAAACATCATTGTGATATTTCAAAATATTTCTATCATATTGAATTTACCAACATTATGAGTGCACTTTCAGGGGAGGGGATTTGTTTACATTTGAAGTTAGTTTGCAACACATACTGTTCATGTAATATTTGGTATTGAATAATTCTATCATCTTAAATCAAAACTAAATTATTTTGAGGAACCTGGAACCAAATGATAGACTAGAATATGTTTGTAAACCAAACTGGGCCCTGCTGCTGTACACAACAAGTGAAACAGTAACTTTTCAGGAAACTTTCTAACTTCAAACAGAGTTCCAGGGATCCATTTTTCCTATGACTGAAGTTGGTTTATTCGGTTACACCCAAAGTTACATAGTGCACCTTTAACAATGAGGTAATAATGTGTTCCCCTTATTGTCAGAGAGCAGGGAGAAAACAAAGCCAGAATCCAAACACGGATCCAACAGCATTTTAATGGCAATGGTTATGTCTTTGTTTTATGAAATTAACTCACTCACAAGTTTTCATATGAGACCCACGTATCCATAGTCTATCATGGCAGAAAACCACAATCAAGGGAAGTTAGCATCCATCTTATTAATGCACTGCGGTCTTCAAGCAGCAAGTTATCTAGCATCATCTCAGATCCATAAGTGTGATAAAACATGATAAAAACCATCAAAACAGACATTGGGAAGGATTTGTTACCTGTTCCATTGCAGGCAGATACACATTCACCCATCTGTTGCTCTGCACGTGCACCGGCAGTGAGACGGGTGCTGGTTTGTAGCGTTCTCTCTTCCGATTGGTTATTAGTAGTGGGATCCCAGAAAGGTTTATTTGCCGATTACATGCAGAGCGAGTGACTGAGAGATCGGCTTCATGAAACGCGCACACTATAAGTGATCACTGTATGAAAAAAGAGCAAATTAACACTTATATTAACATAAATAAATCGCTTACTTCACCTTTAAATGACATATTTGTTAAACGCACAACAAACCCCTTCTATCTGCTCCTCTAGGTGCTGGAGCTGGATGTGATGGATGTACGCATTGTGGAGGAGAGGAGTTATGCTGCCACCATGGAGACAGGCTCTCATGACGCGCACGCTGCTCACAGACCGAGGAAGCATTTCTCCTACTTTACAGATGAGAAGATCTTCTCCGTTCTTATGGAGATCTGTCGAACATTAGGTATCCATGCTGTTTGGATATGGACCTAAGGCTTTGTCCAAGTCTATTGTGCAATTCTTAATCCTGAATATACACGACGATACTTTGGTCAAATGTATTAAAAAAGGAATATTAACAAGTTATAGATACTGAAGTTGGACTGAGTCAGTTGTTGAATGCTACATGTCCTGCCTCTTTTCTTTTGACATGTTCTTTTATTGCTCCCCTTCTGTTGTGTCAATATAACTAGTAACTTCCCCCACTTCCTGTCTTTAGGTTACTATGGCAACATTTACCTGCTGACGGATCACTTCCTGGATGTGTACCAGCAGTCTTCAGCGTACAGGAAGCAGGCTGCCATGGTGCTGAATGAGATAGTCAGAGGTGCTGCGGGCATAGCCGTGGAGACAGAGGAGCAGGGTTTGGAGAGTGAAGTTGGGGGACATTCTGCCACCCAGGAAGAGCTGACAGCCACCGTGCTGTCTGTCATGGAGGAATACACCTGCCTGAAGAACTGGCACCTGATCACAGTCAGTGAGGAGACGGAGAGAGACAGACAGGACCAGCAGGTGAGGAGAGCCTGAGCCATAGACTTTGTAATTAAGTATTAAATCAGAAGCTCGTAGCTAAAACCAAGAGCCTTCTAGACCCTTTTCAATTTGCTTACAGGGAGGGAAGAGGCGTCCAGGACGCAACTGCTACTCTTCTCAATCTGCTTTTTAAACACCTTGAAGGCAGTAAGAAGCATGCCAGGCTACTTTTTGTCGATTTCTCTTCGGCTTTTAATACGATCCAGCCCCATGTTCTCGTTGAGAAGCTAGTTAACATCTTTAGCCTAGATCCTTGTTTAGTGGGTTGGGTACTGGATTTTTTAACTAAAAGATCCCAAAGTGTTAAGGTGAACACAACAGTGTCTAGCCTTCTGTCCACCTCCACTGGTTCGCCACAGGGCTGTGTTCTCTCTGCTCTTCTGTTTATTTTATACACTGATGACTGTCGCAGTAACCACGACAACCGTTTCATCATCAAATACGCGATGACTCGGTCATTGTCAGCCTACTCAATAATGATGAGACTGTGCATGGCCAGGTTACAGAGGACTTCCTGACCTGCTGCAATGATGCGTTCCTTGAGCTTAACATCTCAAAAACTAAAGAGCTCTGTATAGATTTCAGACGTGGCCCCCATCCCACCGAGAACACTGTCATCTGTGGCCAGCCTGTGGAAATCGTGTCCAGTTATAAATATCTGGGCACTATCATTGATAATAACTTGAAATTTAATGCAAACACTGAAATGCTGTGCAAGAAAGGCCAGCAACGCCTCTACTGTCTTAGAAAATTGGCTAGATTCAATGTTGACAAAAGCCTGTTGAAATTGTTTTACAGCGCTTACATTCATTCTGTCATCTCCTTCTCTATTATATGCTGGTACGGTAACCTCACTACCAAGGACAAAAATTTCTTGGGAGAATAGTAAAAACTGCTGCGAAAATCACTGGTATCCAGTTAGAAGGCCTTGATCCTTTCTATTGCAAACAGTTGCTCAAAAAATCTAGGTCCATACGACAAGACAGTGCCCACCCTCTTAATTCTGAATATAGGGTGTTGCCATCTGGCCGTCGCCTGTGTGTCCCTGTGACCACCAAAAACAGATACAAGTTTTCCTTTGCCCCTGCCTCGATTCGAGCAACCAATGCTGCCAGCAGCAGATAAATGCTGCTATTGTTGATTAGGTTTTCGATCTTTTATATTGTTGATGGTGTTTATGGTACTGTTCTGTTGATATTGTTGCTTTTGTGGGCATTGATGCTAACGGCACTCTGCACTTTATTCTGCTGCTATTGATTGTTTGCTGTTGACCACATAGCACTTTATCTTGGCACTTTATGATGTTACGATTCTAGGATTTTATGTTTGATTTATTTTATTTTACGATTTTATGATTTTATTTAATTTTATGATTTTATTTTATGACGGTATGACCTGTGTCTAACTGTCGGAGCTTGGATAACAGTAGGAGAAAGTTGCCCTGGACTGCCTTCTCAGAGCGGGAACACTCTTTACTAAGAGCCCGAATTCTCTGGTCATATCTCAGGCGAGTTTTGCCGTACAGCAAGACTCTATCCCCAGTGTGGCCCGTCTTAAGCTATGGAGGGAAAAGAACTGACTTTGTTGTGTTGGTTTTTCCCTGATTCTTGCACTTTGCACTTTAGTGCCCAGGCCTGCGTACATGTTGGGATGTTTGTGTCCGTCACTGTTTTGTACTGTTATGTGTTGTCGCCTCTCCTCGCTGTAAACCAAATTGCCCTCTTGGGACACTAATAAAAATGTTGAATCTTGTAATGGAAAGTGATATGTATTTGAAATATTGCCATAGATTTCATTGTGTATTTGATACTATACGATTGACATTTATGTTAATGGGAGAACAAAAAATGTGGAAGAATTTAAGTACTAAGGCGTCACTCCTGATCCAACCCTAAACTTCAAAAAGCATATAAAAAGGTTGAGTTACACAATCCAATTTAATCTGGCAAACTATCGATTCATAAGAAACTTTCCTACAGAGGCATCAAACACCTATCTGAATGCTATGCTTCTTTCCCATTTTTCCTACTGTATGACAAGTTGGTCTCAAGCAGGTAAAACAATCTTTAGACCAATCAAATCAATATTTAAAAACACTCTTAAAATTCATGATAAAAAAACACGTCAATATCACCACTGCAAAATCCTGGATAAACATAATCTCCTTAATTTTGAAAACCGGATTGTGTACGCTAATGTGCGCTTAATTTTCATACACAATGCTGCACCTCCTGCCCTAAAGGACCTTTGTGACACTCCCAACAGATCTAATAACCGATAATGATTTTCAAGCTTTCTCCCGTCCTGCGCACACTCATAGCATTTTGTAGTGCTAGTGGGATAGGGCTATATTTTTCATAAAATATGCAATGTAGTGCTTTTAGTAAACTTTTACATTTTTTATCCTACGATTATATATTATTCTATTTCTTGTTTAGTTTAGTAGTTTTTATTGTTCTTACCTGACATTTACCTCATATTATAAGCTACACAATAGTATGAATAATAATAATGCCATTGGTTTTTTGTCTTGTGTGCAGCTGCTCAGCACATCCAGACTACTCTCCATACCCAACAGTACTGTAAGCCACACAAACCCATCTTCTCTCCAAGTCCTTCCTTCCTCCTCACCCCCCTCCACCATCCACCAGCTCAACAGTAACATCTGGCAGCTGTGTATCCAACTGGAGGGCATTGGAGGCTTTGCCCAGGCCCTAGGCCCTGGCTTCACGCCCCTATTGATGAGCTCAATGTACGCCATACTGGAGAAAGCCGGGGAGGAGACACTGCTGGTCAGCCAGGCAGCACTCAGTTCCATGTGGGAGATCTCGAAGGCCTGTGGCTACCCATCACTCAAGGAGCTGATCAATGACAACTCCGACTATTTACTCAACGACATATCACTCAACCTGCAGAGGCTCAGCCAGCATCCACAGGTAAACACTGTTCAACCAATTCAGTTATGGTGTTAATATGTTTCAAGAGGGCAGTGGATTTTCATCAAAATACATTTGGACATTTCACAGATAGATAGATGGATAAATATTTTATTGATCGCGGAGTAAATTCAGAAATCCAGTAGCAAACATAATAACAAAGGACACAGGCACGCATGCACACAACACACACACACACACACACACACACACACACACACACACACACACACAACACACACACACACACACACATACCCCTGTCAAGTTAAAACTGTTTGAATTAAACTTTGCAGCAAGAGAAAGAAAAACTTAGTGTAAAACAAATAAATAAAAATTTAAATACTTAGATATAGGGGAAAGTGGGGTGAGTTGTGCATTTTGGAAGTTGCAAAACCCCTTGTTTCTAGAAAACCGTGGAAGAAATTGGAAATGTGACCACATATTTAAGAAGAGCCATCCATTTGACTCATCCTGTAAAGAAGGGAGACACAAGGAATAAGATATAAGCACATTTAAGCTCAAAAAACTGTGTTTTGCCTTTAAAAGTAAAATTTCCATGATCAAGGTTTTTTGATTATTGTGTCTGAACAATTATAGACACGTTTGAAAACATTTCACACATGTTTTAGTGCTTTGGTATGCTACACTTTGAGTCTATATAGTTAGCACGATGTCAGCCCTAAATTGCTGCATCATGCCTATTATCCAAAATTCTGGGGATGGGGTGATTTGTGCGAAAGTGCCTGGGTGAGTTATAAGTAAGTAAGTAAGTAAAATGTATTTAGAAAAGCACATTTATGACAGTTTGCACTGTCCAAAGTGCTGTACATGGTCACCAAAAGAAAGTAATTGTCTACAGTAGCTCAGAAGAGAGTGACATCTCAATTCCACTTAACGACACCACTGATGAGATGGCCAGAAAGATGATGATGGTGACTTTGTCATTGTGAGCTTTGCAGGCAAAACCACCTAGATCTGCTAGGCCTTGTTAAGAAAATGTACCTTCAATCTTTGTCAACTATTTACTTTATTTACTTTAAATACACCTTAAATAAGTGATTGTCTAATGGATTTGTCTTGCATTACAGTTTTTGAGATATATATAAATTGGCACAATTCACCCACCTTATTTTCTCCAAATGCACAAATCACCCCACGTAGTTGTCTGACAAGACAACTTTTTTTCCGAAAGCTATATTTCTTAAACAGTTTATTCCAGATCCAAAGTTTTTATTGCCAGGGATGCATAACATCCTGAAATATATGTACATATTTGAGTTGGAGACATAACTGTCAAGGCCTCACTTTAAAATCACTTTGAGTAAAAAGTTGCACAACTCACCCCACTTTCCCCTACTTAAAAATAAGAATAAATAAAATATTTAATTAAACCTTGCAAACAAATAAAAAATAATAATATTAAAAAATTAAATGTAACCTTGCACAAAAAGAAATAAAACAATAATAAAAACTAAGATTTAAACCTAACCTAAAAACAGAAAATAAAAACTAAGTCTAAAATAATTCAATTTAACCTTGCAGAAAGGAAAGCAGAAATGTAATTGTATTTACAAAATCATGAGCAGATGTGAACACGAATAGTGGGAAAACTAAAACTTATTTTTATGTATTAATTCATCCGTTAAATATTTTTTGGGTAAAACGAATAAATCATTTAGTTTCTGGAATGTCAGAAAATAGTTCCAAAAAATTGACCAAGGAGAACATTTCCTATTGCTTGTTCTGACTGACCAGGAGTCTAAAACAGAAAAATATTCCATTTACAAAACAGAAAAGAGCAGCACATTGTTATTTAAGTTTGCCAGTGAATGTCTGGAATTTGAGAATTTCAGTCCACTTCTCCCCTATGTGAATACTGTGATGTGCAGGTGTGATGATATTCCCTTGTTTTTGTCTTCTAGGCTCCACGGGTGTTGACCGTGATGCTGACCCACTCTGACTGCAGCCTGCTGCCTCTGGTGGGGGACATCGTTGAGGATGTGCTGATGGCTCTGGATCTCAGCTACGACCAGACCGCTGCTCTGTTCTGCTCTGTGCTGCACGCGCTCATGAAGGCACTGGGTGAGATTTCAAAGATTTCAAGTCAGGTCAACTCTTTTATCATATATGCTGAGGGTAAAAAAATGAAAGGAAAAAAAATGTATGTTGCTTATGTGACTCTATTATACTATACCCATAGCACACTATTGCATTAGGTTAATTTTGCAAAATGTGACAAATATTACTCCCCACTAGGGGTGTGAACGTTTACAAAAATGTCTAACCGTGTACACGATGGAATTTTTTTCGTGTACACGGTTAACCGTGACGTCATTGTCTTCGCGTGCCCGCCGTCCTGTAGGCGCGCGCACACACACACACACATACGCGTTCGTTCGCCTGTAAACACAGTTGAAATGAACTACGCTCGTTTACACACCTAGGTCCATGGCACAAACACAAACACACACACACACACACACGTTCGCCTGACATGTGCGCCGTCATTATCGCGCTTCATTCATTTCCTGATTAATATAGCCTATCGCTTTCTACATGTCCACGTTCATGCAGGTTGAACAGGTGTTATAAAGTTCGGGCTACTTACGAGCTTAGTTCACGTCAACCGAGTAACTTTAATCTTTAGGTTATCTTTCATCACTCTTCCGTGGCTGTGAGTCAAGCACCGGCACGGCGACTCCCCGTGTGTGTGTGTGTGTGTGTGTGTGTGTGTGTGTGTGTGTGGTGTGTGTGTGTGTGTGTGTGCGCGCCGATACACACACTCACACAGACACACACTCGCCGAGGGACAGACCGATTCGGCAGACTAGCTTTTATCATCCCCAATTAGTTTAGGCCTACTAGTGATGTAAAATCAATAAAGTGTGTGTCTCCAGAACATATTTAAAAACTTTGAAAAAAAGAAAATTTTAAATTTGAACGTTTTTCTTTTAAACGGTTTTCGTTTATTGATTTTTCCTAAACGGTTATGATTTACTAAACGGTTACACGTGTACACGTGTACACGTGCACACCCCTACTCCCCACTAAGGCTTCACAATATATCGAAAAATGTATCGTTATTGCAATATCCACATATGAAGTATACAGTCATGGACAAAAGTTTTGGCACCCGTGGAATTCTGTCAGATAATGCACTGCTTCTCCCAGAAAATATTTGCAAGTAGGGGAGGACGGGGTAATTTGTCACACGGGTTGGTTGTCACAATCGTTATATCTCGGAACCAGAAGGCGCAGGGTTTGACATAACGTATAGCCCGATGGCCCGGGGCCAGTAAAATCATATGCAGGGCAAGTTGATTGGCCAGTCACTGTCCCGCCCGGGCCAGTGACTGGCCAATCACAGTTCAGTATCTTTTTGTAGACTATATCATGGTTCATTGAAATGCGCGTTGAGAGTCGGAATGAAAGCAGTGTTTATTTAAGACTTAATATAATAAACCTAATATAAAATATATTTTTTAATGAAAGGCCAGTGGACAACCGATGCGTGGGCGTTTTCACAGGCGGAGCAACAAGCGGGTGCACTCTCGCTCCGTTGGCAGAGCTGCCTACCGTCCGCCTGCGAGTCGACAATCAATCGACTTGCTTTGCCCCCTTTCTTTCTTCCCACAGCAGAGGTTGAGGTGCAGAAAATAATAACTGCGCTTTTCCTTTATCTGCCGCCGTAATGTTACAGTGTTTGCATCCAAGCCCCAATGGTAATACAAATGAGAGGCGTTATTTAAACGCTGTGAATGCGTCTCCGGTGATTGTGTCGGTTGTAGACAGAAACGAACGGAGGGACTCCGCTCACTGTACAGTTCCTATACTCGAGCACTGTGTTTTCAGGCTCGAGACATTCAATCAGATCGCGGAAGTCTTTCCCATTGAAATCGCTAACGGGGAATATCCCCGGTTATTATTTTAGCCACAAACCACAGTTCATCTGCGCGGCGGCTCACTCGCTGGCGAGATCACACGGTGAAACGCTGCTGTGATCGGACGAAGGCATTATGTGTTTCTAAGGTGATTTAACGTCATAGTCTTAGACGAGCGTTTAACTTATGCTGCATATTTTGCACTGCATTGTTTTTTATCAATAGTTTGAAAAAATGGTCCCACACCGGACTCTTATGTGAAGCTGACACTTCATGGAGAAGTGACACTCCTGCAGCGCGCTCACGACCAGACCTGAACTCGCATACACGTTGAAATCTCCCATTTAAAAAAAACGGCATAACCCACTGATTTTCGGATTTCTATCTTGAGCACAAGTGGAAAACCGGTCATTCGGTCGACACATTCACATCCCTAATGCATATAGAGAAAGTAATAAAAACAGCCTACCACACCACAAAGAATGATCAGACCTGCATCTCTTATTTTTTTTTATGTGTGAACATGACTTCTGCAGGTGAACTATTCATTAAACTGCCCAAATTCAAGAATAAAAACAACCATCAAACTACTGGACTTTAAAATACTGGCCCACTCTTTCAACATAGCCTACTTTCAGTTGTAGGCTTCTAATTCAATATGTTTGCATGGTTTTATATTATGTGTATGAGCAATATCAACATTTCATATAATTAACTAAAAAAAAACAATCTAAAGGGAATATCTATACTGTTACAGTATAGATATTCCCTTTAGATCTGGTTATTTCTTTATGTTTCTAATACAGGTATTATAATTATTGACACTAAATTATGAAGGAAAAAAGAAAGTGTGTGCAGGGCCAGTGAAAATATACAAGGGGCCAGTAAAACTCGGATCCACTGGCCCGGCGGGCCAGTAGGAAAAAAAAGTTATGTTGAACCCTGGCTGTCTGTGAAATTTTGATATGTAAATATCCAGAATTGGGATCAGAGGTCACCTACATAGTCTTCCTTGGAGTTAGACTGCTGCATTTGAGGTGAGACGACTGTTTGTGTTTTTCATGTCAAATTGAAAATATTTAGCTCCTCAGTATTTTTCTTACACAATGGGTTTATAACAAAACACTTGTTACCCATACAAAGTGTGAAGGGTAAACTATAGTTTAGACTGTGGTTAGCAAGCTAATTAGTTGTCAGATGGTTGTTGGCCTTGATGCTAGCAAGAAATTCAAGTTGGGATTGGTCGTCAAATTTTGTGGGGGGTTGGTTGTCACATGTTATCTCAAGGCTGCAGCCAGAAAAGGAACCCAATAACGAAAGAAATTGTCAAGCTGTATCCTCACAGACACCCCAGAGAAGGAAAGAATAGAGCAGGAAAAGGCAGCTAACAAGCAAAAGAAAAAAGGGCAACAAAATCAAAACAACCCAGTGCATCCCAAACTAGACCAGAGGGGTATACTACAAAGCCAACTCAACAGAGCCCGGCTCTCTTTTTTTGATCTGGTTCAACATAACACATACCCTCGCTCAGAGCTAACCGGTATCACAAAGGCAGTTATCAACCTCTTATGTTGAACGAGGGTTTCGGCTTCAGGCTCTGTGCGCGTCCCCATGAGAGGGGGCGTTTGGCCGTCATTTGACTCTGCATCCGCACAGACTGGACTGATCTTGTGCCGCTAACTTTACACAAACGGACTGATTGCGAGCAGCTGAGTAAAACAAAAGTGTGTCGCCAACTTCATTCAAGAAGAAGAGTTTGTCAGTCTGAATTATTACAGCAGAAAACAGAGAGCCGAAAAAAACTCTTACTGCAAATAGGCTGAGGAGAGTGGAATGCTGCCAGCATGGAAATGATTTATTTATCTTGCCGATCGTTCTTGCAGTGCGTAACGTGACATTATAAAACAATGAAACGTTGAACTCGGATTTAAACACTATACCATTTAGCCTAATATATATATAGGCTACTTTGCTATATTTATAGCACTACGCCTATAGTCCCATGCTTAAGAATGTAATTTAAGTCTGACACTGTCCCCAAATGAATAGCCTATGGAAAATAATTTAGTTTTGGGCCACATCATAATGAATACAATTTTGATTTAGACTATTAGCCTTTTATTCGAATCTCCAATAGGCCTACATTAAAAAACCTGTAGTCTGGATTTTTCAGACAAATATGAATCTACTGTGAGAAGCTTAACCTGCGAGTCTGCAACGATGTCCGAACTGTGACAGCTGTCACCTGTCACGTCCCAACTGTAATCACTATTTATGAAAAGAAAGCCCACAGTGAAATAATGTTGCAAACTGTGATTTTCTAGAACGCTTTATTAAGAGCCAGTGTGTGTAGATCGCCAGGTAAAATCATTTGAGGTGAGAGCATAGAGTGGCTCTGCATACAGTATAGGTGTGGGCTATTTTACATTTTCAATAACTGTATGCATGTGGCAAAAAGCCCCAGCGCGATGTTACAGTTCACTCTGCTGTAAGCCTAATGTCACGGCTTCGTTTCGTTCATTAACTTACTGATCAATAAGTTTAGATGTAACAGTTTCCTCAGTGAGAATGTAGCGCTCAGACAATATTGTCAGGTCCGCGGGATTTCTAAATGTGTATAGTTTCCTTGAAGGGCAGCGCTCTAAGAGCCGAATTTAAGCTCAAACTCTGAAACAAAAACTGCTCTGAGCAGGTTAGCCATGCAGCCTCTGTTACCACGGTGATCTAGCCAGGTAGAAAGAGAGCCACCTTTCGTGATACTGAAAACTCTGGCTTTAGACCGCTTTAGACTCAACAGACCTCGCTCAGCCCTTAATCTCGCTTCGTAGTATACCCCTCAGCTGCCAAGGCTACAGAACGTTATGTAGGCCTATTTGTCAACTTGACAATGCAATTAAACTTTCAAATTTAGTTCTACTTTCTTGCCTTCTTTTTAAGATTATTCCCATTAAGATTACATTGTGACAAACAACCCGATAGTGTTTGACAACCGACCCCTTGATGGGGTTGGTTGTCACAATGTGTAAGGTGTGTCTTTGATGATTAATTTCTTCTTTATTACAATACGATAGAAAAAGTGAGGGGTACACATTTCAAGCCAACACCTTAAGCTTCAGTGTAATGTAGGAATGACTATTGAAAGATGTTTAGGTGATAAGCAATTCTCACTAGAGTAAAAAGTGTGCCTACTTACCCCGTTCTCCCCTACAAATGTTTTGGCATTAATATGTTTATGTCATTTGTTTGCAATGGAAAAAAACAAATAGACAAAAAACCAAGTTGGATATAATTTCTTTGGTAAAAGACATCAATGTGTGTCAGAAAACTAAATGTGGCCTTCAAAGAGAAGAACACAGTCCCTAATAGAGGTGTGAACGTTTACAATAGAAAAAATAGACAAGACAGGCAGACAGATAGACAGAAAGAGGCAGAGAGACCTTTATTTCATAATTTTACTTTTTGACTTCGAAGTGATCATAACTAGTGATCATCTGCCTTTAGACTGATGCCCGCTGTCGGGGCCGTTGTCGGTTCACGAGCCGACCAGCTGTTTGAGACGGAGATGAAAACGAAAGTGAAGCTGAAGGTGGAGCAGTTAAATAGTTCAATGAATAAATATTGTGACCAAACACAATAATGTGTTGTGTTATCTGCTTTAGTAGCCTACAGTAGCTCACATCACCCCAGGCCCGGTTCTACGGGGGTGCATGAGCATGCATTGCACCCTCAAAAAAATTGTTTGCACCCTCAAATGAAAAAAGGAGGGAGTGAATTTTTTTAAATAAATATGATAAAAATAATAAAATACTTGCTCACAAAACAAATTGTAATTAACCTTTGACCATTTCCATTAAATACCGCTGTTTTCTGCATTTATTTTGTTCACTAAACCGATAAGAACGTTATTATTATTCGACTGGCAACTGTGGCTAAGCGAACCCATCTCTACTAGTGCGCTCCGCTCTGCCCCGCCCCCGCCTGAACTATTTCGCTTTCAGCGATTGCAGTGCAATGGTTATTCAGCATAAAGTTAAAACACTCGCTCGCCCAAGACTGATGATAAACCGAAACACAAAAGCCTTGCGCGAGCAAAGCAGTGATTCACCCGGTGAAACATGGGGTGAGACTGTGACTGTGGGTAACGGTGTCATCACCTTGCCGGTGAGAAAAGCTCTGTGGCTCAATGGCTAAAATGATAACCGGCCGCCGGGGATATCATGTCCGCTAACGTTGTTCAGGGGAGGCTTCCGCGATCGGATTGCATTTCACGAGCATGAAAACACAGAGCAATGTCGGCAAACTGACAGCGCGACGAGAGAAAATAGTGAGCCGCTTCCCTCCGTTAGTTTCAGTCTACAGCCGAAAAAAATACAATCACCACTTAAACTTGGATATCGTTTAAATAAAGCCTCTTGTTTTTATGATCATTAGGGCTTTGATGCAAATTCTGAAGTCTGAACATTTCGGTGGCAGCTGTAGTGCAGTTTTTTTCTGCAACTCACAGACTCATGCTTGCCCATAGGCGTAGATTTGGTGGGAAGGTGGCGGGGGGAGGGGGCACAGGGGATGTCCCCCCAATAATCAGAAGAGAGCCTACATTTTTTCTCAAAAAGTAAGAAACCCTATTCTCCCCAAAAGAGGTAAAAATAACAGTTCAGGATGTTGAAACATTGATATATCTCCTAATTGTTAATACATATTCCCCTATGATTTTAAAATTTAAAGTGTCATAATAGTTCACACTGCTGCTGTGTCATGAATAGTGAGTCCTAAAAAAAATAGTTTTGAACAATACAGTAGCCTATATAGTAAATATTTGAAAACAATACAGAATGCCTGAGAGCCTTACTGCTTTTTATAACATTATATTAACGTCACTGGGAGCCTGTTGTCTTTTCCTTTAACAGAAATTTAGACATGTCCGCCATAAATGCAGAAGGCATAAATAAGTACATAAAAATTCACCCGAATGCACAAAATGGTGTGTTCGAAGCACATTTTTTTCTGGGGGAGTACCCCCAGACCCCCACTTATGTTGAAGCGAAACCTAAGCCCTTGTGCTTGCCACCCAAAAATTATCACTGGCCCCATCCTGGCCACCCCAATGAAAATGTTCTGGCTCCGCCACTGCCCAGAAGTGCTTGTCTATCTACTGGTAGAAAGGCCTGTGTAAAACGCGAAGTCTGAACTGAAGCTGGGTAGCTGGTTTTAGTGTAGTACTGGTGCACCCCCTGTAATCTCAGATGCACCCTAAGGCATTCTGTTCTGGAACCGGGCCTGCATCACCCACCACTCCTGGAAATAAATGGAGTAATTTTACAAACTTAAAAAATTAATAAATAAATCAATAAAACGGTTTTCGTTATTGATTTTTCCTAAACGGTTATGATTTACTAACCGGTTACACGTGTACACATGCACACCCCTAGTCCCTTCAGTCGAACATAGTGGAGGGTCAAAGATATTTTGGGGTTGCTTTGCTGCCTCTGGCACAGGACTCCTTGACTGTGTGCATGAAATCATGAAATCTGAGGACTATCAATGAATTTTGGAGCGCAATGTACGGCCCAGTTTCAGAAAGATGGGTCTCCATCATAGGTCATGGGTCTTCCAGCAGGACAATGACCCAAAGCATACTTCAAAAGCACTCAGAAATGGTTTGAGAGAAAGTGCTGGAGAGTTCTGGCCAGCAATGAGTCCAGATGAATCCCATAGAACACATGTAGGGAGATCTGAAAACAGCTGTTCAGAGAAGGCACCCTTCAAACCTGAGAGACCTGGAGCAGATGGCAAAGGAAGAATGGGCCAAAGTTCCAGTGGAGAGGTGTGGAAAACGTTTTGATGGATACAGGAAGCCATTGTTTTCAGTAATTTTTTCTAAAGGTTTTGCAACCAAGTATTAAAGGCCTACTTCACCAGTGGGAATATGAAGGTGTATTTAACTCTGAGATCCTATGTAGTTGTCACGGGATCCGATTCGATGATGCCTCCGGGGCATTAACTGTGGTGGTTTGATATACGCACTCAGAAACTTTGTTTTCTTCCATCCAAAAAGTATTTATTGTCGAAGAAAAAGGTTTCCAAAAATGAGTACAAAAGGTTTCAAAATAACGAATAAATTCTAAACTAAACGAAAAGCTTAAATTGCTGGTAAACAAACATTTAACCTTGAGTGGTCAAAATGATATGTAACCACAGTTTCTACTCCAGGTTGTGACTTGGCTGGACTCACCGGCTGCCATTCTACCGTGCAATTAATAGGTGGCGCAAAACACGCCCCCTGCCATCTAATCACTCAATTACTCAAATAAACATTGTCATCAATTAATACACTTATTTAACTAAAGAATGGCTGTAACAGTAGTATAAATGTGCAAACATTTTAGAAATCGGTTCATCCTAGCCTGAGAAAAGGCAGAAAGAGTGTTTTATGGTCTCACTGTCTAACCCTATAGTTTGCCCAGTTGTGATGTCACAACTGGGCAAACATTTATACTACATAGGATCTCAGAGTTCAATAAACCTTCATATTCCCACTGGTGAAGTAGGCCTTTAAATTCAGGGTGCCAACACTTGTCCGGCACATTTTTTTAGTTTTGTGTAAAATAGGTACGATTTGGCATTTTTGTATTTTCTTTTTCAGTTGGAAACAAATGTAATAGAAATATTAAGGCCAAAGCAGTTATTGCAATCATTTTCTGGGTGAGACAGTGCATTATCTGACAGAATTCCAGGGGTGCCAACACTGTCCATAACTGTATGTATATAAAAGACTGCATGAACTGTAGTGCATGATACCCCATTCAATGGGCCATACATTCACGCTCTGCATGTCAATATATTAGACAATCAGATTTAGCCTTCCAGAAAATGGCATGAAGATGTTTTGCTAAAGTGATCAATAAATAATAAACATAAATAATCAACGTTTCTGCATAGGCTACTTACTGTCTGGGGTCTATTTAGGAAGTGAACTCAGGGCAGAAAGACATTAACACTATATATATAAATATGTGTTTATCGCGAGGGATATCACAATCACAACATCAACGATAGAGACCGTAGAAAGAAGAGTGTATCACCATTGTTGCATCACGCACCTGGCCTCACTTGTCAGGTTTCCGGGATAGACAGATGAGAACCCAATAGCATGACACATGAAAAAACAGTTCAGGTTCACAAAAGGCTTTTAATGATATCAAGATGTCAAACCAGGTAAAACGGTGAGGCAAACAAGTCCAGGGGAGCAGGCAAAGGGGAGAGTCCAAGGTCCAAAAAATACAGAACGAAACGGGAACAGGCAGGAAGGATCAAAATGATTTGGAACGCTGGAGAGCTAGGATAACACACTAGACGATCTGGCAGAGAACTGAGGAAATGGAGTGGAATATATACTGAGGGGCTGATGAACTGATGGTGAGCAGGTGAGTATGGATAGGCCAGGTGAATGCAATTAACATGGAGTGCAGAGCAGGAGGGAGTGGCCGGGTATGAAATGACATGAGTAAGAAAGGAAACCAGGAAAACAGACATATGAAAACAAACGTAGAGTTACGTATGTAACTCCGGTTCTATGAATCCTGGATGACCGCCAGAGGCGGTGCATTAAGCACTGGATTTATCCGTCTCGTGCATGCGCAGTTCGAGTACCAAAGCACTTTGAGTGGCCTTGTGTCTGAATTGTGCTATATAAATAAACTTGCCTTGCCTTGCCTTGCCTTACCAATATCAACAAAGTCACCTGTGACCCTCGTGACACCGGAAGGGCTATATAGCCCGGTGTCGACAGAGGATCTGTTCCCAAATCTTCTCGCGAACCACGAGACTTCTGAGTGACCTGTTACTCTGGCGGTCATCCAGGATTCCAGTTACATACGTAACTCTACGTTCTATTTCATCCTTACTGACCGCCAGAGGCGGTGCATTAAGCACTGGATGGCCAATACCAACAACGTCACAAAGAAGCCAAGCAACCAGCTCACTGGTTGGAGACAGCGGAGCTTGGCATAGGACCACCCCCATTGGATGGGGAATGGAGACGTTGAAAACCTGGAAAATGTGCTAGGCGCTGCCTTGGCACAGATGGTCCTCAGGGGCAGCCCTCTCAGGGCAGCCCATGATGCTGAGACACTCCTGGTTGAATGGATGGCGGGGGGCGTCCACTGGTCCCATGGACATGTGCAATGGTATGAACAATCCAGTGGGACAGCCCCTGCTTTGTTTAGAGCCTGACCCTTGTTAGGGCCACAATAGCAAACAAAGAGCTGCTCCAACTGACGAATACAGGTGGTAGCAGAAATATAAGCCCAAAGAGCCCGCATCGGGCACATTAGCTCAGACCTGCCCTCCTCAGCTGGGGGGGCGGGGGGGGCAAGCGTGCCAGCTGGATGTGCTGGCCAAGGTGGCTGCGTGGAAGCGACTTGGCGGAACGCAGCCTCCGGCCACAGGGTGATACATGAGCCAGAGTACACCTCTGGCATGTACCGTTCCCAGATAGGGCATGCAACTCCCTGACCCGCTTTGCAGGGGCTAAGGTGAGTGAAATTGCATCCCTCATGGACAGCCACCTCGACCTCCTCTGGATCGAAGGCTTAGAGGGAGGTAACAAGGGCTCCAGGACCAGTGGGAGGCCCCATGCCAGAGCCCTCGGGGCCCTAGGGGGATGCAGCCTTAAAGCCCCTCAATGAAAGAGGGACCCTAACCTGTGGCATCCTACCGTGGCACCATCAACCCCCTCGTGTAGGGGAGCAGATAACAGTCACCTCTACGCTGCTGCTGGGAAAAAACCAAAACAGCTCCCCCGGCGCCACAGGCCCAGCGGAGGGGCCTCCTGCACGTCTTCGTCAGAGGCGACTTAGCCAGCCAAACCTGGCGGCAAGTCTGGACAAGGGTGAACATAACGTGCCCTAAGTGCCTTGACATGAGGGCAATGGCCTGCAGTGACACATCGCTACGCCACTGCAGAGATGGCTCAACTGCAGCTTGTTGCAGAGAGGTTGAGAGTGCCAGCATCAGGTGGGTGAGGGAGTCGCCTACCCAACCCATACGTGCCGCTGTATTGTAGGCCTTTAAAAGCAGGTCGTCCGTGAGCCTGCACTGGGCCGGGGACACCTGGCATCCGGCTACTAGGACGGGAGAGAGCCTTGGCATCCTTCCAGCACACGTGTAGCTCCTTTAAGTACTCCTCCGAAGGAGGGACAGACAAAGAGGCTGTGGCAGGGCTGCACCTGAAAAGGCGCTTGAGCCACTTCTGCCTGAGGAGCATCGAGCCCCAGGCGAGCCAGAGCCGCACGGATGACGGCCCCCATGGGGTTACCCTCTGTACTGCGCTCAGAGCTCTGAGCAGAGGAGCGGGAGGCCTCCTAGGGTCAGGAGGAGCTCCTGTATTCTCACCATGTCGGACGACAAGCAATCCACCTTGGATGCTAGCTCGTTCCTAGCCCCTTTTCCTGGGGGGGTGGGGGGGGGAACTGCTCTACCCCGCCAAGAATGGCCGGGCTGAGCCGAAGGAAGTGGTGTCATTGAGGGAAGGTCGACAGCCGTCGGACGCTCCCAGTCTAGCCACCCTGAGTGCCAAGGGCATGGAGCCGCAGTTCATGCAGGCCCTCTCAGTAAGGCCCTCCCGCAAATGCTCAAGCCGAGACACAAGGGGCAGCGATCATGGCCATCGTCAGGCTCTATGAGGGACACACAGGCATAGAGCTGCAACTAACGATTATTTTGATAATCGATTAATCTGTCGATTATTTTCTTGATTAATTGATTATTAATCGATTAGTGTTTGTCCCTAAAATGTCAGAAAATGGTGAAAAATTGATAAATTTTCCAAAGTCCATGTTTACGTCAAATGTATTACTATGTCCAAAACACACAGATATTTCAGTGTACTGTCATAATAGGATTAAAGAAACCAGAAAATATTCACATTCACAAAAAGATACTCAAAACGATTAATCGATTATCAAAATAGTTGGCGATTATTTTAATAATTGATTATTAATCGATTCGTCGATTAATCGTTGCAGCTCTACACAGGCACCACAGACATGATCCATCAGCAGAATACTGGGAGAGGGAGCGAAAGCAGTGCCTTCACCAGTAAGGTACTTACTCAAAAAACACAAGACAGTGTTACCGGGAGAGGACGCGAGAGCGAAGTCTTCACCAGTAAGTGACTGAAAAGAAATACACAACAGTGTTACCAGGAGCGGACGCGAGAGCGCAGCCTTCACCAGTAAGTGACTGAGCTCAAATATACAGCAGTGTTGCCAGGAGAGGGCGCGAGAGCACAGCCTTCACCAGTAAGTGACTGAGCTCAAACATACAGCAGTGTTACCACGAGAGGGCGCGAGAGCGAAAGAAAAATGTAGTAGCCAAAAACAAAAAATGGCAATCTAGAACAGCCGAGCTGTCTCTATCAAATGAAATTCATGAGGGAAGGTATCAATTAGCGCCACAATAGTGGGGCAAAAGCACTTAGTGCTGCACGGCTAAAACAGCCCCAAGAGGACGGGTTCCTTACCCATTGCTCTGACCTTAGTCGCGAGGCTGCACACCGTTGCTTATCCTTTCCAAATGCGAAAATGTATCGCACGCGGTACGTCTGCGTCTTCCTGCGAGAAGAAAAAGGAACAGATCCTCTGTCGACACCGGGCTATATAGCCCTTCCGGTGTCACGAGGGTCACAGGTGACTTTGTTGATATTGGTACTCGAACTGCGCATGCGCGAGACGGATAAATCCAGTGCTTAATGCACCGCCTCTGGCGGTCAGTAAGGATGAAATAGAACTAAATATTGGCTGAAGTTGTGACATCACTAATGAAACCTATCCTTGTTGGTTTTCCTTTAGCGAGGTGGTTTCCCTCCAGCGGTGGTAGGACCAGTGACTCTGCCAGACAAGACAAGCACACTGCCACTCCCAAAGAAGGCCTCAACATCCACCAATACCTGCTGGATCACTGCAATCAGAAGGAGATGGCAGAAGGCATTGGAATAGAGAAGAACGACCAAGCTGAAGACCTTGGTAATACAGTATAGTGTCTTTATGAGGACATGACAGCAAAATGATTTCTCATCCTTATTCAGGTTTCAAGTTCTTGTAGAGGTTACTGTATATTAGATTCTACTTTTTAGTTTGGAAAACTCAGTTGTGTTGACTAGAAAATATAGTGCTTATAACAAATTAAGATCACCTGTTTTGCAAAATGCACTTTTTATTTTAGTTTTCATTAGTTTGGGTCATCGGTGCGACAACACCCTCTCTTAAGGCTGAATCCCACCAGCTGCCTAGTTCTGCTGCACCGTCTCTCTGCTCCGCTGCTGCTCCAGCTGTCCGTGATATACACACCGCTTCTATTTCTGCTGGATGCCTGAGCTCACTACATCAATTTAGCACAGAACACATCGAGATAGGCAGGAACACAGGCGCCAGACAAAACAATAAAACATCCGGTTAATTTTCGGAATAAGACACTCCGTGTTCACCATAGGTTACAATCTCAAAACAGAGACACATACAAGCATGTCCACTGTTCTTTTCACTTGTTAGTTACGACTCCAGCTGTCCGGCGGCGCTGGCCGTGCCCGCTTTAAAAACAGCGCTGGTGTATGTTGACGGACGTGGCCGCACGGAGCAAAACCATAAGACAATGCACACGCAGCCAGTGGGATTCCGGGGTTATTCTCCACATCCACCTTTCTGAAAACCTGTATTCGAAAACCCCAGTCAGATTTGTCTCCCCTTATGACATCATAAGGGAAATTAATTTTGCCTGGCCTTTTTGAACACAGGTTTTCAGAAAGGTGGACGCCCCCTCATTACCAACCTAACTTAACACTACCTCCACCTGTGATAAGAACACCTAACTGGCAGTTAGATTCAAATCCCGCAGTTAGACTCAGGGCCAAATAGACAGAGGCTGAACAGAGGAGATTCAGCAATGGCGCTGTGAGAAATATAAAGGGTTTTTGTGGACACTACACCATGAAAACAGTTTCCAGCAGAAACCCAAATTACCATTTCTAACCTGAAAATGAGCATAATGTGACCTGTAAGTGCGGAATAGACAAGCTAACAGAAAAATAGGGCGATTGACAAGTGGATCAATCATTCATCATCCATCCATTGGACCCTCACTGTCTCTCCAGATGTCCCTCCTCCCTCTGAATGTGAAGACCTGGATGATCTTGATCCTGATGTGAAAGCAGAGCTGCCCTCTCACCTCAGCATCACTAAAGATGTAATGGAGCGCTGCATTCATCTGCTGTCCGACCCCAGTCTCAGGGTCCGACTCAAGGTAATAATACATGTATTTATAAAGCGCTTTTCAAGTGTCTGTAGTGTGAAGAACTTTGATAAAAATACTCTGGAGGCCATTTGTGAAAGAATCAGAAAGGGGAATGTTTTCGAAACACTTTATTTCATGAAATTAATCACACATATAGGAACTTGATCTGAACCTCCGCAGTTGCAGTAATATTTTTTTATTAAGGGCTCCGATCGTACACAACAAAATATGCAAACAATTAAATCCTCCTTTTACGTACAATGGCTCATTAAGGCCATTGTAGGTAATACAAATAAAAAGAATATTGAAGCCGGGAAAGGGTGGTAATATTCTGAGAAGATAAAAATCTACATTTTGAAGTTGTAAAATTGCCAGGAAAACAAACTTGACAAAACAAATGTGAAAGAAGGAACCACATTGCTTGAATAACGTAGAAAGCGCTACTCTGCCAGGCCAAGACACTTATTTATAAACTTCAATATGTAATAGAACATAATCTCAAATTTAATTCTGATATGAAAGTTGGAACCATGATCATCACGTTATTATCACAGAAACATGAGCGCTGACAGTGAGAGAACATTTCCGGTTTCATCGTTGTTCTACTGTTCTCGTATCGCTTTACTTTGATATATATTTTTAATATTTCTATTTGAGGTATTTGGTCCCAACTGGGAATAAAGAGGATTGTTCACCATTGTCTAGGAAGCCTTTTGAAATGCATGGGTCCTGCAGACAGTTATTGGGTTTGTCTCCACACCATGATTGGTTTATATTTGTTGTGAAAAGTCTCCTAGCAACACCATATCATCATGAAGATCCAATAGGGTATTATAATATTTAAAGAATGCATATCTCATATCAGCTGAAATACTTATAACGTTGTTGCATATTCACAACACACACACGTATGCTTACATTAGTGTGGGTGCCATTCATATCTGAACCAAATTCCATAGCAATCCATACAAATACTGATTGAGTTATTTCACTATGGACAAAGTGGCGACTCCTCGACTGACATAATCATCCCTACAGCCCCCTCACCAGTGAGGCTAATAGCTCAGATGTATCAACCGTGTACCAATACGTTTACAATGAGAATTTACACAGAAAGGAAACACCCCTGTAGATTTCTGCTCAAACGGGAAAATTAAACCTGTTCAAAAGCTATTTCTTAAAACACTGTTACATAGGAGCATGTCATCTTAAAGGGGACATATTATGAAAAACCAAACATTGCCGGTGTTTGGGCACACTGTTTAGGTTATTTGTTTCCCTACCAGCACACACAAGCTTCAAAAAGACAAATATGTCAGTTTCTTCTGGGACACTTATTTCGAAAAAGGGGGGATTTGAAGGTTTCTTCCAAAAAACACCGACTGGTGACGCAATCGGTCGGTTTTCATTATCATAAATACTCCCACGGGAAAGCTCACCAGAAACTCGGCAGTTGATTGGCAAATCAAGACGCTCCGTTGGTAACCACACACACCTGGCTGAGCCTCCACTCGCTCATGCAACAACAGAGGAGAAGCAAGCTGCAGTGTGAGCTCAACCTCAAGTTACCATCACACCCCAGCCTCGAAGCACACTAGGGCTGAATGGATTTACTTAATTTTTTGTTAGGCTATCTCCAGCAAAGGTTTGCAATCTGTTAGTGTGATCAAAGCCTTTTTACTGGAGTGTGGAGGAGACTGTGCCAGGAAGACTGAGAGACACCATCCGTCCGAAATGTAAGTAGTCCTATTTTTAAAATAATTCTGTCCGTTTGTTAGTTCAATGTCTGTAATGTGCTTTATTTTATCCCTCCTATAATAACCAACACCGACTGAAATGAGAGAATGCGGGGTTTAGTCGTTAGCATTAGCGCCTGCTAGCTTTACCGTTAGCTTTATGCTAACGGTTAGAGCTGTGAGTCTTTTGCAGTGACTGTTATTTGGCTCTTTTGTGAGCTCACGTTAGTCCTGTTGTGACAGCCCCTGTGTGAAAAACAGACGGTGAAACTGTAGGGTGTGTTGGAAACTGAAGAGTATTTTTTTTTTTTTTTTTTTTTTTAATTTTTATTTACGTGATGCAGGACAAGACAGGTGAAAGACATAACATTAGGTGAGGTACATGACAATTTAAGTGTTCACATTTAAGACGGAACGGACGAGACGAGACAAGCAGGAGGTCATTGCATATTTTTACATTGTTGTTGACAGGCTGTGTGTGTGTGTGTGTGTGTGTGTGTGTGGTGTGTGTGTGTGTGTGTGTGTGTGTGTGTGTGTGTGTGTGTGTGTGTGTGTGTGTGTGTGTGTGTGTGTGTGTGTGTGTGTGTGTGTGTGTGTGTGTGTGTGTGTGTGTGTGTTGTGTGTGTGTGTGTGTGTGTGTGTACGTACATACATACATATAAACAACAACAAAAATAAAAAAAATAAATAAAAAATGAAAAATAAATGATAAATCAGTACTAAGAAATGAATAATCATCATAAGAATGTAATGATAAGAATGGCATTTTCGGTTGTTTAAATAGTATTAATTTCCATTATGGTATTTTAGACTTTTGATCCACAGTTTTGAATGTAGTCATAAGGTAATTAGATAATTGGAAGAGAAAAATCAATAATAAAAAAAATAAAAAATACAAATAAAATAAAAAATAAATTTTGCAAAAACAAGCATAGTAAATGATGTAAGCAGTTATAAGGGAGACCGTGTTGAAAAATGGCTATCGTTATCCATATTGACAATACTGATAAACAAAAATAATAGAAATAAGAGTCATAGTCATAGATAAATAAGAGCAGAAAAAAAAAAAAAAAAAAAAAAAAAACTGAAAGTTATCTTGTGTTGTAATTGTGGAGAGGGGAAAGGGGAAAGGTAGAGAGAAAGGGAATGTTACTGGGTTGATATGTATTTTGTATTGAAGATATTATTCGTGGTCGGGCGTGTGGTTAGTGAAGACAGAAGAGAAAATATCTAAACCTTATAATATATATATATATATATATACATACATACATATATATATATATATATATATATATATATATATATATATATATATATATCAATAAAAAAATATATATATATATATATATTAAATAATTAATAATAGTAGAAATGTTACTTGATACAAACATAAATAAATATAGAGTAAATAGTCGACTCTCTAGCCTTCAATTCAGTCCTGCAGAAGATGAGGAGGACGAGGAGATAGAGCACAAACAACAATTATTTATTTTATTCAAGAATTGTTATTATTACCATTATTATTTTCACTCAATTATTATTATTTATATTTTTTTTAATAGCTTCATCCTGCTACCTGCTAGCTGTCTGATTGTATAGCTCAAGTACACACCGCAATAAGTCTGCGGACAGTGTGTAGTACAAGCAGCAGTAGGCCTATTACATGATCTCCAGTGTAATGTACACATAGACAGGAATACTGTAAGTTGTCTCTGCTGGTGTTTGTTTCCTGTCCATTATACAGTCAACAAAATCATAAACGCAACACTTTTGTTTTTGCCCCCATTTTTCATGAGATGGACTTAAAGATCTAAAATTCATTCCAGATACACAATATTACCATTTCTCTCAAACATTGTTCACAAATCTGTCTAAATGTGTGATAGTGAGCACTTCTGCTTTGCTGAGATAATCCATCCCACCTCACAGGTGTGCCACATCAAGATGCTGATCTGACATCATGATTAGTGCACAGGTGTGCCTTAGACTGTCCACAATAAAAGGCCACCCTGAAATGTGCAGTTTTGTCTCACAGCAAAATGCCACAAGCATTGAGGGAGCGTGCAATTGGCATGCTGACAGCAGGAATGTCAACCAGATCTGTTGCTCGTGCATTGAATGTTCATTTCTCCACCATAAGCCGTCTCCAAAGGCGTTTCAGAGAATATGGCAGTACATCCAACCGGCCTTTGGAGACGGCTTATGGTGGAGAAATTAACATTCAATGCACGAGCAACAGATCTGGTTGACATTCCTGCTGTCAGCATGCCAATTGCACGCTCCCTCAATGCAGATGCACAGTGGCATCTGTGGCATTTTGCTGTGAGACAAAACTGCACATTTCAGGGTGGCCTTTTATTGTGGACAGTCTAAGGCACACCTGTGCACTAATCATGATGTCAGATCAGCATCTTGATGTGGCACACCTGTGAGGTGGGATGGATTATCTCAGCAAAGCAGAAGTGCTCAATATCACACATTTAGACAGATTTGTGAACAATGTTTGAGAGAAATGGTAATATTGTGTATCTGGAATGAATTTTAGATCTTTAAGTCCATCTCATGAAAAATGGGAGCAAAAACAAAAGTGTTGCGTTTATATTTTTGTTGAGTATATTTCAAAAAGCACACAGTATCACTCAGAACTTGTTGCTTATTGAGCCAGGGCTATACTGAATTTGTTGTAGCTTTGCCATAACAGATGTATGAAGTAGGCCTATACATGTCAGCTAGGCTACATGATGTAATATTGAATGTGCCATGTTTTACAGGTATCTGAGTGACCTGATGGAGCCGGACGGAGCCACCAAGACCGTCACACTATCCGTTCCTTCAGAGGAGGATGTGTTCACTGGGTGGGACAGGTGGTCTTCTTCAGGGCCCTACAGCAACTGGACAGTTACATAAAAGTTATGGCTTTTCTTCTGTTTGATATGTACACTTCATATTTTCATTCCACTGGCTATGAATAAACTGCTTTATTTTTAAGGATGTTTTTGGTCTTTTTAAAATGTAATTATACTGTTTTATCAGAGAAAATCTTCAGTGAGATGAAAATGTGAGTTTCAAGTAATCCTTTACTACAGGTAGCAAACAGTAAGCAACACAATACACTTTTTAGCGGTTAAACTTTATTATGAATGAGTGATCACAATACAAATGATACATTATTTACTAGATATTGAAATGTTGTCAGATAATTTGCAGCTCTGACAAACCTAAAGCATAATTATTTCAACCATACATTTTACAAAAGATAATGCCTTTCCAGTGAATCTTGACATGATTCAGGATACATTCTTTTAACATTGGTCTCCATGCTGAATTGGCCAAAAGTAAACAAAACTGACAGCTGGGCGTGTGCCATGCCCATGTAGGTAGGTTTAGAGTAAATGAGCAGGGCGGTGCATGCACGCCCATGTAGATCTGACCAGTCAGAGCAGACTAGTATTTTTGCGAAGGGGGGTAAGATGTCAAAACCAACCTTTTGAGATAGAGGGCAGAGAAGGCTGGAAAAGGCGATGAAGAAATGGTAGAAAACTATTGGGTTTTTTGAACAATAAACCATGAAAACCTTTTCTAGTAGACCTTGGAAATACACCTTTAAAACCGAGATTTAGCATAATATGTCCCCTTTAAATAAGCTGTACAGAGGCTAGATTGCATCACCCAAATCTACCTGTACACGTGTATGTGTTGTTGTTAAACTAATGTGTGCAATAGATACACACTATATGAATGTGTCTCTCTCCTTAGGTCTTAGAAGTGCTGGAGCTGTGTGTGTGTGTACTGAGTGAACAGGAGAATGAGTTGCTGCCGATGGCCCACCGCTGCTGGCCCGCCCTCGCACAGAGACTCACAGCTGACGACCCTTTGGCGGTCCTCAAAGCCTTTAGGGTACGTATTTCATTTACTTATTTGTATCAAAAAGAGAAAATTGTTCATTTAATATGTTGGTTGATCATTTAAAAACATCTGCAGCTTGATATTGTGAAAATGAACCCAGAAAGTCTATAACATTATTGTTTAATATAATGTTTTAATGTTTGATGTATTTATATATTACAAGGATCAAATGACTGTGTGTCATTCTGTTCTACTTTTTTGACTCAATTCAAATAACTTTTTCATCAGTTTTGCAAGCATGTAATATATTGAATCAATCACAGGTTGTGATTTTAGGAACGTGTAGTATCAATTCATTACATATGACGTATTATTTCATTGTTTGTAATTGTGTGAAACATTTAAAAAGAACATTTTAAAATAACTAAGAATAGTTTAACAGTTTTATTTATAATTTTTTCTAATAGTGTCTGGATTCTACTCCCTTGAGCTGGCTGTTCAAACTATTTCAGAGAATCGAAATGACCTATGTCATTCCTTGATGAATGAAGATCACACTTGTTCACGTTTCACAACATACAGATGTTAACCTACAGTTGTGCTCATAAGTTTACATACCCTGGGAGAATTTTTGATTTCTTGGCCATTCTTCAGAGAATATGAATGATAACACAAAAACCTTTCTGCCACTCAAGGTTAATGGTTGGGTGACGCTATTTATTGGCAAACAACTGCGTTTACTCTTTTTAAATCAAAATTACAAAAGAAATTACCCAAATGACCCTGATCAAAAGTTTACATACCCCAGTTGTTAATACCGTGTATTGCCCCCTTTAACATCAATGACAGCTTGAAGTCTTTTGTGGTAGTTGTGGATGAGGTTCTTTATTTTCTCAGATGGCAAAGCTGCCCATTCTTCTTGGCAAAAAGCCTCCAGTTCCTGCATGTTCTTGGGCTGTCTTGCATGAACTGCACGTTTGAGATCTCCCCAGAGTGGCTCAATGATATTGAGGTCAGGAGATTGAGATGGCCACTCCAGAACCTTCACTTTGTTCTGCTGTAGCCAATGACAGGTCGACTTGGCCTTGTTTTTGGATCATTGTCCTGTTGGAATGTCCAAAAACGTCCCATGCGCAGCTTCCGGGCTGATGAGTGCAAATTTTCCTCCAGTATTTTCTGATAACATGCTGCATTCATCTTGCCATCAATTTTGGCCAAGTTTCCTGTGCCTTTGTAGCTCACACATCCCCAAAACATCAGTGACCCACCTCCGTGTTTCACAGTAGGAATGGTGTTCCTTTCATCATAGGCCTTGTTGACTCCTCTCCAAACGTAACGTTTATGGTTGTGGCCAAACAGTTCAATTTTGGTCTCATCACTCCATATTACTTTGTTCCAGAAGTTTTGAGGCTTGTCTCTGTGCTGTTTGGCGTAATGTAAGCGAGATACTTTGTGACATTTGCGCAGAAATGGCTTTCTTCTGGCGACTCGACCATGCAGCCCATTTTTCTTCAAGTGCCTCCTTATTGTGCATCTTGAAACAGCCACACCACAATTTTTCAGAGAGTCCTGTATTTCAGCTGAAGTTATTTGTGGATTTTTCTTTGCATCTCGAACAATTTTCCTGGCAGATGTGGCTGAAATCTTTGCTGGTCTTCCTGACCGTGGTTTGGTTTCAACAGAATCTCTCATTTTCCACTTCTTAATCAGCGTTTGAACACTGCTGATTGGCATTCTCAATTCCTTGGATATCTTTTTATACCCCTTTCCTGTTTTATGCAGATCAATTACCTTTTCTCGCAGATCTTTTGACAATTCTTTTGCTTTCCCCATGACTCAGAATCCAGAAATGTCTGTGCAACACTGGATGAAAGATGCAATGGTCTGTCAGAAGCCCAGAAACTCACTGACCTTTTATACACACACACTAATTACAGACAAACAAGTCACAGCAGGTGATGATGGGAACCTTGAGTATCAAACCTGTGTGTGTCAACTTTTGTGCATGTTATCAGGTCAAAGTCACTGGGGTATGTAAACTTTTGATCAGGGTCATTTGGGTACTTTTCTAGTAATTTTGATTTAAAAAAGAGTAAACGCAGTTGTTTGCCAATAAATAGCCTCACCCAACCATTAACCTTGAGTGGCAGAAAGGCTTTTGTGTTATCATTAATATTCTCTGAAGAATGGCCAAGAAATCTTAAATTCTCCCAGGGTATGTAAACTTATGAGCACAACTGTATCTGTCCTGACAGACGTCCTATCTGTCACTGTTAATCAGTCTACTTGTCAAAACCTGTCTTTAGTTTGACTATTTTTCCTTTTTTTTCACATTTACCCTGATTAATTGAAAAACATCTGACACAATAAGTCTGGCAGCATTGTTTACGTCCAGGTTTTGCGAATACTATGTTTCCCCTAGAGCAGGGGGTGGGCAAATCATTCTGCCAAGGGGCCACATGAGAGTGATGGGCTGGACCATTTCTGCTTAGTATTAATTTCATTTCTTAATGAAAAGCAGTGAATTGTCTGGTTTTGATCAGGTGCGACTGGTCAGAGTATATGTTATGATTAGGCAATAAAAAAAGTGAAGCAGACATAGTCCAAAATGCCAACATTATAACACTTTTTATTCAACATTCACAAAAGCAATTGAACAAAATGTGCATGTTTTTACCATTTTTCAAAGACCAGCATTGAATTGACTTCATACAAAGTACTACTACTATTTAGTTTGTAGTATACCTCATTCAATGTTTTTTGTTAGGCAATGAAAAAGTCAAGCAGATACAGAACAAAATGCCAACATTATGTCACTAAATCACTCTAAACAACATTATTTTTTTTAACAAAATGTGAATGTTTTTGCCATTTTTCAAAGACCAACATTAAATTAGCTTTGCGTGTGTGTGTCTGTGCCAGGTGCTGTGTACACTGGGTGAAACGTGTGGGGACTTCCTGAGCAGGAGGGTGTCTAAAGAGGTTCTCCCTAAGCTGAGCTCCTCTCTGGCCCGGCAGGCAGTGGTCAGCTCCAGGGCGGGACCCGTCTACACACACACACTGGCCTACAAACTGCAGCTGGCTGTACTGCAGGGGCTGGGCTCACTGTGCCAAAGGCTGGACCTGGGTAAGAGAAGAGAGGGGCACATACATTTATATTTATGTATTTATATAGCACCTTTCTTAACACTGTTACAAAGTGCTTATCAAGTAAAAAATAAAGCAGAACCTATTTCCAGTAAGAGGAAAGGCACACAGACATAAGCACAGAACCATTAGAACAGGGGAGTCAAACATACGGCACGCGGGCCGGATCCGGATGAAGTAAGTCTCTAGCCCATTCCTGTGAGGAGTTATGATTTTTTAAAGAGATCCTATTATACTACTTTTCTGGTCTTAATTTCTTGTTAAAAACTGCTATAGAGCAACCTGACACGAATCACATCACAAAAAACTATGTAGATTTTCGGGACACTCTTCCTCTTACCCTAGAGAGCACAGCAGTCTTTCTCTACACACTGCTTTGAACTTCTCCGCCCCTCCCCCCCTGCTGCAAACCCCACTCCGTTGTGATTGGTTACCTTCCTTCCAGCGGCGGGAAATTTTCCAGGAAGGTGGGGGCATGCAGCCGGAGCTTGCCTGAGCGGCAGCATTACCATACATGGAAACATGACAGAAACGACCCGAGCGTGACAGAGAAAACCCGGAAATTTGAACAAGTTCGGCTCGACCGGCTGCCATAGTTTTTAGTGCTCTGCATAGCCACCCCAGACGGTCAGCAGGGAATACGTCGAAATGCATACGTAATTATTTGATACTCTAGTATGGTTAAACATGACTATAAATCATTATAACAACGTTTATAGGTCATAAAAGTCGAAAAGTATCATAGGTCCTCTTTAAAGAGATAACCAAAATGCTCACTCCAGCCGCTAGGGGGCAGCCAAAAAAACAAGGAATTCCACACTTGTCTAGCAGAGGGCACTGACATAATAAGAGCCCAGGACATAAACACCTGTACATCTGTATTAAATAGCAGAGACAGAACAGGAAAGTCTGATGAATGTATGAATGATGGCCCAGCCCCAGGCACGTTTCAATCATTTTACAGAAGTGCCACACTTTGACTTATGAATATTTGCATTTAGTTATTTTCAAGGGGAAAACACATTGTATTTATTATTTCAACTATTAAGTTATTTTGAAAAATACATGCTAGTGTAGGCTTTTTCTAAATCTTCAGTGCTGCTTTATTTTATGTTTAAATTTGGAAATACATATTCCAAAACGACCAACAACCTTGGAGCAAAATACCCCAAAAATGTTTGCTGCGGCGCACCTCCTATTCCCCTGGGCAGCATCAACCTTAACTAATGGCGCTTTTCCACCGCACATGTAGCTCGACTCGACTCAACTCGACTCAGTTCAACTTGGTTTGGTAGCAGCACGGGTCGTTTTCCACCGCAAATAGTACCTCCTGAACGTAAGGGGCTGAAAGCCTACTCCGGAGCAAAGTAGCAAAGCAGAAATTACGAGCAATTGTTGCACTATTAACTGAACCAACCGCCAAAAACACGGATGAAAAATGTTTAAGAAATACCCCCTTGTATCTGTTTGCTAAAAGAAGTAGAAGAATATTGCTACGGGCCATTAAAAGGGATGGTTGTTGGCCCGATGTGTGACTCTGCCACACAGTCAGCTGTAGGGATGCGTCACGTACATCCCTATGTACCGTAAACACGGGCATGCTAAAGTTGACTGTTTAGTGCTTGTTTCAGGATACGTGTTTTCAAATGCAAGCCGTGTCTCAGCCTGAATATTTTATTGAGGTAATCAGTTCAGTCCGAGGCTTGTAATGTAATCGCTCGCTATCATGTCTGTCCCAGCTGGCTACTATATTCTATTTAGCCTAGCTGCTAGCTGCCCTACATGTCTCCTCTCGTATGTTAAAAGTAACTTCCCCAACAACCAACACTGGGTGAGCTTAGCAAAGTTTTGGGGCGACTGTGGCTCAGTTGGTAGAGCGGGTCGGCTGATGATCAAAGGGTTGGAGGTTCGATCCCCGCCCTGCCACCTGTGTCATGGTTGTTGTGTCCTTGGGCAAGACACTTCACCCGCCTTGCCTCGTGTGAATGTCGATAGTTAGCCTGCTATCGGTGTATGAATATGTGTGTGTGAATGGTAACGTGGAAAGGAAAACAGGTCTCCCTTGCAAAAGAGTCTTCGGTCTCAATGGGATTTACCTGTATAAATAAAGGTTAAAAAAAAATATTATATATATATATATATATATAGGGGAAGGTGGGGTGAGTTGTGCATTTTGGAAGTTGCAAAACCCCTTGTTTCTAGAAAACCGTGGAAGAAATTGGAAATGTGACCACATATTTAAGAAGAGCCATCCATTTGACTCATCCTGTAAAGAAGGGAGACACAAGGAATAAGATATAAGCACATTTAAGCTCAAAAAACTGTGTTTTGCCTTTCAAAGTAAAATTTCCATGATCAAGGTTTTTTGATTATTGTGTCTGAACAATTATAGACACGTTTGAAAACATTTCACACATGTTTTAGTGCTTTGGTATGCTACACTTTGAGTCTATATAGTTAGCACGATGTCAGCCCTAAATTGCAGCATCATGCCTATTATCCAAAATTCTGGGGATGGGGTGATTTGTGCGAAAGTGCCTGGGTGAGTTATAAGTAAGTAAGTAAGTAAAATGTATTTAGAAAAGCACATTTATGACAGTTTGCACTGTCCAAAGTGCTGTACATGGTCACCAAAAGAAAGTAATTGTCTACAGTAGCTCAGAAGAGAGTGACATCTCAATTCCACTTAACGACACCACTGATGAGATGGCCAGAAAGATGATGATGGTGACTGTCATTGTGAGCTTTGCAGGCAAAACCACCTAGATCTGCTAGGCCTTGTTTAAGAAAATGTACCTTCAATCTTTGTCAACTATTTACTTTATTTACTTTAAATACACCTTAAATAAGTGATTGTCTAATGGATTTGTCTTGCATTACAGTTTTTGAGATATATAATAAATTGGCACAATTCACCCCACCTTATTTTCTCCAAATGCACAAATCACCCCACGTAGTTGTCTGACAAGACAACTTTTTTTCCGAAAGCTATATTTCTTAAACAGTTTATTCCAGATCCAAAGTTTTTATTGCCAGGGATGCACAACATCCTGAAATATATGTACATATTTGAGTTGGAGACATAACTGTCAAGGCCTCACTTTAAAATCACTTTGAGTAAAAAGTTGCACAAATCACCCCACTTTCCCCTATATATATATGGAAAAAAAATCGGATCTGTGACGCAAATCAAATGAAAGAGAGCCAGAGAAGGCTGCACGCGGCGTAAATACACTCAAAAGTCCCGTAGAGTTGGGGAGAATAAACAACAGAATGAAGCCGGTAGTCTCTGGCCAATCAGAAGCGTCGGCAGACGGCCGGCCATTGATTGGCCAGACAATAGTCTCTGGCCAATCAGTGGCCGGCCGTCTGCCGACGTCACCTTTTAGCATCGGCTCAGCTCGCTTGGAACCTAGAGCGAGGCGATACCAAAAAAGCAGCCGCTACCAGGTACCAGTTACCAGGTACCATGAAATTGGGGTGGAAACGCCAAAAATGCGAGTTGAGTCGAGTCGAGTTGAGCTGATACCATGCGGTGGAAAAGCGCCATAAGATCATTCCCGGGGGGAACACTGAATCCCTTGTGATCCTTGATAACGTAGACTACAAATGTTGGCTGAATGATAAAGCATATTACTGAAAAACAAAGCTAAAGTTTTGGAGTTGACGTAAAGTATGTTACTTTTCCATTATTTTACTGGTCCGGCCCACTTGAGATCAGAGTGTATGTGGCCCCCGGACCAAAATGAGTTTGACACACCTGCATTAGAATATCATAAGACAGAACCGAAATAAAATACTGTAGGTATAAAAACAGAATAAATAAATGACTATGAAATAAGTTTAGAGACAACATAGGTAAATACAGAGTAGATACAGTATATCAAAGCTCAGTGGGCTTAACTGTTGTTTGCCAAGAAATAGAAGTCTCCCTTAAGTCCCATATAGTTTATACATTTATTTTCAATTGAAAAATACATACATAAAAACACCCACCCACACATACACAAATGCATACACACACACATCCTGCGTTCCAAATCGCATACTCTTTCTTTTTTCTATTCTACATACTAAATCTGACGATAAAAAGAATCTAGTTGGGATGCAGTAGACATACAATTGGGACATACTTTTACCTTTTTATTTCATCATAACATTGCACCTTGAACTTGCCTCTTGCTTTTGTATCCGTCACATCCCCGGTTGTTTTCATATGGAGGCTCCGTCGATGTGGCGTCACCTCCGTCACTTCACTAGATTGTGGGTCAGAATCGCCCAAATAGCATGCTGTTTTCAAGACTTTAAATCACGGCCGGTGGTAGTAGACATTCAGGTATTTTTTCAAGGATATGTAATCGGGCCACAAGAATTGGGACATCGTAAATCTTTTTTCTACCATACTAAATAGCAGAAAGTATGGGGATTGGAAAGCAGGGACAGTTTACAGTTTTTTTTCGATTGCTTAAGCACGATTTTGAAAACAGGGCCTGATTTCTCAAAACACTACACACAATTAGCACACCAAACACCTAAACACCTCAGACCCTTTGCAAAATTAAACACTCTTTTCAAAACTATACACTATTTTATAAAAAAACATATTTTGTCACCATATGAAACACACACGCTTCATATTACTTAATTCTGTCTGAACCAGTTACACACTGCTGTTGCTAACCTTAAACACTTTTAGTAATTCTACTTCTCAGTGATTTGAGTAATGTATAAAAAGTACATTTCTCTCCATACACCCAAATCAGTCAACATGGAAAATCACAACAAAACATGTGTGCAGTAGTCTGCATAACACTGTTATCCCAGCAAACAACAACACACATACAATACTGTATCCAGTACATGTTACAAATTACAGATAATACTGTAAATAAATTAAAAAATCTGATAAAGGAAATACAGTATAGAAAATACTAGACATTATCTATTCGCCTAGCTGGATCTGTCCAGAGAATTTCTTCCACATCCTTCCACCACCATGCAGAGAAAAACTGGATAAGGAGAGTATGGTGGAAGGTATAGGACTGTGAACTGTGGATGGTGTTGAAACCAGTTCTGGACCAGAGCAGCGTGGTGGAATGACACATTGTCCCAAATGACAATGTAGTGCGTCTGGTGCATTTGGTTTCCTGCTGTGACTATGTTGTGCAATCAGTCTAAAAATGTGAGTATGTGAGGTGTGTTGTAAGGGCTAATATTGGCATGACGGAGGAGGACCCCATCTCCTATGTGGATTCCCCCTCTCACTCTCACTGTTATTCTGACTCCTTCCATTTTGGTTACTGTAAAGGCAGGTGAATTTACCTGCTGCATTTTTATAGTGCTTGAACCTGATTGGAGTGTCTACAATAAAGCAATCATGTGTTTGCGCATTTGGGGGCTGTGTTTACTGACTGGCTCATGTGTTTGGTAGTTTGACAGTCAGTGCTTTGGAATTGCAATGAGGTGACATCATGATATACTTCTTTGTCTAATGTATTCAAGTGTGTTTAGTGTTTTACAAATCACTGTGTGTATTGTTTTGTAAAAAGTGTGAGCCTGACTTTGTGCTTATAGTGGTGCACATATGGGCCAATGGTTGCTTCTTGAGTTTAAGGTTTTGATAATTGTGTAATACTTTTGATTTTAGTGTTCGCACGATCTCAAACAACTGTAACGGGATCTCAGAGAACACAGTGACATATTATTTTACCACCAGATGGCAGTCTTGTGCAACGGTTAAAACCAGCATCTCAACTCTCCTGTTCCATTTTCTTTATGAAAATGTGAAGACATGGTCCAATGTTGCATCTTGAAAATGAAAACCTGAGAGCAAGGGTGTTGGTGTTGTGTGTGTGTGGTTGTTTGTGTGTGTGTGTGTTGTGGTGTGTGGTGTGTGTGTGTGTGTGTGTGTGTGTGTGTGTGTGTGGTGTGGTGTGTGTGTGTGTGTGTGTGTTGTGTGGTGTGTGTGTGTGTGTTGTGTGTGTGTGTGTGTGTGTGTAGCAGTGGTGTCAACACCCTTTCAGATTTTTCATTCAGTTTTTAAATCAGTATTGTTTATTAACCTTTCCTTCTTTATAAAACAGCCCACACCCCAGCAAATCTCATGCATTTTAGTGTGCACCAATTGTATTTGCCATTTCTCCCCTTATACTCCTGAATAAAAAGAGCTTGAGGCTTTAGCGGTGCGTGAAGTCAACATGTTTTATTAGATGACTTTGAACGTACTGACCATAGCCAACAGGATACTTCTGAATCCTTAGTTGTTGAGCTCATTATAACTGCTGCACGCTAACTGTTCTCCCTCAAGCTCCAAATCACCACCATCCGGTAACAAACACTTTTAAGTATTCACAGCAATCAGCAAGTCAATAAGCTGCAGAGAAGGAGAGCATGTTTACTGAAAGTTTTTTTTAAAAAGTTGTGTATATTGTGTAGGTAAACCCTTGGAATAGCTTCAGTATCATAAGTGAAAAATGTACATGAAAAGAAAAACTGGCCTTGGTCAGTGACGTTGATGTTATTATGAGCTGCTTGTCTCATTTTGTATCAAAAATGATGTTTATTAAGCAGAGACATGCCTTTCAGAGTATACTGGCTTGAGAGGAACGTTTTTCCCTCCTAACTACTTAATGAAAATAACATGCTACTCACCCTGTAAGAAGTGGTGGTTGCAATCAGTGGCACATACATCACAAGGGAAAATGGTATCTTTATTCATTCATTAAGTGGTACTCATAATCACTTCTACTTCCCAAGGACAGTGCTTATAAAAGAACTGGTTGGTGGGTTAGAGCTGTAATGAATCACTACAATACTCTGATTGATAGGGCTCATAATTCATAGTTGAGAAAAACAGCTGGGATTCTGAATTTAAAAATACAAAAATCTGATGTTATCCCTTTAAAGGGTGGCACAGACATCAAGCTTCTGTCCAGCACTGTGGAGACATAATATTTGAACTTAAATCCACAAAATCCTTAACGATATAATTTAGGGAGTTAGTTGCATCTGAAAAGAGTTAGGTATATTCATCAATTCAAATTAACGATATTGTTGTTGGATAAACTTTACAGAAATGTAGTTTAGATAAGGAGGGCTTTGCTCTGGTTCTTATGACACTAAGTATTTTGAACCAATAACGGCAGTTCTCTGCCTGAACGTTCTATAACAACAATGATTGTTGCCATGGAGACCTTTTTTTTAAGATATTTTATTTGCCATTTTTATGCTTTATTGATAGTGTAGAGACAGAGTTGAAATGGGGCAGAGAGGGGAGTGACATGCAGAGAACGACCGCGGGCTGGAATCGAACCCGGGTCCGCTGCTGGCCGAGGCCCATGGGGGGGACGCCTTACCAACTGAGCTAAAGGCGCCCCCCCACCATGGAGACCTTTTGCTATGGCCACGCCCATACAGTCCTGTCAAACAGTCTAGACAGTAAAAAAGCTGTTTTGATAATATTTAGCAACAACTTTTTTCAATCAGATCATTTGTGAATGCTTATTGAGACACCCAACTTTGATATCGTACTGTATATAGATGTTTTACTATTTCAGATCAAGTTTCCACAGGCTTTAAGTAGTTGCATCTCCAGTGTGGTTAGCTGCACAGTGGGGTAGAACTGTAGAACTGATCAAACCTTGTGTCACAGAGGTATCAGGGCTATCTGCCACACCAACAGCTCTCTGCATTGCTCTCCTAACCCTTAAACTGGTTGTAGTAGAATCAGATGATAAAACCCTGACACATACTGCAGAGCTGTGCGTCAAAGCAACCAGTGATGTTGGATTGTGTTTGTGTGACATGCTTGTGAGGGTCTAGTTGAGGGTGTGGCCTTTGGATTGACAGTGGGTGTATACAGGGCTGAGAATGAGCTGGCAGTAAATAAGCTGCTGTTATTACTGGTGAACAGAGGCTCTGGAATTAATGCTTATATGGCCCAGCAGAATTGGCAGCAGTATAGCCTATGTGTGAAACTGAAAAAGACGAAGAAGGCCAGGGCTCCACGCCCTGCGCCACACACATATGGAGATATAAAAGACCCTCCCTAAGGAAAAATTATAATACTTCGAATTAGGGCTGGACGATATATCGAATATATGCAATGTATCGCGAGATGTTCTCCACGGGATGTATAAGATGACCCGCGACCATCGAATACAAATTGGCACGTAATGTTTTTCTTTTTAACCGCCGCCAGCCACCGGCAAACTCGCTGGTGTTCGCTTCTCTCGTCTTTCCTGTGGCTCTCGGCCTCACATGCATTGGCAACTCACTCACTCCCCCCTCCCAACCAGAGTCTCCTGGGTGCGCACCTGTGACGTAGTCTGCAGTGCGCTCTGTGTGTGTTTACTTTTATCGCTATGTGAAAACAACGAGAGGGGGAGAAAAAAAGACGAGGGCTCTTGTGCTCTTATATATTATGACAGCCGAACGAGCGGGTGGAGGGGGGCGCGTATGACGGCGATGGTGGTCGTCGTTCATAGCATGGACCTTTTTTGTAGGTCCATGCTTATGAGAAGAAGTCTACACAGGCGAACGACCGGGGGAGGCGGGCGCTTGACAGCATAAGCGGCCGCTGTACAGAGCCTGGTCCTTATGAGAGGAGCGCCGGGGGGCGGATTACTCCGACTTCACAGAGAGTTTTTGGTCCAACGTCACACAACCACGGCATCACATTTATTACGGGCAGCCAGTGAAACACAGAGGAGCGCTGCACAACACTGCTTAGAGGGCTCTACATTAACACTCCAAATGGGGCTAAATGTAGTCTTAAGGTGCGAACACTCCAAACGCGTTGGGTGCGGTGGCCAAAGCGCCCAACGCACCTGATCTGGGCCTTCGTCATTTTGTGTCAAAAAATGGTTCAACGCGCCCAATGCTACGCAGCTAGTCTCCCCCGATATATTTATTCCCCTAATCAACCATGGCTGCGATCAGACCCGACCCGACACAACAGCGTTCATGTCCACACAAAAACAACAACAACATGGCCAACAATTGTGCCAAAAGACAAATAAACAGCAACTGAATGGAACAAATAGCCTTAAAACAGCATTGCAGATTCACGCCACTCGGAAATGAACACAAACAGCAAGGCAGCACCATACCAAACACATTTACAGCAGCATTGTGCACAGGGCAGTAGAAAATAAAGGCAAGTAGCCTACATTACCCTACCTGGCTGTGACGGGACCATGGCTGGCGTAGATATAGGCATAAACACCGGTGCTTCGCTGTACTCGTTGTGAAAGTTCCCCGGACTTAGCCGTTATGTTTGGGTTCATTATGGAGGTGGTGGCCGCACACAACCGGGTGAGTTAACTAACGCTATCCGACCGGTGCTAACTTGGTTTATCGGCTAAAGCACAGCCGCTATATTCACTGAATTAACCAGGAAGCCCATTCTCCTGGCTCACTTTCCCCACGTCTTCTAACCCAACCCCGAGCGGCTTCATATCACCAGCCAGCCGCATTTCCTACTCTGTGTTTCTCAGCCTCTGTGTTGTCCTCCCACCCATGCTCCCACCGTGCCGATGTCCGTGACGTCGGGTCAAGCTCACCGCTGATTGGCCAACACGGCTAAACGTCACGCGATGGAGCGTTAAAAGTTCAATTTTTTGAACTTGTGCGGTGGTGCGGTGACGCTTTGGTAACGCGGCTACCGTGCCCAAAGCGCCGCTTTAACCGCAGCCAACGCATCATCGCGCCTAAACCAATGGTTCCCTATGCAAAAATAGGATTTTTCAACGCCGCCACCGCACCCAACGCGTTTGGTGTGTTCGCACCTTTAGGCAAGTAAGTTATTGAGTCCACCCTCCACTTTGGCTGGTGAAAGATATGTGTCCTCGGGATCTGTGCTCGTGCAGCGATTCTAGCTTATAACAACTTCACCAACGGTAATAACCGGAAGGAGACGGCACATTACCGCAGTTAAGTTAGCGCGTGTGCAAACAGAACATTTCCTGTGCGCCTTCACATTAAAAGCCTGTTACTAGCCAAACCTTTTATTTTGAAGCCGGTAAGAACAGGAAGTTAGCGCTTCACAGCCCTGCAGTGCTCTAGCTTGAAAATCAACTTCTTCAGCTGCAGACAAAAGTCAACAGTAGTTAAACAAAGTTTGAAATAAGCCACGGAAGAACTCCTCCCAACACATGAGTTATTTAATTTATCCTAAATTGTACCAATATGTTATATTATATTATTTATTATTATTATTATTTATTATTTATGTAATAGGATATGTTTAATGTTTTAAAGTTCGGTTTTAATTAACAGAAGGACATTTTCTAAAAAAAAATATTATTATTAATATAATAATTATATCTAGGGGAGAGTGGCCTAAGTTGTGCAACTTTTTACTCAAAGTGACTTTAAAGTGAGGCCTTGACAGTAAAGTCTCCAACTCAAATATGTACATATATTTCAGGGTGTTGTGCATCCCTGGCAATAAAAACCTTGGATCTGGAATAAACTGTTGAAGAAATATAGCTTTCGGAAAAAAAGTTGTCTTGTTGCACAACTTGCCCCCGGTGTGGTGTAAGTTGTGCAGTTGGAGAGAATACTATGGGGTAAATTGTGCCATTGCTATATACAGTATCTCATAAACTGTATTGCAAGACAAATCCATTAGACAATCACTTATTTAAGGTGTATTTAAAGTAAATAAAGTAAATATTTTACAAAGATTGAAGGACAATTTTCTTAAACAAGGCCTAGCAGACCTAATGGTTTTACCTGCAAAGCTCACAATGACAAAGTCACCATCATCATCTTTCTGGCCATCTGAATTCGCATCAGTGGTGTCGTTAAGTGGAATGGAGATGTCAGTCTCTTCTGAGCTACTGTAGACAATCACTTTCTTTTGGTGACCAGCGTATACAGCCATGCCAATGTCACAAATCTCAGAAATTTACTTACATTAGCTGCTCCACCCTTGTAGAACCAACTTCCACCTGGCATACGATTCCCTCTCCATTTCTGCCTTTAAATCAAGGCTCAAAACCCATCTGTACACCCTGGTTTTTCCTCCCCATTAACTATCTTACCTCTGCACTACTATCTTTGTTTATATGTGGATGTCTGGGCTTTATGTCCTTTATTTTTGTTATTGTTATTTTACCTTCATTGTTTACCTGCTGAATGCAGCAATGTTCAGCACTTTGGACAGTGCAAACTGTTATAAATGTGCTTTTATAAATACATTGTACTTACTTACTTACTTATAACTCACCCAGGCCCTCTGGCACAAATCACCCCAACCTCAGAAATTTGGATAAAAAGCATGATGCAGCAGTTTAGGGCTGACATCATGCTAACTGTATAGACTCAAAGTGTAGCATACTAAAGCACTAAAACATGTGTGAAATGTTTTCAAACGTGTCTATAATTGTTCAGACACAATAATCAAAAAACCTTGACCATGGAAATTTTACTTTGAAAGGCAGAAAACAGTTTTTTGAGCTTAAATGTGCTTATATCTTATTCCATGTTTCTCCCTTCTTTACAGGATGAGTTAAATGGATGGCTCTTCTTAAATATGTGGTCACATTTCCAATTTCTTCTATGCTTTTCTAGAAACAAGGGGTTGCACAACTTCCCCACTTGCACAACTTAGGCCACACTCCCCTATATACAAAAAATATATAGATATAGATATTATTTTTTATATTTTTATGGGGAGAAATAATTCTGAATCAGCAAAAAATAGCAATTGACAGGTTAGATTATTTTGTCTAAATTGCAATCAGTGCACCCCTATTCATTTTTCTATAATTATTACTGCACACACTAGGATATAATATTAATTGAGAATCTCAAATGAGACCAAGATGACAGACAATATTTAAATAAATATGGAAATGCAGCAATATCTGACTAATTAATTATAAACAGACAAGGTTTAGTCGAATAAACACCTAAATGTACATTTTGGACCTTTTATTTATGAAAGAATGAAAGAAGACATGTAGTGGAAGCATAACAGACAAAAGGTACTTATAGAAACAATCTTTGTTTGCCTGCAGTGTCTAGCCTTAAGATCCCTGTACATGACCTTGCTTACTGGCGCTTGTTGCTGCCTTTATTTTTCTTCATAGTAGGAGTGAGATTTGGAGTTTGGAGATGGAGTTAAAGTGAAAGAGTGAGCGGCTGCAGCCTTACTCAAGTGAATTGCCATTTGGCTGCAGCTTCCCTCTGGGACGCTAGCAGCAAGCCAATTACCCAAACCTCACTCAGAGAGAGAGAGAGAGAGAGAGAGAGAGAGAAACCACAGACACACACACTGACTCCAGCTAATCATACCTTTCAGGCCTAGCCTCACTGTAAGCTTCAGCTCCACTTCCACCCTGTTTTTTATTTACCACAAAAGACTGCTGGCTACCAAACGCAGCACCACTAAATAGGCAGGATTAAAGCGCTCGCTAAATAATACCATTCAACTCTGAAATGTGCACCGCTGCTTTTATTCTCGACACACAGCGAGCTAGGCCTGGCTCAAACCGAGTGTGGGTTGAATTGGCAAATAGAGTGTAAGCAGTGAGGGAGAGAGACAGGTTTTGAAATGAGGCCTGAAAGGCAGCAGCTCAGGGAATGGCTAAGTGTCTGCTAGGTGGGAGAGAGAGACAGATAGAAAGAAAGAGTGCAAAGGAGTCAAGCAGGGTGCTGGCAGGTTAGAGAAGGGGAGGTGAGGCAGGTGGGTCAGTGTGCATTAAGGTTTCTTGAAGTGAAGAAAAAATATGAAAAAGAGCTAGCCCCCTTTTCTCCTCAAAGGGGGGGGGAAGAGTGGATGTGTGAATTCCAGAGATTTGAAAATGTCCCGCTGTGATTTTTTTCTCCACAGCCATCTCAGCATCACTCTCTCTCTCTCTCTCTCTCTCTCTCCTCTCTCTCTCTCTCTCTCTCTCCCTCTCTCTCTCTCCTCTCTCTCTCTCTCTCTCTCTCTCTCACTGTATTAAGAGTTAAATAAAGGTTAAAAAAAGTTTTCCTCTTTCATCTTCCTTTTTTCATCTTCTATCCCTCATCCTCCTCCATTTCAAATCAACATTCTCACCAAGCGACGGTGGATGCTAGCAACAGTGAATACATCCTATGGTTTTGATCAAGTGGAATTCATAAATAATATTTGATATTCATCCCGCTTTACTCCTTCTTCCCCGTGATTGTATTCTTCTCCAGATTTTTGTTTGCTCAAAATGCCATGAGTGTTCTCGGCTCGATCTCTTGATTTTAAATTTGTTGACTGAAATTCTTCTTCAATGTATAATCATATAATTAGGAATCTTTTTCTTTCTTTCTGCCAAGGGCAATGAATTTGAATATAATGTACTTTTTTGGTTTTGTCAGGTGAGGCAGACTTGGATCGTGTTTGTGAGGTGTGCCTACCTTACCTGAGCTGTAGACAACCCATCAGATTGCAAGAAGCCAGCCTAAGGTGAGCCCTTACCCAAGCCCAATGCAGTGGTTGAAAGGGACTATCTCATTCCATGGTATGCTAGTATTTAATTAAATTAAATTCAATAAACTTTATTCATCCATTAGGAACTTCATTGGTGCAGAGCGTCAGTAGCCTGGTGCTACCAGACCAATATCAGTAGGCCTAATATAGTTTAAATTGGGAAAAATTGTAATAGATGCGTTGCAGGTCTATTTAATGTGTGCCCCTACATTTTCTGCTTGCGCCCCTAAAAATTCTGAGTTAGGGGCGCTAGTGCTCCTAGTAAAAAATGTTAAAAATGCCAAACAAAACAAAATCTAATCAAGCAGTGAGGAGGATTTTGCCACTTAAATGACGCCGGACAAATATTTTGGATGCAGCGTGTACATGTGATTGAAACAACGTGAGCTCGTATTTATTTTTAACGCGCAACAATTATGGACAAAAAAAATGGACTCCGTATGCAAGGGCCTTAACTGTTTCTGTCACTTGTCATTTTTTCAACCAGGAAGGACTGTGTAAGAAAAATGTCCTCTGTTATCCCTGTGTTTAAAATACATACACATGGAAAAAGCTGTTTACACTTTCCACTCTCCCCTGCCCTCCGCAGCGTTTTTCGACACCTGATCCAGGTGGATCCCGATTCCCTCTGGTTGACTCTGAATGAGCTGCACTGTCCCGTGGCTTCCACCCCGCCCCACCGCCTCCTCCAGCCCCTACAGCTGAGCGGGATGGGCCGGCCCAGAGACGAGTTCACAGACAACGTGCTGAGACTCTTGAGGGAGGAGTTTGAACAATGACACATGAAACGGACGGATTCTCAAAACAAGTGACTCCAGCCAGTGAATGAAGTGAAAGAGAAGCTGACATCTCCACCAAAAGGGAAGCCATCACCAGATAGGGTTGTGATAATCTTCCAGCTGCAAACAGCTCTGATAAGCAGCAAGGCCAAGGGTTAAATGCAATGCTTCATCCGTCCCCCTGTCCCCTCTCCACTGCAGCTGTAGGAACCAGGAACGCTCGTGGCAGCTCCTCGAGACATTCAGTGACACAGCTGGTTTTCCTCTAATACTCTATCCCTAACTACCTTTCTAGTTTGACTGATCCAACCCGTAGCCCTGAACACATGGGTCTTTAGTACAGATCAACTATAGAGCTGAAATTATAACAGTTATCACAAAACACTCCTCCTTGATTTGACAAGGAAGAAGAATGTGTGAAATAAAAAAAGATGATATTGTGGGTCCTGAATTGATTTTAAGCTTGGTTCTTTGTTTTTTTACTGTCCATTCAGAGTCAATGACCTTTAAATGCAACAAAGCAGTGGGAATTCTTAAATAACTTTATGACAATTCTAGAATGTTTATATCAGGCAAAGTTCTTATACAGCTACTTATTTAGGAACCTTGTCACATTTGAATAAAATGACAAAATGGGTGTTGTAGACAAGTTTATTAATTTTCCTTAAAGTAAGGTAACTTACTTTCTGGAGAATACCGATACAGTGTCTTTTCAAGTGAACATTATTAAATGCATGAAGTAAGGACACATCTTTTTATTAGGAAGCTGATGTCTAGGTGGATTTTTTCCCAAAGATTTCTTCCCAAGCTGAAAAGATGTAAAGTGAAGACTCAATTATCCAGTAGACAAGGCTGGTAATATCCTATATTTTCCTATTTTGTCAGCGAATCTTATGAATAGACTAGACTAACCCACAATAAATTGAATAAGAAGTACTATTCTAAACGTTGGTCATTACTCTGTGCCATTAAGCGCCATTGTTGTCCAAAAACTATTAAAGGCTCATAAATAAGCCAATAAGACATGTTCATCACTATGATCATGGACTCTTATTTGTTTTTGAGACAATCCCACATGGACTGTGCACGCCGCCATATATACTCAGCTAAAATGCAGGGAGGAATATCATGCACAATATGCTAAAATCCCTCAATGTGTTCATGAGATATTGCATTCATGAGGAATGAGGTCACAGTGACCTTGACCTTTGACATAAGTAGGGCTGGCCCGAATACCATTTTTCAGGCTTCGAATATTCGTTGGTTTTTCCGAGCGAATATTCGAATATTCGTTCCAGAAAAACACAACATCAAAAATACATTAAAAAAAAAAATTAAAAATTAAAAATATATAGGGGAAGGTGGGGTGATTTGTGCATTTTGGAAGTTGCAAAACCCCTTGTTTCTAGAAAACCGTGGAAGAAATTGGAAATGTGACCACATATTTAAGAAGAGCCATCCATTTGACTCATCCTGTAAAGAAGGGAGACACAAGGAATAAGATATAAGCACATTTAAGCTAAAAAAAAACTGTGTTTTGCCTTTCAAAGTAAAATTTCCATGATCAAGGTTTTTTGATTATTGTGTCTGAACAATTATAGACACGTTTGAAAACATTTGACACATGTTTTAGTGCTTTGGTATGCTACACTTTGAGTCTATATAGTTAGCACAATGTCAACCCTAAATTGCTGCATCATGCCTATTATCCAAAATTCTGGGGATGGGGTGATTTGTGCGCAAGGGCCTGGGTGAGTTATAAGTAAGTAAGTAAGTAAAATGTATTTATAAAAGCACATTTATGACAGTTTGCACTGTCCAAAGTGCTGTACATAGTGCATTCAGCAGGTAAACAATGAAGGTACAATAACAATAACCAAAATAAAAGACGTAAAGCCCATACATCCACATAAACACAGATAGTAGTGCAGAGGTAAGTAAGTAGTGCAGAGGTTAATGGGGAGGAAACACCAGGGTGTACATATGGGTTTTGAGCCTTGATTTAAAGGCAGAAATGTAGGGGGAATCACATTTGTCAGGTGGCAGTTGGTTCCACAAGCACGGAGCAACTAGTGCAAAGTACATTTCTGAGAGTTGTGCCAGTGGCATGGCTGTATACGCTGGTCACCAAAAGAAAGTGATTGTCTACTGTAGCTCAGAAGAGAGTGACATCTCAATTCCACTTAACGACACCACTGATGAGAGTTCAGATGGCCAGAAAGATGATGATGGTGACTTTGTCATTGTGACACAATGACGCACAAATCACCCCACTACGTGGGGTGATTTGTGCGACAAGACAACTTTTTTTCCGAAAGCTATATTTCTTAAACAGTTTATTCCAGATCCAAAGTTGTTATTGCCAGGGATGCACAACATCCTGAAATATATGTACATATTTGAGTTGGAGACATAACTGTCAAGGCCTCACTTTAAAATCACTTTGAGTAAAAAGTTGCACAAATCACCCCACCTTCCCCTATAGGGGAAGGTGGGGTGAGTTGTGCGTTTTGGAAGTTGCAAAACCCCTTGTTTCTAGAAAACCGTGGAAGAAATTGGAAATGTGACCACATATTTAAGAAGAGCCATCCATTTGACTCATCCTGTAAAGAAGGGAGACACAAGGAATAAGATATAAGCACATTTAAGCGCAAAAAACTGTGTTTTGCCTTTCAAAGTAAAATTTCCATGATCAAGGTTTTTTGATTATTGTGTCTGAACAATTATAGACACGTTTGAAAACATTTGACACATGTTTTAGTGCTTTGGTATGCTACACTTTGAGTCTATATAGTTAGCACAATGTCAACCCTAAATTGCTGCATCATGCCTATTATCCAAAATTCTGGGGATGGGGTGATTTGTGCGCAAGGACCTGGGTGAGTTATAAGTAAGTAAGTAAGTAAAATGTATTTATAAAAGCACATTTATGACAGTTTGCACTGTCCAAAGTGCTGTACATAGTGCATTCAGCAGGTAAACAATGAAGGTACAATAACAATAACCAAAATAAAAGACGTAAAGCCCATACATCCACATAAACACAGATAGTAGTGCAGAGGTAAGATAGTTAATGGGGAGGAAACACCAGGGTGTACATATGGGTTTTGAGCCTTGATTTAAAGGCAGAAATGTAGGGGAATCACATTTGTCAGGTGGCAGTTGGTTCCACAAGCACGGAGCAACTAGTGCAAAGTACATTTCTGAGAGGTGTGCCAGTGGCATGGCTGTATACGCTGGTCACCAAAAGAAAGTGATTGTCTACAGTAGCTCAGAAGAGAGTGACATCTCAATTCCACTTAACGACACCACTGATGAGAGTTCAGATGGCCAGAAAGATGATGATGGTGACTTTGTCATTGGGGTGATTTGTGCGACAAGACAACTTTTTTTCCGAAAGCTATATTTCTTAAACAGTTTATTCCAGATCCAAAGTTTTTATTGCCAGGGATGCACAACATCCTGAAATATATGTACATATTTGAGTTGGAGACATAACTGTCAAGGCCTCACTTTAAAATCACTTTGAGTAAAAAGTTGAACAACTCACCCCGCCTTCCCCTATATATATTTTTTTTAAACGTTAATAATCCCTATATACTCCCTGGAACCGATTTTGACAGTATCTGCATATTTTGTTGAAGATTTACGCGCTCGGAGGTGAAGTAATGGATGCGCTATGACACTTAGTGATGTAATATCCTCCTAAATGAGCAATACTACTACTACTACAATATTACTAACTTTTATATCCAAATATAAAATTATTTGATGACATTATATTGCAGTACTAGCTTCTTGCAAAACATTTTTTTGAAAAAAAAAAAAAAAAAAAAAATGAAGCTCCGAATACTAATTTAAGCTCCGAATACTAATTTTCCGAACGAATATTCGAATATTCAAATAATTCGGGCCAGCCCTAGACATAAGACATAGACCCTGCGTTCCAAATCACATACTATTTAAGTACGGGCCATAATTATTACTCTCCACCATACTTAAGTACGGGCCCTCAATGTATTGAGGGCCCGTAATTATTACTCTCCACCATACTATCTTCTTCTGACTTCTGACTTTTCCTTATTCTTCCGACAAATTTCTAGCTGCTACTCCTCCCACACCGTTACACGCAGACATGCAAAAATTTCACACAACGTGCGTCCCCACCCGCGGGGTGTGCTATTATACAGTTTTTTGAATTTCCGCTAGGGGGCGCTGTTATGAAGTCCTGACTGAAAGAACTTTGAGAGGCCACGCCCCGCACACCTGTAACTCCGATTGACTTGAAATTTCTCACACAGGTGTATGTTAGGGTGCTCTACAAAAAAGCCTCTGGGACCATAAAAATCCTTCAGGGAATATTTCCCGCTAATTAGCATAAACTGAAAAACAGGGTGTTATCCACAACCTCCTGAAATGTTACTGTATCAACACCAAATTTCTCGTGAAGCCCCGGGGACTACAATAAACATACCCGTAAAAGATTAGTAGGACATCTTGAAAAACATGGCCGCCATTGACCAAAAAGTTTACGCAGGGGCGGGGCCTATCCACAAATTGGCCATAACTCCTTGACCATAGGTCCTATCATCATCAAACTTGCTGGGTATGTGCAGAAGTCATGTGGTAGCATGTCCCTCAAAGCTTATCGAGATTAACCCATAGGGGGCGCCACAAATGCCCCCTGACTCTGATTGACTTGAAATGTATTGCACTTGTACAGCTCCTGGTGCTCTACAATATAGCCTCTCGGACAGTTTTTGGAATTTCTGCTAGGGGGCGCTGTTATTAAGCCCCGACTGAAGAAAGTTTGAGAGGCCACGCCCCGCACACCGTAAGTCCGATTGACTTGAAATTTCTCACACAGGTGTATTTTAGGGTGCTCTACAAAAAAGCCTCTTGGACCATGAAAGTCAACCTGGAAATATTTTCGGCTAATTAGCATAAACTGAAAAACAGGGTTTTATCAACAACTGTGTCAAGTTTTACTCTATCAACACCAAATGTCTCACAAAACCCCGGGGGACTATGACGCACGTCTACGAAAAATATTAGTAAGATAGCTTGAAAAACATGGCCGCCATTGACTAAAACGTTTACGCAGGGGCGGGGCTTAATAACAAATTGGCCATAACTAATTGACCATAGGTCCTATCATCATGAAACTTGCAGGATATGTGCAGAAGACATGTGGTAGCATGGCCCTCTAAGCTTGTCGAGGTTAACCCATAGGGGGCACCACAAATGCGAAAACTATCATTCAAAAATGCAATGTTTGACAGGCCACGCCCCTCGCCTTCTGACTCTGATTGACTTGCAATTTCTTATACATGTACAGCTCATGGTGCTCTACAATAAAGCCTCTTGGACCATAGGGGTCAGCCATGATTTTCTTTCTTCCCTAATTTACATGACCTGAAATACAGTGAAGTCACATTTAAGCCCCTATCTCACTGGGCTGCGACAGTGTGCGACAAGTTGGAGACACAAAATTGCGACCAAATATGCAAATTAGCGACAATTTTCACTTGCAGTCTCACCGAGTTGGTTCCTCACGACACGTTTGCGAATGTCCTGCCCAACACTTGCCAGGAGGTCGCATTTATGTCTCTGGAGCGTCGCACGACCGTCTCATTTTTGTCTCAAATCAGTCGCAATTTAGTTTCATAAGTCGCCAACCCCTCGCAAAGTTGTCTCACATTGCTCGCACTTTCTGACTCGCAGAAACTAACTTGAGAAGGGTTTGCGACGCGTTGGAGACACCTGCGACCACTCTGAGACTGTTTTGAGACAGATTTGTCGCACTTTTTTTGAACATGTTCAAAATTCATGCGACAGGACTGCGCGGCTCTGCGACTCATGCGAGGAAATTGAGACCTCCTGCGAACGTTTGGAGACAGTTTAGAGACTCGTTTGCGAATGAAGTCTCCAACTTGTCACAAACAGTCGCAGCCCAGTGAGATAGGGGCTTTACTCTGTGGATTTCCAACCTATCATCACCAAATTGTATACACAGCATTATACAGCAGTTGGTTCTGAGCGAGTGATTTGATTGGACGAGAGACCTTCTGAACGTTCTGAAGGAGTGCTGATATTAGCGAACAACATCACTCTGACTTTTCACCAAACTGTAGACCAACTGTCAAAATCACTCCGCGGCTCACTGATGAGCCGGAGCTTCACTTGTGTGTTATCTGTGTGTGTGTGACTCACTCAGGTTGACTGTGGCGAGTCTCTCCCATGTGAGAGGGCATCGCTGCCACACACAGACAGAGACAGTGTGCGGTAGTCGCTCACACTCACGTTACTGAAGACAGCAATAGTGTGTGTGTAGATAAACTGAATAATACGAGCGCAGCATAGCTTTAGCCTAGCATAGCTTTCCCACCTCATTGTATAACGTTACTTCCCCCGGGCCGAAATACACTCATAAACTCTGGGAAATGAAGCGTGGGGGTTTGGATTGGACAGCGGACCTTATTACCAACTAGATTAAGATCCGCCGTTCCGTTTCTTTGGTGATTTTTACGGGACATCGGCGCCGTGGTTAATGTTACCAAAGTAAACACTGCAAGACGAGCTCACTCCGAGTCCCGTCAAGTTGTTGACACGAACTATTTGTGTTGGCGGAAGCAAATACATTCTTAAATGATTAAACAGGGTGCCCGCGGAAGTCTTAAAAGTCTTAAAAAGTCTTAAATTCATGTATCTAAAATTAAGGCCTTAAAAAGTCTTAAATTCATTAAAAATGTGATATGCTGGTCTTAAATCCATTACTCAAAGGTCTTAAATTTGTCGGGGCAGGACTATTCATTGTTAGCCTATATATATTTTTTCTTCCGCGACTTTCCGAGAAGGAGCTACTTTCTAACTAACGGCTGATATAAAAGTCCGACACTAGAGGCAGTACGGCCGTGTGTGGCTGTGATCCGCATATAAACGTAACATAGAAGAAGAATGTGTGTCCCCTGCCTCGAGAACGACCCAGCGAAATGCATGCCCAGCTTTTATAAATTCAGTGAGGTGGAGGGAGGACGACAAATATCATGGCTGGCTTTATTCACCCCGCGACCACACACTGACGCTACTCCGTAGGTGTGCAACCACCCGCCCGCTGGCGATGTAGGTAGGCTACTGACCCAAACGCAACTCACAGAAACAAACAGATTGATGTGTTTAGTAATTTTATTTATTTATCTATATTTATTAATTAATAGCTGCTCATCAGACGGTCACATTCAGCTCGCTTTGCTGTGAGCTCACAGAGTGAGACACGAGTCTCTGCTTCTCTGTCTGTCGCTTTATTTCTCTCCACTCTGCCCTCGCTCTCTGACGGCTAGTTAAGAACTATTGACGATCGTCCCGTCAATCGCAGACAGTAGCCTACATTTCAATCACCATTCGGTACAACCCTAATACCCGCAGTTTATTAACCTGGCTGCCTGCAACAATATGAAGAAAATAAAACATTTCGCAAATTACCGCAGGTCCCGTGGGCATCCCCCAGTTATGCAAACCTGTATACAGTAGCCTATGCTATGCCTACTTTACAGTAGCCTATTTCCCGATTTTGAAAGTGCAAAAACATTCACCTGTGGAACCAATTTTTAAATAGTTTCTGCCATAAGTTCTGAAAAATAAAGTTAATGGACTAAGTTTGTTGTTTATTGAATAAGTAGGCTAATTAAAATTTGAAAGACATTCTTCCCCATAAATTACCAGATTTTTGTATTTCATTCTAATACTGCATGCTGCAGCTAACACATTTTCTTTATTGATTAAACTGTTCTTGTGACTTGATTAATCAGAAAATGTCAATCAATTGATACAGCTCTATAATAGGTGGTAATGATGGGTTTTCACGTTGCCTTTACAGTGATCTTATATTTATTTGATGGTAAATGCGGGGGGACATTGTCTTCATTCAGACTGCTGAATTTTTTTTATTTTCTGTAATTAGTGCATTGAATATTTGATATTCAAACTTAATAAACCTCTACAGAGCATATAGGCTACTGTAGTGTAGTTAGTAGATTTATGTTGCCACGGTATTGGTGTTCATTAGAGGTCTTAAAATGTGCAGATACCCTGAGAGAGGCTACTTTCTTCCTAACTTCTGATATAAGTATCACTTTATGTTCAATAAACAGACAAAGTAAACTTGAATGAGTCTCATTGAGTGACACACAAGCTATGCTTGGGTTGTAATACAGCTGGACCCCCCAAATATTGCCTATATGTATTGTGTTTTAGGTCTTAAATTTCATTCAAGGTGGTATTAAAAAGGTCTTAAAAAGTCTTAAATTTGACATGCTGAAACCTGCAGATACCCTGTTAAAGATAACATTTTAAAGTTAACCTGTGAATTTCAGTTGTAAAACTGCTGTATAAAAGCAATAGCACACTCGAGGTCGCAATGTTGTCGCTGTATATCAGCACTGCTGTGTTTCTCTTCGGCACTCGGCCTGCGGCCTCGTACCTGCGACCGAATCACAGCAGTGCTGATATACAGCGACAACATGCTCCCTCTCGTGTGCTATTGCTTAATCAGGGGACGGCCACAACTCGGGACTGGAGCTTGGAAAGCCCGCGGCGGCGGTTCATAGAAGCGTTCTGGCCCGGCCGACGGGCGAGGCGCCGCCGAAGCGGGGAATGGCGGCCTGCGCCGGGCTGCCCGTACTTTCAAAATCTCTGCGGGATTTTCTAGTTCTTTTTACTACACTACATACTAAAGTACAGAAGAGTTTTAGGGGCCACAGGAGAGAAAAAAAATCAGATTAGATTTTTTTTTTTTCATTGCGTCGAGAAATGTCAAGAAATGAGACGAATACTCCAAAATGCTATTGGAGTTAGAGGGGCATTTATGTAGTTTCAGCATACTACAATTGACGTGCATGTATTGTGACATACTAAGGTTGCATTCCGAATCGCATACTTTCTTTTTTCTATTCTACATAGGCTACTACATCCGACGATAAAAAGAATCTAGTTAGGATGCAGTAGGCATACTATTGGGACATACTTTTCTCTCTTATTTCATCATAACATTGCGCCTTGATCTTGCCTCTTGCTTTTATATCCGTCGCATCCCCATTTGTTTTCATATGGAGGCTTCATCGATGTTACGTCACTTCACGTGCGCACTGGATTGTGGGTCAGAATCGCCCAAATAGGATGCACTTTTCAACACTAACAATCTTGGCCGCATGAAGTAGGACATTCGGGTACTTCTAACCATCCTAAATCTGCCCACAAGAATCGGGACATCCTAAATCTTTTTTCTACATAGGGGAAGGTGGGGGGATTTGTGCATTTTGGAAGTTGCAAAACCCCTTGTTTCTAGAAAACCGTGGAAGAAATTGGAAATGTGACCACATATTTAAGAAGAGCCATCCATTTGACTCATCCTGTAAAGAAGGGAGACACAAGGAATAAGATATAAGCACATTTAAGCTCAAAAAACTGTGTTTTGCCTTTCAAAGTAAAATTTCCATGATCAAGGTTTTTTGATTATTGTGTCTGAACAATTATAGACACGTTTGAAAACATTTGATTTGACACATGTTTTAGTGCTTTGGTATGCTACACTTTGAGTCTATATAGTTAGCACAATGTCAACCCTAAATTGCTGCATCATGCCTATTATCCAAAATTCTGGGGATGGGGTGATTTGTGCGCAAGGGCCTGGGTGAGTTATAAGTAAGTAAGTAAGTAAAATGTATTTATAAAAGCACATTTATGACAGTTTGCACTGTCCAAAGTGCTGTACATAGTGCATTCAGTAGGTAAACAATGAAGGTACAATAACAATAACCAAAATAAAAGACGTAAAGCCCATACATCCACATAAACACAGATAGTAGTGCAGAGGTAAGATAGTTAATGGGGAGGAAACACCAGGGTGTACATATGGGTTTTGAGCCTTGATTTAAAGGCAGAAATGTAGGGGGAATCACATTTGTCAGGTGGCAGTTGGTTCCACAAGCACGGAGCAACTAGTGCAAAGTACATTTCTGAGAGTTGTGCCAGTGGCATGGCTGTATACGCTGGTCACCAAAAGAAAGTGATTGTCTACAGTAGCTCAGAAGAGAGTGACATCTCAATTCCACTTAACGACACCACTGACAAGAGTTCAGATGGCCAGAAAGATGATGATGGTGACTTTGTCATTGTGACACAATGACGCACAAATCACCCCACGTAGTGGGGTGATTTGTGCGTCAAGACAACTTTTTTTCCGAAAGCTATATTTCTTAAACAGTTTATTCCAGATCCAAAGTTTTTATTGCCAGGGATGCACAACATCCTGAAATATATGTACATATTTGAGTTGGAGACATAACTGTCAAGGCCTCACTTTAAAATCACTTTGAGTAAAAAGTTGCACAAATCACCCCACCTTCCCCTACTATATAGTAGAAAGTATGCGATTCGGAACGCAACCTAAATATTTTTCTGGCATACTAAATACTAGGTCAGTATGGGGATTGTAACGCAGGGAGAGTGTGTACCAAGTTAAAAGGAAGTGTTCATGAGATATTGCTCTCACAAGAATGGCCCGGCACGACTGACAACCCGAAAACATAATGCTTTCGGCTATTGCCAGGGCAGAATCATAAAAACACAGAATAAAAGCAGACTTATCCTTGCTCACCCTCAGAATACTGTGGCAAGTATATACAGTATCTCACAAAAGTGAGTACACCCCTAACATTTCTTCAAATATTTCATTATATCTTTCCATGCAACAACACTGAATAAATGACACTTTGATACAATGTCAAGTAGTCAGTGTACAGCTTGTATAACAGTGTAAATTTACTGTCCCCTCAAAATAACTCGACACACAGCCATTAATGTCTAAACTGTTGGCAACAAAAGTGAGTACACCCCTAAAAAAATGTCCAAATTGGGCCCAAAGTGTCAATATTTTGTTTTGCCAACATTATTTTCTAGCACTGCCTTAACCCTCTTGGGCATGTAGTTCACTAGAGCTTCACAGGTTGCAACTGGAACCCTCTTCTACCCATTCATGACGACATCAAGGAGCTGGTGGATATTAGAGTCCTTGCGCTCCTCCATCTCCCGTTTGAGGATGCCCCAAAGATGCTCAATAGGGTTTAAGACTGGAGACATGCTTGGCCAGTCCATAACCTTTACCCTCAGCTTCTTTAGCAAGCCAGTGGTCGTTCGGAGGGGTGTTTGGGGTCGTTATCATGTTGCAGTACTGCCCTGCGGCCCAGTTTATGAAGGGAGGGGATCATGCTCTGCTTCAGTATGTCACAGTACATGTTAGAATTCAATGAACTGTAGATCCCCAGTGCTGGCAGCACTCATTTAGCCCCAGACCATGACACTCCAACCACCCTGCTTGACTCTAGGCAAGACACACTTGTCTTTGTACTCCTCACCTGGTTGCCGCTCCACACTCTTAACACCATCTGAACCAAATAAATGTATTTTGGTCTCATCAGACCACAGGACATGGTTGCAGTAATCCATGTCCGTAGTCTGTTTGTCTTCAGCAAACTTTTTGTGGGGTTTCTTGTGCATCATCTTTAGAATAGGTTTTCTTCTGGGATGACAGCCATGCAGACCAGTATGATGCAGAGTGTGGCGTATGGTCTGAGCACTGACAGGTTGACCCCCCACCCCTTCAAGCCCTTCAGCAAAGCTAGCAGCACCCATACGTCTATTTTCCAAAGCCAACCTCTGTGTACGACGCCGACCACGTGCACTCCACCTTCGTAAACTGGGCCGCAGGGTGGTATTGCAACATGATAACGACCCCAAACACACCTCCAAACGACCACTGCCTTGCTAAAAAAGCTGAGGGTAAAGGTTATGGCCTGGCCAAGCCTGTCTCCAGACCTAAACCCTATTGAGCATCTTTGGGGCATCCTCAAACAGAAGGTGGAGGAGCGTAAGGTCTTTAATATCCACCAGCTCTGTGATGCTGTCATAAATGGGTGGAAGAGGGTTCCAGTTGCAACCTGTGAAGCTCTAGTGAACTACATGCCCAAGAGGGTTAAGGCAGTGCTGGAAAATAATGGTGGCCACACAAAATATTTACACTTTGGGCCCAATTTGTAAAAATTTTCTAAGGGGTGTACTCACTTTTGTTGCCAGCAGTTTAGACATTAATGGCTGTGTGTCGAGTTATTTTGAGGGGACAATAAATTTACACTGTTATACAAGCTGTACACTGACTACTTTACATTGTATCAAAGTGTCATTTATTCAGTGTTGTCCCATGGAAAGATATAAAGAAAAATGTGAAGAAATGTGAGGGGTGTACTCACTTTTGTGAGATACTGTAGCTATACAATGGATGGAGTGACTCTGTCCTGTCCTGCCACTCACGTCACATGTGCTGTGGGCAGAACAAGCATCAGCTTGATGGGGACAAGGTTGAATAACTCTTGAGGTAATTGAACATCTGATGACAGAGCTACTGGTCCATCTATCATAGTTACCTGTCATCACTGTGAGCCTGAGGTGTTCTAAACATGTTCAAAGAAAAGAAACAGGACTATCACATCACCTTACTGATGGAGGAACCTGGAGCATCCCCACCTCATTGCTCCATAATGGATGTATAAGCCTTCTCGGTTGGGGAAACAAGATCGCCACATGTTTTGTGTTTAGCTGGCCTGGCTTAAAGCTGGTGAGCACGACCCAGCACCTCTTTATCTCCTTCTGTGCTGTTGCTATTTACCCTGCTGCCAGCGCTGACAATAGCACCATTACTCATCAGCAGGAATGGAAAGGGGGGGGGGGGGGGGCTTTTGTAGCACCTATTACACACAGGCAGCTGTGTGGTTTCTCCTTAATGCACACAGACAGACAGCCACAAGGAGCAGCAGCCAGAAGCTAAACCACAGCTGACAGAGAGTTGAACTAACACCCACCATTGCCCTTTGGATAGAAATGTGAAGTGACAGGGCGCACCGGTGGCGTAGTGGATAGAGCGCGTACCATATTGGCTTCGGCCTTCGTTGCAGTGGTCGCGGGCTCGAATCCGACCTGTGGACCTTTACTGCAGGTCATCCCCCCCCTCTCTCTCTGTCTCCCCATTTCAACTCTTTACTATCCAATAAAGCTAGAAAATGCAAAAAAAAAAAAAAAGAAAAGTGAAGTGACTGTTCAGGGTCTCAATGAAATCTAATCTTATTGTGGCTTTCACCTTTTCATGTCTTGACAAGAAATGGACCATAGATTCCCTCTTGTTTCATATACAATTTATTTCATTTGATAAAAACTGAAATGTGCATTTTTTCTCTTAGTTTTTTCATAAGTGATCTCTTCTTTACAAAACATCAAATCAAAGGGTCTCCCTGAAAAAAAAGAAAGAAAAACATCCGAATCACTTCTCCTTCCAATAAATCTATAGTGCATAACTTCTGTTGCTCCCACGAGGAATTCTGACATTTCCGACAGTGTTGTTCTAATTACTCAGAATTCCAGTCTCCTCATGTAGATGCACCAGTCTGTCGGTGCATCTACATGAGGTAAGTCTTTTGTGATGGTGCATGGATTTTATACCTTCTGCGGTACGTCCAGGTTTTTAGTAAGCTTTAGAATCAGCAACTTAAACAGTCTATACGTGTTCTTCTTGAGCTACTGTGCCAGTGCCAACAGGCATTCATTTATATGAAAAAGTTACGCACTATAGCTTTAAATCCCCTTGCAGTCTATGGGGACCGCCAATAGTCACAAGAACGCTGTAATTCTCTAATAGATAATACAACAAAGAAGTAATGTCTGGCATGGCCTTGGGACAACAGGCTTTATTTTGAAGCGTGTGGAAAGTCTCTTTCAGTGTTTCACTAACACTTTTTACTCTTACTTCTCACCTCTCATCGTCCAATTCCTCCACACTTTGTCCCATTTGATCCCTTCAGAGGGAAGCTCTGTGAATGACCTGCACATCTCACAAGCCTCTAAGCAAAGACATCGCTTGGTAAAACAAGGTGACACTCATGTAAGCAGCCCTGCACACACAGTAGTTTAAAAAACACTGCTTAGTTACTAAGATACATTAGGAAAGCCCCTTTCTGAGCAGCTATGCAGAGAATGTGTCTTTCATCTGTCTGAACAGCACTTCCGGAGAGCAGTTAAGCAACAGAAAACTGCTCTGAAGAAAACATATATTATATAATTATTATATAATTATATATATATATATATATTAGAGGTGGGCATAGATTAATTTTTTTAATCTAGATTAATCTCATTGAATTTTGGAATTAATGTAGATTAATCTAGATTAAAATGGCTCATTAGAATTCATTCATAATATGTGTGTGCTCCCTAAATAATGACTCAAAGTAAGTCTTTGAGAACGTGTTTCTCAAGCCAGGTGGCGCATCAGACCAGGGGCTCATCTCCTGTTTCCAACATGCATCACAAACTGTTTGAGGAAGCTGTTCTACTATGATAATTGGTGATGAATGAATGTTCAACAAGATGTTACTTAGTAACGCGTTACCGGCATCGGACCTCTTTTTTCAGTAACGAGTAAACGCGTTACTATCTCCAAACCAGTAATCAGATTAAAATTACTCAAATAGGATGCACTTTTCAACACTATCTCCAAACCAGTAATCAGATTAAAATTACTCATCAAAGTCACTGTGCGTCATTTTCCTTAGTGAAACATTTTACATAACTGCACAAATGACTGCGATTGCGATTTTATGTAAATAAATAAATGTGTCTCTAAGCGCTCCAACTGCTCCATACTTTGAGATCTTAACCAAGCGCCCCTCGTCTCTGACATGCAGCGTGTGTGTGTGTGCCTGTGTCTGTGTCTGTGTGTGTCTGTGTGTGTGCAGCAGCATTACGGCCGAGTCTAAGCTGAACTGTGGCGCATAACAAAGTTTTCCCCCCGATGAAATATAGCGTCTGCTATGGGGATATTTAGGATTCGGGTACGGTGACGTTGACGTTGAAGAGATAGAAGTGTTTAAAACTTGGAAACTTATAGTCAAGTGGCGACCGGTGGCCACACACACCCACCCTGCGTTCCAATACCCGATTGTGTCGTGGGCAAGTGATGGAGAGAGAGAGCGGCGGGTGTGTGAGAGAAGCTTCGCTCCTGCAATAAAGGCTCCTCAAGTGTCAACAACAGCCCCCGGCTATTATTACCCGACCAGAGAACACACGGAAGGGGGTTCACCCCGACGGCGAACAGCCATCGGCCCTGGAGGGAACCATCTCCCCTGAGCCGAACAGGAGGTGGAATAAGAGATTAACGGCGATATTTTTTTTAATCGCCGATAAGAGTCTGGCGTTAACGCAGCACGTTAACGCCGATAACGGCCCACCACTAATATATATATATCTCTATTTTACAGTAGAAAAAAAGAGTTTCAGAACAGAATTGATTTTTCTTTTTAAATGAACCAAACTAAAAAATGACACTGTATATCCTAAACTAACACAATGTTTCTGTGTATTGTTGAAAAGGTTTTTAAGAAAATGACTGAACATGCACTCACTTCATATTATACAGTTCTATATACAGAGAGTGGATGAGAGGCTTGAGGCTTTTTAAATGATTGATGAGCACTGGGCCACAGCATTGGAGGAAGATTACATTTCTTGCATCGATTTATGGTCACAAGTTGTTTCAGAAGCAAAGCAAATCAAGTTTATTTATGTTGTGGCACAAAGTGATCTTCCATTCCTGGCTTTCCAAACTCTCGGCCTGAACAGCCACGATCGGATCGAAAACTGCAGCACAAGAGATGAACAAATGCTGCAAAATGTAAACACTCAATGTCGAGATTCATGTGCTCTGTGTTAATTGCAGACAGAAAGCCCATAGGCCTACAGTTCACACTGGCACTGCATTTGTTCCAACTCAAATGAATACTGATTCATACTGATTTTGAACATATTCATGTCCATCATTCATATAACCAAAATGATGCTATGGAGCTAGTGCTCAAGGTAAAGATCTAAGGACTCAGACTGGACAGGATTTCCAGGAAAGAATGACTGAGACTTGATTTTCATTCAGCGCCCTCCCAGAATAAATGTTCTTTTACTGGGCATAGAGCCAGATACAAAAGGTACAATACTATACTTGATTTCTGAAGGTGAATCAAATATGACTGTTGGAAGCAGTATGAGTGTGAAATAGACCTTAATGTGTCGAAATTACAAGAGGAGCATGGGTTATTAGTAAGACAAGGCTTAGGCTTTTCAGACAGTGAACAGTCACCCAAATCCATGCACGGCAAAGCAAAAAGCTACATTCCCTGTACAGTTTGCAGCACTGTGCTCTGAATATGCTGTACAAGTATTCTTGGATTTGTGCACAGGCTTGCAACTGTGTGGGAAGAATAGTTTTTTTTTGCCATGACACACATCATGTTACGCAATCCTTGTGTAATCACTCAGGTGTAATACGCCAACATCTTCTACAGTGCACAGCTTGGCTCGTTGGTGCAGTCAGAGTTACTGTCGGCGTCCCTCTTCCTCAGCTCTCTGCCAGCCTTGTGTTGCTGACTGTGGCTGTGGCCGTGGTGGGCTGGCCCAGCTGGCCTCTTGACCTCCTCCTGATGGCGCCCATGACTCTGGTGGTGGGGTTGAGCATGCTCTCTGGTTCCCCCGGAAGACGCCCCGCCGTCCCCCTCCACGAATGCCTCTCCTCCCTTGGTATCATCCAGGGCCTGGAAGTTTTCATTGCGGTTGCCGTCTGCACTCTCTGGCACCACCTGCAGGTAGGCTCTGACACGGTGGTGGCGGGCGCCCGCGACATCGCTGAAGTCGATGACCCGGCATTCGTATGTGCCCTCGTCCGACGGCTTGACCCGAGAGAGGCGCAGTTTATGGGAGATGTTGCTTCCAACAACCTTCACAACCTATCAAAGGTGGACAAAATAAAAAGAGAAGCGCATGAGGTAATGGTGAGAGAGGGTTTCCCCCAGAAAAGTTGTCAGGCCTGATGGCAATAGTGCTGCATGATTTGGTGCAATCCTGAATTTGCGATAGTGGATAATATTGTGATTTGCAATTGGTAATGGTATTAAGCTGGGAACACACCGCATTGGCCGCCTGCGGCGGTTGGCCGCGTGAACGCAGGAGGCTCGCCGCTTGATCATTTGGGTCATATTGGGCCATATTCAGCGGAGCCGCCGCCGCGGCCGCCACGTTGAAGGCGGCGGTTGGCCGCGTGATCGAAAGAGGCTCGCCGCTTGATCATATTGGGCCATATATTCCTGACGCCGACGCCGAAATCAGACCCGTCACACTTATGGTGCAACAACAACAGCATGGTCCAGCTGTGCCAAAAAATACAGATGTAGGTTCACTGTGTAACCAGCGGCAGTCATGTCACAAATAACATTAAAACAGCATGAAGACGCACCCCGATCGCAAATACACACACATTAACAGCAATTCAGCAACATATCTAAACACAATAACAACAGCAGTGTGTGCTCAGCGGCTAAAATAAAGGCAAACATCAGCCTACCTGAAAGTGAAAGTGTGCCGGCTGACGGAGGACAACACCGGTTCTTCGCTGCACTATATTGGAATTCCACACGGACACCGCCGTCAAGTTTGGGTATATTATCCTCAGGAACAGCACACAGCTTGGTGAGTTTCACTATGCTAACCGGCGCTACCTTGGCTAAAGTACAACCAACAGCTAAACAGATGCAAAATAGCCTGCCCTACACATATTTGCAGAATGTATTGGAAGCCCGATGTCCTCACTCCACACGCCCACCTCGTCTTGCAGACCACCGCCACCGGGCAATCTCAACGCTGATTGGCTGTGGAGGCGCGGTGCCCGGCGGCGCTGCAGAAAAGGATGAAACACAAGCCTTCGATTCACGCTCCTTCGATGACACAATTTCTATGCGCCGCTAATGGCCGCGCTCCCGATTCACGCGCCTCTCATGAGGCGCGGCCACGCGCCGCGCAAGCCCCCGCCGCCGGCCGCTGGACGCCGATTATTGGGTGGACGCGCGGCCACGCGCTAGTACATTGACTTTGTATGTAATCTCGCCGCGCGGCCAGTGCGGTGTGTTCCCAGCTTTATGGTTATACTCGCCGAAAATGTACGCTTATTTCTCAATGAAAACGCTCAATATTTAATATTCCACTGCTAGGGTTAGATCCAAAACAATAACCAAAAACAGAGTTTGATGATGTCAATGGACAGCTTAGAATAGGGCAATAAATGTGGCCTTCACTCTCATGCATCCAGGGCTCAAGGTTTACTTTTTGGCTCACTAGCCAAGGTGGCTGGTAGATGAAAAATGTACCAGCCAGCCAGAAATAATAAATAGCTTTTTTACTATTGCCTTTTGCTATTATTCCCTTTCAGCATGTCATCTTGGTATCATTGGATATTCTCAATCAATATTATAGTGAATAAGTGGCAAAATGCAGATAATAACCTATATTAGCCTATTCAGTGCCTTTTTATTGGGCATCCACCATTATTGAAAAGATGGACTCGAGGCATTAAGGGCTTCATGTGACGTTTACGCCTGTGAGACACAGCTGCATGGAGCCCCATGCTGGAGCTGCACGGTGCTAATAGGCTCGTTCAAGCCCAGTTGGGTCTCGTCTGGAAAGTAGACGAGAGTAGCCGAGTGCTGAAGGGGGAGTGACGAAAAAGGCTGACTGAAGCCGGACAGCTCCAAGTTGGCTCGAATTGCATGTGCCATCGGAAAAAGCGTCTTTATTGCGGATGATGTTCGTTTTCTAGTTTTATTTTGAAGGCCTAATAGAAACATACAGCTATTTGTAAAGGGGCTACACATAGGCCTACTACAAGCGATTAGAAACAGAACAAAACAGAACCAGGAGGAGTAAACATTTCAAAAAAGCAAGGGGCACTAACCTTTATCTTTCTTACATTTATTAGACCAGCCTACAAGTGATAAAACATTTACAATACAAAGAAAGGTTTAGTAATTCTCCATTCGTACAATGAATATGATAAGTTATAGTAGCCTTTTTATACAAATATGAGTGATTTCGGTAGTAAGAATATAACTTTGTTGATAAAAAATCCCTTATTAATATTGTAGAGATGGACATGATGATATGTGAAATATTGATATGACTAGATCAAAGCGCGCTGGTCTGTGGCAAGTTTGTTGTTACATAGGAGTGGGCAAGGAAATATGATGTTTTTTATATGTAACGTTTGAGTTTGTCAGCATCATCACTATGTTTCGATTACAGGTGGTTCAGATTAATCCTGCTATTAGAAATGAATCTGAAGAATAATAATACCTTAATAATTTATTAAAGTTCAAAGGGGCACCACCATTCATTTTAAGAATGGAAAAATAATAGCAAATTGTCTCGTTTAATCAATGATTTATTCTCAAATGTTGATTAGTTTAATGTTCAGTTAAACAAATCAATATTAATAAATCCTAGTCTCAACGATCATTTTCATAAAACAATGTAATCAAATAATTACTATTATAAATTTGGTAATATGATCTTAACACTGAAGGCTACAGAATCCTTGTACTTGTTGGTTGCGTGTGGTGGTGCAGGTCTGTGGATGCAAATTGAGTGTGTGTGTGAGTGTGGGGGTGTGAAAGACCTTTGTCTGTGGGGGAGAGCTTGAGGCTTCGGTGTGTTCCCCTAAGGTTAAGATCTCAAAGTATGCAAAACCTGATTACCAAAACGACAATGAATAGTTAAAATCAGTACACATACATTTCCAAGTAAACAGTCTTTCAAGCCATGTGTTCTTGCTAAGCTAAGCTAACTGCCCAGAAGTTCATACGATACCAGATGTTTACACAGCGTTTGTTGCAGTGCGAGAGGTTCCGGATCCTTTGGCATGAAACAGGGGTTTTGCTTCGCGGGTCGGTCTTGATGCAGTTCGGATGAACTAGTGCTTTCTGGATCTTCAGTAGCAGCATGCTAACTGGCGTGGTTGCCTCTGGGCTACGGTTGTAGCTCTTAGCTTGATTCTTAGCTTCTTCGTCTTAAGGGTCTGGCCTTGGTGGGAGCTTGGTTCGTTCCCTGGTTCTTCTGGTTCTTCTTTGGGTTGCTTGGAGCAGCCGGTTGGGTCCTTGTTCCTCTTTGGTTGAGAGGGCCTGTTTGGACAGGCCGTGGTGGATCAGGGAGAGCAGAGAACAACGGGCCTTGCCCGGGTCCAGGAGTTGGAGAGTCCCCCTTCCAGTATGGAAGTTGGGGCAGGAGAGAGCGTGCTAGCCTCCTTTTTGGTAGGCCAAGCGTGACCGTTCCACCACCTCCAAGGGTGGTTGAAGAGGAGAGAGAGCGGGCTGCACCACTCCGTTCGGAGATGCAGAGACAAAGAGGCTGAGCTGTACTAGCTCACTAGCTGTTATCAAAAACAGCATAAGACTTCTTGACCAATGGCAGTAGAGACAGGGGGGGACATCCTGGCTTGGGCTGGCTAGGACAGAGGAACTGATAGGTGTGAAAACACAGATAAAAGCCTTGGCTCAAGCAGAGGAATGTTGGGGGTTGTGACCAACATTTTACTGTAAATGGTAAATGGACTTGACTTATATAGCGCTTTTCTAGCCGATTTTCTCAGCCCCAAAGCGCTTTACATATCTTACCACATTCACCCATTCATACACACACTCATACACCGATGGCAGTAGCTGCCATGCAAGGCGCTCTCTGAACCATCGGGAGCAATTTGGGGTTCAGTGTCTTGCCCAGGGACACTTCGACATGTGGCGGGTAGGCGGGAATCGAACCTCCGACCCTGCACTCCAGAGGCAATCTTCCTACCCACTTCGCCACTGCCGCCCTGTAGAGTCAGAAACAAAGTCTTAATTGACTTTAGAGTCAAAAGTCTTAATGAATGAATGAACCCATGTACATATTCACTACAACTATTAGTATAAAAGCATTCATCCATTAAAAAAATGCAATAAAAAGCAAAGAGAAGAGAAAAAAAAATTCTGCTCATGCAATTTTACACCATATATTAATTAATTATTTAATTACGTCACTTAAATTTAGCACCAAAAAGCAACTTACCTCTATTCACTCATAATTTAGTCGTGTCAAATATAGAATGTTTGGTCAATAGACAACAGGCATCCTCACCTTTCCTTTATTGAGAGCTCTCTGAGTGAATAGAAGCCAGAAGTTAAGGTGTGGCTGGGCTGGAAATGTCCAGGCCTCGAGCCGGGTCAAATAGTCCTTCTTCTCCCCTGGTCCACGTCGGGTGTCACCATTTTGTTAGAAAAATATTTCTTGTTCTTTTAACCAGAGTTGATGAAGGAAAAACAAGTAGAAGATTTATTTCAAAGCTTAAAGGTTTATTATCTATCTATAAAGCAAGAAACGTCTGTCTGTGTGTCTGTGGCTCGCATATCTCTCTGAGTTTTGGTCAGATCGGCATGAGCTTCCGGATATTGCTTAAACACAGCACGAAGGTGTGCATCCTTCATCATTCATTCTTCATTTTGAAGTTGTAGAAGTTATCATATTTATATCATGCTGGCGAATAGTAGCTTACGTGCGCACAGAGCCGACCAAACCCCGCCTCCCTCTGACGAGCGGGACACACACACACACACAGCAGACCGACACAGCCTTACTTCCTCAACAACTCCTCATCTGCTCCACCTGTCCGCTTTAGTGGTAAAGACTGCACTTCACGCTATTTTCACTGTAATAATACAGCACGGTCTCGGATGCTTCCACAAAATGTTTTATATCCGTTTAAAATCTAAACTGAAAGCCCGAGCGCGACCGCGCGCACACAAGTCCGCTCCCACACACCGAGCGCGCGTGCGCGCACACGAGTCCCCCCCCCCCCACAAACACTGCTGCCCTGCCTGCTACTGACACGTTAACCTTAATTGACAGCACGGTCTCGGATGCGGACGCCCGCGCGCGGACACAAGTCCCCCCCCCCCCACACACACACACACACACAGCTGACTGCTACTGACACAGTAACGTTAATCGACAGTTATCCAAACTCTGTCTTATCTTTCAAATACCTAACAGTAGCCTAATGGTAATGGGGTGACAATTTTGTCATGGCGTGCAGCATAGCCTCCTTTTATACACAGTGCAGCCATTTACTATATAGGCAACTGATTGTAAGTTTGAGTGCATTGTGCAGTATGGATGGCAGTTTGCAAGGTACCATAATATCAGATTGTATAGGTAACACCTGTACAGCTCGATTCTTCTTTAGGATTCAACACTTAATTAATTAACACATTTTTCATTTCACTTAACAAAACACATGGAATTAGTTTGTGGTTATCTTTACACAATACACTAAGGAATGTTGCCCTACTCTATAGCCAACTTCTACAAAGTAACTTACTGATAATAACCTTTAACAGTGTAAAATTAGCCATCACTGATAACAGCCAAATGTACTGTCTAATATGTTTCTTTGTTTACCTGCTTCCTACGGCCACTGCACTAGTTATCTAAATTGAGTGAGCAGAAACATGTAGGCGTTTCTCCACATATAGGCCTATAAATGCTTACCTAAAAACGGGGCAGTTCAAACAAACAGACACCCTGGTCACTATATTCCACCGTGTTGGCCTGAGACAACTGCTTGTTTCACTGAATCAAAACATTAAAAACCCTGTCCCCCTCCCATCCACCCATACCCAAAATGATGACTGTGTGATAAAATAAGAAATTCATTAAAAACAGGAACTGAACTGCAGTCAGGAAACGCAATCATCAGTTAGGAAACACCAGAGGCATGAAACTAAAAATGTAAAATAAAGAGATGAAATACATTAATAAATAAAAGGTCCAAACAGTGGCTAATAAGAACATAAACAGTGGATTCACAAAATAAAAGCAATTTTAAAAACAAATAAAAGCAGACTACACATGTTAATAGGCCATGAATAGATTAACAAGTTGTTTCATTTAAAAGGGTAAAATAAATGAATAAGTAAGATTGTTTTATTGGTGATAATGTGCAAGACAGAACAAGTATTGCACACAAATAACGACAACATTAAACAACTACATGGGAAACAAAACATAAGATTGTCGTGGTACACAATACAGACAATGACAGACAAAAAAAATTAAAGGAGGATAAGATAGGCTGGTACACCGATGATCCGCCCAGCAACCTTCACTGTGAGCTGCAGGGTCTTGTGGTTGGAAGCAGTGCAGCTCCAATACCACACAGTGATGCAGCTGGTCAATGCTCTCCATGCTCTCTCTGTAGCAGGAGAACATGATGGTAGGGTCTTCTGTGGGGGTGTGCTGTTGTGTGCTTCGAACCTGGCAAAGAAGCTGTTGAGGTCATTCAGAAGAGAAGGTGCTGCTGAGCAAATTCTATTTGTGGCCTTGAAAGTATGAAGAGATGACATACAGTATTTGGGAGGTAAAAGCTCAAAGAGCTGCTCTGTTGAAATAATGAGAGTCTCCAGGTACATCATGAGACGTGACGCACCCAGATATAAATACCACTTAATTTATCATCCACCTTCCGCCCTGTGACGTGTGTCTGTGTGGGGGGGAGGGGGCTGTATGTAAAAGCTCATGCCGTTGTGCAGCACTATTTGTCCGTTTGTGTCTATTTGTCTTTGTATGATTTTATGGATGTTGGCACACATGAATTATCATACAGAAAGCTCAAAAAAGATTTTCCAGCTGTACACAGTACACACACACACACACACACAACACACACACACACACACACACACAACAGCTGGTGCTTTCATAACAGCAAATCAGCAGCAGCAGCTAGCCTATTGGGAGGAAGGAGAGAGGCTTCATGTTTTGGTATGTGTGTTTCTGCTAATTACTATTTGAGAATCATCCTGCCTTTCTTTCAAATTCAAACATGATTGGTTGCTGCCACTCTTATGTCTCTAGGCTACTGTAGTGGACTATGCTTATTAAGCCACGTCTCAAAGTTTACCATGCTCTTGACAATACTAGTTTATAGCCCCTACTCATCATTGAAGATTGTATGAATCGGTTGGATGTTCCAAATATCAGAAATTAACTGGGAATCGTTTTTCTGCTTCCTCTACCTGGAACACCTTAAAACTTTGAAACTTAATGAGCTGCTCTCATTGGTCGCTTTTAAAAAGACGTTAAGTTACTTGGAGGCATGCACATCATGCTGTGAATGTTTTGCCTGATAAATGTATGATTGTGGTTGACTTTTGGAAATATTTGCTGCTTTATTGTTTTATGTATTTGTGTTTGTGTGTTGTGTGTGTGTGTGTGTGTGTGTGTGTGTGTGGTGTGTGTGTGTGTGTGTGTGTGTGTGTGTGTGTGTGTGTGTGTGTGTGTGTGTGTGTGTGTGTGTGTGTGTAAGACTTTACTGCTGCTTGTCTTGACCAGGACACTCGTTCGAAAAAGAGATTTTAAATCTCAATGAGACATTTTCCTGGTTAAATAAAGGTCAAGCAAAATTAAATAAAAACATGCAAATATTAAATTATTCGCCAGTTTCATTTGTTGCTCATTTTTGTGATTGTAAATTTAGTGGAGAGAGATTTGGCAAGGGGACTTGGCTGTAAAGGTTTCCACACTTCCTCACATCTGCTGTTAATTAATAGGAAAAAGTCACTTCTGAGTCACTCAGTGCGTTTACATGCAGACTCATAATCGGGCAAATAAATGAATAAGACTTCAACAGGACTTGTAAAATGCATAATGCATGTTAACACCTTTATCCGATCTACTTCGCACACAAATCGGCACATTAACGGACAAGCGAAGTCGGATAAGAACACCTAGATATCTCGTTCATAGTCGGCATTCTCTCTGCATGTATACAGGGATCGGATATCGCATATCGGAGTTCTCGTTCTGCGCTTGCTCGAGAATCCCTGCGGAGGATTTCACAAGGAAGTGGAAGGAGACGACGTAAAAAATAGTAGGGTTATTGCATAGATAGTATATAAAAATATAAATAAATATTTATATATAGGGGAGAACGGGGGAATCTGAGGCATCGGGTAATGTGAGCCACCCCCTGTATCTAGGCAACGGAAAACATTTGTGGTCATGTGAGATATATGTTTTCAAGCCCCTCTCATTCCCCCATGGCCCTGAAAGAGAGGACCTCATGGTGATGTGGAAAGCATGTTTTTTTCACCAAAATAGGTATTTTGCATGTAAAAGTAAATTTTCTTGCCGTCAACTTAATCAACAGTTGTGCCAAAGCAAATGTATTCACATAGAAAAACTTTTATCATACGTGTTGATGAACTACCAACATATAAAACCATGTGATGATATTAGCTAAAGATTAGCCTGAAATGCTAAGAGAGGTAGTTCTATTTCGTTCCTACTGACCGCCAGAGGCGGTGCTTACAGCACTGGATGTTCCATCGCGCGCATGCGCAGGTCGAGATCTTTATACCAACAAAGTCACCTGTGACACCTAGGTGACCCCGGAATGTCTATATATTCCGGAAGTCACCTGAGGATCTGTTCCTTCTATTTTCTCGCGGATTAGCAGGACACACACAGAGCGTGTGTGAGAGATATACCGAATAGCTTTGTCGCAAGTAGCTTGTACCTACGGGTTGGTGCTTCGATCTAACGTCGACCACCAAAGGCTGCGACTGGCAATTGTTTCTACTACGGCTGCGGCCGGGCAGGGGTGAGTAAGTGTGAAGGCTAGCGTGGCCGCCGGCTACCGCGGTAGCTGTCACCTTCCACCTTGCATTATTGAGCTCGTAACAGTCGGCGTCAGTCGCCGTGTTATTATTTCGGTCGCGCCGTTGCTTGTGTGCTTCACTAAGGCCGGTGCTGATTGTATGCTCGCTATTGTTTTCTAAAAGAGTGCCAGTGAGCGGCTGGGCTTAACGCCGCCACGGTAAGTTCTAATTTCTTTTTGCTAGCTTTGCTGCACTGCTGCTTGGGTGCTGTGTCGCCTAGGCCAGTTGCTACTTGATTAGTTGCCAGTGAGCGGCTGGGCTTAACGCCGCCACGGTAAGTTCTAATTTCTTTTTGCTAGCTTTGCTGCACTGCTGCTTGGGTGCTGTGTCGCCTAGGCCAGTTGCTACTTGATTAGTTGCCAGTGAGCGGCTGGGGTTAGCGCCGCCACGGTAAGTTCTAATTTCTTTTTGCTAGCTTTGCTGCACTGCTGCTTGGGTGCTGTGTCGCCTAGGCCAGTTGCTACTTGATTAGTTGCCAGTGAGCGGCTGGGATAGCGCCGCCACGGTAAGTTTTAATTTATTCTGCTAGCTGTTGCGCTGTGCTCGGGTGGTGAGTTCGCCGGGGCCGGTTGCTTACTTTGATTATCAGTGAGCGTCGTGGGCAGTAGCCGCCGCCGCGGTATTTGCTAGCTTGCTGCACTGCTGCTTGGGTGCTGTGTCGCCTAGGCCAGTTGCGTACTTCATTTATCGTTTTGCAGGGGCGTCGTGCTCGGGTGCTCTCGCCTAGGGCGCGATTGCCTAAGCCTGCGTTAATTTGCCTCCAGTAGGCGGCTTGCGGGTAGCAGAGTCGCCTTCAAGGGGTTAATTTTGGGGTGCACACCGGTGCTCGGTGCTCTCGCCTAGAGCCCGGCTGCATAGCCTACTAACTGATTTGCTATTTTCTAATTAGTTACTGAGATAGGGTAATTAAGTTTGCCATTATGTCAAGCGCCCATAATTGTGTCATCTGCTTGGCCTCCCTGCACACGGAGGATGGCCATGACCAGTGCTCTGCATGTCTGGGGGTTGAGCACCTGAGGGAAGCACTGTCGGATGATCCATGCATGAATTGTAGTTGCATGCCTCATGCACTAAGGCTGGCTAGGCTGGCTGAGGTGGAGGGACTAGGGTTGCCCCCGTCGGGTGCGGGTCCTAGTGGCGCCAAGCGGCGCTCCTCTGCAGCTGGGGGACCCCCCGGGAAGTCCCGTAGGGTAGACGATTTGACAACCCAGGTGAGCACGCTATCGGGGGACGTGGCTCAAATCAAAGCCCTCTTGGAGAACCTCCGACGGGCACAGGGGGTACCAGCCGCTGCGTGTGTTCCCGCGGCTGCGCAACTGTCCTATTCAGAGGATGATATGCTGTCTACAGCTGCATCCTGTAGTCTCTTTACAGAGGAGGGAGAACAGATCGACGAGGCGTCCCTGGCTTCTCAGGCTTTCTCCCAGGAGTCGGCGGCCAGCTCGGCTAGAGGGCCAGTGCCCGGCCGCTGCACAGTTAGGCCAGCCTTGCGTATGGCGCTGGCAAAGCTGGGGGTAGACGAGGCTCCGGTTTCATCTGCACCGGTAAGTGCATTTTTTCCGCAGGCCGTTCAACCCTCTGTTTTCATGGTGCCCCCCTCTGAGCCGTACATTGCGGAGCTGCATAGGTGCTGGCCGGAGGCCAAGGCTTGGTCCCATCACTCTGGCGATAGTAGAGAGAGCTGGCAGCTATGAGAGACGCTGGGGCTTACGGCTTGGACCGGTTAGCGCCAATTGAGCCAGCGATAGCATCCTTGGTTGTCTCCCCAGATGAGGCGCTGAGGGCCGATGCGCGCTGCCCTCGGCCCCAGTGCCGAATTACGGACGAGCTGCTTACCAGAAGCTACGGCATTGCTGCCCGTATGGGCCGTCTCGGGAATTCGCTTTCACATACCGTTCTGGCTTTGTCCCAGACCATTCAGGGGTCAGAGGTTGATCCCTCAGCTCAGACCCTAAGTGAGATTTCTCTTCAGACGTTTGCTTTTATGACTAGGGAGCTAGGCAGATTAATGTCAACAATTACGTTGGCGCGCCGCCAGGTTTGGCTGGCGCAGTCCCCCCTGTCGGAGGTGTGTCGTCGGACCCTCCGGTCTCTTCCGGTTGTGCCAGTCCAGACGTTTGGGCCAGCTGCACTTCAGGCCCTGGAGCGGAGTGTGCAGGCTGGCCAGGCCAGCCAGCATTTTGCGAGTTTGCGGCGGCCACCGCCACCTTATTACAGACCAGGGGCCTCTGGGGTACCCTGTGCCAATAGCCCTCGACCACGTCCAGCTGGACGATCGAGGGGCCAGCGTTTCTCCGAGCAGGTTGGCAGGCGCCGTACCACCGCGCCGCCGCCACGGGAGGCATTTCAGGCGCCAAGAGACCCGGCGCCAAGAGGCCCGGCGCCCAGCCGCCGCCCCCCCAAGGCCCCTAGGGGCAGGGGGGTAGGTACTGAAGATCAAGGGCCGGCCGTCGGAAGTTTTTCTCAGCAGCACCCGGACTACTGGGAAGAACAGACCACAGACCCGTGGATGGTGTCCACGCTGTCCAACGGGTACACACTACAATTCCGACGCCGGCCCCCAACTTTCAGCGGGATCAGACTTACTGTGGTCAAAGATCCCGGCAGATCCCTGGTCCTGACCCAGGAAGTGGCCACCCTCCTGGGAAAGGGTGCCATCGAGGTAGTAGAGCCACAGGAACAGCTCAAGGGGTTCTACTCAACCTACTTTCTGGTACCGAAGAAGGATGGCGGGTTTCGCCCCATTCTGGACTTGAGACGGCTGAATCGGTACCTCAAGGTCTTTTCCTTCCACATGCTGCGTGTTGCAGATGTCCTCCGGGCTATCGCTCCGGAGGACTGGTTCGTGTCGATAGACCTGAAAGACGCCTACTTTCATGTCCCTATTTCACAGCGTCACAGGCGGTTCCTCCGCTTCGCATTTCTGGGCAAGGTGTACCAATTCAAGGTCCTTCCATTCGGGCTGTCTCTGGCCCCACGTATATTTACAAGGTGTGTGGCAGCAGCCCTGTCCCCATTACAGGCCGGCGGTATGGCGATATTGCCGTACCTAGACGACTGGCTAATCATTTCCCCAACTCGGGAGCAGGCAGTCAGGGACACAGCCAGGCTCCTCAGCCATGTGGATCGGCTTGGCCTCACGGTCAACTTTTCTATGAGCAACCTTACACCATGTCGGGTGGTGAGTTATCTGGGGCTGGTGCTCGACTCGGTGGACATGCGAGCCTGCCTCTCTCCAAAGCGCGTCGCTACCATTCTGCAGCTACTACAGCGCTTCAGGCGGGGAGGTTGCTGGAATACAGCCTCTTCCTGCGACTGATTGGTATGCTGGCCGCGGCATCCGGCGTGGTCCCGCTAGGCCTTCTCAGGTTGCGGCCTCTGCAGATCTGGGCCAATGGTCTCCACTTGGACCCCAAGTGGCAGAGACACAAGATGGTCAGGGTGTCTGGGCAGTGCCTTTTGGCCCTCCGACCCTGGAGAGAGAGGGCGTACCTGATTGCGGGGGCGCCCTTAGGGAGGCTGGCTTCCTGGCGGGAGGTCGTAGAGACAGACGCCTCCCTTACCGGCTGGGGCGCAGTATGGCGCCACAGGACTGTCAGAGGCCAGTGGGATTCCCAGCAGAGGCTGGAGCATATAAAGGTGTTGGAACTCCTTGCGGTGTTCTTGGCTCTAAAGCACTTCCTTACAGTTCTGAGAAACCGGCATGTTCTCGTCCGGACAGACAACATTTCCACTGTCTACCACGTCAACCACCAGGGGGGCACCAGATCGAGGCGGAACCTGCGGGTCGCGCAGGGGCTCCTTACATGGGCGTTCCCCCATTTCCTAAGCCTGAGGGCTGCCCATGTTCCAGGTGTCCAGAACATAGCGGCAGACCTTCTCTCTCGCCAAGGGCCACCCTCCGGGGAGTGGATGCTCCATCCGGAGGTGGTGGGCATGATTTGGGACAGGTATGGCAGGGCAGTGGTAGATCTCTTTGCTTCCGAAGAGACGACCCACTGTCCCCTCTGGTTCTCCGTGATGGAGAGGACCAGCCCCTTAGGACAGGACGCTCTGGCTCATGCTTGGCCAGACAGCCTGCTCTATGCATTTCCTCCAATTCCCCTTATACTGGCAACACTGGACAGAGTCCAGCGTGGCGGTCACAGCCTACTTCTGGTGGCCCCACATTGGCCAGGGAGGCTGTGGTTCCCAGCATTGCTGAAACTCCTCAACGGGGAGGCTTGGCGCCTTCCAGAGAGACAGGATCTTCTGTCTCAGGTCGGCGGGCGTATATGGCACACAAATCCGGGGCGCCTGCGGCTGTGCGTGTGGCCCCTGAGAGCCAGGACCCACTGCTGACGTCTTGCGACCAGTCGGTGGTCCGTACCATTTTTAGTGCTAGAGCACCCTCCACTATGTTGCTCTATGCAAACAGGTGGAAGTTGTTTTCACAGTGGTGCGTGACACAGGGCGAGGTCCCGGAGACCTGCTCGGTGGTGGTGATACTGAACTTTCTGCAGTCTGTGTTGGACAACAACAGGGCTGCTTCGACCCTGCGCGTTTATGTGGCTGCAATCTCGGCTGCACATGCAAGGGTTGATAGCCAGACGGTAGGATCCCACTACCTAGTCAGGCAGTTTCTAAAAGGAGCCCAGAGGCTTCGACCACCACGACCCCTGAGGGCACCATCATGGGACTTGCAAGTGGTTCTGAGGTCCTTATGTCTACCCCCGTTTGAGCCGCTAAGTCAGGCAGATCTGACGCGGCTGTCTATGAAAACGGCTTTCCTTCTCGCCATTGCGACTGCGAAACGGGTCGGTGAACTCCATGCCTTGTCAGTGAGCCAGGCGTGTATGCGCTGGCACGCAGATGGGTCAGGAGTGGTGCTCTGGCCGAATCCATCCTTCCTGCCCAAACGTTTGTCTCCCCATCACGCAAACCAACCAATTGAGTTGGCTGCTTTCAATCCCCCAGGCTCTCCGGGGGGTGCAGAGGGAGTGTCAGACCCGCTGTGCCCGGTGCGGGCGCTTAGGGCGTATGTTGAAGCGACAACCAGCTTACGTAAGACAGATAACCTCTTTGTCTGTTACGGGGGCTGCAGGAAAGGGGCTTCCCTGTCCAAGCAGAGACTCTCTCACTGGATTGTGGATCTAGTGTTGGAGGCATATAGAGCACAGGGGCTCCCTGTGCCCTTGGCCGTTAAGTGCCACTCTACCAGGAGTATGGCTACATCATGGGCGGCCTTGAAGGGGGTTCCTCTTCAGGACATCTGCTCCGCGGCTACATGGTCTTCATCATGTACGTTTGCGCGGTTCTACAGAGTGAATGTCGCTGCTCCTCATCCGGTGGCGACGGCTGTCTTGTTGATGGCTGCTAGCCCTTAAGTGGTGAGTACTCTTCGTGACTTTTTTGGTATAAGTCATCCAGTGCTGTAAGCACCGCCTCTGGCGGTCAGTAGGAACGAAATAGAACGATAGTTACGTATGTAACTACGGTTCTATGAGTTCCGGATGACCGCCAGAGTTCTCTGTCACTCAGACTTCTCAGACACCGCGAGAAGATCCAGTGGAACAGATCCTCAGGTGACTTCCGGAATATATAGACATTCCGGGGTCACCTAGGTGTCACAGGTGACTTTGTTGGTATAAAGATCTCGACCTGCGCATGCGCGCGATGGAACATCCAGTGCTGTAAGCACCGCCTCTGGCGGTCATCCGGAACTCATAGAACCGTAGTTACATACGTAACTATCGTTTTTTCTGAAATTGTGGTGGTGGGGAAAGTGAGCCAAATGTTGTGGGGGAAAGTGAGCCACTGTCTCACTTCTTAAACATATTTTAATGTAATATTACATAACATATGTTTTATTTTAATGTCATTGTAGAAAAGCCATCATGTCAAGGAAATACACCAGGAAGACGACCTGGGGCAACCACACGGAAAGAGCACCTTCTCATGTTTCATCATAGGGGAAACACTGATACTAACTACAGTAGGCTACTATGCAATTTAGCTCACGTTAGCTTACCTTTATTCGGATTCTTTTTCCCGGGGCTGGGGCTATGCATCACGCCGGTGAATAGGCAACAGGTAGGGCCTAGTATCTTCAGCTTACGCTTACTCCTGCTTCTTTTCTGTTTCCTAAAGTTGGCGCATCTAGGCACATTATAGGACGGCATGTTTTCTTTGTGGTAGTAGTCCAACAGTGAAATAATACGAAGCGCGCTATTACTGTACTGCTTACACGGGTCAGGTCCGTGCTGTGTTTATGTCACCATGGTAACGCGAGCAGCTCGGAATCTGGGCAGGCTGCAGAGCGTACCCCCCCGCACAATGCATCCTGGGGCCTGTAGGAACTGTAAAAACGGCTACGTCAGCCCCGCGTCATCAGTTTAAAGCCAAAATCATTGTGCTCTCTGCCAATTCGGATCAATTTTTGGGGGGCTTTTTTCAATAGACTACTAATATACTCGGCCCTGATATACCATTCACATGAAAATGGGCGAATTTTCCCTTTAACCCTTGGGTATCCTTAACTTTTTAGTTACACTCAGTACCTTAGAGGACAAAAACGTCCTCTCCCTATACACTGCCATAAAAACAGTATACAGTAATATTTTTTTCTACTTTTTTTTTTACAAACCTTTTATCCCACTTGACCTCTTTACATACATATCAAATATTTATTAATTCGTAATGGCTTTTAACCCTTTACATGCAAGCTTATGTGATGACGCGAGCCATTTTTATTTAAAAAAAACACAATAATTGAAACATTTCTCATATAATAGATGCAAAGTGGATTTTTTTGAGTGGGATAATCAGACTCTAGGATATGTTAATGATTTGCAATAAAACTGCTTTTGATACATGTTTAGTATTTGTGCAGTCACAGATGCAAATAAATAGTCACACTCAGTACCTTAGAGGACAAAAACGTCCTCTCCCTATACACTGCCATAAAAACAGTATACAGTAATATTTTTTTCTACTTTTTTTTTTACAAACCTTTTATCCCACTTGACCTCTTTACATACATATCAAATATTCATTCATTTGTAATTGCTTTTAACCCTTTACATGCAAGCTTATGTGATGACGTGAGCCATTTTTATTTAAAAAAAACACAATAACTGAAACATTTCTCATATAATAGATGCAAAGTGGATTTTTTTGAGTGGGATAATCAGACTCTAGGATGTGTTAATGATTTGCAATAAAACTGCTTTTGATACATGTTTAGTATTTGTGCAGTCACAGATGCAAATAAATACTCACGCTCATCCTCTCCCTATAAACTGCCCTAAAAACATTATACAGTAATATTTTTTTCTACTTTTTTTTTTGAAAACCTTTCAACCCACTTGACCTCTTTACATATATATCAAATATTAATTCATTGTCAGTTGCTTTTGACCTTTTCATTCCAGTTTCTTTGATGATGTCAACAAAGTACTAAAGTAACAAAGTGAACCTGCGCAGCCACCTGAAAACCCACAAATTGCACCTTACAGCTGCACACATATGCATGCGCACAAAGACACACACACATACACACACAGTAATTTCACAACACACACACAGACACAACCCTAAGGTATCCATATGGATCCACACTTTCCATTAATTTCTCATATTTATTATGTTTAGGCCTGCAACTCTAAAAAATTACAAAAAAGTACAAAAATGGTTTTAGGGAGCATATTTGATCCTCAAAAAAACCAGGAGGAAATAAATGATTGAGCTAGATAGGGCTAAAAAAAGTAATTTTGGTGTCTTAAGTGTTGGATTATTGCCTAATATCATCAAATTTACATGTGTTTGTCATCATGGCTATGGTTTGAGAAAATAAAGTTTAAATTGGGCCATTTTTTCCATACACGTTTGAGTTTGTAAAGTTTGGCTGTGTGTACACAAACACACACACTATATTTTCTCAATACACACATATGCACCACACACTAGCATCCCTACCAACACACTCACACCATTTAGGTTTAATTTTTTTTTCTATTGCACTGTAGGGGGCAGGACCGACAACCTGGAAAATTGCTTGTAATTCAACCCTATGCCAAATATAGGGAAATGGTTCAAAATTGTGAAGGTGTTGAAAATGATAAATTTTGATGCTTTATGTTGAGGATGAAAGCATAAAATCATTGAAAAAAATATTTTATGCTGTAATGACAGCAGGATCAAATTGGTAAAAAAAGGCCATTTTGAATGGGAGTCAATAGGGGACAAAAACGTCCTTAAGGAGCTGAGTGTAACAAAAAAGTGTACAGCCTTTATAATAGATGGTACAAAGTTGCTGAGTAGAAATTCACAAAATACTTGAAAAAAAAATCCCTGGCCAAAAATATTTCAGTTAACATAAGCACAGCCAAAGTTATACACAAAAAAGAGCGTAAAAAAAGTGCGAAAGGACAAAAACGTCCCCAAGAGCACCTAAGGGTTAAAGGAGCTGCAAGAATTTCTGGCAGATACTGGCTGTGTGGTACATGTGACTACAATCTCCCGTATTCTTCATGCAACTGGGCTATGGGGTAGGGTTGCAAGACGGAAGCCTTATCTGTCAAAGAAAAACATCCAAGCGCGCCTCCATTACGCTAAAACACACATGAAGTCTCCCACAAACATGTGGAAAAACGTGTTATGGTCTGATGAAACAAAGGTCGAACTTTTTGGACATCCTTCCAAAAGGTATGTTTGGCGCAAAAACAACACTGCTCATCACCCAAAGAACACCATACCAACAGTGAAGCATGGTGGTGGCAGCATCATGCTTTGGGGCTGTTTTTCTTCAGCAGGAACTGGGGCTTTAGTCAAGGTTGAGGGAATTATGAACAGTTGCAAATACCAGTCAATATTGGCATCAAACCTTCAGGCTTCTGCCAGAAAGCTGAAGATGAGGAGGAACTTCATCTTTATGCACGGCAACGACCCAAAGCATACATCCAAATCAACCAAAGAATGGCTTCACCAGAATAAGATTAATGTTTTGCAATGGCCCAGCCAGAGCCCAGATCTGAATCCGATCGAAAATCTGTGGGGTGATCTGAAGAGGGCTGTGCACAAAAGATGCCCTCGCAATCTGACAGATTTGGAGCCTTTTTGCAAAGAAGAGTGGGACAAAATTGCCATATCAAGATGTGCTACACTGATAGACTCCTACCCAAAAAGACTGAGTGCTGTAATTAAAGCAAAAGGTGCGTCAACTAAGTATTAGTTTAAGGGTGTGCATATTTATGCAAGTAGGTTGTGTATTTTTAGTTTTTCTAATTTTCCCTGAAAAGATTTCAGTTTGTCTTTCTTTGACTTGTCCAGGTTATAGGACACATTAAAAGATGGAAAAAGTTCTGAAATGATTATCTTGTTTCCTTTTTATTACATCACACAAACCATGCATTTTAGAAGGGTGTGTAGACTTTTTATATCCACTGTAGAGTGTACACGATTGTTTGTTCATAACATCATTTGTCCCAATATGAAAGATGACAGTGTGGGCTGTAGGGTGGCGGTCGATGAGGGCAGGTGATAGCTCTATGATGTCACATACCTTTCCTCCAGAAAGGCAATAGGTGAAGGCACCAGGAAGTTGCAGGTATCTGATGATGGAATCCCCTATTATCAGAATCTCTGGTTCCTCATTCATACAGCTCCCTCTGTAGAGTGACAGCTTGGATGTGAGGGGCGGGGCATAGCTGCGAGAGTGAGCAGCACCTGTACAGCATACGTCATCGCCAGCTGCAGCGATCTCGGGGACATCATTTTGTACAGGCACTGAGGGATGAACGGGATGAACATGGAACTCACGTCTGGATGGAGCTGGTGGACGGCGGCGATCCTGGCGTTTACCCTGGGGAGTGGACTGGGAACTTGAACGCCTCTGAGCCAACAAGGAGCGGGTTGGGACTGGCGACTCGGATCGGGAGAATGCAGCGCCAGCCGCAGGCTCAGCAGCCCCATCTAGCTCCTCCAGCGGAGCAAAATAATTGTGCAACAGCACGGGACCTGGCGAGTGAAGAGGGGAAATTCGTCTGCCCTTCTTGATGACAGACGACCATGAAGCGCTGGAAGGCGGAGCAGAAACCGGAGGGACGGCTGAGAGCTCCGGAGCGGAAAATGCTCCAGCACGGCCATCCGGGAAACCAAAGAGGACTGCCGCTGAAGGACATGGTGAATAAGGCTCTCAATAGACTGAAGCTCAGCCTTCAGGATAGAAAGCTCCGGATCTGCCTGGGTGAGTGGGGTCATCATTTTTTAATTTTTAATTTTAAAGAAAAGCGCTATTGGGTTAGCACCGGCTAGCATGGAGCAACAGCTTTCATCACTCCGTACCCGAACGGGACGCACTCTGAGGCGGTCACGGAACGCTGGACTCACCGCTGAAAGTTCAAGTGTCACGACTTCAGCCAGTATATAGTTTGTTTTCATATGTCTGTTTTCCTAGTTTACTTTCACTCATGTCACTTCAGACCCGGCCACTCCCTCCTGCTCTGCACTCCTGGTTAAATTACATTCACCTGGCCTGCCCCACACTCACCTGCTCCTCATTAGTCAATCAGCCTCAGTATTTATTCCACCCCATTCCCCTCAGTCATTGCCAGATTGTTAGATGTCCTATCATAGCGTCCTTACCAAGCTCTCCAGCTTCCGGACATTATCCTGCATATTGATCCTGCCTGCCTGTTTGTGTTTTGCTCTGCATTCTGGACTTTGGACTTCCCCCTTGCCTGCTCCTTCCGGTATTGTTACTGCATCATTTGTCTACCTGGTTTTGGCATCCAATTAAAAGTGTTTCTGATCCTGAAACGTTCATGTGTCTTGCATTTTGGTTCTTGTCTGTCATTTTCCTGAGACCCTGACAGTACAATCTGGCCAAAAATGAACCCAGCAGACACTCATTTCGCACTGGAGTTGAGGGAGGTGACATATATTCTCACTTGTCTTAAGAATGACTTTAAGTATGCGGTGGATGGTGTGGAGAGAGCGGAGGTCCTTTCTTCAGCCCGCAAGGAGGTTGGGTCTAGACCTCGGCTGCGTAAATTGCTGCCTGACTGGGCAGAGGAATTTATTAGCACACCATCCCAAACTTCCAGCAACAAGCCCCAGCTCCAGTGTCTAGCTCCCAGCAACAAGCTCCGGTCACCGGTCTCCAGCAGCAAGCCCCAGGCCCCGGTTTCCAGTAACAAGCTTCAGGCCCCGGGCCCCAGCAACCAGCCGCAACTCCCGGGCCCCAGCAACCAGCCACAACTCCCGGGCTCCTGCAACCTGCACGCTAGCAACCAGCCCAAGCACGCTAGCCACCTGCCCCAGCACGCTAGCCACCTGCCCCAGCACGCTAGCCACCTGCCCCAGCACGCTAGCAACCAGTCCCAGCATGCTAGCGACCTGTCCCAGTATGCTAGCTACCAGCCGCAGCATTCCAGCTACCAACCTCCTTCTGCCTCGCAGATTATTAGAGTGGGGGTGTGGAGTTTGGAGTGCCATCCATCTCCTCAGAACTCTCCAGCTTCTAAGCTTACTCCGGGCCCCGAACCTGTTACTGTGACAGAGAAGGAACCAGAACCAACTCCAGTACCCGAGGTCCTTCCTGAACCAGAGCCTGAGCCGGTAGCTGAAGTCCATGAGATGATCCCCGAGCCCCTGGTAGAGACCGTAGTCGAACCTGAGCTGATCTCTGGACCCTCAGTTGAGCTCTCTACACATCATGATGAGTGGGTCCGGTCTCCACCTCCTGATGGGGGGGCCCACCTCCTGATGGGGGGGCCCACCCTCCGGGCCTACCAGGGGAGGCCTACCCTCTTCGCCTTCCAGAGGGGGACCGCCTTCTACAGCGTCCAGAGGGGGACCGCCTTCTACACCTTCCAGAGGGGGACCGCCTTCTACGCCTTCCAGAGGGGGACCGCCTTCTACAGCGTCCAGAGGGGGACCGCCTTCTACGCCTTCCAGAGGGGGACCGCCTTCTACGCCTTCCAGAGGGGGACCGCCTTCTACGCCTTCCAGAGGGGGACCGCCTTCTACAGCGTCCAGAGGGGGACCGCCTTCTACGCCTTCCAGAGGGGGACCGCCTTCTACAGCTTCCAGAGGGGGACTGCCTTCTTCGCCTTCCTCCGGAGGGGGTCCGCCCTATACCTTGCCTGCCCGAGGGGTCTCTTCCTCCGTTCCTGTCCGAGGGGCCTCCTCCTCCGTTCCTGTCCGAGGGGCCTCCTCCTCCGTTCCTGTCTGAGGGGTCCAGCCCCGTGTTGCCTCCCGAGGGGCCCAGCCCCGTGTTGCCTCCCGAAGGGCCCAGCCCCGTGTTGCCTCCCGAAGGGCCCAGCCCCGTTTTGCCTCCCGAGTGGCCCTGCCTCGTGTTGCCTCCCGAAGGGCCCAGCCCCGTGTTGCCTCCCGAGGGGCCCAGTCCCCTGTTAACGCCTGAGGAGCCCAGTCCCCTGTTAACGCCTGAGGGGCCCAGTCCCCTGTTAACGCCTGAGGGGTCCAGCCCCCTGTTAACGCTTGAGGCGTCCTGCCTCCTGCTTCTGCTTCTGCTCGAGGAGTCCAGCCCCCTGTCCCTGTTAACGCCTGAGGGGTCCAGCCCCCTGTTTATGCCTGAGGGGTATTGCACTTCACTCCTGCCTGAGAGGGTCCGCCCTTCGCTCCTGCCCGAGGGGGCCGGCCCCCCAGATCTTCCAGGGGGTGGCCGCCCTCTGCCTCGCCGGCCTCCAGAAGGGGGATATCGCCTTCGCCGCCGGCCTCCAGAGGGGGGATATCGCCTTCGCCGCCGGCCTCCAGAAGGGGGATATCGCCTTCGCCGCCGACCTCCAGAGGGGGGATATCGCCTTCGCCGTCGACCTCCAGAGGGGGGATATCGCCTTCGCCGCCGGCCTCCAGAAGGGTTCCCTCGCCTTCATCTTCGTCGCCACCGGCCTCCTGAGTGGTTCCGCCCTTGCTGTTTGCCTGCGGGGGTCCGTCTTCGCAGATGCCGTCCTCCAGAAGAGGTTCCTCGTCTTCGTCGCTGCAGGCCTCCAGAGGGACTGAGCCCTCACCGTCCAGGCCGTCCGCTTGAAGCCCCCTGTCGTGTCCCTGCTTGCCCCCCAGGCCGGCCGCCTGACGCTCCCTGCCGTGTCCCTACTTGCCCCCCAGGTCGGCCGCCTGAAGCTCCCTGCCGTACCCTTGTGCCTTTTTCTGGCCGCCCGCCTGACACCCCTCCATTCTGTCCCACTCCAGTTCCCTGGCCTGCCCATCACCCCGTGCACTGCCCCACTCCAGTTCCCTGGCCAGCCCATCACCCCGTGCACTGTCCCACTCCAGCTCCCAGGCCAGCCCGTCACCCCATGCTCTGCCCCGGTCCATCTTTTTTTTTTCTTTCCCTCCTCCTGGCTCCCCTCCACCCACCCTGTTTGGGTTTGACTTTTTTGTTAGTTCCAGTTTAAGGTCGCCTGGAAGTCGACCTTTAAGGGGGGGGTTCTGTCACGACTTCAGCCAGTATATAGTTTGTTTTCATATGTCTGTTTTCCTAGTTTACTTTCACTCATGTCACTTCAGACCCGGCCACTCCCTCCTGCTCTGCACTCCTGGTTAAATTACATTCACCTGGCCTGCCCCACACTCACCAGCTCCTCATTAGTCAATCAGCCTCAGTATTTATTCCACCCCATTCCCCTCAGTCATTGCCAGATTGTTAGATGTCCTATCATAGCGTCCTTACCAAGCTCTCCAGCTTCCGGACATTATCCTGCATATTGATCCTGCCTGCCTGTTTGTGTTTTGCTCTGCATTCTGGACTTTGGACTTCCCCCTTGCCTGCTCCTTCCGGTATTGTTACTGCATCATTTGTCTACCTGGTTTTGGCATCCAATTAAAAGTGTTTCTGATCCTGAAACGTTCATGTGTCTTGCATTTTGGTTCTTGTCTGTCATTTTCCTGAGACCCTGACATCAAGTGATAAAATAATCCACGTTAGCTGACCATTTCAAACAGGATCACTTCCAAAAGTAAACTGGAGCCTTGGAGTCGAAACTGGGCGGTTAAATTTGGTCAAAACGTCTGAAAAAATTACTTTTTTGTCATTTTTGCTAACTATTGCATAATAACAAAAAAAAAGTTGCGGCCGTTAATTAACCGTTATCAAAGGCTATCATGTCTTAATCCAATCTAGTTGTGCCATGGAAACGCACTGTTGGCCATGGTGACTTTCTCTCTAAAAGGCCCTACCTGCTTGTTGTGTGCCACATTTAGGATTGATTTAGCCTGGCATTCCCAGACCTGCCACTAGGCGCTGGCAAATTAAATTTGCTGCGCGTGTTGGTCTGGACACGCTCCGTTGAAGCTTATCAAGAAAACCAGAAATCTGGTTATTGGTTTCAATTGGTTCTATCTAATATGGGCGCGCCAGAGCCCTTTATATGGTACTCTGGGGAGGACGTAACCGGGTGACGACGGTGACGTGCATGCGACGTCGAAGCCGTGATAGTAAACATCAAAGATGGCTGCGGATATGTTGTGTGAGTTTGAGACTGCTTTGGCCTCGACCCTTAACGATTTGGAAGACGTCACTCAAATATTTCATTAGCAAGTAAGTGGAATGTTCTGTTTTGCCGACCGACAACGGCAAACGTTTAATTTAACAGTTTAACAGCTGTTCGCTAAACGAACAGCTGTGCATCGCACCTTGTGCATCGCTCTGATTGGTTGTAGTGCTATCCAACTGCGTGCAGTGGCATTTGAAATGCACGAGTAGGAGCCGCCCCTTGAGTTGGAAATCACTATTGATCGTGGCCAGACCCTCTATCGTTTAAGATATCAGGGTCTGGATTTCCAGGCTAGGATTGATTGTGATTTACAAAAGGAAACAGGCGTAGGACGTGCGTGAGCACTTTTTCATAAATCCGAATTTCTCTGTGCGCACGCAATGCCCTAAATCCTAAGAAAGCAACCTTCCAACGCAAATCCTACGCACAGTTTGATAAATGAGGCCCCAGACCTGTGTGCTTTCCATTACATCTGTTAGTTTTATAATTTCGTTGTTATGTTTTATATACAGTCTATGGTTTGTATAAGACATGGTCATAGATCCTACATTTTCAAAATTGATGAAAGGTCCCTCTGCACAATGTGTGTGCTGCCTTGTCTGAAGTTCCAGATTTCCCATGTGCAATTGAACGTAATCTAACCCATGCCTGGGTCAGTGCTCTCACTGCAGGTGCCAACAGCTGTAGCCTCATTTTCATCATGTAACAACAAAGCAAACATAAGGCTTAAAGCCAAACAATGCAGACTGCAGATGGTGCTTAACTTACACTGATCTTTGTAGCATCCTTTGGCATCTCCTGCTCAAGAGCCACCTAAAAACACAAACAAACATAGGTGAAAGGAACAACTGACAGTATGGCTCATCATTGTAACAAATCACTTTCACTTGAGGAGGTTGTCTCATTTCTTATGTTTCTTGCCATCTCAGAAATCATTTAATTGGGGCGCCCTAAGCTCAGTTAGTAGTGCGTCCCCCCCATGGGCCTCGGCCAGCAGCGGACCCGGGTTCGATTCCAGCCCGCGGTCTTTCTCTGCATGTCACTCCCCTCTCTGCCCCATTTCAACTCTGTCTCTACACTATCAATAAAAGCATAAGAAAATTCCAAAAAAATATCTTAAAAAATAAAAAATAAATAATTTAATTGACATCGCTATCTTCCGAGATCTGAGAAGTTCAATCTGAAGCACAATGGTATTAGGATGTAGTTGTAATAATTGCCAAAACTATAAAGTAAGTTATTATAACATAAATATAGCATTCGCTAAAGGCTGAAAAAGAAGCTGCTGATTGAGTTTATTTACAGACGTAGCATAAGAGTTCATTCTAGAACATCAGAAGGCAGGATTTCTTTCATGAACTTACTTCATTGGTTGTCCAGGGTTGTCTGTCGGTCCAGTCCACATGGTTCCTGATGTACCACCACTGGATCTCCAGTGAGTAGGAGGGTGTCCCCTCTCCTCTGAAGGAGCAGGCCATCTCCACATCCTCCCCTCTCTGAGCGCTCATATCGTGAGGCACCTCTGTGAACATGGCTGCACCAAACGGAAAACAGGAGGGTGTTAGTAGTAAAACTAGTGGGGGCTGGTATAACATGACGGTGCCGACATACTCTTCCAGTGTGTCCCTGAGCAAGACAGTTAACCCCTAACTGCTCCAGGGGAACTGTTCTATGGCTGACCCTGTGTGAGGACCCACACAGATGTGGAAGATAGGGGAGATAATTCACACTGAGCAATTGCAACAATTTACAAAGTAGATGCTGATCTGATCATATGACATGCTGTTTCTCCATCTGGAAATGTCTCTGTTCATTTATCACTTCAGTATATATTTGATACATTAAGGAGAAACAGAAGGTGAATAAAATGTTTAACTTACAGATATCGTCACAACATTTTCCAATTTCTAATTAACAATTAAACAAGTGTTATTTATATGATGCTTGTATCTAATTTTTTTTAGATTTTTTTTATAAATATGCAAATTTGGCAATATCAAACTAATTATGCGTAAATCTGCTTTAAATGGTAAATGGACTTGATTTATATAGCGCTTTTTAGCTGATTTTCTCAGCCCCAAAGCGCTTTGCATTTCTTACCACATTCACCCATTCATACACACACTCATACACCGATGGCAGTAGCTGCCATGCAAGGCGCCCTCTGAACCGTCGGGAGCAATCCCTACCCACTTCGCCACCGCCCACAACATATTAGTGTCCAAAGTTTTTACAGAACAGATTTGGATACAGCCTTTATTTATTTTTTTAAATAAAATGATAGTAGGCTAGCCTATGCACAGATCTTCGGAATGTTTTTCAGAAAACAAAATTATCATAAATCAGATAATTATCTTTCTGTAAATTACCTTCAGATGGTGCTACGAATGGTTATGTGAAGATGATTTAAGTGCTTTAGAAGTTGAGATATTTGTATCAGAATATTGAAAAAATAATAATGTTGAGATAATTGCCGTATATGCAGGGGTGTAAAATAGTTAGCTTACATTTACTCGCGTTCCTGTAATTGAGTAGTTTTTTGTGTACTTTTATTTTCTAAGTGGTTTAAACCTGTACTTTTACTTTTACTTTGAGTATGTTTATTTTGAAGTATTGTACTTCGCTACATTTTATATCACCTGCGTTACTGAGTAAAAAAAAAAGAGTAGGCCTAAATAGAAAGGCTAAAGGAGAGAAAAGAAAAATCGCAGGTGGCTTTTATTTTTACGGCACAAAACCGGAAACTACACAGTGAACGATCGACAGGAGGAGAGAACACATTGCGACTAAATGACAACAACAAACATCTCAATCATGAAAACATAATAATCCTAGTTAAACTATCATTGTACCGCACATGAAGACGTGAAGGCTTTTAAATGCAGCGAACCCTTCATCCAGCCGTGCAATCGGCCCCTCCCTCACCTGATAACAGGGCCGAGTAGGAGGGAGACGGTGCACACTGCCGGGAGCTTTGAAAAACTTCTAGAAGACGTCAGAAACTCAGGCTTTGGTTGAGAAGAAAGGTAAAACTAATTGCGTTGTCTGAAAACACTTCAGACTAAAATAATGTGCAAGATATGTTACGCGCGGACACGCAAGTCAGATATGCGATGATGCGCGACCGTGAGAGAGTGAGAAAAAAAAGTCATATGCGACCGTGTCTGCACCTCACGACCAATTAGCTTACTCACTTTAAGTCGAATCCAAGTGGTCTATGACCAAGCAATAAAGGAATAAAAAACACTGGAAGTTTAAAGCTCTTTGACTCCTGCCACCACAACAGTCATCAATTAAGAACACTGTAACCTACAATATAACTTGCTTATCCAGCCAGCTCCATGAGATATAAATAAAATATTCCCCTTACATTCCTTCTAGCAAAATAAGTGCCCTATCAACAACATTTGCAATGGTTTATTTTGATTTTGACACTTTTTTATTATTTAAACAACATTTTATATACAGATTTTTTTTTTATTATCCTAAATAATAAATCAGGGATAGAAATATTTCATGAATCTGTAACTGAAATAATGGTGTGCGTCTCGTACCATTCTGACAGCCAAGAACTAAGCCCAAAACCAGTGGCAAACGCAACAACAAGTCAACACAGGGTTTTTACTGGCTCAGAATGGGCCTTTGGGGGGTGAGAACACTGAACAACTTTTTTGGGGTCGCAACAGTAAAGGCGAAGAGTTTGTGAATTTTAAGAACGGTGTGGGGTTGAGAAAGGGGAGTTTCAATGATTGTTTTATTACGGTTATTTTGTTTTCATTTGATCGAGGGAAGCAGTAACATAAATTGAAATGCAATCAATCGCCCAGCCCTACAAGAAGGATGACTTGTATTAGGCTAAACTAGAAACACATTCGGAGAGGTTTTAAATAGCTAAATATATTCTCAATTTTGATCGTTTTGGAGCTTAGGGAGGCATAAAACCACTTTGGGGGGCGTCAAATTTCTGTATGCAGGAAAAACCCTGAACACTAGCACTAAGCCCATCATCCAAGACCTTCAGGAAACGTGGCAGCCATGTTTAACTTTTTTTTAGCTAGTCAGCAGCAATTTCGGCCCATATTTCTCAGTCTATCTCCACATGACGTCCCGTCACAGCCGTTGGCTGTGGAATTAATCCGAGAACATCATCGAAGAGATACCACAAGGTTTGGCCAAAAGAAACGATTCCTCCCAACATTATGCATGCATTTGACCATTGCATGGGTCTCGTTGACCTCAACAATGGTCCCAGGATAAATGTCATTATCATACTTAATGACACACCACTGCCCAATGACATCCCACATGATGTCATTTGTTGCCTGCACACGCTGCTCTTCATTGGGGACACCAAGGCTGGGCTGGACATCAAATTCAAACCTTTGTGTATTGTGACATGTACACTCGAGTATCTGCCTGGTTGAACAAAGACAGCTGATATCTTTGTAGATTACCTTTCCTGGTGTTGATGATCTGATGAAGGCGCATTGTCGAAGGAACTGGGAGAACTTTTGGCATCTTCTTAATAGCTTTTTCCACAGCCTCCTCATCAACAAAGAACAGCTTTATTGAGGTCTGGGAAGTCAGAAGAGACTCATATAGCTTCCTGGCATCTGGAATGTCTTCCCCTGCACAGACTAACCTGTCGGCTGTTCTTTTCAAAACCCCACCCACCCCATCTGGAGCTCCCTTCCCGTGACTTGCTTCGAAGAAGTTCTATACTCCCTTCTTGAAGCCCTTCTTGTGTAACTCTGTGCTCAACAAGTAAAAGTTTCCCTTTTGACAGTATTGTGTGCATGGCCCATCACTAAAAAAATGAACAACAGTCACTGATGGGTGATGGCTTTTGACGTGATCCAGAACAGGGCCAGGTGTGTCCATATAGCAGGTGGACCTTTCTCCTTTGACGCTGAGATGGATGTAAAGCACACATGTTTTTCCACTTCACCCACATGAAGGATCCCAGTGTGAAGTGTAGCCTGCTTCTGAGATGAGGCGAAGTGAACTGCCTGAATCTCTGCTGACAATTTGCATGCATAATTCTCGGAGAAATCGATGTGGATCAACTCATGACATTTCATGTTTTTCTTGAGCTCACGGTAGTGAATGTACTGTGTTTTGATATTGAATTGATGTCTCATGAAAACTCTCAGCTGGTTTTGAAACATCTCATTAAGGTCTCCTAGACAACATTCCATCTCCTTTTTCACAGTCATTCGGACTGGTTGTGTTCTTTTTCACTGTCCTTGTTTTTCTTCCTCCTTTCTCCCAGTTCAGTTGTCCACTGAGTGAACCTCACCAGTGTTTCAGCATCATAGTCACAGCTGAACTGATAGACATTGCTTCTGCATTTGTCACATGCTCCATACATGCATTCTTTGCTTGCAGCGTCACAACTTCATGAGTTGGAGATTATTTCCAAGTCAGTTGTGCCAAGAAGCTGGAGAGTATGAAGCTTCTGCACAATGAAGGATAAGTTCTCGTGAATTTTACACAGACATGTTTCTCTGTCAGATATGGATGGGTGGACAACCCAGAAAGGACGCATGAAACAGAAAAGTGCAAGCTGAATTGATGGATTCTCAAGAAGGAATTTGTGATGTAGGTTCTTTATGGTATCATTTAGAAACCTTTTCTGCATTTTTGCTTTTCCTCTTGTGATGGTTAGATTTTTTCCTGCAGTCAAACGGCTGACATCATCTCTCAAAAATAATTCTTTTACATCCTTTTGGAGCTTGCTTTGTGTGGATCTATATTTTCTTCTTTGAAAAGGCAGGTCCCTTTGGTTTTTCTTTCCAAACCGCTTTCTTGAAAAACCAAGGGAGATCTGTGTTGTTTTCTGGAATTTGTAGTTTTTTATTATCTTTCCTGAAACAATCCGTGATATCATTTGACGCACTCTCTTTTTTTGTGTCTTGATACTTCTGTCTTATATTTTCTATCAGCACGTTGTGATAAAGGAGAGTTCTTTGAATTTCTGCAGGGACTTTATGTTTTCCTATTTGTTTTCGTGTTTTTGATCGAGGGGAGTCCGACACAGGTGTCAGTCTTTGGATGCATTTTTGGTATTTTTGGACAGCAGTTGTTTTCTTTTTCAGCAAAATCTTAAATTTTTCGATTTCTCTTTGTAATTTGGAGTTCTCCCGTTTTATTTTTCTTCGTCCAGACCGCTTTTGTCTGAAATGAAAAAAACATTTATATTAAGACTGAATGTTTTTTTTAAATTATTTTTCCTGTCCTTTCAAAAAATTGATTTTCCTTTTCTCATTCTTAATGTGAGTTACTGTGCGGTCACTCATATTATGGAATCATGACTGATCTACCTGATGTCTGTGTTCAGGGCTGGTTCAGGACTTCGTGGTGGTGTCAGCTCTACAAGTCTCAGCCTTCTTGCTCTGCACTTCTGCTGTGCCTATCTCCAATACCTGCGCTTTGATCTTTTCTCCCTTTCACTCAACTCTGCAACCGTGCTTGCTTGCCCTGCAATTCTCCTTTTCTTCCATCTATTCCTGTCTTTGCTCAAATTTTGTGCCTTCCTTTCAGGGTTGGCATCTCGCCGGGCCCTGTACTGCCGCTGCCTTTCAGCTGCTGAAGGCCTCATCTCCCTAGAAGATAAATTACTCACTTCTTTATCCTGAAATTGTGTAACACACAGTGCAGCTACATGGCACAACTAGATTGGATTAAGACTAGACACTCGAACGGACCATGTCACTTGTCTGAGTATACATGGCCTTTTGGAAATCGGATAAATGGCTGTCTCCACTATGCTAGGTGTTCTTATCCGACTTCTCTTGTCTGAAGTAGATCGGATAAAGGTGTTTACATGCAGTTTAAAAGTCCTGTTGAAGTCTTATTCGTTTAGTTACCCGATTATGAGTCTGCATGTAACCGCACTGACTGATGTACTTGTTGCAGTAAAATAACCTAGAATCAATAATAATCAATAATGATAATCAATTCTATCAATTATTGCCAAATAGTTACGTATCGTCAACTCTGTTACAATCAAATTGACAGTTGACCGTAACAGAGTTGACCGTAACAGAGTTGACATTTTCCACCATTTTTTACTTTTACTCCATTATGCTAAGCGTTTTATGTGAACACTTCGGAGATTTAATGCAGTTTTATAACAGAGGTAACAGAGTTGACGCGAACATACGGACAGACACAAAATATTAATTTTTTTAATTTAAATTTAAAAAAATACATATATTTAATATTTCATAGTATTAATTTTACTACTTTAAATAGATCAAGCAAAAAAATAATGTAATTTTTACATTTTAAGTTGACCTTAATGTATGAATCAGTAGTGGGAGACAGTCAATAATGGGTGTGATGGGAATAATTTTTTTGATATTTTATGTATAAATTATGCAAAAAATATTAAATAACATCTTAATAAGTTAGAGTTTAATATAATTAATATTATTATTAAAAACAGATTAAATAAATATTTTTTAGAGGAACAAAAACAAAGGTTTTTTCTAGGAGACAAGAAATGTACCCACAATTCTAGAATGACCCGTATATAACATTTTAAAATAGGGGCGGCCAGCCGGCCTAAAGGCTACACAAAAAAAAAAAAACTATTTTCCTCATCCACCAATCGAGTTCATTTGAAACGAGGAGTACTCGAGTACTCGATTACTACGCCCATCCCTAGTAGCTACAGAACATATACTGTGCTGTGTGATAACGGTCGAAAAATGGGGAAAAAGTCGCAGCTTATAGTCCGAAAATTACGATAGTTTTTTCTACTCTGTCAATCTCTTTTTTTAGTTCTTTCTTCTTTATAAACATAAAATTATATCAAATTGTACCACACTTATATACGCCTTAAATGTGTCCCATATGACATCTATTGGAGGACTATCAGTAGAAGAAGCGTTATCTATATTTGTGCTTTTAAATGTCTCAATATTTTTTATGTAATTAAGAAATTCATTATCAGTTAAATATTTTCGATTCATTCTCCAAATTTTTATGGGAAAACGTATTTGTTGGTGGTGTCATTACCAGATGCGTTCCTAGGTTTTTGAGAGATCCGGGGCGTAGCCCAGGCCGTTCACGGCGCGCGAAAATGCGCGTGAAGAATTATACGCATTTTAGTAGATATAGTAGTAGCAGGCTTAATGCCTCTGGTGCCATCACACTAACAGTCACTAACGTTAGCTAGCTAGAGCATTCTAGCCGCAGACAAAGTACAAGTACATTTACCATAAGTAAGGTTTTCAAAACGTTTACAGACATTTGAATTACTGACATATAGTAAAGACATTGTGAAATCTAGGGCTTGTGCTCACTACTACTCACCTGTTGTAAACACTGAGAGACTGGCTGGCTGCTGAAGTGTACTGACGCACTTGTTGCTCTAGTCTGTTCTGGTAAATGAGGGGCGTTCAAGGACCATCGGAAATTCGATTTTTTTTTTTTTTTTTCAAAATTAGATTTGGGGCTAATCAAATTAGATCCGGGGCTTTAGCCCCGAATAAAACAGCCTAGCGACGCCACTGGTCATTACACGTAACTGCAGCATGATCTGCGATAACTATGTCATGGATCTCTGCTGAGCCCTACAGTGGCTTGAAAAAGTATTCATACCCCTTGAACTTTTCCACATTTTGTCACGTAACAACCACACACGTACATTTATTCTACTGGGATTTCATGTGATAGAACAACACAAAGTGGCGCATAATTGTGGGGGCGGGACCTGATAATCCTTTGGCTTCTTCCGTCATCCTTCGGACAACACAAAGTAAGATGTATGAATATATGAAAGAGAAAATTTTGTATTGTGTGGAATTGTCCGAAAGAATAATAAATAAATAAAATAAATAATTGTGAAGTGGAAGGAAAATGAAACATGGTTTTCAATTTTTTTAATAAATAAAAAACTGAAATATGTGGCGTGCATAAGTGTAGCGGGTACAGGTGGTTCAGATTAATTTTGCTATTAGAAATTAATCTGAAGATTAATAATACCTTAATAATTTATTAAAGTTCAAAGGGGCACAACCATTCATTTTAAGAATGGAAAAATAATAGCAAATTGTCTCGTTTAATCAATGATTTATTCTCAAATGTTGATTAATTTAATGTTCAGTTAAATAAATCAATATTAATAAATCCTAGTCTCAAGGATTTCCATAAAATAATGTAATCAAATAATTACTATTATAAATTTGGTGATATGATCTTAACACTGAAGGCTACAGAATCCTTGTACTTGTTGGTTGCGGACTTCCCAATAATATTCACACAAATGAATGACAGAAACTTCTAGTTACAAAAGAAAATGCATGTAATTTATTAACATAAAGTAAATAAAATCCAACACATTTAAAAACCACTAAACTAAAGCACACAGTGTGTGTGTGTGTGTGTGTGTGTGTGTGTGTGTGTGTGGTGGTGGGGGTGGGGGGGGGGGGGGAGCAGGTCTGTGGATGCAAATTGCGTGTGTGAGTGTGGGGGTGTGAAAAACCTTTGTCTATGGGGGAGAGCTTGAGGCTTGGTTAGCCTGTGTGTTGTGTTCCCCTAAAGGCCAGGACACACCAGTCCGACTTGATCCGACTACGCAAAAAATGGAGTCGGCCGTTTCAGGAAGCTCCAGTCTTCCCGTCGCGGCCAGAGAAACACACAAACTGACTGCTGACTTTCCGTACGCTCTGTTGCTTGCGCGGGACGTAATGTCTCCATAACAGCAGGCGGCACTAATCTGTATAGTGGCCCGAAAAAATACGGAAGCCGGAAATGATGGGACGGCTCTCTAGACCATACACATAGATATAAATACGTATTTATATTTATGGACCATAAAGAGCACCATTTTTAGCAGAGAGTGTCGAGCATGGTGTCGAGCAGTCAACAAGGGTTGATGCATGTGAGTACTCGCTGAACGAAACAAACAAACATTAAAACGATGGCTAACTGTTGTTAGCTGTTTGTGCTACCCGCCTCACTTCCGGGCTTCACTGATTCGCTAGCCCTCCACAAATCAAATTGCTCAAACTGAAAGACGGTCCGCCGCCGATTGAACATGTCGGCTCAAAAGAAGCCCGACGACATAAACGACGACCGACTTCACGGCACACACCAAACAGATTCGTGTCCCCGACCCCTCCCGACTCTACGACGGTGATTATCGGGCCGGTGTGTCCAGGCCTTAAGGTTAAGGTCTCAAAGTATGTAACAAAACAACAATGAATAGTTCAAATCAGTACACATACATTTCCAAGGTAACAGTCTTTCAAGCCATGTGTTCTTGCTAAGCTAAGCTAACTGCCCAGAAGTTCATACGATACCAGATGTTTACACAGCGTTTGTTGCAGTGTGAGAGGTTCTGGATCCTTTGGCATGAAACAGGGGTTTTGCTTCGCGGGTCAGTCTTGATGCAGTTCGGATGAACTGGTGCTTTCTGGATCTTCAGTAGCAGCATGCTAACTGGCGTTGTTGCCTCTGGGCTACGGTTGTAGCTCTTAGCTTGATTCTTAGCTTCTTCGTCTTGAGGGTCTGGCCTTGGTGGGAGCTTGGTTCGTTCCCTGGTTCTTCTGGTTGCTCTTTAGTTACTTGGAGCAACAGGGTGGAACCTTGTTCCTCTTTGGTTGAGAGGGGCTTCACGGCTGTTTGGACAGACCATGCTGTAGAGCCTGGATCAGGGAGACCAGAGCTTGTCTGGGTCCAGAAGGTTGAGCTACCCCTGGTCTGGGGTGGTTAGCAAGGCAGGAGAGAGCGTGCTACCTTCCTTGAGGTCGTAGAGTAGAGCGTCCTCCAACCTCTCTCGGTGGAGGCGAGGAGAAGAAGAGGACTGAGCACCTCGGATGGTGCTTGAAGAAGAGCGGGCTGCCACTCCGTTCGGAGATGCAGAGACAAAGAGACTGAGCTGTACTAGCTCACTATCTGTTATCATACAGCATAAGACTTCTGACCAATGGCAGAAGAGACAGGGGGACACATCCTGGGGGGGTTAGCACAGAGGGACTGATAGGTGTGAAAACACAGATAAAAGCCTTGGCTTCAAGCCGAGGAATGTTGGGGGTTTTGACACCAACATTTTGCTGTAGAGTCAGAAACAAGTAATTCACTTTAGAGTCCAAAGTCTTAATGAATGAATGAACCCATGTACATATTCACTACAATAAGTATTCAGCCCCCTGAGTCAATACGTTGTAGAACCACCTATCGCTGCAATTACAGCTCCAAGTCGATTGGGGTATGTCTCTACCAGCTTTGTACATCTACAGACTGACATTTTCGCCCATTCTTTTTGCAAAATAGCTCAAGCTTCAGATTTAGCGTCAGATTTTCCAGATATTCTCAATTGTATTTAGGTCTGGATTTTGACTGGGCCATTCTAACACATGACTGTGCTTTGATCTAAACCATTCCATAGTAGATCTGGCTGTATGTACCGACAGGCCCGAAGGGCTGCAGCCTCTGCCGTGTCAGAGGCAAAGCAGCGGGTGTGGGAGAACAGGAGAGGCTGATGGGGGATCATCGTCAATTTCCCTGGTGGAAGTCACTGAGGTAGTCAAACAACTCCACAGTGGCAAAGCCCCGGGGGTTGATGAGATCTGTCCAGAAATGATTAACGCAATGGGTGTGGAGGGGCTGTCTTGGATGACACGCCTCTTCAACATTGCGTGGAAGTCGGGTACAGTGCCGAAGGAGTGGCAGACCGGGGTGGTGGTTCCTATTTTCAAAAAGGGGGACCAGAGAGTGTGTGCCAACTACCGGGGTATCACACTTCTCAGCCTCCCCGGCAAAGTCTAGTCCAAGGTGCTGGAAAGGAGGGTTCGGCCGATAGTCGAACCTCAGATTGAAGAGGAACAATGCGGATTTCGTCCTGGCAGACCAGCTCTTCACTCTCGCAAGGATCCTAGAGGGAGCTTGGGAGTTTGCTCATCCAGTCTACATGTGTTTTATAGATCTGGAGAAGGCTTATGACCGGGTTCCCCGGGAGATACTGTGGGGGGTGCTGCGGGAGTATGGGGTGAGGGGGTCCCTTCTCAGGGCCATCCAATCTCTGTACACTCAAAGCAAGAGCTGTGTCCGGGTTCTCGGTAGTAAGTCGGACCCGTTTCCGGTGGGGGTTGGCCTCCGCCAGGGCTGCGCTTTATCACCAATCCTGTTTGTAATATTCATGGACAGGATATCAAGGCGTAGTCGTGGTGGGGAGGGGGCGCCTTTAACTCAGTTGGTAAGGCGTCCCCCTCCCAGGCCGGGCCCAGCAGCAGACCCGGGTTCGATTCCCACCCGCGGTCGTTCTCTGCATGTCACTCCCCTCTCTGCCCCATTTCACCTCTGTCTCTCTGCACTATCAAATACAGCATAAAAAAAAAAATGCCCAAAAAAAAAAATAGTCGTGGTGGGGAGGGGTTGCAGTTTGGTGGGCTGAGGATATCATCTCTGCTGTTTGCGGATGATGTGGTTCTGATGGCATCATCAGCCTGTGACCTTCAACTCTCATTGAATCGGTTTCGCAGCCGAGTGTGAAGCGGTTGGGATGAGGATCAGCACCTCTAAATCTGAGGCCATGGTGCTCAGCAGGAAACCGATGGATTGTCTACTACAGGTAGAAGTGAAGGAGTTCAAGTACCTTGGGGTCTTGTTTGCGAGTGAGGGAACAATGGAGCTTGAGATTGGCCGGAGAATCGGAGCAGCAGGGGCAGTTTTGCACTCGCTTTACCGCACTGTTGTGACGAAAAGAGAGCTGAGTCGTAAGGCAAAGCTTTCGATCTACCAGTTGATCTTTGTTCCTACCCTCACCTATGGTCATGAAGGCTGGGTAATGACCGAAAGAACGAGATTGCGGGTACAAGCGGCCGAAATGGGCTTTCTCAGGAGGGTGGCTGGCGTCTCCCTTAGAGATAGGGTGAGAAGCTCAGTCATTTGTGAGGAACTCGGGGCAGAGCCGCTACACCTTTGCATTGAAAGGAGCCAGTTGCAGCCATTGACACTAAGGGTTGCCCGCTTGCCCGGGGCAAGTGAAAATAATGTTCGGGCAAGTTGAGATTGCTTTTTGGTTGCCCGGTCTCTCTCTCGCACTCTATCTCTATCTATCTCTCTCTCTCACAACACACACACACACACAACACACACACACACACCACACACAACACACACACAAACAGCCTGTGTGCGCGCAGTTTCGCTGTCTACGTTCTGAAAACCGGCTCTGTTAGGCTATACGGACCTGGTTCCGCTATATTCAAAACCCAAAAATCAATAGGCCTAACGTTTGAGCTTATCGATACCGCTATGGAGTCCAGTAGGTCACATGATGTAATTTTAAATATCGAATAGAGTCGGGTAATCTTCAACTAAAGTGTATTACCTTCGACTGTGTTGAAGAAACTCATTGAACCCGCTTCAACTCCGTCTCCAAAAAAAAAAAAAAACCCGTCCGCTGAGCCGCTGCCGCTGCAGATGGGCTCGGCACCGTCTCTTCATTCATTCAAAGCAGCGGTGATCAACAAACGAGAGACTGTTTAGCAAGTCCCTAAATCCATATTAAAATCTGCAGGATAATAACTAGTTAGCTTAAAAAAAAATCGCAAACGGTTCAAATGTGATGTGTTCAGGTCGGCTCAGTAAAATGATATTAGGCAAAGGTCAATAAAAGGACATCATGATGTGTTCAAATGTAACATCAAGAAAAAAAAAAAATTGTTTTTCGCGAGAAGCTTGAATAATACAGTTTGGGCGAACAACTTGTTTTCCCAGCAATATAAAATAATTAGTAGGCTTACATATGGAATTATGACCTGTTTAAAGTTCTATCCTTAGCTCTGCTGCAGGAGGCTGTGATCCGACGATCGGGTGGTCTTCCTCGGCCGGGAGCTCTTCAACCAAGTTCAACGGCGGAGGTCTCCCAGCCCGGGCCGTCGCCTGCCCCACAGACGGAGGTAAGTGAGCGCCCGCTTCCTTGCCCAGGCAGCTCACACACAACCTCACCATCTCCTCCGCCTCTTTTCCCCCCCACTACATTGATAATCGGGGATTCCATAACGAGGCACATTCGGTTTTTTAACGCAATCACACGCTGCTTTCCTGGTGCTACAGTCCCCGTCATTGTGGACAAGCTCTTAGCATTACTGCCCTCTCTCCCGACATCCATCACAAAAATAGTGGTCCATGTAGGGCGAAACGACACGTCCAGCCGGCAGTCCGAGGAAATCAAAGATAATTTTAAACTCCTTTTTACTGTCCTAAAACCCCGCTTTGAGTCCATTTTTATCTCTGGCCCAATTTCCTCCTCTCGTGGCGCTGAATCGTTCAGCAGAATCTTCCAGCTAAATGCATGGCTTCAGTCCAGCTGTAGATCACGCGATATGGTCTTTATCGACAATTTTGACTTGTTCTGGAACCAGGAGGATCTTTTTAAAAGAGATGGGATTCACCCAACCCACCATGGAAGTCAAATATTAGCAGGTAATATCCAACATATAGTAGGCCTACAATCTTCCACACGTGCGTGACTGTTTACTCGGCACACGCCCACTCCAGAGATCGCCAACACCTCTCTTCCTCTGCACTCATCTCAGGTTACCATTCGAGTCTCCAGCACCCCCTACTGTCCACCTCCGGCATCACCATGTACACTATTGGTTACTTCACCTCCCCATATTGTTGCTGTTTGTGTGACTAACCCCACAAAACGTTCAAGAAACACTTGTCACTTTAATACAGCAAATTTCACAAACCTGGTATCCATTCCCCTTCAGCCACAGTCTGTTGTAGTATATAGGGCTGACAATGCTTCGCATTCAAACACACTAAGTTTGGCCTTGTTAAACATCAGATCATTGTCAGGAAAATAATTTTTAATTAATGATTTTATTACCAAGCACAATCTTGATTTTATGTTTTTAACTGAAACTTGGTTGGACCAAGACAACAGCTCAGCTGTTCTTATCGAGTCAACCCCCCCAAACTTCACTTTCATGAGTGAGGCCAGAGTTCATAGGAAAGGTGGTGGAGTTGCTATTTTATTTAAGGAATCTCTACAATGCAAAAAGATGTCTTATGGAAATTTTGTTTCATTTGAATATGTGGCTCTTAAGTTAAATTCAGCCTCTCGAGCCATTTTTATTAATATCTACAGGCCACCAAAATACTGTGCAAGCTTTTTTGATGACTTTGCTGAACTGCTGTCTGTAATCTGCATTGAGTTTGACTGTGTATTAATCGTTGGTGATTTTAATATACATGTTGACAAGCCTGAGGACAGAAGTACTAAAGAACTGTGCTATGTCCTGGAAAACTTTGGACTTTCCCAGCATGTGAACCGGCCTACACATAACAAAGGTCCACACCTGGACTTAATCATTTCAAAAGGCCTGGACATTGCAAAGGTTTCTGTAACTGATGTGGGTCTTTCCGACCATTCATGTTTGTTTTTTGAAAGTACAGTCACTATACACAAAGACGACCAAACAAAAGTAATCAAGAAGCGGTGTATTACTGAAAACACCAGTGAGGAATTTGTTCAAGCATTTTCTCAGACTCCACTCCTCCCCTGTATCTCAGTTAATGTGTTTGTGGATAACTTCAACTCAAAAATTACAAATATTATTGATGCCATTGCACCTACTAAGGTGAAGGCCGTCTCTGGTAAAAAAAGATCCCCATGGAGAAATGCCCCGCAGGTCAGACTAGAAAAAAGAGAGTGCCGTAAAGCAGAACGTAGGTGGCGAAAATCAAATCTCAATGTTCATTATGACATCTTCAAAGGAAAACTTCGCACTTTTAACTCGAAACTGAGAAATGCAAGGCAGTCTTTTTTCTCTGACATCATCACCAAAAACAGCAACAATGCACGTGCCCTATTTTCTACTGTTGACAGGCTCACAAACCCTCCTGTGTCAGTAGCATCTGAACTTCTCTCCACGAGGGCCTGCAATGAATTTGCCTCTTTCTTTACTGACAAAATTCATAAAATTAGACAAGCTGTCATAACATCAATACCGGTTTCAAGATATGTTTTATCCCTGTGCCCACTTGAAATCAATCCAAATGCCATGACAGAATTTTGTCGGATTAACCAGAAAAACCTGGAGGACATTATACAACACCTGAATTCCTCCTCCTGTTGCCTTGACATTCTACCCACAGGTTTCTTTAAAACAGTTTTTAGCTGTATGGCCTCAGATGTCCAAGAAATTGTCAACATGTCCCTTCGGACAGGTGTATTCCCACAGGCCCTGAAAACAGCAGTCATCAAGCCACTCCTAAAAAAGAACAACCTAGAAACATCAGTCATGAACAATTATAGGCCCATATCTAACCTGCCATTTTTAAGCAAGATCATTGAAAAAGCGGTTTATCAGCAGCTAAATAACTACATGGCAATGAACAACTGCTTTGATGTTTTCCAGTCAGGTTTTCGTCAACACCACAGCACTGAGACCGCTCTGGTTAAGGTCCTCAATGACATCCACTTAAACACAGACAGTGGCAAAAGCTCTGTATTAGTTTTATTGGATCTCAGTGCTGCGTTCGACACAGTTGACCACAGCATATTACTAGATCGACTAGCAAACTGGGTTGGACTTTCTGGAACTGTACTAAACTGGTTTGAATCATACTTAAAGGACAGAGACTACTATGTATCAATAGGCAATTTCACATCCGAGAGAACAAATATTACATGCGGGGTCCCCAAGGTTCCATTCTTGGGCCTCTTCTGTTCAACATCTACATGCTCCCACTAGCTCAGATTATGAACAAGAACAAATTATGTTATCATAATTATGCAGACGACACACAAATTTACATAACCATATCACCAGGAGACTACAGTCCGATCCAAGCACTAAGTAAGTGCATTGAACAAATCAATGACTGGATGTGCCAAAACTTTCTTCAATTAAACAAAGACAAAACTGAAGTAATTGTCTTTGGTAAAAGGGATGAACAATTAAAAGTCAGCGCCCAGCTTAAATCTGTTATGTTAGAAAGCACACACCAAGCTAGAAATCTTGGAGTAGTCATAGATTCAGACTTGAATTTCAAAAAACACATTAAATCAATTACTAAGTCAGCCTACTACCACCTTAAAAATATATCAATAATTAAAGGGCTACTGTCTCAGCAGGACTTAGAAAAACTTGTCCATGCATTTATTTTTAGTAGACTTGACTACTGTAATAGTGTCTTTGCAGGCCTTCCTAAAAAGTCAATCAGACAGCTTCAGCTAATTCAAAACGCTGCTGCTCGAGTCCTCACTAGGACCAAGAGAGTGGATCACATTACCCCAGTTCTGAGGTCTTTACACTGGCTTCCTGTCAAACAGAGAATTGATTTTAAAATACTTATGTTAGTTTACAAAGCCCTGGGTGGTCTAGGGCCAAAATACATTGCTGATCTGCTGATCCTTTATGAACCAACCAGGGCTCTTAGGTCGTCTGGGACAGGTCTTTTAAAAATCCCCAGAGCTAGGACTAGACAGGGAGAGGCTGCCTTCAGTTTTTATGCGCCCAAAGTCTGGAACGGACTGCCAGAGAGCCTGAGGTCCGCTGAGACTCTCAGCTCTTTTAAATCGGGTCTCAAGACTTTCCTGTTTCCCTTTTAACCTGTAATTTTTATTTTTGTTCAAATGTTTTATTTATTTTATTTAAATGGTGTATTTTTATCCATGTTTTTAAATTTGATTCTTTTTTGTGTGTCTGTTCTATACTTGATGTATTTTTAATTTTTGACCCTGTGAAGCACATTGAGTGGCCCCGTGTCTGAAATGTGCTATATAAATAAAGTTGCCTTGCCTTGCTAATCTTATAAGAAATTAAAGCAATAATACCAGTTCTCTTTTAACGAAATAATACAAAAGTATCAATAAAGATTTGGATTGTGGAGTCTTTATAATGGTATCAATATGAAAAGAAATTAATGATCCCCCTCCTTACTTACAGTATAACCGGGCAATAGCTTTAACATGGTGGACTTTAATCATTTTATGGCAGACGATCACTTTTTGGCACAATGTGACCGTTTTAAATTCACGATGCTGCAGCAGGACCAAGGACTTGGTGTAGTGTGATGTCATGATATCTAGGCTTATATGAATTGTTGTTGGTTGTATGTGGTTAGGATGAGACAAGTAAGCAGTGTTTGCATTTAAGAGATAAGGTTCGCTAAAATGTATATTTTAATAAGCATATATCACTGTTTAACTTTTTTTTTTTTTTTGGGGGGGGAAGTCAACACGACATTCGGGCAAGTACAACATTACCTGTACTTTCCCTGCGGGCAAGTGCTTTTGAAACCTTAGTGTCAACCCCTGAGTTGAGGTGGTTCGGGCATCTGGTAAGGATGCCCCCTGGGCGCCTCCCTAGGGAGGTGTTCCAGGAGCGTCCAGCTGGAAGGAGGCCTCGGGGAAGACCCAGGACTAGGTGGAGAGATTATGTCTCCACGCTGGCCTGGGAACGCCTCGGGATCCCCCAGTCAGAGCTGGTTGATGTGGCCCGAGAAAGAGAAGTTTGGGGCTCCCTGCTCCAGCTGCTGCCCCGCGAACCGATTTCGGATAAGCGGTTGAAGATGATGATGATGATGTAAGGACTGGAAAGTGCATTTGATTTTAAAGTAGTTCTTATTTCTGTTTTAAAGCTCACATATTATGCACTATTGCTGTCAATTTTATATGGTCTAAGTAGTCCCTAATACTTGTTTTTTTAGATGTTTGCTGAAAAACCCGTTCAGATCATTTATTGTAGCAAGCCTCTATACCCTGATTGTCCTCTGGTCTCAGGATGACCTATATTTGTGCGATCTGGCTGGCCCCTCCCACCTCTCTGCCGGGCTTTCTTTATATGTCCATGGGGCTCTCCCACCGTCTCTGCCGTGCTCTCGCGATACTAGAGAGACACTGCGTGACTGCGAACACAGTGTTTACCCGAGCTAAGCCATACTTTTAACAATTTGACATGACCTGACATGATTAAAACCAGTGAAAACAGTAGCTTCAAAGTTTGATTTCTACATGAATATCTTCCCATCCTTTGTCATGTTAAAAACGAGTCATTATTAAAACTGCAATGCATCAATCCATGAAAGTGTAAGCTGTATATAGTGTTTGGTCCACTAAAACAGTGAGTGTGTGGTGGATGGTCGGGGCACACAAAACATTTTGAAAATAATTAATATAATTATTTGAATATTTGATTTTTACCATTCCCATCATCTTTTGAAATCTCAGATCTTTCTGACCCAACGGGTTGTTAGGGACACATCAAGGAAGAAGTAAAAAATTACGAGAATAAAGGTGTAATACTACAAGAATAAAGTCCAAGGCTAGTTTTCGGCTGTATGTTATTTTAGAGAAGAAATATCGTCTGTATTAAAATTAGGAAGGTGGAGCACCCTGTGAAGTAATAGTCTACTTCTTTCCCAAATAAGGAAATGCTTCATCTTTTGGCCAATCAGCAACCCTTTCTCATAAATTGCTGTTGACTGTGTGTTGGTGGGAGGGACGCTACCATTACACTGCTCTCACCATCGTCTTAACGGTTGCGACATTCTTCTCGTAAAATTATGACTTTTTCCTTGACTTGGCCCTTATATTCAAAGGCGGGGTAAGCGCTTCTGGAGAAGGTTTGTTGACAAATCAATGATTATCTCCTCACAATCTGCTTCTTGTGCGTACTCTAAGGGGCCCTTTACACAGTGAAAACTGGACAGTTTTCCCGTTTTTGGTTTTAAAAAAAAAACCCGTTCAGACGCAATTTATTTGAAATATTCACTCGTACAGATGTTTTCAGAGGAAACGGGCCGAAATCGCTGTAGTAGGCATGCCAAGCCAATAGTCAGCGGTGACACTTAGCCTAGTGGATAGCTCTTCCGGTACAATTTGATGCATAACACCTTACTGTAACCGAAAATTAATGCCAGTAACGTTCATAAAGCGGTTGGTGTAAGCTTGGGGTTACAAGTATTGTAAATTCCAAGCTTTCTGTCCTCTTGTTTCACCGCATTGAACTCGTGAAAACAGAAGACATGCTGATAGTGAAGGGGCTTTGTGAGCGGCTACTTTCCTGTTAAGCGTACTTCAAAATAAAAGTCAACTCAAGTTTGTCCAGTGAAACGCTATTAATGTTTAGCCAGTGAAATGCTTTTACTGTGAAGCCGTAGCCTTAATGCTCCTTTTGTTTGAACAGTAACTTAACCGCTGCACGCTGAACTATGTGTAACGGGTGTGCAACAGTTCTTATGTTAATATAGCCTATATAAGTGCACATCCGTTAGCGGTGTGATCGTCTGCGTTGTGTTCTGGGTAACTGTGTTGGATGGGTGGAAGGATGGGAGACCGGACCACAATGGAGGCTGGCTGTTGGCATTTATTTGGATCTGCATTGAGCCAAACAGAAAAACGTGTCACATTTAACAGTCGTAGCCGGGACCACATTCCCTCCTCCGCTCAGACAGTAAAAAGCATTCTCACAATGTATAAAATAATATGAAAATAAATAAAATAACATACTAAATGCACTCCACAAATGTAAATATAACCAGCATTGATAATAACATAAACAGATAAAACATTCATACCTGCATTGAGCCAAACAGAAAAACGTGTCACACTTAACAGTCGTAGCCGGGACCACATTCCCTCCTAGCAAACAAACACACAGGGAATCACTGTAGTACTCGGACACACGTGTACACAACAAAAACTCTCAAAAAGTGCATGTGGGTCATTCTCATGAAAACCTGGTTTCAAAGATTTCAAACATGAACATTTTAAATATGCATAAATAGGGCAATTTTCTTTTTAAATGCAAAAAACAAGGTCTTAGGTAATCGGGATTATTGATCTCAAAGCATTTATTCACACTATATCACATTTTTGTTCACATTTCTCCAAATAAGTCCTTGAAAAATCTCATTACCGCAACCATCCCAAACTCCAAAAACCTTAGAAAAACAAATAATTATTTGTGTTTTTGAAAATGAATTATTAACAGGCCTGTACAGAATAACATGAAACTCTAAAAAAATATTTTTTTACAAATATGTATTTTTTTAATTTTACTGATTTCTCTCATTACCGCAACAGCACCTGCAATCTACAAACAATTTTTTTTGCGATATTTCATGAATATTCAACATATTTTAAAAGTTTTCTGCAGAACTGAAATAACAAAACTTACATGTTCTTCACATTAATTAAAAAACACAATATTAATGGTAATTAATTGATTACCCTCTAAATTAGCACCTGTTTCGGTAATGACATACATGTTTCGGTAATGAGATTGATGATTTCGGTAATGAAAATTATTGAGATTGTTTTTAATTCTTACATTCACAAATGAATCGAACTTTAACAAAGTAAAATGTGAAATTGAAATGAATGAAAAGAAGTTCAGCTCAGCTCATAACTCATATTGTGGCTAACAACAGTTTAGTTAAAAACACAACATACATGAGGGAATTTGCACAGAACTTAACACTCCCCCCCCCCCCCCCCCCCCACACACACACACACGTGTTTTAAACACGTTTCTTTGTGTGTTTAGCCCAGATATCTGCAGCAACACTGAAATGACGTGCAGAGGATGTGATAGGCAGAGGTTCTGGGATGATGCTTTTGATGTTGTCAGGGTAGTACCACACTTTCTCTCCCTCAAATCTGATGGACGGAATGTAGAATTTGTTCTCCCCAGCAGAATTCATTGTGTCCACCTCATATTGATTATCCACAATCTGGAGAAGAAATTGGTCAAAGAAAAAGAACAAAAAGGTACAGAATAGGACACATAATTTATAATTAACATGGAGTGTTCATACCTCCAGCTAGTTTTACATACCTTTGTGATGGTGCCAGGGAAGAGTTCTGCATCATACTCTACTAGGACCCATGTTCCAACCTCTAAAATAGATTCTGGTTCAGCATTCTCCTTCCCTGACTCCACATTCTCTTCTTCTATGAAGCTGAACTCTTTCGGGAGAAAGCATCCACATGCACAGCCACAAAAGCAGGACACTTCCCGGGTCTGGATAACCCCTGGTTTTGTCGATGTCAGCTATCAATAAGCAGGAAACAAATAGTATTTTGGGGTGAGATTCGACTCAGACATCAAACTCAGTCACACATCAATAATTTGGTTTTATAAAATGTATTCAATGTAAGTGTTAGAAGTAGCATATGAATCAATCATTAATTTAATTAAGCAAACTCATAACAATTAAACTTGATAAAGCACATCATTTTGACCTACCTGATGAATCTTCATCGTCCCAGGCACTGTTTTTAGCAACGGAGGAACCAGTTCATTGCCTGAGTTGATCTCATCCTCCGTCACCATGTACAGCCTCACAGAGGAATGCGCTTCTAGTTATTTATGAAGCGTGCTGGCATCTGGAATATCAGTCCCATAAGCCACAATCCTATCTGCCAGGTTCTTGAGGGCACCCCCCACCCCATCAGGGGCTCCCTTGCCATGCGACGCCTCAGTAAAGTTCCAAGTAACATATTCAAAACCCCTCATGAATGGCACTGTTGATGCCAGGTAGAAGGCTGTTTTGTTACGATACTGCGAGGTGGGTCCATCTGAAATGAAATGTACATTCTTGACTGCTGGATGCTCCTCCTGGATGGACTTCAGCACAGGATCAAGATGAGCCCATGTGGCAATAGCATGATGCTTCAGGCATGCTGACAGGGAAGCAAAAGACTCCACACGTCCTCCACTCAGGTATTTGACCCCAGTATGGATGGTCACCTGTTCATTCCCCCCACCAAAGTGGGTGTCTTTGACCTCCCTGTTGTACTTGCAGCTGTAGTTCTCTGTATAATCAATATGGATGACCACATCCTTCTCTGTCAAGGTCTCCTTGAGTAACTTCAGCCTCTGAAACTGGTGTTGGATGTTATAAACATGAATGGCAAACCTGTCCAGGTGTTGTTGTGTGAGATCAGCAAGTTTTTCTACTGAGGTGTTCCTCCTCTCAAGCATAGTGTTTTTTATTTCCATGTTCTCCAGTGCACCATCTTTTCCTTTCTTTGTCACTGAAATGGTCCGAGTGACCCACTCATCCCAGGAAATTATGTTTCCCTTGGTTGATGGATCAATTGCTGTTGGAAAGGTTCTCCTTTGGCACTGAATGCACCTCCTGTACATGCACTCCATGTTGTTTGTACTGCAAACACAACACTCAACCACCTGAGCTGTAGATGCACTTGCCAGAATACCAAGTTGATGAAGTCTCTTTATCTTAAAACCAAAATTCTCATGTATCTTACATGCACAGGTTTCTCTTTGTGAGACGTTTGGTTTAATGATCCAGAAGGGATTCAGTCTGCAAAATTGAGCCCTGGACAGCTTGTGGCGTGGATGCTGACTTAAAAACTTTCTGTGGAGTCTTTCCATTGTGTCAGTAAGTGCCCTCTTTCTGAATACGTGTCCTTTCCTCCGGACCTCCCCCTTTTTGCCATTGATGACAGTTGAATTGTCATCTTGGTGCAGGAAACGACTTACAAGCTGACCCATCAGCCGTCTCTGGCTGTTGTTGGGCAGGGTCTTGGGGTCTTTCTGTTGAGTGGCTCTCTTCTCACAGGTGCTACGGGCTGGTCCTTTTTCCTTTTTTTGCAGCCTTTTAAGTTGTTTCTTTAGATTGCGTACTTCTTTGGCCCTAATTTCCATTTTTGCTTTTGTATCCCTCAATTTTGACCTCAGTGAGGTTATTGTTGCCTTCCTTTTTCTTCCCACTTTGGGGGTGGAGGTCTGCACTGGTGTCAGGCAGTTCAATGACAGTTGGGGGGAGCTTGGTGCTACCTGTACATCTTGTACCTGTACCTGTACCTGTACCTGTACAGCATCTGGCTCATTGGTGGAGGGAGGGGTCAAATCTAATATCGCATTCAGGGTTTTCTTTGTAGCATAATGCCTTGCAGAATTTTGTCTCCATTGTTTTTTTTTCTTTTCATGTTGTTTAGCAGTAAGATCTGCTGTTTTTTTTAACGATCCATTTTGTTTTCTTCTCTGATACCTGAAATAAGTTCAATACATATTATCAGAATGTAGTTTGCCTCTACAATAGCTACAATCTAATGAGTGAGTGAATGAACGAGTGAGTGAGTGAGTGAGTGAGTGAGTGAGTGAGTGAGTGAGTGAGTGAGTGAGTGAGTGAGTGAGTGAGTGAGTGAGTGAGTGAGTGAGTGAAGGCTGCTACATACTCCGCGAGAAGAAAGAACAAAGTTCTCGGTGACAGAGCTGCGAGAAGTTCTTTCTGGTCTGACATTACATACTTCACGAGAACTCAACTGCCGAACTCCTCACCGCGGCGCATTGTTACCATGGTAATTGACCCAGTAGCGCCAGCTGATTTCACTTCGCTTTCCTCGTTGACTTCAGACTGACGAATCACACAATAGTTCTCGGACAAGCTGCGAGAAGAAAGTTCGGCCCGGGTGATGTGTCGAGAACAAGCTGCGAGAACAGCTAAACAAGAGCTGAGAGAAGAAAATGACGTCATTTTCTTCTCGCAGCTCTGTCACCGAGAACTTTGTTCTTTCTTCTCGCGGAGTATGTAACAGCCTTAAGTGAGTGAGTGCTTAAGTCTTGAGTGAATGAATGAGTGAGCGAGTGAGTGCTTAAGGCTTGAGTGAGTGAACAAGTGAGTACTTAAGGCTTGAATAAGTGAGCGAGTGAGTGCTTAAGGCGTGAGTGAGTGAACAAGTGAATGAACAAGTGAATGCTTAAGGCTTGAGTGAATGTGAGCCAGTGAGTGAGTGCTTTAGGCTTGAGTGAGTAAGTGATTATGTGTAATAACCAATGACACTCAATTCAACAAAGCTAACATGTCATATGTTAGGTAATGTAACAACAGTTACACATGATAGGACCTGCTTAATGACTTTTCTGACACCTGTCTGACCTTTCTCTTTCTTTTCTCCTGTACTCCTCCAGGAGTTCTGGGTTACTGTAGACTTTTTCTCGATGCTTTGTTAACCTAGCATTTGCTGCAGCTTTCTTTTTTGCACTAGCTTTAACCCTGCAGTACATAAACAAAAGAAATCATGTTAATATTTTAATCAATTCAATGGTAGTCCTATAGGTGGTGTTAAAGGCACTAAACTAGCTAGCTGAAATGGCACTTGCAGATTTTGTTTGCCATTTGGTAGAAATTAGCACGTGTGCCACTTCTGACCTTCTATACAGTCAGTGTAATAATCACAGACCTATACCTATAGACTTGTAGGCGGTGCTACATGCTCCTACAATATCAAAATAAAATAAAATATATCTTATCTTGAAATAAAATAAGGTAAAACAACTGAAAAAGGGTTAATTCTCATTACCGCAACAGCAATTCTCATCACCGCAACAGGCATGATAGTGTAGCGGTATATGAGATGTGTGTTGCGGAGGATGAGAGGAGCTAGCATGTTTCGCTAACAGTAGTCAAGCTATTATGACTCGGCAAAAAAAAATGACTAGGTTCATGTTAAGAACTTATACCTTTATATTGATCAAATATTGATAATCAAAGCTTTTTTTCAAACAAGTAATATCTCACGTTGCGGTAATGAGAATCAATTTTGTCGTGTACAGGGGTTGGAGAAGGAAATTCTGATTTTAAAGTGTGAAAAACTGAAGAGAGCAAGCTTACCTCGTATCCATCTTGTAGCTTCTGTTCCTTGTGATGCATCTTGGGAAAATAAAACTTTATCGAAAGAATCCTGCAGTCTTTACAGGAACGTGAAAAATGTTGCGGAGGATGAGAAATGACTTTACGGACACTGTGTTTTTACGCAAAAAAATTGAATTTTGAGAATGAAACATTAGTATGCATTATGTTTTACCTTGCTACAAGACATAATTAATGATATTGATTTTGTTTTAGTGAAAATGTTTATGTTTATTCCACCTAAAATGCAATCAAAGATCCATTGAAATGAATATGGATGCATTGCGGTAATGAGAAATTCAATATTAATGTCTTTATTTGTGTAAATCACACACTGTACAAGAAAGAGCACAACATTATCTTTAATATTATGTTTTTTTATCTTACTAAATTGTGATTTTTATTTTGAAAAGATCACGGCCGTGGTATATTAGTGGTTTCATGAGAATGACCCATTTACTAAGTGCTAGCTGCTAAAACAGCGCTGTAGCATGTACACATACTTAATTCACAACACACTAAGTTACATATTAAACATTTTTGTTGTACACAAAACGACCTATATGCTAAAATATGACGAGAAACACAACAACATACCTCCGCTCAGACAGTAAAAAGCATTCTGAGCTTTGGCGCCGCACACACGTCAAAAGACACGGACTTTCTTAAAGCTACAGTACAGGTACAAAAACACATCAACATAGGAACAGGAACAGGTTACCAAATATACCTAAACACATACTGGTACATTTAAATCAGCATTGGTGACATGTCAACACAACTAAAAAACGCTGTTTCACCCTGGTTACATATGGATAGTGTGTTTTAATGTACAGAGAGCCGTGTCCCTGGCATATAGAAACTACACACGTTTATTTTGCTCAAAAACCGGCAGTGCACAAATCTTTCCCCAGACAAAGTGGCGGGTGGTCTCAATAACTTACTAATCGCTTAGACTAAATTGGCGAGTGTTATATTTGAGCCCTGCACGACACTCTCCGCTGATCACAGTGATGGTGCCGCTGAGACACTTCGCATGTTATGTTGTCTTCTAACTTTATAACTCGCGTGTGGGTATTTTGACAGCTAATGTTATAGACTACGCATACGTGAAGTGGAGCCGTGACATCAGCGTTCCCAGGGGAAATGGTTTCGGTGTTTACAAGAAACCAAAACAGTTGTGTTTTCCAAAAAATCCTCCCTGGGAGTTGATCTCAAAAACTCGCGGTTTCATGCCTGCGTTTGCTGTTTTCATGTAAATGATATAGTGCATCCGCGAAAATATTTTCGCGAATGCACCGTTTCGTGTTGTCGTATAAACAAGCCCCTGAAGGCCGATTTCCACCGGCTGCGTCTCCGGTCCTTCTACGCTCCAGCACGGCAGAAACAAAAATACAATTAAGAGCAGTCAGTGAGTGAGTTTCCACCACGGCCGCTGCGCCGTCTCTCTGCTCCGCTGCTGCTCCAGCTCTCCGGTGAAATACGCACTGCTTCTATTTCTGCCGGATGCCTGAGCTCACCGCATCAATTTAGCACAGAACACATCGAGATAGACAGGAACACAAGCGCCGACAAAACAATAAAACCTCCGGTTAATTTTCTAAATAAGACACTCGGTGTTCAATGCAGGTGACATTCTCAAAACAGAGACACATACAAGCATGTCCACTGTTCTTTTACTCGTTCGGATGGGAACCATAACCTTCCGTGCGTTCGTTGTTGTGTAAATACCATATATAGGACAATCATATTATCAAGAGCGATCGCACGTCACTTTTATTACCGCGGGAACTCCTCGGTCTCGCGACCCCAGCAGTTCAGCGGAGCTGGCCGTGCTGGTTTGAAAACGGAGCCGGTGGGTATTGCCGGACGTGAGCGCATGGAGCAAAACCGTTGGACACCGCACCTGCAGCCAGTGGAATTCCGGGGTAAGTGCGCTGAAAAATTCTAGGGTGTTAATACACAGCGTAAAGGCTCTGGGGCCGGTTTCCCGATAACGTCATCTCTTAGCGCTACGAAGACTCCTACGAAGACTCCTACGTTATGACTTACCAAAGTTGTTTACCTCTGTAGTCGTGGTTCCCGAACCGTGTCTTAGGAGAAGCACTCCTTACGTCGTTCGTACACTGCTGAAATCGGTTGCTCCGAGTTCGATTATCCATTTCCTGCTCATGTCATGCGCAGCTGCATCTGTAATCAAATCTACCCGTGCATTTCTAGTGTAATATAAAGTCATGAATTAGTTTGTTGAATCATCATCTGTGTTTTGGAACTCTTGTTTTATAATCTAAGTATCTTTAAGAACACTAATCACGTTACTTGGTGGGTCAGTAATGAAACTGAAAGTAGATATAATATCGCCAATAGCCTATATAAATAAAAACAGACGGCCCAAACAGCGTCCAAATGAGCTAAAATCCTAAATACAATAAACAGTAACATGGCACACTTATTTTAAGGTAAGCTCTAATTGATTATTCATTCATTTTTTCGCACGTTTACATGTTTTGAGGCGGAGGATCCGACGCACTCTGCCCGGGCTCAGCTGACAGCTCTCAGCTGTCAGCTGAGCCGGTGTGGAACACAGTGCGGAGGTTCTAGTGTTAACCATGTCGAACATACTACCATAGCCTATACCAATTTAAAAAAAGATATAGAAAATATAGAAACAGCGGAGGAGATGAAGATTGTTTACAGCAATTATTTTCATCATGAATGACTTGTGGCAGTTCCATGCGCAACAGGGATGTCACTCGTGTCCGTTTTACGCATGGTGCTTTACAGAAGGAAATGTGGGGGTTTGTATCTCTGGCGATGCCACAGCGATCGCAGGGACTTTCACTTGTGTCATTAAACTTATAAATCTGACTGTATTTCATATCACAGGGATACAGCGATGACTGTAGCCTATTATTAACAAACTGATAAAAACGATCCGACTGTAGGCTATAGTGTATCACGTATTGGTATTTTCATATTGACGGACATCGCATCCATTCAGTTAATGCTGATTGTCAAGTCAGTTAGATGACTAAAAAGTAGGCTACTTGTTCATATATTTTGAACACTTTGTGAATCAGAGTTAATGGTATTCTGCTAAAATATATAATAGCCTAAGCCTACTTTAAATATACGTGATATACACTATACAGTTGGATCGTTTTTAACAGTTTGTTATTAAATACAGTCATCGCTGTGTCCGTTTGATATGAAATACAGTCAGATTTATTAGTTAAATTACACAAGTGAGAGCTGAAACATCCCTACGGTAGAGCTAAGAAGGCTCTGAGGGCGCTCCAGACCAACCTTACCAACGTATGACGTACGAAAGAGATTCGTAGCAAAGAACGTTTCGGGAAACAGGCGAAAAGTTAAGTAGGAACTCTACGTAGGGGTTACGAATGACGTAGCGTTAAGAAGGCTCTAAGAAGGCTTTGGGAAACCGGCCCCTGTACACTGGTATGTAAACAAAGAAAATGTAAACACAGTGGCCCTTTGTTTACACTGGGTTACAATACTGACAGGAGGCAGATTGTGAGGAGATATTCACTGATTTGACAAAAAGTGATTTTATCAACAAACATTCAACCAGAATCCTTTACCCCACCTTTAACTTAAAATAAAGAAAAAAACAACTGATACTGATGTATGGTGGTTGAAAACAAACCATACAATAGCCATATAGCCACAATATGAACTTATTTCTGACACATTTCACCCATCTCTGCAGCACCACATCCATCTCTCTACTGTACCAGTTTCCTGTTGCTCTCTTTACTCATCTCCACTCCACACCAGCCCGGCAGCTCCTCACTAATAATTAACAGCTAACGAGTCTCATAACAAGCTTCATGTTCCAATAATGAGCCTCTTTACAGCGCTGTGGTAAACAGCTGCCACCAGTTACTGACAGAGAAGCCTGCTGGAAGCTTCAAGCCCAAGCAAACCCAGAGAAAAATCAGACCGGGTGAGCACAATCCACCAGATAGTTTAGTCTCTTTGGAACACAATTGTTTTTATTTTCATGAAGATTCTCCTAATGAGAAAGCACAAATGAACTCAATACTGGAATTTTCTTTTGCCTGTTGCCTATTCATAAGTCTACAATACATTTCTACATTAATCAGCAGTCCAAACAACATGCAAAATAGTTTGGGGGTGTAAGGGAATTGAGAGATGCAATTTCAAAAGATTACGAGAAAAAAAAGTTGTTTCTGAATAGAAGCCATCTTTTTATTCTCTAAAGGCTTTGAAGTCGGTTCGATTTTTGGAAAAGGCACTACACCCTGCCAACCATACTGCATGCCATGGGCCTAACATGGTTTCCCAAGTGGTGAAGTTAATCTGGTAACTTTGAGAGGATCAAGGGGAATGTATTTGTATACATAGAATACCTTTCTCATGTTTATAGGATTAATCTTTTCCAGTGCCACTGATGTGACTCAAACCTGTCCTTCATCTTCATACGGTATGTCCTCAAAATCTCACACCATGTTACAGTTATTTCTTTTAAAAACTAGAACTGCAAGCAGTTGTGAACGGGGGCCAAGCCTTCCACACGACTCGGGATCTGGTGTCGTCGTCCGCGGCGCCGGCCCCTCGCTTCACGGAATCCGGGGATGTAAAGTTTTTGAATGTGGGATTTTTGGTTTGGGAGTTATAGACCAAAAGGCAAAACAATCGCAGAGAAAGATGCTCAAGTGTGTTTTTGGCGCCCCCTTTTGGAGCAATTTAAGGAAAAAGTAGAACCAACCTGAGAACCACAGGACAAACCCATGTGTGAAGTTTGGTGTTAATAGGATGAATCGTTTTGGATTTAGGAGCAGTTTGGTACAAGGTAGCTGATGTGCAAATGTTTAAAGCGCTACCGTTTGGTCTTCCGATGGTCGTAGAAAAATTATTTACACAACTTTTGCTCGAGGGAGTCGGTAGACCATAATGCTTTTGGTTTCGTCCAAATCGGGCGAAAACTGTAGGAGGAGTGTGTTTTGGTGACTGACACAGTTTTTGCGATGTAGCGGGAAAAAAATCCCATACGCAAATGGGCGTGGCCTATCTCAAAAGATGCAGCTGACTTGTGGCCATCTGTGGATATAAAGTGTTTGACTGTGGGATGTTCAGTGTGGAAGTTATAGCCCCAAACGCGTGTTCTTTGCTTTTTGTGGTTTTGGCGCCCCTATGGATGACATTCGCAAAACTACGTTCGATAGAAAGATTCAGCTCAATCTACCAAACAAGAGGATGTCAAGTTTTTGAATGTGCGATGTTCGGTTGGGGAGTTATAGCAAAATCAAATTGTCAACCTCTCCATTGTAAGACACTTTTTTGAATTTTCCCGCCAAAACACATCGAAACAGGAAGTAAAAGTGAAAAACTAATTTGTTTAATAAGTCCGGCATACATAGGTATTTCTTGGCCATATTTTTTTATAGACTCAGGTATGCCCCATGATAGTCTCCCTTGAGTTTCAAGAAAATCACGTTTTTTTTTTTTACGGATTTTCGCAAATTTTTAAAGCGCTACTGTTTAGTCTTCCGATGGTCGTAGAACAATTATTTGACCAACTTTTGCTCGTGGGAGTCAGTAGAGCATAATGCTTTTGGTTTCGTCCAAATCGGGAAAGAACTGTAGGAGGAGTATGTTTTGGTGACTGACACAGTTTTTGCGATGTAGCGAAAAATCTATATATACGCAAATGGGCGTGGCCTATCTCAAAAGATGCAGCTGACTTGTGGGCATCTGTGGATATAAAGTGTTTGACTGTCGGACTTTCGGTGCGGAAGTTATAGCCCCAAACGCGTTTTCCTTTGTTTTAGCGCCACCTAGTGGCCGGGATGTCTGAATTTTTTTGTATGCTGAGAGGCCGGGGGTCTGAACTAGTCATGCAAGTGGCATGTCCCAACCCTTTATGGTTTGGGCTGCAGTACCAGTTTTAGGGTTTTAGGGTGGAGGAATAGGAATAATCCCAGCAAAAACAATAGGGTTCCCTGCCCAGCAGGGCTATGGAACCGCGTTGCTCTGCAAACCGTGGTCCCAGGCCCTTCTCGGGCTTGGCCCCCTAATGAGCTTGTAGAAGTCATTGAGGAGGACATGCATGCAAGCATCACATTGAGGTGTGTAATGGCTTTTACAAGCCAGGGTGAGAATGGCCTGTGGGCTGTGTATGGAGCGTACAGCAGGAGCTCAGTTAACTAGCCGTAAAGCAGTGATGGATGATATGATGATTCAAACAGCCCTGTGTAAATGCCAGCTTGTTTATGAGCCGTTCCTTGGGGCTTTGTAAAAGGCACGCCACTTGCATACTAAATCCCTCACTCAATAAAAGTATCAGATCTTTTTAGCAATTCAAAATAATCTCAACTCAATGGCCCAATTACTTTTTGGTGTTTTAACATTTAGCAATATCTACAGACATGAGTCAGTAGCTGGTCAGAGAAAACTCACATTTAAATGATTTGACAAAAAAAGATCCTCATGGGCATGCATGTCCTTCTCAATGACTTCTACAAGCTGATTGGACTTCTTTACTCGATGTGTTTGGCTGTCACTGTTAAAGGAACATTCATTTACATATAGGGGAGAGTGGCCTAAGTTGTGCATTTTGGAAGTTGTGCCACCCCTTGTTTCTAGAAAACCGTGGAAGAAATTGGAAATGTGACCACATATTTAAGAAGAGCCATCCATTTGACTCATCCTGTAAAGAAGGGAGACACAAGGAATAAGATATAATCACATTTAAGCTAAAAAAACTGTGTTTTGCCTTTCAAAGTAAAATTTCCATGATCAAGGTTTTTTGATTATTGTGTCTGAACAAGTATAGACAAGTTTGAAAACATTTGACACATGTTTTAGTGCTTTGGTATGCTACATTTTGAGTCTATACAGTTAGCACGATGTCAGCCCTAAATTGCTGCATCATGCTTATTATCCAAATTTCTGGGATTGGGGTGATTTGTGCCAAAGGGCCTGGGTGAGTTATAAGTAAGTAAGTAAGTCAAATGTATTTATAAAAGCACATTTATGACAGTTTGCACTGTCCAAAGTGCTGTACATAGTGCATTCAGTAGGTAAACAATGAAGGTAAAATAACAATAACCAAAATAAAAGACCTAAAGCCCATACATCCACATAAACACAGATAGTAGTGCAGAGGTAAGATAGTTAATGGGGAGGAAACACCAGGGTGTACAGATGGGTTTTGAGCCTTGATTTAAAGGCAGAAATGGAGGGGAATCACATTTGTCAGGTGGCAGTTGGCGGAGCAACTAGTGCAAAGTACATTTCTGAGAGTTGTGCCATTGGCATGGCTGTATACGCTGGTCACCAAAAGAAAGTGATTGTCTACAGTAGCTCAGAAGAGAGTGACATCTCAATTCCACTTAACGACACCACTGATGAGAGTTCAGATGGCCAGAAAGATGATGATGGTGACTTTGTCATTGTGAGATTTGCAGGTAAAACCATTAGATCTGCTAGGCCTTGTTTAAGAAAATTGTCCTTCAATCTTTGTCAACTATTTACTTTATTTACTTTAAATAAACCTTAAATAAGTAATTGTCTTATGGATTTGTCTTGTGTTACAGTTTATGAGATATATATATCAATAGCACAATTCACCCCATGGTATTCTCTCCAACCGCACAACTTACACCACACTGGGGGCAAGTTGTGCATCAAGACAACTTTTTTTCCGAAAGCTATATTTCTTCAACAGTTTATTCCAGATCCAAAGTTTTTATTGCCAGGGATGCACAACACCCTGAAATATATGTACATATTTGAGTTGGAGACTTTACTGTCAAGGCCTTACTTTAAAGTAACTTTGAGTGAAAAGTTGCACAACTTAGGCCACTCTCCCCTACCAATCTTTTTGCAGATTCCCGTCCAAAGTTACATATTAGAAACTCATTTTAAAACATTGAATAAAGGAGACGGTGAATTAATTGATGAAATATTAAATATATTAAAGCATTTCTATTAGAAATTGAATAAAATTAGACCTATGAGAACCAGGGCCGGATCTAGGCATAGGCATTCTAGGCACGTGCCTAGGGCCCATTTCCACTAGGGGGCCCAGTGAGAAAGTTTATTTTTTTATTTTTTTTATGTGTGTTTGATATTAACATCATATTATGCAAATGTAAGTTATCATACAAAAAAAGGAATATTATGTTTTGGTCTGGATAGTTAATAGCCTATTAATTGAATCAGTTCATCCGAGGTTAACTTATCACTCGGTATTGAGTTTATTTAAAACAATTGGAAATGGGGCTGCCCTCAGTTGCCCATGCACTGTGTATAGTCTATAGCCTATTTCAGCCTCATCTGTGGAAAAAAGATAGCTGGACAACAGAGTTCTTCTGCTTCGTTCCTCTCACTGCATTTAAATGCATTCATTGTATTACAGGGAAATATGTCCCAAAAAAGCACCAAGCCCATCCCAGAGGACACTGAATTGTATTTTTTCTATATTAATATTTTTATGGAAAATCCATGTCTTTCTTGAATAGCTTTTAATTCTACTTCATTCGAGCCAGTAACTCCAAATTATTTGTTCACACAAAATTCCTCAGATTTAGCCTCTTAATTTCACTCTCAAAGTGCACCAAATTCATGCATTTCACTTTAAAAAGGTAAAAAAATCCCCCGGACCCCCCTAGGAGAGTCAGGATCTCGGCTGGCTACTATTTTCACTAAGCTGGACATTGGAGGCACTAGTGATGAACTGGGTGTGTGAATGACATTTAACAATAGTCATTCATTTTGCCACGATAACATTGGAGAGGGGGGCCCTAATCAAATTCGGCTTAGGGCCTTATGAAGGCTTGGGCCGGCTCTGCTCCCCGGTTATTATTTTAGTCGTCAAACCAGAGTTTTTCTGTGCGGCGGCTCACACCAGCGATGTCTCACTGTGAATTTCGCCGTTATCCACCACAGAGTTCCATGCCAGGTTTCACCAGGTGAATCGCTGCTTCGCTCGCGCAAGGCTTTTGAGTTAGATCAGGCTTGCACGAGTGTTTTAACTTTATGCTGAATAAAGCATTGCACTGCACTGTTTTTCATCCAGTTTGAAAAATTGCTCCCACACTGGACTCTGCACGCACCTCTCAGAAATGCTCCAGCAGTGAGCTCACGGACAGACGTGAACTCGCATACACGGTTACGTTTCTCTTTACTCCCGTTTACAAACGCGCAACTCTTAAACAAATGAATGAGCATAATACTATTGTTGCAGTTCAAATGTTTGTCGTTTTTTCACCAAATCGTGAAGTATCCGTTTGGAGGGGGCCCGAAAAAATGCAGTATGCCTAGTGTAATCTTTTCTCTTAATCCGGGCCTGATCAGAACGTGTGGCGGAGCTGGGGAGGAGAGGCTCCAGTTGTTGACACAAGACTGTGGCTGTGTCTTGATTCAGGGGTTGCGGTCTATGAAGGCTGCATTTGAAGACCGATTGCGTCATAGCGGCGCGCAATGGCTGTCCCATTTGCAAGGCTCCGTGCAAGGCTCCTCATATGCAGCCGTGAAATGCAGCCTTCGTTTCATGGTTTTGAAGGCTGCATCAGATGTATCCTTCGCAGCCCAACGTATCCCATGATTCATTGCGTTTTTTTCAGAGATTGCATAAAATAAAATAAAAAATAACAAAGCAGCAACGTGTTGCTCCATCTTCTTAACTTTTATCTTCCTTTCTTTTTTTCTTGTACTTTTTTTTCTTTTCGTCTGGTAGGCAACTTCTTTTTCTTTTTTCCTCCATTGACAGTTTTTGAGTCTAGTCTCGAGTTGGTTCCTCAGACACAGACAGTTTTGTTGACACCTCATTAGGTTTTTCAATCAGATTGCTAGTCAAACTGGAAATGTCTCCGTTTTCCCCCTTTTCGTGGGATGTTCCTAGATTTGATCTCGGACGTCAGGTTACTTATATCATATCAGAATCTTCTATGACTGTTAAGTCCACTATGAATATTAAAACACGTCGAAACGTGTGCCCTGTATCATAGCTACATGTATGATCTTTGCAGCAAAGAAAACCGCGTGAAAATCAGTTTGGTATTTAATGAGATATGATTAATTACATGCGCTGACAGTTCATTGCACCTGTCAAACAGACTGCACTGAGTGGAACGTGTGACCGATCCAAGATGGCGCCCGTATTTCTCGTGCTCAACGGCCAATGGGGCGTCTACCCTTTATAATGTCTATGCTACGCACTGCTTCTATTTCTGCCGGATGCCGGAGCTCACCGCATCAATTTAGCACAGAACACATCGAGATAGACAGGAACACAAGCGCCGACAAAACAATAAAACCTCCGGTTAATTTTCAAAATAAGACACTCGGTGTTCACTGCAGGTAACAATCTCAAAACAGTACCACATACAAGCATGTCCACTGTTCTTTTACTCGTTCGGATGGGAACAATAACCTTCCGTGCGTTCGTTGTTGTGTAAATACCATATATGAGAATCATATTATCAAGAGCGATCGCCCGTCACTTGTATTACCGCGGGAACTCCTCGGTCTCGCGACTCCAGCTGTTCAGCGGAGCTGGCCGTGCCTGGTTTGAAAACAGAGCCGGTGGGTATTGACCATGGACATATAAAGAAATGGACACCGTATTGAAACATGGCGCCCATTCATTCCTATGAAAGCTGCTCATAGGCGCAGAGAAGCAACAAGGAAGCATAATCCGGAAATTCCATGCGGTCCAAAGCATGACGTAGCATGGACGTAGCGGCATTATGGACCTATCAAGAAAGAGGGCGGCAAGCGTAGCGGACTGGAGGCGGGTGTCTCGTTCTGTAGCATCTAGCCTGGCGAAAACAAACTGAAAGCCGTTAAAAGCCGTTGGGCTAATAAAACGCTTGAGGTGGCGTTTTGAAATGAGAAAACTTACATTTTAATAGTATATGGTCTAAAGATAAGTATGAGCCTATGATTGATATCCAGAAAAAATGTGCAGAGACACAATCTTGTTCGCCGCTTGTACTGTGTGGACAGGGAAATCTGCCTACGGACCGCATGAAAATAAGCTCCACCCCTCACCATGCAATACCAATGGGTTGGCCACATGTCCATGCTGGCTGCTCGGAGAAGGCAGCATCCTGGGGGCCTGGTATTGACGGACGTGGGCGCACGGAGCAAAACCGTTGGACACCGCACGCGCAGCCAGTGGAATTCCGGGGTAATACTAGAAAACGACCTGCATCCGCAATAAAGACGCTACTTCCCACGGCACATGCAAGTCGAGCCAACTCGGAGCTGTCGGGTTACAGTCAGGCTTTTTGCTCACTCCCCTCCCCCGTCTGCACTCGGCTACTCTCAAGCCGCAACTGGGCTGTAATGAGCCTAGTGTCTCTCTCTTTGCACCTCTCCACACCTTCGTGGCGTCACATCGGCTTATAAAATCACCACAGCTACACATTAGCAGATAGAAATAATGGCCGATAAGCCTTACCTTTTATAACTTATTCCTCCATTTCTTGCTGGCAAAAAAAACTTCCGAATGAAGGAACAATTTGAATCGCGGCTTTTGTTTACATAAATTTGGCGCCGCTGCCGCCGTGTCATTGTGGACTGGTCCATGATGGGGGAGGGGGGCACTTTGCTTACACCCAAGTCAAAATAATAATGATTTTTTCCATTAATAATCTTAACAATGGTTCATTTTGTACATGTTTGTGTCTCTTCCAGTGTATGGCCGATATAAAATATGAAAATACATTTTTAGGGTCTGATCATTGTCCTGATCATTTGGTGCCCCCCTAATGGCTATATTTGGCTGGTGCCCCAGGGCACTCGCCCGATCCATTATATGGATAATCCGGCCTTGATTACTGTAATGTATTACGTTTTGCTGTAACGCGGTAATGTAAGGCATTACAACAAAAAAAATGGTAATATGTAACTCGGTAAAAATCTCAGTAACGCGCGTTACAATGCATTTTAAACCCAAAATTGACTTTGTTGTTTTTATACAAATTGGCCCACACCGCGAGATTCGCAGAGGAGAGAAAAACCCGCGCTAATCTTACTGCTAGGAGAAGAAAACTCGATTTGCTGCTACAATTGATTCCAAAGATGCGCTACTGGCTTCCGTCTCAATGCCCAAGTTTAAGCTGCGCTGGGTATAAGAGGAAACCAGAAGAGACCACATCACTTCCCTCCTTCCAACGGAGTGCCGCTCCCTTCCAACGGAGGAGCAGCTTCTGCGATCCGATTGCATGTCCCGAGTCCCGAGCCCTGATACACAGAGACATGTCGCCAAAACTGAATGCGCAACTATGGAACTGTACAGTGAAGCAGCCGCCCCCTCGTTAGTTTCAGTCTACAGCCGACACAGTTAATATAATCACTGCATGGACAGCGTTTAAATAAAGCCTCTAATTTTTATTATCCAAAGTGCTTTGATGCAAATTATGAAATCTAAACATAACGGCGGCAGTGATGGTGCGTAAAGGACAGCGCAGTTGGCAAGCTCTCCTCAGCAATACAAGTGCAGGCTGAGCTTTTTTCAGCACCCCCTGTTGAGAATATGTTCCTGCGGCTAGGTGCGCGTCTGTTTTATGTTGGCGAGCCTGAGTAAGTAACCTATATTTTAGAGAAGTTTCACATCAGGCCAGCCTATAATAGCCTATGATGCGCCGAGTCCTTTTATTTATTTATTTTTGCCTTGCACCCGGCCGAGAGTCAAGCAGCTCCGCCGGGGGGAGTCCGCCCGACAGCATGTCATTCAAATAGGCTGCTGCATCCAAATCATCACCAATTTCATACCAGAAAAGTTGCCAGCGTGTCTGTTTCTCCCCAGCGCACAGCAAAGGAGATATATATTTAGGCTACTATTGTTATTATAAAATGTCACGCAGGAGAGACGATAAACAAACATAATGGGCAGTTATCATTTAGATTAGATGGCAAGATGATAAGGCAGATTCTTTGGAACAACTAAAAAAGGCAAAAGTTGATGATGATGTCGCTAGAACGCAAGAAACAAGTCTTTGAGGCTCACAGGCTTTTTTACAATCTACAGTAGTAGGCTCTAGCTCTATTGATATTAATATAAATACCTAAAGATACAGTATTTCTATATAAAATGTATTGCACCATGAGCCACAACTGTGACCATTATATTATATCCTTGTGTTAGCCTTAAGCCTAGCTCAGTCATTATGCCATACCATGTCACCTCCTGCTGTGTAATGAGCTGCATTGAACACAAGAAGATCTATTGAGAACACCAAATCCATATTTCCTGTTATTTTGATGAAAGTAATGCAAAAGTAATGTAAAAGTAGTGTAATGCCTTACAATTCAAAGACAGTAATGTTGTAATGTAACTAACTACTTTGAAATGACAGTTACAAGTAATAAATACCGCATTACGCTTTTGAAGTAACTTGCCCAACACTGTTCAGAACACATTAGACCTTTGTTTTCTGAGGTCTACTTATGTCCTAGACCATTGTGTATATAAATAATTGGCTTAAATGCTGAAAAATGTATTGCGATTTTTGAAAAACCTGGAAATTTGTGTGAAAGAAGAACCTTTAGTCATCCTGTTGAGTTGTTTTGGCTCTTGAAATTGCTTCTCCTAAGCCTTAGATTCAAAAATGCAGTGGACATTTTCCAAAACACAGTAGGGGAGTGCACAAAACATGACTAATATAAAATTTGGTCCAGACGCTTTTTGGTAGAAATGTTGTCTACTTTCAAAAAACATTAGGAAATTAGACTGAATCAAGACTTTGAACCACATATGATGATTCATGGGATGTACACTAATAAAAGAGGAAGCATCACAAAACATTTTTCAAACAAACCATTAAGTAAATATAAAAACAATAATAACAAACTACTTTCACACTATGTATATACTCTATGCACTATTTACAAGTGGTAGCTGGGGAGCTTCTGGGTCTTGCTTCTCACAGTGTTTTCTAAGCCTCTAAGGGACGGACAGTATCACAAGAACATTCCCTGGAAACAGGAGGACCTCTAGTTTGAGATGATGTTTTAATTTTATTTTTCAGCCATATCTTCAGGAAGATATTAATAAAGATATGAGCGCACGCGGGGTGGGTTATCCTTTGGGTATTTTCCCTCGCTTTGTTTGGGAAAGTGGGGAGGGAGGGAGGGCTGTATGTGTTTTTGTTCTAGTGGTTTAACTGTCTTTTTGTTTGGGGCAAACTACTGTGTCACTGCATGGGTATTTTGGCGTATAACTTTGTATGATACCCGGGGGTGATGATACAAGCAGCGGGGTTACCATGGTGAGCTGGAACGTGCGAGTTCTATATCGTATAGGCTTCGCCTTTTAAGGCTATCGCTATTGGGTTTGTCCTTCGGCGCTAGCCGTAGCACTGAAAAATTAATAATCCCCGCCCACCAACAGCGTGGGCCTCTATCACGTCCGCAGCTCGCACATATAAGCGGGCGCCAGTGGACGTTCTGCTCCCATTTTCTTCAGCACGTTTTCTGTTAGCATACTGAGAATGGATCCCAAGATGAAGAAGACGACGAAGACCGTTCGGGTGTGTGGGACCTGCGAGACCGGCTACATCATGCCACACGACGGCCACGAGCTGTGCGAGGGCTGCCTCGGGCAAGAGCATGCCATGCTGGCACTCTCCCCGCTCTGCCTGTGTCGGCACTGCAAGGCGCTACCGATGGAGGACAAGCAGCGCCGGGCCGACCTTGCTGCCGCCATCGCGGAAGGAGAAGATGATCCTGAACCCACCGTCCCGCTCGAGGACGCCATCTCCCTCCTCGCGTCCTCCGAGTCCAACGGCTCCGACGACAAGGAAGAGGAAGGCGTCTCCCCCGGCACGGAGGGGACAGAGCCAGGGGCAGCACACGTAATGCCCGCCTCTGCTACCAGCTCTCTCCCAGTGGTGGGAGCTGTGGTAGCGGAGTTGCCGGCCATCATCGCCAGGACCGCTGATAGGATGGGCCTCAGCGTGCCTCAGCCTCAAGCCCCCCGATCGACCGGACATGTTCCACGGGCTCTGGGGAGTCGGGATCCCGTCACGCCCTGCCCGTCCAGACCCAATCTGGCCGCTTGTCCCAGATATCGCTCCATATTTGGGTGGAGCTTTGTCGCAGCCGGCGAAGATGAAAGCGCCGGTAAGGGCTTTCGTCCAACTGACTAAGACCGAGGGCTTGACAGACCGTGGGTACAGGGCAGTGCCGCCGCTGGACCCCGGTATGCGTGGCCTCTTTGGAGTGAAGCCGGGGCTCAGCAACCAGCGGCCAACTCCAAAGGACCAGCTGTCGGCCAAGTTCGCCGACAAGGGCCACCAGTGCCAAGCACAGCTGCAGGCGATAATGAACAACATCGCCATGATGGCTGATGAAATTACCACCTTGGCGGCCAAGCCGGAGCGGCTGGCCGAGCGAGCAGTGGACATCCAGAAGGCTGCCGGTGTTATCCTCTGCCTCTCCTCAACCGGTGCTGTGGCAGCATCCCGGACCATGGCGTGGCTGCACCTGATTCACAGGAGCCTATGGCTGCAGCAAACACCTGGCTTTCAGGATACCATAAAAAAGCAGCTACTGGAGTGCCCCATCAGCCCAGACGGACTGTTTGGACCCCACCTTTCAGAGATGGTGGACCAGATGAACGCCGCTGCTGAGGAAGCGGAGAGGTTCCGGAAACATGTATCCCGCCCTCCGCCGCAACAGCAGCGCTCCGCTCCCGGCTCCCGCCGCCACCGTCGGCTTCCCACAGCCACTGTCACGGCGCCGTCGGCTCCCCCTCCTGGGCCTCCGGCTTACCAGCACAACACTGCTTACCAGCGCCACCAGCGCCGCCCACCCGCAGCACAAGCCGCGGCGAGTGGTCAGCAAAAGCCCCAGTTATCTGGTTCGTGGGCCCCGCCCCACAAGCGCCAGCGGAGACAGTGACAGGGCGAGGGAAACGCGTGCGAAAGTGAGAAAACAAAGGCCCTTTTAAGGGCCACACACCTCTTTACTAAAGAGCAATGTTTTCTCCCCACACCCCAGTTAACACCGGAGCCTGTCGGCCCGTTAACTGTCTCACACGCCTTTCCCACCACATATAGACAGGCCGTCAACGAACCTCGTATTATTGCTCGAGCCAAGTCTAAATCGTTTTCCCCTCGCATGACGTGTGGTAAAACGACCGCTAGAGCGAGCTCTTTGTCCATGAATGACATGCAGCTCGCTCATTGCAGTGTCAGCGGTCTGCTGCCCGGCCGCAGTGCTTCTTCTCCCAGCGTCGCAACGCTCAGGAGAGAGGAGATTACACTCATGTCACAAGCAGGGCATTCCTCAACTAGTGAGACACACATCCATGGGCTGCGGAGAGGACAACACTTCTCCTCGCAGCGGCGGCAAGGGCTCAGGCGTGGCTCGTTTCCATGATAGCCGCATCAAAACAGGAGAACGCACAGCCGCTTTCAGAGCATTACTCAGAGTGGCTGAACGCGTGCACCCTGGCCAAATGGATGGACAGGTTGATCAGCAAGGGTCACACCCTGCAGTTCACCTCCGTCCCGCCCCGATTCAACGGGATAGTGGAAACCACGCTGTCATCCAAGGATCAACAGCTGTCACTTTTAGCGGAGCTCCAGCAGCTTCTAGCAAAAAAAGTGATTTCCGCAGTCCCGCGGGGAGAGGAAATGGAGGGATTCTATTCCCGTTATTTCCTCGTCCCCAAGAAGACGGGAGGGCTGAGACCGATTCTCGATCTAGCGTTATTCAACAAATACATCACGGAAAGGCCGTTTCACATGCTAACAATCAAACGAGTGTTGCAGTGTGTGAAACCGGGCGATTGGTTCACTTCAATAGATTTGAAGGACGCCTATTTCCACGTCACGGTGATTCCCAAACACAGGAAATTCCTGCGTTTCTCATTTCAAGGGTCACATTACCAGTACAACCGTCTCCCCTTCGGCTATTCTCTAGCCCCTCGAACGTTTTCCAAGTGCGTGGAGTCGGCTCTCCAGCCACTGCACGCAACGGAATGAGAGTACTGTTTTACTTGGACGATCTGCTGTTGCTGACTCGCTCCAAGGAGGAGGCAGCTATTCAGACGAAAAGGCTGGTAATTCACCTGTCAAATTTAGGCTTCGCCATAAATTGGAAAAAAAGCTCCCCCCTCCCCTCACAGAGTGTGACATATTTGGGAGTAGAGCTGAATTCAGCTGTAATGAGAGCACGGCTCTCACAGCAGAGGATGGAGACGCTGTGGTCTCTCCTCCGCCGCTGTGCCCCGGGCAGCACGGTAACAGCCCTCTCTGTCATGAGACTGCTGGGCATGATGTCAGCCGCTCACACGGTGGTGCCGCTGGGGCTGCTTCACATGAGGAGAGTGCAGAGGTGGTTCTCTCGCCTGCGCATCGACCCAGTACGCCAACGGCGGCGCAAAGTGTCCATTCCCCCATCAGTGGGCCCCGATCTGACTTACTGGGGCGATCCCCGAACCCTCACGAGAGGGGTGCCGTTGGGCGGAGAAACGTCACACATCTCAGTGTTCACGGATGCATCTCTGTCGGGCTGGGGAGGAACATGCGAGTCACACGTAGTGGGCGGCGCTTGGCCGGCCCCTGTGACCATGCATATAAACGCATTGGAGCTTCTCACTGTGTGGAAAGTAATCCAACACTTTGCTCCAATGTTAACGAATCAACATGTAATGATTCGCACAGACAACAAGGCGACAGCAGCATACATCAATCGCCAAGGGGGCGTGCGCTCAGCGCAGCTGCTAAGCATAGCGAGACGGCTGTTATGCTGGGCGCACATACACTTGCTCTCCATCAGAGCAGTGTACATCCCCGGTGTCCTAAACAGAGGGGCCGACATAATGTCGAGGGGGGAACCCCGTCCAGGAGACTGGACTCTGCACCACGATCTGATCAATCAGATATGGAGCGAGTTTGGGAAGGCGGAAGTCGACCTATTTGCCACACGGGAGAACACACAGTGCGCGCTATGGTTCTCTCTCAGCGTGAAGGACAATCCCCCGCTCGGGGTGGATGCGTTCGCTCACAGACCGTGGCCGAACACACTCCTGTACGCTTTCCCACCCGTCCCTCTGATTCCCCAAATCTTGGGCCGAGTCCAAGAGGAGTGGCTGTCTATGATTCTCATAGCACCGCAACGCACGAGCGCGCCGTGGTTTCCCTGTCTCCAGCGGCTGCTCTCGGGACCGCCGAAGGAGCTCCCTTGGCGGCGAGACGCTCTCTCACAGGCAGGGGGAGCAATCATAGATTACCCAGAGATCGGCCAGCCCTTGCGGGCTTGGCCGCTGAACGTGAGCGCCTAGAGGGTCTCGGTCTCTCCCAGGAGGTCGTGCGGACCATCCAGGGTGCCAGAGCTGAATCCACTCGAGCGTGTTACTCAGCTAAATGGGCGGCTTTCCAGAAATGGTGCACGGAGAGGGATTATGATCCCATCTCCTGCCCTTTGCCGCATGTGCTCTCTTTCCTCCAGACGCTGATGGAAAGAGGTCTGGCTTTTAGCACAGTTAAAACTTACGCAGCCGCCGATTCATCATGCCACGCAGGCTTCGGGGATAAAACTGTTTTTAGTCACTCCTTAATGAAGCGCTTCCTAAAAGGTGTGAGGAGGGAGAGACCCATGACGCGCTCTCTCGCTCCGCAATGGGATTTAACATTGGTGCTGCGCGCACTGGTTAAAGCCCCTTTTGAGCCTATTGATCGAGTTCCCCTCAAGTTTGTGTCAGTCAAGACAGCTTTGCTGTTGGCTCTGACGTCAGCTAAGAGAGTGAGCGACCTGTCTGCACTCTCTGTAGCCCCTTCATGTATGAGAATACAAGGAGACGGCAGTTCGGCCATATTACGCCCGAACCCGGCTTTTACACCAAAGAGTATTACTAGCTCGTTCAGATCGAGAGTAATAACACTCAATGGTTTCTCCCTTCCTCCTCATCAATCTGAGGAGGAAGCAACAGCCCATCTCTTGTGCCCCGTGCGCGCGCTTGCATGCTATGTGAAGTGCACGGAGGACATGCGCAAATCTCAACAGTTATTTGTGCATTACATGGAACATTCACAAGGCCTTTCCCTGACTAAACAACGCCTGTCACATTGGCTGTGTGAAGCGATCACACAGGCTTATGTGTCAACGGGGGCGGAGCCACCTGAGAATATCAGAGCTCATTCGACTAGAGGAATCTCGTCCTCTGTCGCTCTGCAGAGAGGGATGCCTATGGAGGAAATCTGCACAGCAGCCTCCTGGGCTTCCCCATGCTCTTTTATCAGGTTTTACCTAAGAGACATGTCACGCCTCTCTATGACACACTCAGTGCTGAGTGCTTTGTCAGAGTGAGTGTGATTGTGTGACTATTCATTCACATATTGAACAAATGTGATGTGTAGTCAAATAGTCATGCCGAGAGTTCTTGTGTCTTATCAGACACATTAGAGCTGCTCGTTGATGACGTGCTGTTAGACGCATGACGTATGTTATGCTACGTCTGACGCATGATACTGGCACGTGTGTAGCTGTGTTTCTGGTACTGAACGGGACCAATGAGGCATAGACTACATCGTGCTTCGCCCTTTAACCCAATAGCGATAGCCTTAAAAGGCGAAGCCTATACGATATAGAACGTTAGTTGCGTATTGTAACTCTAGATTCTATGAGTATAGGCGCAGCCTTTTAAGTGATCGGCCTCATTGACCTTTAAATAGCTGAAGAAAAGCTGTTTATTGGGAGCAGAACGTCCACTGGCGCCCGCTTATATGTGCGAGCTGCGGACGTGATAGAGGCCCACGCTGTTGGTGGGCGGGGATTATTCATTTTTCAGTGCTACGGCTAGCGCCGAAGGACAAACCCAATAGCGATAGCCTTAAAAGGCTGCGCCTATACTCATAGAATCTAGAGTTACAATACGTAACTAACGGCATGGGTCATCCAATTAAACAAGCTAAGGTTTTCTCCCATCTTAAATCTCTATCTGCCGATATTGTGTTCCTCCAAGAAACTCACATTAGACCAGTGGTATTCACTATTTTTTTCAGGAGAGCCGCACTGACAGGACAAAGTTAACAGGAGAGCCATTTTTACCGCAGAGTATCAAAAGCTATAAATCCATTCATTTTTACTGTAAGAACGCCTGCTAATTAATATGTAATTCATGAACCAGTGTTTCCCACAGAATTTTGTGAGACATAGGGAACCCAGTCCTTAGGGGTTCCGGAAGAAAATCTGGTACTTTTTAACCCAGAATGCATCAATCTGGTAGCCTGGTCCAACCAGACCATCGTACTTCATTTCATTTGTACAGAAGGTCTGGAAGTGCTGTAATTGGCAAACGTTCACTCACTTGGAGGCGGGTGTCTGTCGAAGTTTAAAACTATTGGATCTGCCCAGTGCCACTCTGGATTAGCCAACCAATCGCATCACGTTTGGTCATCACGTGTGTCATGAGCCGGCTTTTGATGGTGCCTTCCAGTTGGACAGGGAACTCGGAAATTTCACTACACTACACTTCACTACATATTGTAGTCTATGAATCTACCGGTACCTGACAACCAGTGTTGGGCAAGTTACTTCAAAAGCGTAATGCGGTATTTATTACTTATTACTGGCATTTCAAAGTAGTTAGTTACATTACAATATTACTGTCTTTGAATTGTAAGGCATTACACTACTTTTACATTACTTTTGCATTACTTTCACCAAAATAACATGAAATATGGATTTGGTGTTCTCAATAGATCTTCTTGTGTTCAATGCAGCTCATTACACAGCAGGAGGTGACATGGTATGGCATAATGACTGAGCTAGGCTTAAGGCTAACACAAGTAGGCCTATGCTATATAATATAATGGTCACAGTTATGGCTCATGGTGCAATACATTTTATAATAGAAATACTGTATCTTTAGGTATTTATTTAGCCTATATTAATATCAATAGAGCTAGAGCCTACTACTGTGGATTGAAAAAGTAAATTGAGCCTCAAAGATTTGTTTCTTGCGTTCTGGCGACTTAAAAGCACAAACAAGTTGTTCACATCATCATCAACTTTTGCCTTTTTTAGTTGTTCCAAAGAATCTGCCTTATCATCTTGCCATCTAATCTAAATGATAACAGCCCATTATGTTTGTTTATCGTCTCTCTTGCGTGACATTTTATAATAACAATAGTAGCCTTAATATATCTCCTTTGCTAATTCAAAGCATCCACTCATTATGTTGGGAGTCGACGTGTGTGTCAGAGGCATGAATCGACAAAGCGATCAACTCTTATTGTGACTTTTTTGCTGCAGCACTTTTAGTGCTGAGGAGAGCTTGCCAACTGCGCTGTCCTTCACGCACCATCATTGCCGCCGTTATGTTAAGATTTCATAATTTGCATCAGAGCAAACCCTTTAGGCGCCGGGTTTTATTTTTAAAAATACTAGATTTTGACACTTAAATTTCAGAAGGCTCTGGATTGAAAGTGGTTTGAGATAGAGACAAAGTGTAAATGAGACAAATATTGAGAATGACCTAAAGTTTATCTGGGGAGTAAATTTTCCCATCTAATTAGCATATTATGACGTCATATGGTGGCGGCCATGTTGTAGGCTATTATTTAATTTCCATGAAAAAAATTATTTAATCAGATTCACCCCTCCATCCATTTGTAATGATGTCCACTTTGTTGTAAGCCAACAGTTGTAAACTAGAACTAGAACTACACCACAAAACTCATGTAAACAGTAGGTGTTTTTTATGATTTTTTTTTTACCCACCACCATTTTTATTTCCTTTTTTCTTCTATTCTACATTATTACTATTATCATCATTATTATCATTATAATATGATAATATTAATATATATATAATGCTGCGTCGCATGGACGCACCGTGACCGGGGCCGTAGAACGAGTGAACACCAACTCCCTACTCGTCAACTTTTTGCTTGCCATATCTCTAAATAACTCCTAAATCCAGCAATACCGCTTCAGCATAAATAGCTTAGTGGCACACTATCTCCGATTTCGCACCTAACAACAGCGCGACTCATTTGCAGCCTGGACGCGGAGGTGTGTCACCTCTCTGCTCTGACAGCAGGCAGGGACTCGCTCCGAGGGGCTGCTCCGAGACTGACCGCCTCCGAGTGCTCTTACCGTGCTCGTCGAACGCTTGCGCGTGCTCGTAGGAGCCGTTGGAAAAGTTGAGAACTGTTTATCTTTTTGTCGCGGCGGTTGAAAAATCACAATCGCGCTCCTCCGCCCGTCACTTCACACGGGGAGCGCAAAGTGAAGCCGCGGTGCCAGGCGACAACGCGAGCGGAATGTCGCCTACCGTCTGAAACGGCCTTAACGACAGTTCCACGGGAGTGCGCCCGCTTGTCGTGTCGCCTGACAGAATGCCGCGCCTTCTCTCTCCCCGCTCGCCTCTCCATTGACAATGCATTGCCAGGGGCGACAAACGCGTTCCGTCTGAAACGGCCTTTAGACGGGGAGGGGCTCGCGGCAGCACCCGCTGCTCGTTAAGTGATACGTGCTTTCACGTCAGAGTCTCCAAACACCACAAAAGTTTTCAATAACTTGGGCAGTGAAACGGAAGCCAGTAGGCTAGCGCATCTTTGGAATCAATTGTAGCAGCAAATCGAGTTTTCTTCTCCTCTAGCAGTAACATTAGCGTGGGTTTTTTTCTACTCTGCGAAACTCGCGGTGTTGGCCAATTTGTATTAAAACAACAAAGAAGTCAATTTCGGGTTTAAAATGCATTGTAACGCACGTTTCTGAGCTATGTACCGCGTTACATATTACCATTTTTTTTGCTGTAATGCCTTACATTACCGCGTTACAGCAAAACGTAATGCATTACAGTAATGCATTACTTCCTGTAACGCGTTACTCCCAACACTGCTGACAACAGTAACTTGTTAGAGCCTAACGTTTAGTTATTAGGCGTCCATACTTTCGCGAGCAGATGCACTGGAACACAGACAGGTCGGAACTCCGAACTACCAAGTCGGAAATCTCCTTCTTCCGAGTATAAAGGAACGCAGCATTCAACTGACACTGGAGCGTTCTCAGCCACTCGCTCTGTTCGCTGATTGGACGATTGTAGATTCTCCGGAGAATCTGGGAAATGCGCTGTACACCCAGACTGACTACTGAAGGGAAAATGAAATTTGGCCGGAAGTAGGCGGGTGGGCGGAGCCAGGCTATCAATCTGGTGCACTTTTGGAGGAAAATGAAGAGCTGTGTGATTGTGTACTATTATCTGGAATAATTTGGAGACACTGGGTCACATAACATGGAAGCTATTGAAGAATAAATGATTATCCTATTTTTTATTCAAATATTTGTAAAAAAAAAAATTATGAACGACATTATCAATCAAAATGGGTGTGTTCATATAATACCCCCTGGAATAATTTTTTTTTGTTTACCTTTCAAAGGTAAATGCATAAATCTGGTGCACTATGAGAGGAAAATTAAGAGGCTGATTCAACTGTGTCCTATGTGAACTGTTTAGCAGCATATTCTTTTTCTGGATTAATTCAGAGACATTGGGAACACTGCCTGATCAAAGTGAACATGCAGTTTAGCCAGTTATGAAATGTTGAAATCGCATCCAAGCTAGCATTGTTGCGGTACCGTGCGTATGGTTGCCAGGTTGTTAGTATCCTCCAATTTAAATGTCCAATTTAGCGATATAAAACAATGTCTATTTTTTGAAAATGATTTAGTGTACTCCATATTCGTGAGCATGCTTGTGATAGACGGTATGCATAACATATTTTTATTGGCCGTGAGTTTTTTTTGTTGTTGCCCACAGTAGCCCAATCCATCCAAGAGCACGTTCTCCCTTGTAATGCATGAAAACCGAAAATCTGGCAACCCTGCTGTCAGTCTGCGTAGGGCTGAGCAAGTTTAAATATATTTTCTAGTCTGTATTTTCACCTTGTAATGCCGCTGTTGACTTATTATTTTAATAAGTATTTGTAAGAGAGCAGCCACGTTCCTTTAACAGGCTTAATGTTATAGATCTGCTTGTTTTTAATGGTTTTATGAAAAATCTGTATTAACTGCATGATCATATCACAGTATTTTTTTACTGCGATGCGAGCCGCAAAGAGAAGCTTGGCGAGCCGCATGCGGCTCGCAAGCCGCGCAATGAGTAACACTGCATTAGACCATCAGAGCGGAACCGGGGGAAGAGGGGGTTGGGTGTTGTGTATGTATTGTATGTGTTTACTTATTCTGTTTTTTTTTGTCCATATGTAAAAAAAAAAAAAAAAAAACATAAAACATAAAACCACAACAAACAAAAAAATAACATTCAAGCGGCAAGTTTTTCCTCATGTTTTTGAGAATATACAGTAGGGGTGAAGGCTTCTAGTGTGGACTGAATGGGCGGCAACAAAGCGTAAAAGCAACAATGAGGATATGCCAGTATTCTGAGGGCTGTCCCCTCAATGCTAACGTAAACCCTGGTTGGATAAGGATTAAAAATCGGATTCGAAGATGAAATCTGACGCATAGTTTCAGTGATAAAACTGATGCAATAATTTTCTGTCTGTGGTTCTATATGGGCTGTGGCAATCATTTTGAAAAATTATAAATTGCAGCAACATGATGAAAAAAACAAATGAACTAATTCATTTTTGAACTGTGAACTTAGTTCAAAATGTTTAATTGTGAACTATGAAATGAACTAGATCATTTTAAAGTGTGTGAACTGAACTTTGAACTAGTTCCCTTTCCCAACACTGCTTCCTACGGGCGCAACACTAGTTATAACAACAACACAACACGAGTACTTCTGACTGATACTTTTAACTTTTTCTCGTAAAATAGCCACACCCTTTCTGTTCCTCTGCTATTATTGCAGTATTCTTATCTATTACAACACTGCAGCTATGGGAGGAGGAGGACTAGTTTCCGAAAAGAATGAACAGAAGTGGAGTGGATGAACTCAGAGGCAAAGAGAGGCAGAGTGAAATGAACAGGCCTGCAGAAATCACAACAGGGAGCATCTTTCTTCTTCTAAGCTGCAGCCAGCATCCCATTCTCCTGGGATTTCCACTATTTGGCATGAAGGGCTCTATTACCGACTTTTAAATTGTGGTATAAGTGGCAAAACGTATGATCTGGTTAAATCAATGTATTTGGAAAACATGTGTGCTTTTAAAATTGGAGACAAACAAACTGAATTCTTCCCCCAGAGAAGAGGCGTTCGGCAGGGTTGCAATCTAAGTCCGACTTTATTTAATGTATACGTATATAAATGAACTGGCTGTTGAGTTAGATCAATGTGCTGCTCCTGGCCTCTCCCTCCTAGATAGAGAGGTGAAGTCCTTGTTTTATGCTGATGACCTTGTTCTACTGTCTCCTACTGAACAAGGACTACAGCAACAGTTAGACGTAGTAGAACAGTACTGTCAGAACTGGGCCCTGGCAGTAAACATGAAGAAAACCAATATCATGATCTTTCAAAAACGCCCCAGGTGTCATGAGAACAAACATCAATTTACTATTAATAATCATGTGATTGAACACAGCATGAGTTATACCTACATATATAACCATAGCAGCATCAGGGAGTTTCAACATGGCAGTGAATGCACTAAAAGAAAAAGCTCAAAGAAACCAATATGCAATCAAGAGAACATTTTATAATTTCTAGATTCCATTAAAAATCTGGCTTAAAATATTTGATAGTGTCATCCAGCCCATTGCACTGTACGGTAAGTATAGCTATACCTGTTGGGACAAATATCCAACTGAATCTCTACATGCAGAATTCTGCAAATATATTTTACACTTACACAGAAACACGCCAACAAATGCATGAAGAGCAGAATTAGGCAGACACCCACTGATAATTAACATTCAAAAGAGAATGTTCAACTTTTTAAATTGATGCGATGAGCTCCGGCATCCAGCAGAAATAGAAGCAGTGCGTATTTCACCGGACAGCTGGAGCAGCAGCGGGGCAGAGAGACGGTGCAGCGGAGCTAGTGGACGCTCACTCACTGACTAAAGTAAAAACCTGACAGCTCCGCTGCCGTGCTGGAGCGGAGAAGGACCGCACAGGCAGCCGGTGGAATTCGGACTTTAGTGATCGAGGCTCACACGCACGCACACACATACACACACACTGCATATAACTAATATAATGTTCATAATGTATATCGTTCATATTTTTGTATTGTCTGAATATTTGGACTTATAAGTATTTGATACTTTGCTTTGGCAACATATATATATAGCTATATTTTAACTTTCATGCCAATCATTTTGAATTTTTATTTGAATTGAGAGAGAGGAGAGAGAGAGAGAGAGAGATTCATAAAGACAGGAGGTATCAGCACTCTCTATCTACTCTCCCTAGCCTCTGTAGTGCACCCTGGAGAATCCTCTCCAGGCTGATAGACAGGAGCCCACAGCTGCACTGGCTCAAAGGTAAGCCGTTGATGCTGGGCCTGACTTACAACAGATGTGGGGGGGGTTCAAAAGCTGAATCAGCAGCGCTTGTTTATCAATAACTTGATTCCCACAAGCTTTAAGGTCTACATTACAAAAACAGACTACCTTAGCAAAAAAAAAAGATTTATATCTCATTTCTTTCAAATAAATTCCAGAATGATTCCGATCTGGTGAGAAAAAGGCAATTTTATTTCAAAGTTCAGTGTAGTAATCTTTGAATAGGTAAACATGTACCTCCACAAGAAGATTTTTTAAATGTTTAAAACAAGAAGTTTGACAAAAGAAGTCAGAGGTGACAACGAAGGGGGGCAGCTCACTGTTCATTTTCTCTAGTTGTGCCGTTAGTTTGCCGACATGTCTCTGTGTATCCAGGCTCGAGAAATGCAATCAGATCGCGGAAGCCTTTCCCGTCAACAACGCTCACGGGCAGGATGTCCCCGATTATCGTTTTAGCCGTAAAGCCACAGAACTTCCCTGTACGGCGTATTCCACCGTTTTTTTGCTAGACCCCTCTGCGTTGGGACATCGATTGTGCCAATTAAACATTCCCGTTGGAATGGATGAAGATGCTGCCCAGACACATTACACTTGAATAATTGAAGAAACAGCCGTGATAAAACTCGCACTTACACATCACTTCGAACTACATTGTTGGTGTTTTTGTCCATCAGTGAAATGCTACTGGATATGTGTGTGTGTGGTTGCATACTTATAATGTCAGGGTGATATACTGTGGTAGCCTGGTCCTACCAGACCATCGTACTTCATTTCATTTGTACAGAAGGTCTGGAATCGCTCGATTGACAAACATTAACTCACTTGAAGACGGATGTCGAAGTTTAAAACTATTGGATCTGCCCAGTGCCACTCTGGATCTGCCAACCAATCGCATAACGTTTGGTCGTGACCAGTGCTGGGAATAACGCCGTTTAAAATAACGCCGTTATTTTTTCAGTAACGGGGTAATCTAACGTATTACTGTTTCCGTCGTTACAACGCCGTTATCTTTACCGAACGTTAAATGCGGTGCGTTACTATGAATTGATTGAATAAACTGTAATCCGAACGCACCCCTGGCTCCATACACAAACTGCTAGTGAGGAGACGGGGTGGGTTTCGTTTTCTATAGGTTACAGTGTTTGTTATTTCTTATAGTGTTTTAAGATGTGTTTTATTCAGTGTGGATGACGTCAGTCAGCCGGAGCGTTTGTTTAGTGAAGTTGCTTTTTCTTTCTTTCTCTGTCGCTGTAATAAGCTATAATTTATGCACGTTATAAAACGGACGCGATTCCCGGGTCGCAACAGCTGTTTAACGTGTCATCACGAGCGGAGTATTGCTATTGTTCTTTCCCCGGGATATATATGCTGCTGTGCATGTTAAAGACGAAATAAACTTAGGATAAATCCTTACTCCTCCTCTCATCGTCTCATGCTTCATAGTCTGACGTTTTTGGCCGACACCCGTGAATCCAGTGATATAGCATATCAGCGCATTGACGGTACATCCACCAGTTTCCTCTACTACAAAGATATGAGCACTACTTCCAATTCAATGAGGTCAAAGAATGTTTACTTTTGTTGAGGAAAAAAATAGGCCTAGGCCTACTTGAAGTGCAAGATAAACCTTGTGCTGTCTGTTGATGTGCAATAAATATCGAAGGTTATGTACAAGTAGGCCTACCTGTCTGTTCTACTCATTTCAACTGACTTGTGAAAACTGCTCAAAAAAATCCAAATTCTTTGACATATAGCAATTATTTATTTTTTTACAGTAACGCAAATAGTTACTTTCCCTGGTAAATAGTTACTTCTATTATAAAGTAATTCAGTTACTAACTTAGTTACTTTTTGGAACAAGTAGTGAGTAACTATAACTAATTACTTTTTTAAAGTAACGTATGTCATGCGCCGGCTTCTGAGCCACACAAATCTGGCTGGAGAGAACCCACAAATATACCGCACACCCAGACTGACTACTGAAGGGAAATAAAAATTGAGCGTAAGTATGTAGGCAGGCGGTGCTAGGCTAATACTGTGGTAGGCAGAGGACTTTGTGTGCAGCGACACTGGAGCTTGTGAGTGGTCTGGCAGAGCTGTAATCTATTGTTGTTCAATGAGATAGCTACAAAGCAAAACTGAATTCATTCCCCATCCTTATAACGCTGAACACACATTCATAACTGAATTCTGTTTTTTTCAATCTAAATACTGTAAAAATACATTGTTGCTTAACACAATCTATTATAGTGTGATAAACTACTTGTACAAAACGGGAAGAGAGAGTCATTTTTAAATAGCTGTCCCGTCCCAGTTGAGTGCAGCTCATTACATGGAACTAAGAAAAGCACCTCAGGGCTCCACAGCAGTTGCACAAGGAGCTGCCGGGGGAAAAAAAATAGGCACCTGGCCTACTTTCAAATACGGACCGAGAATATTAAAGAAAATCACATTTGATCAATCAAAGCTGGGGGAAAAAATCTCTAGGAGCAGTGTCAGTTTTATTTAAAAAAAATGGTACCTCCTCCATGTCAACAAATGTGGGTCGTACAGGGGTCTGGGTGCCCATGTGTGAGTGCTGGCAGCCCCAGATATTGGTGTGAATATCAGTTTTAGATTAATAAATTGACACACATGTTCCTCTGATATAGAAAAAAAGGCGTAATCTTTTAGTCACACCAGTGGGGCACCTGAGCCGCTCAAATGCCCCTCTAATGACATTAAGGCAAGTGTAGAAGTCCCATAAGCCGACACTGGTTTGAATAAAGATTCAGAAGGGCACTTAGGCAATGTCTGCACCCCTTCTGTGCACACTATTGTCTTTGTAAGATATAGGGTCTTGCATCAGTACTAGATCTTCTCATCTTATCATGGCTGACACCTCTGTCACATTAACCCTCATGCACACCTCGCACCATTTTCTGCCATTTGGCCTTTTTTTTTGTTTTGTTTTTTGAATAACTTTGGCTGTGATTATGTTAGCCTAATACATTTTGTCCAGGGTTAATTTTTATGCAGATCATTTCTGAATTTCTACTCAGCAACTTCATAGCACCTATAATAAAGGCAGGACATTTTTTTGTTACACTTGACACCCTCAGACCATTTTCTGCCGTCATTCACTTCCATTCAAAACGGCCGTTTTTTCAAAATTTGATCCTGCTGACAAACCAGCATAAAATATATTTTTCTATTAGTTTGTGCTTTCATCCTTGACAAAAGGCATCAAAATTTGTGATTTTCACCCCAACTACTAGTTGGTGCCCTTTAGGTATATTTTACATGGGCTTGAATGACAGGCTATTTTCCTGGTTGTCAGTCCTGCAATAGTGTTGCCCCCCAAAGGTCAATGTCAAAAAATATTTCAACCTAAATGGTGTTGATGTGTTGGTAGGGATACCAGTGTGTTGGTGTATATGTAGATATTGAGAAATTATGGTTTGTGTGTGTGTGTACAGACAGCCAAACTTCAAACACCCAAACTTGTATGTAAAAAATGGCTCAATTTGAAAGCATTAAAATCTGTAAAAAACCTATCTTTTTCAAACCATAGCCATGTTGACATACATATGTAAATGTGATGATATTAGGCATGCATCCCAAACTTAAGACACCAAAATTACACTTTTTACCCCCACTTAGCTGAATTATTCATTTACTTCACCTTTTACTGATAAGTCAAATTGCTCCCTAAAACAAAACAAGAAAAAAACATGATTTTCTATAATTTTTGTAATTTTTTAGAGTTGCAGACCTATACATAAAAAAAATGAGCAACACATGAAAGGTTAGGGTCCATATGGATACCTAAGGGTTGTGTCTGTGTGTTTGTTGTGAAATTATTGTGTGTGCGTATGTGTGTGTCTTTGTGTGCTTCCATATATATGCAGCTAAAAGGTGCTATTTTGGGGCTTTCAAGTGGCTGCTCACCCAGCATGCACAAAAGTTCACTGAGACTCTCCCAAAAGTGTGTGTGTGTGTGTGTGTGTGTGTGTTGTGTGTGTGTGTGTGTGTGTGTGTGTGTGTGTGTGTGTGTGTGTGTGTGTGTGTGTGTGTGTGTGTGTGTGTGTGTGTGTGTGTGTGTGTGTGTGTGTGTGTGTGTGTGTGTGTGTGTGTGTGTGTGTGTAATAAGGCCACATTTGTTGTGGTAAAACAAATAATTTTTAGTAGTTTATATAGATTGTATTCATGTGGATAAGAATAAAGAACAGCTCAGAGCCTGTTTGATAATGGAAAATCCTTTGTTCGTAAATACTCTTTGAAGTGATGCGCACTCCTGCATCTTGCAGCGCTACAAAGATGCCGATGAAGTGAAAACAAAAGTCTGGGAAAGTCTGGGTTTGTTTACACAGGTGCAACATTGACCAATGTTTTAAGTATGGGTGTAGGGCACACTGCTCATTTACAGCATGGCCAAGCATTACCAATGTCACAGACACAATTGCGAAAATTGCCAGCGAAGTGTGTTCTTCATCCATTGAATGTCTTTTTCTCTCTCTCGCTCTCGCTCTCTCTCTCACACACAAACAAACACACTCACTCATGCTCACACACAAACGCGCACATACACCCACTCACTCACTCACACACAAATGCGCACACACACACACACACACACACACACACACACACACACACACACACACACACACACACACACACACACACACACACACACACACACACACACACACACACACACACACACACACACACTTTTGGGAGTGTCAGTGAACTTTTGGGTGAGCAGCCACCTGAAAGCCCCAAAATAGTACCTTTTAGCTGCATATATATCTATTCTAGCCTGTTCTACTGTTCGATTTATGTTTTTTGTGATATAAATGTTGTTGTTTCTCAAAACTAAAAAATGCAAGAATGTCAATCTTTTTGTTAATCGTTAATAGATCCTATCTCGTAAACATCCACACAAAAAAATCCATCTTGCATCTATTGTATGGAAAGGGTTCAGCTATTATCATTTTTATATATAGAAAAAGTGTCATTTCATCACAAAAACTAGCCTGAAAAGGGTAAAAAAATAATGAAAAATCAATGAATATTAAATATGTATGTAAAGAGCACAAGTGGGGTAAATGGTTTATAAAAAAAAAAGTAAAAAAAAACATTATTGTATAGTGTTTTCATGGCAGTTAATTGGGAGTGGCTTCTTGTGGCCGCGAGGGTGTCAAGTGTAACAATTTATTTGCATCTGAGCATGCGCAAAAACTAAACATGCCTCAAATTTTTTTGTGTGTAAATCATTCATATGCCCTAGACTCTAGTTATTCCACTTAAAAAAATCAACTCTGCATCTATTATATTAAAAAAAAATCATTTTCTTCGTTTTTAGGGGGAGAAAAATACTGACTTTGACACAATAACAATCATTTTAAGCATTAAAAGCAAATGAAAATCAACTAATATTAAATATGTATGTACAGAGCACAAGTGGGGTAAATGGTTTATAAAAAAAAAGTAAAAAAAAAACATTATTGTATAAGGTTTTTATGGAAGTTAATTGGGAGTGGCTTCTTGTGGCCACGAGGGTGTCAAGTGTAACAATTTATTTGCATCTGAGCATGCGCAAAAACTAAACTTGCCTCAAATTTTTTTTGTGTGTAAATCATTCATATGCCCTAGACTCTAGTTATTCCACTTAAAAAAATCAACTCTGCATCTATTATATAAAAAAAAAAAATCATTTTCTTCGTTTTTAGGGGGGAAAAAATACTGACTTTGACACAAAAACAATCATTTTAAGCATTAAAAGTAAATGAAAATCAACTAATATTAAATATGTATGTACAGAGCACAAGTGGGGTAAATGGTTTATAAAAGAAAAAGTAAAAAAAAAACATTATTGTATAAGGTTTTTATGGAAGTTAATTGGGAGTGGCTTCTTGTGGCCACGAGGGTGTCAAGTTTAACCAAAAAATAAGGGTGGCACAAGGGTTAACATGTGTAGGAGGACAGAGAGAGACAGAGGAAAGGAAGGGGAGAAAAGAGGAGGTGAGAGAAGCCAAAAAAGATGGAGGAAAAGATGAAAAACCAAGAGAGCGTGACTTGGCCAAAGCAGATTAGAACAGGTGTGGAGGCCTCCTCTGAGGGCTGCGCTGTCGCACAGGAACAACTCTCTAAAAACACAGTCAAATCAAATCAAATCAGTTTTATTTGTATAGCCCAAAATCACAAATACATTCGTCTCAGTGGGCTTTACATTTCATACAATATGATATATGATACAATATGACACCCTGCCCTTAGACCCTTAGCTCGGCTGAGAAAAAACTCCCAGTAAAAACCCTTTACCGGGAATAAAAAATTGAAGAAATCTCAGGGAGAGTCGACAGAGTAAGGGATCCCTCTCCCAGGACGGACATGCTGCAATAGATGTCATAAGTAGAGAAAATCACAAAGGAATTTGATCATTGACCAGGGGCCTCATTTATAAAGCTTGCGGTGCACGAAAACCTTGCGTAGACGGGAAGAAATTTGCGGGAAAATGTGCGGTGGCAAACGTTGGTATTATATAAAGACATTATTTGCGGAGAAGTGTGCGTATTCCTACGCCAACCTTCGACCATGCGTAGAGCTACCGCAAGGTTTTCCTGACTCGGGGAATCAGCGACACTCAATGGCAACACCACGAAATAAAGCTCAGTCATCAGAAAAACACAGACAAATGATGTTTGGCACCCAATATATTTAGTCAATAAAATGTATAAGCTTACCTATAGTTGCGAATATATGGCTACTGTAGTCTATGGCATGCAGTTGTGATGTAGGTTGAATTACTTATCAAGTAGCCTAGGTCTACATGTTTTGGTTATTTTATACGTTGAATATTATAGCGCTACTTTATAATAATATCCTATACGTCGGGAGGTGTTTCCGTGAGTGGCCAGCGGGAGAGCAAATTTTAAGAGGTGTGTAAAAAGTAGTTTTGTACAAAGTTAAGCCAACAGATATTAATTAAAACTGTATATTTCGTTAGATAAAATCATGTTATGAATTTAGCAAATCATTACACGCATCTCTTTCCCATAACAATTCACCTGGAAGATTAAACTATAATCTGACGTTGTTGGAAATGTGTGGATCTCACGGGAGATAAACAATTCTCTCGAATAGACTATAGGCATTATTTCACTTGTCACAACATATTTTATATAAGCTACATATACTACAGGTACGCTAATACGTGATATTGCATACAGCACAAAGTTGGGCGAAACTGCTTTACAAAGACTATAACGACTGTGCCAATCATGATATGTGATAAGCGCGCGCGCGCGTGTGTGTGTGTGTGACAGTTACTGCAGCACATGGACGTCACAGGCTTTCTTCCTTCCCAGTCGCTTTCTTTGCAGCCGGTTACTTCCCTTCTTTCCTCATGTCAGTCAAAATTCCGTGCTTATTAAGAGCGTCATCATATTCAGGAGCTATTTAGCATTCGCCATGTATGGTAGATTGTGGGATGAAATTGGGAGGTGAAGTGGGAGGACACGGGGTGGAGATCGTCTGCGCACAATTCACCGCAGGTGGGTATTTATAAAGGTAAGATTGCGTGCAACTGTGCGCCGCACAGTTTTATAAATCTGAATTTTTTTTTGCGCAGCACATTTCTGGCTTTGTGCGGACGCAATGTTTTAGGATGGTTTCTACGCACACCGTTATAAATGAGGCCCCAGGTGATTACATGGTAATACTAAGTAAAGTGCGAATAGTGTGGATGCAGGAAGACTTCAGATGCTGCCAGAGGATCCACACCGTCTCGTCTCCACCAGGGAAAACTGGTGGAGACGAGACCGTAGGTGCCCACCGTACAGTCAACAGTACGGTGGGAATACAACTCCGTCCTCACTCACTTGTAATCTGTTTGCAGGGACCACGCTAAGCCTCATTTGTAAGAGATTTAGTTTACGGCATGGCTGTGTTTTCCTTTCACCCACTCCAGTTTGGTTGAGCTAATGAGCTTGGCATCTCAAATAAGCACAGGACAAAAAGCTTATCAGGGGATCACTCCTAAAAGCACAATAGCATTTCATGTAGAGAGAATGACATTTGGGAACATGCAATTAGAATAAAAGTATCCTGAAATATATATTTTTTTCTTTTTCTCTATTTGCACTTCACTGGAAACTAACACTTGTAGAAAGATGTTAAAGTATGACAGTATAAAGTAGGAAACCCTGTCTGCAAAGAAAAAAACTGTGCACATACTGTACATCTGCCGTAAGTACACAGGTCAAACTGGGGTGGCTGTTACAATGGCTGTTGGGGTGATAATTGTGTCAGACATTATAAATTCTGTTTAAAGATTTTTTTTTCCCTCTGGGATGTCTTAAATTGCCATTGAACTTTGATTTTGGCTGAAGAATTTGCACCTGTTAACCTACATTCCGGAGAATAAAACCGCAAACTTTTTTTTATTTTACAATGGCAGACTGGTGGTTATTGTGGGTATAAAAATGCATGTGTAGGTTTACAAATGATCCCCACCAAGTCATATAATTATTTGGGATACAGGATGATACACATATTTAATAGTAATGAAGTAATATATACAGTAACATAGTTGTTTTAAGTGTCAAAACACTGTATATAGTAATGTACAATGGCTCCAAAGAAGGTACAGAGGAATATAGGACAGATTAGATTTTCTGGCCTGTCATGATTTTGACAATGTAATAACTAACAGTTCTCTCGTACATTTTCCTACACCATTTTGAACTCCTGAAGCAATGTAACTGTAACCCTGCGTTCCGAATCGCATACGTTCTACTATATAGTATGTAGAAAAAAGATATAGGATGTCCCGATTCTTGTGGCCAGATTTAGGATGGTTAGAAGTACCCGGATGTCCTACTTCATCTGGCCAAGATAGTTAGTGTTGAAAACAGCATCCTATTTGGGCGATTCTGACCCACAACGTGAAGTGACGTCTCATCGACGAAGCCTCCATATGAAAACAAACGGGGATGCGACGGATATAAAAGCAAGAGGCAAGTTCAAGGCGCAATGTTATGATGAAATAAAAGAGTGAAAGTACGTATGTCCCAATAGTATGCCTACTGCATCCTAACTAGATTCTTTTTATCGTCGGATGTAGTATGTAGAATAGAAAAAAGAAAGAGTATGCGATTCGGAACGCAGGGAAACTGTACTGGGGGAAAAAGGCAAAATGGCTACTGCAGTAACAACAAGCAGAGCCAGGAATCCTGGGCGAGCCGAGGAAACAAGGATATGCTTGTACTGCTGGGTAAAAGCATCCCTCTAAAGGTGATTGGATATGCATCATATTCTCATCACTAATCCCTTGTCTGAGGTTGTAGCCTGAGCACTGAGCTCTAGCATGGTTAAATCATCCCTCTAGTAGCAAGTGAGCTGGATATGCATCATTCTCTCATGAGTGATGGCGTGTCATGTTTAGGGTGATGTAGCTCATCCTCTCCAGCCAACCTGTTCCTTGAGTTAAAGTTAAGCACAGCCTTGAGCCACCTCATCCACAACCGCTCTGTCGTCACAGAATTTCCTTAGCATATCTCAGCTAGGACATTTTTTAAACTCCATTAAACATTAAAGCTATATTGTATACATTTTTCATATACATTAATGTTACATTCAAGCCATCGCGGAAGGAGTCTCTGTATTTCTTAGTATGGCAATGTGATAAACTGGTGTTACCCCCGCCTTCCCCACACTGGTGCTGGAGCTCAGAAAAATCCCAAGAAGCGCAAACTAAATGAAAAAAAAAACCTGGACATACAGCAGAAGGAATAAAATCCATACTTGATCACTGAAGACTTACCTCATGTAGATGCACCGACATCGACAGTGTTGTTGTAATTACTCAGAATTCCTTATGGGGGCGACATGAGGTACGCACGATTGCTCTAAGGTGCTGAGGGGTTCACATTTCAGTGATCAGGCCGAGGTTAGTGCTTAAAGGATCAACCGATTGACAGAAAATGAATCAGCAATATGGAAAGATGCTCCCATTTCAAACACACATAGAGTGGTTCCAGCATCTTCCCTGTTCTATAGCATTTTAAACTGAATATTTTTGGTTTTGAGCAATTTGAGAATCTGGGATACCTGGGAGACTGCAATAATCACTTTTCACAATTTTATAAACTTCTAAAGAACAAAACAATTGATAACTAATGAGTTAAAGTGCAGCCAGCTATATCAAAGCACACAGAGAAAATGACATTTACTTTGATGCTGCTCCATCACACCAAGCATAGTGTAATGTGAGTTTTACATGTTTAATCCTCACTGCCCACAGGAATCAAGCTGAATACCTCTGTAACGCCCATTGATTACACGAGACTCCGGATCCTTTTACTGATGCTTTAATGTCGCAGTCTTGTAGACATCATCACACCGTAGAACTGGTGGTAGACATGAAATTAGCTTAATACTAATACAATTATCTAAGAGCACATAAGTTCTTCACAGCAAATTAAAATGAAACAAATACACAATACTGACCACTTTGCCTGCTTGTACCAATGGGGTTAAACGAAAATCTTGCTTGGAGGAAATCTTGGCAATAAACCTTAACAAATAAAACGTGGCTTGTCTGCCGCTGCATCGCTAGTTTCTGCACAACTTCCGGATAAAAACAACGAATAAGACAAAGAAATAAAGCAACAGGTACATTTACAAAAAATAGTACGAGAGTCCACCTTGAGGTAAAAGACTGAATTACATATAAAACTTTACAGAGCAGGAAAACACTGCCTGCAGTTACACTCCCACCATCAGACAACGTATGATTTCTAACAGAGTAAACTTAGTGAACAGCTTCTTACCCAAAGAAAAACATTGTATAATCTGACTATGTGGTTACATCACTTTCACAAATGGATTGACCTTTTATTCAGCTTCAAGCAAAAGGACCGTTTTATGTATGGACCTTTCCAAAATAAAATGGTCTAGTTGTGTATGTGCCTCTACTGTCTCGTGTTGTGTCACTAAGCAGTAGTTTGAGCTTTCTGACTTCCCATCAGCTCCTGGAAGACTTCGGTAACCTTTGCCATCTTCCTTTTGCAGCAGCTACACCTGCCTCTCTGCTTTCCTGGTTTCTTCTTCCGCCTTTATATTCATCTGCATGTTCTGCTCCTGAAGACAGACTGCCAGATGAATACATCCGGGGCTTCTTTTGACTCGGTTTCCAGCTTGTGTCCTCTTCCACAACCTTCTCATCAGAGCTCAGGATTGTCTTACATCCCTTTTGGTCAGCGCCAGATTCAGCGTATTCCTTTGACTGAGGGTCACTTCCTGATCCTTTCTCTTTCTTCTTGTCTTTCTTCATCGTCTTTGCTTTAACTTTCACTCTATTTTTTCTCTTCTTCTTCGCTTTAGTTGCGTGAACCTGTGCCGCTTTGAGTTCTGGGTCTTCATCATCAAGCTCTCCCACCTTAATATTTTCTTCTTTAGGGAGTTCTCTTTGGCACAGGAAACTCTGTCCTGTAAACCTGTTGGACTCTACAAGCTCCTTCGCGGTGAGCCTGCGAGAGGCAGAGTCAGCTAGATTATCCTTTGAGACAACACAGTGCCGTTTACTTTGCTCAATGGGAGACATGATATCTGGCATGACTTGCTTTGTGATGATACTTTGACTCAAGCCTGTTTCATCATGACCATCAACGGCAGCATTGCTGTAGCCAACGATGCTCCAACCTAACGCAGACTTGAGCGCAAATGGCTGGTCCTCACTGCCACTGATGACGTCTCTGGGAAGTAAGGCTTGGGGGCAGTTATAGCCTATCAGCAACCCTACTTCGCAGCCAAGCTCTGGAAACATTTCATGCTCTAAATGTTCTAAGTGAGGCCAGAACTTTGCAGTTTTACTTGTGGGTATATTTGATCTATTTGCTGGTATAAAGTCTGTGGTATAAGTTGTTGGCAGTTTGATTACACTTTCAGAGTTAATGCCTCTTACTTGTAGTCCGTTCATCCTTTGGCTGGACACGACCTTTGTTGACGATGTTATAGTTGACACTGTCAGTTTCACTGACTCCTTCTTGACATCCAATGCCTCAGCTGTATCTTTTAATATGAAGGTGGTGTCGCTCTGAGAGTCAAGCAAAGCATAAACCAGAACTTCTTTGTCTGGTTCAGCTGATGTGGAGACATAGACTGGAACAACAGTAGACGTATGGGTGTTATTTTCTTCTTGAACAACTCTGTTGGAGGTAGCTTGCTTTGACTCTAGTGCATGTGTTGGTGTAAACTCTTTGTCTTTAGCGTCTTTGGTTTCATTAGACTTTTCATCTTCGGTTTGTTCAGTTTCTCTTCTTTGTTCTTGGTTGTACTTCCATCGATCTTGATGTAAGCATGTTGGGTGGTTTCGTCCACATGAGTCACATATGCTCCTAGATGTACAGGCTTTGGAGTTGTGGCCAGTCTTGAGGCAGCCAAAACACAACCGTTCCAGTTGTACAAATGTAACCCTTTCGTCAACTGACCTTTCCATCATTTTGAAACATTTATGGAGAGTATGACCTTGCCTCTTACAGAAAATGCACATGCTACTCGTCTGTTCACTTGAGCTAGTGGTGAAAACCCTAGCACTTGGTTTCTGATTTTGCTTAGCTTCTTGTTCTGTTAGCTTTATTGCTGAAAAGGATGTGACTGGGTTGCATGCAATTCGAGCCTCAAGGTTGAGAAGCTGCATGAAGCAACTGAAATCAGGGAACAGTTTGTGTTCATCTTGGTACATAGTGACTTTTCTGTTCCAACGTGCGCTTAACCAATCAGGTAATTTGGCAGCCATTTTTGGTTTTCCACACAGTCGTTAAGAGCTTGTAAACCTTGAACATAAGGCATGGCTGATTCAACACTGCTTAGAAAATCTACAAACTCACGAAGATCTTCGCTGTCCTTTTGACCAATTTTATGCCATGCATGTATCTTGTCACGGTATGCCTTACCAATAACAAACGGATTGCCGTATCTATCCTCAAGTTTGTCCCAGGCGGCTTTGTAAGCCGTTTCTGTTGCTACTAGGAAATGTCCTTCAATAGCTCTTTTGGCTGGGCCACCAACATACTTACGCAAAAAGAAAAGTTTTTCCTGAGTTGGCAGGTTCTTACGATCGATCAGAGTACAGAATGAAAGCTTCCAATCATTATACTTGAGCGGATCTCCTATGAAGACAGCCGGTTCTGGGATTGGGATACGATTGGCTGTAATCGCTTCAGCGAGTGTTCTCACAAGATCATTGGAGGCTTCATGAGAGGTGGTGAATGTGGGTGAGTGAGTAGTGGGAGCCTTGGTAAGTGGAACTTGTTGCACGGTAGGAGGTTGAGTGAGAATGGCTTGGGGAACCATTGGAGACTGAAGGAAACTGGCTGGTTGAGGTGTGAACGTTGAGGGATGTGGGGGAGAGGTCTTAGTGACGGCAGCTAGGTGTGGATGATAAGGTGGATTTGATTGAGCAGGGCTAGCTTGGGGAGGAGGATAGAGAGGGTTGCTTACAGGGTTGAGTGCAGATGATTGGTGGAGGGAAACTGGAACCTTTAGTGGGGATGGATAGATGTCTTGACCCTGTTCAGTAAAAATGGCTGACTGGTGCTCTACTTCGTCATACTGATCTTCTGAGAAAATATTCAGCCTGGCTTGTGCTGCATTGTGCTTTTTTATTTCCTCCAACCGTTCCACTTCTCGCTTTTTCCTTTCCAGTTCTGTTCTTCTAGCAGCGCTTTCTGAAATAAACTGAGTTTGTTTTCTAGCACTCTCTGCTTCAATTTCTTTTTCTTCAGCTTCTCTTTGAGCTGTTAACATTTGTTCCTGCACCTCAAGTTTCCGAATCTCTTCTTCTCGCTGATGTTGTTCTTTCATTATTTTGAGAACTTCTTGTGTAGCTGCAACTTCAGCCGCTGCTTCTTGTTTTTTATACCTTGACTGACTGGATGAGGTGGTTGACTTACAGCTGGGTTTAAGCGAGCTTGCACTGGATACTGTGCTGTCAAACACTGACTCAGCTTCAGGCCAGGGTACAACTTCTGAATCTTCATTACCACTGAGGTATTGTTGAGCTCTTTTATTTGCAGTCACAGTGAGTGCATTACATGTGTCATTAATTCTCCGGATTTCAGGTTCAGGAGTTGCAATATCCCTTATTTTGAGGTAAGTTTGGTCAATCTGATCTTGGATAGAGTTGATTGTGCTTACAACATCCTCAATCAGATCCACATCATCATTTTTCTTAATGGAATGTCTTAAGCCATTAATTTGAAATTTCCACCTACCATACAGCTTCAAAATATTTGCTTTTAGATCACACAACCTTTCATCCAGCTGAGCCTTCCCTTTTTCAGTTAGCGTTCGTGAACTTTCGCTTCTTCTCATGTCTGGAGGCTGTTGTGTAGAATGTGCACCAACCTGGGACTGTGAGTCTTGTACTGTCGCTTCCGCATGCTCACCAGCGTCAGCTTGAGATGGGGTATTTTCACCATCGCCATCTTTTTGTTGGTTTTCATGATTGGCTTCTTTAGTTGCCTGTGTGGCACTAACACTTGTTTGTGACATGTTAAATGTTTATGAAATGTGTTGAGATTTAAATGAAATGTAGGTTATTTCTCAAATGTGCCGATATGAAATAAAATGCACATTAAGGCATCACATTGCTGTAAAGGCCCATTTAGAATTGCAATGTATGGCAAATAATAAAGCTGTGAAATCTTAGGCACAGTCTTAATATGAAAAACTCACTTGTATGAAATTACACACAATGATTGGATGTTAAACTTAAAACATCTTATACTTAACTCACTTCAAAACCCTGTATTTTCTAAGTCACTTTGATTCTTACAATCAACCGCAAATAAAAATGTCCACTGTTACTTTAAGGCAGCAAAAAATTAAATGTCCACAATGCAACTTAAATGCCAGGTTACTTCTGCTACTTTCAAGATGCGATCTTCAGCAAGCTTGCTTCTTAACGTCTGCTCCTTGTGCATTCAAGCGCGACAGTTCTTTTCGCGGTCACTCCTTTTACAGTGTGCGGTGACGTCGTCTTCTGACCGGGGCGCAGCTCCGTGTTACGTCCATCTTGGAGCCTTCGCCGATGCAGTCTAGTGTTCTACTGTAACGCCCATTGATTACACGAGACTCCGGATCCTTTTACTGATGCTTTAATGTCGCAGTCTTGTAGACATCATCACACCGTAGAACTGGTGGTAGACATGAAATTAGCTTAATACTAATACAATTATCTAAGAGCACATAAGTTCTTCACAGCAAATTAAAATGAAACAAATACACAATACTGACCACTTTGCCTGCTTGTACCAATGGGGTTAAACGAAAATCTTGCTTGGAGGAAATCTTGGCAATAAACCTTAACAAATAAAACGTGGCTTGTCTGCCGCTGCATCGCTAGTTTCTGCACAACTTCCGGATAAAAACAACGAATAAGACAAAGAAATAAAGCAACAGGTACATTTACAAAAAATAGTACGAGAGTCCACCTTGAGGTAAAAGACTGAATTACATATAAAACTTTACAGAGCAGGAAAACACTGCCTGCAGTTACAACCTCAGCAGACCTTTGTAAATACCATCAAAGAGGGCCACGGGCCTATAACATTGACATGATCACACAATGTGAATAACTGGCTGGAGGTAAAGAGCAAGATTGGATTCAAGCAAAGGGCACCTGATGGTGTGTGTGTGTGTGTGTGTGTGTCTGTAGACCCCAAACAATACTGTGAATGACTACAGTTGTTGACTTTGCTCGCGTTAGGTCTATTGGGGAACAAACTAGTGAATGTAGTCATTCCACACACACCATGTCTTTGGACACATACACCCACACACCCACTGTGTAGCAAATAACTCTTCACAGTGGTGTAATTAGGCCTGGTCACTGCAGAGTCATAATGGATAACCCTATCTAAAAATGGCCAGGGGCAGCACACACATAATTAAGCATGTGTGTGTGTGTGTGTGTGTGTGTGTGTGTGTGTGTGAAGAATAACGTGACTCACATTGGCATATGTTTATATATAAAGCCCTGACCGGGAAGCTACCACATTAGTTGATTGCAATGCTTCAAATTTCAGATGTGCTTTAATCAGACTCGCTCCACTGACATGCTCATGTCATATGTTCCACAAGTCCGGTCTGAGCTAGGAAATACATATTTTGACTTCAGTGTCCCTGACTCCTGGAACAATTTACACGAACAAATGAAAACTAAAAATGCTATTCCTTAAAGACATTGCGGTGTGAATGCTGACGCTGAAGAAGCGGACACTTAAGAAGCTGACGCTTAACTGCTAAATGTTAAAAAAGTATGAAGTATGAAAATGTATGAATGGGATTGAAACGATGCATGACATATGGAAAATATTGATTTATAATAAACGTACAAACACTGTTTAGCTGAATGAATATGAAGACTTGGTCACAGTGGCCTTGACCTTGAACATGTTATCAGTAGATAATTGAGTAACAGTTGACATTAGTGCAAAGTTTAAAGAAAATCCCCCAAAGTGTTCATGTTATATTGCCTTCAAAATAGTCCATATTTGACCTTTGATCAGGTCATAGTGGACATTTGTGCGAAGTTTGAAGCAAATTCATCACATAAGTTAGACGTTTTAAGGACCAGGATAAAGTTCCAGCGGGATATAAAGGACTGTAACATCCTTTGTCTGTCTGAAAAATTTCAGACCCCCCATGTACCGGACACAGCAAATACTCCAGCCGGGCACTTCTCTGTCTTAAACAAGGACCGGACGGAAGAGTCTGGTAAATCCAAAGGTGGAGGAGTCTGTTTCATGATAAACAACAACCAGTATAGAACAAAATAGACCAAAATCCAACCAAGCTCCTGCACTCTCGATGGTGTTTTGTCCTCCCAACGGAGCCTAGGCCCTATTCCTCAACATTACCCTAACCCTAACCACAGGCTGCCTTGAAGGACAAAACACCAAACACCCTCCTGCACACCTGCTTTGGAACATCTGACGATTATGTGTCGCCCCTTTTTCCTCCCCCGCAAGTTCACCTCAGTCATCTGCACGGCTGTATAAATCCCACCACAAGCAGATACTGACAAAGCTTTATCGGTGCTGCATGAGGTGACAATTGGATGACAAACAATATCCGGACGCTGCCAAGGTAGCAGGGGTCTTTAAAAAGGCAGATCTTCAAAAAGTTCTGCCTAACTGTTTCCAACTTATTAAGTGTCCCACCAAGAAGGACAAGACACTGGATCACTGCTACACTCCCTTTAAAAAGGGATACAAATCCATTCTATGCCATGCTTCGGGAAATCAGATCATAAAGCCGTTGTGCTCCCGGAATACAAACACAAGATAACGCGAGAGCCGCTAGTGACGGTAGTATGAATGACTAACATTTTAGGGAAATAAATAATAGAATAATGGGTGTCTTTGAGAGAGAGAGAACTTTTCATGATTACGTGTTCCGACTCCAACACACACACACACACACACACACACACACACACACACACACACACACACACACACACACACACACACACCAGAGTCGGCTTCAGATGTTCAGAGCAAATCTATTAGGAGGTCATTACCGTAATAGCGGGGGTAACACACTCAAAACCGAATGGGGGTCTAGGGGTCCCCCTGCCAGAAAAATGTAAGCTTCTTTACAATAATGAAATAACACAAAAAAATAGCCTAAGTTTTACACATCATTGTAAACGTTAACCTTTTAAGCTGTACCAACTTTCAAGATGAGAAAATGCCCCGTGCTGCTACCATAGTCTTTTGGCCGCTATGTGACAGCTGCCAGAAACTTTAAGGTGGACTGTTTTCTTTCGTGTTACTCAGGGCAGCTTTGAAAGCTGGACTGGAGTCCATTCAACAGTCCATGCACTTTTTAAATGTGTTCTAACATATCCATGGGTCCACGGTGTGCCTAGAGACTGCCAAAATATTTTAAAAAATAACAATCTCTCCTGTTCTCACTCTCCCCCTTTCTGAAACCCCCACCCCTCCCCCCAATACACTCCAGTCAGAATTTTCCCCTTTTCTGACCTCACAAACTGGAAAGCCAGAAGCTTCCACTGTGCAGCCCACACCCCTATTTCTTATTGGTCCACGGCCAGGGGCGTCAGCTCACCCAATACCATACAGGGGCACAATAGGGCACCAAGAAAAAATGCGCTAAAAAAAATTTGGGCAATTATTTATTTAAAAAAAGCATGGGCACAGATAATTAATGCAAGCACGCGAGCAAATATTTAAGGGCTGTGGGAACTCCACAGTGAGTTCATGAACACACCTGAGTTGGTTTGGTGTTGATAGCTATAAAAACCAGTGAGCTATTGAAAAAAAGAGCCTTAAATATGGATTAAATATATGATCTGACTTCTTTTGCCTTTCAAAAAAAAATTAAAAGTTTTTTCTTGAAAATTAAGGGCTGTGGGAATTCCACAGTGAGTTCATGAACACACCAGAGTTGGTTTGGTGTTGATAGCTATAAAAACCAGTGAGCTATTGAAAAAAGAGCCTTAAATATGGATTAAATATATGATCTGACTCATTTTGCCTTTAAATTAAAATTAAAAGTTTTTTCTTTAACCCTTCCAACCCGGAGCCCGCAGTACTGCGTTCTACTGCGTTCTGTCGGTGATTTCGTTATGTTTTAATAAATTATTTAACATTATTAAATCGCAGCAATGTGGTTTAAATATCTCCGGAAAGCTGGGATTCTGCCCTTTCCGGGATATATTCTCGCGATAGAATACGTGACTCACAGCCAGAGATATGTTGCTGAGAGGCGCGAAAATGTATCAATCCTTTCCCTTGCGCTACTGGCTGAGCCGCTTGTCAATCAACACCCTTTCCCTTGCGTGATTGGTAGAGCTGCTTGCTGTCAGATTTTGTGAAAAACCATCCAATCAACTTAGTGTAATCACTACGGACCTCCCCATTACTTGTCAAACAACATTCACTGAACAAAGGACAACTATTCATGCTCCTATTTCGACTTCACCATGGCGCGGATGTTCAACAGCTTTATTTATTTATTTGTTTATTGAACAGGGACAATGTACAGCACATAAGCAGTACCAGATTTAGCTATAAGCTAATTTTCATCTGTAGTCCCTGGGCAGGAAACTATTACATAGAGTATTACATCTCTGTCAAGATGGGAAACCTCACACTGAAGTATAAAAACAATAACACACAATTTCACAACAGTAAAACACAACAACGCAATACGAACACTAAAATCACAACATTTAGGACACCACAACAACAACAACATCACAACAGTAAGACACCAAGAAAACAGGACATCACAACATTAAGAAAACAATCTATGCATGATGGGTACATGCTTGGGTTGATTTCAGCCATGACTTCATCTTACATTTAAAACCAGCAAAGGTGTTCCACTCTCTTATCTCGCTTGGTACTAAGTTCCAAGACTTGGTGGCTCTAACTGAAAAAACGGATGTGCCAAACTCAGTGGATCTGTGCTGTACTACACAGTCCCCTCTGTTAGACGTTCTAGTTCTCCTTCCATTGTCTGAGCGTAGTGACACAAACTCATTTAATGGAGGAGGGGCCAAATCATTCATTATTTTATAAACTAAACATACATCCGCAAGAAACACAAAACTATCAAAAGTCATGAGATTATGTCTTTGAATTATGTTACAGTGGTGATATCGTAATGGCTTTTTGTCCAGTACTTTGAGTGTTTGTTTGTAAAGTATTTGCAGTGGAGCAAGTGTTGTTTTTCCAGTTTGTGACCAGCTTGTAATACAGTATGAGATGTGTGAAAAGATCATGGAGTGCATGTAAAGTTTTGCTGCATCTAGAGGGAGCTGGTTCCTGATGTACCTAAAATTCCTTAAATTGAATTTGACTCTATTACACACCTGCTTCACATGTTTCTTAAATGAGAGCTGTGAGTCCACAGTTATTCCTAAATATTTAAAATGTGAAACAGTCTGGATCCTTTCTCCATTAACAATGATATCAGGCTGATTTCCATTTTTCCTATTATAAAAATACATGCATGCTGTTTTACTGATGTTGAGTGTCAGGCAGGACTTTGAGAGCCAATCAGAAATTTTGGCCATTGCTTCTGTTAATTTGGCGGCCACCTCACATCTGTTATTTCCCTGTGCGAGGATGACCGTGTCATCTGCATATGAGGCCCGCAACGAGATTCAGAGGAGCAGTGACGAAGAAGACGCCAATTCCGACATTGAGGGCTTTGACGAAGAGGAATATGAAGATGACATGGATCCATTTGAAGACGGGTAAGAGCATTTATTTGACAAAACTTCTGTTTTTGTAATGGAAGCTAAGTGTGAACATGTAAACTAGCTTGAATGTTGCGTCCGTGACATGACCGATTTTTTTTTGGAACTGACGTGACAGAGCTGTATACTCTTGTCGCCAGCCTTCTGTTGTTTGAAAACAAGTAATAGCTTTCAAAAGGTAGAGAATAGAAATATATTTCAATAGTCTTACTTTATTCTCCGCTAGTGTCTGTGCATTATTGATTTAGTGGGTGCAACAATGTAGGCTAGGTTCAAAACAGTACAATCTTCCCCGTGTCTCAATTTTGTTTGATAGCTGTCTCGCATAAATGGACACCCGTGTGTGTGTGTGTGTGTTGTGTGTGTGTGTGTGTGTGTGTGTGTGTGTGTGTGTGTGTGTGTGTGTGTGTGTGTGTCAATATGTTTGCGTATGAGTACGAAAATGGTGAATGAACCGGCATAGGCATTAATCGGTGGCAGTGCAGCGCTGTCTGTTGTGGGAGATGGAAAGTCGTCATTTAGTCTGGCTGAGGGGAGGAGACAGAAGTTACGAGAGAGAGAGAGAAACAAACAAACTGTAGTAGGCTATACAGCTGTTTATAAACGGGTATAATAATTTATTTTAGAAATTGCAAATGAAGCTCTGTGTGTAAATGTAAGCTAGCTTGAATTTTGCATTCTTGACATTACAGGGACTGATTTCTCTATTGATAGCACTACTTTTGTTGAAAATAATAGTAATAGGTGTGTATTCTGTGTAAAAGTATTTCTCTTTACAATTTACAAATAGTACAGAATGGAAATGTTTTTGCATCGACTTTTATTACACTGTTGTTTGCAAATACAAGTTGTGAAGTTTGAATATTTTTGTTATGAGATAATGAGACTGATTTCTGTGAATCTGTGGCAGCACCAGGTCCAGGAGAAGAGGAGAACCACCCGCAAAGAGGTCCCGTGTCCCAACTCCACCAGCACCCCTACGCAGCAGCGGGCTTGGAAGACTGAGGAAGACCAGGACACCGCTCCTCCTGTCTCCAGGTTTCAACCTGCACACACCCCTGGCCCACAGCTAGGCACGCACTTCTACACACCAATTGAGCTCTTCAAATTGTTTTTCACTGCACACACTGTACACACACTCTGTAGCAACACAAACAAGCAGGCTGCCAAAAAAATTGCCATGGGTAAAAAGTTTAAATGGACTGATTTGACAGTTGAGGAGTTTTACAAGTACATTGGACTCCTCTTTTACATGGCCCTGGTTAGACTACACCACATTGCTGATTACTGGAGGCAGAACCACAGTTTAACCTGTCCATTTGCCGCAACAGTCATGAGTAGGGACAGATTTGGTGTCATCTCCTGGAACTTACACATAAGTGATCCAGTTGATTTTAGTCATGTTTTTTTGCAGTTTCCCAACTTTTTTTTGGAAAATGACAGTGCATTATAGAAGCTAATGCTTTGTAAATGGGGATAATGCTTTCGCTCAGCAGGATAGTCTTTTTGTTTTCATGCCTGTTCACTTTTCTTGGCTCATTTGTTGTCGTCTGTTCTCTTCCAGTTTTCCCTGGTGGAGACGAGACGGTGTGGATCAAGTCCTTCCTCTGGCAGCATCTGAAGTTCTCCTGCATCCACACTATTCATATTTTATTTTAGTATTAGCATGTTAACATTAGTCAATTATTGTATTCCTTCATGATTTTTTTGTATTGTTGGTACAAGTGACATCTATTGCATGATGTCCATCTTGGGAGAAGGATTTATTCATCTGTCACTCCATGACATTTCTCAATATTTTTCCCATTAAAAGGGACTTTTTTTTCTCAGTGGAGAAGAAATGTGAAGCCTACTGAGGCAAATGTCTATTTGTGCTATTGGGCGTTAAGAAAATGTTGGCTTGGAAATTAAAGGTATTATTTCACACAAATTTCGATTTTTTTTAAAAATCGGACTTCAAATTTCAACATTTATGTCAAAATATTTTTTTTTTACATTGGACTAGGGCAAAATTGAACCTTCCTCTTGAGAGCGGAGAGTGTTCTGAACATTTTGATATGAATCACCTGGGTATTATGTTATCTACTTGCCCTCTAAAATGGTAATTTATAAAAGCATGTAAAATCGAGAACCAAAAAAACGTTTGGACAAAAAGATCATTTTAGTCATGTTTTTTGCTCTTCCACCTTTTTATGGAAAAATTCCAGTACATTTTAGAAGCTAATGTTTTGGAGAAGCAATTTCAAGAGCCAAAATAACTTAATCAGATGAATAAAGGTATTATTTCACACAAATTTCGAAATTTTTCAAAAATCGGCATGTAAAATCAAATTATCAAAAAATTTTTATGGCACAAAAAATCACACTAGCTAAGTGTTTTTTTGTCTATCCACCTTTTATGAAAATCTCCTGCCCTTAAAATGGTAATTTATAAAAGCATGTAAAATCGAGAAAATGCCCTTAGGGTTCAGAGGGTTAAAATAAAGGGCTGTGGGAATTCCACAGTGAGTTCATGAACACATCAGAGTTGGTTTGGTGTTGATAGCTATAAAAAACTGTGAGCTATTGAAAAAATAGCCTTAAATATGGATGCAATATACACACTGAATAATTTTCCCTTTTAAAAAAAAAAATCAAAGGTTTTTCTTTAAAACAAAGGGTGTGGTAACTACAAAATGAGTTCATAAACACAACAGAAGTGGTTTGGTGTTGATAGGATGAATTTCCAGTGAGTTATTAAGAATAGAAAAAAGACGTTGCACTTTTGCGACGGTCCCTAAGCAGTCCGCTGCCGTGTGGCACTAAAAACTATATTCGGCGCGGTTTCTTTGATCTTTCGCGAGACTCGCTGATTTTGGTGAGTTGATCAAGCCTGTGAAATGTCAGTCTTAGTCTTCTGTACATAATAATACCATTCTGGAGGAAATTGGTGTTGTTTTCGTGACGCTATTACAGTTACAACCCCGGAAAATAGACGAATGTCGAATATGAAACCAATCTCACCCCGGTACATTTCATTGCAGCGGCCGGCCAATGAGGGGGGCACCATGCATTCTATTGACGTAATTCAAATAGTAAATTTCTTCAGGGTGTCAAATTTTGTACAATCAATGTTTTAGTGTGTCTTTACTAGGAGGACTAGTACCGTGTTTCTTAAAGATAGCCTAAGATATGACGAACTCCTGGCTCTGTGTTACAGGCAACTGTCCGGCTGCAACATGCTCCGAGTGGCCGCAAGTGGATTCTAATTACTCTGTCCGTATGTCGGACTTAAATTCTAACGAAAGTGGTAGTCTATAGGCCTATTTTAAGAGAAAAAAAATGCAAGCATGCATTCTGTAGATTGCCAGATGAGTCAGACTTAAATAAAAAAAAAATAAAGGTATAAATTAATTAATTAATTAAAAAATCAGTGCCCCGGACAGGGGGCGGGGGCAGCTCAAAGATTGTATATTTACGAGGGGAGCTGCAGCTCTTTTAAAAAATAGGCCATTGTGAGATTAGCTGAACATCAGCATAGTACAATAAATTATCTGAAAGTTTTTTTCAGCAAACAATTAAAGAAAAACGTATTAGGGACCACTAAGACCATATAATATGGTGTATAATAGTACCGAAAAGTGTATAATATGGGAGCTTTAATAAATATTTTTTTTTCCCCAGGTGTTGGGTAGCACTCCTAAATAAAAGTGGGTTGGGTCAAGGGTAAATCTAGCCCCATTCTTTTTTTTTTTGTATTTCAATTCAATATGTCGATACATTTGGACAGTCCAAAAATATATGTGTATGGTCTCCCACCAAGCCACTGCCAGCCCCGCCAGCACATGTTGGAAAAGTTGCTTAACTTTGAGATGATAAGAGGAGTTCTGAAATATCTCATCTTAATCTTCCATTCAAACTCTCTCCACACTGGACTATTGGTTAATTTTTCGTTGGCTCATCCATGGTCCGACAAGTTCTCCTGCCGAGGGCGGAGACCTTCTGCTATCCCGGTGCCCAGGTATCCCACATCAACTCAGTGCTTCCACACATTATCCACAGTAATCCCGCTGCATCTATGGTCGTGACACATGTCGGCTCAAATGACCTTAAGTCAGAAAAGTCAGAAAGTCTTAAAACTGATTTTAAAGTCCTAATCGACTCCGTCCTGACCGCTGGGAAACAATGTATCGTTTCTGGTCCCATGCCTTCCCCTCGATTTGGTGACATCAAATTCAGCCGCGCACGCCAACTTCATGTTTGGCTTAAACAATATTGTCTCTCCATGGGCATTCCCTTTGTCGACAATTTTAACGTTTTCTGGAACAGACCGTCTTACTTTGCCAGCGATGGTTTGCACTTAAACAAAGAAGGGAAACATCTTCTGGCCAGCAACATGCTCTTAACAATAAACTCGGTTCCAAACGTCACTCCGCTTGGAAACTCTGTCCAGCATGATTGACTATCTCCACACCTGGTCAGTCAAGAGGTAGTTAGCTCACGTGACACAGCCTCCATGACCACTAGTCCCCATGCATCTAGCGCCCCCTCCAGGCCTGGAACATCCATTACCATAAAAACTCACCCAATCCCGGTATGTCAGTCTGTCAGATCTTCATTCCCTCCACATAGATCATACAGGGCACGCCACAGACCATTTGGGATTACAAGTAACTTAAAATCTGTACCTATTATGTGTAATAGGTCAATTGTGTTGGACCACCCCGCTGTTGATAACCCGGACATGAGCTTATCAAAGCTAAACTCACCAAACATCCTCAAATCAAGAAAGGGTTTGGGTTTTCTTCATTTAAATATCAGAAGTTTGCTTCAGCACAATAAACTAGACCATGTTAAGATCTTAGTGTCTCAGGCTGACCCAGATGTCTTGGTTCTGACTGAATCATGGCTGAAGAGCAGTACACATGACTCTATGGTGGCAATAAATGACTATAATTTATTCAGAATAGACAGGACCACACGGGGTGGGGGAGTGGCTGTCTACGTTAAATCACATTATTCTGTAACATTATTACATGCTGTCTCTGTTCGTAGCTGCTTTGAATTTATTGCACTGGAATTGTCTTTATCATCCAATGATTGTTTTGTTGTAATTGGTGTGTACAGGCCCCCGTCAGCGGTGACTAGCACCTTGACTAAGCTAGCACATTTAATCTCTCCATATGTAAATAGAGAAGTCATTGTGATGGGTGATTTTAACATTGACTGGCTTTCTGATGCCTCTGAACCCTTCAAAGAAATCTGTAGCAACTTAAATCTTACACAAATAATAACTGAGCCTACAAGACCCAACCTAAAAAACCCAGTTAAATCAACTTTGATTGATTTAATATTATCAAACCAAATCAATAAAATAGTTTCTGCTGGTGTCTTTGACCTTGGGATCAGTGATCACTGCCCGGTGGCCTGTATCAGAAGTATTCATCTTAAAAAATCTCAACCCAAAATCATCATTAAGCGTAATTTTAAAGGTTTTAACGAGCAAGCATTTTTAAATGAACTCTATCAAAGTGATATTCATCTCACAAGTGAAATATCTGATGTGGAATTGGCCTTAGAATTTTTCACCAATACTTTCTCCTCCATTTTGAACAAGCATGCACCCCTTAAAAAGCACAGAGTAAAAAATAGATCAAACCCCTGGTTCACAAATGAATTGTCTGATGTATTTGCAGAGAGAAATAAAGCATGGTCCCTAGCTAGACGCTCTGGTGAAAACTCTAAGTGGACTGCTTTCAGACAAATCAGAAATAGGTGCATATCCATGGTTAGGAAAGCTAAATCAGATTACTACCTCGAACTAATTTCCAACTGCTACTCCAACCCTGCACTATTTTGGAAGGCTGTGAATTATAACAAAAATAATTCTAGCACTATTCCCAGTCAGTTAAAAATAAATGATCAGACTTTAAATGATCAGAAAGAAATTGGTTTAGCTTTCAATAAACACTTTATAGCTGCTGGTAAACTCTTTCACAATGGAGTATCTACGCCTTCCACCACCAGAAATAAAAATAGCATACCACCTGTCTCTAAAACTCCTCTTTTCAGCCTTGTTCAAGTTCCAACAAGTATTGTTGTAGATGCGCTTCTTGCCATCAACCCCAGGAAATACATGGGAGAGGACAATTTAGACCCATTTTCAATAAATCTCTCTGCACTTATCATATCAAAACAAATAACCCATATTTTTAATCTTTCCATCTCCTCTGGTATTGTTCCTAAAGTCTGGAAAAAAGCTCACGTCATTCCATTACATAAAGGGGTTGACAAAAGTGATCTCAATAATTACAGGCCAATTTCCAAACTCCCATGCCTGGCAAAAATTCTAGAATCCGTCATTAATACTCAGTTGAAAACCTTTTTATCCAGTGCTTCCATTTTGAGTCCATTTCAATCTGATTTTAGGGCAGGCCACAGTACCGTATCTGCTGTCACTTTGGTCTTAGACAATATTGTTACAGCTATCGATAAAAAAATGCACTGTGCAGCACTTTTTGTTGATCTGTCAAAAGCTTTTGATACTTTAGATCACCATTTGCTTTTAGAGAGGCTGCATGAAATTGGTTTTGATTATTCTACATGTAGCTGGTTTAGGGACTATCTCTCTGACAGACAGCAGTCAGTAAAACTGGGAAGCTACCAAACTGAGTTTTTAACAGTTATAAATGGTGTTTCGCAGGGCTCAATTTTAGGTCCAGTCCTATTCACAATTTACATCAATAACATTGTTTCATCACTACAAAACTGCCATGCCCATTTGTATGCGGACGACACTGTACTGTATTGCATTTCTGATTCAGTGCAACAATCTGTTCAGAACCTACCGAGCTCTTTTAACACCCTGCAGAACTGTCTAGTGGATCTCAGGCTTGTCCTTAATACAGAAAAAACTAAATATATGTGTTTTTCCAGAGCAAGAATTACACATTTTAATGATCTTATTATTCTCACAAATAATGGATCTCATATTGAAAGAGTCACTGAATATAAATATCTTGGCATCTGGATAGATGAAAAACTCTCTTTTACATTTCACATAAAAAATCTTGTCTGTCGTCTGCGACAAAAGATTGGATATTTTTATAGGAATAAAGCCACCTTCCCGTTGTTTAGTAGGAAAAGGATTATTGAGGCAGTTTTTATGTCTGTCCTTGATTACGGTGATGTGGTTTATCGGCATGCATCTCGTTCATGCCTTAAACTCCTAGACTCTGTATTTCACTCTGCTTTGAGATTCATTACAGGAGATGCTTATGATACACACCATTGTGTTTTATATGAAAAGGTTGGGTGGTCCTCCCTTAAGGAGAGACGTGATGCACATTGGCATATTTTTATATATAAAGCTCTGACTGGAAAGCTACCACTCTATTTGACAGAAATGCTGCTTATTTCAGATGGGCTTTATCAAACCCGCTCAACTGACATCCTCATGTTATATGTCCCCTATGCCCGGTCTGAGCTTGGTAAAACCGCTTTTAGCCATAGTGCCCCTGACTCCTGGAACAGCCTACAACATACAATTAAAATAAATACACTCATAACTGTTAACCAATTTAAAATTATTATTTTGAATCAGCCCCTCTACACTTGTAACTGTTTTAATTAGGCTATTGTCTCTTTCATTCAATTGATCTGAATGTTTTAAATTGTTGTTGTCTGTGTGTGTGTGTGTGTGTGTGTGTGTGTGTGTGTGTGTGTGTGTGTGTGTGTGTGTGTGTGTGTGTGTGTGTGTGTGTAAACTTGTTATGTATTCTCATTGTATATTGTGTATCTGTACAAACTCGACGTCATTGTAAAAGAGGGTCACCCCTCAATTGATCTTTCGAGGTTAAATAAAGGAAAATGAATGAAATGAAATGAATTTACAGTGCTGCTCGAAATATTATGAACCCCTTGAGCATTTTGGAATTTTATTCAGTTTAACCATTGATCATTCATTTTTATCAATACCAGTATTTTTTATATGAAATAACAGATGTTTGTTTATCAATTCAAACATTTTCTTTTCTGGAAATCAATTGTTAAAACAGATAAAACAAATGATTTGCCCACTTGTGTATGTGCAAAAGTTTGTGAACCCTGAGCTGCATTGCTTAAATCGAGCATGTAAACAAAATCAGATGGGCCAAATTGTGTGATGAAATGGACCAATGTAATCAGAGATTAGGTAAGAAATTGGCAGCACATAAAACATAGATGAAACCAGGTCACTTTAGGCCCACCAAAGTGAACCCATACAGGTCAGACACCTAAAAGGGAAAGAACATCTCAGAGGAATAGAGTTTTGATGTTGCATATTTGTCTGGGGACAGCTATAAATTAATTTAAAAAAAGTCTGAGCTCCATCGGTCCACCGTGAGGCAAATCATCTACAAATGGAGAGCTTTGAGAGTGACTGAACATCTGTCTAGAAGTGGACTTCCTTCAAAAATATCCACAAGCGCCAAAAGAAAAGTGATTTTTCTGGTAAAGGCTACCCAAACATTACATCTGGAGATTTGCAGACCATTTGCCACCACCGTTCTTCACTTGGGAGAAGGTTCTTCTGGTGGCAGGCAGAGTTGCGTTTAAGCCCAAACATGGTGGTTTTGGTTATGACCAAACAGTTACATTTTGGACTAATCTGTCCACAGAATAGACTTCCAGAAGACTTCAGGTATCTCTATGTGCTCTCTGGCAAAGTTGTGACAAGCAGTTTTGTTCTTTTTTGAGAGCAGAGGCTTCTTCAGCAACCCTCCCTTGAAAGCCATGTTGACTGAATTTTCTTCTTATTGTGGAACCGTGCACATCCGTCCCAGATGCTGTAAGAGAGGTCTGCAAATCACTACTATGTAATGTTTGGGTTGGCTTTTAACTGAAAAATCACTTTTCTTGTGGCGCTTGTGGATGTTTTTGAAGGGAGTCAACATCTAGACAGATGTTCAGTCACTCTTAAAGCTCTCCACTTGCAGATGATTTGCCACATGGTGGCCCGATGGAGCTCAAACTTTTTCAAATCAATTTATAGCTGTCTTCAGACAAATTGGCAACATCACAACACTATTCTTGGGATCCTCTGAGATTTCCTTTCCTCTTGGCATGTCTGACCTGTATGGGTTCACTTTGGTGAGCCTGAACTGACCTGGTTTTATATCTGTTTTATCTAGTGCCACTCAATTTCGTCCCTAAATATCTCTCATTACATTGGTCCATCTGATTATGTTTACCTGCTCGATTTAAGCAATAAAGCCCAGGGTTCACAAACTTTTGCACATACAAAAGTTAGCAAATTATTTGTTTTATCTGTTTTAACAACTGATTCCCGGATTTTTTAATTGATAAACACTCATCTGTTATTTCATATAAAAAATACAGGTATTGATAAAAATTAATGATTAATGGTTAAAAAAAATTAAATTCCACCTCTGCCCCAGTGCCGGATTACAGACAACCTCCTTACTAGGAGTTACAGCAAGCATTGCTGCCCGTGTGGGCCGTCTTGGGTATTTGTCCTGGCTCTGTCGCAAACCATAGCTGATCACTCAGCGCAGACCCTCAGTGATGCTTCACTGCAGACTTTTGCGTTATTACTAGGGAGCTAGGCATGGTTGGTTAGCGCAGTCCCCCCAGTCGGAGGTGGGGGGACCTCCGTTCTCTTCCAGTGGTCCCAGGCCAGATGATGGGCCAGCTGCTCTTCAGGCCCCGGAGCGAAGTGTTCAGGCTAACCAGGCTAGACAGCAGTTTGCACGCATGTGACGTGCACCTCTGCCTGATGCCAGGCCGGGGACTTCTGTGGTACCCCATGCCAAAAGCTTCAACCACGTTCAGGTGGACAATCGAGGGGCCAGCGCTTCTCAGCACATGTTGACCAGCGCCCTAACACTGCGCTACGGTCTGCATTTCAGGCACCAGGAGATCCCCCCCTATGTCCCCAAAGGGCGCTCGATGCTCGATAGGGTCTACTCAACCTCTATTCTGGTACCAAAGAAGGAGGGTGGGTTCACCCTATTCTGGACTTGAGAGGGCTGACTCAGTTCCTCGAGCTTCAATTAAACGGTGTGTAGCCATTAAAGGTCAGCGGTATGGTATACTGCAATACCATTCTGCAGCTACTACAGCACTTGATGCAGGGGAGGCTGCTGAAATACAGCCTCTTCCTCCGACTGATAGGTATGCTGACCTCAGCATCCATTGTGGTCATACTAGGCCTTCTCAAATTGCGTCCTCTTCAGATGTGAGCAAATGGTCGCCACTGACCCCAAGTGGCAGAGACACAAGATGGTCAGGGTGTCTGGGCAGTGCCTTTAGGCCCTCTGACCCTGGAGAGAGAGGGCATACCTGATTTCAGGGTCGCCCTTTGGGAGGATAGCCTCCCGGCGGGAGGATGTAGAGAAAGTTTTCCTAGCACTCAGGCACTTCCTTCCAGTTATGAGGAACCGGCATGTTCTTGTTCGGGCAGACAACACCTCCACAGTCTACCACGTCAACCGCCAGGGGGCTATCAGATCGAAGCAGGAAGGAATGGAAGACAGTTATTGAAAAGAAGGGTGGCTATATTGGTCACTGTTTTTTTTTTTTGACATGTCGGACATTTGTATTTGTAAATTTTGAGTTGTTTTATTATAGGGGAGAGTGGGGTGAGTTGTGCAACTTTTTACTCAAAGTGATTTTAAAGTGAGGCCTTGACAGTTATGTCTCCAACTCAAATATGTACATATATTTCAGGATGTTGTGCATCCCTGGCAATAAAAACTTTGGATCTGGAATAAACTGTTTAAGAAATATAGCTTTCGGAAAAAAAAGTTGTCTTCACTAAACCAAATCACCCCACGTTGTGGGGTGATTTGTGCATTTGGAGAAAATAAGATGGGGTGAATTGTGCCAATTTATATATATCTCAAAAACTGTAATGCAAGACAAATCCATTAGACAATCACTTATTTAAGGTGTATTTAAAGTAAATAAAGTAAATAGTTGACAAAGATTGAAGGTGCATTTTCTTAAACAAGGCCTAGCAGATCTAGGTGGTTTTGCCTGCAAAGCTCACAATGACAAAGTCACCATCATCATCTTTCTGGCCATCTGAACTCTCATCAGTGGTGTCGTTAAGTGGAATTGAGATGTCACTCTCTTCTGAGCTACTGTAGACAATCACTTTCTTTTGGTGACCAGCGTATACAGCCATGCCACTGGCACAACTCTCAGAAATGTACTTTGCACTAGGTGCTCCGTGCTTGTGGAACCAACTGCCACCTGACAAATGTGATTCCCCCTACATTTCTGCCTTTAAATCAAGGCTCAAAACCCATATGTACACCCTGGTGTTTCCTCCCCATTAACCTCTGCACTACTTACTTACCTCTGCACTACTATCTGTGTTTATGTGGATGTATGGGCTTTACGTCTTTTATTTTGGTTATTGTTATTTTACCTTCATTGTTTACCTACTGAATGCACTATGTACAGCACTTTGGACAGTGCAAACTGTCATAAATGTGCTTTTATAAATACATTTTACTTACTTATAACTCACCTAGGCCCTTTGGCACAAATCACCCCATCCCCAGAATTTTGGATAATAGGCATGATGCAGCAATTTAGGTTTGACATTGTGCTAACTATATAGACTCAAAGTGTAGCATACCAAAGCACTAAAACATGTGTCAAATGTTTTCAAACGTGTCTATAATTGTTCAGACACAATAATCAAAAAACCTTGATCATGGAAATTTTACTTTGAAAGGCAAAACACAGTTTTTTTTAGCTTAAATGTACTTATATCTTATTCCTTGTGTCTCCCTTCTTTACAGGATGAGTCAAATGGATGGCTCTTCTTAAATATGTGGTCACATTTCCAATTTCTTCCACGGTTTTCTAGAAACAAGGGGTTTTGCAACTTCCAAAATGCACAACTCACCCCACTCTCCCCTACTCACTTTAACAGATGAAAATAAACAAGTGAGATGGGAAAATTTTAGTTTTTTTATTTAGTTGCATAATAATTCTGCATACTAATAGTTGCCTAATAATAGCAAAACATATATATATATTCTCGTAAGAAAGACAAAACCTCACTTTTACTTTCGTAAACATTCAGGTTTAGGTTCATTAACATTTTGGATTGACCGAGAGCACTGTAGTTGTTCAATAATAAAATGAATCCTCAAAAATACAACTTGCCTAATAATTGTGCACACAGTGTATGTTGTAGCAACAACCAGCTTGTGTAAGACAAATAACCTCTTTGTCTGCTATGGAAGCTGCAGGAAGGGGGCTGCCCTGTCCAAACAGAGACTCTCCCAATGGATTGTGGATGTGGTCTTGAATGGCAAATTTGATCAGCTAGCTAGCTGAATAAGCTAACATTAACCCTAAGAATTGGTTTAAAACACTGTGTATGGCAGACTTTCTTAATGTTTCCAGCTGACTAGTTTTAACAAAAGGATCTTAAATATGAACCTGAGAGTTTACATGATATCATGCAACAGAGAAAAAGACTGCAATATATGAATGAAAGTTAAGAAAAACACAATGATAATTTTAACACAAGAGAGTAAACATCACCCACTCCCCCTTCCATCAACTATACTCTTTATCTGTGTGTTACCTCATGTACTTTTTTTTATAAAAATACGTTATTTATAGATTTTTGTAAAAACAAAACCCATGTAGATACACACACAAGAAAAATGAAAAAAGAAACACAAAAACAAAGGACAAAATGAAACAAACAACCAACTATACAGGTTTCAATGGTACCTCATGTACTTTCTAAGGCTCTGAATTTAATGTGGTTGCCTGTGTCAGTTTCCATTAAACCTGCAGTGTGTAGAATTTGGGGTTTATTTCCTAGCAGATTTTGGAGAAAGTAATTATAATATCCATAAGTACATTTAATATAGTGCATAATAGCTGAATTATTTTTTTTGAATTATTATTTTTTCCCTTAGAAAGGGTCTCATATATGTCCATATTTCTCCATATCTTGGACTAAGGCCTAGTGCCGCCATCTTGAAAGTGTCATAGTTGGAATGTCATCAGGTGCATTGTTTAAAATTTAGAATTGTTCTTGTCCTTGAAGGCCACTGTAGCTTCTGTTATTATTCTAAAGGGTTGGGGTTACCCAGGGAGCGTTGCATTCTAGAACTTTGTAGAACTTTCTTGATGATGTCATATTACACACTGCACCTTTAAAGGAAGAAAAACCAACCGAATACACTTACATACTTTTATGAATTTTTAAATAACTAGACCCTATTGCTCATTGTGTCAATTTAAAAACAATCTTTAAAGTCAGTTCCACCCCATAAGAACAGCACAGGCTTATCCACCACAGTGTGTATGAGTGTGTGAAGATGTGTCTTGCAGTAACAGAGAGAATGTCATAGGCAGCATCTTCTCGCCTTCATTATAGCTGGTAACAGGGATATTAGACTTTGGTATGTGTTTGTTCTGTACACAGAAGACTAGCTGATTATTTTCATTAGTCTCTGCAGTAAGTGAATTATAAATTCCCTGCAATGGACTGACAAGCCAGCCCTGTAATTGCAATGCTGCATTAAATGTGATTAAAAAGCACTAAGTCTAAGGCAGCTTGTTGTAGCGTTTGCTCCATTATTTCAAAATGCTACACATATGCAAAAAATGGCCTTTTCCTTTTTTATATCATTTATATGTTGACTCCTTCTGAGAAGCTGAGGCAGCGTGTATTGTCACAAACCAAACACTATTCCAATTTCTGGATATGAGTGAAATACAGTGTATGCAGATAATGTAATGTAATGTGAGCAGGAAAAAAAACAAATAATCAATGTCAAACAAACAGATACAGTGTCATAGTCTGGAAAGAAGTCTAACCAATCAGAGAGACTCCTGGGCACAATGATACTTGACTTAATGATGTGTCGGGTCTGCTGTAGGCTGAGGAGCTCTTTCAAACCAGGGATACATCACGTTCCCCTCGCCGCCTATCTCCCTCCCCTTTCCTCCTCAGTGAGACTGCCAACAGATAAACACTGCCAAGTGTGTGTGTGTGTGTGTGTGTGTGTGTGTGTGTGTATGTGTGGGAGGGGGGGGGGGGGGTCTTTCTTTGATGGCAAAGTTGGCAGTAATGTTTCTAATGGAAGATAAGCAACCCTCTCTGAGACAAGCCTTCACAGCCAAGCACTCTCCCCAACATCAACACGCTGAGTGCAATAGAGGGAGAACTCTATCACCCTCCATCTCTTTATACACACACAAGAACACACACACACACACACACACACAACTTGCAGTGTTAGTCACATTCACACACAATAGAAAGAGCAAGACAGGGTTGGATCATAGGTCCCAAAAGTGTAATGTATCATCTCTCACTCAGAACGCGCCACCACACACACACACACACACACACACACACACACACACACACACACACACACACACACACACACACACACACACACACACACACACACACACAATTATTGTACGTCAATCTTTTTGAGGACACTTATTGGAATAATGCATTCCCTAGTCCCTAACCTTGAACTTAAATGCCTCACCCTAACACTAACCCAAACATATACCATATTGGAAACTGAAACTTAAAACCAAGTCTTGACCTTCAAACAGGCCTTTGAAAAAATTAGTACCAGGAAGTTGTCCTCACTTTCCAAAAATGTCCTTACTCCGACGGTTAAAAGCTTGAGTCCTCACAAAGATAGTAGTACAAGTATACGCATGCACGCACATGCACAAACACACACACACACACACACACACACACACACACACACACACACACACACACACACACACACACACACACACACACACACACACACAGTGATGAGTTCCAGAGATGAGTTTCAGTCATAGAGGGACACATCAGTGAGAGTGGAACTTTAGATCGCTGTGCTCAAAGCTGCCCGCAATCATTTCTCCTCCAAAGTACGTTCCCCCCCACACAGACACACACACACACAAACTTGCACCATACAATTGAAGTGCTTAGGGAGAGAGAGTACAGGCGCAGCAGAAGGCACTTACAGAGAACCAGAGAGAGGGAGAGTCCTTGACTGCCGACTGACCCCGCCTGCAGCTTGTTGTGCCCATTCTGAAAAGAGCGTTCCAATGCCGGGGGGGACTCACACTTTATTACACACGCAGAACAGCCAGCAGTGACAGGCTAGGGAAACATGAGTGATGGAGGACAACAAAGATCCAAATCCACAATGTCAAACAATGAGTACAACACCTGAACTGCTGCCATGTACTGTACATGGTCGCCCAAAAAGTTGGAGTAAAATTATTTTGACCACTTCTCATGAAATGATTGTGACAATGTGAATTGTTCTTGATATAGTTTTAAGAAGTGTATATCTTCTTAAAACGTTATTGATCAATCTCACCCAAACATATCACAGTGAAAATAAAAACACAATTAACCTTTGCAAACTGTGTTTTGAGGCTTAAACAAAATGGGAGGTATTACAGTTTTTACCTAATGCTTAAACACTAATAGTGGTTGCTAGGCCCAAAGCATCACAACCTCTTACTTTGGTGACCATGCGCTAAACACAAGCACCAACCCTACAAACACAATATGTACTTTGCACTCTGTTTGAAATTCTGCAACACACTTGGACATTGCCTGCGATGTGTATGAGGTGATGTGGCCAGATGCTAACAGGAGACATGGATCCATAGACTAAATGTCTTCCAATCAGTCAAAAACTATGTTTTGTACAACATTCTATTTGTACCATTTCTTGTGTGTCTTTGTGTTTTTTTTGTTTTTTTTTACTTTTGCAAAAACCTGAAATGGAAAAAAAAAAAAAATGCTGAAGCGTTTAAATTTTGTTTTCATGTGTCTAGATCAACTGTAGTGGATCATATTTCACCAAAAAAATCTGTATTGGAGAAGTCCGGTGTCATGGCGGAGTGAGACGTCCCTCACGAGCTCTCCTCGCATATTACATAATTTATCGGCTTAAAGCCTTATTTCTCGGCTAAAGTCACGTCGTTTTCCCCCTCACCACCCTTTGTCACTTTTCTGATACCTTCTATCCGGTTAACATGTCGAGCAGACCCGGCAGAGGTGGAAATGCAAAATCCGAGCAGTCCCTGCTAACAAATGCCTTTGCTAGCAAACCAGCTACGCCGATTCCGAGCAATGCTACTAGCAAACCAGCCAGTAATGCTGCTGGCAAGTCAACGGTGAGCCATGCCAACGTGGAGCTATCGCACGGGGCTCTGAAAGAACTGCGAGAGGCCATCAAAGCTGATGTAGCCGCTATGAAGGACGAAATTTTATCAGAGCTACGTTCTTCTATTTCAACCCTCCAAGCTACCGTTTCTGTGCACACCGATAAAATATCCGACATTGAAACCTCTCTGACGGACGTGGATGGGCGAGTGGGTGAGCTTGAAACTTGCTATGCTGCTTTACAAGATGAGAACTCCAAGCTGTACGCTAAATTAGACTCCCTGGAAAACTTCTCCAGGAGGAATAATATAAGAGTTACTGGTTTGGAGGAGAAAGTCGAAGGAAACCACCCAACTGCTTTTATGGAAAAGTTCCTGATCGAGGTGTTTGGAGAGGACAGCTTCACTCGCCCGCCTGTGGTTGACCGTGCCCACCGCACTTTAAGACCGCCGCAGCCGTCTGGTCCCCCGCGCGCGATGTTGGTCCGAATGCACTACTACCAGACGAAGGAGCAGATTCTTCGGATGTCTTACGAGAGAGGCCAGCTGACCTACCGAGGAGCAAAGATCAGCTTTTACCCCGACCTCAGTGCTGATTTACTACGCCGGAGAGCCGCTTTCCTTCCAGTCAAAAAGCAGCTGAGAGACGCAGGAGTGAAGTACTCCCTACTACACCCAGCAAGGCTCCGGTTCGTTTTCAACGGGAAGAAGCAGGAATTTGCTGACCCCTCCGAGGCGGCTGCTTTTGCCAAGTCCATTATTCCTACGGCGGGCACGACGAGAAACAACGGGGAGTGATGGTATGTGGATGTGGGACTTCAACCTTATGTTGTAATTGACTGTGATCTTCCTACCCAAACCAACTTGTAGTTATAATGTTTCTAGTCTACTTCAACGTTAATCCAAGGCTATTAGTCTGAATATTACTCGTTGCCAATGTTTACAGGTTGTGTGATGTTATAGCCTATTTGAATAGCCTTACTTTTTCTTTTTCTTTTATTGTATTGGTTTGGTGGAGGCTGCCCGGGCAGATCACGTCAGACAATAAGTCTAAAGGGGAAAAAAGTGAACATGGTTGAAGCTATTGTGTACTAAATGACAAAATTGAGTGGTTTTAAGTTTATTTACCCTCTATTAAGTGAGGAGAGTTTCAGGTGTAAGCATTGTTGAGCTAAAATACACCTCTTGTGCATGTGTGTTTTCTGGGGTTTTAGTGCACTTAGTTTGGGTAAGTGCTGGGGAAGGGGGGTGGGCATCCTCTTGAGTCATTATAATGTATATTATGCACTTTTTTTTTTTTTTTTTTTTTTTTTTTCTCTCTCTTTCTTCCTTATATTACTCTATTGACATACAGTACACTTATCATTGCTACTGTCATTATTACTGTGATTAAAAAGTATGAGCTCAGTTAAGATGAGTGGTAGAAAAGTTAAGTTCATCTCTTGGAACGTAAAAGCACTGAACCACCCTGTAAAGAGGAATAAAGTGTTAGCACATTTAGATCAACTTGGTGTAGGAATAGCTTTCCTCCAAGAGACTCATTTATGCAGGGCAGATGTTATGAGAATTCAGAGGAGTTGGGTGGGTAAAGTCTTCCATTCTAAGTTCGATTCTAAGGCTAGGGGCACGGCCATTCTGGTCCACAAAGGCGTTACCTTTGAAAGCGACAAAATAATTGCAGATCCAGATGGCAGGTTCATTATTGTTACTGGTCAGCTTTTAAGTAAGCCTGTCATCCTTGCTAGTGTCTATGCTCCCAACTGGGATGACTGTAACTTTATTAACTCTTTTTTCTCCACTATCCCTGATGTCAATAATCGTCAGTTGATTATTGGGGGGGATTTCAATTGTGTGCTCTGCCCCAGTCTGGACCGCTCATCGACCAACCCCTCCCCCCTTTCCAAAACTGCTGCAGCTATTAATACTTTTATGGAACAATATTGTATGGTTGACCCTTGGCGCTTTCATTTCCCTAACAGTAGGGCTTTTTCTTTCTTTTCTCCAGTACATCATACGTTTTCTAGAATCGACTTCTTTATTTTAGATTCTAGGCTTTTACCCCTTTCAGCCCCACCTATTTATCATGGTATAGTTATATCCGATCACGCCCCCCTTTCTTTTGAACTGAATTTTCCTGATCAACCTGCCCTATATAAATCATGGCGCTTGAACCCTATTTTGCTCTCAGAGGGGGCATTTGTGACATTCATTCAAAAACAAATTAAGACTTTTATTGAAACAAATGCCTCACCGGAAGTATCTCATAGTACCATATGGGAAACACTAAAAGCTTACATACAAATTATTGGATATGCTTCACACACTAAAAAAGCCTCACCGGAAGTATCTCATAGTACCATATGGGAAACACTAAAAGCTTACATACAAATTATTGGATATGCTTCACACACTAAAAAAGCTAGGATGGCTAAATTAGAAGATCTGTCAGTCCAGATTTTGCAGTTAGACAACCAATATGCCTCAGCACCCACTGCTGAACTTTACCGACAACGGATTCGTCTACAGACAGAGTTTGATTTAGCTTCCACTTCAAAAGCGGAACAGTTGTTATTGAAATCTCGGCATACATTTTATGAGTTTGGCGACAAAGCAGGCAAACTTCTCGCTCACCAAGCCCGCCAGGCTGCCGCCTCGCGCCAGATAATCCAAGTTAAGACCACCTCGGGCGTGGTGACCACAGACCACAAGGAGATCAATGATTCTTTTGTGTCATTCTATACCAATCTATATACTTCCGATTGTGACAATAGGGCTTCCAATTCTTTTTTTCACAATTTGACACTGCCATCTCTTGTTGACTCTCAGAAAAGTGACCTGGATTCCCCTCTGACGTTAAAGGAGATTTCAGATTCCATTTTAAGTATGCAATCTGGGAAATCCCCCGGACCAGATGGGTTCCCAGTGGAATTTTTCAAGAAATTTGCCAAGGATTTATCCCCATTAATGCTGTCTATGTTCAATGAATCATATTCATCTGGTCATCTCCCTGAAACCTTGAATCAGGCCTCTATTTGTCTCCTACACAAAAAGGGCAAAGATCCTATGTGTTGTCAGTCCTACAGACCAATTTCCCTTCTAAATTTAGATTACAAAATTCTGGCCAAGACTCTCGCTAGGCGGCTCGAGAACGTTCTCCCAGATTTGGTGCTGTCTGATCAAACCGGATTTATTCGTGGCAGACACTCATTTTCTAATATTCGGAGGCTTTTTGATATCATTTACACTCCCACCCGGTCTGAAGTCCCCGAATGTGTAATAAGCTTAGATGCAGAGAAAGCTTTCGACCGGGTGGAGTGGGAATATTTATTTATGGCAATGAGAAAATTCGGCTTTGGCAAGGATTTTATTTCTTGGGTTGAACTGTTATATGCTTCTCCATTAGCTTCTGTTAATACAAATAATTTACAATCAAAATATTTCCCCCTATATAGAGGCACGAGACAGGGTTGCCCACTGAGCCCTCTTCTATTTGCCTTGGCAATAGAACCTCTTGCTGCTTCCCTACGTCAGTGCCAGGCAATTGAGGGGATTACCCGAGGGAATACTACACACAAACTTTCTCTTTACGCCGATGATCTTCTTCTGTATATTGCCGACCCAGTCTCATCATTGCCACATGTTCTGTCAACATTGGAACAATTTGGAAAGTTTTCTGGTTACAAATTGAATTTACAAAAAAGCGAATTCTACCCCATTAATTCAGCAGCTCTTAATATACCTTCTGCTGTATTTCCATTCAAGAGAGCGCCCTCTCATTTTACATACCTTGGGGTAGTGGTACAACGCTCCTTCCATAAATTATATAATCTTAATTTTACACCTTTACTCGATCGGTGCAAGCAGGATATAAGTCGGTGGCGTGCACTGCCTCTTTCGTTGGCTGGCCGGATTAATCTAGTAAAGATGAACATTCTCCCCAGATTTCTTTATTTATTTCAATGTATTCCGATTTTCATTCCAAAGAGACACTTTTTGACACTGGATCAAGTCTTAAGTGCTTTCCTATGGGATGGTAAGATCCCTCGTATTCGTAAATCTTTTTTACAAAGACCGAAAAAATTGGGAGGGATGGCAATGCCTAATTTCCTTTATTATTACTGGGCTAGCAATATACAGAAGGTTATGATATGGGCTAAGTGTGGTTCTGGTGTGGAAGCCCCTGCTTGGGTTGAATTGGAATCTTTTAAATTGCAACTCCACTCGCTGATAACGGCTCCTTTACCTCTTAATTCTGGCTCCTTTGAAAACCCCGTAGTTGCCCATACCATAAAGATCTGGGTTCAATTTCGGAAACATTTTGGATTGCAAAGCGCTTCACTACAGGCTCCTATTCTTTCAAACCATCTTTTCACCCCCTCCATGTCAGATCTGGCGTTTCGGGCCTGGCATGGCAATGGAATTAGGCTGGTTCAAGATTTATATCTAAATAAGATATTTGCTTCCTTTAGGCAACTTGCGGAGAAGTACTTATTGCCCCGTTCCCATATGTTTCGGTATCTGCAGATTAGACACTTTGTACAAAGCGGTTATCATCCCTTCCCTGCTCAACCACCAAGCACACCTATTGATATCCTTTTAGCAGCGGACACTGATCTCAAGGGCGCTATCTCCTGGATTTATGGGGTAATTGATGCTATCAATCCTCAAACTCTGATAAATTTAAAATTGATTTGGGAACATGATTTAGGTCTGTCATTTGAGGATGATCAGTGGGATTTAATCCTTGGGCGAGTGCACTCCTCATCTCCCTGTGCCAGGCACGGTCTTATTCAGTTTAAGATACTTCACCGTCTTCACCTCACTAAAGAGAAACTAGCAAAGATATATCCAAACACCGATCCCACGTGTGAGCGATGTAAATCTTCTACCGCCACCTGGTTACATATGTTTTGGTCATGCCAGCGGCTTCAGACATTTTGGGAAAAGATCTTTAGCTCTCTTAGCGACATTTACAGTATTAAAATTATTCCTCAGCCCATCATTGCTCTTTTTGGGGTGATGCCCAGAGATACAATATGGCCGGCTGGGTTGCATGATGTGGTCGCATTTACAACTTTGCTAGCTCGCCGCCTTGTACTTCTTAACTGGAAGAGACCAGTCCCACCTTCTCATACTAGATGGCTAAAAGAGATCATGTTCTATTTAAAGCTTGAAAAGATCAAGTTCACATTGAGGGGAGATGCAAATAAATTTGAAAGAGTATGGATGCCTTTTCTCATGTATTTTGACAACATTACCCAAATTACAGACTGGGTGGATTCGTAATGTATGGAGTAGTGCCTTGAGTGTGTATCCCTTGAGTGTGTATCCCTTGTCAGAAAGAGTGTTTTTTTTTTTTTTTTTTTTTTTTTTTTTTTTTGTGTTTTTTTTTGTTTTGTTTTTTGTTTTGTTTTTACTGTATCTTAGTACCGACTTACTGTAATATATATATATAACAAAAGTATTATATATTATATTATATATTCCTGTGCTATTACACCTATTACTATTGTTATTCATATGCATTTAATTGTACATCAAGAGGGGAGGGGGGGGGGGAGATATTGATATATTTCAATGTTGATTTTGTAATTGTTTTTATAATGTAAAAACTCAATAAAAAGAAGTTTAAAAAAAAAAAAAAAAAAATCTGTATTAGAATTTTAAAGTCAAAAACCATCCAAAGTACTGAATACATCTGTGTTTTGCATAAAGCCCATGTGTGTGTTGTTGCTGCTAGGAAAGAGTAATTCAAAAGTGCATGTGTGTATTGTTTTGATGCTAAAAACAGTTTTGAAATGGCATTGTTAGGTTTTGTTTCAAGAGTTTAATTTTGCCATTTAAGTTAGAAGTTTATCTCCATGTGCTTTGTCCTATTCGGCCTGTGTGTTAAGTTTTGTCACAGTGAGCCAATGTCTGCAACATGTGTGTAAGCATTCGGCAAAAACTGTAAACCAAATTATTTGACCGTATAACACCCATACTGTCCTCCTTACATAGCCTTCCTATCCAGGCTAGATCTGACCATATCACACCCTATTTACCAGCACATGCCCTTTGATTACACATTGCTCACCTGCCCCCCATTTATTGAACAAACTAGGAGCCATGTTTGGGTCTGTCAAGATTTTTATCTTTTCCCTCTTGCGTTTCACCAACCATAAGTAGTTTTCATTTGTTAGTATGCTTCTGTTTTTCATAATTTGTTTGATGTTTTATCCCTATAACTTGCCTTGCCTTATGCATTCTTTGTGCACTGTTTTTACTGTCTACTCTCTATGCACTTTAACTGTCTGCTTATGGTTCACCCAATAAAAGAAAACAAAAAACCCACATAGCTTTTTTGAATTTTTTTCAATTGAACACGAAACACAAATTTGAGGATATTTAATGCATAGGAATGTCCAATATTACTCTGTTAAATTAGCCTGGTGCTACCAGACCATCGTACTTCATTTCATTTGTATAGAAGGTCTGGAAGTGCTGTAATTGGCAAACGTTCACTCACTTGGAGGCGGGTGTCTGTTGAAGTTTTAAAATGATTGGATCTGCCCACTCCCTCTGTTCGCTGATTGGACGGCTGTAGATTCTCCGGAGAATCTGGGAAATGCGCTGTACACCCAGACTGACTACTGAAGGGAAAATGAAATTTGGCCGGAAGTAGGCGGGCGGGCGGAGCCAGGCTACTGTTAAATGTCACTCACTCACTAATATTGAGTATGGCCCCCTGAGAGGCATTACAGTTGGGCACTGGTAACATGTTGTCTTTATGGATGAGAGCCGCTATACCCTTAACCGTATAGATGAAAGACAAAGGGTGCTGTGATTAAGTGGTTAGAACGTTTGTGATGACTGCATCCAGGAAACCACTCAAGCAGGTGAAGCTCAGTGATGGTATGGGCCGGTATTCATTATGGAGGAGAAACACCATTGGTGGAGCTGGTGAACACAGTCCTGTACAGGGACACACTGGAGAACTATTGCCTCACACAAGCAAGAACAGGAACAACTTTAGGCTGCAAGACGAAAATGCAGGACCACAAAGGGCAGCTGCAGTGAGATAATTTCTTGATGCAGAAGGGATGTAGAAGATGCCATGGCTTGCTTGCCCCAATCTTGTTTGAACCTGAATACACAGTTTGCAAAATTTTGGTTAAATTTCACTGTGATATGTTTGGATGAGATTGATCAATAAAGTTTTGAGAAGATATACACTTTGTCTATCAAGAATAAATCACATTATCACACTACCTTCATGAGAAGAGGTCAAAAATATTTTATTAAAACTTTTTGGGCGACCTTGTATTTTGAAGGGGTTACATTGATAACTGGTTGTATTAGACGCAGCCTGTTGTCCACCTAAGTGACTTCCTCACTGACTGAAGCTAAACTATAACTATAAGTTGAAGTAAAGTTGTGTGCAAAATAATCTTTACATTCTTACATTTATTCTCTGTAAATTAATAATTCATTTTAAGAACACAACAGCTGGTGGAAAATCTGAGAGTGCTGGAGGTGGACACTGGCACCTGCAACTGGGTCTTGGACTTCCTGACACAGCGGCAGCAGACTGTCATGGTGGGCAGCAAAACATCACCAACAGTAAGCAGAGGCTCACCCCAAGGCTGTGTCTTAAGCCCCCTGCTATTCAGCCTGCTCACCCACGACTGCACTCCCAGAGTCAGCACCAACCACATCATCAAATTTGCAGACGACACAACAGTGGTGGGTCTTGTCAGTGACAATGATGAGTATGCATACCGGATGGAGGTGGAGCAGCTCACAACGTGGTGCAGGTCCCACAACCTCGCACTCAACGTGGAAAAATCGACTTCAGTAGGGCTGGCAAACAACACCACACACCGCTGAGCGTGGCTGGAGCAGCTGTGGAGAGGGTCAGCAGCGTCAAGTTCCTGGGAGTCCACCTGGCCAACGACCTGACCTCTCACATCAACACCACAGCAGTCATCAAAAAAGCCTAGCAGCGGCTCCACTCTCTCCGGAGACTCATCAGGGAGGAGATACAGGAGCATCAACTGCAGATCCAGCAGGATGCTGAAAAGCTTCTTTCCACAGGCTGTAAGGTTCCGGACTGTTTTACAATTTTATTATTTAACAATCTTTGGAATTAAATATGTATCAGAAAGTAGACGTGGCATGAATACCCATTGAATTGCGCCACTTGAAAAAAGAGCAGCAAAATCAACATTTTAAAAATGCAAATGCCATGGATAATTACTTTGAGTACACTTTGCTCATGATGAGAGGATATTGAGACAAAGCCAGGAGACGCTAAAGCAGATTGATTTTTAAGTCCTGAGACAACAGGAGCCGTGCTGTGTGCAGAGGTAAGCTGTAGCTACAGTAATCACTCCTCTCCGCTCTGCTGTTTTCCCCATGCTGGCCTCAGGCCCTTGTCTTGTACCAGTGAGGAGTATATAGTGAGGGTCAGGAGCGTGATACATGGGCTCTACCCAACCACTGAGCGCCAACAAGCTTTAAAAGCTGTCAGTCTCCTCTGCCCACTCACCCATTCCTACTCACTATATTCCACTTACTGTATGGCTGTGTGTTGACTCACGGTGGCAGAAAAACATTGAGTGTTACAACGTCTTTTAATTTTGTACAGAAGTTATGGAGGTGCTTATTCAAAGTGAAATGGTCAGAAGATGTTGTACGTCCACTTATCTAAAATCCAAAGATATTCAATTACAGTGAAAACCAAACAAAAGCATGCTTGCCACCATGGGGGAAGGTTTTTGTTTCAAGGAGGCACAGATCAGACATTATGGCCTCTACGGAATGTCAAATCTCCTAACCTTTATGCCTCCTTTACTTAACCTTTGTGGAAAGCGTCATCGGGTCAAAGAGAGATGAAAAGGTGCTTCCTTTTGAACATAGGAAAAGACAGCACTGTTTAAAATGAATTAGATGCCACTTTTCCTAACCGACATCATCGCGCGACGGCGAGTATGGCTGACGTAGGTCTCTAGAGTGACTACAACAAGCACTCTTTCGATCCATGCGTTCTTGTCATATTAATTTCAATCAGGTTGTCACAAACAGAGTGAGAATAACTCGGACTAGGCCGACCTATGTGAATATAGGTCCAACGGGAATATTTTAGGCCACTTGAATCCCAATTCACATGTGAAAAAGAGGCTACACTTATGTTGAATTTAACTGCCCACATTTATCTTTACTAAATGTGAAGTTGGCATTTTATTTTCTTATGTTAAATTATGGAAATTATGGGCTACGAAAATAACTATAAGGATGTTGGTCTTTTATGAGTTCTTTATTATCTTCGGGGTTTTCCATTTTGTTAGGCTATTTTCTGGAGTTTAATCTTCCTCTCTTCTCCTCTCTTCTGTTTTACAGCGTCTCTCATTCATATTCACATAGAGTCGGTAAACGTCGTCGTTGGCCTGTTGCTTTAAATATTGCCGCCGTAAAGGATTATGGGATACAAATATCTCCTTCCCTTTCGTAAAGGTTGGTCAGGAGTAACCTATGCTAAAGGAGGGTTAAAGGATGCACCGAGGCTCCTTTCCTATGCATTTTTTAGAATTTGAACCACCTTTCCTCCAAGTACTTCCGGGTCATCTCATTAAGAAAGGAAATTTCCTATGCAAAAAAAGAATCCGTAGAGGCCCTTAGTTTCTGATTCTGCACAATACACGAGCAACGCTTACAAGCTGCAGCTGAAAGTTTGCCAGTGATACTGCACTGGCTACTGCTGTCTTCTTCTTATCTTCTCTAGGATTTTATGTCGGATCACAACCAACGTATAAGTGCATATGCCGCCCCCTACTTTCCCGGGGTGTGAACAGCATGCTTACGAACACTTCAGGTCACATTCTTATGGTGTATTTACATTAAATGAGAAAAGGAAAAGTAAAGAAAAGAAACAAGAAAGAAAAAAAGAAAATGTTATGATCTTACCATACCTTTCAGAAAACTAAAAAGTGCCCTACAGCATTCCCCAGTTTTCTCCCCGTCTCAAGATCCCTTCCACTCCAGCCTCGTTCTAATTCATAAATCCTATCACGCAAGATGATCCTCCATAAAATAACATTTTCCACACCACATGATTTACATGTTCCACATTTTCTAGTACACTACATTCAATGCATTTGTCTGACAAGCATTTATTCATTAAAAAGAGAGTTGACTTTAGTCAAGAATGTCCAAATCTCAATCTTGCTAAAATCACCTTCTGTCTTCTGCATCTTCCTTTAAAAGCCTACACCCTTATTGATTTCTGTATGTTGTAATAGTTTCTCTCTTTAGTGTCTGAGTCCAACTTCTTCTGTCATGAACGCCTCACTGTGTCTTTTATCAACGATTTAGCCTCACTTTTTCCTAAGGGAACTTTCATTATGTCATTATCAATTGCTCTCTTGGTCATCTCATCCGCTTTCTCATTACCCTCCACCCCATAGTGAGCAGAAATCCAACAGAATTGTAGATACATTCCAATTCTTTGAATTCTCAAAAGTATCATAAATATTTCCAAAAACAAATCATCCCTTACTGTTTCTTCTGAATTCAAGTTATTAAGAGCTGCATCCGAGTCTAAACAAATAACAACTCTTTCAGGCCTAAACTCTTCTATCCACTGTAAACATAAAATAATAGCAACTACTTTTGCTGTAAAAACAGTTTGTCAATCTTTTTCATATGGTCACATTTAATTCTGGCATAACCACTCCTGCTCCCACATGACCTCTCTGGATAAACCATCAGTAAACACTTGCATATTATTATAAAAATCCCTCTTTACATACACCTGAACCAAACCTCCAATGTTTCCCTCATTCCTTTCAATCCATTCTCTCTTCTTCTCCAAAAGTTGTTAATCCACACTGCCTGAGTACTGGAGGAATCCATGGAGGAACATTACCCACACAGTATTGGGGACCATTTAGCCCATTTTCTTCAAGCTACTTTATTAATATCCCACCCGAATCCTTTCCGTTTCCGTTGTTGTGCATATTCCCAGCGATCACACAGCACCTTTGTTGCAGACCTGACCCCTGCCCCCAGCTCCAGCCCTCATCTGCCAGCTCACCTCCTGGATTTTCCCCTTTGCCTGTCTGGACCCCCATACCTGCCAGCAACTACTTCTGCTGTAAAAGTAGTTGCTGGCAGGTATTTGACTTCCATCCATATCCCTATGTTTAATAAACAACCTTGAATCCAGCACTGTCTCTGCACTTGAGTCCAACCAACCCAGCCTTAACAACTGTTAAATGTTTTAATAGTAGTGTGATGTTGTTGCCAGATTGCTTTTAGTGCTATAAAGGATTAATTCTTACCTGAATGGTAAATTAATCACCGGTTGAATTGTAATACAGAGTGCAAATCTATTAAAGGTGGAGTCATTGATTCTAGAACGCTTTTTGTCAAAATCAGTGACTATCTCCACACCTGTCCTTACTGTGTGTGTGTTCCAGTGTTGCAGTGTTGCTGACTCCACCTTAATATGGTTCAAAATGGGGCTGCTTTCTATTGTGATGGAGTTCAAAACAGGGGTGGAAATAATAGACTGGCCCTGAATAAAGAATCACAGGCAGATACAGTTTTTAGTCCAGGCAGTAGTAAACATACATTTTTGCCACATTACACTTAAGTGGAAAACATGTTTTAATTTAGTTTGAACGTTAAAGCAACAGTAACGCATGTTGTTTGGGACTCAGAAGTTGATAAACGACCAAAATGGGAAGATCTGGCATCTTTACTGTAGATTGCCGTCAAAAAGCTTGTTTGCATTGCTCCTGGTATCTCATTAGAATCGGTTTTCCTTTGCAAATGTTTCACATCTCTTATTAGCCCAATAGCTCATTTACCCTTCACTGATTAAATTAAAGCAATTGATTGGCTGGAATAACCGCCTCGCTGGATAACTATGCCCTAATTAAAAGTAAATTGAAAAGTATCAATGACTAAAAAAGTCTGGGCAGATGGAGACCAGAGCATAATTAAAATTAAGTAAATCCAAACACTTTTGCTTCCCTCTATCTTTCTTCTGTCTTTCTGTTCACTATTGTAGCTGGATGAGTGCCAGTTGAGGAAAAAAGGAGTATAAACTATGACTGTTATGGGGCTAGGAAATCCCCAACACGAGCCAAACTTACAGAATTGTCTCGGAAAAAGCAAATGAATATACAGTACAGACAGGTACAGCTGAGCTGTCTGATCATCTGACAGGGGGTTTTCAGGTCAACCATTCAACACTAGATCTCACTTTCTGCCCAACAGAGACAGACTGGAGTCCTTTATGTAGGGCTCCAGACTTACTTTATCACTGGTTGCACCGGTCCGCCTAACATTTTCATCTATAGGTGCACCAGCATACAATACAATATTACATTTTCAGCATTAACCATTTTGTCAGTTCACATTGGTAATTAATTCATTATCTAATTAAGAGAAAAAAAGAGTTGAGCTTCTCTGGTTCAAATTAGGGGGCTCCATGTGCTGTTTCTATGTGTCAGTTTTATTATTTTAACAACCAAAGCTTATTTTTTTTCACTTCTGTTTTGGTAAAAATTGAACAAAAGAGATACAACATGTAAATGAATAACCTTCGTCCACGGGTACAGACATGATTATAACTGACAAGGTTATTTGATTAGTGCTAATCAGTGTCCCTGTTAAAGGAAATAGGAATCTCATCTGTGTTGTAACTATAATTTGTATAGAGCAGCTCAGTGTGTGGGATGAACTGGGTGCCAGTTTGAGCTGATGGGAAACATCACATAATGACCTTGAACATTTACAGTATATGAACAGTAGGTGATGGAGCAACTGGAGGACTCATTGTCTCAAGGACATTGACTGGTTATCACCTCCACTCATTCTGCATCTCTTCCTCCTTAGTTTATTTTTCAACCCATGCCAACATCTGCTGAGCCGGTGTGGTGCTAAAAAGTGATGCCAAAAAAGTGACTTCAGTCCATTTTTATGTATAAAATGCAATTATGCATAACTAACTATCTATGGTAATAACGTTTTTTTTTTTTTAAATATTTTTTGGGCATTTTTATGCTTTATTTGATGCAGAGAGACAGAGGTGAAATGGGGCAGTGAGGGGAGTGACATGCAGAGAACGACCGCGGGCGGGAATCAAACCCGGATCTGCTGCTGGGCCCGGCCCGGGGGGGGGGGGGACACACACCCTGAGCTAAGGGCGCCCACTTGTTAACGTTTCTTGTTGTAACCAAATAATCACAATCTTGTTTGCAGTGCATGACGTGATCTGATACGACATTTCTGATATTTAGTCAGCGATTCTAGAAAATCACTTTTTGTCAAAATCCCTGAATATCTGGGGCGCCCGTGGCGCAGTGGTTAAGGCTTGTCCCCTCTGACTTCTGCTACAGCGTTGTCTCCCTCAAACTTTGGATCGCCATCTCCATAAGGTAACACACTAAGTACCTCATTCAACTTCAAAAATACTGTCCCTACTATCCCTTTAAGCCTTAAGGCATCTAATATACTTTGTATATGTGGAAACTAATAATGACATGTTGTATAGATGGCTTCTGTTATAAAGAAATTATCTCCTTTGCAATTATCCTTGTGACTCTGCCTGTGCATTCATTTATCAGCATGTTGATTTTTTTTTCAGTCCTATTGGTATTGAAAAGTTATTTCTGCCTCAGAATGTCTCCAATCCATAACAAACATTTGGGTCGGACAGATTAGAGCCCCCTTAGTTCCCTTTACCTGCTGAAATACCTTTTTATTGGACCGAAATCACTTTTTGGCACCACACCGGCAGTGACACCTGCATAGATTAGCAGACCCAGGCCAAAGTTCCACAAACAAAGCAGAGAGCCTTGCCAAACTGTCACTGGCAGAGTGTGTGACGTAACAAAGTGTAAACAGAGTGTAAACGCTGCACCAAAAGACAACATTAACTTCCACCTATCAGCTGACATCACCTCTGCTCTATCGGGATTCATCACCAACGCAGCGGGCTGGGAAGCGCTGTCAGGAGATTCAAACCCTGCCATATCAATAAAAAGGGCTATACCACATTGCTGCTTCTTAAGCATTCCGAAATTATTACTGTAGCCTAAATGATCTGAACATCCACATTTTAATTACACTACTAGCCATATTGTTATTCCTTATACGATGGGCTGACATGCACTGGATGACAGGTTGCTCTATTCATTGTAGCCTACAGAGCTCAACTCTTTTTCATTTGACGTGTGGCAGCAAGAAGCCACAAGCTCTTCTCAAACTCACACACACAATCAAAGATAACACGCATTTGCATTTGTTGCTATTCATTCACCAGCATGAGGCTCTTTGTGCGACTCTTTGTTTAATTCCTCCTGTGCATTTTGTGAGCGGATGGAATCAGATGCTTTCCCCCATCCACAGCCCCTGTGCTGTCCATTTATAAAATGAAAGAACAATTATTGGAAGACAATGCGGCTCTGACACCTACCGTTCCCGGAGATGTGGTTGTGTATCTCGCCGTGTCCAGCCTGCCTCGTGGACACACTAAGTTGCAGCATGTAGAGTCCCATGTAGTGTAAACTCCCCAGCAGCACCCGGAACGCTCGCATTGCTTTCTGTGTTGATCTTCTCTCCTGTCCACACGCTGTACCCTTCACATCGGGTGGAGTTGCACGTCGGACTAATATTTTAGTGTATTTTTTATTTTAATTATTGTTATTTTTTAATGTGTTCTGAGCGACCTGTGAGGAATAAAGAAGCAGCGGAGTCCTTGTGCGCCAGCGGACTGACTGACGCTCTGCTCCCGTTCACTCGGCTCTACATGCGGCGGAGGGACTCTTCGCAGATGAAGGGCCGCGGCGGCTTGCATTGGGAATTTAATTTATGAGAGGAGTGATATTAGAAACACACTCAATTGTACCGTGAACTTCACGACGTTATTTTTCTCAAGGAAATGCGCTTTTACGAAGCGATAGCAGACCACTTAAACTAAAGGTTATAGGCTACATTAGGCCTATCATTAGCCTATTAACATAACATTAACATTATTAACAATGTTAACTGGATAATAAACGGATATGTGCTCCAACATTAGGTTTGCTTTTAGTATTTGTGAGACTTCTATCCGAAACGAACTATTTACTATTAGTTTGATTATGTATGAAGTTTAGTAAAGTAAAGATGAATTAATCTGATAAAAACAAAAGTGATGATATTATTACTTTGCTCTTGACTGGAAGCATCATCATCATCATCATCATCATCATCATCATCATCATCATCATCAACCTTTATTTAAACAGGCAAAAATTGCTAAGAAACAATGTCTTATTTAAGCAGCCACACATGATGTCCATGCTCCAATCAGAAGTAAGAATACAAATCACAATTTGATTATGCGGTGTTGTTTGACCCCTGTCATTGATTTCATCATCAGTCAATCAATCAATCAAACTTTATTTATAGAGCACTTTTCATACAAGCAAATGTAACACAACGTGCTTAATACCCCCCCCCCCCCCCCCCCACCCACGACCACCCAGAGATATCCACACATGAAAAACAATCCATCCATCAGCGATAACTTTGTGACATAAGAAATTCATTAAAAACAGGAAGGAAACTGCACGGAGGAAACGCCATTATCAGTGAGAAAACACTAGAGACTATAAACTAAAACATTTGAAATAAAGAGATAAAACAAATAAAAGCTCTTCAAAGTGGCTAATAAAAACATAAACAATACATATGATAGAAATTAATACAATTTGAATAAAAAGTGAATAAAAGCAGTAAATATATAAATAAAATATGCTATAAAAGATAGATAAATACAGTAGGTTGTTTAATTTAAAGGATAAAATAAATAATGAAATAACTGAATGAATAAGTTGTTTAATTAAAAAGCTTGACTGAAAATGTGAACTATCAACACTGTCTGCGGCCCTCAGTACATCAGGCAGGGTGTTCCACAGACGTAGTAAGAAAAGGATGCCTCACCGTGAGATTTTGTAAGAACTTTTGGAACTATTAAAATACCACTGCCAGAAGACCTGAGCGTTCGAGAGGGTTCGTAGGATAAAAGCAAATCTGATAAATAACTAGGATTAAGACCATTGACAATGACAATAAAGGCATTGGATTGAATGAACAGATTTTTTGTCACATGTTTTCCCCACATTTAGAGTCAGAGAACAATTGCAGTCCACAACCAGATATCCATGCTGTAACTCGTATTGTACATACAGTATAGATTAGTAGGCCTGGTGTGGAATGTGGTCTTCAGGTGCTATACTTAAAGCCATGCAGCATAGTGAACACCTGTTACACCTGACTGAATGTCCCAACCAGCCAAACATACAACAAAACAGTAAAAATGCCAAGACACTCTTGTTGAAAAAAGCCTTTATTGATGTGGCTAATGCATGGCAAAAAAGTATAAAATAGCCTTAAATACAGTTTGAATGGGGCCATTAGCAGGTAACTTGAAATCCTCCCATTAATGATTAATAGTGTTTGGACCAAAGAGTCCTTTTACAGTAACATGGTCTGGACCTGCTCTGGATGGAAGTGTCATGGAGACTTCCAATCTCCATACTTCCATACTATTTAGTTTGCCAAATAAAGATTTAGGATGTCCCAATACATGCATGTCAATTGTAGTATGCTGAAAATACATAAATGCCCCACTAACTCCAATAGCATTTTGGAGTATTCGTCTTTATTCTTGACATTTCTCGATATAATAAAAAAAAAAATCTTATTATCTGACTTATTTTTCTCTCCTGTGGCCCTAAAACTCTTCTGTACTGTATGTAGTGTAGTAAAAATAAAAAGTATGTGATTTGGAACACAGGCACATCATGCTGAAGTTCTGCTGTGTTGCTGTCCATGGTGCTGAATCACAGCCTCAGTGTTGGTCTACCTTTAATCGCTAGAAAATAAAAATCCTATTGACAAGCCATGCTGTAACATGGGTTATTTGACTTAACGGGACAGTATCTAAGTGTTAGTGTAATCTGCATTGATCTTGAGCACCTTTTCATCACAACAGGGCAGCATATCTAGGTTGTTAGGGAACATGACACACTGTGTGTCCCATTTATTTCAAGGAAACAACTAAGAGGACACCTGCGGACTTCCGGTTATGGCAGCCACGTAGGAAGACGTGTTTCACAGTGCTCTGCTTTTGCTACTATAATTTCTACTGAAAACTCTCATTTGCAAACAAAAAGTTATCGAACGGTGTTGGAGTGGATTCTAAGATGCCGAGGGGTGGCAAAAACAAGGGCCAAGCGTCTCCTACACAGCCGAAGTTAACGGACTATCGTGTTCGTAGCGAAGCAAAGCAAGCTAACGAAGACAACATGGCGGCGGTGGCAGCGGAGGAGGCCAGCGGAGAAGGTGAACTTGTGGGAGAAAATGATGGCGCAGTACTGACTGCTTTAAGCTCTATGAAAAAGGAATTTTCGTCAAGATTTGATGCAGTTTTGAGGGCGATTGAAAATATGAGGAAGGAGATAAGTGACTGCACCGAACGGGTCTCGCAGGCTGAGCTGCGTATATCAAGTGCTGAGGATGACGTCGTTGACTTGCAAGCTAAAGTCCACACGCTGGAGTCACAAAATAAAACGCTGGAGGACAAGCTCTTGGATTTGGAGACTAGGTCTCGACTAAACAACCTGCGACTAGTTAACCTACCGGAGGGGGCTGAAGGACGGGATGCGTGCCCCTTTTTGGAAAAATGGATACCGGAGGTGCTTGGTGATACGGCTCTTCAGTCATCAGTGGTCATTGAGAGGGCGCACCGAGTCGGACCGGCGAGGGACGCCAAGATGCCGCCGAGAACACTGATCATGAAGTTTCTCAGCTACAAGGGCAAACAGGCAGTTGTTGCTGCTGCACGGGCTAAAAAAGACATTCGGTACAAGGACCAGCAACTACGGTTCTACCCGGACTTGGCTACGGGAATACACCAACTGAGGAAAAAATTCGACCCGGTCCGACAGGAGCTGCGCAATCTAGGGATCCGACATGGAGTGATTCATCCTGCGAAGATGCTGGTCACACATAAAGAACGAACCTACACTTTCAACACCCCGGCCGAGGTACAAGAGTTCATAAAGAAGATTCAGATGGACAATGGTGGGGGCTAAATCACACTTGCACGCAAACACACCGTGTAGTGTGGCCGACATACACATGCAAAACATACGCATTATACACATTGATCTCATATATATCTGTTATGCGTAGGCGGTAACTTAAGCCTTACGTGTGGGGAAAATATAAAGGCACAAAAAGTATTAAAAAAAAAAAAAAAAAAAAATGTTTTATACATGTGGCTATTTAAAACTGTTAAAATTACTAATTAGAGCAAACTTATTACACGCGTTGCAGATGAGTGTTTATTGAGGTCAAATTAAACAGAAGCAGAGATGGTTTGGTAAGAGAAAAGTAAACAGTGGTCTGACTGATCCTCACTTGGTGTGGAGTGGTCGTCAGCGATAGCAGAAGTCAGAATGTTTTGGGGGGGGCTTCCACGAGAGTGGGTAAAGGGGAATTGTTCATGTTCAGTGTATTGGATGTGGGTTCTAACGTCCAGGTTTGTTATGCTTCTCTGTACATTCTTTTTATATTGCAAGGTAATCTGTTTTTATTTTTTTTGTAAATGTCTCAAGGAGTAAAACTTAATTTCGTTTCTTGGAACTGCAGAGGTCTGCAAAAGCTTAAAAAAGTGAAACAAGTCATGAATAGATTAAAGGATATAGACTCCAAAGTTGTATTTCTACAAGAAACCCATCTTCTAGAGGAGGACAATACAAAAATCAGGAGAAGGTGGCAAGGCAGCGTATTCACAGCTTCTTATTCATCCCAGGCCAGAGGAGTTATGATTCTTATTCATAATACTGTCCCATTTCAAGTGAAAAATGTAATCAAAGATAGAGGGGGAAGATATTTGATAGTCCAAGGCTCTTTATTATCAGTTAATCTAAATTTAGTAAATCTGTATGGTCCTAACATTGATGATCCTACATTTTTTGTTGATCTGTTCCTTTCTATCTCATCATTTTCAGGACATCACATAATAGCAGGAGACTTTAACTGCACATTAAACCCCAGTGTGGATAGATCCACAGGAGTAGATCAATCACACAACCGGTGTAGAACAGTTATAAACCGTTGTATTAAAGAATTGAATCTGCTAGACATGTGGAGAGAATTGAAACCACAAGATAAAGCCTACTCTTGTCACTCTAACACATTTCAGACATACTCTCGAATTGATTATTTTTTAATCTCTTCAGAACTGCGGTCCAAAATTAATAACTGTTCCTATGGAAATATAGTGGTTTCAGATCATGCACCATGTTGTTTAGTGTATGTCGATAAACAAATGGCAAAAGATCCACCTAGATGGCACTTTCAGCACAAATGGTTACAAGATGAAGAATTTGTAAAATATATAGAAAAACAGATAAAAGAATTCTTTGAAATTAATACTACACAAACGTCTGCTTGTATAAAATGGGAAGCATTTAAAGCCTTTCTTAGAGGGCATATTATAAGTTATACAGGTTCTAAATCAAAAAAGGTGCGTGAGGAGAGGTTACAATTGGAACATAAAATGAAGATTCTTCAGGAAAAAATCTATGAGAAACGTGACCCACAAATGGAAAAGGATTTGCTTATTTTGAGAGCTGAATATGACAAGTTGTCTGCCTTCAGAGCTGCATCTAGTCTTCTAAGACTGAAGCAATCTTTTTATGAACAAGGCGATAAATCGGGTAAATTATTAGCATGGCAGATTAAACAACTCCAAACTAGAACATCAATCACCACCATTATATTGAATGGGCACACTGTAGTTGATCCTGTTGAAATTAATGATGCCTTTAGGGATTATTATAAAGAATTGTATGACACAATAAATGAAACCAATGTACAAAATTTAAATAGGTTTTTAGATGACTTAACTATACCAAGTATCCCAAATGAACAAAAAGTAGATATGGATTTAGAAATTAATAAAGAAGAAATTGGGCACGCTATTGATAGTATGAAAACCGGAAAAAGTGCAGGACCAGATGGTCTCCCTATTGATCTATATAAAAAATTTAAGAACAAATTACTAACACCACTTCTTGAAATGTTTCTAGAGTCATTTCAGAATGGCAGTCTTCCGCCAGCTATGAATAGTGCTGTAATTACTCTACTGCCAAAACCAGGTAAACCCTCAAACAAATGTGAGAACATGAGACCCATCAGTTTATTAAATTCTGATCTTAAGATAATATGTAAGCTTTTAGCAAAACGATTACAGCCATTATTACCAAATATCATTAATAAAGATCAAAACGGTTTTATTACAGGAAGGCAAGGTTTCCACAACGTAAGAAGAGTACTGAATATAATTTATGCTAACAAAGAAATATCAGATACAGCACTTCTAACGTTAGATGCTGAAAAGGCCTTTGATAGGGTCACATGGCCTTATCTTTTCAATATTCTAGAAAGATTTGGGTGTGGAACTGACTTCATAAAATGGGTGCAGATAATATATAAAAATGCTACTGCGGAAATCTTAACAAATAGAAATATTTCAAAATCAATTAAAATCAGTAAAGGTTGCCGACAAGGTTGTCCTCTTTCCCCCCTTCTGTTTACATTAGCAATAGAACCTCTAGCAATAGCAGTACGTTCACACCCTCAATTTTGCGGAATAAGAGTAGGACCGATAGAACACCGAATTTCATTGTATTGTGATGATGTAATTTTATTCATGTCTAAACTAAATCAAACCATTCCGGCCTTGTCACAGCTAATAAAAACATTTGGTGATATTTCGGGATATAAAGTGAATAATACAAAATCTTCTATATTACTACTTAATGAACAGGACAGAAGAAACCCAACTTCTGAGGTAACCCAATTTAATAGTGTAGAACAGTTTAAATATTTAGGAGTACAGATACTGCCTAAACTAGAAAATGTTGTCAATGCAAATTATGAACCGTTAATGACTGAAATTAGTGAATTGATTGAAAGATGGACGTCGCTACCAGTTTCTATAATTGGGAGAATTAATATCTTAAAAATGACTATATTGCCGAAATTCCTTTATTTATTCCAAAATATTCCTCTGCCACCACCTTCAGACTTGTTCTCAAAAATTAAAAAAATATTTGTTGGATTTATATGGAACAATAGAAGGGCGAGACTTCGTTTGTCTTTGTTGTATTTACCATTTGATCGAGGGGGATTAAAATGTCCAAATTTACTATGGTACTACTGGGCTGTGCAGCTGAGGTCTATTATGTTCTATTTCTCAACAAATGATACCCCTCATTGGAGCGAAATGGAATCCGAAGGTCTTAAAGTACCTCTTCCCTTATACATATACTCAGATACAGAAAAAAAGCTACGGAAAAAAAACGAAAAATCCAATTGTAAAACATATGATAAAGATATGGTATGATGTAAAAAAATATTTAAAAGAACCACAATCATTGTCATTATATAGTCCAATATGGGGTAACCAGTTATTTATACCAGGTAGAGCTGATGCAACATTTAAATTATGGAACTCTAAGGGACTCAAAATGATTAAAGACCTTTATTCGACTGATTCAGGTGTCATGATGTCTTTTGAGGAGTTGAGGTCTAAATTTAATCTTGATAGGAAACACTTTTTCAAGTACCTACAACTAAGAAGCTTTGTTAAAGTAAACCTAGACGATGCTCTTACTAGACCTCTACACTCAGATTTGGAAAAAATTACGACAAAAGACAGTTTGAAAAAGGGTATTATATCAGAGTATTACAAATTGATGACATCTTACTCTCCTGAAAGTTCACAGTATAAGTTGAATGCCTGGAGGGGAAATGTGCACCTTTCCGATCAAGATTGGAATGTAGCTTGTGCTGGTGCTCATACTAAGTCTATAAATGTACGTCTTAAACTGATACAGTATAAATGGTTAATGAGGACATATGTGACACCTGTTGATTTAAATCGATACAACAAAAACATCCCTGACATTTGCACAAAATGTCTGGAATTTGAGGGAACATTGTTTCACTGTATATGGCAATGCAGAAAAATCAAAACGTTCTGGGAAGAGGTACGAGATATACTTGAGAAGATAATTTCAAAACAAATTTTACTTGACCCTAAGCTTTTTCTGTTAGGTTTATTCCCAGAAAAACACAATTATAGTAAAAATGAACGAGCATTCATAGACCTCGGCTTGCTGTATGCCAAAACATGTATTGCAATGTTATGGAAAAAGGTTAATAAACCAAACACAACTCAATGGATCAGACGGATGTTGTCATGCCTCCCTTTAGAAAAGATAACTTACATATTGAAAAATAAACAGCAACAATTTGAAAATATCTGGAGACCCTTCATGAACTATGTTAAAGATTTAGATTTAACAGAGGATCAAGAAGATGAATAATTGTGAAAAAGTGGCTAATGTAGTTTCTAGGCTAGCAGAATTTATTTTATTTTTGAAATTGTATTTTACATGAGATATATTTACTAAACCTTGTAAAGATTACCCGTTTTTAAAACAGAAGAAGCACTGTTATGTATTTTTTTTCTTTTAATTTTCTTTTTTTGTTTGTTTTGTTACGTCATTGCAATAATGTAAGATGTTATTTCATATTATATGACTGTGACGGACTGTATTTTATGCTGTTTAAACTGAAATAAAAATATTTCTGGAAAAAAAAGAGGACACCTGCTTATTTCCTCTGCTAACATGATCTCTGTATTATATCTTTCCACAGCCATTGGTCTATGAATGAATTTACACACAAATGAGATATCCATGATTTCCTTACAGGATATGGCAATAACATTTTTAATCCTTCGATTTTACTTTGTAAGAATTTATTTAAAATATCCTGTGGTGTAGATGTTCTTATTCTCTGTGTTACCAGTCATTATCACACTGTGGTTTGCCATTCCATTTCTGCTTAGCTGAGAACTTAGTACTAGGGGCAAACTAGTCAATGTGTGTGTGTGTGTGTGTGTGTGTGTGTGTGTGTGTGTGTGTGTGTGTGTGTGTGTGTGTGTGTGGTGTGTGTGTGTGTGTGTGTGTGTGTGTGTGTGTGTGTGTGTGTGTGTGTGTGTGTGTGTGTGTGTGTGTGTGTGTGTGTGTCTTTGTGTGTGTGAATGCTGTGCTTGTCTCTTCTGTGGTTGCATGTCTGTCTATTAGCAGGTCAGGTGGAGAGGAGGCCATGTGGCTCAGGTCCTTACAATTCTACAAAGTTATTCAAAGTCCTTGTGCATCCACATTATTCACATATGTTTTACAATTGGGTCTAATACATGTTGTCATGGATACAGTGATTTTTGTTGGCCTGGACTTTCCCCCTGTTAAAAGTTTAGTTAGCCTACTTATCTATTTTTCTGTGGCGTGTTTTCTTATTTCTATGTATGGTCTAGAGACAGAGGGTGTTTTACAGTAGCAGTACAGATTGTTTAGACTTGAGGCAAATTATTATTTGTGATATCGAGATAAATGAAAAGATTTCACTTGACTTGCCTAATTTCCTGTAATGATTTGATATGAGTAAACGCTTCACCTCACTGGACCTTTTGCTTTGAATAGAGAACCCGTTTTATTAGCAGACTTTGTGATTTTCCCCCAAACAGAGCTAGCCTGTAACCCATATGTGAATGTCAAAACACTGATTGGATTTCCTGACTTCAATGACCCTGTCCCAGACTTTCATGTGCATTTTCAGCCCATGCCTTCCATAAAAAGATGCAAATGAAATGTGAAAACTGTTCTTACAACTTTACAACAATAATATGAGAAACTACACGAAAGGAGATTTGGATGGAAAGGGGAACATGATAATTGATATTTTGTTTCTCATGATTTCTTTGATGCCTTTATGATGATGATCAACTGGTGGTCAGTTTACCCTTTGAGGCATCATTAGGCCCCATTTACATGGGCATGTGCCTTAATAATATTTTGCTCTATGCTTCCACAAAACAGTCACTGGAAATGAATGTGTTTTGGCAGTAACCAGTCACAATAGGGAGTAAGAGTGGCCAATTTTGTGGGGATGACTTGTACAGCAGCCAGGCTCTGGTGCCAGTCTGACATCTGAAGGGAGCAATCAACAGTTTGGTTTTGAGCCTGTGAATTGAGTAATGAGTAGTATGTCAGTGTATGGCTGTGAGGAAAGTTTGATGTTGAGGAATTAAAAGATGACTGCCTCTGTGATGCCGGAGTCAAGCAGGGTGCTGCTTTGGGCCAAACAGTAACATAAGCATAATAAAATGCTTACAATGATACTGCAGATATGCTTATGTTTAGCAGATATAATGGTTACCATGCTGAGCATCTTAGTTTAGTTTGTTAGCATGCTAGCATTTATTAAAACCAAACACAAAGTACCTCTTTAAAAAAATTAAAAAATACATTTATTTTCAAAAAGGGTTTGCAGGTGAAAAGCAATGAATTTCCTTTGTCAACAACATGACACATACAGTAGATTCACCAATCGGCGAGGACATATACAGTTGCAATCGAAATTATTCAACCCCCATCGCATATTACGTGTATAGTAAACATTTACAAAGCCTCAGCTGTTTGCAATAAACAGATCAAACAAGGACAATTCATCATAACTAATATCACAAGTGGTTTCTCTGAATCCAATACAAAATGCCACTTTGAATGACTTCTGCAGTCTCAAAATGATTCAACGCACTTAATAGAATTACCGGTAAGTGGCACATTTTCCGAATCAGAATCTCTTTGTTGTAATTGCATAAAAGTGCAACGAAATTGGGGTAGAGGCTCAAAATAAGGTTTAATAGGTTTTCCAATCTGATGTTGTCTTAATCACACCAGGGTTTCATTAGTTTATTTAGTTATCAAGTGTGCTTGAGATTGAATACATCAGTGATTCTTGAGAACCGGGACAAAAGGCCGTCTTCCATATGTAACTGCTGTTATCTTTAAAAATAAAAATATTTAAAATTGTAGATGTTATAAGGGATTAAGAATAGAATGTCTGGAGCACAATTATCCCCTTAAATTTTATTGTATTATTATTATGTCAAATATATGACACTTGTTATCTTCTCACAACGTCCAAAACAGTGTGTCCACAGAGACGGTTTCAATCTTTCATATGCAATAAAACCTATTAAAAATTACTTTAATGATTAAAAAGTGTTTTTTTCATCAAAAGCAACACTAAATAATCTCTCATATCAATGAAAACTGTTTTTCTTCAACACATTCATGTTTTATATGGTTTCAAAGTGGTGGGACACTTTTTGTCACCACCGTCAGACAATCCATTAAAATGTAAGAAAATCAGCCAAAATAAGGGGCAGCTGTCACTATGAAGCACCTCTTGTCACATTCTACCTCAGCAGAGTACATTAGAGTCAGACAGGCTCTGATAAGTCTTGTAGTTTTAGAATATTTTACATTCCAAATCTTGAAAGTCATGCGTCACAACCATGATATGTCAACACCGACATAACTGAAGAAGTTATTTGAAATGTTTTGATCATTTTATATTCATGAAGTAGTTCATACTAGCACCAATCATCAACAGAAAAACCAAATGGCTAACTAGATTAATTCCATATGTTTTATATGAAACGTTAAATATGTCAACACCGTCAGATGTCAACTCCGTCAGATTTCCTGTCTGATGGTGGTGACAGGCCAATGACGGAGTTGACATTCAATGTGAAGGCATCATATTTGGGTGATTTTCAAGTTATTAGGGGAGAGTGGCCTAACTTGTGCAACTTTTCACTCAAAGTGACTTTAAAGTAAGGCCTTGACAGTAAAGTCTCAAATATGTACATATATTTCAGGGTGTTGTGCATCCCTGGCAATAAAAACTTTGGATCTGGAATAAACTATTGAAGAAATATAGCTTTCGGAAAAAAAGTTGTCTTGTTGCACAACTTGCCCCCGGTGTGGTGTAAGTTGTGCGGTTGGAGAGAATACCATGGGGTGAATTGTGCCATTGATATATATCTCATAAACTGTAATGCAAGACAAATCCATGAGACAATCACTTATTTTAAGGTGTATTTAAAGTAAATAGTTGACAAAGATTGAAGGACAATTTTCTTAAACAAGGCCTAGCAGATCTAATGGTTTTACCTGCAAAGCTCACAATGACCAAGTCACCATCATCATCTTTCTGGCCATCTGAACTCTCATCAGTGGTGTCGTTAAGTGGAATTGAGATGTCACTCTCTTCTGAGCTACTGTAGACAATCATTTTCTTTTGGTGACCAGCGTATACAGCCATGCCACTGGCACAACTCTCAGAAATGTACTTTGCACTAGTTGCTCCGTGCTTGTGGAACCAACTGCCACCTGACAAATGTGATTCCCTCTACATTTCTGCCTTTAAATCAAGGCTCAAAACCTATATGTACACCCTGGTGTTTCCTCCCCATTAACTATCTTACCTCTGCACTACTATCTGTGTTTATGTGGATGTATGGGCTTTACGTCTTTTATTTTGGTTATTGTTATTTTACCTTCATTGTTTATCTACTGAATGCACTATGTACAGCACTTTGGACAGTGCAAACTGTCATAAATGTGCTTTTATAAATACATTTGACTTACTTACTTATAACTCACCTAGGCCCTTTGGCACAAATCACCCCAACCCCAGAGTTTTGGATAATAGGCATGATGCAGCAGTTTAGGGCTGACATCGTGCTAACTATATAGACACAAAGTGTAGCATACTAAAGCACTAAAACATGTGTCAAATGTTTTCAAACTGCTAGTTTTACAACTAACACCCTCCTGTTGAACCAGCGACCTCATGGTTACTGGTCGGCCACCTTACCTCTAGGCCATCCTACCACCCCAGTTTGAAAATACAAAAGACAATGTGGGCTGGAGGTGGGGGTTGATGGTTGAAGGGGTGTCAGCAAGGGCATGGTTTGGCACCTATGTATGTGGGGGACAGGAGAGTGACCTATAACATCAATAGACTAAGAAATATGTATTTATTCAATGAATGATCCCAATAAAACAAATGCAGAAAAAAAGACTCAAAATATAGAAAATGACAGCTGGGTCAAGTCCTGTTCTGAGTCCCAGACTGTTCTGGTTATGATTGTCCTTTGCTCTGACCCCAAGACACTTTCTGGCTCTAAGGGTCCTGTGTTCTGAACCCCAGACTGTGTTTTAATCTAACTGGTTCTATCTGTCATTTGAATGTTAATTATTGAATATGAATTATATGTTGTATTTGATCAGAGTTACTTTCAAGTGTTTAGAATATTTCTTTGCTTAATTGACCAAACCCATGATTCTGTTACTAGTCCGACATTAGTTTTGTAATATTTGGTTTTCAAACTAGCTGTCAGGATTCTAACTGTTACAATTTGTGTTGTTATGGTAGTTTCAGAGTGGAAAAAAGTAAGTGGTTCAGTTAATTTTTCTGGTCTGTCTCAGTTTACCCCACAGCTGGGGTAAAATGAGACACATGACAACTTTTTTTTTGAAACAATCATATTTTCACTGCCTTGAATAAATTATGCTAATGCCCATTTCTAGGAAACATCCTGAATTAATGGGAAATGTGTAAATTTGAGTGATAAATCATTTTAGCTCGCTTAGAGGGGAGCAAATGTAGAAAGTGTCTCAGATTAGCCCGTTCTCCCCTATATTGTAAGAAAATTTCTTATCTTTCTGCGTACCCCCGGCAATACCCGTAAGTACTCCTAAGGGTCCGCATACCCCCAGTTGGGAATCACTTAGTGTCCAGGCTGTGGACAGGGTCAGACCAATAACGAAGAGGCAGGACTGAATTCTCCATGATGGCAGTGTAGAAGTGAACCATCATCGTCTTTGGCAGGGTGAACTTCTTCAGCTGCCGCAGGTAGAACATCCTCTTCTGGGGCCTCATTTATCAACAGTGCGTAGAAAAGGTTCTAAATTCACTCTTACGAATGAAATTTAGTATGTGCTTAAGTACAAAAAAATTGGTATTTATCAAACGTGCGCTGGCCTATCGTACGCTCACCAGTAAGTCATCAATCTTGATAAATCCCACATGTTCTTAAGTACCATGCTCGTTCAAGCTCAGACCATTTGCATTCAGAAACGCCTCCAATTAACCATATATGGTCACAACACATCCCTTTATCAACCATGTGAATGTGTTTTATCCCTCTCCGCTACAATGGCAAAGAGGGCAATGAAAAGAAACTTCTCCAACACATAAATGGAAACCCTTGTAAACGAGGTTGAATCAAAGCGAAACATATTTTGTTGGCTCACTTAGTGCAGGCATTAAAACAAAAGAAAGCTTGCTGCATGGGAAAATGTGATATTTTCGAGCAAGTTGTAAGGCAACGGCATTGTTTGGGGTCCGCGATCTGACAACTTTACGTGCAGTCATTCATAAACTCTTTCAATAAATAAGAGATGAAGATAAGTTCCTAACAACATTAGAGTTACTAAGTGAAATGAGTGATTGGCGAGTCTGGCGAGTCACCGCGGCTCGTCCAGCTCACAGCTGAGCAGTGGCGGCTGGTGAATTTTTTTTTAGGTGGGGCTGAAATGTTATAAACCAAACCCATGTAGGGGGATCTGGGTGGATCCTCCCCCGAAGATTTTTTTGTGATTTTCACATACAAATGAAGCATTCTGGTGCATTCTGACAAAATAATAAAGACAAAATAGAACATTTCCTTACAAAGACAAATGGGGCAGGGGAACTAGGTTTTAACTTAATTTATTTGCCTTGTAGAATTCAGCAAGATTAAAAGTGCAAATACATCAATAACAATTGAGAATTATACACAAGTTCACATTCTCTCTCTCTCTGGCGTTAATCGGTATCACACCCAGAAGTACAAGCCTTCAAAGACTGAATAAGAGATAATAAAAGTTTAAATAAATCATCAGCAAGTGCTGGGAAACAAGTGATTATGATCACTGATAAAATTAATACATAAACACAAATTGTGACCACATGTCTTGTGTGCGTCACACCACCATAGGTTTGCAGAGAATTATACAATAATAGCCTATGCACACTAAAAGCATGATGCCAACATAGGTTTGCAGAGAATTATTTACAATATGCACACTAAAGGCATGATGCCAACATAGGCAATAGGTGAGGTTCTAGTGTTTTGAACGTGTCAATCGCATAAACAAGCAACGTGATAATGGTAAGTCTAGCAGTAATCATACATGCTCAAAGTTTAAAAAAGCACTGCCTAATATTTTGAGTTGCACTACTCGTAGACTGTAGAAAGGGGGGGAAAGCTGCTACTACAACTGCTAATAGGGATGCTAACGGACCACGAGCAGAGAGGTGTGTATCTCCTGCTCTGACCGCAGCTGGGAGGGACTGCTGCGCGAGGAGCAGGCCGCCTGTCAGTGCTCTGTTACGGGAGAGGGGCCGGGGAGTCTCCCGCTGCTCGTTGAGAAGAGTTAAAAGTGATACTTGCCTTGGCGAAAAAGTCACCAATAACACCAGAAAAAAAGCTAAAGTTGTCGCTTGTCGCTGTTTTGAAAAAAAAGTCGCCAGGGGGATTGAAAAGTCGCTAAATATAGCGACAACATCGCTAAGTTGGCAACACTGCACGCGACTCCGCGAGCAATAGTAGATCCGTCCGAACGTTGTTGTTATTGTTGCCAGGTAACCAGTTCCTGGGCGCCACGTCCCAGCGCCCCAAACCCTCCGTTAAAAGTGAATGGCAATAGAAATTGATAGGGCCACTCTGGAGTGAACGAGGGTTTGGGGCGCCGTGAGCTGGCGCCCGTAGAAGCTAAATGAGTCAGTTTAGAGCTTGAATTTCGCCATGAAATGTAAATACAGTGTCAGAATATAAATTCAGTGTGCATTCTTAAGTAAAATTAAATAGTTTAGTTGCCTCAAATTAACACACACAAAAAAAACGTAAAGATTATTTTTTTTGTTGGGGGGAGGAGGGGTGGGGCGGCGCCCTAGCGCCCTCTATGGGCCAGCCGCGGCTGCAGCTGAGTGCTGTCAGATGAGACGCACAGAGAGCATCGGAGGGATCCTCCGCTTCAAAACATGTAAACGTGTGACACATTTAATGAATAATCAATTAGAGCTTACCTAAAAATGAGTGAGCCATATAACTATTTATTGCATTTAGGATGTTAGCTCATTTGGACGCTGTTTTGACCATCTGTTTTCATTGATGTATTGGCAATATTATATCTACTTTCAGTTTCATTACTGAGTCGTGATCAGTGTTCTTAAAGAAACTTAGATTATAAAACAAGAGGTCCAAAACACAGATGATGATTAAACAAACAAATGTATGACTTTATATTACCCTAGAAATGCACGGGTGGATTTGACGCGTGGCGATTATAGATATAAAGAGAACGCTGGCGGTTCTATTGTTAATGCAGACGTTGAAACTCTTAAATGCTTTGCTTTGTGCTTGTAATATCGCTATCCTACCACTAGATTCTGTTCGTAAGCATGGTCAGAGTTGTGCTTACATTTACACACATTCATAAGTCTAAGTACATTTTGGTAAATTCCATACTTTGCGTGGCAATGTTCTTACGCCCTACTTACGCACAGATTTGTGCGTAAGTACGGTTGATAAATGAGGCCCCTGGCCTTTTTGGGTGAGGGACCTGATGTTCAGCTTCCATTGTAAGTCCTGGGTGCTGATGGTGCCCAGGAAGCGGCAGGACTCCACTGAGTCGACTGGGGAGCCACACATGATGACGGGGGCGGTTGGGGCTGGGTTGTTTATTTCCATGTTATTTTCTGTCTTATTTAATGACTTTTCTGTCTCATTCACTTTCAATAAATGTTTTATCAAGAGAGGGAAACATATCCATAAATATATATAACAGCATTGTTTTAATTTATTTCAAGTTTCAAAAGTCTTCAGTTCTATTATAACTGTGCAAAGTTCAGTGGATGATGAACATCTGGCATGTCCAAATCTCCAGAAAAGATAAAAGGACCTTGCCTGGACTATCGAGTTTTATTAAATGATATTTGCAAGGTCAAGAATATACTGTTTATCTAGGTAAAATGAGGTTGAAAAGAGATTCACAGTTATAACTCAATGTAATTAAGTTCGTCAGCAGTATTATTTGGAATTTTTTACTTTTTCCAACTACGTTTCACTGTACATTTATTATTTGCTCTTATGTCTGTTGATGTCACAGCCCCTTTAATAACTGTCCTGTCACATCAAATTGGAAATGTTGTGTCTTTAAAACTCTAAATAAGCATCAGGATTTCCTTTTAAAAGCTAATGTGAACACCTTTTTTGGGCAGCTGGCAGCTCTTAACTGTCTCCCATATGCATCAATTTGTAATAGTGTATTGTCTCTATTATATTTATGTTCTTTTAATCCCTATTTTAGTGTAACACACCCTCTCTGGATCCCTGGCTAGGTGTTGGGAGGGACATGGGGACTGCTCACTGACAGCTGTCATAGCTGTTGCCTTTCCCAAATATCTTCACAAACTGTAATATCGCTCAGTAACAAGATGGGTTGAACGGCAGGGCGTCGTTTGCATATTGCATTAGCGGGGCCGGCCCGGCCCCATGCATCTCTTATCAGTGATTATGACTGCAGCATGTTTAACAGCGCTTCTACAGCAATTTCACAGCCGAGGGGAAGGAGAATAATTGTATTTTCCGAATGACTGAGTGCAAACACTGCACACTGCTGTGCTTTTAGGCTCCTCTCTTTTAGTAGAGACTGAGAGGAAAACATATCAATAATCACCCAACTCTTTTTTTAAATTTTACAATTACGTTCTGCTATACGTACATCAGGTATCTTGTGTGACAGGCAACCCATTACTCATCCAATAACGGAATTAAAAAAAGGTAGATATACTTGGCGCCACAACCAAGTACTGAAGTGTTTGGCCTCAGCACTGGATATCAAGAGTGTCAATCACTGCATCTGAAGGAATTCCACTTATAGGCAGATGTTCAGTCACTCTTAAAGCTCTCCATTTGTAGATGATTTGCCTCACGGTGGACCGATGGAGCTAGAACTTTTTTTAAAAGAATGTATAGCTGTACCAGACAAATGTGCAACATCACTACTCTATTCCTGAGATCCTCTGATATTTTCTTTCCTCTTGGCATGTCTGGCCTGCATGGGTTCACTTTGGTGAGCCTAAACTGACCTGATTTGATCTGTTTTATCTAGTGCCGCCCAATTTCTTCCCTAAAGATCTCTCATTACATTGGTCCATTTCATCACTCAATTTGGCCCACCTGATTTCCGGAAAAGAAAACTGTGGAATTGATAAACAGACATCTGTTATTTCATATAAAAATGGATGCTGGTATTGGTAATTAGTGTGCATAGATCAATGCAAACGGCTGAATAAAACAACGGTCTGCAAACTATCCTTATTTATTCATTCAAGTGATTCATATAAACTAAGGAAGCAGACACAGTAAAATATAATAGTACTGCGGCTACTTGCATGCTCTGTTAATTTGAAGAGAGGAAAAAAGTCAACTTTCCTGTGCAGACGCTCTGACTGACTGATGTCACCCCCCTCTAATACAAATACTGGTTCTGATTGGCCAAATGACTGTAGAAGCACATGATATGAGTTACCATGTTACTCATAGTCAGTCACTATGTTCACTCTACACACACTTTTTATTTATTTAACTTTTATTTATCCTCGAGAGACCAATTGAGGGGTGACCCTCATTTACAATGACGTCGAGCTCAAACAAATTCAAAGGAAAAAACAACAATACATAAACAATATTCAATGCACACACACACTGCCTCTTTTCAGTCTTTGCGTTTGACGTGCATAGTAGTGTTACAATCAACACGGGGGAAGGAACTGTTACTCGCGGATGCACAAATTAAATACAATACAAAATATTATTATTAGCCTAATATACAAATATTTTTCTTGTGTGGAAATACAGTATATTGTAGGCAAATGTCTTATCTTTCTGCATACCCCCAGCAATACCCATAAGTACCCCTAAGTGGGAATCACTTAGTGTACACAATCTACCACAATAGACCTCCACAGTGATGTGCGTGTGAACAGCATCACAAAAGGAAAACAGCGCTGCCAGGCTGTGGACAGGGTCAGACCAATAACAAAGAGGCAGGACTGAATTCTGTGTGTGTGTGAAGGCAGCTCATGTTTTAGCGTTGTCTCCATCTGAGCAACAGTAACCAAGCACAGGGAATATGAGATTCATCATCAGAGTCATGTCATAGACAAATTGAACCAATCTCACTCGCTAAACCATGAGTCATCAAACAAACCAAACATCAAATCAGGATTTCATTAACAAAATGTTTTATTAGCAGATATTTTAAACATAAATCCAAAACAAACACTCCAGGTAAAGTGGCAGAGCCCAGGAAGAGACATTAAGTTACAGAAAAATAAACAGCACTAGCTCAGAGCAAATCTCATGTTCGCTGCGAGGTACTGTCTTATACTCTCCAAACTCAACTCCTACCATCTCTACAGTGGGCAGGTTTACATGCACAGTGATCATTGGGTTCGAATCAATCCTCTGGACCATAATGTATTCTGTTTCTTAGATAAAATAGAATCTTTAATCAATGAAGTCTATTTAAATCATAGGAGTATTTTCGATAACTTTTTCTAGACATTGGATTTTACAATGGCGGGATAAGATAGAAGTGGCCAGGTAAACCAGCTTATTTAAAGAATTACATTTATTTTATCCATGAAAATAAGTAAAAAGCAAATGATTGCTTTAAGCAGACTGGTAAAGGCAGTATATCTGTGCATGTAAACATACCCAGTGACTTAGTGAAAATTGTTCTTAAACTTGATTTAGGTCTCATTCACCATCAGTCCCAGGTGAAAAGAGAGGATTTTCAATGTTCTCACGTGTAAGAACATATCATTTGCGTATGAGGGAGAATGTGTGTGTGTGTTTGTGTGTGTGAGATTAAAAGTTCTCTACAAGGTCCATGATCCTCTTGCGCTCAGCCTCTTTGAACTCTTCACTCTTGCCGTCTCCGATGCTCTCAGCGTATTCTGTGAAAGACAAAGTCAGTGTATAAGTGGATTGACGTTACAGAAAACATCCTTTGGGCCACAAAACTCACAAGAGTTGCTGCACTGAATGTGGTGGGAGCAGAAAAATAAATGGTGAAGGCAGACGGACCGACTTAGTCAGAACGCAACAACAGAAGTAGCTTAAAGTTAAAGGTGAGTTAGGCCTACTTTGTTTTCTTACACTACTCCAGAGAGCATAGAAAGATCATGTAGAATTACACAAGAATATATGAACAGCACATTTACATGGGGACTGAACAACATTCCCAAAATCAAATATTTGACATTTTGAAAAGTGACTGAGATGATTTCGGCAAAATGAAAATAGTTTAATAATGATTTTATGTGAACCAGCTCTGACTCAACTTTCAGTTTGTGTTAATTCTACTGGCCCCTTTAGACAGAAGTGGTAGTGTTTTAAAGACGCCAGCTGTTGACCTGGGTGAGCATAAAACGGACAAATGCATTAAAAAAACTATATAAAAATAGCAATCGATGTATTGATGGTCTCGTTTGCTGTTGCATGTAATGTATCCTCCTCAGAGGAATAATGAGACTTTTTCCAAAATATATAAAAATAAATGTTTTAAAGTTCCTCGTAGCTACTTTAAGGGATTAAAATAAAAGACGTAATCTTTAGTGATGTCAGTTTAACGCGTTATTAACGGCGTTAACGCAAACCCAATTTAACGGCGTACATTTTTTTTTATCGCGCGATTAACGCTCGTCATGGCCTAGGAAACGTTTTGGTTTTTTCACATGCTGTCAGTGTTGCATCAACTAGTAATGTTAGAACAACTGAAACACCACAAACCATTCATATGGCTCGCATTAAGTTACTTAAGTCAACCGGAACATGTCCTACAGCGTAACTTCACATTAAAATCATTTAACTGGCAAAACGGCTAAACGTCAAGTCAATTTTGACTTTTATTTTGAAGCAGAAACCGGAACCTAGCACTTCCTAGCTCAGCTGCGCGACCTTCACTAGTCTTCCATGTTGTGACTGGGACTACGTGGAAAAAAGAACCGAAAAGAACGCTTTTCATTTGCAAAAGTCCTACTTATAACCCTGCGCTCCCACCAAAACCTCCAGTAAGGTAAACCACCTGTAAGGTGCCAGGCTACAAGAACAAAGCAGACAGTGCATTAATGAACTACCATTATTGAAAAGCCTTAGAATCTAGTCTGTCCATCACTTTATGCCAAAGTCTTGTTACAATATCTTTCCTTTGAAAAATGTGCTTATACTGTCTATCACAACTAAGAGGTTGATGTGTGAGTTGCAGCGGCCTCTGCCCCAGTGCAGTATGGGAGTATGGGTAATGGCCTCTGAGGCAGGGATTACACAGTAAAGCCAGGGACGGCCGCACACATAGATGAAAAAAAAGACTTTTCTCTGGGAGACACTGCAGTGAGAATATGAATGACGGGAGCTTTTCTGACAAAGAGGCCGCATGGTTTAGAAGGACCAAACATGCCTGTTGAAGACTCCAAGGACATTTTGTTTATTAATGAGGGGGTAGGGATGTTTTAATGTTATTAGTTAAAGGACAGTGAAAGACCCAATGGGACTGTCTTTAAAAATGGCGGTACAGTCAGCCGCATAAACAGAAAAGGTCAGTGATTCTATAACTTTCTGCAGAACCTTTATTCTGTGGCGTGCTGGTACTCTCTCCTCCTGTCACCACGGCAATGCAGAAGAGGACAATACAGTAGTAAGTAGGGCTGGGCGATATGGACCAAATCTTATATCACGATATAGGTAATTTTATATCACGATATGGATATATATCACGATATAGTATTTTTCCTTAAAATTCAATGGATTACAATAACCGTACTGAACTTTAAATCACATTAGATTATTTTCATTTTTGCTTGGAACTTAAATTTCCATACAAAAGAAAAACTGGTGCAAAATACCACACCAGTCTGGCTTTAGTCAGTCAGCGCAAAATAAAAATGACAGCATCAACCAAAGAGCCTACATTTTCCAATTGATAGTAGCCTATATCAAAACAATGAAAGACTTGAATTTTCCTGCAGTATTTGCTCATCTTCATTTAAAAAAGCTGTCAAAATCAACTAATGAGCAAATGTCTGGTAATACTTTAACTCCAGCTTCAACACAAATAATATTTTCAAGTTTGACATGTTTTAAAGTTACATAAAACCAGCCTTGCTGGCTGGCTCCAACAATAACAGCACGGGGGTGAAGCCCCGAGTAGGCTAAGATGTCATTATTAGCCAGCTAGCTCACGAGAGCTAACCCATGTAGTTTGCGGCTTAAAACAAGCCAACTCTGCGTCACGGCAACAGCACGCTGAAGCAGCAAGCAAGTTTCCTTTGCCCAATGACATTTTTGACCGTTAAAAGCTGCTCTGCCACCGTGACACAGAGTTGGTTTGTTAACTTTAGTGACGGCACACCGAAGCTAGACCATGAGCTAGACAGCTAGAGCAACAGATGAGGCTTCTTCTGTTGCGGGTAGAGAAGCTGTATTGCAGCCCAGATCGCTCCTGCAGAGCCCCCGTGTGGCGCGGCGGTGTAACTGCAGTGTAACAGTAGGGACTCAGAGGGACAGCTGCCTCCCGCTCCATATATGCTCCCGCCACATGAACTTTTTTTCTCTGCGATATAAACGATATGGCCAAATCCCTCCCGGTAGACACTTTCATATCGTCCACGATATGATATCGTCATATCGCCCAGCCCTAGTAGTAAGTATGGCCATTACTCAGGTCAGTGACTGGGATTGATCTGCTATGAGTACAAGGCATGTACATTTTTGCTAGATAAAGGCAAAGGCTTAACCTAGGACTTGGGTTCCAACAAGACAAGGGGATCAAATTGAGAATGGCAAGGAATGCAAGACACCCCAGGTGAATAGGGAATTTTTTTTAACTTATAGATATCATCATGAAACTTTGCCAGTTGATTACTGACACTAACACATATTTTTTGTATTACATGTTTTTCTTTAATATTTTATTAAATATGCAAATATGGCAATATTTAACCAATTATGCGTAAATTTGGGTCATTTTTCGAGAAAGAAATCGAGATGTTGGATAAAGCCAGAGTTAAAATCTCTATTTTATTTTAAGCACATGTTAGTTTCTAAAGTTTTTACACAACAGATTTTGGATACAGCCTTTTTTCATTTAATAAATCAAAAAATACTATGTACATGTCTTAGAAATGCATTTTAGGCATGTTTTTAGGAGGAAAATGTATTATAAATCAGACAATTAACAATATATTAACAAATCCTTCTGTAAAAACCTTTAAAATAGTGCTATGAATGATTATAGAAAGTTTGGTTGATGTCAGTGGTCTAGAAGTTGAGATATCTTTCGCAGAGTATTGGAAAAAGCTCATTTTGAGAAAACGGCCGTTAAAGATAAAAACGTGAATTCTGCTGATAATCACTGATTATAGCTAGAGTAATTTATTGAATTAGGCCCTACACCCCTCAGTGCCATATAGGCCTACCACTGCTCAACATATATAAACCAAAGCATAGTAACATTTACATCCACATGCTAATTTAAACATGATTAATTCATTATTAGCCACTGTCTGTCAACCTGCTCCTGTCGGCACAGACGCTCTCTCTCCCCACCATCTCCCCTCTCTGATCCTCTGACAGTCTGTGTCTCTCCGACGTGATCGGCGTTATTTACATGTCTTTAACACTTCTCCCCTTCAAATGGCGATCATGTAATGTCCGTAGCCAATTGATTAAGTATTTTTTTTGTGTTGGTTTGGCATATTTTCGACGTTTTTCCCATTTTATTTTGTGATTTTCGAGCTACCCACGGCTAGCATCACGTGATGCCTTTCAGCGAATCACATCGTCAGAAATGTGCATTAGCCAATGAGGTCGCGTTCCTAGCATTTAATCCCTCCTCACACTTTCAACGATTCAAGGGAAATGACCATATTTGGATGCGATAACGTTGTTCTTGAGATTCAGAGCTTTCCAACAGTACCAAGATTATTATGTTTCTATACAGCGGCCGTGGTGCTGTATGTTACGTAAGAATGCTCACTTTTGACGAATTTAGGAGCAAAATACAGACGCAAGCAGTCAAAGTTTAGTAAAATAAACACCTAAAACGTATATTTTGGACCTTTTATCCGTACTAGTATGAACGAAGACATGTTATGGAAGCTAAATAGACACAAATCTCAAAATTGACCAGTGCTTCAAAAAAACGATGTTTTTGCCTGCCGTGTCTCGCCTTAATAAATAATATTGATGGTCAATAATACATTTATTGGTCGCTATCTTACATTTATATACGCAAAACAGAATTATTTTGCAGAGCAGAGCTTTTTCTGACAACCCTGTGGCTGTTAGAGACATTGAACCCAAGTGATCAATGTTCAAAGCTTCCATTGCTAAAGCTGCTGCGGGGTGCTGTGGTCTCAAGGGGCGATAACCCTCGAACACAGTGGTGGGCACAGGTGGTCAGGGAAGCCGTCCGACAGAAGAAGGAGTCCTTCTGGGATATGTTATCCCCAGGGACTCCAGAGGCAGTTAAAAGTACCTACAGGCCGAAAGGGCTGCAGTCTCTGCTGTGAAGCAGCGGGTTTAGGAAAAGTTCGGAGAAGACATGGAGAGGGATTTTCGGTCGGCACCAAAGTGCTCCTAAAAAAAAAACAAGCACCTCAGGAGGGCGAAACAGTGAAAAATCTAAGATGTGTACAGTAAGGATGAGACACTGTTGAAATCAACTGAGGAGGTAAGGGGGCGGAGGAAGGAACACTTTGGAGTACTCCTGAATCTGAATCTTACTATCAGCTTGAGGCTGATGGGGGATTATCATCAATTGCCCTGGTGGTATTCACTGAATTATTCACAGTGGCAAAGCCCGAGGGATTGATGAGAGCCGTACAGAAATGCTGAAGGCTCTGGGTGTGGAGTTTCTTGGATGACACATCTCTAAATCATTGCATTGAAGTCTGGTACAGTGCCCAAGGAGTGTCAGACCGGAGTGGTGGTTCCCCGGTTGAAAAAATGGGGATCAGACATTGTGTGCTAACTACAGGGGATCACGCTTCTCAGCTTCCCTGGTAAAGTCTACTCAAAGGTCCTGGTAAGGAAGGTTCTGCAGATAGTCGAACCTCAGATTGAAGAGGAACAATGCAGATTCCGTCATGGTTGTGGAACAACAGACCAGCTCTTATATTTCTTTATTAAGGACAAATGCATTAAAACATTGTTTCATATTATAAAAACATAAAACAGATGCCACGCATACAGGTGTTAGTCGAAACTAATTTGCAACCCCTGTCCCTGATTAGGCATCTCCTAAAAAATTCACATGAATACAAATACAGGGATCATACATAATAGACATAAAACAAACAAAAAATAAAAATAAAATAAAAAATAAATAAATAAAAACAAGGACAATGATTAATGTGTGTATGTGAGCGTGTGTCAATGTTCACAGGGTTTATTCAGTTTCAACCATTGTTTTACTTGTGAGTTAAAAACCTTGAGCTCTGTCAATGTTTTGATTTCTGTTGGTAGTGTATTCCATAGTTTAGTGCCTATTGCTACAAAGGATGATTGTCCGAATGTGGTTTTGCGTCTGGCTGTTCTACAATTTCCGCTGGTTGCACCCCTAGTTCTAATTCTGCTGTCCAGTTTATTTCTGGAGCAAGGTTGTTCACACACTTGAACATTATCTTTAAAAATGAAAAGTTTAAAAAGCTGTCAAAACTCAGCAAATTGTGTTTCTTTAAAATTTGGCAATGGTGCCATCTAGTAGGTTTCTGATCCATTATTTTAAGTGCCTGTTTGTATAATGATTTTATTGGTGTCATTGTTGTTTGGTTGGCTTGACCCCAAACGGTTATACAGTATGACAAATGGGAGAATATCATGGCATGCATAAATTGTTGTGCTGCCTTAAGAGGTATATATTGTCTTATAAGGCGAAAGCAATTTAAGTTGGTCTTGACAGTCTTGCATAGCTTCTTAACATGTATGTTAAATTTAAGTTGAGAATCTAGAACAACACCTAAGAATTTGAACTCATCTACTTGATCTATCTCTATCTCATCAATTTTTACTCTGGAATTTTCGTTGGCTTTTCTTTTAATTGAAAAGCACATTGACACTGTCTTTTTATAATTTAAGGTCAAATGATTGTTTCTGAGCCACTGGGATACACCAGACATCTCCTCTGACAGAGTTTTAGCTGCCAACTGAGTTGTTTTTGCAGACACAAATACCACGGTGTCGTCTGCATACATTTGGCATCTGGCTTTTTTACAACTGTCCGGTAAATCATTAATATAAGCTAAAAAGTAAAGGGCCTAAAATAGAACCCTGTGGAATTCCCATTGAACAAGTCTGGACAGTTGACAGGGTAGAATTAGATCTAACCCACTGCTCTCTATGTTTAAGATATGAACGGAACCAAGCAATTGCCTCATCTGAGAAATTAAATGTTTTGAGTTTATTAAGGAGAATTTCATGGTTAACGGTATCAAAGGCTTTTTTCAAATCCAAGAATACTGCCACCACTACATTCCCCTCATCTACCAACTGTTTTATAGTTTCAGTGAGGTAGCAGTTTGCCAACTCTGTTGAGTACCTTGCTCTGAATCCAAATTGTTTGGGGTGCAGTAGATGTTTATTTTCTAAGTAATCCACAAGTTGTTTAGCAACTGTTTTCTCAAGAACTTTTGAGAGTGCAGGCAAGATAGAAATTGGCCTATAATTAGAGACCAGGTCAGGTGAACCAGACTTGTGAATGGGAGTTATAATTGCCTTTTTCCAGGGCTCAGGAAATTCATTGCTTCTGATGGAGCAGTTGACAACATGAGTCACTGGCACTTGAACAACAGAACTGTGTTTTTTAATAATTAAAGAATCCAATCCAAAATAATCCTTAGCCTTAGATTGCCGTAACTCCATTATAACTTTACCAATCTCACTTTGATTGACCTCTTTAATATGAAAAGAAGTCGAGAGATCTCTCTGTATATCCTCAAACTCAATTGGTCGGAAATTAGTTGCCAGTTCCTCAACTGATTTAATGAAAAATGTATTAAATTCATTTGCAATTTCCAATACATCATTACTAACTGTTCCATTTATTTAATTCCACATTAGATCTTTTCATATTTGATGCCCGATTAGTCAAAGTATTTAGATGTTTCCAGATTGCTGAGCTTTTCCCTTTTGAGTCAGCAATTAGTTGCATAAAGTAACAGGTTTTTGCCATACGCAACTCCTTTGTTACCTTATTTCTGAAACCTTTGAAAATAAGTGTGTCTGAATAATTTTTTGTTACCAATGACTGTTTAAGTGCAAAATCCCTTTTCTTCATTAGTTGATGAATATCCTTATTTAACCACGGTAAAGCCCTGGGATGACGTGGCTTTCTCAATTTCTGAGTGTATTTCTGCATCAGATCAGTAAATGTTTTCATCATTGTATCACAACAGGTGTTTACATTGTGAGATTGTATAACATCATCCCAAGAAATATTCCGCAAGTCGTTTTCAAATTGTGTTGTTTTGTTCTTTGGAATACCTGCAAACTCTGGTTTACCATTGCACCAGGATTTTAGACGTTTTTTGGTTAGTTTTCTAACTATTAAAACCATATTATGGTCAGACAGGCCTGTGATTAAATTGTATGTCTTTGTCACTCTCTCAATTCTATTTGTAAAGACCAAGTCAATGAGGGTTTTGCTGACTTTAGTTAGTCTCGTTGGTCCTTTGATCATTTGCTGAAAATTATGCTTTGAATAGATTGTTTTTAATTTTTGCTTGCTGCCTTTGTGCAACCAGTTTATATTATAGTCTCCCAAAAATATAGTTTCACAGCTTTCACTCTCGCAAGGATCCTCGAGGGGGCTTGGTAGTATGCTCATCCGGTCTACATGTGTTTTGTTGATCTAAAGAAGGCATATGACCGGGTTACCAGGGAGATACTTTGGGAGGTGCTGTGGAAGTATGGAGTAAGGGGTCCCTTCTCATCCAGTCGCTGTACAATCAAGCACTAAGTCGGAATTGTTCTTGGTGGGGGTTAGTTTCAGTCAAGGCCGCACTTTATCACCAATCCTGTTTGGAATATTCATGGACAGGATATCCAGGCGTAGTTGTGGTGGGGAGGGGCTGCAGTTAGGTGGGCTGAGGATCTCATTGCTGCTTTTTGGAGAAGATGTGGTCCTGATGGCATCATCAGTCTGTGACCTTAAGCTTTCACTGGATCGGTTCGCAACCGAGTTTGAGGCTGCTGGGATGTTGATCAGCACCTTTACATCTGAGGCCATGGTTCTCAGTATGGATTGCCTACTCCATTGCAGGAATGAGTCTATACCCCAAGGGAAGTAGATCAAGTAATAAGTGGTCTTGTTCCCAAGAGACCATGGGAACAAGCTGGAACTGAAAGTAACGAGTAACGACAAGCATCCTGAAGTCAAAAGTATAATTTTAGGCTTCAAAATAAAGTGTAAGGATTGAAAGCCATACATTTAGCAAATACTCAGGTCAATTTCAATTCTAAAACTAAAAAAAAATGTATTAAAATTAATTAAGTTCACTCCTCAAGATGAATTGTGTCTTCATGGGTTATCAAGTTAAGTAGCAGCAAGATGCAGAGGTACAAATCATCAAAGATATTGCAGAAGTCTCTCTAAAATATCAAAGCCATCAACAGGACACCTTTGTAAAAAAAGTTTTTGTTCTTTTCAAAGTGGTTCTGTCAGGCAGACGTCATTGCACAGGCTCAGACCCAGCTTTATGTTAATATCGCTTCTGTGTTAACTTTCAATTGTAATAGTTTCTGGCCCAGAGGGCTGTTTTTGATTTCATGGGAGTCATCGGTTTTAAAAAGATAAAATAGTTTAAGCCTTATCCTTTAGTGATTTGTAACATTATCTATGGTTGACGTGTCTGTGTGGGATACATAGCACACAGTTACTAATTTGCATGTCAACTCAAATAAGATAATTATGGATCCCATCAGGGTTGTGATTAACTTCACATATATAAATAAATAGGGGAGAGTAGCCTAAGTTGTGCATTTTGGAAGTTGCAAAACCCCTTGTTTCTAGAAAACCGTGGAAGAAATTGGAAATGTGACCACATATTTAAGAAGAGCCATCCATTTGACTCATCCTGTAAAGAAGGGAGACACAAGGAATAAGATATAAGCACATTTAAGCTCAAAAAAACTGTGTTTTGCCTTTCAAAGTAAAATTTCCATGATCAAGGTTTTTTGATTATTGTGTCTGAACAATTATAGACAAGTTTGAAAACATTTGACACATGTTTTAGTGCTTTGGTATGCTACACTTTGAGTCTATATAGTTAGCACGATGTCAGCCCTAAATTGCTGCATCATGCCTATTATCCAAAATTCTGGGGATGGGGTGATTTGTGCCAAAGGGCCTAGGTGAGTTATAAGTAAGTAAGTAAGTAAAATGTATTTATAAAAGCACATTTATGACAGTTTGCACTGTCCAAAGTGCTGTACATAGTGCATTCAGTAGGTAAACAATGAAGGTAAAATAACAATAACCAAAATAAAAGACGTAAAGCCCATACATCCACATAAACACAGATAGTAGTGCAGAGGTAAGATAGTTAATGGGGAGGAAACACCAGGGTGTACATATGGGTTTTGAGCCTTGATTTAAAGGCAGAAATGTAGGGGGAATCACATTTGTCAGGTGGCAGTTGGTTCCACAAGCACGGAGCAACTAGTGCAAAGTACATTTCTGAGAGTTGTGCCAGTGGCATGGCTGTATACGCTGGTCACCAAAAGAAAGTGATTGTCTACAGTAGCTCAGAAGAGACTGACATTTCAATTCCACTTAACGACACCACTGATGAGAGTTCAGATGGCCAGAAAGATGATGATGGTGACTTTGTCATTGTGAGCTTTGCAGGCAAAACCACCTAGATCTGCTAGGCCTTGTTTAAGAAAATGCACTCAATCTTTGTCAATATTTCTTTATTACTTAAATACACCTTAAATAAGTGATTGTCTAATGATTGTCTCATACGTTTAGAGAATTATCAATGCATTACCAGGTATCTCTCAACGCAATACACCACACGTGGGGCAAGTTGTGCAACAAGACAACTTTTTTTCCGAAAGCTATATTTCTTCTACAGTTTATTCCAGATCCAAAGTTTTTATTGCCAGGGATGCACAACACCCTGAAATATATGTACATATTTGAGTTGGAGACTTTACTGTCAAGGCCTTACTTTAAAGTCACTTTGAGTGAAAAGTTGCACAACTTAGGCCACTCTCCCCTATATAAAAAAATAAAAAATACTGTGTTAGAAACGTTTTGTTACTTACTACTTTGTTAGAGAAACCAACAATCCCACATTAGCGGCCACTTTTGTTGGAGCAGAAGTGATCCTAAGGCCAAGGAGAAAACTAGCTTGTCACTGGGCCCGATTCCTATACCTGTTCTTGTGGTGTTGCTGCAATTAGTCCACAAGAAAGGACAATTTACCTCACCTGAACGCCTTATATTGTTTTTTTTGTTTCTCACAGCACTATTAGCATTGAACTGAAAGGCTAGATACAGTGTTGTCATTGATACATACTATTTTATACAATACAAAAATAGACAATGAACCTCTCATTATTATTATGCAAAGTAACCGTTAAATAACCTAAAGTTTCTGGAGTGGAGCTGTGCCTAACAGCAGCTTTTCACGACATTAGTGAAATCAATATTGATCCCTCTAGTGTGCAAGATGTCCTTTTTTTTAACCTTTATTTATACAGGTAAATCCCATTGAGACCGGAGACCTGTTCCCATTCCCACGTTACCATTCACACACACATTCATACACCGTTAGCAGGCTAACTATCGACATTCACACCAGAGGCAAGGTGGGTGAAGTGTCTTGCCCAAGGACACAACAACCATGACACAGGTGGGAGGGCGGGGATCGAACCCCAACCCTTTGATCATCAGCCGACCCGCTCTACCAACTGAGCCACAGTCGCCCCACTACAGAGCTGCTTCTCATTCAGCCAGGTAATGCATTAAAGCAGCTCCGAGTAACATTTAAATATCTTTTAAACAGCCTCATGTTTCCTCTCATAATCATAAATTACCTTTAACAGCAAACGAGACCATCAGTGCAAAGAAATACGTTTTTATATAGTTTTTATTACTGCTTTTGGTCTGGTCGCACACCCAGTTCGATTTTCGGTTCACGCGTGCATGCTCAATGGTCACATATCCGTATTGGTCGCAGATTTCAGTGTATCGCAGCAACGCGATTTGAGAAGCCTATCCCTCCAGGTGAGGGAAGGGGAGCAGGAGCCTTGTTTGAGACAGTTATTTGTCGTCATAATGACTGATAACGGGGCTGAACCATCAAAGAAAAAAATTAAAATGCAATGAAGAAAAGCTAAAAAGGGAGAGTGATAGGCGGGCGGGAATGCGTTGCCAAGCAACGTATACACAATTTCACGGGAGCATGGAGCGAACCAAGACTGCAGTGTTTACTCCTAAATGAATGAGCGGTAGCCTACTAAAACAAAGTTTACTTTGCCTCACCAGCATCATCAGATGACCATTATTCATCTGAAATAGTCATTATTTACAACAACATAAACACATTACCTCATTGTGATCCATACTAACTGCTGTCTCTCGTTCATTCGCTCTTTGTGAGGACACGTACTCTTTCAGCTCCGTGAGAGGTGACACTGCATCAACTCATTGCAATCAGGTGTGTGTAGCACTGACTGGCATTAGTTGATGCTGTGTCACTAACCACTCTCACGGAGCCGAAAAGAGTCCGGTGCCCTCACACTTTCAACACACGGACATGCACTATATTGCTTCCTGATCATTTGAATCTCGCACGCCCGGCACGAGCTAGGAAACAGCTTCACGACAGCTGGCGTCGTAAAAATACTACCGCTTTTGTCCAAAGGGGCCGCCAACGTGCCATTTTACTCGTAGTGGCTTTAAGGTTAGGATGGAACACAGCAACACACTCTGCATGTTCTTAACCTTGTTCTCAAGTTTCACATTGAACAGACAGGGCACTCGAAAAGGGTGAGGGGGTGCACACACACACACAGACGCACACGCTGTAATGTCATGGTGCCGATGTGTTTGTGTCCAACAGCAGCACCAATGCCTGTGTTTGAAGATGACACAGTGGCTTGAAAAAGTATTCATACCCCTTGAACTTTTCCACATTTTGTCACGTAACAACCACACACATACTTTTATTTTATTGGGATTTCATCTAGAGCTTTGATCTAAAAACCATTCCATTGTAGATCAGCTAGATCAGGGGTGTCCAAATCTTTTTCACTGAGGGCCACATACATAAAAATCTACGAAGGGCCGGGCCACTTTGCAAAAATAACACATTTATCAGGACATGTAGCTGCTCTGATGTCTAGTTTCATAGTGTCTTCGTAAATTGTAATCCTTCTTCACGGCAACACTTTCCTTGCACATTAAACAGACACATTCCCCCACTTGTTTATATGCCAATGATACACCCAGTGTTTTCTGCCTTTGCGTCCAATGTCCAGCAGGGGGAAAATAGTATCCAGCCGAGGTCCTGACCCTCCTAGGAGGGTCCGGGGGTATGCCCCCCCGGGAGATTTTTTTAAGTTTTTAAAGTGAAATGCATGAATCTGGTGCACTTTGAGAGGGAAATTAAGAGGCTAAATCTGAAGAATTTTGTATGAAAAAAAAAAATGGAGACACTGTGTCAGATGAATTAGAAGCTATTGGAGAAGGACACATAGATTTTCCATAATAATATTAATTTAAAATAAAATATTATTCAGGGTACTCTGGGATGGGCTTGTTGCTCTTTTTCTTTTATGGGACATATTTCTCAGTAATATAATGAGTGCATTTAAATTATTTAAAAATTAAAAGTGCCATATTACATTATATTTTTAAAATATGCCACGGGCCAATCAATCAGTGTTTGACACCCCTGCACTAGTGGGTTAACTAAGAAATGCATTAAAAAAAAAAAAAAAAAAAACATTTTTTTTTTTTTTTTTCAAAGGGCCATATTACATTATATGTTTAAAATCGGCCGCGGGCCAATAAAAAGTGGGCCGCGGGCCGCAGTTGGCCCGCGGGCCGTAGTTTGGACACCCCTGAGCTAGATCTACAATGTTTAGGGTAGTTGTCCTGCTGGAAGGTTTACCTTCACCCCAGTCTCAAGTCTTTTGCAGACTCTAACAGGTTTTCTGCCCTGTATTTGGCTCCATCCATCTTCCCATCAACTCTAACCAGCTTCCCTGTCTCTGCTGAAGAAAAGCACCCCACAGCATGATGCTGCCACCACCACCATGTTTCACCGTGGGGATGGTGTGTTCAGGGTGATGTGCAGTGTTAGTTTTCCACCACACATTGCATTTTGCATTATGGCCAAAAACTTCAATTCTGGTCTCATCTGACCAGAGCACCTTCCTCCAACCCTTGCCACAAACCATTCGGGGGACACAGCATATTCCGATGAGATCAAACTTCAGATGAGAACCTTTCAAAAAAGGACTACTACTTAGACAAGGCACTCATCTCAATGAGTCACATGACAACTCTTCTCAGAAGGGATAAGATTGGTCCGCCAATAAACTGCTGCTTCATTATGTAAGGGGCCACTCACACTAGGGCCGCGAAAACATGTCTGTCCCCTAGGGGGGCATGACAGAAAATAATTGAGAACCACTGCAGTAAAGAATGAGTGGCTTCAGGACTGGTGTAAGTGGCCTAGCCGAGGCCCAAACCTGATGCCATAGAAAGATGGCAGTTTACAGTTTCCATCTTATGTGAATAGGCTCAAAATAATTTTCTAGGAAGAATGGTAGAAACTTCTCAAATCCATGTGTTCAAAGATTCTAGAGAGTGATCCCAAAATACCCATGGCTGTGCTGCCAAATAGGCTTCTACAGAGTACTGAATCAGGGGTCTCAGAGAGTTCAGTTTTTGATATTTAGGCAAAAATTACAGTGGCCCTGAGAGCTCACAGCACTGCAACTTAAGAAAACACATGCACAAAGATAAAAGACAAGCAAATTAAGAAAACATCTTCATCAATTTGGCAACACATGCGCAGCATTTAGAGAATGCGCTGCAAAGACCACAACACATTAGAAAAAAGCGATGCAAAGTTCACAACACATTAGAAAAAAGCAATGCAAATAGTTCTAGTAGTTATTATATTTTATTTGAAGAAAATTAAGTTCCTTACCTCTCATGATATGGCGCACTACTTTTACAGAGCCTCCTCTTAGGTTGAGAATTTGCTGGACTCTCTGCTGCAACTAAATACAGAGAAAAAAAAATCAGTAACATCCCGAAGATAACATTAAACTGGTCAATTAGTTGGTAAAAATTGTATTAAAAAAAAATATATACACACACACTCACCGGCCACTTTATTAGGTACACCAGTTTAATTTCTTGTTAACACATATTTAATTCATCAGCCAATCACATGGCAGCAACTCAATACATTCAGGCATGTAGACCTGGACAGGACAACTTGTTGAAGGTCAAACCGAGCATCAGAACGGGGAAGAAAGGGGGCATACCCATTGATGCCCGCTGCTGCGCGATGCAAAATTGTATCTCCTGCCAGCTGCTGCGTAGCGCAGCATTGTTGTTTTATCTAATTTTCATGGCGTGCGCCGCATAGAATGCACTGTCATTGGTTCAAATACACATGAGGTGGGTTTTGTTGATTTTTTAAGACCACGTGACCACCCAAATGGTGTGTGGTTTGCCGAAAATCACGTCAATCAAAAAATAAAAAATAAATAATAAAAAAAATAACCCGACTGTGTCGGTGATAGTGTATTACAGAACAGTTAGTGGCGTTCGGAACGCAGCATCTCGGTCTACTATAGGCTACTGACGAAAATCCCACAACACATTGCATCTATTTATTAACAATATTTATGAATTTAGGCTATATTTTGCCGCTCCAATTCAAATTCAGCCGAGCCAGGCGATAGTTAAGTTTCAGTTTCGTTTTCATCTCCTTGGTATACAGCCGTTTGGACCAGCTGATCGGCTCCCGACAGCGGGAGTCAGTCTGCATTCCAGTTGTACTGGGAAGTCAATTCATGGTGCCAGTGATAACTGAACTAAATTATAAAATAAAGCTATCTCTTCCTTCCTCTATCTGTCTATCTTTCTCTCTCCACTGCACACTCAGTCACTACTATCCATGCTTAAAGGAAGCAGGATTATAACATCATTTAGCACATTACTTTTAAATATTTCATATTATTTATTCTTTTTTTCCCTCCCCCATCAAATTGACGATTTTTTGAAAAATGAGTTGGTTTGTAAGAGCTAAGGGAGCATGTTTAAATACAACCTGTGAACCTTACCTTTTAAATGTATTTTTTCATGTTTCTATATGCTACACAGGCTTAGATATTAAAGCTATACTATACAATATGAAAGAGCTAGCATGATTTGAAATTAGCTTCTCCTCGGAGTTCCGTTTAACCACTCCCCCACCCCCCAGGACTTCCTCCCCCCCAACCCTCTGTACACAGCCGTGCACGAGCGCAGCTCTGCTGCTTAGCAACCTGGCCGCTGCGCCGCCTCACTGAGCAGAGAGTGGCTAGCTAACTGGAGGCTACATTTCTCGACGAACTACAATACACCGGTAAGAACACACCTAATATTGCAATGCTAAATGTTTAAAACAAACATGATAAGGCCTACTGTTAGTAGTAGTACTCACAGCAGTCAAGCTAGCACATATGCATAGATGGACTGGTATCAGAAATGTAATACAAATAAAAAAAAATCAGCAATACATGTTATTTCTATCACAGTTTACCCACATGTTTTGTGTAGTAGGCTACGTGACACTTTATTTATCATTCATTGTTTGGCTTGTCAGAGCTCACAAGGTGAGTTTTTTGCAACACTCTAAAAGGTGCGAACACACAAGGCACTTTACACGCGTACAGACGCGTATGAAATCGGCCGTTTTTCCATAGGGAACCATTGGTTTACGCGCGTACATGGCACGTAGGTGCATCACTCGCGCTAAAGCAACATTTTAGCCGCGTATGACCCGCGTATATACGCACCTACGCAGCTACGCGAGGAGTTCAAAAAATTTAACTTTTTACGCTCCTACGCATGACGATTAGCCGCGTTGGCCAATCAGCGTTGGGCTTGACCCGACGTCACATACATTGGCGCGGTCGGAGAACAGTGTACTGTACACAGAGGCTGATGAGAGACACCGAAGAGGAAAATGTATTGCAGGCAGCCGAGCCGGTGCTGTAAGACAGCAGCTCGGGAATAGAAGACGTGGGGAGAGTAAACCAGGAGAATGGACTTCCTGGTTAATTCAGTGAATATACGCGGCTGTGCTTTAGCCGATAAAACAAGTTAGCGCCGTATAGCATTAGTTAACTCACCCGGTTGTGTGCGGGCGGCTAGCGCCTCATATTATGAACTAGGGCTGGGCGATATGGACCAAATCTTATATCACGATATAGGTAATTTTATATCACGATATGGATATATATCACGATATAGTATTTTTCCTTAAAATTCAATGGATTACAATAACCGTACTGAACTTTAATCACATTAGATTATTTTAATTTTTGCTTGGAACATAAATTTCTATACAAAAGAAAAACTGGTGCAAAATACTACACCAGTCTGGCTTTAGTCAGTCAGCGCAAAATAAAAATGACAGCATCAACCAAAGAGCCTACATTTTCCAATTGATAGTAGCCTATATCAAAATAATGAAAGATTTGAATTTTCCTGCAGTATTTGCTCATCTTCATTTAAAAAAGCTGTCAAAATTAACTAATGAGCAAATGTCTGGTAATACTTTAACTCCAGCTTCAACACAAATAATATTTTCAAGTTTGACATGTTTTAAAGTTACATAAAACCAGCCTTGCTGGCCGTCTCCAACAATAACAGCATGGGGTGAAGCCCCGAGTAGGCTAAAGATGTCATTATTAGCCAGCTAGCTCACGAGAGCTAACCCATGTAGTTTGCTGCTTAAAACAAGGCAACTCTGCGTCACGGCAACAGCACGCTGAAGCAGCAAGCAAGTTTCCTTTGCCCGATGACATTTTTGACCGTTAAAAGCTGCTCTGCCACCGTGACACGGAGTTGGTTTGTTAACTTTACTGACGGCGCACCAAAGCTAGACCATGAGCTAGACAGCTAGAGCAAAAGATGAGGCTTCTTTTGTTGCAGGTAGAGAAGCTGTACTGAAGCCCAGAACATGCTGTAGAGCCCCCGTGTGGTGCGGCGGTGTAACTGCAGTGTAACTATAGGGACTCGGAGGGACAGCTGCCTCCCGCTCCATATATGCTCCCACCACATTAACTTTTTTTCTCCGCGGTATAAACGGTATGGCCAAATCTCTCCCGGTAGACACTTTCATATCGTTCACGATATGATATCGTCATATCGCCCAGCCCTATTATGAACCCAAACATGACGGCTATGTTTGTTTGTTTGTTTGTAAGTAACCTTTATTTAACCTCGAAAGATCAATTGAGGGGTGACCCTCTTTTACAATGACGTCGAGTTTGTACAGATACACAATATACAATGAGAATACATAACAAGTTTACACACACACACACACACAGACAACAACAATTTAAAACATTCAGATCAATTGAATGAAATAAATAATAGCCTAATTAAAACAGTTACAAGTGTGGAGGGGTTGATTCAAAATAATACTTTTAAATTGGTTAACAGATATGAGTGTATTTATTTTAATTGTATGTTGTAGGTAGGGGTGGGAATCTCTTTGCACCTCACGATTCGATTCGATTCCGATTCAGAGGTCAACGATTCGATTCAAAATCGATTTTCAATGCATCTCAATGCAACATTTTTTTATGTACATACCCATGTGTGAATTTCAAAAATATATTTATATGCACATCTGAGTTTGCTCCTCAGAGTTTGCTAATCACTTCCTACTTTTGTGATGATCATTAAAGATAATCAACAGATGAATTACCTTCTCTAATATTGTATTAAGAGAAAAAGCTTTTCTTGTCACACATATGACTTTCTATGAACAGTGCAATAATCAATGCAGCTTGCATTTCAACACAATATGGAAGTATGTAAAAACTAAACCAATTCAGTTTTATTTTATTTCTAATCTCGTAAATCATGTTTCTATAGGATTTCTATTCTATTATCTAGTATTTTCTATGTCATTTCAACACATTGTACAAAAAGTATGGCTTGGAATTCAGCTCTCATACAAAAACGTAAACAGAGATAAAGCCGGTGCAGGTCACATGGGTTTGCTGCTCTCAGCCCTTTTGAAGCCACTTTGGAGACAACTCGCACATGTGTGGTGTGCATGCGCAATGGCGCATGAAGTATTAGTATTTACAAAAAAAAAAAAAAAATTATAAAAAAAAAAAAAAAAAAAAAAAAAAAAAAAATCGATTATTAACTTTTCTGAATCGATTCGAATCGATTCCGTGAGTGAATCGATTTTAATCGGAAAATCGATTTTTTTTCCCACCCCTAGTTGTAGGCTGTTCCAGGAGTCAGGGGCACTATAGCTAAAAGCGGTTTTACCAAGCTCAGACCGGGCATAGGGGACATATAACATGATCATGTCAGTTGAGCGGGTTTGATAAAGCCCATCTGAAATAAGCAGCATTTCTGTCAGATAGAGTGGTAGCTTTCCAGTCAGAGCTTTATATATAAAAATATGCCAATGTGCATCACGTCTCTCCTTAAGGGAGGACCACCCAACCTTTTCATATAAAACACAATGGTGTGTATCATAAGCATCTCCTGTAATGAATCTCAAAGCAGAGTGAAATACAGAGTCTAGTCCGGGGGACTTTCACAACAAGTACCTACAGCGAAGCACCGGTGTTGATCTACGCCAGCCACGGTCCCCTGTCACAGCCAGGTAGGGTATGGCTACTTGGCTTTATGTCGTGCCGCCGTGCACCGATGCTGCTGTAACTGTGTTTGTTATGTAGCTGCCGTGAATATGCAATGCTGTTTTAATGCTAGGCTATTTGTGCTGTTCAGTTTGTCTTTTGGCTCAGTTGTTGGCCGTGTTGTTGTTGTTTTTGTGCGGACATGCACGCTGTTGTGTCGGGTCTGATCGCAGCCATGGTTGATTAGGGGAAATACAGTATCGGGAGGGAGACTAGGCACGTTACGCGCGTAGAACCATTTTTGACACAAAATTATCAAGCAACATTTTAGCCGCGTTATGCACGTAAATCTTACGCGTGTAAAGTGCCTAGTGTGTTCGCACCTTAAGGCAGGGTTGTCAAACTCATTTTGGTTCGAGGGCCACATACAGCCTCTCTGATCTCAAGTGGGCCGGACCAGTAAAATAATGGCAAAATAACGTACATATGTCAACTCCAAATCTATAGTTTTATTTTTCAGTAATATGCTTTATCACTCAGCCTACATTTGTAACCTACATTATCAGGGATCACAAGGGATCTCTGTACGAATGATTGTTTTCTTTCTTTTTGTTTGTTTTTTTTCTTTTGAGTTTTCTTTTCTTTTTATTTAGATGCAGTTTATTCGTTTGTGATTGTTTGTGGGTCTTGATGTTTTTTGTTTTTGTTTTGTTTGCTTGGTTTTGGTAATTGTTTTCTTTTTATATGTATATATATATATATATATATATATATATATATATATATATATATATATATATATATATATATTTTTTTTTTTTTTTTTAAATATATTTTTTGTGTTTATATGTAACCTGGTGAGGTCACTCGATAAGCCCATTCGGGTTTCTGACCTCTCCAGCACATACTCTTTTAATCTTTACATGTATTAATGTATTTGTCGAGTGTGTTGAGTGTGTGCAAATAAATAAATACCTAAATACCTACCCTCCAGGAAATGTCTTAGTAAAGTTTGCTGCTGGGCATGGGAATAGGAGGTGCGGCGTGGAGCGCCGCAGCAAAAATTTGGGGGGTGTTTTGCTCAAAGATGCCAATACGCACTAATGAAATAAACAACTATTTATTTGAATACACAAATAGACAGGCACTGACCTTACAGTTGTCCAATTTTGTTTACTATATGTACAGGGACACATTTTGTGCAAACATGCAGACAGTACAAAATACACAGTTTTGATTTATTTTTAAATACAATATTGGTTGTTTCGGAATAAGTTTTTCCCAATTTAAAACATAAAAATAAAGCAGCATGGAAAATTAGGAAATAAATCTTGTAGGCCTACACTAGCATGCTCCTGCTCGTTTCGCGCGCACAGAGCCGCAGACACACCGCGCTTGCTAGTACATTAATTGTTCAGCACTAAAGATAAAAATTGGTTTATTTTATTATTAATTTTTGGGTTTTTACTTTGCCATAAAGCACTGGAGGAAACATTAATAGCGGTGAAGCAAGATTGCCATTTACCATGTTGCTAAAATGTGCTTTTTTATTTTGGCTGCCCCCTAGCGGCTGGAGTGAGCAGCTCTTCTTAGATGCAAGTTCATCAATTCATGGCTTAAAATCCTGAGCTGTGGAACTTTCAGCAGACATTCCTAGCTGTACGCCATGTAAGTTTCCTAACAGTGTAGCCCACTGAGCACTGACAGTGCTGCACTCATATTTTTCGTCAGCACACAAGACTTTCGTCACTCTTGCCGAGGTGACTACACACAGCGGAAATTATTCTTTCGACCAATCATCAGACGGCAGTGTGTAGGGCTGGGCGATATGGACCAAATCTTATATCACGATATAGGTAATTTTATATCACGATATGGATATATATCACGATATAGCATTTTTCCTTAAAATTCAATGGATTACAATAACCGTACTGAACTTTAATCACATTAGATTATTTTAATTTTTGCTTGGAACTTAAAGGCCTACTTCACCGGTTTGAATATGAAGGTGTATTGAATTCTGAGATCCTATGTAGTATAAATGTGCGAAAAAAATTGAAATCGGTTCATCCTAGCCTGAGAAAAGGCCTTCTCGTGACATCACAGAAAGAGAAATATAGGGTTAAAAAAAAAACTTACTTTGTAAATATTACTGTGATGTCTTTTACTGTGACATCACAGTAATATTTACAAGTACGTTTTTTTTTAACCCTATATTTCTCTTTCTGTGATGTCACGAGAAGGAGAAATATAGGGTTAAAAAAAACACTCTTTCTGCCTTTTCTCAGGCTAGGATGAACCGATTTTAATTTTTTTTGCACATTTATACTACATAGGATCTCAGAATTCAATTCACCTTCATATTCAAACCGGTGAAGTAGGCCTTTAAATTTCCATAAAAAATAAAAACTGGTGCAAAATACCACACCAGTCAGTGCAAAATAAAAATGACAGCATCAACCAAAGAGCCTACATTTTCCAATTGATAGTAGCCTATTTTTCCTGCAGTATTTGCTCATCTTCATTTAAAAAAGCTGTCAAAATTAACTAATGAGCAAATGTCTGGTAATACTTTAACTCCAGCTTCAACACAAATAATATTTTCAAGTTTGACATGTTTTAAAGTTACATAAAACCAGCCTTGCTGGCTGTCTCCAACAATAACAGCACGGGGGTGAAGCCCCGAGTAGGCTAAAGATGTCATTATTAGCCAGCTAGCTCACGAGAGCTAACCCATGTAGTTTGCTGCTTAAAACAAGCCAACTCTGCGTCACGGCAACAGCACGCTGAAGCAGCAAGCAAGTTTCCTTTGCCCGATGACATTTTTGACCGTTAAAACCAGCTGCTCTGCCACCGTGACACGGAGTTGGTTTGTTAACTTTAGTGACGGCGCACCGAAGCTAGCCCATGAGCTAGACAGCTAGAGCAACAGATGAGGCTTCTTCTGTTGCGGGTAGAGAAGCTGTATTGCAGCCAAGAACTGCAGAGCCCCCGTGTGGCGCGGCGGTGTAACTGCAGTGTAACTATAGGGACTCGGAGGGACAGCTGCCTCCCGCTCCATATGCTCCCGCCACATGAACTTTTTTTCTCCGCGATATAAACGGTATGGCCAAATCTCTCCCGGTAGACACTTTCATATCGTCCACGATATGATATCGTCATATCGCCCAGCCCTAGCAGTGTGTAGTTCCACCTTTTCAGCACCCTATCAGGCGGCTGGTACCCTAAAGGAGGAGTACCGAAAATAGGAGCGGCTTAGAGCGGTTAGGCTCGCTTATATCCGTACCCTTCCCAACTTTTGGCAAATGGAAAGCCAAAATAACCAGACCGAGCCGCTCTACTCGGTGGAAACGAGGCATTAGTCTGCTCCAGTGAGTAGTGTAACACTAAAATTTACAGCCTGTCTCCTAGCTCTCAAATGCCAGTCAACCACTGCCATGTGAAGCACTTGGAGCTTAGATACTGTTTTTACAAATACAGCCACAGTATCATTAAAGTTTAGATTTATTTTCACCAAAAGTGAGGCTATTCAAATTTCTCTTTGACTTAAATAACCAGTAACTATCAACTCGATTTCAAATGTATTATTAAGGGAATTTATGAACATTTATGAGTATTCAAAGTGCCAAAAAATCAGTAGTGGTCAATTAGTTGGTTAAAAATTGTATTAAAAAAAAATGCCAAGGACATACAACCGCTTCCTAAAACCACCAAAAGTACCAATGCAATAGTCCAGCGCAACCCAAACGTATGGTAAAGTGAATGAACCTTTGTCTGATCAAATAATTCTTCTGAGAAAAAATCTCATTTGGCAGGCCATAGTCAGAGTATATATTTTTGGGTGTATACCTGGGCTATCCCGAGTTGCTGATCTCCACCATAATGTAGCAGATCAACTGAAGGACGAACAGTCCAGCGTCCAGCCGGCGAAGGTAGAACTCGTCCTCCATGCCGTCATCTAGAATCTCCCCCCGACGAACCATCTCCTGCACACACACAAAAATAACAGTTGAGTCAATTACAATCTACTTTGTTGGGGGGTTTATATTGTTCTTTACAACACTAAAACAGTTTAAGCAAGACAAAGTCAGCGAGTAAGGGCATTTTGTCTTTTTTGGTTTGTTTGCTTTGTTCCGATTCAGGGACTCATTGTTGCATTTGCCACTTGGTTGGTTTATGTTAGACTGTTCTCTTATCTCAGAATGCTTCCTTCTCTTTCCTTTTTTCCCTCTTCACTATGGAGCAGCAGTGTGTATTGCTCTTTGTTTTTTTATTGTGTTACTGGTCCTTTTCATCCCTGGAACTGACACAAGATTATCTGGTAATTTAATGTACAGTTGACAGAGCTTCTTTGCTTTGGTGCAACCCTGCTCCAAATGGCTTTGATTGCTGCTTGTTCTCATGCCCTGGCTCTCCAGTGTTTATAAACCTGTGTATTCTTATGCACAGACTAGTGTCCAGAATTTGCGCTGTGTTCCTATTCATGACTTTGTTTTGGCTAGCTGTGTGGGCTGGTACTGGCGCTCTAGTGGTACCAACGTGAAAGAAGGTCGGTATGGCATGGTGGATTGCATTCGGACTGCAAACAAACTACTCCAGAGTTTGAGTTAAAGTTGAGCCTTGCCTAGACCCTTTCAACTGGGCTATCTCAGCCTAGGGTTGTGCCGATGGGCGATGGAATACTTATTTTTGGCTGATGCTGTCGGAATGACTGAGTGAGCGGTGGAGAAAGAAAAATGAAAAGATAGGCAGACAGATAGAGGGAGAGCTTTATTTAATAATTTAGCTTGTTGACTTCTAAGTGATCATCTGACTTTAGACTGACACCCGCTGTCGGTTCCGTTGTCGGCTCGAGCCGATCAGCTGATTGACACAGAGATTTAACCAGCTGTTTGAAAACTAAAGTGAAACTTAAGCTGCAGCAGTTTAATATAAATTAGTGCTGTTAAACGATTTAAATATTTAATCGCGATTAAAAAAAGTATGGTGGATAACAATAAGTTTTCATAATCGAGAAGCCCTACCTTCTTGGAATTATCATGGTTTAACTTTAGATCAATTAAAAACAATTACATTATTAAAAAGGTAATCATTATTAGTATTTTGACCACAGGTTGGTTACTGTGATTTAATCAGAGTCAGTGAGCTCCATTGTAACGCAGTGATTGACAGGCTGACTGAAATGCTCTTTATCTGGACAGAAACTTCCCTCTCCCTCTCCCAACCCCACACCCCTCTTAAAATACACAAACCGTTTGCCTTTACAGTTGCACAATGTCGCAACCCCAAAAAAGTCGGTCACGTACTGACCCCCCAAAGGCCCATTCTGAGCCAGGAAAAACCCTGAATACATCCCTCGGTTTAAATGAGGTGTTATTTTTCAGCTTTTCCATCAATCTATGTTCTCTTTTGAACAGGCACACAAATCGATTGATTTTAGCGGCTAAGCTGGGAAAGGGTTTGGTGCTGTTGGTGCTTCCACACTCACACTTACATACACACTGTCAGTATGCCAATAACACAGTGCTGCCAATACACACACAGCCCACATTAATCAGCATTAGAGATTATCAAGCAGACCTGAGGGGGAGAGGAGAGTCTGGACTGGAAGCCACTGGAGTGCAGTGTCAAGTGTTTTGCTGTTGTTATGCTTTTACCTCTATGCTTGCACATTAGGAAAAAGGTTAAGAGGGTGTTTATACTGGAAACCGAAACAGTGCATCCGCAAAAGTACTTTTGTAAACTAGCGAAACGCTGACGTCACGGCTCCACTCCGCAGGCTGCAGCTTCACATTAATATCATTTCACTGGACAATCATGAGTTGACTTTTATTTTGAAGTACGCCTAACAGGAAGGTAGCTGCTGACACAGCCCCTTCACAGCCCTGCAGTCACTAGCAGCCTGTCTTTTGTTTTCACGAGTTCTATGCGGTGAAATAAGAGGACAGAAAGCTTGTCATTTGCAATAATTGTAGCCCTAAGCTTACACCAACCGCTTCATGAACGTTAATGGCATTAATGTTCGGTTATAGTAAGGTGTGTGTCGAATTGTACCGGAAGAGCTATCTACTAGGCTAAGTGTCACTGCCGACTACCGGCTTGGCATGCGTGGAACAACTGCACAAGCCCCAACCACAGCGATTTTTACCAGCATCCAATAAGGAAGTGACACACATTGTAGTACTTTCCGGTGGCCACTGGGGGTGGAACCAAGACTTTTTCTAGCAGGCTAGTTTTTATTCTTTTTGGAGGTTAAAATGTATTGGCGCGATCTCTTGAGTGACAGCTCTCCGCCCGTTGTACCTCACTTTGCCTCGGAGATATAAGTCAGCTTGATGGGCATATCTCCCTCCTCCCGACGTGACGTCAATTCCCTTTTTCGGCAAGAGGAGTGAGGCGGAGTAAAAATCTCACAAGATGGCGACGCGCATAAACCAGGATTATTGGATGCCGTGTGAATAACTGAGGTCAGCCCGGATGCTACATCCATATTATATACCATCTATGGTTCTACAGCGATTTCAGCCCATTTTCTGAAACCATGTGCACCAGTTAAGTTTTCAAAACAATTGCGTCTGAACATGGAAACTTTTGAAAATGTAAAGAGGAAAACCGTTGCGTTTTACCGCGTAAACAGGGCCTAAGACAATACATAACCTTAAATTGCTCCAGTGAAAAAATAAGGGCATATAAACTTAATCTAGGTTCAAATCTATTTTCCCTTTCTTTTGGATACCTACTAAATTGAACTCTTGATACCGGTTTCCTATATAGAATTTGCAGGTGTAGTATGAGTAGTTTTGTAGTCATCAGCAAAATAGTAGGGGAGAACGGGGTAAGTAGGCACACTTTTTACTCTAGTGAGAATTGCTTATCACCTAAACATCTTTCAATAGTCATTCCTACATTAAATTGAAGCTTAAGGTGTTGGCTTGAAACGTGTACCCCTCACTTTTTCTATCTTATTGTAATAAAGAAGAAATTAATCATCAAAGACACCCTTATACATTGTGACAACCAACCCCATCAAGGGGTCGGTTGTCAAACACTATGGGGTTGTTTGTCACAATGTTATCTTAATGGGAATAATCTTAAAAAGAAGGCAAGCAAGTAGAACTAAATTAGAAAGTTTAATTGCATTGTCAAGTTGACAAATAGGCCTACATAACTTACTGTAGCCTTGGCAGCTGGTCTAGTTTGGGATGCACTGGGTTGTTTTGATTTTGTTGCCCTTTTTTCTTTTGCATGTTAGCTGCCTTTTCCTGCCCTATTCTTTCCTTCTCTGGGGTGTCAGTGAGGATACAGCTTGACAATTTCTTTCGTTATTGGGTTCCTTTTCTGGCTGCAGCCTTGAGATAACATGTGACAACCAACCCCCCAAAAAATTTGACGACCAACCCCAACTTGAATTTCTTGATAGCATCAAGGCCAACAACCATCTGACAACTAATTAGCTTGCTAACCACAATCTATACTATAGTTTACCCTTCACACTTTGTATGGGTAACAAGTGTTTTGTTATAAACCCATTGTGTAAAAGCCTAGAAGAAAAATACTGAGGAGCTAAATATTTTCAATTTGACATGAAAAACACAAACAGTCGTCTCACCTCAAATTCAGCAGTCTAACTCCAAGGAAGACTATGTAGGTGACCTCTGATCCCAATTCTGGATATTTACATACCAACATTTCACAGACAGAGCCTTCTGATTCCGAGATATAACGATTGTGACAACCAACCCGTGTGACAAATTACCCCGTTCTCCCCTACATTTTAAATGGTTCTATCCTAAATTATTTTTCGTGAAAGGGGGTATGGAAAAAAAAACAATTTTAATGTTTTTCCTCAATGACTTATTATAATCAAATAAAAGGTTAATGCTGGCCATCAGTATATCTTAGCCTGGCACCACCCGCCTACATACTTCTGCTTAATTTTCATTTCCCTTAAAGCTGGGGTGAAGAATTTGGGGAGAAAATAGCAGTTGGGATAGAGATTTGAATCCAAATACATCAACCGCTCCACTTGTTCTCTTTGGTCCCTCCCTGACACGCTCTACACCAACAACGTCGGTGCCAAAGTGAATGGACAGTCCCAACAGCCAATAAGGACAGAGATCCCCTTTTTTTTTTTTTTTTTTTTTTAAAGAATCGGAGCCTCGCTCTGATTGGTCAAAGTGTACCGCTCATGTTAGAAATCACATACCCCAGCTTTAAGTAGTCAGTCTGGGTGTGCGGTATATACAGTGGCTTGAAAAAGTATTCATACCCCTTGAACTTTGCCACATTTTGCCACATTACAACCACACGTATTTATTTTATTGGGATTTCAGTTGATGGACCAACACAAAGTGGAGCATCTTCCCATCAACTCTAACCAGCTTCCCTGTCCCTGCTGAAGAAAAGCACCTCCACAGCATGCTGCTGCCACCACCATGTTTCATGGTAGGGAAGGTGTGTTCAGGGTGATGTGCAGTGTTTGTTTTCCACCACACATTGCGTTTTGCATTCAGGCTAAAAACTTCAAGTTTGGTCTCATCTGAATATGCTGTGTCCCCCGAATGGCTTGTGGCAAGGGTTGGAGGAAGGTGCTCTGGTCAGATGAGAACAAAATTGAAGTTTTTGGCCTGAATGCAAAATGCAATGTGTGGTGGAAAACTGACACTGCACATCACCCTGAACACACCATCCCTACGTGAAACATGGTGGTGGCAGCATCATGCTGTGGGGGTCCTTTTCTTCAGCAGGGACAGGGAAGCTGGTCAGAGTTGATAGGGAGATGGATAGAGCCAAATACAGGGCACACAACCTGTTAGAGTCTGCAACAGACTTGAGACTGGGGCGGAGTTTCACCACCCTAAACATACAGCCATATTTGCAATGGAATGGTTTAGATCAGGGCTATTCAATTAGTTTTGAATGGGGGCCGGTTGGTGGAAATGATCCAAAATGAGGGGCCAGAAAAAAATTCCTAAAATTGATGAGCATCACATCAATAGCTACATATACTGTAAAACACTACAACGACATAGGAGAGCATATATTGTCTTTATTTTATCAAATAGAGTTCACCATTTTATCAAAAAAAATCCCTATTTGATTAACATAGGCTGCCTGTTGTTAAAGTGTTTAACAATCTTATCAGTTCAGGAAAACACAATAGGTTAACTCTTCAACAGCTTATCAAAATACATAGAAATAAATGTACTCTAAGTGCAACAGTTTATCAAAATACATAGAAATAAATGTACTCTAAGTGCAACAGCTTATCAAAATACAGGTAGGCCTAGGTTTACTAAGAGTGCAACAGCTTATCGAAAAACATAGAAATAAATGTAGGCTACTCTAAGTGCAACACCTTACAGTGTTTCCCTGCAAAAATGTTTGTCAAGGGGTCAATTTTGGCTGTATTTTGCTCAAAGATGCCAATGCACAGTACAGAAATAAACAACTGCTTATTTGAATACAAAAAAACTACAGACACTGACTTTACAGTTGTGCAATTTTGTTTGCTATGTGAAGGTACAAATTTTGACACATGCAGACAGTACAAAGCAAAGTTCTACTGGTGCAATATTATGCAGACACACTAAATACAAATAATGGACCATACACTTACACTGCGGTACAATCGCGCGCGCAAATCTGCAGATCGCGGCCTTTTGCACAGTTATGACCATGCAAAAGCACATTAATTGTGCACCACCAAAACATTTTTTTAATTTTTAATTTTTTTTTGGGGTCGGTCGGTAGTCAAGGCGGGGACCAGTAAATATTCCTTTGCGGGCCGCCTATTGAATAGCCCTGGTTTAGATCAAAGCATAGTCATGTGTTAGAATAGCCCAGTCAAAGTCCAGACCTAAATACACTCAACAAAAATATAAACGCAACACTTTTGTTTTTGCTCCCATTTTTCATGAGATGGACTTAAAGATCTAAAATTCATTCCAGATACACAATATTAGCATTTCTCTCAAACATTGTTCACAAATCTGTCTAAATGTGTGATAGTGAGCACTTCTGCTTTGCTGAGATAATCCATCCCACCTCACAGGTGTGCCACATCAAGATGCTGATCTGACATCATGATTAGTGCACAGGTGTGCCTTAGACTGTCCACAATAAAAGGCCACTCTGAAATGTGCATTTTTTTGCTTTATTGGGGGTCTGGGGACTCAGAACCAGTCAGTATCTGGTGTGACCACCATTTGCCTCATGCAGTGCAACACATCTTCTTCGCAGAGTTTATCAGATTGTCAATTGTGGCCTGTGGAATGTTGGTCCACTCCTCTTCAATGGCTGTGCGAAGTTGCTGGATATTAGTGGGAAGTGGTTCACGCTGTCGTATACGCCGGTCAAGCACATCCCAAACATGCTCAATGGGTGACATGTCCGGTGAGTATGCTGGCCATGCAAGAACTGGGACATTTTCAGCTTCCAAGAATTGTGTACAGATCCTTGCAACATGGGGCCGTGCATTATCTTGCTGAAACGTGAGGTGATGTTCATGGATGTATGGCACAACAATGGGCCTCAGGATCTCATCACGGTATCTCTGTGCATTCAAAATGCCATCAATAAAATGCACCTGTGTTCTTCGTCCATAACAGATGCCTGCCCATACCATAACCCCACCACCACCACGGGCCACTCAATCCACAACATTGACATCAGCAAAGCGCTCACCCACACGACGCCACACCCTGAACAATGTAAACCGAGATTCATCCGTGAAGAGAACACCTCTCCAACGTGCCAGACGCCATCGAATGTGAGCATTTTCCCACTCAAGTCTGTTACGGCGACGAGCTGGAGTCAGGTCAAGACCCCGATGAGGACGACGAGCATGCAGTAGAGCTTCCCTGAGACGGTTTCTGACAGTTTGTGCAGAAATTGTTTGGTTATGCAAACCAATTGTTTCAGCAGCTGTCTCAGTGGCTGGTCTCAGACGATCTTGGAGGTGAACCTGCTGGATGTGGAGGTCCTGGGCTGGTGTGGTTACACGTGGTCTGCGGTTGTGAGGCCGGTTGGATGTACTGCCATATTCTCTGAAACGCCTTTGGAGACGGCTTATGGTGGAGAAATGAACATTCAATGCACGAGCAACAGATCTGGTTGACATTCCTGCTGTCAGCATGCCAATTGCACGCTCCCTCAATGCTTGTGGCATCTGTGGCATTTTGCTGTGAGACAAAACTGCACATTTCAGGGTGGCCTTTTATTGTGGACAGTCTAAGGCACACCTGTGCACTAATCATGATGTCAGATCAGCATCTTGATGTGGCACACCTGTGAGGTGGGATGGATTATCTCAGCAAAGCAGAAGTGCTCACTATCACACATTTAGACAGATTTGTGAACAATGTTTGAGAGAAATGGTAATATTGTGTATCTGGAATGAATTTTAGATCTTTAAGTCCATCTCATGAAAAATGGGAGCAAAAACAAAAGTATTTTGTTTATATTTTTGTTGAGTGTACAATTAAGAATATCTGGAAAGACTTGAAAATTGCTGTTCACAGACGCTTTCCATCCAATCTGACACTGAATCTGAAGCTCGAGCTATTTTGCAAAGAAGAATAGGCAAAAATGTCAGTCTGTATATCTACAAAGCTGGTAGAGACATACACAAATAGACTTGGAGCTGAAATTGCAGCGATAGGTGGTTCTACAACGTATTGACTCAGGGGGGTTGAATACTTTTGCACGCCACACTTTTCAGTTTTTTATTTATAAAAAAAATCGTAAATCATATTTAATTTTCATTCTACTTCACAATTATGCGCCACTTTGTGTTGGTCTATCACATGAAATCCCTATCAAATAAATGTACGTGTGTGGTTTTAACGTGACAAAATGTGGAAAAGTTCAAGGGGGATGAATTATTTTTCAAACCACTGTAAGTGGGTTTTCTCCAGCCAGATCTGGTAGGACCAGGCTAAGTAATGTTTTGTGAACAGTTACATACTTACATCAGTGTTTCCCCTACCATTATACAGGCCTGGCGGCCCCGCTAGGCCAACGGGACCCCCCGCCAGGCCAACAGCAGCCTGACTTTTAAAAAAAAAATGTTTTTTTTTTTTTTTTTTTTTTTAAATACATTTTTCATTGATTCCGTAATAATCATTTGCGAGCGTCTGCGCGGCACTGTCGGCCTGTCTTTACAACCTCTCGTTTGATCATCCCATCAGCTTATCTGTGTGTCTGCTTGTGTGTGTGTGTGCTCACGGCGGGCGCGATGCGCGTGTGCATTCGGTGCGCACTCGTTAAACACGGAAGCCAATGAGCAGGAGCATGACTAGCAAGCAAACGCTGAACTAGTGGCAAAAATAAAACCAGCGCCTGCTCCATGGAGATATTAAGGACTCAGTAACAGGGACGTTGAACAGGAAAAAGTGCTGAGCAAAACTTAGAAAGTTAAAATCGCTACGTCGCCGTGGCAACACACCCAATCTGTATCAACAGCAGAGACAGCGCTGAAAAAAACGGCATGCACACATTTCAGTAAGTTTACAGAAGTGCCACACTGCTACTGCCTTTGACATTCTCAGAAAAGCATTAATTTATGTTCAAGGGACATATTAATTTACTTATTGTTTTAACTGTTAAGTTAAAACAGCTGGCTATTGTAGCCCTATTTGTATTTTCAATGCTACTTTATTTTTATGTTTTAAATTGAGAAATAGGCTAGATGAAATATAATGGTCGGAATAGGGAATTTGCCTTATGTAGCACACATGTTGATAGGCTAATCATGATGTGTAGCCTATGTTAATTCATTTATTTTCAACAAGGCTATTTGCATTAAAAAAAAAGAAAAAAAAAAGGCTAGCTTCAGGGTGAGGTGATTCAGATTATTCCAGAAATGAGTAGGCTACTAGACAGGAGCTGTCTATATTAGATCTTAGTGTTTATTGTTTTTTATTGAAATCCACGTGTTTTTCTTGAATAGTTTACATGGCTTGTGTCTCCAAATTATTACAGAAAATAGTTATAGGCAGGACATATGACAGCTGTTTACAGAGCACATAATTAATCAGAGTTCATCTCTCAAAGTGCACCAGATTGATGCATTTAACTTTAAAAATGATAAGGTTTTCTTCTGCAGGGGATGCCCCCAGACCCCAGAAGGTCCATTCTCACCCAGCAGGATCTAAAAATCCTGTGAGAAACACCACATGTACAAATGTACTGAATGTGAAAGCATAACCCTATGCCCTCATTTTTAACGGGCTGTCAAAAGAGGCTCATCCCAAATGGGGTTCGTTTTGGTCAATTTCTTCTAGAAATTTGGTACGCATGCGGCGCGCATACTCTTTATCAGCTCTTACCACCGGGCCTAAAAAAAATTCTAGGGGAAACACTGTACATACATACATATTAGAATCCATGTATTGTAAGTCTACCTGTTGAATCACAAGTCAGTCACCTATACCAAGTCAATCTATCTGCACCACCTGTCACTCAATAAGTTGGCCACTCCCCTCAAGGCTATATAGGTTAGGGACTTTTTTCCCTTAAACCATTGATGACGGCTGCTGCGCGACGCCACATTGTATCTCCTGCCGGCTGCTGCGTAGTGCAGCATTGTTGTTTTATCAAATTTTCATGGCATTGCGTTCCGAGCGCAAAATATAGGTCTACTATAGACTACTGACGAAAATCACACAACACATTGCATCTATTTATTAACAATATTTATGAATTTAGGCTATATTTTGCTGCTCCAACTCAATTTCAGCCCAGCCAGGCGATAGTTAAGTTTCAGTTTCGTTTTCATCCCCGTGGTATACAGCCGTTTGGACCAGCTGATCGGCTCCCGACAGCTGGAGTCAGTCTGCGTTCCATTTGTACTGGGAAGTCGGATTTATAGTGCCAGTGATAATTGAACTAAATAATAAAATAAAGCTATCTCCTCCTTCCTATATCTGTCTATCTTTATCCCTCCACTACACACTCAGTCACTACTATCCATGCTAAAAGGAAGCAGGATTATAACCTCATTTAGCACATTATTTTTAAATATTTTATATTATTATATATTTTTTCTCCCCCATCTAATTTTGACGATTTTTAGAAAAATGTGTTGATTTGTAAGTGCTAAGGGAGCATGTTTAAATAAAACCTGTGAACCTTAACTTTTAAATGTATTTTATTTCATGTTTCTATGTGCTACACAGGCTTAGATATTAAGGTTTTGGTAGACTTGTCAATTTGTACTATTTTTTCAGAAAAGCCTCAGGCATTAAGGACATGCATCCTAGATTGCCATAGTCATCAATGGGTTAAATAATGACTTTACATGACTGGATATGTCTGTTCTAAGTAACTGATCTTCAACTGTTCATTTCATTTAATAGATTCCTGAGCAAACCAAGTTTTTATAAAATAAATAAAGGATGTATTAATGAAGTATGTTTAAAGTTATGTAATATATTATTATGACCTTTTGTTATGTAAGATAAGTAATCATTCTACTTTCATATCTTTTGTTTAGACTAAATCATACGTAAATCATCCTCAACCATCTATTGTAAACTCCACATCAACCTTACAAATGAATGAGTGAACAGCATCCTGGATCATGTGTTTAAATGTGCACACCACATGACCACCTGATCCACACCACGTAAACGGTGCAGTTTTTTCAATACCTTTTTAAAAAGTCAGTAATGACTACATTAGACTTGTACATCTGTATGTTTCCATCTAAGAGAGGATGGCCCAACACAAAAAACAGTATGTGATTCAGCAAATCAAGAAAAAGGGCAACTTTTCAAAGTGTTGCTAATGAAAACAAATAGCTTTCAGCGCGGAGCTAGCACACATGACATTTACATCCCGATGATTTAATCGCAGAGACAATTAAAACTGTTAAAAGGCGCTGTCCTCAAAGCTCAATGACATTGTAAAACTAATGATGGTGAAGTTCAGCTAATTAACATGCGACAATCAAAGGGCAAATCCTGAGGACTACAGTACCAACTATTCTAGGAAAAGCATTGGTGCTGCAAGCCAAAACTGAAATACATGTAATCCAGCTTTAATGATTTTATCCGGAGAGAGGCAAAGACAAACAGCTACATATTCACAACAAAGCCCTACTGTACAATGTCAACCGTAGCTTTCTAAAGATGCAAAACAATGCAGATAATTCAAATCACAACAGGGTTCGACACAACGTATAGCCCGATGGCCCGGGGCCAGTAAAATCATATGCATGGCAAGTTGATTGGCCAGTCACTGTCCCGCCCGGGCCAGTGACTGGCCAATCACAGTTCAGTATATTTTTGTAGACTAGGCCTATATCATGGTTCATTGAAATGCGCGTTGAGAGTCGGAATGAAAGCAGTGTTTATTTAAGACTCAATATAATAAACCTAATATAAAATATATTTTTTAATGAAAGGCCAGTGGACAACCGATGCGTGGGCGTTTTGACAGGCGGCCGGGTGCACTCTCGCTCCGTTGGCAGAGCTGCCTACCGTCCGCCTGCGAGTCGACAAATCAATCGACTTGCTTTGCCCCCTTTCTTTCTTCCCACAGCAGAGGTTGAGGTGCAGAAAATGATAACTGCGCTTTTCCTTTATCTGCCGCCGTAATGTTACAGTGTTTGCATCCAAGCCCCAATGGTAATACAAATGAGAGGCGTTATTTAAACGCTGAGAATGCGTCTCCGGTGATTGTGTCGGTTGTAGACAGAAACGAACGGAGGGACTCGGCTCACTGTACAGCACTGTGTTTTCAGGCTCGAGACATTCAATCAGATCGCGGAAGTCTTTCCCATTGAAATCGCTAACGGGGAAATATCCCCGGTTATTATTTTAGCCACAAACCACAGTTCTTCTGCGCGGCGGCTCACTCACTCGCTGGCGAGATCACACGGTGAAACGCTGCTGTGATCGGACGAAGGCATTGTGTGTTTCTAGTGATTTAACGTCATAGTCTTAGACGAGCGTTTAACTTATGCTGCATATTTTGCACTGCATTGTTTTTTATCAATAGTTTGAAAAAATGGTCCCACACCGGACTCTTATGTGAAGCTGACACTTCATGGAGAAGTGACACTCCTGCAGCGCGCTCGCATACACGGTGAAATCTCCCATTAAAAAAACGGCATAACCCACTGATTTTCGGATTTCTATTCTATTTTAAAGTCAACTTGAGCGCAAGTGGAAAACCGGTCATTCGGTCGACACATTCACATCCCTAATGCATATAGAGAAAGTAGCCTAATAAAAACAGCCTACCACACCACAAAGAATGAACAGACCTTCATCTCTTATTTTTTTTAAATGTTTGAACATGACTTCTGTAGGTGAACTATTCATTAAACCTCCCAAATTCAAGAATAAAAACAACCATCAAACTACTGGACTTTAAAATACTGGCCCACTCTTTCAACATACTTTCAGTTGTAGGCTTCTAATTCAATATGTTTGCCTGGTTTTATATTGTGTGTATGAGCAATATCAACATTTCATATAATTAACTAAAAGAAAAATAACCAAATCTAAAGGGAATATCTATACTGTTACAGTATAGATATTCCCTTTAGATCTGGTTATTTTTCTAATACAGGTATTATAATTATTGACACTAAATTATGAATAAAAAAAAAAGTGTGTGCAGGGCCAGTGAAAATATACAAGGGGCCAGTAAAACTCGGATCCACTGGCCCGGCGGGCCAGTAGGAAAAAAAAGTTATGTTGAACCCTGCACAACCTTTGATAAAGCCCTTGAATGTAGGGTATTTGTCTCTGCTGTGTCCTCTGGGTAAAACACATAATTCTGTGCGATTAAAAATCAGAGTTGTCCCGTAGTTTGGCCTTGATGCCATCAACTAGCGCCCATTAAAGAAGCAAAAAACAAAGCTATTAGATTGGAACGTGTTCCTTTTTTTGCATGTTGGAAATAAGATTATCTCAGTTTTCAGGACAAGTTTGCTCTTTATTCTAAATTAAAAGTGTAGCTTGCGGCAAAGTTATACAATGCTCTCAATCCAACTGCAGCAAAGAAACAACACACAGGATGTATGCCTCAATTGATAATACATAGGAACAATGCATACATGTGACCCCAAGGGAGAGTGAAAAACAGCTTGCACATGCAATTATGTGCAACACACAACAGTGTTTCCCCCACGTTCACACAGCAGCGACGCGCCGCCGCTGCTATATTTTCTCCGCCGCTGCTATTAAAATCCTCCTCCTCATTATTCTACTTTTTTTCTTTCTTTTCTTTTTGGTACGTAGCTCATTTTAGAAACGGGGAAATGCCTAACATAAACGCTGTCCATGCGTCGGAGGTGAATGTAACTTACTCGGCGGAAAACAGAAACTAACGGAGGGGAGCAGCTCACTGTACAGTCCCTTTAGTCGCGCTGTCAGTTTTCCGTCAGGGCTCTGTGTATCCGGGCTCGAGACATACATACAGATCGCGGAACATTCACTAACGAAACAGTTAGTGGCTGAGCGAAGAATGTGGACTACTGTAGGCTACTGGTGCAAATTCCACAACTCATTAGGCTACTTGTGTTACAGTTTAGTACAATATGTATTAATTTATATTTGGCTGCTCCACCAGTCCAGGATAGTTAAGTTTCAGTTTCGTTTTTCATCTCCGTCTCGAACAGCTGTTCGCTCAGCTGAAGGGCTCGAGCCTCACGGAGCAGACAGCGGGAGTCAGTCTAAAGTCAGCGATGATCACTCTCACAAATCAAAAAGCTAAATTATAAAATAAAGCTATCTCTTCCTCCCTCTATCTGTCTGTATAGGGCCTATATTTCTCTCTCCACTGCACACTTAGTCACTACCACTAGTTTTAAGGAAGCAGAAGGAGGACTATACCCTCATTTTGCACTTTATTATTTTTAAATATTAGAAGATTGCAGGCAAGTAAAATACCACCAGCCACTACATTCCAATGATAGAGACGAATAATTACCTTTTTTTCTTACAGTTTAAATGAAATATTTGAACAATACAGGAGAATAAATATTTGAAAGCAATACAGAATGCATGTTATTACTGCATTGTATTGTATTGTATTGTATTTTGGTCACCAGGAACCTAAATGTTGTCAATTAGCCTACAAATTCACCAGAATGCAGGAAATGAAGAGTTGAATGCTCAAAAATGTATGGGGGAACACCCCCAGACCCCCACATTAAAATGTGTCCCAAACCAAGGTTTAATCACAACCTACACCCTTGAAATTCATGAATAGTTTTGTTTTATTTGTATCTATAGGCCTTTGTATAAGGATACTTTGTAATTTTTATCACATTATTTTAAATTAAAGTCTTAGGTCCTGCTTATCAATTGTTCATAATAACCAGTAGGCCTACTTCTGTGTTGGACATTACTGAACCTCTTCCCATTTATAGCACCCAATGTCCCTGTCTAGTTCCATGTCCCATCAAATAAAGGAAACCCCCCCCCCCCTGATTTACAGTGTCGTCTAGTGGGGTCGGGTGTTTGTCACCTTTTTCACCTCTTATGAGTTTGCAGGTCTGGTTTAAGCATTAAGCAAGAACTGTAAATAAATTGTGCAAATCATTTTCTGCGTTGTGGCATTTTGTGTTTAAATATCCATTTCTATACAAAAATGTCATAATCTGTAAGTAAAGACACAAAAGGCAAAGTTGCAACACCAATAATCCCATCTATCTGAATAGTAATTAGTGCATATTCTCCTCTCAAAGTGCACTAAATCAATGCATTCAAATGTGAAGGGTACAAAAAAAATCTGGCCGGGGGGGCATGCCCCCGGAACCCCCTAGGACGTTCGGGGACCACGCCACCGCTGCTGAAAAAAATCCTGTGGGAAACACTGCACAACGTGTGTTTGCATTATTTTCTTGTCATCCTCATTACTGCTCAAGACCACCATTGCAAAGACACCTAGAGGCAGTCCTTCTGAGAAGGACTTGGACAAGTCCATTACTGTATATCCAAATGTTTCAATTATAGCAGTCAGCGAGCTATAATCAGCTGCAGAGGGGTGGGACTTTATCACAACCATATGAAACAACGTGATAACAGCTTGGTCTATGATGCATGCACTGGGAAGATTAGTAGAAACACAATATTCTCCACTGCAATGTGTGTTAGCAATTACAAAATTAATTATGAGATAAGGTACAAGAGGCATCAAGTAACATAGGGAGAAAAAAAAAACAGGTGAAAAAACGTAATGAGAATTTTCTTCTAGTGATGTGATGGAGACTAGGGGTGTGAACGTTTACAAAAATTTCTAACCGTGTACACGACGGAATTTTTTTCGTGTACACGGTTAACCGTGACGTCATTGTCCTCGTGCGCCCACCGTCTTGTAGCCGCGCGGGCACACACACATACGCGTTCGCCTTACATGTGTTGGCCGTCATTATCGCCCTTCATTCATTTCCTGATAAATATAGCCTATCGCTTTCTACATGTCCACATTTATGAGGGTGAACAGGTGTTATAAAGTTCGGGCTACTTACGCGCGTAATTCACTTCAACCGGGTAACTTTAGTCTTTAGGTTATCTTTCATCACTCGTCCGTTGCTGTTACTCGAGCACGGCGCCTCCCCGTGTGTGTGTGTGTGTTTGCGATTATACACACAGTCACACACACACGCCGAGGGACAGACAGATTGGGCCGACTAGCTTGTATCATCCCCAAGTAGTTTATTAGTGATGTAAAATCAATAAATGCGTGTCTCCAGAACATATTTAAAAACTTTGAGGAAAAAAAAGTACATTTAAAATGTTTAAGATTTTTTTTAAACGGTTTTCGTTTATTGATTTCCCCTAAACGGTTATGATTTACTAAACGGTTAAACGTGTACACGTGTACACGTGCACACCCCTAATGGAGACCCATCATCTAAATCACTGATCCCTAACCTAGCTAAACTGGCCCTAGGGAGCACTATGCAAAATGCACATGTGGAATGATTGCGGACTAGCTCAAGTCTAGTCAATTTTTAATTTATATAGCCCAGTATCACAAATATGAACTTCCCTCGTGGGCTTGACAATCTGTAGAGCATACGACAGCTCCACCTCCATTCAGATAAGAAATGCAAACATGGCCAAACCTAATTAAGTGCAATTATTATTATCTAACTTTTTCTTATTATTTCCACCTCTTTTTCTAGCCGCTACTCCTCCCACACTGTTACACTTATAAATGCAAATATTTCACAGAAAGTGAAGGTCCAGCTACAGGTGCTCTACAAGCCTCTAGGACCATATAAGTCTGCCTGGGAAAATGTTGTGCTAATTTGCATAAACAAATAATATGTAACACATAATAAAACAAAGTTTTTTTTTTTTTTACTTTTTCAAATTTCATTTCAACACCAATTGTATCACAAAGCATGGAGGGAATAAGATACAAATGTCCGTAAAAGATTAGTAGGATAGTTTGAAAAACATGGCCGCCATGGACCAAAACATTTATGCAGGGGGAGGGCTTAGCAGCTAATTGGCCATAACTCATTAACCATAGGTCCTATCATCATAAAACTTGTTGGATAATATGTGCACGCAAATGTGTGGTAGCATGTCTCCCACAGTTTTTTGAGCAAAAGCCATAGGGCCTTACACCCTGAGTCCGATTGGGTTGAAATGTTGCCGAAAAAGTTTGAGCTAATTGGCATAAACTGAAAATTAAATTGGCATAAACTGAAAATTAGTCACTAGCTCAACACATAGGGGGCGCCAGAAACGCCAATCTTTTGTGTCTTTTTCATTTTCTAGCCGCTACTCCTCCTGCATGTTACACTTAGATATGCAAACATTTTACAGAACATGCGTCACCACTGCAGGAGGTGTACTATTATTTTTCTGAGAGAGAAAGATAGAAAGATAGGCAGACAGATAGAGGGAGAGCTTTATTTAATAATTTAGCTTTTTGACTTTTGAGTTGTATCCCATTACAGAGACCGCATCCTTGGAAGGACGCGGTCTCACGGTCTATGAAGGCTATAGCCTATGAAGGCCGATTCGAAGGCCGAACCAGGGCCGAACGAGCGTTGTTAAACGAGACGGTCTCCGTTTACGAGCATTTCCGGTTTGCTTAAAAAGCCGTTACCTTGCGTGACGACTCGCCGCTCCTGTGCTGCCTAGCAACCCTGATTGCTGCCAACGGAGACAGCCTTGTCAACAGAGGAAAAAAGAAATAGAAGTTGCCTACCAGACGAAAAGAAAAAAAAAGTACAAGAAAAAAAGAAAGGAAGATAAAAGTTAAGAAGATGGCGCAACACGTTGCTGTTTTGTTATTTTTTATTTTATTGTATGACATCTCTGAAAAAACGCAATGAATCATGGGATATGTTGGGCTGCGAAGGATACATCTGATGCAGCCTTCAAAACCGTGAAACGAAGGCTGCATTTTTCGGCCGCATATGAGGAGCCTTGCAAGGAGCCTTGCAAATGGAACAACCTTTGCGCGCCGCTATGACACAATCGGTCTTCAAATGCAGCCTTCGTAGACCGCAACCCCTGTATTGAGATTCACCCCTAGACTGACACCTGCTGTCGGCTCGAGCCGATCAGCTGATTGACACAGATTTAACCAGCTGTTTGACACGGCGATGAAAACGAAAGTGAAACTTAAGCTGGAGCAGTTAAATATAAATGAGTGCTGTCAAACTATTAAAATATCCACCATACATAAAAAAGTATGGTGGATAACAATAAGTACAGGCCCTCAATAGTTGAGGGCCTGTACTTAATACATATTGTAACCCAAATGTAACAATTAATGTGCTGTGTGATTTGCGTTAGTAGCCTACAGTAGCTCATGTCCACAACTCAATGTTGCGCATTGCCGGGTGCTTTGAAAAACTTCTAGAAGACGGTAGAAAGTCAGTCTTTGGTCAAGAGGAAAGGTAAAACTAATTTTGTTGTCTGAAAACACTTCAGACTCACAACAGACTAAAATGATCATGTGCAAAATAAGTCACACGTGGACACACAGACTTTTAGGACAGCCAAAAGCTACTTTCTTTACTGAGGAGTAGGCAGCACTGTGTGGACGTACAACTCGGTGTCCGATAAAGTGGTGGCGGTGATGATCTTTCTTTGTAAACGTGTTTGTGTGTGTGCGCATGCGTGCGTGTGTATATAGCTGGTTGTTATTCCTGTGCTTTCTTTTCCACTGGGATGCTTCGATGCAGAATTAGAGTGATCAGCATTTTGCAAAAACCCACTGTGCCTGTGTGTGTGGGCAGAATTTAATGCTTTTTATGAGGCTTAAGCAAACAACAGAAAGAGAGAGATTGCATGAGGTAAAGTTTGAGGAAAAAAATTGGAACTGAGGGTCTTGTAAGAGTGAAAGACAACATGCTGATTACAAGTTATGATAATGTCCCTGGAAAAGAACAACCCAGTTCTTTGGGCGCACAACAACTACAGTTTGTTCACAAGGAACAGCAGTAATACCAGGAGGAAGGAGGTTCTACTTGCTTTAAGCATGATTGACAGTAATTTAAGATCATTCATATCTTGCCCTAATGTTACCAAACCCCTACCTTGTGCTACGCCTCACAATAATTAACAGCCTCTACACTGTTTGTAAATGGATGGTGTGAGACCTTTATATAGAATATATACACTCACCGGCCACTTTATTAGGTATACCAGTTCAATTTCTTGTGAACACATACAGTGCATACGGAAAGTATTAACAGTGCTTCACTTTTTCAAAATCTTGTTATGTTACAGCAGGCGAATAACGCTGGATTATATTAATTTAAGAAAATAAAAAACGAAAATATAATATGTACATACAGCCTTTGCTCAATACTTTGTTATGGCACCTTTGGCAGCAATTACAGCCTCAATTATTTGGGAATATGAAGCCACAAGCTTGGCACACCCATCTTTGGCCAGTTTCGCCCATTCCTCTTTACAGGACCTCTCGAGCGCCATCAGGTTGGATGGTAAGCGTCGGTGCACAGCCATTTTCAGATCCCTCCAGAGATGTTCAATATCTGGCTGGGCCACTCTAGGACATTCACACAGTTGTCCTGAAGCCACTCCTTCGATATCTTGGCTCTGTGCTGAGGGTCGTTGTCCTGTTGAAAGATGAACTGTCAGGCCCGCTGCTGCATCTCCTCCACTCTTCTTTTCTTCTTCCTCTTCCCTTCTCTCCTTGATACCAATATTTATTTTGATTATTTATCAAATTATGATGATATGACCGAGGAGGTACAATATTGCTTTGTTAAAGTGAAAACATTGTTATTCTTTATGACCATTGCTATACACCAGGGGAGGGAGCAAATGAATTAGCTCAGGAAAGCATGTTTAGAGATGAGAAGTTTTCAGGGGTAGGTGTATTTTTTCTTTTCTTTTCATGTATATCAGTCTTTTATTGTCTGTGTCAAATGTGTCTGTGCTCTGTGATCTCCACGGTGGTTTCCCCTCGCTTTGAAGCAGCTATGTGTCCCACAAGTAAGATTACAAGTAGAAATGGTACTAAATAAATCGTTAGAAACCATACCCAACAAATTTACCATTTGTACCTGGAACATTAATGGGTTAAAAGAAGGTGCAAAAAAACATAAAGTTCTAGGTCAGTTAAAAAAAATGTCCTCTGACATAGTCTTTCTTCAAGAGCTCCATTTCAAACCCGGGGAAATACAATTTCTTAAGAGACAGTGGGTGGGGGAGGCGTTTGAGTCTACCTTCACTTCCAGTAGCAGAGGCGTTGGCATACTTATAAGTAAGAATATTCCCTTTAACCTAATATCAGAATACGCAGACTCAGAAGGTAGATTCTTAGTTATTAAATGTGATATTTTTGGAAGTAGATATACACTAATCAATATTTATGTCCCACCATCATCTGATGGGTTATTCCTAAATAAAATTCAGAAAGTTCTTGATATGACTCCAACAGGAATAATTATATTAGGTGGTGACTTTAACAACATCTTTAGCACACATGACAGCTCATGTAAAAGTAGAAAAGCAAAACCACCAACAAAACTTTTAGAATTTCTTTCTACAAATGAATTACGTGATATGTGGAGGGTAATGCACCCCAAAGGTAGGGATTACACACATTACTCGCATGCTCATAAATCGTATAGTCGAATAGACTACATTTTCATATCGGATATAGGGCTCAGCAATGTTATATTTACAAAGATCCATGACATAGTTATCTCAGACCATGCAGCAGTTACGTGTGTAATGACACCACCAACAAATACGTTTTCTCATAAAATCTGGAGAATGAATCGAAAATATTTGACTGATAATCAATTTCTTAATTACATAAAAAAGCATATTGACATATTTAAAAGCACGAATATAGATAACGCTTCTTCTACTGATAGTCCTCCAATAGATATTATATGGGATACATTTAAGGCGTATATAAGAGGGATAATGATATCATTTTCAGCTAGAAAGAAGAAAGAACTAGATAAAGAGATTGACAGAGTAGAAAAAGCAATGCATTCTCTTCGTAATATCCATAAACAAACACATGCGAAAGAAGACTTAGAAAAACTGCAAAAATTAAAATTAGAATATGATAATCTTCTACTTAAAAAGGTTCAAGACATTAAGCATAACTCAAATAAAATATCGTATATAACGGCTAATAAAACGGGTAAACAACTGAGCGCCTTAGTTAAAAGAGTAGTTAAAAGGCACAACGTAGTATTAAAGGACACTTCCAACAAGCTAATTATAGACAATGAAATAATTAATAAGAAATTTGCAACATTCTATGGAAATTTATATAAATCTGATATAACTGAGAAATCTGACCCAATGCCCTTTCTAAAGTCAGTTAAACTTAAATGTCTCTCTGATGAACAAAAAGAATACCTAAAAAAGGAAATAACAATATCAGAAGTCAAAAGTGCAATTGATGGTTTTCTCCCAAAAAAGGCATCAGGAAATGATGGTTTCCCAATTGAATTCTATTCTATATTCTGGACACAGATTAACCCACTATTATTGAAAGTTATTAATAATGCATGGAAGCACCAGGCTCTTCCACAAACAATGTATCAAACAATTATTAACGTGATACCAAAACCAGGACGGGAGTGCAACAAACCATCTGATTTTCGACCTATAAGTTTAATAAATAGTGACAATAAGATTATTACCAAAGTCCTAAATAATCGTATAGCCAAATTATTACCTGATATAATCCACCATAATCAAACTGGCTTTATACAAAATAGGAGTCTCAAAACTAATATTAGAACTTGTATATCATTAATTCAATATGCTAAAAGGCAAAAGATTGATCTGACATTGATGGCTGTGGATGCAGAGAAAGCCTTTGACCGTGTAGAATGGGTATATCTTTTTAAAGTATTAGAATTATTTGGATTTCCTGATGAAATAATTACCATGATAAAGACGATTTATAAATTACCAACATCACAGGTTTATGTTAATGGGACTTTATCTGAAATATTTAGGTTAGAAAGAGGCACTAGACAAGGATGCCCGTTATCCCCCTCCTTATTTGCGTTGGCCATTGAACCCTTGGCTCAGGAAATTAGACAAACAGAAGAAGTGAGTGGTATTAGGGTAGATAAACAAAAATATAAACTGAGTCTATTTGCTGATGATTTATTGTTATATTTAACTAATATTAAAACATCTCTTCCAAAGGTAATGAAGATCATAGACGAATTTTCTAAAATATCTGGTTATAAAATGAATATTGAAAAAACTGAACTGATGCAAATTAATAAAGGAACGTGCATCCCAGATGATTTAAAGAACCTTCAGTGGAAAAAAAAGTTAAAGTACTTGGGTTGCATCATAAGCCCTGAAAAAACACAATTATACAAAGATAACTTTATCTCTCTAATAAATGAATTAAAAATTAGTATTAAGAAATGGTCAGACCTGCCCATAAATATAATTGGAAGGATAAATCTTTTTAAAATGATGTGGTTACCAAAATTTCTCTTTATCTTCCAAACAATACCTTTAATTCCTCCAAAAAAATTCTTCACACAACTAAACTCTCTACTCACCTCGTTTGTCTGGTCCAATAAAGCACATCGACTGAGTAGAACTCTTCTTCAAAATGTAAGAACAGAAGGTGGTCTTAAACTTCCAAATTTAGAACTGTACTTCTATGCATCACAGATGTTTTACATAGATCGGATAATCAATAATACATCTGAAGAACCCTGGATTGATATAGAAAGTAACCATTTAAAACCCCAAACACTGTTCACAGCTTTGTTTACAAAACACAATATAAAATTATCAAACTTTGTTACAAATAGCACTCTAAAATCATGGAACAAAATTGAAAAAATACTTGGAGCGCAGATTAGTATCCCTAGGAACACAGAACTTTGGAATAATCCATCAATTAAAATCCAGAATGAAGAGCTCAATTGGAGCACTTGGAGTACAAGGGGAATTAATCAATTGTCAGATCTAATTTCGCACAATAGGGTTCAACCATTCACAGAGCTTCAGAATAAATTCAAACTGTCAAACCAAGAATCGTTTAGATATTTACAGTTAAAAAATTGGATAATGGAAAACTTTAACTTACAATATGATTTGGTTCAAGGACCATTTGAGGAGGTTATGTTTAAAAAAGGGAAGAAGAAACAGTTAATTGGTAGCATATATAATATTCTTTTGAAGGAAGAATCTAAACACTACTCAATGCATAAGCTCTATGAACAATGGAATAAAGATCTCCAATTCAAAGAAGCCAATATAAAATGGAAGAAATGCTTGTATCTTACAAATAAAATTACCACTAATGAAAATCTCAGGTTAATACAATATAAACTAATGACAAGAATATATTATACTAGAGATAAATTACACAAGTTTTATGCTGACTCCTCTGACCAGTGTGTGAAGTGTGGCTCTCAAGACTCCCTCATACACGCCTTTTGGCATTGTATGAAAGTGAACAAAGGATGGAATGAAATCCAAGAATGGATATCAACCATTTGTAAAACAAAAATGCAGTTCTCAGCTCAGCTGTGCATTTTTCAGAACCCTGAGGGTGTAAGGTACCCTACGGGATGGCAAATTATGTTTTCTTCCCTTGTTTACAAGAAACTAATTTTAAAATACTGGAAAGATGCAGAGGCTCCTACATTAAAGAATTGGAAAGAACTTATGAAATATTATCTGACCATAGAAAATACATTATCCGAAGACAACAACAAAACAAATCAATTTAATGAAGTATGGAAACACATCTATGAGGCACTATGAGAAATAAAGCTTGTAGCATTGCTGAGAAGGGAGGGGGGAACTACGGTGGAGATCGCAGGACATGGATTTTTCTTTTTGTGTGTCTTTAAATGTTGCGCGTGTGTGTGTGCGTGTGTGTGTGTGTGTGTCTGTGTCTGTGTGTGTGTGTGTGTGTGTGTGTGTGTGTGTGTGTGTGTGTGTGTGTCTGTGTGTGTGATCATGCAATAATGAACAACATACACATTTGTCCTTTTTTTTATTTTTTTTCTGTCTTTTCTTAGTTTGTATGTATTGTCTGGTGTTGTTTGTTTGTTTGTTTGATTATTGTTACAAAAAAAAAAGCAAAATAAAAAGAATTATACAAAAAAAAAAAAGAAAGATGAACTGTCGCCCCAGTCTTAGGTCAAGAGCGCTCTGGAGCAGATTTTCTTCCAGGATGTCTCTGTACATTGCTGCATTCATGAAAAACATCCCCACAGCATGACGCTGCCACCACCATGCTTCACTGTAGGGATGGTATACGCCAGGTGATGAGCAGTGCCTGGTTCCTCCAAACATAACGCTTGGCATTCACGCCAAAGAGTTTCGATCTTTGTTTCATCAGACCAGAACATTTTGTTTCTCATGGTCTGAGAGCCTTTCATGTGCCTTTTGGCAAACTCCAGGCAGGCTGTGGCTTCCGTCAGGCCACTCTACCATACAAACCTGATTGGTGGAGTGCTGCAGTGATGGTTGTCCTTCTGGCAGGTTCTCCTCTCTCCACAGAGGAACACTGGAGCTATGTCAGAGTGACCATTGGGTTATTGGCCACCTCCCTAACTAAAGCCCTTCCCCCCAATCACTCAGTTTAGAGAGACGGCCAGCTCTAGGAAGAGTCCTGGTGGTTCCAAACTTCTTCCTTTTACGGATGATGGAGGCCGATGTGCTCATTGGGACCTTTAAAGCAGCAGAAATGTTTCTGTACCCTTCCCCAGATCTGTGCCCCGAGGCAATCCTGTCTCGGAGGTCTACAGACAATTCCTTCGACTTCATGCTTGCTTTGCAAGGCTGGTTTTATGTAACTTTAAAACATTTCAAACTTGAAAATATTATTTGTGTTGAAGCTGGAGTGAAAGTATTACCAGACATTTGCACACTAGTTAATTATGACAGCTTTTTAAAATGAAGATGAGCAAATATAGCAGGGAAGTTCAAGTCTTTCATTATTTTGATATATGCTACTATCAATTGGAAAACTTAGGCTACACATTTGGTTGATTGGTTGTCATTTTTATTTTGCACAGACTGACTAAAGCCAGACTGGTGTGGTATTTTGCAACAGTTTCTCTTTTCTATGGAAATTTAAGTTCCAAGCAAAAGATGAAAATAATCTAATGTGATTAAAGTACAGTACGGTTATTTATCCATTGAATTTAAAGGAAAAATACCATACCGTGATATATACAGGGCTGTACAGTGCGACAGTTTTGATTGCATTTGCTACTGAAATTGATCACGTGCGATGATGAATACAAGTCCACTCGCACTAGTGCAACAGGTTGCTAATACGCAGATGCTGTCTCTTTGAGACACAGAGGAGAGATGCACAACACTGTTTAGAGGGCTCTACATTAACACTCTCTAAATGCGGTTAAATGTAGTCTTAGGCAAGTAAGTTATTGAGTCCACCCGCCACTTTGGCTGGTGAAAGACGTGTGCTCTGGATCTGTGCTTGTGCGGCGATTCTAGCGTCTTATAAACTTCACCAACGGTAATAACCGGAAGGACACTCTCTTTACATTAACGCGGTTAAGTTAGCGTGTGTGCAAACAGAACATTTCCTGTGCGCCTTCACATTAAAAGCCTGTTACTAGCCAAACATGAGTTGAGTTTTATTTTGAAGCCAGTAAGAACAGGAAGTTAGCGCTTTACAGGACTGTACTGCCCTACAAAGGCAAAAGACCTTAACTCACCAGAGTGTAGAACTGAGAACAATGAGTTCAAAGTTATTTTGTTGTCCTGCCAAATCAGTTGTAGGTAGATTATTGAAATTGTGGCATGCTATTGTATGAAAAGGAAGTTATTTATCCCCCAAAAATCTAAAATTTTAACTTGACCCTTATTCGGAAGTTACTGTACTCTGCCTTTGTATTATCTGCAAAACAATAATGGGTCATACAAAGGCAAAAGACCTTAACTTTACTTTATTCTATTGACAATTTGGATTTGAATCACTCTATATCAGCTTTTCCTGTGACAACAATAATAGCCTTAAAATAACATTTAGTGAGTTTTGTCTAGTTAGGCATATTACTACACAAATTGAATATGAGAATTTTAAGGCGAGACACCCCAGGCGAATAGGGTAAAAATGTTAACGTAGATATCATCATGATACTTTGCCAGTTGATTACTGACATTAAGTATTTTTTGTATTACATTTTTTCTTTAATCTCTTAATAAACATGCAAATATGGCAATATGTAACCAATTATGGGTAATGTGGGTCTTTTTTTCCCAAACAAAAATCTAAATGTTGGATAAAGCCAGAGTTCAAATCTTTTACCACATATTAGTTTCTAAAGTTTTTACACAACAGATTTGGATACAGGCTTTTTTCATTTAATAAATAAAAAAGTACATAATAATGTACATGCCTTCAAAATGCTTTTCCAGCATTTTTTAAAATCATAAATCAGACATTAAACAATAGCCTATATTAACAAATCCTTGTGACAAAACCTTGTGTATTAAGGGCTTTGACCTTTTATAGGTGTCGCTTAAAGAGCCGTTGCTCACGTTTTATAGTACGTGTGAGCTAAGTTTAGTTTTCTGCCGTGTGTGTCCAAGTGAGAGCTTAACGGCCTCCACACACATCCTACCTCTACTGCGCGTCTACCTCGCGTCTGCGTCTGACTTTTTGTCACTGACCGTGTAATCAACCTAGAGCGGGCACACATCCAACCTCAGACGCACTGCTGATGCACGTCGGCGGCACGTCTGCAGCGACGCTCCCCTTTACCTCAGGAGGCTCGCCTATTTTTTTCTGAGAGCCGCGCGTCTCTCTTGGGTCTCTCTGCTTTAACTGATAGAGAAATACTCTGCTGGGAGTCATATTGACTTCATACCGGCAGCTTTCACTGTAGTTTCACCATTTCCTGGTGTGTGCCTTTCAAAATAAAACTTCCAACAAGCGAAAATGTGGCAAAAAAAAAGAAAATTAAAAAAAGGCAATGGGGCGCACGGATTACTGTCCAGACTCAATATAGATCATATGCATCATAAATTACACAAAGTAACTTAATTTTTAATGGGAATTATTTATGAAAACTCTATGTAGAAATATAGGGCTTTTAGAAGCAGCGCTGCTGCAGCAGCAGCAGCTGCTGAGACGTTCCATGTGTGTCCGAGAAAAGTAATTTAAGGCGACGCGCTCCAGAGGTAGACGCAGGATGTGTGCAGAGGCCGTCATGTCAGCGTGCACCAGCTGGCTCAACTTATATCTGGCTGTTTCCTGTGTTCCTGTGAATATACTCCGGGTATTAAGTTATTGATAAAGTAAGTACCTGCTGCTTTGTTTTCTTTATTGTGAGTTTTATCACACATTTGTGTGTGCCAGTTTAATGTCAAATGTCCTTGGTTTTAAGCTAAGTTAAAGCAGCCCTGTTTAGGTTGCTATGGTAGTTCATTGATAGCTTTCCACGTGAGAGGGGAATGTCCGGCACATGCAGTGTAACCATTCTGACCTACAGGCAGCCCGATTGCGCTTTGCCTTTTGCGTGATCTGCTCTTATTCATGTAGTTTTTGTTTAATTTGTCTGAGTGCAGTATTCTGTATGTTACTTCTATGTTATTTCTTCTGTTTGAGTTATTTATACAGACCTACTATATAATAGCCTGAGTACAGTGTTATCTAGCCTTTCATTTTAAAAACCTTATGGTTGTACTTATTTGAGATAAAATAACACTTTAAGGTAACCTTCCATCTATATTTCTTACATTTGCAAGATTGGATGTCAGTAAAATGTCCTCTATATGCCATTCATAATTTTTTGATAAAACTTATTGGAATATGGTTGTGTTGGATGACATTATGTGCATTTTTCTAGATTCGATGAAAAAACCCTGCATTAATACATTTGTGATGGAATAGAAATGTATTTATTTCATTTATTACAGAAGAGAGAGAGAGAGAGAGAGAGAGAGAGAGAGAGAGAGAGAGAGAGAGAGAGAGAGAGAGAGAGAGAGAGAGAGAGAGAGAGACTACTCTTCATCCTCATTGAGGCCTCTGACAGCCAACGAGCTCCAGAATAATCTTCTGGTTGGCGGCATGAGTGGGACCAGATTCTTCAGGATCTCCGTCTTCTTGGCCTCCTCCACACCCCAGTCTTGTGGCCTCAAGGTGGCTGGTACGAAGGACCAAAACTTCTTCTGGAGGAAGTCCAGCTCAGTGAAGTCCTCCTCCCCATGAGATTTCTTCACAAACATGGACATTGACCCACGTCGCAGTTGAATGACTTTCATTTCAGCCAGTCTGGGCATTTTCTTCACCTTGGCTGCAGAATGGCCATCGATCCAGGCCATGATCATTTCATTCTTCATTTCCACTACCTCCACTTTCTTGGAATTAGAATTTGCGACCACTGACACAAAATCTGCGAAATCGAAGTCTACCCCTCCTGGTCTGCGCCGCATCTCATAAACGTGTGCCCAGGCTCAAAAAATGCTCGCACTCCTCCTCTCCAAGTTTGGCCAAGCTTATGGTGGCTGACTTTACTGCCTTACGGTACGTCTCGTTCCCCTTGTCGATGAAGTCGGCAAACATAAGCTTTGTGGTGACATCGCTCGGGAGATAGCGATGGAGTGGTGCATGTTCCCTCCGGTAGTGGCTGACAGATGGGTGGTACGACTCTATGTGGTCTTTCAACGGCTTCAAGTCCAGCTTGTTGGCAGGCTCGTGTTTCCCTCTTTGGTCGTTAGGTGGAGCTAGAGCAGTTGATTTTTCTTTGCCCATCACAGACAGGAACAGGCTATCGTTGGTTGGATGGTCGCCTAGCGTCGAAAGAAAAAACAGCTTACACACTTGCTGCGGGGTCTTGTGTGTATCATGCAGCCTGTAAACAAAAGACCTGCTCCGCTGACTGGGATTGACACCGACCTTTGCCGTTGGAACCTGATTAACTGAATGAAACATAAAGGCCCGTTTCTGTCCATAAGACATCTTCCAATATTCGCTCCAAATTTCTTGCCGCCTGTCTTCAGAAAATTTTCCTGAGCATTGCCTTCGGCACTTCATTCCACATGGTCCCCTCATTGGAGGTCGATTAGTGGGGTCTGATGGAGGAGCAGGAGTGTTTGGATGAAGGACAGACGGTGGCAAATTCTCTGGGGCAGCGGCTGGTGTCGCTGGTGGAAGAACTGGGTCTGGTACTATGACGTGGGCAATCACTGGCTCAATTGCTGGCTCAAGTGCTGTCAGTGTAGGCTCGGAAATAACCGAAACAAGGACCTGTTCCAGTGCAGTCAGAGAAGCGAGGGCAGGCTCTGGTGTCATAGGTCGCAAAGGAGTGGTGTCTGGTGTGCTCGTGAACAGGTCATCTGCTCCACAAAACAACTCATCAGCGAGGTCAAGATAACTGTGGAGAACTGTCCACTCGGTTGCTTCCAGTTTTGTAGTGCAATCATTTGGCTGACTTGCTCCAGGAATAGAAGAAACTGAAAAGTATAAAAGAAAATAAATTAGACACAAGCAGCTAATAATGAATGTTAGTATCATATACAAAAGGTTGTCTGTAAATCATATCCATTTTGTTTAGAAGCACATGGGTCATTCTTCAACTAGAGGCCATACAATTTTAAAAAACTATTAAAAAGAAATGTTATTGTGTTTATTATGTGATTTTTACTTAAACATGCGTTGTAATGGTAATGACGGTATGATGGAAACGACAGAATGTGATAGAAATGACATCTGACAAAAAGTAATGTTGAATAATGTGTATATGAATGAGCTAATAACCCTTTTTTAACTGTTTAAGTTGATATGCATATGTTTCAGTGATATAATGCATATATAAACATATATAAAACATGAAGAAAAGTGATGTAAATGACTGTTGTGGAAATTAATTTTGTCACATTTCTTAACCCTCGTAATGTCCTCCCGACTGATACACCCTTTGTCCTCTGGTGTCATATTGACCCCACCCGGTTTGGTGTTTTTTTTAAAGCCTATAAAGTATAAATTGCCTTTAAAAAAATTACTTTACCTTATTTAACTATATGACTTAGGCCTATCAGAGATTGGTATGACAAAGTTGAGTGAAGAAGCTGTTTTTGAATCACTTTAATTTTTTTTAATAGCAGCAAATAATAACACCTGTTGTCCCCTAGGGTCATATCGACCCCACCCGGTTTGGCTGTTTTTTAAAGCCTAAAAAGTATACATTAAATTGTCAATTTTGAGTTACACGTTTAGTCTGACTTCAGTCCAACCCATTAACACAAATGTTTCCATTAGTTTAGGAATTTAGGGCCAACAGACCTTGTTTACAAGAAATGTACCATGTTTTGATTTAGACACTCAAACCAGACGGGGTCATTTACCCCCTGCATTTGACTGTTTATAAAGCATAACGTAGCCTATTTATAATCACCAACCTCAGTTTTTTTGTCAACTTTATTCCAACTCATTACCTGACATAATAAACATTACAGCACAACATTTAAACACGTTTCCCTTTTCAAAATTAACTTCTTAGAATTAAGTCAGGGGGGTGGGGGGGTGCTCAAGTGCTGGGTGTGTGTGTGTGTGTGTGTGCGTGTGCGAGCGCAAATTGCTGCTAAAATGCCCAGACTATTAATAACTCAAAGCTACAAGGCACTGTTTGTTTGCTACTTTTACTTTGATTGCCATAAACAGGCTACATATGTTTTGAAGTCGTTCAGCAAGTGCCGTGAGACCGAAATCACTTTATGGCAGCTAATCACTTTATGGCACTACACTGGACAACAGGCGAAAGGCAGCGAATCGTCTAATACTGATGATGATAACTTTATGGATTAAGACAATGGATTTGTTTCCTTAATGGATGTTTTTTTACATGGATTTTGACCAGATTTCAAGAAAAGGTGAAGTGCGATCTAAATTCTATCTGCTGGGTTGTTTTTTTTTTCTTTCAGGCTATGTTTTCTCCGAGCCGGGAGGTGTGTCGCCAGGCGGCAGGCGCCCCCAACTCGCTTGCGTTGTTTTCTGTCAGTGAGTGAACTGGACTGTCATTGGCAGGCAGCTAGCTCTAAACTGTATGGCCCGTGAAAATGTGTCCTTCTCCTAACTAGTATTCAGTCTTTGATTTGGTGTCTTGCAGCTGGCAAGCCATCTAACGTGTTCCCTTATATGATACAGATGTGTTTTGTTTTTACAAGTAATAGCTAGCCCAACTTGTTTGCATCGATAGCTAGCTAACAAGGCTACTAGCTGAATTTCACAAAACCTGAAGTACATTGCATATCTATACATCCCCCCCCCCCCCCCCGTGTATCTTCATCATCCTTACCTGGATCTTGGTGTTTACGTTTCAAAGCCATCTCCATCATCATTTTCCCTCGAGAACAGGCCATTCTTAATGTTGTTGTTATAGAAGACTTAAACAATCAGACAAACAGTTTGCTTTACACTTTATTGAAGTTAAGGTTTGTGACAGAAGTGCTTCGATTACATACGATACATAGGCAAAAGAACACCGTAACTCCAGCGTGGCAAACAGTAAGTGCTTGGAAAAACAAAGGCAGAGTGCCGTAACTCAGCAGTAACTTAATTCTAAACGTTCGAAACAAAGCCAAAGCCTTGGCTTTCCCTCTGCTTTTTGAAGATAAGGCAAAAACAGCATCTTAGTTTGATAAGAAAACAACAAAATTGACTCAAGATTTTTGTTCACATGATAAAACTGATGGCCATTGTTACAAAAATGAAAAAAACTAATTTGTGAAAAAAGTTACGGTCTTTTGCCTTTGCTCGGCAGTGTAGTGCTCTAGCTTGAAAAGCAACTCATTCAGCTGCAGAGAAAAGTCAACAATAGTCTATTTAATAAAGTTTGACATAAGCCACTGAGGAACTACTCCCAACACATTCACAACAACCTATTTAATTTATCCTAAATTGTACCAATATGTATACTTATTTATTTAATAGGCTATGTTCAATGTTTTAAAGTTTGGTTTTAATTACCATAAGGACATGTTCTAAAAATTTGTATTACTATTAATATTATAATTATATGTATATACAAAAAATATATAGATATTATTTTTATATTTTTATGGGGAGAAATAATTCTGAATCAGCAAAAAATTGCAATTGGCAGGTTAGATTATTTTGTCTAAATTGCAATCAGTGCACCCCTATTCATTTTTCTATAATTATTACTGCACACACTAGGAAATACTATTAATTAAGAATCTCAAATGAGACCAAGATGACATGCTCAAAGGTAATAAGAGCGAAACGCAAGGGTTAGGGTTATGCAAGTTTTCGATCATACTTTGTGTGCTACCAAATTTATTTTTGTGCTACTGATTTTTTTTGCTTGCTAGCACCAGTGCTACCACTAGGGCTGGGCGATATGGACCAAATCTTATATCACGATATAGGTAATTTTATATCACGATATGGATATATATCACGATATAGTATTTTTCCTTAAAATTCAATGGATTACAATAACCGTACTGAACTTTAATCACATTAGATTATTTTCATTTTTTGCTTGGAATTTAAATTTCCGTACAAAAGAAAAACTGGTGCAAAATACCACACCATTCTGGCTTTAGTCAGTCAGCGCAAAATAAAAATTACAGCATCAACCAAAGAGCCTACATTTTCCAATTGATAGTAGCCTATATCAAAATAATGAAAGACTTGAATTTTCCTGCAGTATTTGCTCATCTTCATTTAAAAAAGCTGTCAAAATTAACTAATGAGCAAATGTCTGGTAATACTTTAACTCCAGCTTCAACACAAATAATATTTTCAAGTTTGACATGTTTTAAAGTTACATAAAACCAGCCTTGCTGGCTGTCTCCAACAATAACAGCACAGGGGTGAAGCCCCGAGTAGGCTAAAGATGTCATTATTAGCCAGCTAGCTCACGAGAGCTAACCCATGTAGTTTGCGGCTTAAAACAAGCCAACTCTGCGTCACGGCAACAGCACGCTGAAGCAGCAAGCAAGTTTCCTTTGCCCGATGACATTGTTGACCGTTAAAACCAGCTGCTCTGCCACCGTGACACGGAGTTGGTTTGTTTACTGTAGTCATGGCGCACCAGAGCTAGACAGCTAGAGCAACAGATGAGGCTTCTTCTGTTGCGGGTAGAGAAGCTGTATTGCAGCCCAGAACTGCAGAGCCCCCATGTGGCGCGGCGGTGTAACTGCAGTGTAACTATAGGGACTCGGAGGGACAGCTGCCTCCCGCTCTATCTATGCTCCCGCCACATGAACTTTTTTTCTCCCGCGATATAAACGATATGGCCAAATCTCTCCCGGTAGACACATTCATATCGTCCACGATATGATATCGTCATATTGCCCAGCCCTAGCTACCACCTAAAAAAATAAGCGTACAGCCCTGATATATATCCATACCGTGATATAAAATTACCTATACCTTGATATAGGATTTGGTCCATACCGAGTGGCCTTGTGATTGACAGCTCTCAGGGAGCCTGGGGTTGCCAGGTTGGAGCATGGACAGGCACATGATCAGTGAGTGGTTTGGGGAGTGATTGATTTGCTTCGCAGCAGAGCACACATTCACAAATATTGCACATTCATGTACATGATATTGTGGGAAGTGTTTAATGGGATTGTGTTTAAAAGTTGATATATTGTGCAGACCTACATAGGGAGAGAGAAATAGATGCTTAAGAGGCGAAGAGTAATTGATGTTTGGGGGAGTAAAACATAGCAGAAGAAACTGGAGAGTGAGGAAAAGGGGATAGTCAAATTTAAGAAATATAGCAGGATGGGTAAAGCAGCTTTAGGGGGAGCAGGAGAGAATCAGAAGGATAGAAAGAGAGAGGAGAGATAGCAAGGTGGGAGGAAAATAAGCAGCTTATTAAAAAGGGACTGGGCTTGAAACCCAGAAAAAGCTGAAGCAGCCTTTTCTGGGTTTGCAGCAGCTTTTTCTCTGCTATCCTCCTGAGAAATCTGTGGGTAATAGGTTGCAGAGGAAAAACATTTTGCTTAGCGCTCCTTAAAAACAGGCTTAACTAGGGGGAAAGCTAAATAAACGGGAGAAAAAGATAGAACGCGGATGCTGACGACAGCCCATTCAGCTGAGGCACTGGACAGAACTGGGTTGCTGTCTTGATCACCTGATTTAACATAGCATGTGACATTTGGACTTACAGTATCATCTGGGTGTTTTCAGTGTCACATTAGTACCATGTGAAATCAACCTTTGGTTTAATCCACTGGGCAACAAGGCACATAAATACAGTGGGTAACTTGTTACAGCAGAATTATTTAAGACCCTACACACAATACATGAAAAAGGAAATCACTGCCAAGCAAAACACAACCACAAGCAAACAGGAATAAACACAAAACTCCCCACACTTGCCGAGGTAACTACACAGCGGTTTAACGCGGAAATTATTCTTTCGGCCAATCAACGGATGGCAGTTTGTAGCTCCACATTTTCGGCACCCTTTCAGACGGCTGGTTCCCACAACGGAGGAGTACCAAAAATAGGAGCAGCTCAGAGCTCATCAGCTTGCTTATTTTGGGACGCTACTCAACTTTTGGCAATGGAAACGCCAATATAAGCGGACTGAGCCGCACCGAACGGAGCCGCTCTGCTCGGTGGAAACGAATAATTAGGCCCAGCAGTGGTTCAGCTAAGTGCTTAAGTCAGCATGCTTACATCCAATGTTCATCGCCAATTACAACTTTGTGTTTATGGAGTTTGAATAAAGGTATAACGGAGGTGGGAAACATTAAACGTTGTGTCGTCTGAGATACGTGGCTCAGGTGATAAATTAATGGTTTGATATCAAAGTGATACAATTCAACCAGTGGAGGACAGGGGCCATCTGATCTGTCAGTCCAAAATAAAATAATAACTGGAATAATTTGACAAGTGTCCATAAGTGGCATTTTGTCAAAACATTAGGGAGAAAGTAATACATTCCAGCAATGAAAATATTTATACATCAACGATTTGTGCGTGAAACGTCCGTATGAGGGCCAGTGTATCTGCTTCTACAGTGATTTTGATGTTTATTTTTAAACAGTCCATTGTGGGGCCTGCCAATGTTATAATGCTTAATCACAGTGGAGCCATCTTCTAAGTTTTCTTTTTAATGCTCTAAAGTGCATTGTTTGTAAATGACAAAAGACAAGCCTCTCCGGCCCGCGACTTTTAGAGCACAAATTTATGAGCATGTAAAAAAAAAGGAAGTCTCTATCTAGCCCATTCCTGTGAGGAGTTATGAATTTTTAAAGAAATAACCAAAATGCTCAAAAAGCATATTTTAGTAACGTGGGAAATGGCAATCTTGCTTCACCGCTATTAATGTTTCCTCCAGTGCTTTAAGGCAAAGTAAAAAAAAACAAATTAAATAAATATTTATTTTAATTTTTAGTGCTGAACAATTAATGTACTAGCAAGCGCGGTGTGTCTGCGGCTCTGCGCGCGAAACGAGCAGGAGCATGCTAGTGTAGGCCTACAAGATTTATTTCCTATTTATTTTTATGTTTTAAATTGGGAAAAACGTATTCCAAAACAACCACTAACCTCTGTATTTAAAAAGAAATCAAAACAGTAGAAGTTGCAATTTTATTTAATTGTATTTTGTACTGTCTGCCTGTTTGCACAAAATGTGTCACTGTACATAGCAAACAAAATTGCACAACTGTAAGGTCAGTGTGTTGTATTTTTGTATTCAAATAAACAGTTGTTTATTTCATTAGTAAGTATTGGCAAAAAAAACGTTACAAATTTAGGCTGAGTGATAAAGCATATCACTGAAAAACAAAGCTAAAGATTTGGAGTTGACATACAGTGGAGGAAATAAGTATTTTATCCCTCACCGATTTTGTAAGTTTGCCCACTTACAAAGAAATGAGCGGTAGGGCTGGGCGATATGACGATATCATATCGTGGACGATATGAAAGTGTCTACCGGGAGAGATTTGGCCATATCGTTTATATCACGGAGAAAAAAAGTTCATGTAGCGGGAGCATATATGGAGCAGGAGGCAGCTGTCACTCCGAGTCCCTAGTTACACTGCAGTTACACCGCCGCGCCACACGGGGGCTCTGCAGTTCTGGGCTGCAATACAGCTTCTCTACCCACAACAAAGAAGCCTGGTCTGTTGCTCTAGCTGTCTAGCTCATGGTCTAGCTCCTGTGCGCCGTCACTAAAGATAACAAACCAACTCCGTGTCACGGTGGCAGAGCAGCTGGTTTTAACGGTCAAACATGTCATCGGGCAAAGGAAACTTGCTTGCTGCTTCAGCGTGCTGTTGCCGTGACGCAGAATTGGCTTGTTTTAAGCAGCAAACTACATGGGTTAGCTCTCGTGAGCTAGCTGGCTAATAATGACATCTTTAGCCTACTCGGGGCTTCACCCCCGTGCTGTTATTGTTGGAGACAGCCAGCAAGGCTGGTTTTATGTAACTTTAAAACATGTCAAACTTGAAAATATTATTTGTGTTGAAGCTGGAGTTAAAGTATTACCAGACATTTGCTCATTAGTTAATTTTGACAGCTTTTTTAAATGAAGATGAGCAAATACTGCAGGAAAATTCAAGTCTTTCATTATTTTGATATAGGCTACTATCAATTGGAAAATGTAGGCTCTTTGGTTGATGCTGTCATTTTTATTTTGCACTGACTGGTGTGGTATTTTGCACCAGTTTTTCTTTTTTATGGAAATTTAAGTTCCAAGCAAAAATTAAAATAATCTAATGTGATTAAAGTTCAGTACGGTTATTGTAATCCATTGAATTTTAAGGAAAAATGCTATATCGTGATATATATCCATATCGTGATATAAAATTACCTATATCGTGATATAAGATTTGGTCCATATCGCCCAGCCCTAATGAGCGGTATATAATTTTAAAGCTAGGTTTATTTTAACAGTGATAGACAGAATAGCAAAAAGAAAATCCAGAAAATCACATAAAAAAAAAAAAAGATATAAATTATTTTGCATTTCATTGAGTGAAAAAAGTATTTGATCCCCTACCAATTATAAAGAAGTCTGGCTCCAACAGATTAGTCCTCGTGCTTTAAAAAAGTATTCCTAATCTCAACTAGTTTCCTCTATAAAACACACCTGTCTCAACTTGTTACCTGTATAAAAGACCCCTGTCCAAAGAGTCAATAAATCAAACTCCAACATCTCCATCATGGGCAAGACCAAAGAGCTGTCTAAGGACATCAGGGACAAGATTGTAGACCTGCACAAGGCTGGAATAGACTATTAGACCATTGGCGAGAAGCTGGGTGAGAAGGAAACATCTGTTGTTGAAAATGAAAGAAACACAAAATGACCATCAATCTCCCTCGGTCTGGGGCTCCATGCAAGATCTCACCTTGTGGGGTATCAATGATCTGGAGAAAGGTAAGGGATCAGCCCAGATCTACACGGGAGGAGCCTGTTTATGATCCCAAGGCAGCTGGGACCACAGTCACCAAGAAAACCATTGATAACACACTATGCCGGATTGAAATCATGTAGTGCCCTTAAGGTCCCCCTGCTCAAGAAGGGACATGTACAGAACCGTCTGAAGTTTGCCAATGAACACCTGAACGACTCAGAGAATGCTTGGGAGAAGGTGATGTGGTCAGATTAACCCATTGATGACGGCTGCTGCGCGACGCCACATTGTATCTCCTGCCGGCTGCTGCGTAGTGCAGCATTGTTACTTTATCTAATTTTCATGGCGTGTGCAGCATAGAATGCACCGTAATTTGCCGAAAATCACGTCAAAAAAAAAAAAAAAAAAAAAAAAAAAAAAAAACGGCTGTGTCGGCGATCGTGTATTACAGAACAGTTAGTGGCGTTCGGAGCGCAAAATATAGGTCTACTATAGACTACTGACGAAAATCACACAGCATATTGCATCTATTTATTAACAATATTTATGAATTTAGGCTATATTTTGCTGTTCCAACTCAAATTCAGCCCAGCCAGGCGATAGTTAAGTTTCAGTTTCGTTTTCATCTCCGTGGTATACAGCCGTTTGGACCAGCTGGGAGTCAGTCTGCCTTCCAGTTGTACTGGGAAGTCGGATTTATGGTGCCAGTGATAATTGAACTAAATAATAAAATAAAGCTATCTCCTCCTTCCTATATCTGTCTATCTTTATCCCTCCACTGCACACTCAGTCACTACTATCCATGCTAAAAGGAAGCAGGATTATAACCTAATTTAGCACATTATTTTTAAATACTTTTCTCCCCCATCTAATTTTGACGATTTTTAGAAAAATGTGTTGGGTTGTAAGCGCTAACGGAGCATGTTTAAATAAAACCTGTGAACCTTAACTTTTAAATGTATTTTATTTCATGTTTCTATGTGCTACACAGGCTTAGATATTAAGGTTTTGGTAGACTTGAGAATTCGTACTATTTTTTCAGAAAACCCTCAGGCATTTATGACATGCATCCTAGATTGCCATAGTCATCAATGGGTTAAAACAAAATCAAGTCTTTGGTATCATAGTGACTCGCCATGCTTGGAGGAAGAGGAATTCTGACTATGACCCCAAAAACACCATCCCCACAGTCAAGCATGGAGGTTGAAGCATTATGCTTTGGGGGTGTTTCTCTTCTAAGGGGACAGGTGTACTTCACTGCATCTAAGGCAGTGATCGTTCCTTTTACGCACACCACAGCCGCCGTAATGTATAGATTTCATCATTTGGATCAACGCCCTTATGATAATAAGAATAAGAGGCTTTATTTAAACGCTATCCATGCGGTCGTTGTGATTGTAACTTTATCGGCTGTAAACTGAAACTAACGGAGATCGCGGAAGCCTTCCAATCGACAACTGTAACGTGCCCCGGTTATCATTTCAGCCTTAAACCACGGCGTTGATAGCTTTCGTTTCAGCACTAGGCTATGTGATTAACTATGAGCATTAAATAAATGTTGCGTCTCAGATGCCGAGGACAGCAGCGAGGATGACCCGCTTTGCCACGACCGAACCAGAGCATAGAGAGATGACAGCGAGAGCGATCACGGCGGGGCAGAGGAATAAAGTCTGTGGTAAACACATCGGTTCGGTCTATTTGCAGCACTGTTCATTTGCAATGAAGGAAAGAGTTTTATGCGTTTTTATTTTCGTATATTATTTTAATAAATAAAATTAATTTCCTTTTGAAAGGAAGATCTGGTCTTCAAATCTTTTTTCCAAATATGAGTTTTGAAAAACGGGGGGTCGTCTTATAATCAGGGTCGTCTTATATTCGGACCAATACGGTATATGTATATGTACTGTGTTAGAGTGTAATTTTGTGTCATTTTGGTTGGTGGTGTGCCCCAGGATTTTGTAAATGTAAAAAATGTGACACGGCTCAAAAAAGGTTGAAAATCACTGATCTAGGGAACTATGGATGGGGCCATATACCATGAAATACTAGGTGACAACCTCTTTCTCTCTGCCAGGTCCGTAAAAATTGGTCATGGAAGGGTCTACCAGCACGTCAATGACCCTAAAAATACAGCAAAGGCAACAAAGGAGTGGCTCAGGAAGAAGAACATTAAGGTCATGGAGTGGCCTAGCCAGTCTCCGGACCTTAATCCAATAGATCTGTGGAGGGAACTGAAGCTCAAGCGACAGCCTCGAAACCTTAAAGATTAGAAGAGGATCTGCAAAGAGGAGTGGTCCAAATATCCTCCTGAGATGTGTGCAAACCTGGTCATCAACTACAAGACACGTCTGACCTCTGTACATGCCAACAAGGGTTTCTCCACCAAGTACTAAGCAATGTTTTGATAGGGGATCAAATACTTATTTCACTCAATGAAATAACATTTTTTTTTATATATTTTTATGTGATTTTCTGGATTTTCTTTTTGATATTCTGTCTATCACTGTTAAAATAAACCTAGCATTAAAATTATAGACCGTTCATTTAATTTTAAGTGGGCAAACTTACAAAATCAGTGAGGGATCAAATACTTATTTCCTCCACTGTATATACGTTATTTTGCCATTATTTTACTGGTCCGGCCCACATCAGAGAGGCCCTCGAACCAAAATGAGTTTGACACCCCTGCTCTAATCTATCAATACAAATATGTCTATTTCCATATAACTTTAAGATATTGGTAGCCTGGGGAACTTGGACATGGTGCAAGAATCCATTGCGCAGAATAATAGGTTGTAAAAGGTTAATACAATATTGCTGCCTTTTTGAGCGGTTATTTTTTTAATAATAAGGTTAGAATTAAATATTATTGCTTTACCTCAAAATAGGTATTTTATCACTTGTGTGAGGTGCATAAGGTGTGCCTGGTTCACAGTATGACCCTGAAGTGGGGAAGGCTAACAGTGTGGCTGCACAGATAGCGGCACACGCAGACAAGGGCCCTTATCACCAGCGTAACGCAACGGTAATAAGAGACGAACAAGACAGGAAGAGAGAAAGAGAAAATGTCAAACGATCTGGCCTTTTCTCGGCGATCCCCCCCATATGTCTGTCTGAGATATAATCTTCAGTCATCTTTAGATGGCAATCTCACACTTCAATCCATCTCGAGCCACACTTCCCTACCTATCGTCATTCCCTCTTTCACTCAAATTAATTCTCCTTTTCCATATTTACAGCATATATATACTTCCCGTACGTTCTGCACTTGCGCCGGACGAAATTGAGTAGGCTGTTATCATAACATAGGCCGTCATTATAACGGAGAGAATGCATGCTGCCCGCCCACACACAGGTGACTATTTCTGAAAACATGTGAAAACGTCAATGCACGGACAATCTAATGTTGTGTGCTGATTGTGTTTAGCCTACATAATAGGGCTGCAACAACCAATCGATAAAAATCGATTGCTAAAAGCGTTGGAATTTGGTCATCGATTCGTTGAGTTGCAGGATTAATACGTCACTCGTAGGCGCGGCAATGTTTACATCCAGCCGCCGACAGGTTCATGCACGCCCACAGCGAGCCTTCCGCACGTGAAGCGGTGCGGGAAAGCTATAGTGTGAGCGGCCACAGCTTGTATTTTGGTCATATCTAACACTGGACTGTAGGTCTATATAAAAGTGTTGTACCTTTGCTGTCTTTGGGTTGAAAAAAACTCCTTCAACTAGGGCTGGCCCGAATTATTCGAATATTCGAATACTCGTTCGGAAAATTGGTATTCGGAGCTTAAATTAGTATTCGGAGCTTCGTTTTTTTTTTTTTTTTAATTGTTGAGAAAATGTAATGAATAACTGGGCGACTTGATTGTCCAGTAGGTCTCGCATTATACAATGGTGCCATCTACTGGATCCATTTGGAACGGCAGAACCACCTATGAACTTTGACCTAGTTGGCTGCTGACCTTTTCAAAGCCGGTGATACACGGTGATACACCAGCTGTATGCTACGTGACGTTACCAGAGCGAGGGATGCAAACTATAAGCGACACCAAGCAGAGAAGCGAGAGAGGTGGAGGAAGAATAGATAACTTGTTTCCCTTAACTTTATAACACAACATTAGCGTGATGAAAAAAGTAAGGAAAAGTAATGCTTAGCTAAATGCTAACCTTAGCTTAGCTGTTTGTTTACGTACAGCGTCGCGCCCATAAACTTTGACTGGCTTGCTGCAGAGCGTGAACGTCTTGGCAATACCCGGTCAATATAATGGATATAATATGGACACATAAGACAATCCATATTCGGTACTTGTTATGGATTTATTGTACAAATTCTCTGAAAACAAAGATGCACGTTCCAGGATGAATTGAAAAGTCCCGTAAGGGCTGCGATGGCAGAGGACAGCTGATTTGGAATGGAACAGCAGCTGTTCACGTCCACGGGGAAAAAGTAAGGAACTCCAACTTACTTAGGCCTACTAATTAACGTTCAAAAGCTATTAAATCTTCAACAAAATATGCAGATACTGTCAAAATTGGATATAGGGATTATTAATGTTTTTTTTTTTTTTTATTATTAATCTTGTTTTTGATGGTGTGTTTTTCTGAAGCGAATATCCGGATATTCGCTCGGAAAAACCAGCGAATATTCGAAGCCTGAAAAATGGTATTCGGGCCAGCCCTACCTTCAACTCAGTATCCGTCTAGTCTGCAGACGGGCTTGGAGAGTCGGCATCGGCGTATCAACAGTCATTCAAAGCAGCGGTAGTCATCACACAACCGAACGGTGTAGAAAGTCCCTTCAGTTAAAAATAGTAATCCAGTTTTTAAATCCATGTTAAAATCGGAAGGATATAGAGCTAGTTAGCTTAAAAAACATGTAGCAAACATGTCAAATGTGATGTGTTCAGGGCGGCTCAGTAATATGAATGTGTTCAAATGCAACACAAAAAAAAGAAATTTGAGATTTTGGCGAAAACTTGTTTTCCCAGCAATATAAAATAGATAGTAAAGATGGAATTATGACCTGTTTAATGTCCTATCTTGAGCTATGATCATATCAGCAATTAAAGCAATAATACAAGTTCTATTTCAACAAAATAATAGAAAAGTATCAATAGTGATATCAATAAAGACTTGGATCGTTAAAGGATCATTCCCCCGGTGGAAACATGAAGTGTATACGAAGTATATCATTCCATGTAGTATAAATGTGGAAAAAAAATTGAAATCGGTTCATCCTAGCCTGAGAAAAGGCAGAAAGAGTGTTTTTATGTGTGTTTTTCTTTTTTTCATGCTCAAATGTAATAAATCCTACAACTCCAACAATGCACCGCGCTCGCTCCCAACTTGCTGCCCCGCCCCCCTGTTTCCGTTCTTAGTCGGAAATAAATGTGCTGGCGCGACTAGACAGTAAACATATCCTCGTGATACGTTGACCTGTTCAGACTTCTGCTTTCGTTTTTTCACAACGCAAAAATGGTCACCAGTTGTATTGTACCCGGTTGCACCATAAAGTCAAGGAAGGAACAGAATCAGATTGTAAGTTTTCACAAGTTTCCGCTGAAAGACACTTTGCGTTGCAAACAATGGCTCCAGGCAATTCACCACCCCATCATCGGAGAAGACGCGCGGTATTGAAATTCTAAGCAAAAAAAGGATATGCAGTCTCCATTTCAAAGTGGAGGACTTTGTGGGAGAAATTGTCGGCATGAAGTGGACCCGGGCGACTCTCAGAGAAACAGCTGTTCCGTCGGTGTATTTCCTTTGTGAATAAAATATATTTTGTTTTTACCTTGGCCTCCAGTATAAATAGCCTACATGTTCACCATAACAGATTTGTGGCGGGACACTTCAATAATTATTACATTTTCTGTAAGATTATCTTTTCCCCATATGTTTTTTAAAACAACTATTTATGTGGTATAAATCACAAAGGTGCAATATAGGTTCAGCATACAGCCATCATATGCTGTATGAATGTATCCATAAAAGATGACTTACTGCACAGCATAAAAAACATTTGATAATTACAGTAGCTCAGCATAAGTATTTGTACTCAACCTTTTCTCCCAAGTAGAAATAAATTATCTTATACAGTAGTAGGCCCACTTTAGTATAAGGGTCATTCCTCTCTATTTGTGACACTTCCGTCCACAGGAAATTATATTACATTAGTTTGCAGATTTGATAAGGATCAAAAGCATTCATGTTTATTTGTGAACATTTCTGTTATTTCCTATTTTGGGAAATGGGTGCAGTAATATGAAAATTATAAAGAATGAGCAATTTTTTTACACATCAATGAGGTGGAAGAAAAGCTAAGCATTATTGAATATTTACACCATTTACCCTTTGCAATACTTATGTATATCCCGGACCCTAACACAAGTTACATCATCGCTTGGTTTAGTAAACAAAGCACAACAACCAACATGAATTTGAAGTTTTATTTGTAATAGGAACTGTACAAAAAAGCGTGTAGCTAAAATAATCAGAGCTCGTCCTCATCCTCTTTGTAGCCACGGTACTGTCCGTCTTGGGATGGATATTTTGTCCTTATGGCCTGGACAACACACGCTGGCAATACAAGTCGGTTGCCTCTCCCAAGTCTCTCACCTCGTAACATCCACTCGAGGATGTGCCGGTAGGCTGTGAGCCGACACTGTCTAAGAAAGAAGTAGCACAACATTATAAGCGAAGAAGATACAGTAGCCTATGCCTTGATTTGATTAGCATTACACGGACTTCAAGCTAACGTAACGTAGACTATGCTCTTCTCTGTTCACTTTTAATAGCTTTGTTCGTAATAAAAATACACTTACTCTATGCTCAGACGCTGATTCTGTCTCCATAGGCGAACATAGCTCACAGCCGCACCACCAGGTCACTCCAGCACGCTCCGGCTCCTCTGGCAAGGCTTGTTCAGCTGCTAACGCCGCAGCAGCCTCTTCCTCTATTTGTGTTAATTCTTCCTCGGTGTATTCTGGCTCGTATAAATAGCCCTGGACGTCCGTTTCCAACAATAGATTAAAAAATCCACTTCGACTATTTCCCATTGTGTATTTGCTTCTGCCATGGTCGGAGTTTTGTGTCCGTCTAGTTCTCTCGCTAAGCGGGGAAGAAACATGGCGGACGCTGTGTTTACATTTTTTACGCGAGCTCCCGCCCCCCTCATTCCTTATTGGTGGGCATAAAAAGGTGCGGAACTAGAGGCTGTAGTCCTTTGGCCTTCTGGCACGCAAGCCATATCAACGCCTCGTGACGCGTTTCGCGTCAAGAGGCGTATAGGGTGGGGTGTGGGTTTTCAGGACATCTGGGCCAAGGGAAGATTGAGTGAAGAAAAACCTCTTTCCTTATATTATAATAGCGATTTTATAATGATAGAACGCAGGTTCAAAATGGGGGAAGTAATCCTTTAAGGAGTCTCGACAATGGTATCAATACCAATACAAATTAACGATCTCCTGTCATCTGAGAGAAATTAAGATGATTTAATTGTTTTAACCGTTAGTATTTACCGGTTAAAAATCTTATCGGTTGACTGGTTTACCATGGACATCCCTTATATACTGTATAAATGTATATCATACATTGTATGTTTTTTTTGTGTTATTCCAGTTAAGTTTATTTTTTATCATTTATTATTACTTTTAATAGTTCCGGGACGTTGGAGCAATAACCTGGTGTTTTGATCCTTCAGTCTGCACTGTGAATTTGAAGTAATGTTCAGTTTTTTAATAAAGATGCGGCAAACAAATGTTTATTTTTTTTATCCGATTCATCGAAAAAATAATCGACGATTCATCGATTATTAAAATGATCGTTAGTTGCAGCCCTACAACATAACAATCTGAACATTCTCCGATTCTGTTGATAGCTTAAAAATCCTAAATCATGTTTGACAAAGTAATAGGCCTATCTGCTCCGCTGCCGTGGCAGAGCAGAGACGGGCTAGCTCTCCACCAATCAGAGTGCTCCGGCTGAAAGACTGGCCGACGCCGATTGAACATGTTGAATCGGCTGAAAAGAAGCCAGACGACATCTACGAGGACCGACGTCACCGAACACACCAAACAGATTTGTGTCCCCGCACCCTCCAACCATGTTGGACGCCCGATTATCGGGCCGGTGTGTCCTGGCCTTAAGTCACCTGTTCAAGGGGCTAACATGGCTCCCCACACCATAATACTACCCCTGTTTAACTGTTGGCCTGAGACACAATTTTTTCTATCTCTCCCCCTCCCTCCGTCAAAGATACACTTTGCGTGTTGCCAAAATGTTCAAACTTGCACTCATCGGTCCACAACACTTTATACCAATCTTCTTAGTCCATTTCTTGTGTTCTTTTGCAAATGTCAGGCGTTACACTCTATTTCTCTTTCAGTAATGGTTTCTTTGCTGCAAATTATTCCCGAAAATATATCTAAATAGCTAACATAGGACGCAGTTGAATAAGCCTCTACATTTCCTCTCAAAATGCACTAGATTGATGCAATTTACTTTAAAAAGTACAAAATGTTCTCCCTGTGGGGTATGCCCCCGGACGCCCCTACAGGTTTCGGAGTCCCCTCCACCGTTTCCCAAAATCATGTGGGATACACAGAATACCTATTAATAATACCATAAATGAATTACAGCTCTTCTTGTGGTGGTATGTTTAACATCAGGTATGGACATACTGTCGAAGTCTTGGTGAGACATAACACACTTTCATTCATGTCCAACAGAGCATAGCTGAAAACTGAAAAAATAAAAATAAAAGGAGAGGGAGAGGGAAGGAGTAGACAGATTGAGAGGATGGAGGGATGCTTACATGTTTCTCTCCTTCAATCCTCTTGTCTGCCTGTTGAACAGCCTCCAGGTATTTAAAATGCAGCTCCATTAGCCGATCAACCTGCAGACAGAATGGAACACGGGTAAAATGTGAGAGATGCAGCACACAAGAAGGTAAATAATAAGTATAAATAAATATTACCAGAAAATAAGGAAAGATGGGGGGGACTTGAGACTTGGAGGGCAGTTATGTAAAAAATGCCTAAGTAATCATTCATTGCAGTGATTCTTGAGAAGCGGGACAAAAGACCGTCTTGCAATAGTAACTACTGTTATGTTTAAAAATAAAAATATTTAAAATTGTAGATGTTATTAGGGATTAAGAATAGAATGTCTGGAGCACAATTATCCCCTTAAATGTTATCATTATTATGTCAAATATATGACACTTGTTATCTTCTCATGACGTCCAAAACGGTGTGTCCACAGAGAAGGGTTCAATCATTCATAAGCAATGCAACCTATTAAAAATGTACTTTAATGATTAAAAAGAGCTTTTTTCATCAAAAGCTCATATCAATAAAAAAAAGTTTTTCTACAACACATTCATGTTTTATAAGGTTTCTAATGGCGCTTTTCCACCGCACATTTAGCTCGACTTGACTCAACTCGACTCGACTTGGTTTGGTAGCAGCACGGGTCGTTTTCCACCGCAAATAGTACCTGCTGAACGTGGGCGGAGTCGTCGTAAGGGGCTGAAAGCCTACTCCGGAGCAAAGTAGCAAAGCAGAAATTACGAGCAGTTGTTGCACTATTAACTGAACCAACCGCCAAAAACACGGATGAAAAATGTTTAAGAAATACCCCCCTTGTATCTGTTTGCTAAAAGAAGTAGAAGAATATTGCTACGGGCCATTAAAAAAGGAGGGTTGTTGTCCCGATGTGTGACTCTGCCACACAGTCAACTGTAGGGATGTGTCACGTACATCCCTATGCACGTAAACACGGGCATGATAAAGTTGACTGTTTAGTGCTTGTTTCAAGATACGTGTTTTCAAATGCAAGCCGTGTCTCAGCCTGAATATTTTATTGAGGTAATCAGTTCAGTCCGAGGCTTGTAATGTAATCGCTCGCTATCATGTCTGTCCCAGCTGGCTACTATTTAGTCTAGCTGCTAGCTGCCCTACATGTCTCCTCTCGTATGATAAGTAACTTCCCCAACAACCAACTCTGGGTGACTTAGCGAATATATGGAAAAGAAATTCGGATCTGTGATGCAAATCAAATGAAAGAGAGCCAGAGAAGGCTGCACGCGGCGTAAATACACTCAAAAGTCCCAGAGAGTTGGGGAGAATAAACAACAGAATGAAGCCGGTAGTCTCTGGCCACTGATTGGCCAGACAATAGTCTCTGGCCGTATGCCGACGTCACCTTTTAGCATCGGCTCAGCTCGCTTGGAACCTAGAGCGAGGCGATACCAAAAAAGCAGCCGCTACTAGGTACCAGGTACCATGAAATTGCGGTGGAAACGCCAAAAATGCGAGATAAGTCGAGTCGAGTTGAGCTGATACCATGCGGTGGAAAAGCACCATAAGTGATGTCTCCACTTTGTCAACACCGTCGGACAATGCATTAAAATGCAATAAAATCAGGCAAAATAAGGGGCAGCTGTCACCATGAAGGACCTCGTGTCACATTCTACCTCTGCAGAGTACATTAGAGTCAGACAGGCTCCGATAAGTGTTATAGTTTTAGAATATTTTACATTCCAAATCTTGAAGTTATTTGAAATGTTTCGATAATTTTATTTTCCTGAAGTAGTTCATATTAGCACTTAACAGAAAAACCAAATGGCTACAAGATAAACTCCATTTGTTTTGTTTAAAGCTCCCATATTATGCACTTTTCTGTACATTTTATATGGTATAAATCAGTGCTTCTCAAATGGTGGGGCGCGCCCCCCCTGGGGGGGGGCATCGTGAGTTGTCAGGGGGCGCTAGCAAGCGCGATGTGTGCTTGTGTATGGTCATATCCGCGCGAAAGGCCGCGATTTGCAGTAAATAAATGTACACGTGTCTCCAAGTGTCTCTGTAGGCTATTTAAAAAGAAATCAAGCAAGTAGACTAATAATAACATTAATGGTTATTGGTTATCTCATCACAAAAGGCATATTGGCCTATAATAATAAAAAAACACCACCTTAACTATGTTTACAGTTTAAAAATGTTTTGAATAAAATACAAACCTCAGTGAATAATTTGCTCTTGTTTCTCTGTCCTTTACATGCCACTATGCATAAAGGGCAGTAAGTAAGTAAGTCTATGTCCTGAGATTCACACAGACTGAGAAGTCTTGTTTAAATGTTACAAATTGAGCTAATAAACTGAACTTTGAAGTGTTTTGCTGCAGAAGTTATCTCAGCAAATTTGTGTTATCTAATTTGATAATAAGGTGATTGTATGCAGAATGCATACAATCACTCAATAGTTCTCAATAGTATTTCAATTTAGGGGGGGCGCGAAAAAATTTCTGTCCCCTGGGGGGGGGGGGGGGCATGAGAGAAAATAATTGAGAACCACTGGTCTAAATAATCCCTAATACTTGTTTTTTTTAGATGTTTGCTGAAAAACCCGTTCAGATCATTTATTGCAGCAAGCTTCTATACCCTGATTTTCCTCTGGTCTCAGGATGACCTATATTGGTGTCTGCAGCCTGTGTCTCCGTCTCTGCCGTGATTACGTGATACTAGAGAGACACTGCGGAGTGCGAACACAGTGTTTACCCTCACGTGAATAACCGAAATGGCTAACGCAGGAGCTCAGCCATACTTTGAAAAGTTTTACATGACCGATCTTTGTCTAACTGAAAGACTATGTTCATACAGATGCACTGACAGCCACAAGCTAATGGAAACGGCATGTTTACAATCAAAATGCAGCAAAAGATGGAGGCTACTGCGAAGCTACTCGGGGGCTAACAGCTAAAAATAACACTTTAATCAGTGAAAACATTAGTGTAGAAGTTTGACTTCTACACTATTAGCTTCCAATCCTTTGTCTTGTTAAAAACGAGGCCAGTGGCGTGCACAGGTAGACCTGAAGTGGTGCTGAAGCACCTGCCCTTTTCCCCTGGCCCAATCAAGTGACCTTTTGAAAAATAAAATAAAAATAAAAATCTGAAAGTTCTTTTTTTTTCTTTTTTTTTTTTTTACAGTGTATGTGGCCCATGACGACATTATCATCTATAAATGCTCAACGATTAAAAACGTTTGACAATAATGCCCCAATAAATATGCCCCCCCTCCTCCTCCTACGCACACACTTCCTTTGTCAACATGAATGCGCAGAGTGGACACAAACGGAGGCGCGTTGCCGCAGCAGTTCGCAGCTGCTGCACACACACACCTACTCTTGCGCCTGCCCTGCCCTGCCCTGCCCTGCCCTGCCCTGCCCTGCCCCATCAGCGAGGTAACACATACATTGAATGGAGTCAAGAGTGTATCGTTTGCCCCCTAAGCCTCAGTTGCCAAGCTATAACTTGCATTTATTTTTCTCTGTTTTAAAGTAGCCTCTATCATGCAGCGCCACACAGCTGAGCATAAATTAGCCGACTGTCCTGCTTAACAAGCTAGCCCAAAAAAAAAATAGATGTGACGTGATGAACACAACTAATGTCGGTGGAGTTTGTCATTGGTACAGCATGTGAATCTATCAGTCTGCTGAATATTTAGTGTTGTTTAGGTTAACTTTAGGCTATAAAATTAACACATGCAGTAATTTATTTGCTAAATGACAAACAGGCAATTCCAAATGTAGCCTTGTGCCTGGTTGTAATGTAACCAAGCTCTGCTCTCCTGGATGAAAGCATCCACCAGCAGCAAGGAGGAAGAAGAAGATGAAGGGTCAGAGTCAAGACCAGAGTCATGTTAACTGTTCAGGGCCTTTTAAAGCTCAGATTTTAATGTTGAACTGTTCCTCAAATGTTATTCAAATATCTTAAAAGCTGTCCACACATTTTATTTTAACTACGCAAAGTGGGTTGGTGGTACTAAATCAGTCATGAAGCTATATAAGTTAATTATATTATTTTGTCCCAACCATAAGTTATTTCTATGTTACAAGACTTGCAGTAATCTTGTATTTACCTTAATAGGATATTATTAGTACAGAGATCAGGGGCCTAACGAAGACTTCAAAGAGAGAATTCGGGATAAGGGATTATTTAAAAAAATCCGAAGCTTTTTCAAACATGTACATTTTTTCTTTCTGCTTTTTGGTAATTCTGTGTCTCCAAATTATTCCAGAAAATAGTACTAGTACCTTAGCTTTCTTCTCAAAGTGCACCTGATTGATGAATTTTACTTTAAAAAGGTTCAAATTTTTCTTCCGGGGGAGCATTCCCAAACACTGTCTCCCAAATTCCTTTGAGAAACACTATGTGTGGCCGGGTATTAAAAGTCATTAGGCCAGGGGGGGATTTTGTACAAGTACCCTTAAAATGATTTGGTCATTCGATAGAATATATTGTGCCCTTTTTTTTGCAATGAGCACCTGCCCCCAAAAATGTCTGTGCACGCCACTGAACAAGGCATTGCTAGACTGGTGTGGGGAATATAAAAAGGTTATTATGAGCAAAAGCTCGATGCTTGTCCCGAAGCTACCTCGGGTGCTAACGGCTAAAAATAACACTTAAATCAGTGAAAACATTTGTTTCTAAGTTTGACTTCTACGCTATTAGCTTCCAATCCTTTGTCTTGTTAAAAACGAGGCATTGCTAGACTGGTGTGGGGAATATAAATAGGTTATTATGAGCAAAAGCTCGATGCTTGTCCCGAAGCTAATAGCTATACACCAGTCAGGCAAAAATACCAATAAAAACATTTATTTTAGTTTCACCGTTTGAAAAAAAGCACAAGTAGCTTCCTATCCATTGTGTTATTAAAAACGAGGCATTATTAGACAGCTGTGGTTAAGATAAATTAGTGGATTATATGAGCAAAAGGCTTCTGTGTTGGTGTATGCAACATTCAGCATGCTTTGCTGTACTACAGGCATCTTGTCGCTTAGCAGGGAAAACAACATGGCGGTGAAGGGATATTTTTCCAGAGGATCTCGGGGCCGTGGACCAATAAGAAATAGGGGGGTGGGGTTATCATAGACTACTGCACTGTGGAATTTTCTGGTTACTAATGTGGGGGGAGGTGGCTTTCCCGTTTTTGACGTCAGAAACTGAGAAGAATTCTGAACGGAGTACATTGGGGGGAGGGGTGGAGGTTTTCAGAAAGGGGGAGAGTGAGAAAATGAAATAGTTTTATTTTTTTTATACTTTGGCAGTCTCTAGGCACACCGTGGACCCATATTTATGTTAAAAAACATTGAAAAAGTGCATTTTGCATAATATGGGAGCTTTAAGAAATGTTAAATATGTCAACACCGTCAGATGCCAACTCTGTCAGATTTCCTGTCTGACGGTGGTGACAGGCCAATGACGGAGTTGACATTCAATGTGAAGGCATCATATTTGGGTGGTTTTCAAGTTATTATAATTATATTAAATATAGGGTTGAGTTTGTCAAATACTGTATTTATGGAAACTCTCACAATACTCGTTTGTCATGGATTCTTAAAAAAGTACAGGTTGATATACAAAATGAGGCGATTTGGTGTGAGTCTGTTAGAGCAAGTCTGATTGAAAGACTAATGTGAATCTTGAATTAACGCTAAACCAGTAATATGCTGTCATAAAATCACTGTTATCATAAAATCACTGTTATTGATTATTCTACGTATTTGATGGTTAAAATGACTACATCTGGTTTTTGCCACCAACCGTCAGATATGTCAAATCCATAAGATATACTTGTCAACTCAGATATGTGTTATTTTATTCTTATAATACTGCATAATGATATTTCATAGTTGTTGAGGAATGGTTGGTCATGAGTGAAAATCTAACCAGTCACATAACATGAGAATGTATTTTGAAATTTGAAACACATCTTGATTGCTGTTAATTCTAAAGTAAAAATTCTATTACACAGTTCAACTAAAGAACATAGAGGAAAATCGCTATAAAAAATTATATTCATATACATTTTTAAAATATTTTTTGTGGGCTCTGTAAGTCTTGTGGTCTCTGTAAATATTTGTAAGAAAATATTTGTGATCACTATACATCTCATGGGTTTAGCATGAATTGAGAGAAAATTAATTTGTGTTTTTGGTGTCTAACGGTGTTGACACAAAATAGGAATGGCAAGGTAAAAAGCCCATTTTGATAAAAAATAACAAAGTTGGGAGGTTGTATCAAAGCGTAGCTCAGTGGCTTAGCATATTTTGGATACATACATGTAATTTAATTGGCCCAAACATAGGGTTTGTATTTTTTCAACATTGCACCCTGTTTTGTCCCACTTCTCAAGAATCACTGATTGATTATTTTTAACTGTTTGCTGCCAACTTCTTATGACTCGTTTCCACTGAGCAACACAATTCGGTTCTGCAGGGCACGGTAAACCTAGATTTGCATTGCATTTCCACCACTGACAATCAGAGTTGGGAATAACGCCGTTTAAAAGAACGGCGTTACGTAACGCCGTTCTTTTTTCAGTAACGGAGTAATCTAACTAATTACTTTTTCCACCGTTATACCGCCGTTATCGTTACTGAACGTTAAATGCGGTGCGTTACTGTGAATTGATTGAATAAACTGTGTAATCCGAACGCACCCCTGGCTCCATACTACACAAACTGCTAGTGAGGAGACCGGTGTGTTTTAAGTTGTGTTTTATTCAGTGTGGATGACATTATAACTGTCAGTTAGCGAGCGCCGTCACGTCAGTCAGCCGGAGCGCCTGTTTAGTGAAGTTTTCTCTTTGTGTGAGCGACGAGCGTGCACGTTGGCGCAGTAACCACCTATCAATCCACGGTTGAAACGTGCTCTCCCTGAGTTTGTTTGCATCGCCCTTGTGAGTAAATGCATTGAGCTTCCCGATCTCTATAAATTATAATTTATGCACGCTATTAAACGGCCGCGATTCGCCGGTTGCAACAGCCGTTTAGCGTGTCATCACGAGCCGAATATTGCTATTGTTCTTTTCCTGGGATCTGTATGCTGCTGTGCATGTTAAAGAAGGAAATAAACAGCGGATAAATCCTTACTCCTCCTCTCATCGTCTCATGCTTCATAATCTGACGTTTTTGGCCTGAAGTGGTGTTTTAGCCGACACCCCTGGCCTGAAGTGAATCCAGTGATAGCAGATCAGCACGGTACATTCAGCAGTTTCCTCTACTACTTTAGTTGAGAACAAAATACTGCAGGTGCAGGATAAACCTCTTGCTGTCTGTTGATGTGCAATAAGTATTGAAGGTGATGTAGCCTACAAGTAGGCCTACCTGTCTGTTCTACTCATTTCAACTGACTTGTGAAAACTGCTCAGAAAAATCCAAATTTTGACATATAGCAATTTTTTTTTTTTACAGTAGGCTAACGCAAATAGTTACTTTCCCTGGTAACTAGTTACTTCTATTATAAAGTAATTCAGTTAGTAACTCAGTTACTTTTTGGAACAAGTAGTGAGTAACTATAACTAATTACTTTTTTAAAGTAACGTTCCCAACACTGCTGACAATACACTCAGAGTACATACAGTCCATGGGTCAGAGCTCTTGACCGGCGCTGGTTGCGCAGCTACGTTACTATTGTGATCATAGCAGCGGGGCACAGTGTAGCCCTCTGATTAATTAATTAAAGATGAAAAACGCCACTCAATAAACATTTTTCTCTAAACACAACTCTCTTCACCCTTGCCGAGGTGAGCACACACTGCGATTTATCTATCTATTTTCTACGGCAATTACTATTTTGTCGACCAATCAACAGACTGCAGTGTGTAGCTCCACCTTTTGGGACAGCTCTGTAACCCATGTGTCATATGCAATGTACTTGCATGAGAGTGAGGTGTGTACAAAAGGCAACACATGCTAATTAACACACAGCCAGTTTATAACTTTGGGCTTTCTCTTAACTTTGTTATTTTGGAATTTGATTGGATACAGTTAAAGCATCGACTTGCGGGCCTTAGAAATGCATAGGAAATTAAAAAAAGACTATTCCATCCTGAAAGACGATCCTGAACAAATACAATGGTTTACTCAAAAACATTCCCATCACAACTTCCCAGAGCCCAAAGCGATGTCCTTAAAGTGTTATCTTTGTCAAAATATCCAAGACGTATCTAATTAACCATTATATGTTGTATAACCCAGCATCGCATCTGAGCATTTGAGAAATGTTTTGCAAGTTTACTTGAAAAATGACTGAATGATCGATCAATTCACAAAAAGGGATTTTATTTCAGTTGACTGATGAATCAACTTATCGTTGCAGACCAGAGAAAAAGCAATTATCCAGTGTTTCTACAGTATGATGAAACACATACAAGACTTTGATCTTAATTACCGTATTTTCCGCACTGGACTATAAGCCGCAGGTGTTATAATGTTTAATTACCATATGTTATATAGAGTTTGTGCACAGAGGGGATTGTCGGGAAAGAGATGTCTGCTTGAGGAAGCTCCCATTTATTAACATTTCAACAAACAAGTTGCATATTTGCATAACGTACGTAAGTGTTACCATTTAGTGCAATAGTAGCTACAAGGGATGGGCACGAGTGTTTTCGCTACTCGTGTGATCGCTTGCATTCCTCGAGGATCAATCGATTCCTCGTTAAACTTCTTTCTATTTTTAGAACGCAACGCATCTGTCTACAGAACAACGGTTGACCGCAATAAAGCGCTCAATGCTTATGTCAAACAGTCACAGTTGCCATATGATATTAAGGATTTTTTTTCCACAAGTTAAAACACATTTTCCTCAATGAAAGTAATTAAATAGACGGGCCACAATTTAAACCGATCGAGTACGTCTGCGATGGGAAGAAAAAAAAGAATGGGCTCTAATTGTAACAAAAAAATAGCCTAAGTCACCATTTAAAATAAGAAGGGCAGCAAATAATATAAAATGATTGTCCTACAATTTAAATACATATAAATAACTCATCAAAGCAGTAGACTTAGTAGTATATCCAACCGCGTGATGCTCACTCCGTGTTCGTGAATAATTACCACGACTACTGTAATTCCTCATTAACGGAACGTTACACCGGGTGGCCTTGATTTTCAACTGACAAAAAAAAAACATATATATATATTTTTTTGCTAGCGAGCGCGATGTGTGCTTGTGTATGGTCATAACCGCGCGAAATGCCGCGATTTGCAGTAAATAAACGTCCACGTGTGCTATTTAAAAATAAATCACAGGTGCGCCAAGATCGTTTTCCTGTATGTGGCGACTAGGGTTGCCGGACGGGTCCCGGGATTTCGGGATTCCCGTGAAATGAGTCAGTCCGGGAGTACCGGGAATTGGCCACGGGACCCGTCCTCCCGTTTTTTTTTTTTTTATTCTTTTAATTCATTAATAGTGGCCTTTACTAATAAAATATACTTTCGCCATCATGGCCTTTTCAGAAGGGAGGCTTTTGACGTGTCTGGTAATACATTTTCAATGACATGCGAGTGGAGAGAGACACACTACCGTTCTACAGACGTGGCGACAAGCGGCCACACTAAACTGTTGTTAGTCAGCTATTGACATGCGAGTGGAGAGAGAGAGAGAGAGAGAGAGAGAGAGAGAGAGAGAGAGAGAGAGTCCGCAGTTCTACAGACGGAGCGACAAGCGGCCGCACTACAGCTAAACTGTCACGTCTGTGCTCCTCTCTCTCTCTCACACACACACACACACACACACACACACGCGTGCCTGCAGCCTGGCACAGCTGAACAGTGTTTTACTTTTCTCTCCTCAATGAGATGGTGATATTCACCATTCTTCTGTATTCAAGTCAAGATTGTATGATGAACATAAAGCAGCCTGTTTCTTTTGCTGCTTTCTCTTGTAGCGACATAAATCTAATGAGATGAAACAGCTGGAGCATCGCTGTTCGCCCCGTTCCTTCCACCAAACACTAAAGTGAAACCTAGACCTAATCCACAAAGTACACATTTAAACCAAACTAAACTGAATAACTAATCCACTTATTAACTAAATGTTAACAATATGAGTAGATATTTAAGCAGCGACACAGGGTTGTAAACAAAAGTTGTTTCCATGGTTACCGCACGGCGTTTCCTCGCGGAGCCTCTTATCTCCACCGGTCCATGTCGAGTGCACAGACAGAACGTCTCCTCCCGTCTGAAAACGCCTTTAGATGACTTAACTTTTAATGCCCTTAGTTCATTCTAGAGCTAGCATCCAGTCTGCCCTGGGCTTATGAGGCTATAACGTGCCCAATAAACCACTCGGCCGAGTACGTGGGTACAAAAACAAAGTATTAAAAAGGCACTTCCGGTTTCAACGGGAATTCCCGGGAAATCCCGTGAGGAGCTCTGAAATCCCGGGATTTGAAAAGGGGCCATTTCGGGAAATTTCGGCAACCCTAGTGGCGACCACTGCCATACCATGGCTTGAGCCGTTCAGTAACGATCGGCACGCCCGCCTCCCCCCTATAATTTCACGACAGGTATTGCCTTTACGGCAGAGGCAGGTAAAGCTAAATATATTTGGTCTTTATTGACACTATATCACAACATAACGCCGTAAATAAAGGGATTTATTCATGTCTCTGGTCCTTTCCGTTGTAAGGATATGTGCGATCTGTTTGTTGTTGCTTTTGAAATGACAGATGGATAGGATAGGATTTACTTTATTGATCCCCAATGGGGAAACTGGTTTGCCACCATAGTCTGTACAACATACAACACAGGAATACAGTAACAACATAAAACAAGCATAGTCACAGGGGGAGTGTGGTCCACTACCATAGTAAAAATAGAAGGTTAAAAAAGGGAATAAATAACAATACTATGATGTGCAAATGAGCAATGTGCAGTAATCAAATCAAATCAAATCAAATCAGCAGTCATGATTAAAAAGCCTAGCTGCTGCAGGAACAAAAGACCTCCTGAATCTATGGCTTTATAAAACAGTCGGACTTGCTCCGGTCACGGTAGTTAGCCTAGCCTCCTGAGCAGGTCTGACTGATCGATAACAGCGAATTAGCCCTGACTACAGAGGCAGGTTGCTATACAGTGCTGTGTGAAAGTTTGTGAACCCCTTGAGCCTTTTGGAATTTTATTTATTTTAACCATTATTAATTCATTTTTATCAATACCAGTATTTTTTATATGAAATAACAGATGTTTGTTTATCAATTCAACATTTTTCTTTTCCAGAAATCAACTGTTAAAACAGATAAAACAAATTATTTGACAAATGTTGTATCTACAAAAGTTTGTGAACCCTGAGCTGCATTGCTTAAATGGAGCAGGTAAACACAATCAGATGGGCCAAATCGAGTGATGAAATGGACCAATGTAGTGAGAGATCTTTAGGGAAGAAATTTAAATACATATAAATAACTCACCAAAGCAGATAGTTGTAGGCCTATATCCAACCGCGTAATGCTCACTCCGTGTCCGTGAATAATTACCGCGACTAATTCCTCATTAACGGAACGTTACACCGGTCGGTTTTTGAATCGTATCCCCATATTCCCTATTGAAGGCTTCTTAACTGTTGTTGGCTCGGAGCGATTGTGCCTGAAGTAAGCCTTGCTTCTTCTTTTCTTTCCAAGCGGAGAGCACCTTGCATGCTCACCTGGAGTCTACTCATTACTAACTGAGAGTAACAGGTGTCATCTCCCCTTTTTATAAACGTAATTGTATCATCTGCTTTGAAATAATTGGACAGTTATATTCCTGAAAATGTTCTGGAGAAGAAAGGAGAGACCGTGTTCAGCTCCGCGGTGCTGTGGAGAACACAGGCTCCGCTGCGGTGGCACGGAGGTGGCAGTTATTTGCAGTTGCTGTTTGACACAACGCTCAGTTTATTGCACTTGCATCAAAACATTTAATTGTGTTAAACTTTATTTGATCTGTTTTGTGCCGTTTTGTACACGTATATAACATTTTAAAATAGGGGCGGCCGCGGCCCTAAAGTCTACAGACACAAAAAAAATATATATATATGTTTTTCCTCATCCACCAATCGAGTTCATTTGAAACGAGGAGTACTTGATTACTAACGCCCATCCCTAGTAGCTACAGAACATATACTGTGAGTGTGCTGTGTAACAACAGGGTCGAAAAATGGGGAAAAAGTTGCGGCTTATAGTCCGAAAATTACGGTATGTTTTTCTACCCCTAATAAGAACTTGCTTTTGAGGCTTAATGTGTGAGGATTAAAGAAGAAAGCAACAAGAAGGTAAACCCAAACTAACCTTCTCACAGTCATTCTCTGTGAACTTGTTGAGCAGTCTGCTTCTCTGCTGGGACTTGAGGTTTCTCAGACTGGAGGCAATGATGGAGCACACGTGTTCTAAGGAAAGGAAAGTAAGAATTAAAGCTTCAGCTTCCTAATTTGCAGTATATATATATAATCACAAAGATTATTACGCAAACATTTTTTCAGTAGTTTAGTTGAATTTCATGTTTCTACAAATGAGATATTTACTCACATTTTATTTCTCTATGTAATAAGAGATAATGTGGCCTCAAGAGCCTCTGTCTACTAAATATCTCAGACAAAAACATAAAGTATCTTGATTGGACGAGAGAGACTCCATGAGCGCCAATATAGGATTCCAACATCACTGGGACTGTTAACCAAGCTGACAAAATCCCTCTGCTCACTTAGTAGCCGCACCTTTGTGACCTGCATATGTGACTCAGGTTGGCTGTGAGCGAGTCTCCACATCTGTGAGGGAGATGGGGAGCCACACCGACAGTGTGCGGTAGTCATGAACTCAGACTGCTGGATAATAATAGAGGCAGCGCATCCGTACGCAGCAGACGTAGCCTAGATTTTCCACTTGTAGAACTTCCCCCTGGCAGAAATACACTCTTAAACCCTGAGCCCCCGTTTTTTTCTTTGGAATTTTTTTTTTAACGGGATATCGGGCCGCCCTGGTTAATGTTACCAGAGTTAACACTGTGACTTGTTCACTCCTGTTGAGTTGTTTACACATTGCCTGGCAACGCGCTCCGCTCCGACTATCGTTGACAGACTGTCGACTGATAAATTCTTAAAAGATCACAGAACAATTTTTAAAAGATAACTTCTAAATGTAACTTGCTTTATAAAAGCAATATCACACTCGGGGTCGTAATGTTGTCGCTCTATTATCAGCATGTCACTCAGCCTGGGGCCTCTTGCCTACGACCGAATCACAACGTGCTGATATAGAGCGACAACATTACACCCTCTCATGTGATATGGCTTAATCATAGCACACACCCAGCTAAGCATGGATTCAGAGAATTAGGAGAGGACAACCCAATTCATGATACGCACGATGTGTACTTTTTGATTCCAGGTTGCACCACAAGATGACAAGTTCTGTATTAAATATCTCTATAATATTGAACGAGCTATACTCTGCACACACACAGGGGAACAGAATACAACATTGTAAAGTATATAGCAAGTGGGGGTAAAATGTAATCGGACTTAACAGTAGGTCAATTTGCTCTCTCAACAAGGCTTTGCAGTTGCTAAGCAACAAGACTATAGGAATCAATCCTATTCCTGCTTTTGAAAAGGGGTTGTGTTTGCTGTCAGCTCCCTTTCTGCAATCCCCTTCTCCCCGCAGCATCTTAACTCACAAGACATAAGGTGGCTTAGGAAACCACAGGCCAGAATATACACACACATCCATCCACACTGATTGTATATCAGGTATGTTAGGTTCACGGCCCCCTCATTTTAACGTAGGTAACCTTATTTCCTGTACACAATGACAAGAAGGTTAACTGCCATTTCCGAGCGGACGCTTCTTTAGCAACTTGTTCTAAGCGGTAATTGATGTCGCCACCTCCACGCCCTGTTGGGGCGCCTATCGTTAGCTGGCTGTGAAATGTTGTGAACATTTCTGAAGGGGTGGAGGCGGGGTTCCATTGTGGGCACAAGAAAGAGAGCAAGGCTGAATAAAAAAAGCTTTTCCAAAGGTACCCAATCAATACTTAATTAACCTGCCTTCCTTTAGACTTCAATGTTAAGTGTAACAATAAAACAAAGACATTTCCTTATCCCTTGGATACTAGCAAAATCTGTTACAAATTGCCGTTTTAAATGTCAAACAAGCTCCCACCAAAGCTGAGCAATTTTCATTATCTTTGGAGATTGACAAAGGTGATGTCATTGAGGGTTATAATGAACAGGGATGATGAATCATGACCGTCAATCTAGCATGTCAGCCCCGGCCCTACCCACTTTTCATTCGTTGGTGGAAGGCACCCTAACCCATTTGGAGAAAACTATAAAGGCTGTTACATACGCCGCGAGAAGAAAGAACAAAGTTCTTGGTGACAGAGCTGCGAGAAGTTCTTTCTGGTCTGAAATTACATACTTCACGAGAACTCAAGTGCCGAGCTCCTCACCGCAGCACACGTCACGCGCTGTTATCATAGTAACTGACTCAGTAGCGCCAGCTGATTTTCCTTATTTCTTTAAAACGGGCACTTTGCTTTCCTCATTGACTTCAGACTGACCAATCACACAATAGTTCTCGGACAAGCTGTGGAAAGAAAATGACGTCATTTTCTTCACGCAGCTCTGTCACCGAGAACTTTGTTCTTTCTTCTTGCGGAGTATGTAACAGGCTTAAGTCTTAAGCCAAGTGTCTACTTATCCTCTACTATTCACCGTTTGCCTCATCATTGCTCCATTGGGACCATATCACTAATGCCTCGTTTTAATGCGGAAAAGATTCTTTCGACCAAATAACGGACGGCAGTTTGTAGCTCTGCCTTTTCGGCACCCTTTCAGGCGGCTGGTACCCCAACGGAGGAGTACCGACAATGGGAGCGGCTCAGAGCGATTTAGCTCGCTTATTTTGGGACCCTTCCCAACTTTTAACAAATTAAAAGCCAAAATAAGCGGACTGAACCGCTCCGACTCGCTCTGCTCTGTGGAAACATGGCTTAAGTGAACATTGACATAACCCTGAGTGGCCTGGATTCAGTCACTGATTGATAGCTAGAGGAAGTACAGCTTGTAGTGAATGACAGGAGAACAGCACACAGGCTAGTCTGCAAGGGGTTATAGAGACTGCATCACTGTCTGAAAGAGAGTCCCTACTAATTGTATATATATATTATAGTTTGGGACTTGCACTGACTCACACACATTAAGGACTGAAAGGCTGAACTTGTTCATTGTGCAATAATATAACCCGTGCATTTATGAACAAACATAATATTACACAAGACTAGTACTAGACTAGTATCAATAATAGGAGGGTGAACAACCCACGTTTGTATGTCTGAGCTGACAGCATAAGAGAACAAGAGGTGAGAGAGTCACTGAGTGAATGAAAGAGATAGAGCAGCATTGATAACTGCCAGTGTGCAAAAATTGTGTCTTTAACACTGCCGTTGCCTTTTGATGCATCGAAGAATCAATTATTTTCCCCACCCCTATAAGTTATGTTTATTTTTCATTTTGTAACTCCAAACACACAGGAGAAGTGTTTTGGCCTTATAACATGCATGTTTATTATTGATTTGGGTGTCATATCAACAGATATCTGTCAAATTAAATTAGCGTGTTTTTTTGTTGGTCTTCATGGTCCCATAACTATTTTGACATTTAACTGACATCACTGCATCATGTATTCTTATAGCCCAGGTTTTCCTGAAAAAAAAAAGATGTTCATAGCTTGATTGTGCATCACAGGGCACATATTTCAAAAGGTTTATTAGATAATATATCCAAACTGACCAGAAATGGCTGCAGACCCCAGAGGGTTTTAAATAATTCATATATCTAAATGTACGGTCTATTTTATTAGAGTACACATTTACACAGATTAAACGATGATGCTAAATCCTCACCAGAGGAAAGACCTTAAGTAAGATGTTAATTCGATGCGTCTTTACACAAGGATCTTAGAGTAAATCTCTCTCTCTGAAAGACACTTATATTAAGATTACAGAACAAACATGTGTAATGTAAAACGTTACTGATCTCAATCTGTGCAAAAAGCTCTGGGGATGATGAAATTGCAGCTCCATTTAATGCACTGTCTTTGACTGGAATATCCAACATTAAGTTCCACCATATCATTCAATCCATACAGTTTCTCTATTACAGCTCTTATCTAGTCTTATATATTCTGCCATGTAGTGATGCTTTCTACATCTCTTTTTTGCTAATATCAGAGGACAGATAATTGTGATAAAGTAATGGGCGGACAAAACTCATTGTTGTATCTTTGACATGCAACTGCTAGAATTTGGTTGAGGTTTAATGAAAGCAATCCAATTTCCATCAAATTTAAGTCTCCATATTTGTTTTGCACTGTACATACTTCAAACAGAACTATGCAACCACACAATGTGGCCATTTTCTTTTTATCACAAGTCTCTTTCTGTAAGCGTGCCAAACTCATTACCTATTTAAGTGCATACATTAGTAAATAAGGTTCACAATAAGGGCATTTGCTACACTTGTGTTTGCGTCGCATTCAAAACATATGAACAACAAAGGGCTTCGTTCCCTCCATGTGTGAGCTTGCTCTCTCTCTCCATAAAACAAACATAACAAGCAAAAATAATTCTGGGTTGGAGACGGAGCGATGACTACTGTGTCTCCCCATGTAAATGAGTTGTTTACTTCTGGTTCCTCTCATGGTTGCTCGCATCATTAGCCATCTAAATGTACCCGGCTGCCACCAATTTCCGTCATACAATCCAATTTGACAGGTAATGACAGAGCCCACACCAATAAACCGAGAACCTCAAAACAAGGTGAACAGCAGTGTGGTGTCTACAATATTCATCAGCAGATAAATGTAATTTATTTTATTTTCCTTTCAGTTTTATATTTATCACTTACAATGTCTCAATTAATTTTTTCTAATACAGTCCCCTCCAAAAGTATTGGAACAGTGAGACCAATTCCTTTATGTTTGCTGTAGACTGGAAACATTTGGGTTTGACACCAAAATATGAATATGAGACAATAGATCAACATTTCAGCTTTCATTTTACATCTGGATCTGATACACAACTGTGAAGAAAGCGGTATTTGTAAAGGAACACCAGATGTTTAGGTGAGCAAAAGTATTGGAACAGATAGACTTAAAATAAATTAAAGTGAATAAGACTTAATATTTTGTTGCAAATCCTTCGCTTGTAATAACTGCACTCCGATTGACATCACAAAACTTTTGCATTCTTCTTTTGTGATGCTTTTCCAGGCTTTCACCGCAACCTCATTCAGTTGCTGTTTGTTTTTGGGGCGTTACTCTCTTCAGTCTCCTCTTTAGCAGGTTAAATGCATTCTCTATAGGGTTTAACTCTGGAACTAGACTTGGCCAGTCTGAAACCTTCCATTTCTTGCCCCTGATGAACTCCTTTGTTGTTTTTGCAGTTTTTTAGATCATTATCTTGCTGCATGAGGAAGGATCTTTCAACCAGTTTTGGTTGTACCTTTCTTTAAATTGGCAGACAAAATGTTTCTGTAGACTTCTAAGTTCATTTTGCTGTTGCAATCATGTGTTGCTGTGTTGTCAAGATGAACCTTTACCAAAGTGATGGAAAGGCTAAAGTTTGGAGAAAGAAAGGATCTGCTTATGATCCCAAACATAAAAGCTCATCTGTGAAACACGGTGGAGGCAATGTCATGGCTTGGGCTTGCATGGCTTCTTCTCAGATGGGCTCATTAATCTTAATTGATGATGTAACAGATGATGGCAACAGCAAAATGAACTCAGAAATTTACAAAAAAAAAAATCTGCCAATCATGCAGCAAGATAATGACCCAAAACACACTGCAAAAACAAAAAAGGAGTTAATCAGGGGCAAGAAATGGAAGGCTTCAGACTGGCCAAGTCTATCTCCAGAGTTAAACCCTATAGAGAATGCATTTTAGCTGCTAAAGAGGAGACTGAAGAGAGTAAACAAACAACAACTGAAAGAGGCTGCAGTGAAAGCCTGGAAAAGCATCACGAAGGAAGAATGCATGTTTTGTGATGTCAGTGGGTCACAGGCTTGTTGCAATTATGGCAAACAAAGGATTTGCAACAAAATATTAAGTCTTATTTACTTTAATTTATTTTAAGTCTATCTGTTATCAGATCCAGATGTAAATACCTGGAAATAAAAGCTGAAATGTTGATCTATTGTCTCATTCATATTTTGGTGTCAAACCCAAATGTTTCCAGTGTACAGCAAAAATAAAGGAATTGGCCTCAATGTTCCAATACTTTTGGAGGGGACTGTATAGCGTGGCAATCCCTGGTCATTTGGACTGCGTCACAGATTTCACAGGAATATTTCTTTGCACCCAGGAATATGATAGCGACAGAGCCATGGAATGAATGTGAGAGAAAGTAGCGTAAGGATAGAAAGACAGAGAGGTCCCTATACCTCCCAATTACTTTTGTTTAAGGCTGCTGATAGTTAAATAATCTACAGTGTTATTGTGTTATTCTGGAGAACATCTTGATACACAGTATTTTTCCATTAGTGGTGTTACTGAGAAGGAGGGCTCACACAATACGCCATGTATTTTGACATGCTTCCGATTAGGGCTGGCACGAATACCATTTTACAGGCTTCAAATATTTGTTAGATTTTCCGAGCAAGTATCCGAATACTCGTTCTAAAAAAACACACCATCAAACCAACATTAATAATGCCAATGTACTCACTGAAACCGAGTGTGTAAGCCGAGACAGCAAGCTGCGTAGTTTGTTGATGCTTTAATAACTTTCGAACAGTAGTAAAGTCGGAGTTCCTTACTTTTTCCCGTGGAAGAAACACTGTTGTTCCGTTCCAAATCAGCTGTCCTCTGCGCCATCGTAACCCGTACAGGAGCTTATCAATTCATCCAGAATGTGCATCTTTTCGGCGATTTGCTTGATCCATACAAAGATCCAATATTCATAGTCTTTTGTGTCCATATTATATCCATTTTTGACCGCCTATTCCCATGATGCAAGCAAGTCACGGTTGATGATGGGCAATAGCAGCGCTGAATGTAAACAAACAGCTGAGCTAAGCTGTTAATAAGCTATTAATTTCCTCATCGCGCTAATGGTGTGGTAGCCTATAGAGTTATTAGGAACTCTCTCTCTCCCTCCTGCGCTTGGTGCCGCATTTAGTTTGCCTCACTCTGGTAACATCACATAGCCTACTACAGCTGATATCAGTGGCGGACTCAGACTGTTTGAAGGGCAGGGGCGAAAAAATAAAAAGGGCACATTCTGGACAACATGGGGCCCCACCAGCGGACACAGTGGTTTTTCTAACTTGATGGTGTTTTGTTCCCCCAACGGAGCTTTAAAGGCAGCGCTGCCTGGAAGGTCCTATCCCCTAACCTTAGCAATCGCTGCCTTGAAGGTCCCATTCGGGGCACTTGTCACATCTCCATGTAGCACTTTAAAAAAATTGTTGGGCTCATACAATTAAAGGGGGGGTCTGGGGTCCCCCCCCAGAAAAAAATGTGCTTCAAAGACACTGTTTCCCCTTATTCTAGCGACTTTATAAACACCAAAATGAGTTGTTCACATCATTGTGGACTTTCACATTTTAGCCAAAGAAAGGAGGATGCCTTGCTGCTTTCATCCCCACTAACATTTAAGTAAAAATTAGACCAGTAAAAAAAAATTCAATGTGCCGCTACCATACAGTCTTTGACCTTTGACAGCCAGCTACGGAAAAATTGAAGGAAGTTTTCCTTCATGTTGAGGTGATAGCTGACTATTATCGTCTATCTTGCATGAAATTACCTACACTTGAATGATCTTGAACGCTCAAAAAATGTATATACATTTTAAACGGATTATGCAAACTGAAAATATTAAGTTTTTCTAACTTGGCATCTAATTGCGCTTTTCCACTATGGGTACTGACATACTCTTAATCCGCGTTTTGCTTCGTTATCCAGTGGAGATTTAAGTGCCACTCGATGTAGCTGTTTGTCATAGCGACGCCACATGAAAGCAACGCCTCTTTCGCATTCCCCGTTCGTCAGCTACCAAAGAGAGGAACGTCTGCATCTCATTAGCTAACCACAACATGTTTTATTCGGTTTGCCATATTCTTGCTCCAGAGGGCACATCATCATCATTTAGGCCTATTGTATGGAGGGGCAACCTAGGGCACTCATTGATTTTTGTTCAAGTGTAAAGGGCAGCCAATAAGGCACTTTCTCTCATTTTCACCACCATAGAGGGCACTTTAGCAACACTTTTTCAACCATGGGGGCACCAGACGGGCAGAAGGCAGACCTGCAAACTCATAGGAGGTGAAAAAGGTGACAAACACCCGTACCTTCTGGGGGGGGGGGGGGGGGGGGGGGGTGTCGGGTGTTTTTCGCTGTCCAAATGATTGACTAATGTTAACTATCAGTCACACAACCAGAGTTTTCCACTATTGCCTCCAATGTCCAGCTGGGTGAAAATAATAGCCAGCTGAGATCCTGACCCTCCTAGGTGGGTCCGGGGTTATGCCCCCCCGGGAGATTTTTTTTAAACTTTTTAAAGTGAAATGCATGAATATGGTGCACTTTGAGAGGAAAATTAAGAGGCTAAATCTGAGAAATTTTGTGTGAACAAATAATTTGGAGACACTGGGTCGGATGAATTAGAAGCTATTGAAGAAAGACACTTGGATTTTCCATTAAAATGTTCATTTAAAATAAAATGTTATGCAGGTTCCTCTGGGTTGGGCTTGGTAGTCTTTTTCTTTTATGGGACATATTTCTCTGTAATGTAATGAATACATTTAAATGCAATGAGAGGAACGAAGCAGAAGAACTCTGTTGTCCAGCTATCTTTTTTTCCACAGACGAGGCTGAAATAGGTTATACAGTGCATGGGCATCCGAGCCCCATTTCCAAATGTTTTTAAATAAACTCAATACACACTGTGCGTGAACGTGACGTGATCAGTTAAACTTGGATTACCTCCCAGATGAACTGATTAAATTATTGGGCTATTAACTATCTAGACCAAAACATTGTAGGCTATTCATTTTTTGTATGATATAATAATATGATGTTAATATCAAACACATAAAATTAAAAAAAAAAAAAAAAAATTGGGGGGCCTGTCGTCGGGGGCCCTAAGCAACCCCTAAATTTGCTTATGCCTCGGGCCCGGCTCTGATTGTGAGCGCACTGCAACGCTTCATTTCTGCAATGTGCGCTCATTAAAATGTCAGCTTCACTTAAGAGTCAACAGGTGTGTGGGTCAGAACAGTGCAGTGCAAAATATGCAGCATAAAGCTATACCATTCGTCTACGACCGTGATGTTAAATCACCTTCACACAAAGCCTCCGCCCGAGCAAAGCAGCGAGTCGATCGCTGTGACGGTGAAAATCACCGGGACTCGGGAGACCTCGCCAGTGTGAGCGAGTGAGAACGCCGCTCAGAAAAAACTCTGTGGTTTGATGGATGAAATCACAGTCGGGGATATCCTGCCCGTTAACGTTGTCTACGGGAACGGCTTCTGCGATCTGTTTCTATATCTCGAGTCTAAATCATGGACATATACAGAATACAGAGAGCCATGTCGGCAAACTGACAGCACGACTAAACAAAGGGACTGTACAGTGAGCTGCGTCCCTCCGTTACTTTCTGTTTTCAGCCGAGTAGGCTAAGTCACATTCACCTCTAAAGCATTGACAGTGTTTAATCAAAGCCTCTAATTTTTTATTTTTTATTATCAAAAAGGCTTTGATTGAGACTTTTAGCCAATTCTAAAGTCTGAACACACACACAGCGGCAGCAGTAGTGATACTTTACGGTGCCCGATTTTAACGCTGATTGGACAATACTCATGACGTCTACCAAAGATGTTTTATTGCCAAGATAACTATATTCCCTTGTCTCACACTACGGTAACTCGCCCACACAGTTCAGTCTGGGAAGCGCTGGCTGACTTCTCTGGCAGCTGCCGCTACCCCAACACCCACCCCCCCCCCCCTCCCAAAAACAAAAACTCTTCGGATCTATACGATTCACGTGGGTCAAATATTTTGATTCAAAACGGCGAAAATCGCCGAAAAGCGACAAGTTTGCAGGTATGAGAAGGGCACTAGAAGGACCAGACGGGCAGAAGGGCACTATCAGGGCACTAGAAGGGCACTGGAAGGGCACTAGAAGGACCAGACGGGCAGAAGGGCACTATCAGGGTACTAGAAGGGCACTAGAAGGACCAGGCGGGCAGAAGGGACTATCAGGGCATGCTAGAAGGGCACCAGACGGGCAGAAGGGCACTAGAAGGACCAGACGGGCAGAAGGGGACTATCAGGGTACTATAGGGGGCACTAAAAGGGCACCAGACGGGCAGAAGGGGACTATAAGGGCACTCATTAAGGCACGTCATCGAATTTTCTTGTTCTAGAGGGCACATCATCATAATGTATTGTATGAAGGGGCACCCTAGAGGGCACCTAATCATGTTTTGCGCGTGAAAAGGGCAGCCAATAAGGTAGTCCGCCACTGGCTGATATCACCGGTTGCGCTTTGAAAGGTCAGCGGCCAACTAGGTCAAAGTTCAAATAATTCTATAATATATTTTAAATTAACGTCTAATTTGTATTTTACAATAGTTTTATAACTTGTGTATCCAAATATTATTTGCTGACAAAATATACTGCAGTTTGAGCTACCTTTGCAAAAAAATATATAAATTTTTTTTTTTAAATAAAAAATTAAAAAATTAGGGCTGTCAAGCGATTATAAAAATGTATCTCTCTCTCCCTCTCTACAACAGACAGCGCTGCACTGCCACATATGCCTATGCCGATTCATTCACCATCGGCAAAAATATTGACACACACACACACACACACGGGGCGGGCGGCGGGAGACGAGACAGCTAGCAAACTAAATTGAGACACACAGAGGAAGATTGAGAGATAGGCTACTGTTTTGAACCTATATTGTTGAACCATTAAATCAATAACGCCCAGACACTGCGGAGAATAAAGTAAGATGTCTTCCTACCTTCATGCTTATTTTCCATAGAGCCCTCGGCCCCGCCCTTTCCTCTGCTTCTCTCTCCCTTTCACCCGTGCGGGCTGTAAGCGGTCCATGGCTGTAAGCTACAGGTGCAGCTCGGTGCAGCTCACCGAGCTGCGCACCACTTTTGCACCGGGTCAAAGGGCATTATAGAAGTGCGATTAATCTGCATTAATTTTTTTTAATCACGTTAATTTTTCTGTGATTAATTAATCGAAATTAACGCGTTAAAAATAACGAATACTGAATTGAGCTCCGAATACTAATTTAACAAACGAATACTCGGATATTCGAATAATTCGGGCTAGCCCTACTTCTGATTAGGCCTATTGCTGTTAGACCAATCAATGGAGACAGAGGGAAATCGTAGACACTGCAACTCTCAACACAAAGAATCACATCAATCAATTATGGAATATTGCTTCCAAAATTAAATGCTGCACATTTGCATTCTATTCCATCTCTTTGTGGCGTGGAACCATTATGCAGACTGTGTGTTCATAGATGGAGCATGATGATTTATACAGGGTATCTGCAGGTTTCAGCATGTCAAATTTAAGACTTTTTAATACCACCTTGAATGAAATTTAAGACCTAAAACACAATACATATAGGCGATATTTGGGGGGTCCAGCTGTATTACAACCCAAGCTTAGCTTGTGTGTCACTCAATGAGACTCATTCAAGTTTACTTTGTCTGTTTATTGAACATAAAGTGATACTCATTTATATCAGAAGCTAGGAAGAAAGTAGCCTCTCTCAGGGTATCTGCACATTTTAAGACCTCTAATGAACACCAATACCTTGGTAAATCTACAAACTACACTACAGTATGCTCTGTAAAGAGTTTTATTAAGTTTGAATATCAAATATTCAATGCACTTTAGCTAACAACTGCTGTCTAATTACAGAAAATAAAAAATGTTCAGCAGTCTGAATGAAGACAATGTCCCCCCGCATTTACCATCAAATAAATATAAGATCACTGTAAAGGCAACGTGAAAACCCATCATTACCACCGTTTCAACCTATTATAGAGCTGTATCAATTGATTTACATTTTCTGATTAATCGAGTCACAAGAACAGTTTAATCAATAAAGAAAATGTGTTAGCTGCAGCATGCAAACAGGTAGTGCGGGTGAACTGGGAACTTCTGGCAGAGGCCCCGGTTCAAAAGATCTTCAATTCGCACCACCGGCAGAGCTTTTCTAGCATCCCTGTGGAGGTTGGAGGCATTGAACCCGAGTGGTCGATGTTCAAAACTTCCATTGCTAAAGCCGCTGCGGAGAGCTGTGGTCTCAAGGTCTTAGGTGCCTCTAGGGGCGGTAACCCTCAAATACCGTGGTGGACCTCGGTGGTCAGGGAAGCCATCCGACTGAATGAGTGCTTCCAGGATATGTTATCCCGGGGGACTCCTGAGGCAGTTGCAAGGTACCGACAGGCCCGAAGGTCTGCAGCCTCTGCCGTGTCAGAGGCAAAGCAGCGGGTGTGGGAGAAGTTCGGAGAAACCATGGAGAGGGACTTTCGGTCGGCACCAAAGTGTCTCTGGAAGACCGTCCGGCACCTCAGGAGGAGAACGTGGGGAACCATCCGAACTGTTTACAGTAAGGATGGGATGCTGTTGGAGGTAGTCAGCCGGTGGAAGGAGGAACCTGGTATACTTTTACCCCAATGGTTTGTTTAACATCGTTTTTTTATTAATTATCATAACATTTAATCTGCTGCTGAAGGCATTACATTAAACAATAATAACCCTAACCCTGCGGTAATTGATCTCAACATGGCCTTAAAGCCGGATTGCAGCCTTTGTGAAGAGATCTTGTCTGCTGGTACCTTGTTCTAATTAGTGACTGACCTTCATGCTCTTTCTCTGAAGTACCAGTTTTCTTCATCTTCTTGGGGGTTTTCATGAAAAGTGGAAAGATGGTTCTCAAGCCCAGGATGTCCACAAACTTGTGGCAGTTATCTGCTCCCTCTGCTCCAATCATCCCATGGTCCAGGACCTTCATAGCACTGGTCCGGGACATTTTCTTTTCTCTGTAGCAGAGGAAGGAAATTATGCTGAAGTCAGATATACTAGACAAGACAATGCCTAAGAAGTTTTTTCCACAGTTAATAGCTGCTATAAACCGTTGGTGTGTTGAGTCAACTGCTAACGACACAACAGTGTGTTTAAGAATTATTTGTATGTTCTTCTATAGCAGTACTACTACTTAATCATAATGATTTTTGTTCAGGGGAGTCAACATTGAGCAAAATGGATCCCATAGTATGTTAACATCTTTGTATGTTTTTACATTTTACCTTCATTTATTTTTATAGCACCTTTCTACACACTGTTACATTACATGGTGTTTAATAAAGGGTAAATATAACCAGACATGGCCAATGAAAGTGAACAAAAAGACAGCACACAAATGCCTAAGCAGAGAGCAAATAGATACAGAAAATACAGTAAATGAGATCAAAAACATAATAGGGATAAAAGCTGATAAAATAAAACCGATGGATTAAAGAAAGTCATAAGAAGCAATTTAAAAGGAAGTTATGAGCTTTGTGGGTCTGATATGAGTTGGCAGGGAGCGCCAAAGCGTGGGGACTCAAATCACCCTGCTCCATCTGCAGATCTTGATTGTGAAGTTGGTGTTTATCAGGCCAGAAAATAAGAAATGTATGTCAGTGCAAGGCCATTCAGGGCCTTACAAGCAATAACATTTTTATATTAATTTAAAAAACTAACTATGAGCACAGGGGTGATGTGCTCATGCTTCTTTGTGTAAGTAATAATTTGACCGGCTGCATTTTGTATCTGTGTTAGGCAGAATGAAAGGAATTCAAAATGTAATTGTCTTGCATCCTTAATACTAAACCATTAGTAGCAAAGTCATAAATATGTACCGTACTTTTCGGACTACAAGCGTCGACTTTTTCCCCGTTTTTCGACCCTGTTATTACACAGCACAGTATATGTTCTGTAGCTACTAGGGATGGGCGTTAGTAATCGAGTACTCGAGTACTCCTCGTTTCAAATGATCTCGATTGGTGGATGAGGAAAATCGTTTTTTGTATTTTTTAGTGTCTGTAGCCTTTAGGCCGGCCGGCGGGCCGCCCCTATTTTAAAATGTTATATACGTGTACAAAACGGCACAAAACGGATAAAATAAAGTTTAACAAAATTAAATATTTTGATCCAAGTTAAATAAACTAAGCGTTGTGTCAAACAGCAACCGCAAATAACTGCCACCTCCATGCAGCGTAGCCAGTGTGTGTGGTCTCCACAGCACCGCGGAGCTGAATGCGGTGCTGGAAAACTTGGATAGTCACGTAAAGAAGCCAGGCTGACTTCGGGCACATTCGAGCAAACGACAGTTAAGAAGCCTTTATTATGGAATATAGGATTGAGATTCAAAAGCCGACCGGTGTAACGGTCCGTTAACGAGGTATTAGTCGCGGTAATTAGTCACGGACACGGAGTGGGCATACGCGGTTGGATATAGCCTACAACTACTACTTCTACTGCTTTGGTGAGTTATTTAGCCTATCTATGTGTTTAAATTGTAGGACAATAATTTTATTGTATTTGCTGCCCTTCTTATTTTAAATGGTGTCTATTTTGATTGTTAGCCAACTACAGCCCATGCTTTTTTTCTCTCTCTTTTTTTTCTCTCCACCGCAGACCTACTCGATCGGTTTAAATTATGGCCCGCATATTTAATTACTTTCAGTTAGGAAAATGTGTTTTAAACTTGTGAAAAATAAATCCTTACAATCATATGGTAACTGTGACTGTTTGACAAGAAGCATTATGGGAGCTTCCTCAAGCAGCCAACTCTTTCCCGACAATCCCCTCTGTGCACGAATTCTTACATATGGTAATTAAACATTATAACACCTGCGGCTTATAGTCCAGTGCGTCTTATAGTGCGGAAAGTACGGTATTCTCTTTCTCCACCTTTTCTGTATTTCTCTTCATCCGGTTCCTCTGTGGTGGATTTCACAGAAAAGGCTTTTTGCATTCCAATAATGAGATATTGATCCAAGCCTTAAATCTACGTGTCCTGAGGCGTGATTATTAGTTGTCTCTTCCTCCCTCTATTTGCCTATCTTTCTCTATCCACTGCACACTCAGTCTCAACTATACATGCTTAAGGGAAGCAGGATTAAAACCTCAGTTTGCACATTTTGTTTTATAAGATTATAATTATAATATAAGATTTTATTTAAAATAGCTTTTGTGGACCTTTGTGGATTTTTCAATTTTTAATTCACTGTGGATTTGTTAAATAAAACAGAGGTTATTGAAACCAAAGTCATATTTGTGTTGTTATCGTTTCCTTTTTTGTTGTTGTTGATCCAAAAAATGATCCGATCCGTAACTCAAAAACCATAACACGATCCGAACCGTGAGTTTAGTGATGTGTTGCACCCCTATAAGTGAGTAACACTGAATGTAAATATAATATTTGTTAACATAAAAACTCAACTGTAATACCAAGTGAGTGTTGACTGTAGCATATAAGGGCATCCAAATTTGAAATACCAAATGTTCCCCTAACATATTAATAGCAATCAAGGAGTGAGTCCTACTGCTGGCAATTCTTAGTGTGTACTGCGGACTGACCTGAGCATGAGATTCATTAACTGAAGCCCCTCCCCTCTGAGGAAGCGGTCCCGATTGGCTGGCAGCATGAGGCAGGAACACAGAGCATCAAACAGGTTCTCCATCATCTCCTGCTCCTCTGCTGTGGACGGGTTGTGACGTTTGAACACCTTAGAGCGAAGGCAGGAGAAACAAAGCTATAAGAAAGGAAACCTGGCCAGGCATTTTGCACTGGAAGGATTTTTTAAAGGCTTTGGGTCATATTTGGCAATATGTGCTCCTTTAATGATGAGAGGGAATAAGCCTTGCATGACAGAGACATTAGCCATGTTCGTACTATAATTAAGAGAACAGAAAGACTCGGTGTGAGAAAATGCCACGACCAAAATGCTGGTGACTGAAAACCTTAATAGCTAATTAAGTTGCTTATAAATAATTATAAATAATTTGGATGTCCAATTCTGGTCAATGCAATGTCACAGAACATAAATCAAAAAATGGTGTAAGTAAGTGGCTTCGGGGTTGGACTAGATTTGTGGTTCACAACACATAAAACTGCTTATGTTCAAGCTTGGGTCTGGAGAGGCTTTACCAATGCAAGGCTCAAATATATGATGGGTAAAAGGTAAAAGGTGATGGAAGAGCAAAAGTTAAATCTTACAGATAGTTGCTGCAGTAACACATCAATGCCATCCATCTCTCCCAGTAGTTCTCTGGTATCTGTGGAAAAAAAGAAATACAGCATGATGAAGACTAACGGCCTCTGCACACATCTAGAGCTGCAACGATTAATCGACGAATCGATTTTTAATCGATTATTAAAATAATCGACAACTATTTTGATAATCGATTAATCGTTTCAAATAATTTTTCAATAAAAAATGTCCAAATTCTCTGATTTCAGCTTCTCAAATGTGAATATTTTTGGTTTCTATAATCCTATTATGACAGTAAACTGAAATATCTGTGTGTTTTGGACATAACAATACATTTGAGGACGTCAACATGGGCTTTGGAAAATTGATCAACATTTTTCACCATTTTCTGACATTTTACGGACCAAAACACTAATCGATTAATAATCGATTAATCGAGAAAATAATCGTCAGATTAATCGATTATCAAAATAATCGTTAGTTGCAGCCCTACACACATCCTGCGTCTACCTCTGGAGCGCGTCGCCTTACCTTACTGCTGCGTCTTTCGGACTTTTCTCGGACACACATGGAACGTCTCAGCAGCTGCTGCTGCAGCGCTGCTTCTAAAAGCCCTGTCTTTCTACATAGAGTTTTCATAGATAATTCCCATTAAAAATGGAGTTCTTTCGTGTAATTTATGATGCATATGATTTACATTGAGTCTAATATTGAGTCTGGACAGTAATTCGTACGCCCCATTGCCTTTTTTATTTTTATTTTATTTTTTTGCCACATTTTCGCTTGTTGAAAGTTTTATTTTGAAAGGGACACACCAGGAAATGGTGAAACTACAGCGAAAGCTGCCGGTATGAAGTCAATATGACTCTCAGCAGAGTATTTCTCAATCAGTTAAAGCAGAGAGACCCGAGAGAGACGCGCGGCTCTCAGAAAAAAATAGGCGAGCCTCCTGAGGCAAAGGGGAGCGTCGCTGCAGACGTGCCTCCGACGCGCATCAGCAGTGCGTCTGAGATTGGATGTGTGCCCGCTCTAGGTTGATTACACGGTCAGTGACAAAAAGTCAGACGCAGACGCGAGGTAGACGCGCAGTAGAGGTAGGATGTGTGTGGAGGCCGTAAGATGGAAACGGAGTAATAGGACAACAGGGAGATAAAACAAACGGTTTTGGGGGGAAAACAGACATCTAGGAAGTGGAAGGGAGGACAGACAACAGTGTGAGGGAAAGGTTACAATGGATTGATGGAGGAAAGGGAGAAAAAAAAGTTTTAGTTTTGTTTTTTGTTTGGGAAAATGACTTCAATGTTTTCTGGAAACACGCATTAATTGATTTCAAATCAGAAATAACAAACTAGTTGGAGAAGATAAAAGCTAGTCTGCAGAATCTGTCTGCCCCACTCAGTGTTGTGTGTGTGTGTGTGTGTGTGTGTGTATCAGCCAGCACTGCTGACACGCAACAGACAAACATGCGTGTGCAGTCACAGCCACGGCAGAGAGATGAAAGATAAACTAAAGATTGACGTAACCCAGTTGACGTGAACTACACTCATAAGTAGGTGCAATAAAAGCTTCAAAAGCCCAAACTTCATTAATACACCTGTTCAACCTACATAAACGTGGATTTAGAAAGCGATAGGTGTGCATCCTTGATTGATACTGAAGTTTTATGGACCAAATATGTAGAAGTTATCATATTTATATAATTTTGTTTTGTTGTTTTGTTTTTCCACAATGTCGTGTTTTTAATGATTTTATGACAATTTTATGCTTTGTAAGGTGACCTTGCGTGTCTTGAAAGGCGCCTATAAATTAAATGTATTATTATTAGTATAAATGGCAGGTGACAGTGGCACACAAATAGTACAACAAGGTTTATGACACTGAATCAGTGTTAAACGATAGGAACCTCTAGGCCTACTTTGATAAAATATAGTGAAAAAATTCTAAATGTCAAGTCAAGAGATGCAAAGAAACAAGCCGGGCGGGACGCGAACTCGGCTGAACTCTACTGTTTCATAAGTGACCCGCTGAGCTAAGCGAGCACTAGGAAAAGTTTCACCCCCTGCTATATACACAGTGTAGAGTGAAAGTTTGTGAACCCCTTGAGTCTTTTGGAATTTTATTTATTTTAACCATTATTAATTCATTTTTATCAATACCAGTATTTTTTATATGAAATAACAGATGTTTGTTTATCAATTCAAAATGTTTCTTTTCCAGAAATCAACTGTTAAAACAGATAAAACAAATTATTTGACAAATGTTGTATGTGCAAAAGTTTGTGAACCCTGAGCTGCATTGCTTAAATCGAGCAAGGTAAACACAATCAGGTGGGCCAAATCGAGTGATGAAATAGACCAATGTAAAGAGAGATCTTTAGGGAAGAAATTGGGCGGCACTAGATAAAACAAAGATAAAACCAGGTCAGTTTAGGCCCACCAAACTGAACCCATACTGGTCAGACATGCTCAAAGGGGAAAAAATCTCAGGAATAGAGTTTTGATGTTGCACATTTGTCTGGGGACAGCTATAAATTCATATAAAAAAGTTTGAGCTCCATCGGCCCACCGTGAGGCAAATCATCTACAAATGGAGAGCTTTAAGAGTGACTTAACATCTGCCTAGAAGTGGACTTCCTTTAACAATATCCTCAAGTGCCACAAGAAAAGGGATTTTTCAGGTAAAAGCCAACCCAAACATTACATCTGGAGATTTGCAGACCATTTGCCACCACCGTTCTTCACTTGGGAGAAGGTTCTCTTGGTGGTAGGCAGAGTTGCGTTTTTGCCCAAACATGGCGGTTTTGGTTGTGACCAAACAGTTCAATGTTGGACAAATCTGTCCACAGAAAAGACTTCAGGTATCTCCAGTGCTCTCTGGCAAAGTTGTGACAAACACTTTTGTTCTTTTTTGAGAGTAGAGGCTTCTTCAGCAACCCTCCCTTGAAAGCCATGTTGACTTATTCTTATTCTTATTGTGGAACCATGCACATCTGTCCCAGATGCTGCAAGAGAGGTCTGCAAATCACTAGATGTAATGTTTGGGTTGGTTTTTAACCGAAAAATTACTTTTTTTGTGGTGCTTATGGATATTTTTGAAGGAAGTCTACTTCTAGGCAGATATTCAGTCACTCTTAAAGCTCTCCATTTGTAGATGATTTGCCTCACGGTGGACCGATGGAGCTCAAACTTTTTTTTAATTAATTTATAGCTGTCCCCAGACAAATGTGCAGCATCACAACTCTATTCCTGAGATCCTCTGAGATTTTTTTTCGCTTTTAGCATGTCTGACCTGTGTGGGTTCACTTTGTTGAGCCTAAACTGACCTGGTTTGATCTCTGTTTTATCTAGTGCCGCCCAATTTCTTCCCTAAAGATCTCTCACTACATTGGTCCATTTCATCACTCGATTTGGCCCATCTGATTGTGTTTACCTGCTCCATTTAAGCAATGCAGCTCAGGGTTCACAAACTTTTGTAGATACAACATTTGTCAAATAATTTGTTTTATCTGTTTTAACAGTTGATTTCTGGAAAAGAAAAATGTTGAATTGATAAACAAACATCTGTTATTTCATATAAAAAATACTGGTATTGATAAAAATGAATTAATAATGGTTAAAATAAATAAAATTCCAAAAGGCTCAAGGGGTTCACAAACTTTCACACAGCACTGTATAGCAACCTGCCTCTGTAGTCAGGGCTAATTCGCTGTTATCGATCAGTCAGACCTGCTCAGGAGGCTAGGCTAACTACCGTGACCGGAGCAAGTCCGACTGTTTTATAAAGCCATAGATTCAGGAGGTCTTTTGTTCCTGCAGCAGCTAGGCTTTTTAATCATGACTGCTGATTTGATTTGATTTGATTTGATTACTGCACATTGCTCATTTGCACATCATAGTATTGTTATTTATTCCCTTTTTTAACCTTCTATTTTTACTATGGTAGTGGACCACACTCCCCCTGTGACTATGCTTGTTTTATGTTGTTACTGTATTCCTGTGTTGTATGTTGTACAGACTATGGTGGCAAACCAGTTTCCCCATTGGGGATCAATAAAGTAAATCCTATCCTATCCATCTGTCATTTCAAAAGCAACAACAAACAGATCGCACATATCCTTACAACGGAAAGGACCAGAGACATGAATAAATCCCTTTATTTACGGCGTTATGTTGTGATATAGTTTCAATAAAGACCAACTATATTTAGCTTTACCTGCCTCTGCCGTAAAGGCAATACCTGTCGTGAAATTATAGGGGGGAGGGGGGCGTGCCGATCGTTACTGAACGGCTCAAGCCATGGTATGGCAGTGGTCGCCACATACAGGAAAACGATCTTGGCGCACCTGTGATTTATTTTTAAATAGCACACGTGGACGTTTATTTACTGCAAATCGCGGCATTTCGTGCAGTTATGACCATACACAAGCACACATCGCGCTCGCTAGCAAAAAAATATATATATATGTTTTTTTCTCTCTCTCTCTCTCTCTCTCTCTCCACTCGCATGTCAATAGCTGCGTTACAGACGTAACAACAGTTTAGTGTGGCCGCTTGTCGCCACGTCTGTAGAACGGTAGTGTGTCTCTCTCCACTCGCATGTCATTGAAAATGTATTACCAGACACGTCAAAAGCCTCCCTTCTGAAAAGGCCATGATGGCGAAAGTATATTTTATTAGTAAAGGCCACTATTAATGAATTAAAAGAATTTTAAAAAAAAAACGGGGAGGACGGGTCCCGTGGCCAATTCCCGGTACTCCCGGACTGACTCATTTCACGGGAATCCCGAAATCCCGGGACCCGTCCGGCAACCCTAGTCGCCACATACAGGAAAACGATCTTGGCGCACCTGTGATTTATTTTTAAATAGCACACGTGGACGTTTATTTACTGCAAATCGCGGCATTTCGCGCGGTTATGACCATACACAAGCACACATCGCGCTCGCTAGCAAAAAAATATATATATGTTTTTTTTTTGTCAGTTGAAAATCAAGGCCACCCGTGTGTAACGTTCCGTTAATGAGGAATTACAGTAGTCGTGGTAATTATTCACGAACACGGAGTGAGCATCACGCGGTTGGATATACTACTAAGTCTACTGCTTTGATGAGTTATTTATATGTATTTAAATTGTAGGACAATCATTTTATATTATTTGCTGCCCTTCTTATTTTAAATGGTGACTTAGGCTATTTTTTTGTTACAATTAGAGCCCATTCTTTTTTTTCTCCCCATCGCAGACGTACTCGATCGGTTTAAATTGTGGCCCGTCTATTTAATTACTTTCATTGAGGAAAATGTGTTTTAACTTGTGGAAAAAAATCCTTAATATCATATGGCAACTGTGACTGTTTGACAATAAGCAATGAGCGCTTTATTGCGGTGAACCGTTATTCTGCAGACAGATGCTTTGCGTTCTAAAAATAGAAACATCTTTAACGAAGAATCGATTGATCCTCGAGGAATGCAAGCGATCACTCGAGTAGCGAAAACACTACCCGTGCCTATCCCTAGTAGCTACTATTACACTAAATGGTAACACTTGAATACGTTATGCAAATATGCAACTTGTTTGTTGAAATGTTAATAAATTGGAGCTTCCTCAGCAGCCATCTCTTTCCCGACAATCCCCTCTGTGCACAAACTCTTACATATGGTAATTAAACATTAAAACACCTGCGGGTTATAGTGCGGAAAATACGGTAATACCGTTTACCGGGGTATAATTTGAGGACGATTTATAGGTGTCAAAAATTGGATACCGCCCAACCGTATAATCTGGTTTGTTTAATATTTCAATAGATATTCCTTTCTAAATTTAACGTCATCGTTTATCAATAAATAGTTCAAAAACCTTTGATTGAGTAATTTTTTTCTGCCCTATCACGCACCGCGCCCTCACAATCTGCGCCACCTGACCACAGCAAGTATATTCTCAACCAGTTGGAAACACTAAAGAAGGAAAGGTAGAGACAGAAAGAGGAAGATAAATTCACATCATTTAGAATCCACAAATCATTAACATAGACACACTTACTGTCATTGTTCTGTAGCAAGATAGCAAGGATTTCACTGCAGTACAGCTTGTTAGCATCAAACGGCATCTTTGCCTGAGGAAAAGGGAGAGCGCTCAAATTCAAATTACCCCACATCTTGAAAAACTCCAGAGTTCTCCAAATTGTAGTATTAGAATATCGCATTATATCATACAACAAAATGTGTCACTTTATTTCTAGATTTATAGAGGCAGAACACTGAGGGGGTCAACAAACAATAACATTATCCAACTCCTCTACCCACCCCTATACATTTAAGGCCGTGGTAAAATCAAAATAAAGAATTCAACATATACACACACGTAAAAAGAACCTGTAAAAAGGAATACAAAAATAAAAGATTAAATAAACAACCAACATGGGGTACTCTACAATGCAGGTTTCTACGGTCATCCATTCATACAATTGCATTGTTTTGAGGCAAATGTTAAATTGAAAATAAAAAATAATTGAGATGTCATGTAGGTCCTTTATGTACTGTGATATAGTCAAGGAAAGGCTGCCATATTTGTTTAAACTTCTCCGCTTTCCCTGAAATCTCATATCGGATTTTCTCCATATATTAAGTACTGGAGAACTCCGATGAGCCAGAAGTCAAAACAGGGGCTATCTCTTTGTTCGAAACCTTAAGAATACTTATTTTTCGCGATCACCATACTGGATCGACAGAGCTTTCCAATGACTTAAAGTCTCTAGGTGTTATGATGAGCCTAGAATGGCTGTTTTTGGGTTGGGATGGAGGATGTGGCTGTAGACATCTGAATAACAACAAAACACGCTTGACCAGAGCGTTTCTTTTTGACCGACAAGTAAATACATTTTGTTTTAGTCTAGCATTAAGAGCTAAAAGAAATGGCTGGATATTATACTTAAATTATTTGAAAAAATATATATATCGGTTACAAATAGTTGCTGAGTCATTTCATGTCTATCAGCACAATCATTACGTGACTTTCCAGCTCTAAAAGAACCTTTAGCCATTGTTCCGTCACATTCTTACCTTGATTCTCTTGAGCAGCCACTGCATTAGTCCCTGCTGAGCTGCCTCTGTGCACAGGCCTGGTCTGAACTCTGCCATATTTTCGATGATAGCTGAGGAATACAAATAATATTGAAAAGGTCACATGTTTTCAGGTAAAAAAAATTATTTGGGGATTTGACTAGAAACTGTTTCATGATGTAGTGTCCAAAAAACCTTTATATTTATCAGTGCCATTATTTTGGGGGATTTGGTAAACTATATATTTTTGAAAACACTACATTGACAGTTCCCCCTGCAACCAATAGCAGAGCCATTGGTCATCACTTGACTGTTTATAATAATAAAAAATTTAAAATAAGATTTTGAGAGGAGTCAGGTGTCATATTCTTTCTTGAAGAGGTGAGTTTTGAGTTGACTTTTAAATGAGTTTATTGAGTCTGAGTTACGGATGTTTGGAGGGAGAGAGTTCCATAGGGTTGGGGTGCAGTAAGATAAAATGCTTAACGTCTGATTTTAAAAATGCCCCAAGTCACTTTAGACATATTTGTAAACACCTTTTTTTTTAGACGATGCATATAACAATAAAGAAAAAGTTCATGTACACATTGTTGACAGTAAAAAGTATTTATATATATTTAAGGGTTCGAAAAAGTATTTTTTCTTTTTTCATTAGATATTTTTGCAGAAAATAATAAAAATGGAATCGGTTATCACATTTTTTTCTGCAAATAATCGGCATCGGGCCCAAAAAAATCCATATCGGTCAGGCCCTACTTGAGACCACAGTTCACAAGGGGTGCAAAGGATCACAAAACTAACGATTCGGATCGTGTCACGGTTTTTGAGTCACGGGTCGGATCATTTTCAAATCAACAACAATACAAAAAGGCAAAGATAAGGCAAATATGACTGCTTTAAATTACCTTTGCTTTTTATTTTTCAAAAATCCACAGTGAATTACGAAATATAATCTTAAAATATTCAAAAACAAAATAAAGTGCTAAATTAGATTATAATCCTGCTTCCTTTAAGCATGGATATAGTAACTGAGTGTGCAGTGGAGAGAAATATATGCAGACAGATAGAGGGAAGAAGAGACTGCTTTAATTTATCATTTTGTTTTGAGTGATCATCACTGGCTTTAGACCAGGGGTGTCAAACTCATTTTGGGTCGAGGGCCACATACATATCAAGTGGGCCAGACCCATAGATAGTAAATAATATGGATGTAGCATCCGGGCTGACCTCAGTTATTCACACGGCATCCAATAATCCTGGTTTGTGCGCGTCGCCATCTTGTGAGATTTTTACTCCACCTCACTCCTCTTGCCGAAAAGGGGAATCGACGTCACGTCGGGGGGAGGAGATAGCTGACGTATACCTCCGAGGCAAAGTGAGGGACAACGGGCGGAGAGCTGTCACTCAAGAGATCGCGCATACATTTTAACCTCCAAAAGAATAAAAACTAGCGTGGGCCAAAAAAATTCACCCCCCTCAGTGTTGTCATGGAGATATGACCTAAACATACAGACTAAAATGGTTTTGTGGCCCAGGCTGTAAATAGGTTTAATAAGACTTTGAAAACGGCCTATCTAACAAGTGAGTCAAAGAAAAACTGCTTGTCTTGGCGCCACCCCCAGTGGCACTTTCTGGTTACTACAGTTGTTGGTCACTTCCTTATTGGATGCTGGTAAAAATCGCTGAGGTTGGGGCTTGGCCGGACCAGTAAAATAATGGCAAAATAACGTACATATATCAACTTCAAATCTTTAGCTTTGTTTTTCAGTAATATGCTTTATCACACCTACATTATCACGGATCACAATCTCCCCCAGGAAACGTCTTAGCAGTAGCGTACCGTGGGGTTTCAGTCAGGGCCTTCAGTAGCGAACTCCGACCAACCCCCGCCCCCCTCCTCCTCCTCCCCAAACACTGAGAAACGCACACGTCAGGTGCCGATACAACCAACACAGCCACATACAAAATATAGGCTAAAATCACAGATTACACTAATGCATATGCATAACATGAAGAGCTTGACAGTTTATCTTCAACAACCACAGAGCAGCGCACTGCGCACACCACTGTTGTTTATCCCACACCAGATAGACTACTGCACCATCACCATCAGATATTTCATGTCACTCGACAACTGTTTGCAAACGCATAACACGACACAACACAAGCATTCAGTTATTGTAGTAGGGTTCACCGGATGCTTGCGCAACTTCAACGGATTCAATTCAGTATAGCGACAATATTACCAGTGGCCGCATTCACTTCAATAACAAAAATTAAACATGCAAGAAGGGTCTTTTATGCCAAATATTTTACAACAGCCAATCCAACCAGCATATTAAGAAGAAGTGTAGTTGAGAGTTGGTTCCCATATCATGCTTAGAAAGCGGCATCAATGATGAAAAACAGCATCACCTACTGCCCAAGTCCCAGCAATATAGGCTACTACAAGAACCATAACAAACAAACAAAATGGTTTTAAAACCCCATAAAAAACGTTATCTTTTCACAGATTGACACAGCCAAAAGTAACACTCACCCATCACTTGTAGAGGAAATCCATCCTCGGATCCTATAAGCCATTAAGGCTGTTAAAATCCCTGATGTGCTATGTTCCTTCACAGGTTTAAAAAGCAGACACGGCCAGCAACATACCGGTAGCTTGTTCCGCTCGGTGCTAGCTGTTAGCCATCATAGCTTCGTAGTTACAGTCAGTGAAGCCCGCAAAAAAACGTTGTCAGCCCATCCAGCTTATGTGTAGCTTATTCCTGTCGAAACTATATCTAAACTATGTTAAACGATCACCTTTAAATAGCCACGCTAGATCGGCAGCGGGAGCAGTAGGTTGTGTGAAAGATGGCCATAGTAGTTCACTCACATCATCACAAGGCTAATAGTGCGCGCGCCGAAGTTTCAAACTTCGCTGATGACATCACAGGGGGCTAGCGGCTGAGATATCGCTGGGCCTTGGGGCGGGCTGTCACTACACATCAAAATCTGATTGGCTGATGAGACACGTCAGTCAGCGTTATTATCCAATAGGAGACGACAGCTTCAATGAAAGGCCAGCAATACTTCTAGTGCAGGCCCCGCTGCTCCACATAGCTGTGATGCGTTTAGATGAGATATGCCTGGGAAATCCAGCTCAGCCTCACAAAAAATAACTATATTGCAAAAAAAAAAAAATTATTTTTGTAATGTACTGACATTTTTATTAAATTCAGACACATTTAAACACAAATTAATATAATTTTAAACAACAAAAAAAAATATATTATTTGGATTTTGACAGGGCCAGCAGAGAAGGCCCTGCTGGCCCTGACGGCCCACCACTGCGTCTTAGTAAAGGTGCCAACACACTGCACTCCGCGGCGCGGCGGTTGGCCGCGCGAATCGCATGTTCCGCACCACGTGATCATATTGGGTCATATTGTGTCCGCCGCCGGCCGCCCGACCAGAGTAGCCTTCTCCTACTCTGGGGACATGCTGGCGCTGGTGCTAACCGGTGCTGAGAGCACCAGTCTGCTGTGCTGATGGTGCTTTACCCAAGCTAACCGGTGCTAACTTGGTTCATAAAGCAAAACTGATGACTATTATGTTTTCATCCATCTTAATTTCCTCTGTCTGTCGTCCCGAAGTGAGTGACGTCGGGAGGAGCTCAACGCTGATCGGCCAACGCGGCGCGGCCGGCGGCGAAAAGTTCAATATTTTCAACTCGTGTGGCGGTGGCGGCCGCGGCGGCGAAAAGTTCAATATTTTCAACTTGTGCGGCGGCCACGCCACCCTGGCCGCGCAAAATACATTGTCTTTCTATGTAAACTCGTCGTGTGGCGGTGTGCAGTGTGTTGGCACCTTAAAGGTTGCTGCTGGCCAAGGGAATAGGAGGCGCGGCACGAAGCAACATTTTTGGGGGTATTTTACTCAAAGATGCCAATACGGACTAATGAAAAAAGAACTGTTTATTTGAATACAAAAATACAACAGACACTGACCTTACAGTTGTGTCATTTTGTTTGCTATGTACAGGGACCCATTTTGTGCAAACATGCAGACAGTACAAAATACAATTAAATAAAAGTGCAACTTCTACTGTTTTGATTTCATTTTAAATACAGAGGTTATAGGTTGTTTTGGTATACGTTTTTTCCCAATTTAAAAACATAAAAATAAAGTAGCATTGAAAATTAGGAAATAAATCTTGTAGGCCTACACTAGCATGCTCCTGCTCGTTTCTCACGTGCAGAGCCGCAGACACACCACGCTTGCTAGTACATTAATTGTTCAGCACTAAAAATAAATATATAGAGTCCCCTCCAATAGTATTGGAACGGTGAGGCCAATTCCTTTATTTTTGCTGTAGACTGGAAACATTTGGGTTTGACACCAAACGATGAATATGAGACAATAGATCAACATTTCAGCTTTCAACATCTGGATCCGATACACAACTTAGAAGATAGCATTTTTTGAAAAGGAACGCCAAATTTTTAGGCAAGCAAAAGTATTGGAACAGATAGACTTTAAATAAATTAAAGTGAATAAACCGTAATATTTTGTCGCAAATACTTTGCTTGCAATAACCGCATCAAGCCTTTTGCATTCTTCTTTTGTGATGCTTTTCCAGGCTTTCACCGCAGCCTCATTCAGTTGCTGTTTGTTTTGGGGGGTTACTCCCTTTGGTCTCCTTTTTAGCAGGTAACATGCATGCTCTATACTGCCCTACAAAGGCAAAAGACCTTAACTCACCAGAGTGTAGAACTGAGAAAAATGAGTTCAAAGTTATTTTGTTGTCCTGCCAAATCAGTTGTAGGTACAGTTGTGGTCAAAAGTTTACATACACTAGTGAAGATCATGTATGCCATGGCAATATAGGGTTTTCAATAAACTCTACAACTCTTATTTTTCTGTGATGGAATGATAAGGAGCACATATTTCTTTGTCACAGAAAACATTCATGAAAAATGGTCCTTTTACGAATTTATTATGGGTCTTTTGAAAATGTGTCAAAATCTTCTGGGTCAAAAATATACATACAGCACCTTGAATTACCAATTTGGTGATGTAGAAAGTTGTTTCAATCCAATTTGCTTTTTGGCATGGCCTCCTAACTTCTTACGAGTGATTATGATTGACTCCAGCTGGTGACTTCTTTCAGTCCATGTAAATAGGGCTTGTTTGACACATTCACTAGACAGCCAGAAATACTACAATGGGAAAGTCTAAGGAGCTCAGCACGGATCTGAAAAAGCGCATCATTGACTTGAACAAGTCAGGAAAGTCCCTTGGAGCCATTTCAAAGCAGTTGCAGGTCCCAAGATCAACTGTGCAAACAATTGTTTCTAAGTATAAAGTGCATGGCACAGTTGTATCATTGCCACGATCAGGAAGAAAACGCAAGCTATCACTTGCTGCTGAGAGAAAATTGGTCAGGTTGGTCAAGAGTCAACCAAGAACCACCAAAAAGCAAGTCTGCAATGAGTTGGAGGCTGCTGGAACACATGTGTCAGTGTCCACAGTCAAGTGTGTTCTACATCGCCATGGGCTGAGAGGCTGCCGTGCAAGAAGGAAGCCATTACTCCAGAAGCGGCACCTTACGGCTCGACTGAAGTTTGCTGCTGATCACATGGACAAAGACAAGGCCTTCTGGAGGAAAGTTCTGTGGTCAGACGAAACAAAAATTGAGCTTTTTGGCCACAATGACCAGAAATATGTTTGGAGGAGAAAAGGTGAGGCCTTTCACCCCAAGAACACCATACCTACCGTCAAACATGGTGGTGGTAGTATTATGCTGTGGGCCTGTTTTGCTGGCAGTGGAACTGGTGCTTTACAGAAAGTAAATGGAATAATGAAGAAGGAAGACTACCTCCAAATTCTGCAGGAAAACCTAAAATCATCAGCCAGAATGTTGGGTCTTGGACGTAGTTGGGTGTTCCAACAGGACGATGACCCCAAACATACATCAAACGTGGTGAAGGAATGGCTAAATCAAGCTAGAATTAAGGTCTTAGAGTGGCCTTCCCAAAGTCCTGACTTAAACCCCATAGAGAATATGTGGACTGTGCTGAAGAGACAAGTCCGACTCAGAAAACCAACAAATTTAGTTTAACTGCACCGATTCTGTCAGGAGGAGTGGTCAAAGATTCAACCAGAAGCTTGCCAGAAGCTTGTGGATGTCTACCGAAAGCGCCTAATTGAGGTGAAAATGGCCAAGGGACATTTAACCAAATATTAACATTGCTGTATGTATATTTTTGACCCAGCAGATTGTCACATTTTCAAAAGACCCATAATAAATTCATAAAAGAAAAATTTTTTTATGAATGTTTTTTGTGACAAAGAAATATGTGCTCCTTATCATTCCATCACAGAGAAATAAGAGTTGTAGAGTTTATTGAAAACCCTATATTGCCATGGCATACATGATCTTCACTAGTGTATGTAAACTTTTGACCACAACTGTAGATACTTGAAAATTTGGCATGTTATTGTATGAAAAGGAAGTTATTTATCCCCCAAAAATCTAAAATTTTAACTTGACCTTTGACCCTAGGATCTGAGACTAAATTTCATAAAATATGGCGCCCCTTCCTAGACTATTTTAAGAAACCGACCACATTAATTGAAGAGTAGCTTCCCCCTCCCCTTTTTTATTTGATTCAATTTTATTCTTTGTGTGTTTTTCTTTTTTTTTCATATTGATTGTTTGTTTTTATTTCTTGTGGTGTGTGTTTTGTGTTGTTGGGTGGGATGTGGGTGGGGTATGTTCGGGAGAAAAAGGGGAAAAAAAATTGTACTCGCTGTGCTACAATTTTGTTGTTATTAACATTTAATAAAAAAACCTTTGAAAGAAAAAACTGAAACTTATCTATCCTGATCTGGCTGGGCTGACTTAACGTGGAGCAGCCACATATAGCCTAAATGAATAAATATTGTTGTTAAACAAAATTTGTTGTGTGATTTTCGTCAGTAGCCTACAGTAGTTTTGGATGCTGTGCTCCGATCGCCACTAACTACAACACAATCGCTGATCATGTGAACACACAGCCAGCTTTTCTTTTTTCACCCAACCCGCGGTTCATGTGCATCCCAAACCGTGAGGGTTGATCCGTACGGACCGCTGGTAACCCGTGATCCGTTACACCACTAATTTCTACGCTTTTTACCTATTCTGGTGTGTCTGTCTCGGTAACTACAACTTCAACATCTTTCATAAAAGCCCATTTTAAAACTCCTATTACAGTCACACGTTGCAGATGCTATGCAAACACGTTTTAAAGAAGGGGAACAATAGTGTAATACAATAGATATACATCATCAGAAAGCTGCGTCTGCCACATGATATCTCTATCAGAGCAGATTGCAGCAGCAGGGGCAGAGAGAGAAAGAGAGATAGACAGAGAGAGCGACTGTGTGTGAGAAGAGGAAAACTAAGGGGATGGAAAGGAGGCAAATGGGTGGGAAGACAAGTTAAAGATAAGGGATGGATCACTGAGGGAATGTAACAAGAGCATTTCAAACCCACATTGTCCAGGGGGTTCAGAGATAACGCAAAGGAAATAAGACAAATACAACAAAAGAGGGATATCTGGAAGGGCGTTTATCGGTGATTCAAAGAGAGCAGACAGACAGCATCCTGGAGACAGCAGGCCCAGAGCAGAGAGCAGCCAATGCAGACGCACGCGCCACACACACACACACACACACACACACACACACACCGCACTGCTCCCTTGACGGCACATGTATGAAGTGCGAGAACGAATGCGTTTGTGTAAAATGAAACCAGATAGGCCTATTATTAGGGGTGGGAAAAATAATCGATTTTCTGATTAATCGCGATTCCCTCTCGAACGATTCCGAATCGATTCATAAAAGTTAATAATCGATTTATAATTTTATTTTTATTTTTTTACTAGTATTTAATATTAGTATTTCCAGCGCCACTGCGCATGCACACTACACAAGTGTGAGTTGTTAAAAGTGGCGACAAAAGGGCAGAGAGCAGAAAACCCATATGACCTGCACTGGCTTTATGTCTGTTTACGTTTTTGTATGAGAGCTGAATTCCAAGCCATACTTTTTGCACAATGTGTTGAAATGACATAGAAAATAATAGAATATAAATCCTATAGAAACATGATTCACAAGAGTAAAAAGAAAATGTCAACGAAACTTTGTTTCATTATAGTATTATAATATTTAATGCATTACATTACATCTTTTCTGCTTGTGACCTTTGTTCTAGTAACTTTAGGCTCCCTACGTGTATGAGATATATGTGTCTCCAGCGGTTGGGGGGCCACGAGAATCTCCCTGAATCTCCTGGTGCATTTACTGTACCCCTGGGAGAGAAAGAGTGGGGGGGCAGACAAGAGAAAAGACCACCCCCACATCTTTCTGGACATTGTACGAACTGTAAACATCTGCCTTTGGTTAATTTAGGACACACGAACCTGGTGTGTTCGCACACACCATCTTCACTGCATATAATCTCATGTACAATGTTCATTTTCTTTGTCTCAATCATGTAAGCTACACTTGTGTGACGTATGTGATCGAGCACCCTTGCATCAAGCTGTTTGCAAGTAAAAACATCACCTGCTTTCAAGAAGCCCTGACTCAGATTCTCTTTATTGAAAACACTTGGGTTTTTTGATATTAAGAATTCCTTTAACAGAAAATTAAACTGAATCAGTTTAGTTTTTACATGCTTCCATACTGTGTTGAAATGCAAGGTGCATTGATTATTGCACCATAGAAAGTCATACAGTCATATGAAAAAGTTTGGGAACCCCTCTCAGCCGGCATTATAATTGACTCTGCTTTCACACAAAAAAGATAAAAGTGGTATGTCTTTCATTTACCAGGAACAGCTAAGTACTGGGATGTTTTCCAAACAAAGATTTTTTGAAAAGCAGTATTTAGTTTTATGAAATTAAATAAAATGTGAAAAACTGGCTGTGCAAAAATATGGTAACCCTTGTGGTCTTGCTGATTTTAATGCATGTAACAGCATGTAAAACTGAGGACTTTAAACACAAAATAGGTTGGATTATGTTGTTAAGCCTTGAACCTCATATAAAAAGGTCTGTTTAATCATGAGAAAAGGTATTTTAGGTGCCTAAATGCAAGTTCCACTTCTCTTTGACTCTCTGCTGAAGTGAGACAGAATGCGATCATCAAAACAGCTCCCAAAAGATCTTAAAAACAAAGATTATTCATTGTCATGGTTTAGGGGAAGGCTACAAGAAGCTTTCCCAAAGGTTTCTATTGTCAATTTCTACTGTAAGGAACGTTGTCAGGGAATGGAAGGACACAGGCACAGGTGCAGTTAAACCCAGGTCTAGCAGACCAAGAAAAGTACAAGAGCGGCATATGCGGCGGATTGTGAGAATGGTTGCACACAACCCAAAGACCACCTCCAAAGACCTGCAAGAACATCTGGCTGCAGATTGTGTATCTGTACATGGTTCTACAATTCAGTGCAATTTGCACCAAAACATCTGTATGGCCGGGTGATGAGAAGGAAGCCCTTTCTGCGCCCACGCCACAGATACAGTTGCATGGAGTATGCAAAAGCTCATTTAGACAAGCCAGCTTCATATTGGAAAAAAATGCTTTGGACTGATGAGACAAAAATTAAGTTATTTGGTCTTAATAAAAAGCAGATGTTTTGGTGCAAATTGCACTGAATTGTTGAACGATGTACAGATACACAATCTGCAGCCAGATGTTCTTGCAGGTCTTTGGAGGTGATCTGTGGGTTGTGTGCAACCATTCTCACAATCCTCCACCTATGCCGCTCCTGTTTTTTTCTTGGTCTGCCATGCCTGGGTTTAACTGCCACTATGCCTGTGTCCTTCCATTTCCTGACAACGTTCCCTACAGTCGAAATTGACAATTGAAACCTTTGGGAAAGCTTCGCGTAGCCTTCCCCTAAACCATGACAATGAACAATCTTTGTTTTTCAGATCTTTTGGGAGCTGTTTTGATGATCCCATTCTGTCTCACTTCAGCAGAGAGTCAAAGAGAAGTGCAACTTGCATTTAGGCACCTAAAATACATTTTCTCATGATTAAACAGACATTTCTATGAGGTTCAAGGCTTAACAACATAATCCAACCAACTTTGTGTTTAAAGTCATCAGTTTTACATGCTGTTACAGGCATTAAAATCAACAAAACCACAAGGGTTCCTATATTTTTGCACAGCCAGTTTTTCACATTTTATTTTATTTCATTTCATACAACCAAATACTGCTTTTCAAAAAATCTTTGTTTGGAAAACATCCCAGTACTTAGCTGTTCCTGGTAAATTAAAGACATACCACTTTTATATTTTTTTTGTGAAAGCAAGAGTCAATTATAATGCCGGCTGAGAGGGGTTCCCAAACTTTTTCATATGACTGTATTGGTGACAAGAAAAGCTTTTTCTCTAATACAATATTAGAGAAGGTAATTCATCTGTTGATTGTATTTAATGATCATCACAAAAGTAGGAAGTGATTAGCAAACTCTGAGTAGCAAACTCAGATGTGTATATAAATATATTTTTGAAAATCACACATAGGTATGTACGTAAAAAAAATTGCATCGAGAATCGATTTTGAATCGAATCGTTGACCTCGGAATTGGAATCGGATCGAATCGTGAGGTGCCAAGAGATTCCCACCCCTACCTATTATAAGCCATGTAGGTCTATCAAATATTGGGAGTTCCTTTGCAAAACGGATGAAGCAATTTTTACAACTACCGTACTTTCCGCACTATAAGACGCACTGGACTATAAGCCGCAGGTGTTATAATGTTTAATTACCATATGTAAGAATTCGTGCACAGAGGGGATTGTCGGGAAAGAGATGGCTGCTTGAGGAAGCTCCCATTTATTAACATTTCAACAAACAAGTTGCATATTTGAATAATGTATTCAAGTGTTACCATTTAGTGCAATAGCTACTAGGGATGGGCACGGGTGTTTTCACTACTCGTGTGATCGCTTGCATTCCTCGAGGATCAATCGATTCCTCGTTAAACTTTTTTCAATTTTTAGAACGCAGCGCATCTGTCAGCAGAACGGTGCATCGCAATAAAGCCAATAACCTGCGCTTAATGCTTCTTGTCAAACAGTCACAGTTACCATATGATTGTAAGGATTATTTTCCACAAGTTTAAAACACATTTTCCTAACTGAAAGTAATTAAATAAGCGGGCCACAATTTAAACCGATCGAGTAGGTCTGCGGTGGAGAGAAAAAAAAGAGAGAGAAAAAAAGCATGGGCTGTAGTTGGCTAACAATCAAAATAGACACCATTTAAAAGGGCAGCAAATACAATAACATTATTGTCCTACAATTTAAACACATAGATAGGCTAAATAACTCACCAAAGCAGTAGTAGTAGTAGGCTATATCCAACCACGTATGCCCACTCCGTGTCCGTGACTAATTACCGCGACTAATACCTCATTAACGGACCGTTACACCGGTCGGCTTTTGAATCTCAATCCCATATTCCATAATAAAGGCTTCTTAACTGTCGTTGGCTCGAATGTGCCCGAAGTCAGCCTGACTTCTTTACGTGACTATCCAAGTTTTCCAGCACCGCATTCAGCTCCGCGGTGCTGTGGAGACCACACACACTGGCTGCGCTGCACGGAGGTGGCAGTTATTTGCGGTTGCTGTTTGACACAACGCTTAGTTTATTTAACTTGGATCAAAATATTTAATTTTGTTAAGCTTTATTTTATCCGTTTTGTGCCGTTTTGTACACGTATATAACATTTTAAAATAGGGGCGGCCCGCCGGCCGGCCTAAAGGCTACAGACACTAAAAAAAACAAAAAACGATTTTCCTCATCCACCAATCGAGATCATTTGAAACGAGGAGTAGATTACTAACGCCCATCCCTAGTAGCTACAGAACATATACTGTGCTGTGTAATAACAGGGTCGAAAAACGGGGAAAAAGTCGCGGCTTGTAGTCCGAAAAGTACGGTAATAAACAAATGCCTCCACGGAATTTTCCATGGAGTGATACCACAAAAAAAACGAATTAGGATCTTAAATAGCCTATAAACGGAGATATGAGTGCAAAAAAACAACAACGTTCGAATATGCTCTGCAGTTATTAAACAATAACCTATCTGCATGTTATTGAATTCATTCTGATTATATTGAGATGGAAAACAGGCTATTTGTTTTACACTGACGCTGTTCTCGATGCCTCAGTCAGGCAGACAGGAGTGCACAGTTTCATACATTAATCATAAGCCTACTGTACATCACATATTGTACTAATTTTTCATGGCTTTTAGTCCGTTTTATCTATGTGTTTTTTCTTTATGCACGTCGTAACTGTGTTTTGAAAGGGGCTGTGAAGTGTATTATTAACCTTCTGCCGCCTGTCACTGCCCCGGGAGATATTCTCCGAATCTGTATCTCATGGGGGGTCTCAGTGTCCCCCGCTCGTGGCACAAACACTGCTGTGTGAGGATATGCACTTTTTTGCGTCCACTTTGTCGGATCGCTTCTTTTTATTTCGGCCACAGCGTTCACAGAGATCGCCACAGGCTGCACTCTGACGCCTTTACGCTCACACTGTGCCACCAAACTATATTTCCCTGGTCGCCACTTCTCCAACGGGTACTTCGGCGTGGCCGCAGTGATCCACATCGTGTAGAGTCTATTTTTCCATTTTTAGTAGTCGGCGATTGCCACTACCGCCTAGCCTGGCATTCCCAGACCTGCCACTAGGCGCTGGCAAATTAAATTTGCTGCGCCTGTTGGTCTGGACACTCTCCATTGAAGCTTTTTCAAAAAGTCGAGAAATCCCGACTCACATTTCAATTGGTTCTATCTAATATGGGCGGGCCAGAGCCCTTTGTATGGTGCTCTGGGGCGGACGTAACCGGATGACGACAGTGACGTGCATGCGACGTCGAAGCCGTGATAGTAAATATCAAAGATGGCTGCGGATATGTTGTGTGAGTTTGAGACTGAGATATGACCTAAGCATACAGACTGGAATGTTTTTTTGGACCAATAGATTGAATAATGCTCTGAAAACGGCCTATTTAAAAGGGGAGTCAATGAGGAATGCTCTGTTTTGGTACCTGCCCTTAGTGGCCACTCGGTGAACTGCATTTTCTGTCACTTCCTCATTGGATGCTGGTAGAACTCGCTGTGGTTGGGGCTTGGTTGAGGATTTGAGTAAGGCCGAAGCAGGCCAGCCCCGCCTCAAAACGGGCTGAAGAATCAGCGTCATTATTCAGTGACCCCCGACCCTCTAGCTAAGTCAGATGAACCAGACATCCAAAATAGAAGCCCATAGTCCCTGCTTAACTCCTACAACCACACACTGTGAAAACTGGGACTGGGGTCAATTAATATTTAATAGATAAAAGATAGCAACCTTTATGTAATAAAAAAGACTGTGCAGTTTAGAATCACATTGAGTTGTATTCAATACATTTTAGGTTTTTATTAATTAAGTAAGGGCCCTCGAGTATTGAGGGGCCGTAACTTATTGTTATCCACCATACTTCTTCTTACTTCTTCTTATTCTTCCATGACATTTTTCTAGCTCCTACTCCTCCCACACCGTTGCACTTAGACATTCCAAATTTTCACAGAACGTGCGTCCCTACCCCACGGGGTGTGCTATTACACAGTTTTTTGATTTTCCACAAAGGGGCGCTGTTATTAAGCACCGACTGAAAAAAGTTTGAGAGGCCACGCCCCTCACACCATAAGTCCGATTTACTTGAAAAACGTTTGAGAGGCCACGCCCCTCACACCGTAAGTCCGATTTACTTGAAATTTCTCACACAGGTACGTTTATAAAAAGGGGAGATGACACCTGTTACTCTCAGTTAGTAATGAGCAGACTCCAGGTGAGCATGCAAGGTGCTCTCCGCTTGGAAAGAAAAGTAAAGAAGAAGCAAGGCTTACTTCAGGCACATTCGCTCCGAGCCAACAACAGTTAAGAAGCCTTCAATAGGGAATATGGGGATAAGATTCAAAAACCGACCGGTGTAACGTTCCGTTAATGAGGAATTAGTCGCGGTAATTATTCACGGACACGGAGTGAGCATTACGCGGTTGGATATACAACTACTAAGTCTACTGCTTTGGTGAGTTATTTATATGTATTTAAATTGTAGGACAATCATTTTATATTATTTGCTGCCCTTCTTATTTTAAATGGTGACTTAAGCTATTTTTTTTTGTTACAACTACAGCCCATGCTTTTTTTTTCTCCCCACCGCAGACCTACTCGATCGGTTTAAATTGTGGCCCGTCTATTTAATTACTTTCAGTGAGGAAAATGTGTTTTAAACTTGTGGAAAGAAATCCTTAATATTATATGGCAACTGTGACTGTTTGACAATTAGCATTGAGCGCTTTATTGCGGTGGACCGTTGTTCTGCAGACAGATGCGTTGCGTTCTAAAAATAGAAAAAAGTTTAATGAGGAATCGATTGATCCTCGAGGAATGCAAGCGATCACACGAGTAGCGAAAACACTCATGCCCATCCCTAGTAGCTACTATTGCACTAAATGGTAACACTTGAATACGTTATGCAAATTTGTTGAAATGATCATAAATGGGAGCTTCCTCAAGCAGCCATCTCTTTCCCGACAATCCCCTCTGTGCACGAACTCTTACATATGGTAATTAAACATTATAACACCTGCGGCTTATAGTCCAGTGCGGTTTATAGTGCGGAAAATACGGTAAATATATATATGGAAAAATGCCATTAGTGTACATCTTCTTACCTAGTGTGTTATAGATGCCATCTGCCTCCTCCTTCACCTGCTCATCTAGACGCTCCATATTCTGCACCAGCAAGGCCACCACCTGACCCTCCAACTACAGACACACAAAGACAAGCTTACAGTCAGCATGGAGACATTTTCACCACATCCAGTGGCAAACACAACTTCACCTAGGGATGACAGTTTTCTTCACACAATTACAAATGTTCTAGAATAATTTATTGACCAGTTAGAAACAATGACGGTATATTAAACCTCCTTTCCACTGAGAAGTGCGGCTTGACATGTATTGAGTTGCGTTGCCACTGTCAAAAGTTGGGAATAAGCTAACCATCATGCAATATCCATTTTTTTTTTCACACTTTCGATCGGTTACCAAAATGTCTCAAAGGGTCCCTAAAATACTACACACTGCAGTCTGTTGATTGATCGACATAATCATAATTTCCATGGAAGAGGTAAACCACTCTGTGTAGTTCCCTCTGCGGAAATATTTGAGTGTGTGACTTTTGTTTGGGCCGTGAAGTATATGACGCCTGTAACCTGAGAGTATTACAGATCCACCTGAGATACACTCTCACATACAATCACATCACAAGCCCATTCCCCCTCTCACTAGAAAGTGTGACGTTAAAAACGAAAAACAGACACAGCTGAAGGTTGAAACGCTTTAAATAGAGATGATCAATGAAAAGGTGTAAGAGGAGTTACTCTTGTAAGTCGTTTGGTCACTTGACTATGATTCCTTATCTTAAATTAAATCTTTAAATGGATTAATCTGCCAAAAAGAATGAAAATTAAACCATGACATAAAGCTCAAAGAAGTTGCAAGTTTGTGCCTTAAAGAAATTATACTATGTTTCAAAGGTTTGATTTTTTTTTTCTATACTCAAACAATCGAATGCAGACAGACACTAGTCTGAAGCAGCAGCATGACAGCAGGTTGAAGACCAAACGGAGTCAAAATCTTTATGTCTTTCAGTCAGTGAGAGTGAGACGAAGCCTAGCTTTAAACTTAATACCATTCTTGTGTGTCCTGGAGGCCAGAGCCCAGGATCTTCACTATCAACTCCACAAAGTGTTTCTTCTTCATCAATATAATCAAATGCTGAACTCACCAGAGCATCTATGAGCACCTCAGCCCCCTCCTCGCTCTCCTGTAGAGTGTCGATATCCGTCAGCTCCTGCAGGAGGTCCACCACTGCTATGGCCACATGTGCTTCAGGCTAAGGACAATATGGCCTCGGTTCAAAGAATAGTCCACTGCTTAGGCATGGCACTCCTATATATAGTATATACTAGGGCTGGGTATCGTCAAAGACTTCGCGATACGATACGTATCACGATACACTGGTCACGATACGATATATCACGATATATTGCGTATCTTGATACATCACGATATATTGCGATATTCCATAAACAAGTTGTCTTGTCAAACATAACAGCACAATATATTGATAATTGCACAGACAAATGAAGTCAAAACTATTTAATTCATGACTTCCTTTACTATTTTCTTCCTTTTTTTTTGGTTTTGGCAAATGATCAAACACTGCTGCAGCTGCCATAACATCAAAATAACAAATCCAATTCACTCTTGTACTAACTGTACAGGACACACTGAAAATGAAAACACATCAGTGTGCTTTTCTGACACAGTGAATCTTAAGTATTCTTATAAACAAAATTGATCTAACTTCAATAGTCAGTATCCTAGAGGCTCAGGCCTCACAGCAGACATGGGTTTGAATCTGACCCGTGGTTGTTCTCTGCATTTCATTCCCTCTCTGCCCCATTTCATATATGTCTCTCTGCTCTGTCAATAAAGCCCTGAAAAAAAAAAAAAAAAATCATAAAAAAAATTATAAAAAAAATATCGATTTTTTAAAGCTGCAGTTGAGAGTTTTTTCACTGTAATATTTGGCAATACTGTCATAATAGCCATTCAGCTATATGTAGGTGAAGTGGTCTGAAAATATGTTTTCATCACTTTGCTCCCCCCTGCCTCTGTGTGCTGCCCCCCAAAATTGCCACCGCTCATGTTAATTTTGACCAATCAGAGCGAGGCTCAGATACTCCGTTCTTATTGGCTGTGGGACTGTCCGTTCACTTGGCAACGACGCTGATGCGTCAGTTGCGTGAGCGTTCACAACCCTAGCAGTCTGATACTACTGTTTGGCCCTACTACGGCAGACAGCGAATAGCAATGTCTTCACCAACGAACTATCTATACTATACTATCTATGCAACGAACCCTCAATTTACCATTCCCCGGATACCAACAACTAACACGGTGGGAGGACAGTGTGTACAGAGAGACTGAGAAACACCGAGGAGGAAATGTAGTCGGGCGGCTGTTGATGTATGAAGCCGCTCGGGGTTAGAAGACGTGTGGAAAGTGAGCCAGGAGAATGGGCTTCCTTTGGCTGTGCTTTAGCTGATAAACCAAGTTAGCACCGGTCGGATAGCATTAGTTAACTCACCCGGTTGTGTGCAGCCACCACCTCCATATAATGAACCGAAACATAACTGCTAAGTTCGGGGAACTTTCACGAAAAGTACAACGAAGCACCGGTGTTTATCTACGCCAGCCACGGTCCCGTCACAGCCAGGTAGGCTACTTGCCTTTATTTTGTACTGCCTGAAGCCGCTCGGGGTTAGAAGACGTGTGGAAAGTGAGCCAGGAGAATGGGCTTCCTTTGGCTGTGCTTTAGCTGATAAACCAAGTTAGCACCGGTTGTGTGCAGCCACCACCTCCATATAATGAACCGAAACATAACTGCTAAGTCCGGGGAACTTTCACGAAAAGTACAACGACGCACCGGTGTTTATCTAACGCCAGCCACGGTCCCGTCACAGCCAGGTAGGCTACTTGCCTTTATTTTGTACTGCCGTGCACACAATGGTGCTGTAAATGTGTTTGGTATGGTGCTCCCTTGCTGTTTGTGTGAATCTGCAATGCTGTTTTAAGGCTATTTGTTCCGTTCAGTTGCTGTTAATTTGTCTTTTGGCACAATTGTTGGCCGTGTTTTTGTGCGGACATGATCGCTGTTGTGTCGGGTCGGCCAAGGTTGATTAGGGGAATAAATATATCGGGGATGGGGGGGGAGACACTAGGTGCGTTGGGTGCAACATGAACGCGCTTAGCTGTCGTTCGGAGGGAGGAGCTGCAGCAGGTAGAGCGTTGCGAAAACAGCCGTTGGGATCCCAACGGCTGAAATTCTCAACTGCAGCTTTAATATAAAAATCGATACTGATATCGCGAAACTAAGTATCGCGATATATCGATATTTCGATATTTTGACACAGCCCTAGTATATACCCTCACACTCAAGATCGAATCAGCATTTTCTTCCTTGTCAAAACGTGGCACCTACATTCTGTCTGTTATTAATTAAAGCGGCAACGAGTAACATTTAAATATCTTTTAAACAGCCTCATGTTTCCTCTCATAATCATAAATTACCTTTAACAGCAAACGAGACCATCAGTGCAAAGAAAGACGTTTTTATATAGTTTTTATTACTGCATTTGATCTGGTCGTACACCCAGTCCGATTTTTGGTTCACGCGTGCATGCTCTATGGGCACATTTCCGTATTGGTCGCAGATTTCAGTGTGGCGCTGGAACGCGATTTGAGAAGCCTATCACTCCAGGTGAGGGAAGGGGATAGGTTGACCAGATCCCAATTCACCAGATGTGGGACAAAGTGCAGTTTTTTTTAGCAAAATAAACTCGTGTCACCACCGGTAATGCCAGAGACACGGCTTTCTATATTAAAAAAACACTATCTTTAGATCAGCGCGCAGCAGTAAAGTTAGCTACTGTTAAACAAATAGAGCATTAAGGCTGCGGCTTCACATTAAAAGCATTTCACTGGCTTCACATTAGCATTTCACTGGACAAACGTGAGTTGGCTTTTATTTTGAAGTAACAGGAAGGTAAACGTTGTAGCAGCAGGCAGCACCTTCACAGAGCCCATTGAGCCCAGCAGCCCCCGTCAGCGCGATACACACAGACAAACAGAGAGACGCACACTCACACACACAGAAACGGAGACTGCTGTCTCCTCACAGCTATCGGGTAAATGCCAGATTATAAAACACGCGTTTAAAAAGGGGGGCTCACTTTTCAATAATGTAATGGAAATGCGATCTGGTCATCCTAGAAGGGGAGCGGGAGCCTTGTTTGAGACAGTTATTTGTCGTCATAATAACTGATAACGGGGCTGAACCATCAAAGAAAAAAAAGAAAATGCAATGAAAAAAAGCTAAAAGTGAGAGTGATAGCCGGGGGGGGCGTTGCCAAGCAACGTATACACAATTGCACGGGAACCTAGACTGTTTACTCCTAAATGAATGAGCGGTAGCCTACTAACACAAAGTTTACTTTGCCTCACCAGCATCATCAGATGACCATTATTCATCTGAAATAGTCATTATTTACAACAACATAAACACATTACCTTATCGTGATCCATACTAACTAACTGCCATCTCTCCTTCATTCGCTTTGTGTGCGGACACGGACTCGTTGACAATGCATCAATTTTGCAATCAGGTGTTTAGCACTGACTGGCATTAGGCTAGTTGATGCTGTGTCACTAACCACTCTCACGGAGCCGAAAAGAGTCCGGTGCCCTCAAACCTTCAACACGCGGACATGCACTATATTGCTTCCTGATTATTTGAATCTTGCACCGCCTGCACGAGCTAGAAAACAGCTTCACGACAGCTGGCGTCGTAAAAATACTACCGCTTTTGTTCAAAGGTGTCGCCAACGTGCCATGTTACTCGTAGTAGCTTTAAGTTGTGTTATTCTAGAAGTGGCTAATAAGCCTCGAGCAGAGATAAGAAGCAGGCTGCAGTAGTGACATATGCTCACTTCTTTCTCTTTACTCCGGATTATTTTTATTTTTAAACTTGTGGTCTTCAGCCCAAATTGATGCTGACTCAAGTGACATGGATTCAGTACATATTGTATAGTATTACGTGATAATAATGACAAGATGCTATACTGTTGTCGACAATCCCATGACATGACAAATCATCAATGCGTTAGTCCATCTCTCAAAAATTTCTAACATATCAAAACTAGTGCTGTCAGTTTAACGCGCCATTAACGGTGTTAACGCAAACCCATTTTAACTACAACACCACAAACTATACATATAGCTCGCAGTTAAGTTACTGTTAATTCAAACGGAACATGTCCTACAGTGTAACTTCACATTAAAATCATTTAACTGGCAAAACGTCAAGTAAATTTTGACTTATTTTGAAGCAGAAACCGGAACCTAGCACATTTATTCATTTTGTAAAACAGATGAGCACTATAATATTAAGGAAACAACACGGAATCAATAGTAAAAGATGGAAGAATCTTTTCCGATTCACTTTGGTGTTGTCTTACTGTGTTTTTAATAGTTCTCAGCATAGAGGGATAAGCTTTATCAGGCTAAACTTTGTATTCAGTTTGTCATACCCTTAGAATAACTGAATGAAATGGAGAAACAGTCAATGTATAAGTGAAAGGATATCGGTGTTTTCGTGACTGAGTAGGTTCAGCAGTGAGTGCACTGCATTGAGCTCCACCAGCAGGTGGTACAGGTCTGGCATGGTGGCGATCACGTGCATTTCCTGGATAATGTCGTTCAGATCCAGCTCCGTCTCCATGAACCTGGTTTAAAAGGGGCCAATACATTTTGTTAGCCTGTTAGCATTCTGTACAGACAATTATCTCCGAGAGCAGCAGACAAATTTGGCTTAATTCCAGTTGTTAAAATATTTGAGCACGAGCCAAACATTGTGAAGAGTCAGTGATGGGCTTACTTCTCTGGGTTGTCTGGAAACTTGATCCTCAGCTCCTGGTTTTTGTACGATCGTTTCTCAAAGGTCAGGATCATTTTCTTCACCGAACTCTCATCCACCGGCTCTGCCTGTGAATGAGATTGGCATGAGGGAAGGAGAATAGTATGGAATGCAGTGTTTCCCACAGGTTCAGAATGTTCTTGTGGTGGTCAGGTGGCACAGAGTGTGACGGTACGTGATGGGCGTGTTCAGTAATTAATAAACACGACACTTTGCAGGAAAACTAATGTTTCCATTTATAATTTGACTTACTTCAGGTTCCTCTTCATCGCGGTCCAGCAGTTTCTCCAGGATCCTCTTCCTGTCGGCAGTCAGCTCCTCACCTCCTTCCCCCCCTAGCTCCTCCCTGTAGCGGGCCAGCTCCCTGGCACTAAGGCCCTTCTGCTGCTTCCCTCTGGGGTCATCCTCTCCTTTATCCCCCTCCCTGGGACGCTTTGCTCCTCTATCAGGCTGCAAGACCAAAGAAGACGGTCAAATATATACACACACATCATACTCACCCATATACGATACAGAGTGGGATGTTGTGAGGTCTTGGGAAGATTATGTCTATTGCTCATTTCAATCCTTGTAAGTGATGTATTTGTACACACTTCAAATCATATGCAGAATTAAATTAAACCAATAGGTAGTATTCAATGTTACATGAGCGACGCTGAAAATGTCAACTTAATCGGCTTCTTTGTGCAGCTTGTTTCAAGAATACCGCTGTCACTAAGAACAGAGATATTCTGCCTAACATTCCACAGGGTTCGACATAACGTATAGCCCGATGGCCCGGGGCCAGTAAAATCATATGCAGGGCAAGTTGATTGGCCAGCCACTGGCCCACCCGGGCCAGTGACTGGCCAATCACAGTTCAGTATCAATCTTTTTGTAGACTACATCATGGTTCATTGAAATGCGCGTTGAGAGTCGTAATGAAAGCAGTGTTTATTTAAGACTCAATATAATAAACCTAATATGAAATATAAAATATATTTTTTAATTAAAGGCCAGTGGACAAACGATGCGTGGGCGTTTTGACAGGCGGAGCAACAAGCGGGTGCACTCTCGCTCCGTTGGCAGAGCTGCCTACCGTCCGCCTGCGAGTCGACAAATCAATCGACTTACTTTGCCCCCTTTTTTTCTTCCCACAGCAGAGGTTGAGGTGCAGAAAATGATAACTGCGCTTTTCCTTTAGCTGCCGCCGTAATGTTACAGTATTTGCATCAAAGCCCCAATGGTAATACAAACGAGAGGTGTTATTTAAACGCTGTGAATGCGTCTCCGGTGATTGTGTCGGTTGTAGACAGAAACGAACGGAGGGACTCTGCTCACTGTACTGTTCCTATAGTCGCGCAGTTAGGCTATATGTTTTCAGGCTCGAGACATTCAATCAGATCGCGGAAGTCTTTCCCATTGAAATCGCTAACGGGGAGAATATCCCCGGTTATTATTTTAGCCACAAACCACAGTTCTTCTGCGCGGCGGCTCACTGGCGAGATCACACGGTGAAAAGCGTTTAACTTATGCTGCATATTTTGCAGTTTGCACTGCATTGTTTTTTTATCAATAGTTTGAAAAAATGGTCCCACACCGGACTCTTATGTGAAGCTGACACTTTATGGAGAAGTGACGCTCCTGCAGCGCGCTCTCCCATTTAAAAAACGGCATAACCCACTGATTTTCGGATTTCTATTCTATTTTTAAAGTCAACTTGAGCGTATGTGGGAAAACAGGTCATTCGGTCGACACATTCACATCCCTAATGCATATAGAGAAAGTAATAAAAACAGCCACACCACAAAGAATGATCAGACCTTCATCTCTTTTTTTAATGTTTGAACATGACTTCTGCAGGTGAACTATCCATTAAACTTCCCAAATTCAAGAATAAAAACAATCATCAAACTACTGGACTTTAAAATACTGGCCCACTCTTTCAACATACTTACAGTTGTAGGCTTCAAATTCAATATGTTTGCCTGGTTTTATATTATGTGTATGAGCAATATCAACATTTCATATAGGCTAATTAACTAAAAGAAAAATAACCAAATCTAAAGGGAATATCTATACTGTTACAGTATAGATATTCCCTTTAGATTTGGTTATTTTTCTAATACAGGTATTATAGTTGTTGACACTAAATTATGAAGAAAAAAAAGTGTGTGCAGGGCCAGTGAAAATATACAAGGGGCCAGTAAAACTCGGATCCACTGGCCCGGCGGGCCAGTAGGAAAAAAAAGTTATGTTGAACCCTGAATCCATGCAAAATACTTGATTTGAGATTAGTAATAAAATGCTTTCCTATATCCCACACGAAAGTAGGCTATCTGTGTGACACTGGATCAGAACCTTTCATGATACATTGTATTACCTTTTACAAGTACATCTTCTACTAAAAGTTGGTCCAATGTTAGCACCTACTCTGCACAAAGAAGCTCAAATTTATACAGTCAAATGTTCCTGATTAAGCTACAGATTAGAAGGTCACTCATATACCATTAAATACTACGGATTGGTTTAATGTAATTCTTCGTATGAACTGAAGTGTGTAATACAATACATCAATTAGAAAGATTGAAATTGGCCATTGACATACACAACGTGAGAACCAGAAGTGGCTAACTATATACAGTGGCTTGCAAAAGTATTCATACCCCTTGGAATTTTCCACATTTAGTCACATTAAAACCCCACACAAACATTTATTTTACTGTGATTTCATGTGATAGACCAACATAAAGTGGTGCATCATTGTGAAGTGGAATGAAAATGAAATATGGTTTTAATTTGTTTTTTATAAATAAAAAACTGAAAAGCGTGGCATGCATAAGTATTCAGCCCCCCTGAGTCAATACGTTGTAGAACCACCTATCGCTGCAATAACAGCTGCAAGTCTATTGGGGTATGTCTCCGCCAGCTTTGCCCATCTAGAGACTGATATTTTTGCCCATTCTTCTTTGCAAAATAGCTCAAGCTTCAGAATCAGCATCAGATTGGATGGAGAGCATCTGTCAACAGCAATTTTCAAGTCATTCCAGATATTCTCAATTGTATTGAGGTCTGGACTTTGACTGGGCCATTCTAACACATGACTATGCATTGATCTGAACCATTCCATAGTAGATCTGGCTGTATGTTTAGGGTATTTAACCTTCTGGAAGGTGAACCTCCACCCAGTCTCAAGTCTTTTGCAGACTCTAACAGGTTTGTCTGCCCTGTATTTGGCTCCATCCAGCTTCCCATCAACTCTGACCAGCTTCCCTGTCCCTGCTGAAGAAAATAACCCCCAACGCATGATGCTGCCACCACCATGTTTCACACAGTGGGGATGGTGTGTATACGGTGATGCGCAGTGTTGGTTTTCCACCACACATTGCACTTTGCGTTGAGGCCAAAATATTCCTTTTTGGTCTCATCTGACCAGAGCACCTTCCTCCAACCCTTGCCACAAGCCATGTGGGGGACACAGAGAATATATTCAGATGAGACCAAACTTGAAGTTTTTGGCCTGAATGCAAAATGCAATGTGTGGCGGAAACTAACACTGCACATCACCCTATAAACACCATCCTCGCCGTGAAACATGGTGGTGGCAGCATCACCGCACTTTTCAGTTTTTTATTTATAAAAAAAAAAATTAAAACCACGTTTCATTTTCATTCCACTTCACAATTATGCAACCGTCTATCACATAAAATCCCAATAAAATAAATGTACCCGTGTGGTTATATCGTGACTAAATGTCGAAAATGTCAAGGGGTATGAATACTTTTGCAAGGCACTGTAACTAGTTTAAGTTAGTGTCGCAGCATCTCTCCTAATTTACTGTAGCCACAGTTAGCACCCGCTTCAGCTAGCGCGCTAACTGCTAGAGAAATTCATTTATAAACAAGGGCTAAAGTTACCCTTCTGTTTTCTCACGGAGCGCTACACAAGGGTCGCGTAATACACGACACTGCGGGTTAACGAACTAACACAGACAGACAAAACAAATAAAAAATTCGAGACTGAATGTAAGCCCGTTCACCAGTAACTGCTAGCAATGCTAATACACTCACTCCAATGAATGGGAATCTGTTAGCTGAGTGAGAGTTTCCCTACAATGTTCAGCGGAATGCAATGTTTACCTGGTAGTTAAGGAGCTCTCCGACATCCATTTCTCCGGGTTAAAAACAGAAACGTACGAGGGTCTGGTCCAGGTTTAGGAAATGAAACAGAGCGTACACTTCGGTACTTTTCTATCCGGCTAACAACAAGCTTTCCACATACACATGCTTGCCGTAAAGGGTCTTCATGCACTGTCGTAAACTTTGATCGTTATCCATAGACATTGGTTGCGTTCCGAATCGCATACTCTTTCTTTTTTCTATTCTACATACTACATCCGACGATAAAAAGAATCTAGTTAGGATGCAGTAGGCATACTATTGGGACATACTTTACTCTCTTATTTCATCATAACATTGCGCCTTGATCTTGCCTCTTGCTTTTATATCCGTCGCATCCCCGTTTGTTTTCATATGGAGGCTTCGTCCATAGATATAATATACAATATACTGACCTGAACCCAATAGAGAAACTATGGACTATTGTAAAGAGGAAGATGATACACACCAGACCCAACAATACAGACGAGCTGAAGGCCACTATCAAAGCAACCTGGGCTTCCATAACACCTCAGCAGTGCCACAGACTGATAGCATCCATGCCACACCGCATTTACGCAATAATTTGTGCAAAAGGGGCCCAAACCAAGTACATATGCATGATTATACTTTCTAGAGGGCCGACATTTCTGTATTTAAAATCCTTTTGTATTGATTTTATGTAATATTCTAATTATCTGAGATTTTGAATTTGGGGTTTTCATAAACTGTAAGCCATAATAATCACAATTATAACAAATAAAGGCTTGAAATATCTCACTTTGAATGTAATGAGTATATAATATATTAGTTTCACCATTTAGGTTGAATTACTGAAATAAATGAACTTTTGCACGATATTCTAATTTTTCGAGTTTCACCTGTATAGCCTACTGTGCTGTGTAATAACAGGGTCGAAAAATTGGGAAAAAGGCGCGGCTTATAGTCCGAAAATTACGGTAATTGAAAATCCAAATGATGGTTTTAATACTGAAAATAAATTTAAATCAAACTAAAATATATACCTACCACACCATAATTCAATTGGTCTGTCTCTTTACTATGTCTTTGGGCAAATATAGGCTATATAATGGCATTTATTTTGTGAATCTATAGGTTGTGCATTCTTGAATACAACTTGATTACAGTCCGCGGTGTGTGTGTGTGTGTGTGTGTGTGTGTGTGTGTGTGTGTGTGTGTGTGTGTGTGTGTGTGTGTGTGTGTGTGTGTGTGTGTGTTTGTACGCACAAACACGTCCTAGGGGACTGTTTATTTGTGCCAGGAAGCCGACGTTATGTTGATGTCTACTCACACACACCTCTGAAAACTGCAGACGTTTGTGTCCTCGCGGGCTCTGAACAGAGCGGACAATGTTTCTCCTACTGTTGCTCCCAAGCCTCAACCTCAGCGATTTTTACCAGCATCCAATAAGGAAGTGACCACAACTGTAGTAACCCGGAAGTGCCACTGGGGTCTGGATGCAGAAGACAGCCATTTCCCATTGACTCCAATGTTAAACATGCCGTTTTCACAGCATTATTAAAGGTAACATATTATGCACTTTGCTGTCAATTTTATATGGTCCAAGTAGTCCCTAATACTTGTTTTTTTAGATGTTTGCTGAAAAACCCATTCAGATCATTTATTGTAGCAAGCCTCTATACCCTGATTGTCCTCTGGTCTCAGGATGAGCTATATTTGTGCGATCTGGCTGGCCCCTCCCACCTCTCTGCCGGGCTTTCTTTATATGTCCATGGGGCTCTCCCACCGTCTCTGCCGTGCTCTCGCGATACTAGAGAGACACTACGTGAGTCGTGACTGCGAACACAGTGTTGTTACCCAGAGGCTCCGGGCCGGAGCTAAGCTAAGAGAACAGTTTGACATGACCTGACATGATTAAAACCAGTGAAAACAGTAGCTTCAAACAGTAGCTTGATTTCTACAGGAATATCTTCCCATCCTTTGTCATGTTAAAAACGAGTAATTTTCAGACTGCTGTGGGGAGTATAAACAGCGTGTTATGAGCAAAACTTGGTGCTACAACAGAAGCTACATGGGCGCTAACGCTAAAAATAAGACTCAGACGATAAAATAAACTAAAAGTACCACACAAATCAGTTCCACTTCCACACTATTAAGTTACAATCCTTTGTCCTGTTAAAAACGAGGCATTTCCAGACTGGTTTGGGTAATAGAATTATGTTTTTATGAGCAAAAGCTGAATGCTTGTCCCAAAGCTAAATAGCTATACACCAGTCAGGCAAAAATACCAATAAAAACATTCCTTTCAGTTTCACTGTTTGCAAAAACCCACAAGTAGCTTCCTATCCGTTGTGTTATTAAAAACGAGGCATAGACTGCTGTGGATAAGATAAATTAGTGGAGTATGAGCAAAAGCATTCTGTGTTGGTGTATGTAACATTCAGGCTGTAGGCTATGGGCATCTTATCGCTTAGCGGGGAAAGCAACATGGCTGTCGCTCGGAAAATTTTCAAGGGGAGATCTCATGGGATCTCGGCCACGGGATCTCGGGGCCGTGGACCAATAAGAAATGGGGGGGTGGGGTTATCATAGACTTATTTTTTTATTTGTTTATTTTTTATCATAGACTACTGCACGGTGGAAATTTCTGGTTACTAATGTGGGGGGGAAGCATGGACATATATAGAAAATATGGGGATGTGGCTGTGGAGTTTATGACGTCATAAACCGCGAGAATTATGAACGGAGTATATTGGGGGGGAGGGGTGGGGGTTTCAGAGAGGGGGAGAGTGAGAAAAGGAGAGATTGTTATTTTTTTTGATATTTTGGCAGTCTCTAGGCACACCGTGGCCGCATGGATATGTTAGAACACATTTAAAAAGTGCATTTAGCATAATATGTGACCTTTAAACCTATTTCAGGCCTGGATTAAAAAAACATTCTTGTCTGTATGTTTAGGTCATATCTTCATGACAACACTGAGGGGGGTGAATTTTTTTGGACCACGCAAGTTTTTATTCTTTTGGAAGTTAAAATGTATTGGTGCGATCTCTTGAGTGACAGCTCTCCGCCCGTTGTCCCTCACTTTGCCTCGGAGGTATACGTCAGCTATCTCCCTCCCCCCGACGTGAGGCGGAGTAAAAATCTCACAAAATGGCGACGCGCACAAACCAGGATTATTGGATGCCGTGTGAATAACTGAGGTTAGCCCGGATGCTACATCCATATTATTATCTATGGTTGCTCCTGACATCAACTGTCTCCCGCGGCACTTGATTTTATATACTATCTATGCCCCCGACACAGACGTGACCGTTTGCAGTTTAAAACACGGCATGGGCTAGCATACTGTTATGTTCGGCAGCGCACAGCTACTGATCCTGGGTCAGCCACAACGTTAGAGTGACTGTAGTACAGAGCCGGTGGGATGCAGGTGGCGGATCATTCTGCATCATTCTGCACATGCGTTAATTGCGTTAACGCGTAAATTCTAGAAATGAATCACCCTGCGTTAACGCGTTAATTTTGACAGCCCTAGTTTTGACACAATGAGCCAAAGTCTGCAACATGTGTGTAAGCATTCGGCAAAAACTGTAAACACTTAAAGTGAATGCTATGCCCAAAGCATCACAATCTCTAACTTTTTTAACTATACCCTAAAACAAAAGCACCAACACTAGATTAAAAAAAAAAAAAATTGTATGAGTTTTGGTTGTTATGTAGATGTGTTTTCCCAATGATTGCAGGAGATTTCCTTTTTGTGTGTCTTATGTATCAAACAGTGTGTAATGTTTTGCAAGAAGTGTGTTGCAGAAATTGTGTTTTAAGTGTTCGTCCTTTTTTTGCGGGTAATGTTACAAAAGTTAGAGGTTGTGATGCTTTGGTCATTTGGTCACTTTTAGAGTTTAAAAGGAGCTGTAAGCGGAATGGTTCTTTTAGCTAACTTCCTGTCAGTTACTGCAGTTAGCGGTCCCCTCGCTCGTCCCTACGTCACCACATTAATGCACTGCGGTCTTCGAGCAGCAAGTTATCTAGCATCATCTCAGATACATAAGTGTGCTAAAACATGATAAAAACCATCAAAACAGACATTGGGAAGGATTTTTACCTGCTCCGCTATTGTAGGCGCATAAACATTCACCCATGTGTCGCTCTGGCATGCACCTGCAGTGAGACCATGAGTGAGACGGGTGCGGACGGGTGTCGGTTTATAGCGTCCTCTCTTGTGATTGGATAACATTTTGGGATACTACATAAAGTTTAATTGCTCATTACATGCAGAGCAGCTGACTAAGAGATTTACTTTATGAAACGCGCACATCGTGTAAGTGATTACTGTATGAATAAAGTAATGAATTTAATAATAATAATAATAATAATAATGGATTGGATTTATATAGCGCTTTATTTCTCTCTGACTCAAAGCGCTTACAGGGTTCCAGGTTCCATTCATTCACACACAGTCATACCGGTGGTGGTAAACTACCATAGTAGCCACAGCTGCCCTGGGGCAGACTGACGGAAGCGTGGCTGCCATTCAGCGCCTACGGCCCCTCCGACCACCACCTCAAACATACAGCAGTCATACTCATTCACACGAGGCAAGGTGGGTGAAGTGTCTTGCCCAAGGACACAACAACCATGACACTAGTGGCAGAGCGGGGATCGAACCGCCAACCCTTGGATCATTGGCCAACCCGCTTAACCACCTGAGCCACGGTTGCCCCAAATTTAACACTTATATTAATATAAATAAACCGCTTACTTCACCTTTAAGCATTCGGCAAAAACTGTAAATGATCCATAGGCGTATGCCCTATGACAGAAAAACACAAGCATGGGTAGGAAAGGGGGGCAAGACATAATTAGAACGGCCCTAGCCTAAGTCACGTTTGCCCATCCAAAATCTAAATCCTTGCCGGGCAGAAGCGATCATTGAGAGGGATTCTTTTTATGTCTCTGTACTTTGTGTTTTCATGAAAATGTTGCATGGGCTGCATGGTGTTTTGCACCTTAAAGGATCACTCCCCCGGTAGAACCATGAAGGTGTATTGAACTCTATGCTCCTATGTAGTATAAATGTGCAAACATTTTAGAAATCGGTTCATCCTAGCCTGAGAAAAGGCAAAAAGAGTGTTTTTATGGTCTCTCTGGCTGTCTCTGCCTCTAAAGTCAGAAATCCTGCTACTACCACAATGCACTGCGCTCGCAGTCCTCCTAGGCCCCGCCCACATTTCCCTTTTAGTCTCGTCTCGTGTCACATGCTGCGCGCTGTCAACAAAGCTAGCCTAGCCTTCAAACCGGACTCGGAAGCTAAAAATTCTGGGCAAGAAGAGGACACTCTGGACGGGAGGAACGTATGCGGACCGGGACCTTTCTTTATGTCCATGACCGGGACCCTGTGTCGTAGACTTTTCTAATGCACCACCTCCTGCAGAACGCACTCGCGTACAGGTAAGACTTTCAACCTAGACTATGGTTGCGTTCCGAATCGCATACTTTCTACTATATAGTATGTAGAAAAAAGATTTAGGATGTCCCGATTCTTGTGGCCAGATTTAGGATGGTTAGAATACCCGGATGGTCTACTTCATGCGGCCAAGATTGTTAGTGTTGAAAAGTGCATCCTATTTGGGCGATTCTGACCCACAATCCAGTGCGCACGTGAAGTGACGTAACATCGACGAAGCCTATAGGTCCATGTTATGAAAACAAACGGGGATGCGACGGATATAAAAGCAAGAGGCAAGATCAAGGCGCAATGTTATGATGAAATAAGAGAGAAAAGTATGTCCCAATAGTATGTCTACTGCATCCTAACTAGATTCTTTTTATCGTCGGATGTAGTATGTAGAAAAGAAAAAAGAAAGAGTATGCGATTCGGAACGCAACCTATATTTCTGTTCACACAGTATGCAATTATAGCTGCTGTCGGGGGGCTTGCTAAACTGTTTCAGAAACAGACTAATGTAACAACCGTTTGTAAGGCAACTAAAGAAAAAAGTTTTCAAAGCTAATGTTTCACTTATAGTAGCCTAACTGTCGTGGTTTATGGTGATTTCAGAATCCGATGTCAGTCTCCCACTCAACTGCAACCAGTGCCCACACCAAGGAGGCTGCAGTGAGCTTCACAGAGGATATCAGACCCCTACCTCCGCAGCATCCCATCCAGGCTCTGCTACTATGTCCACCTTTAGACCTATTGTAAATATTTTGTTTGTAGCTCATCCTTTATATCTTATCTTTATCATGTTCGTATATTGGACATTTTACTTTTAAGAAGTGTCTCATTGTGTGTTACCTGGTTTCTATAGCAGTGAGCATGATGTCATAAGATGTTGCTTTGTAAACAATAAAATATCTTATGTTGTTGCATCTTACCTTGGACTCCTGTCTTTTATTCGCTTTTAAATGTTTTATAATGTGTTTTATGTATTCTAATCTTGCCCCTGTAAAGCACTTTGAGTGGCCTTGTGTCTGAATTGTGCTATAGAAATAAACTTGCCTTGCCTTACACCATGTTCACCATTACAGACTTGTTGGTTGGAGGCTGAACAATAGTTACTGATTTTGATGCACAGATTATTGTATGTCATATTGTTTTTAATCTACAATTTATGAGGTAAAATATGTTATAAAATCACAAGGCTGCAAGGTAGGTCCAGCATACTGACAATCACAGGAAAAAATACAGATAAACCAGAAAAATAACAGCTATCGAATATATTACAATGAAGTACTTCAGGTCACATTTCTATATTGATAGCATAACATTGTTTTGCTTATTTATTGAATACAGTAGCTCAGCATGAAGTTTGTCCTCAACCTTTTGATTAAAACGAGACCATCCACGAGTAATATGGTTGCTCACAGCAATAAGGTTAGCGGTTAACTCGTTAGCTTTCAATGTAAACAGTCCGGCAAGCTATTGTTACACTACACACATTGATCAGCTTATTATTTCAACGACCCTTGGGTGAATATAGTCATGCCATACACCGTTAGAAAGCTTAGATTGTCATGATTGAAACGAGACCATCCACGTAATAATATGGTCAATGTAAACAGACACATTTGCTTATTTATTGAATACAGTAGCTCAGCATCTGAAGATTGTCCTCAACCTTTTACCCCAGTAGAAATGAGTATTTCTCTAATAGTACTCGAGTTGTGGTTAGTAGACAAACCACAGCAACCAACTTGAATTCAAAGTTTTAATCGCAAAAAATATGCAACTATTTATCAAAATAAAATGTGTAGTGTGTTGGCTCCGGTCATTCTGGTCACAGCTGCTCTTGTCTCTTGATAGCCATGGTCCTGGGTCTCTCTCTTTGCAGGATTCACGCCAGGAAATGGCATGAATCGGCGATATTGTCTATAAAACATTGAGCAAAACATTAGTAAGGCCAGCTAATTTTAGCCTGCAGTAGCTTACATGAAAAATAACTGCAAGCTACGTCACGTTAGTTTTGCTGCCCATGTTACCAAAAATAGGAAAACATAGTGCCAATAAGACATTTTAAAACAGAATTCGAAACTGTAATAATATAACAAGTGTGCCGTGTTTACGCCCGGGTCACACCAATACGTCTGTGCACTAGCTGCATTCTAGACTAACTCGCAGTTTTTTCCCCCCACACAGTCAGTGTCTAACTGCTGCAGCGCTGCTTTTACCAGCCTGTTGCTACATGAGTTTTTCTATGATAATTCCCATTAATGAAGCGCTGTGTAGCTGCTCTGACCTGCTAACACAAGCACCGGGGGGAAAAGAAATGCAAAGGCAAGATGTGTGGCGGTGGAATGAGTAAAAATAAAAACTTACTGTGTTGTGGTCGACGTCCGTCTCTCCCCGCGGCCTGTGGCTGGCGCCTCCAGTTCAACTTCTCAATACTGAAATATGTCTACGGGGTCCCTCTCTCCATATGTGGAGCAAAGCTACGGTGAAGTTTCTAACAGTGAACGCCGCGAACACACTAGGCTCTGGGGCTCCTCTTCCACAGCATGAAGTAGCTGCTAGTGTAGCTACAGCTAGCTCCTCTTCCTCCTTACGATGATCACCTCTCTTCCTCGCTGTAATCCGGTTTATACAGGTAGACACGAATGTCCGTTCACTGCAGTAAACATTAAAAATCCCCTTCAGGCTTTTCTAATGGAAAATTTCCTTCTGCCATGATCGGTGTTTCGGCTTCTCGCTTAGCGGGGAAGAAACATGGCGGACCTTCTGTTTACATCTCGTGAGGGAGGTCCCGCCTCCCTCATTCCTTATTGGTTGGCATAAAAATGTGCGGAATTAGAGGGTCTGTAGTCTTCGGGCCCAACATAGGGCTTGCTCGGGAATGACGCGAAACGCGTCATTACCGAGCAAGCCTATGTAAAATGTGGGGTGTGGATATCAGGAAAGCTGGGCCATGTGAAGAGTGAGTCAAGACAAACCTCTTTCCTTACATATAAATAGCCATTTTATAATGATAGAACGCAGGTTCAATATGGGGGAAGTATTCCTTTAAGTATTCGTGGCTGACGTGAGTGTGTGTGTGTGCGTGCGCCCACCCAAACAGCTTGTGATCTCACCTCTGTGTCGGGGAGATTGAGGCAGAGGCGTTGGCAGACGGAGACGATAATCAGACTCCACACTCACTGATTTTCAGACAAATTAAACGTCAGGGGAAAGCAGGGAGCGGGACCACTGAGGCACTTTGAAAAGATGAGACTATCATACATTATTAATGGCTCCCCGTCACGGCCTTTCCCTCTCTCCAGCGCTCGCTCCTTGCAGCCTGTTCTCCATCTATCTCTCCCTCCTGGCTCCTCACTTTTGATCACACTTCCTCACTTTCCTCTCCTTCCTCAGACTCTTCCTCTGTGCTCCATCCTCTTTTCATCTTTATGGTTGATGTGCCAATAATCTCCTATATCCTACTACCAGTGTTGGGAATAACGCCGTTTAAAATAACGGCGTTACGTAACGCCGTTCTTTTTTCAGTAACGGGTAATCTAACTAATTACTTTTTCCGCCGTTACACCGCCGTTATCGTTACTGAACGTTAAATGCGGTGCGTTACTATGAATTGATTGAATAAACTGTGTAATCCGAACGCACCCCTGGCTCCATACTACACAAACTGCTAGTGAGGAGACCGGTGTGTGGATGACATTATAACTGTCAGTTAGCGCCGTCACGTCAGTCAGCCGGAGCCATGGACGTTGGAAGTAGGGGTGCGGGGGGTGCGGCCGCACCCCCCCTCACCACCGCCTGCACCCCCTCTCCGCCCCCCTACACTTTGCCCTGTGCTCCCGCGATTGCTCTGTAAACAATCTCATAGCCTAAGTCCTCTCTTTCCCATCTCCTGCTCCCTCACATCAACTTGACAGAGCATAACACTATAATATATAGTTTATAGGCTATACAGTAGGCTATACTATGTAGGCTAGATTACATATGCCCGTCGCATTTCTTCACCGTGCCCAGGACGAGATTACGGTTGTGCCCCGCCTTCCCATGCGCACTTTGGTAGGTGAGAGTGCTGAGGGGCGCGCACTAATGAGCATTAGGTTATCATTAAAAATCCAGTCTGCTAAACGCCCTACCACAGGGTGGAGAGAGAAAGAGAGAGAGAGACGCGCTGACAGGATGCAACGTTCACCTGCGCACCTGCTCCTCCAAGGTGTGTGCCGGTATCGTGCCAAGTTACCGCTGATAAGAATTGTGTCCCCGCCGGCCGGTGAGCGCGCATGCATCAAGTAAAGGCGAACATATTAACACTTCATAAGGTCGTAAAAAAGTCGGGTCGTCTTATATTTGGGGTATAGTATTCGGCGTCCAGTAATGGACTGCCCGTTACCAGAGCGGTCATTCAGCTTCAGGGCCTGTGTCCAACTTGTGTTTATTTTATTTTTTCGGGTGGAACAGTCATTATGTTGCGAGTCAACGTATCAGAGGCAGGAATCGGCTGTGCGATGGACTTTTGCTGTGGCTTGCACTGCTGAGGAGAGATTGCCAACTGCGCTGTCCTTTTACGCACCAGCAGGGCCGCCGTAATGTTAAGATTTCATAATTTGCTTCAATGCCCTTATGATAATAAGAATGAGAGGCTTCATTAAAACGCTGTCCATGCGCTGTCTATGCGGCCGTTGTGATTGTAACTTTGTCGGCTGTAAACTGAAACTAACGGATATCGCGGAAGCTTTCCCCTCGACAACGTGACGTGCACTGCCCCGGTTATCATTCACCGATCACAGCGCCGGGGCTCAAGAATACAAATGTAGGCTATGCAGAAAAGGAACAAATTGGTGAATAAAAATTCACCAGAATGCAGGAAATTAAGCATTTAATGCTCAAAAAATTCTGGGGGAGTACCCCCAGACCCCCACTGTCACAATTGTTGTCATAACCCAATGTTTAATCAAAACCTACATCGTTCAAATTCAGGATAAAAAAAAGGCTATAGGATACTTTGGAAAATTCATAAATGTTATTTGCTTTTATAGTTCGTTTTAATAGCTATTTTAGATATAAGTAGGCTATTTTATCATGGTTATAGATTGCTCATTTTACCAGTAGCCTACTGCTTTGTCTGATAGCGCTGCACCTCGGCCAATTTACAGCACCCCCCCTCAGAAAGTAGTTCCAACGTCCCTGGCCGGAGCGCCTGTTTAGTTTCTTTTTCTTTCTCTCTCTGTTTGTGTGAGCGACGAGCGTGCACGTTGGCGCAGTAACCACCTATCAATCCACGGTTGAAACGTGCTCTCCCTGAATTTGTTTGCATCGCCCTTGTGAGTAAATGCATTGAGTTTCCCGATCTCTATAAATTATAATTTATGCACGCTATTAAACGGCCGCGATTCGCCGGTTGCAACAGCTGTTTAGCGTGTCATCACGAGCCTCTCAGTTACTTTTTGGAACAAGTAGTGAGTAACTATAACTAATTACTTTTTTAAAGTAACGTTCCCAACACTGCCTACTACCCACTCACATCCTTGACTCCATTCCTCCTTAATCTTGATAACTTTTTCTTTTTTTAAATCTTCTATCTTATATCCCTTGCTTCCACGCTCTGACTCTTTACCTCTACCTTCTTCTGTGTGACCTCATTGTTTGTTTTTTTGCACAAAATTCTGCTGTCATATCCATGAGTCTGAGAAATTGGGGTCGGGTTAGGATTGTTTTTATGAGTATGAATCAAAAAGCTGTGAGTGCAAAGTCTTGTGAATACAACTCAAATTTCTACGAGTACGAAGTCTTCACTCTGAATACGACTTGGACTTAACGCATACGAGTATAAAGTGCTATAATGACCTCACTGAGGTCACAGCATAGATATATACAGTATCTCACAAAAGTGAGTACACCCCTAACATTTCTTCAAATATTTCATTATATCTTTCCATGCGACAACACTGAATAAATGACACTTTGATACAATGTCAAGTAGTCAGTGTACAGCTTGTATAACAGTGTAAATTTACTGTCCCCTCAAAATAACTCGACACACAGCCATTAATGTCTAAACTGTTGGCAACAAAAGTGAGTACACCCCTAAGAAAAAATGTCCAAATTGGGCCCAAAGTGTCAATATTTTGTTTTGCCATCATTATTTTCTAGCACTGCCTTAACCCTCTTGGGCATGTAGTTCACTAGAGCTTCACAGGTTGCAACTGGAACCCTCTTCTACCCATTCATGACGACATCAAGGAGCTGGTGGATATTAGAGTCCTTGCGCTCCTCCATCTCCCGTTTGAGGATGCCCCAACGATGCTCAATAGGGTTTAAGACTGGAGACAAACATGCAAGCCAGAGCAGAGAGAGCACACCTCTCTGCCCTTCCGTGGACAAACGAGCCTTCAGGAGGGGACGCACGCCCCCTCTGCTTACATGAGCATCCCGGAGCCGGGTCAGGGACAGCAGCCCCCTGCCCCTCATGACAACGTAGAGTGGCGACAGGAGGCGCTGCCTAAGCCCTCAGTGGAAGCCAAATAGACTAAAACCTGTTTAAACAGTGCAACCCCCCTGATCCGCCCGCAGGATTGGCAGAGGAGGCGGGAGGCGAACCAGGCTCTCGACATGGAATTCCCCTCCTCCGTTACAAAGAGTGGCTCCTGATGGCTTGCTTGAGGACGGCTCCTCAGATACCGGACCATGGAGGACAGAGGACAAAAAGCAGAGTTAGTTTCGGAAATGACAATAGATGTTCCTTCCTTTCCTGTCCCTATCGGATTTAGAGTGTTTAAGAAGTAGAGAAAAGCAGAGGTGGGACCAAGTCATTGTTTAGCAAGTCACAAGTAAGTCTCAAGTCTTTGCCCTCAAGTCCCGAGTCAAGACAGGCAAGTCCCGAGTCAAGTCCCAAGTCAATGCTGACAAGTCTCAAGTAAGTCCCAAGTCCTGCAGTTTGAGCTTCAAGTCATTTCGAGTCCTTTAACCAAAAAGTAATACTTTATTTACCCACATCACAGCTGTTGCGACCGCGATTCGCAGGTCGCAACAGCTGTTCTAACGTCTCCTCACGAGCGGAATAGCCTGTGTCTCTTTTCCTGCGATCTATGCTGCTGTGCCTGTGAAAGAAGGAAAATAAAGAGCGGAAAAACCATAATCCTCGTCTCATGCTTATAGTCTGACGTTTTTGGCTTTAAGTGCTGTTCTGGCCGACACCTCTGAAGTGAAACCAGTGATAAGCAGATCAGCGCGGTACCGGTAGGCTACATCCACCAGTTTCCTCCGCTACACTAGGCTACATGATGAAAGATACAGAGCAGTAGCCTACTTAAAAATAGCCTACTTTTTAATCTTTGGGTTTTGGGGAAAGTAGCAAGTCTTGTCAAGTCAAAAGGCTCAAGTCCAAGTCAAGTCACGAGTCATTGATGTTAAAGTCCAAGTCAAGTTGCAAGTCTCTTAAAATGTTGTCAAGTCGAGTCTCAAGTCAACAAATTCATGACTCGAGTCTGACTCGAGTCCAAGTCATGTGACTCGAGTCCACAACCTCTGGAGAAAAGTGGTGAGGATTAATTGTAACATCGGAAACAGTAAGATCTAGCGAAGGATAAAAAGAATTAGTGCGCGTAGTGAACTCGCCACCTCTAAGAAAACCATAAAAAGCTGTGAGCAATACAGTTTCTAAAAGTAGATCTATGTAACTACCGAAACACCCGTCCCTTAGATCAGTGGCGAACTTAGCCACTTGGGGGCTCCAGGCGAACAGTCCTTTGGGGGCCCCTGCATCTACAAGACTAATGTACCTTATATCGCATGAGACACTCAATACAAGGGGGGGTTGGTTTCCAGTAGGTTATAGGGGGTCTGACAGGGCAATGTGGTCTATGTTGTGTCACCTGAAAAGTGAGAATAGCATACAAAACAATAAGATTAATTATGATGACACATATTACACTGACTGTTAACCTAATATTTCATAATTTACCTCGCATGAGACACTCAATACAAGAGGGGTTGGTTTCCAGTAGGTCATAGGGGGTCTGACAGGGCAATGTGGTCTATGTTGTGTCACCTGAAAAGTGAGAATAGCATACAAAACAATAAGATTAATTATGATGACACATATTGCACTGTTTCTTTGCCTCTCTCGTCTTACATATCTTCTTCCTCACTTGTTTCTGAATACTTGTGTTATCTCTCCTTTCCCTGAGCTTGTTTTTTTCTCCTCTTCTCTCCCCCTGTTTGTCTTCATGTTCTATTTCGTTCCTACTGACCGCCAGAGGCGGTGCTTACAGCACTGGATGTTCCATTGCGCGCATGCGCAGGTCGAGATCTTTATACCAACAAAGTCACCTGTGACACCCGGGTGACTCCGGGAATGTCTATATATTCCGGAAGTCACCAGAGGTTCTGTTCCTTCTATTTCCTCGCGGACTAGCAGGTCGCACACATTGTTGTGTGCTAATATACCACTAGCTTGTCGCAAGTAGCTCGTACCCTAAGGGTTGGTGCTTCGATTTGACTTCGACCACCAAGGGCTGCGACTTGCAATTCGTTCGACTTGGCTGCGGCCGGGGGTGAGTAGAGTGTGAGGGCTACGCGTAGCCCGAGGCTACCGCGGAAGCTAATATCACCTTTCCACCTTGCTTTGATTAGATCAGGCGGCGGCTTCACAGTCGCCGTGTTATTCTTCGTTCGCACCGTTGCTTATGTGTTTCGCTAAGCCCGGGTGCTAATTGTATGCTCGAAGGTATTGTCTTTCTAGCATTGTGCACTGTTGATCGGGGGCTACGTTCGCCCCGACCGGTGCGTACTTTGATTTAATCGACAGCGAGCGGCTTGCCGCCACAGTACTTTGTAGCATTGTCTTCGCTAGCCGGTTGCTAATTGTATGCTCGAATGTATTGTCCTTCTAGCATTGTGCACTGTTGATCGGGGGCTACGTTCGCCCCGACCGGTGCTTACTTTGATTTAATCGACAGCGAGTGGCTTGGGGGTACCAAGCCGCCGCCACGGTACTTTGTAGCATTGTGAGTAGCCTAGAGCGGTTGCATAGGCTACTCAATTTGCTCGTCAGGTGGGCTGTTGTAGTTGAGCTGTGTCGCACCAATCGTGTGCTCTCACCTAAGCCTTGCGTTGCATAGCTTACTTTATTTGCTTGCCAGTGGGTGAGCCGTGCCACACACTAGTATGCTGTTGTATACACTGTATGCTGCGCCGGTGGACGAATTAGTTTCCTAAATCGCCTTCACCGTGTTATTTAGCCGTGTCACACTGTTGCTCGTGTGTAGGCTGCTGTAGTGTGTCGCCAGTTGGCAGCTTAGTTCACACCGCTGTGTTATTATAGCCGTGTTGCACGGTAGCTCACGCCTTAGCCTGACTGCATAGGCTACTTAAATTGTAGCCTACGCTCGCCAGTGAACGTCGTTGCGTCACTGTGTTATTAAGGCGCATTATTGCTTGGGTGCTCTCGCCTGAGGCTCAATTGCCTATAGCCTTCGTTGATTTGCTCTCCAGTGGGCGGCTGGGGTTACCAAGAGCCGCTGACACTGCCAGGGGACTGCAGATGGAGCATAGCATTTGGCTAATTCTAGCATTTTTTAACCCATGTATGATCATGTGGTTTATTGATTTGCACTGTCCCCTTCTTAAGTAAAGTGCGCCGGTGGACGAATTAGTTTCCTAAATCGCCTTCACCGTGTTATTTTAGCCGTGTCACACTGTTGCTCGTGTGTAGGCTGCTGTAGTGTGTCGCCAGTTGGCAGCTTAGTTCACACCGCTGCGTTATTATAGCCGTGTTGCACGGTCGCTCACGCCTTAGCCTGACTGCATAGGCTACTTAATTGTAGCCTATGCTCGCCAGTGAACGTCGTTGCCGTCACTGTGTTATTAAGGCGCATTATTGCTTGGGTGCTCTCGCCTAAGGCTCAATTGCCTATAGCCTTCGTTGATTTGCTCTCCAGTGGGCGGCTGGGGTTACCAAGAGCCGCTGACACTGCCAGGGGACTGCAGATGGAGAATAGCATTTGGCTAATTCTAGCATTTTTTAACCCATGTATGACCATGTGGTTTATTGATTTGCACTGTCCCCTTCTTAAGTAAACTGAATAGGGACTGTGTTATTTAGGGGGTCGTGGGTGCGCTCTCGTAAAGCTCGATTGCCTAGCCTACTGTAACTTGCTAGCGCCAGTGGGCGGCATAGTTACACCTCCACGGTATTATTCTAGCGGTGTCGCACCGTGGTTCGGGTGCTCTCGCTGAAGCCCGGTTGCATACCTTGTTCGGATTACACATTTAATTGGCTCGACAGGTCGCGTTGTTGCTTGGGCGTTTCGCCCAGAGCTCGATTGCCTAGCCTACTGTAACTTGCTCGCCAGTGGGCGGCATGGTTACACTGCCAATGTACTATTCTAGCGGTGTCGCACCGTGGCTCGGTTGCTCTCGCCTGAGGCCCGGTTCCCCCCATACAGGGGGGAATGGCCATGACAAGTGCCCTGCAGGTCTCAGGGTTGAGCACCTGAGGGAAGCGCTGTCAGATAACCACGCATGAACTGTAGTTTCATGTCTCAGGCACTTAGGTTGCTAGGTAGAGGCTCTTCTACTAGCCTCCAACCAGCTCATGGTACCAGTGCAATGAATAACCTTGCGGCGGTGCATCCTTCCTACTCAGGGGATGACATGCTGTCCACAGCTGCGTCCTGTAGTCTCTTACAGGTGGGCAGCTCGGCTAGAAGGTCAGTGTCTGTCCGTGACTCGCCAAGTAGGGGGTTAGATGAAGCTCTGGTTTCATCTGCACCCACGAATGCCTTCTTTCGGCAGGCCCTCAATCCTCCGTTTCTGTGTGCCTCCCTCTTAGCCTTATTCCGCTGAGCTCCGTAGATGCTGGCCAGATTTAAGGGCTCTCTCCCATCACACTAGTGACAGCAGAGCTCTGGCAGCCATGCACAATGCTGATAGTAGGGCTCGGACTGGTTAGCTCCGATTGAGCCTGCTATAGCATCCCTGGTTGTCTCCCCAGACGAAGCTCTGAGAGCCGATGTGCGCTGCCCTCGGCCCCAGTGCCGGATTTCAGGCGACCTCCTTACTAGGAGTTACAACATTGCTGCCTGTGGGGGCCATCTGGGAATTTGCTTTCTCACACAGTCCTGGCTCGGTCGCAAACCGTACAGGGGTCAGGTGCTGGTCACTCAGCATGGACCCTCAGTGATGCTTCACTGCAGACTTTGCATTATGACTTAGGGAGCTAATAATAATAATAATTTGAATTATATAGCGCCTTTCAAGGTACCCAAGGTCGCTTCACAAGAGAAGGGCTAGGCAGGTTGATGTCAGCTGTGACGTGGCGCGCCGCCAAGGTTGGCTGGCGCAGTCGTCCCAGTCGGAGGTTGTCGACAGACCCTCCGTTCTCTTCCAGTGATCCCAGGCCAGACGTTCGGCCAGCTGCTCTTCAGGCCCCAGAGCAAAGTGTTCAGGTTGACCAGGCTAGACAGTAGTTGCACGCTGCGACGTGCACCTCTGCCTGATTCCAGTCCGGGAACCTCTTTGGTACCCTGTGCCAATAGCTTCAACCACGTTCAGGTGGACAATCAAGGGGCCAGTGCTTCTCAGCACATTCTGTACAGCGCCGTAACACTGCGCTACAGCTGCATTTCAGGCGCCAGGAGGTCGGCGTCCAGCCTCCGCCCTCCCCCGGAGTCCTTGGGGGTGCTACTCGATGCTCGGTAGGTTCTACTCAACCGAAGTTCATGTACCAGGAGGTGGGGCGGGGTCGCCCCGTTCTGGACTAAGACGGCGGAATCAGTGCCTCACGATTCTTCCTTTCCCCATGCTGCGTGTTGCAGGGGTTCTCCAATCTATCGCTCAGGCGGACTGGGTTGTGTCATAGCCTGAAAGATGCTACTTTCAAGTCCCTACTGCCCAATGTCACAGGTGGTCCTCCCCTTTGCATTTCTGGGCAAGGTGTACCAGTCAGGGTTCTTCCGTTGGGCCGTCCCTGGCTCTGCGTATATTAAACAGTGTGTGGCAGCATCCCTGCCGCCATTACAGCTCAGCTGGTGCTCGAGTCGGCGGCCATGTGAGCCTGCCTTTCTCCGTAGCGCGTAGCTACCGTTCAGCAGCTACTACAGCACTTCATGCAATGGAGGCTGCTGGAGTACAGCCTCTTCCTTCGATTGATAAGTATGCTGACCTCAGCATTATCTAATTATCATTATCTAAGCTGTCCAAGTTCCAGGTGTCCGGAACACAGCGATAGAAGAGGGCCACCCCCGGGGAGTGGAGACTCCATCCGGAGGTGGTGGGCATGATTGGGACAAGTATGGCAGGGCAGTGGCGTATCTCTTTGCTTCCGAAGAGATGACCCACTGTTCCCCTGGGTTCTCCTAGATGGAGAGGACCAGTCCCCTAATGGCGCTTTTCCACCGCATGGTATCAGCTCGACTCGACTCGACTTGACTCGCATTTTTGGCGTTTCCACCGCAATTTCATGGTACCTGGTACCTGGTAGCGGCTGCTTTTTTAGTATCACCTCGCTCTAGGGACCAAGCGAGCTGAGTCGAGCTAAAAGGTGACGTCGGCAGACGGCCGGCCACTGATTGGCCAGAGACTATTGTCTGGCCAATCAGTGGCCAGAGACTACCGGCTTCATTCTGTTGTTTATTTTCCCCAACTCTCCGGGACTTTTGAGTGTATTTACGCCGCGTGCAGCCTTCTCTGGCTCTCTTTCATTTGATTTGCATCACAGATCCGAATTTCTTTTCCATATATTCGCTAAGCTCACCCAGTGTTGGTTGTTGGGGAAGTTACTTTTAACATACGAGAGGAGACATGTAGGGCAGCTAGCAGCTAGGCTAAATAGTAGCCAGCTGGGACAGACATGATAGCGAGCGATTACATTACAAGCCTCGGACTGAACTGATTACCTCAATAAAATATTCAGGCTGAGACACGGCTTGCATTTGAAAACACGTATCCTGAAACAAGCACTAAACAGTCAACTTTATCATGCCCGTGTTTACGTGCATAGGGATGTACGTGACGCATCCCTACAGCTGACTGAGTGGCAGAGTCACACATCGGGACAACAACCATCCCTTTTAATGGCCCGTAGCAATATTCTTCTACTTCTTTTAGCAAACCGATACAAGGGGGGTATTTCTTAAACATTTTTCATCCGTGTTTTTGGCAGTTGGTTCAGTTAATAGTGCAACAACTGCTCGTACTTTCTGCTTTGCTACTTTGCTCCGGAGTAGGCTTTCAGCCCCTTACGACGACCCCGCCCACGTTCAGCAGGTACTATTTGCGGTGGAAAACCACCCGTGTTGCTACCAAACCGAGTTGAGTTGAGTTGAGTTGAGTCGAGTCGAGCTACATTTGCGGTGGAAAAGCGCCATAAGACAGGATGCTCTGGCTAATGCTTGGCCAGTCAGCCTGCTTTATGCATTTCCTACAATTCTTTTGTTACTGACAACACTGGATGGGGTCCAGCATTGCAGTTACAGCCTACGTTTGGTGGCTCCACATTGGCCAGGAAGGCCATGGATCCCAGCGTTACTAAACTCCTCAAGGAGAGCCTTGGTGCCTTCCAGGGAGACAGGACCTTCTGTCTCAGGTAGGCGGACACATGTGGCACCCGAACTCGGGGCGCCTGCAGCTGTGCGTGGGGCTCCTGGTAGCCAGGACCCACTGTTGACGTATTGCGACCAGCCAGAGGTCCATACCTTTTTGACTTCAGGGGCACTCTCCACTACGTGGCGCTATGCAAACAGGTGGAAGCTGTTTTCACAGCGGTGCATGGCACATGGCGAAGTCCCATGGACTTGCTCAGTGATAGTGATACCACACTTTCTGCGGTCTGTGTTGGGCAGCAGGAGAGCTGCTTCCACCCTGTGCGTCTATGTGGCTGCGATATCGGCCGCACATGCAGGGGTGGATAACCAGACGGTAGGGTCCCACTACCTAGTCAGGCAGTTTCTGAAGGGAGGCCAGAGGCTTCATTCAGCCACCATGACCCCTGAGGGCACCATCATGGGACTTGCAAGTAGTCCTGAGGGCCTTAGGTCTACCCCCATTTGGGCCACTGAGTCAGGCAGACCTGACGCGGCTGTCTATGAAGATGGCATTCGTCCTTGCCATTGCGACTGCAATCGGTCGGTGAACTCCATGCCTTGTCAGTGAGCCAGGCGTGCTTGCGCTGGCATGTAGAAGGGTCAGGAGTGGTGCTCTCGCCAACTCCATCCTTCCTATCCAAACGATTGTCTCCCCACCATGTAAACCAATCGATCGAGTTGGCTGCTTTCAATCCCCTGTGCTCACCAGGGGGTGCAGAAAGAATCTACCAGGAGTATGGCTACATCATGGGCTGCCTTGAAGCGGATTTCACGGCAGGACATTGCGCCATGGCTACATGGTCTTCATCATGTACGTTGCGCGGCTCTACAGAGTAAATGTTGCTGCACCTCATCCGGTGGGATGACAGCTGTCTTGTTGATGGCTGCAAGCCCTTAATTGATGAGTACTCTTCGTGACCTTTTTGGTATAAGTCATCCAGTGCTGTAAGCACCGCCTCTGGCGGTCAGTAGGAACGAAATAGAACGATAGTTACGTATGTAACTACGGTTCTATGAGTTCCGGATGACCGCCAGAGTTCTCTGTCACTCAGACTTCTCAGACACCGCGAGAAGATCCAGTTGGAACAGAACCTCTGGTGACTTCCGGAATATATAGACATTCCCGGAGTCACCCGGGTGTCACAGGTGACTTTGTTGGTATAAAGATCTCGACCTGCGCATGCGCGCAATGGAACATCCAGTGCTGTAAGCACCGCCTCTGGCGGTCATCCGGAACTCATAGAACCGTAGTTACATACGTAACTATCGTTTCTCCTCTCTCCTCCCTCAGTTTGTCTTCATGTTTCTCCTCTCTCCTCCCTCAGTTTGTTTTTATCATGTTTCTCCTCTCTCCTCCCTCAGTTTGTTTTTATCCTTTTTCTCTTCTCTCCTCCCTCAGTTTGTCTTTATCCTTTTTCTCCTCTCTCCTCCCTCAGTTTGTCTTTATCCTTTTTCTCCTCTCTCCTCCCTCAGTTTGTTTTTATCATGTTTCTCCTCTCTCCTCCCTCAGTTTGTTTTTATCATGTTTCTCCTCTCTCCTCCCTCAGTTTGTTTTTATCATATTTCTCCTCTCTCCTCCCTCAGTTTGTTTTTATCATGTTTCTCCTCTCTCCTCCCTCAGTTTGTCTTCATGTTTCTCCTCTCTCCTCCCTCAGTTTGTTTTTATCATGTTTCTCCTCTCCTCCCTCAGTTTGTCTTTATCCTTTTTCTCCTCTCTCCTCCCTCAGTTTGTCTTTATCCTTTTTCTCCTCTTCTCCCCCTCTCTTGTTTGTCTTCATGTTTCTCCTCTCTTCTCTCTCTCTCTGTTTTGACTTCATCCTAAAACTTGACTTTGCGAGCCTTGGCATCAGCAAATCTAGCTATGACATCTTTCATATCTAAAGATCTTCTCATTTCCTGCTCAATCGAAAGAACAGCTAGGGACGACAGCCTTTCCTGTGTCATGGTGGTTCGCAGGTATGTTTTTATGAGCTTTAGTTTGGAAAAGCTTCTCTCACCTGAAGCCACAGTTACTGGGAGAGTTAGAAGGAGCCTGAGTGCAATACTTAAATTTGGATACAGGTCAACTATGTTCTCCTTATAGATGTAATTCAGCATCTCTGATGGTGTTGAGATGTCTGTGGGGAAGGACTGAACTGCCCCCTCTACCTCCATCCTCAGGTCCTGTGCTTCAACATCTTCTGTTGCCTGCTCCAATTTGTGGCAGCATTCCCCTAGCCTTCCTGCCTCCTTTGTGCTCTTCATCAGGTCCTTGGAGTACAGAAATCCATAAAGCTGGAAAAATGTTTCCATATGGGAAAACCTTTCTTTGACAGTGACCAGGGCTGTATCGACAAGAGGAAGAAAAACTTCTTGTTTGAAGGTCTCTTCTGCTGTACCATGTGTTTCCTCTCCTCCTTCGTAGTCAAACTGTTTTTTTGTTCTTCTCTTTCGGACTTCTGGCCAGCTCATTTCTATCTGAATCTCCTCTGCAATTTCCCTCGCATCTGTTTTAACAGAGCTGAATCCTATTTCTCGGAATTCCTCTAGGTAGCCTGTAACTGTAGTGATTTCCCTCCTGCATGTAGCAACTGACACTGAGGGGCTCTGCAGAAGCTTGCTGATTTTATTTATCTGGTACAACACATTGTACCACGCAATGGTACTTACCAGAAAAGGCCAAGTCTGCATCTCCTTGATGATACCACCAGCTGAGGAGGCAACCTCTGCATCCCGCTTTTCCTTGGCATGGTCCTCTAGCGCAGTCAACGCCTTTAGGATGTCAGGCAACTATCGAACAGCTTTGACAGCTTCAACTCGACATTCCCACCTTGTTGTCGACAGTGCCTTTACAGTGAAGGTCTTCACATGGTCCCTGAGGATGGTCCAGCGGTTTACTGAGGAGCTGAAAAGAGTGTAGAGACGCTGTAACAGACCAAAGAAGCTGACTGATGCCACAGATGACTTGGCTGCATCACCAACAACAAGGTTCAGTGTGTGACTTCCACAGGGAACACATAAGGCCTAGGGAACACATAAGGCCTTGCTGTTGACATCTAGCACTCTCTTCTGGACCCCCTGGTGCTTGCCCTGCATATTACTGCCATTGTCGTACGACTGGCCACGACAGTTGGCAAGTTCCAAACCTAGTGTTTCTAGGTGCCCTAAAAATAATTCAAACAGGCCTTTGCCTGTGGTGTCATGGGCCACCAGAAAACCAACAAAATGTTCATGCACTGCGATTCCTTTTTTTAAGTCACAATTGACTATTCTCAGCACCACTGAGAGCTGCTCGTTGTGGCTCAAATCTGGTGTGCAGTCCATTATTACGGAGAAGTACTTAGCTTTTCTTACTCGCTGAACAATGGCATCAGTTGTGCACTTGGCCACAAGTGAGACCAATTCATTTTGAATTCGACTGCTAAGGTAAGTGTCTGCTGCTTCCTTTACTTTAATTCGTCGGAGATGCTCACACATCACAGGGTCAAACTGAGCCATGAGCTGAACCTGACCCAGGAAATGTCCATTGCCTGGTTCATGGAGTTTGTCAGAGTGGCCACGAAGAGGAAGGTTTCTCTCAGACAAGAAGTTTATTATTGCCACCAGCCTAGTTAAAATCTCATTCCAGCGTTTTGCTTCCACTTCTATGATGTCCTGATTCTGACTATCAATAGTGTTTTTTGTCTCAAGCCGATGTGAGAGCTGCTGCCAGCTATCAGCATTTTTCCTGTGTTCTTCAGACCTTTCATGGTTGTTTAAATGGAATGCAAGGTTTTTCCAATCATTAAATCCTCCCTCACTCAGTTGTTGTTTCTGTTTTCCAAAAAGGCGACAACAAAAGCAAAAAACACGGTCTGCACTTTCACTGTACACTAACCACGACCTGTTTACCCTCTCTCCATTTTTCATTGCAATATCATAGTTTGCCTTTGTGAATCTGCGGCCCTTATCATTTTGAGGAAACTCTTGATCTTTGACCTGGACTGGCCCCCTTCTGACTAAAGAGCAGCGCTCTCTATCAGTGAGCAGCTCGGGCCAGAGTGCTGGATCATCCTCAAGAATATGTGGCTCGCACTGCCTGTCATTATTGTTGTTGACATCCGAAGTGGAAGAAGAGGGAGAAACACTTACCGCCAGGGGCCTATTTCAGGTAGCTGGTTTTACATACTCTGGGTTTAATCCTGCGCTCTGAGTTGGTAAACTCAGAGCGCAGGGTTGACGAGCAACTCTGGGTTTTCGGTTTCAGAACAGTGGATCAGCGTTGGGTTTATCAACTCTGAGCGTGTTCACTCTGGGTGGAGCGTGTGCATAAAAGCCATCGTCAATGGATCGCTGATAACATGATTCACCATGGAAACAGGAGAAACAAATGCGTGATCCTCCCACTTCTCCACTTCTCAAAAAAGAAAAAAGAAATCTCCGCTCCTCCCACTAGAGTTAGAAATATTAACGAATGATTGTATGGTAGCCTATGGAGAAGAATTAACGGGGATATTGTCACATAACTCTGATCTAATCTCCTCGGCAATTCAGAAAAAACAGAGCAATCATTTCGCTATGAGAAGATAGTCTTTTTTAAAGTTACGCATATCAGCAGTAATGTAATAGGCCTATAAAGCTGGCGCGGCACAGCATTTCTGACAGTGTTTTATATTTGATGTATAATATGTTGGGAAGCTATAGCCTAATAGCCCACTGTGCAGTAAACAGACTGTCGCTTCTTTTAAATGGGGAGTGAAAGACATTAACGTCAAGACACATTAGGTGACAGTTTCCATTGAAGAGCCTGATTGATTTATTACCAGATCCATTTTCCTCAAGTGATAACAGTTTAAATTATTATATAATTTTTATATCCATATTAGGCTATTTAACGAGGCTCGTCTGTGACTTTAGGATCGCATAAGTGAACAGTAGCCTAACTATCGTGTGCAGCCGCAGCGTTACATGAATCCACCTGACGTAAATCTGTTCAGTGGCACAGACGTTAAAAAGCATACAATACAAATAGGTTTATTAATCTGAATGTAGAGCATGTCACGATGTGTAAGGTGGCCGCCTATATGAACGGACCGAGGGCTGAGAACAAGGCTACTGATCAGATAAATGATCGGTCAAACGTAAAATCATCAGGAAATGATAAAAACATCCCGATGGAGATTTCTATAGAGTGATTTTGCTTCTAACTGTACAGGGACGCGTGTGACAGTGACACTCTTTCTTCAGTCGGAGCTGCAGCGTAAAGTGAAAACATACTCAGGGTAGGTCTAACCACCTATCCAGCAGGTTAGACCCACGGCGTATGTTGCCGCAGTAACTGACTCTCGGTTGCGCTGAACCTGCTACCTGAAACGGAAAACCCAGAGTTTCCACCAACTCAGAGCGAACAAACCCTGGGTTGCCTCAAAACCAGCTACCTGAAACAGGCCCCAGTTCCACATCATCTCCGACTCCGTCAGTTTGTGGACACACAAATACGTCAATACTAGCAATAGCATCGATGCTAGCTGAGCCGGTGCCACTTGGATTAACAGCAGGAGGAGCTGGAACGTTACCGGTTGATGTTGACGGCTGTTCTTCCGCGGAAGGTCCCGCAGCTGCTGCCACCGCGCCGGGTGGTGTAAAAAAGCTTGAAAGCTTTGGCAGCTTTGAAATAAACTCTTGCCTTTGGTCCTTCTTCTTTTTTTTTTGATAACCGCTGTCATATGTTCGCTTCATTTTGATTTATCTCGTCTACTCTCTCTATCGTCTGTCTCCCGCTATTTACTTTTTTGATTTTACGCCGTACGTGCAGCGTCATGAGCGTGCTGCGTAATGGAATAGTCCATGTAGTGCAGACTGAAGGGGGGTGCACGGTTGGCAGAAAGGCCGTCAAAACGCGAGTAATTAGACAACCCGATGATACTATTGTGAAGAGATTTTTATAAAAACAACAAGTAATGGGACAAAATATAAAGAGGGCATTTTTGGGGGCCCCAAAGGGGCTTATGGAGCCCCGGGGCTCCAGGCAATTGCCTGGTTTGCCTCAATGGACGGCCCGCCCCTGCCTTAGATGTGTGATCACTTTTTTTAACAGTGGAAGGGTGAAGGGAACCCGAATATCGTTGCCTGTAGGTTTTTCTTTTTTAAAGCCATATAATAGGAGATGAATAGATGGATTCCCGAGCAGCTGGGGGTGAATGGATCCAAACAGCGCAGATGAAATTGGATACCTGCGATAAGTCCCTTAATGGAAGCCGGCTGCATTTTTTTGGATTCGAAGCAGTGGACTATGAAAGCACATACCCAGGCCCGGATTAAGAAGAAAGATTACACTAGGCATACCGCATTTTTTCGGGCCCCCTCCAAACGGATACTTCACGATTTGGTGAAAAACTACGTACATTTGAACTGCCACAAGAGTATTATGCTCATTCATTTGTTTAAGAGTTGCGCGTTCGTAAACGGGAGTAAAGAGAAACGTAACCGAGTGTGCGAGCTCACTGCAGGAGCATTTCTGTAAGGTGCGTGCAGAGTCCAGTGTGGGAGCAATTTTTCCAACTGGATGAAAAACAGTGCAGTGCAATGCTTTATTCAGCATAAAGTTAAAACGCTGGTGCAAGCCTGATCTAACACAAAAGCCTTGCGTGAGCGAAGCAGCGATTCACCTGGTGAAACCTGGCGTGGAACTCTGTGGTGGGTAACGGCGAAATTCACAGTGAGACATCGCCGGTCTGAGACGCCGCACAGAAAAACTCTGGTTTGACGACTAAAATTATAACCGGGGAGCAGAGCCGGCCCAAGCCTTCATGGGGCCCTAACCCAAATTTGATTAGGGCCCCCCTCTCCAATGTTATCGTGGCCAAATGATTGACTATTGTTGAATGTCATTCACACACCCAGTTCATCCCTAGTGCCTCCCATCCCTAGTGCCTCCAATGTCCAGCTTAGTGAAAATAGTAGCCAGCCGAGATCCTGACTCTCCTAGGGGGGTCCGGGGGTATGCCCCCCCGGGAGATTCTTTTTACCTTTTTAAAGTGAAATGCATGAATTTGGTGCACTTTGAGAGGGAAATTAAGAGGCTAAATCTGAGGAATTTTGTGAGAACAAATAATTTGGAGATACTGGCTCGAATGAAGTAGAAATAAAAGCTATCGAAGAAAGACATGGATTTTCCATAAAAATATTAATATAGAAAAAATATAATATATAAATAAAATAAAAAATATAATTCAGTGTCCTCTGGGATGGTGCTTTTTTTTATTTTACGGGACATATTTCTCTTTAATATTATGAATGCATTTAAATGCAGTGAGAGGAACGAAGCAGAAGAACTCTGTTGTCCAGCTATAATTTTTTTCCACAGATGAGGCTGAAATAGGCTATAGACTACAGTATACACAGTGCATGGGCAACTGAGGGCAGCCCAATTTCCAATTTTTTTTAAATAAACTCAATACCGAGTGATAAGTTAACCTCGGATGAACTGATTAAATTAATATGCTATTAACTATCCAGACCAAAAAATGGTATTCCTTTTTTTGTATGATAACTTACATTTGCATAATATTATGTTAATATCAAACACATACTGTTTTTTTTTCTTCTCACTGGGCCCCCTTGTGGAAATGGGCCCTAGGCACGTGCCTAGAATGCCTATCCGGCCCTGCACATACCATTGATATATTGACAGGTAACACAGGTGCAAGGAAGGTAGCACAGAAAGAAGAAAAAAAAGTATCATGCGGAATCATACATTTTTAATGTAGTTTTAGCTAACCCACATCTCATGTAACGTGCAGCAGAGAACATGTATTTTTGAAGGACCTCTAATCTAGCACCATGTGGCTGAACGGCAGGCAGCTGAGGCTGGATGGCTTGGCTTCCGGGCATAATAGGCGGAATTCCTGAAATTTAAACCGGGACAACGCAGTCTACTTTATTATCCAAGCCTGGAATGTGAGCTGCTTTGATAATGTAATTGTCCAACACGGATAGCCATGTTAGCCGTCTAACAATCGGTTGATGAACGGAACAGAAGAGCGCCCTTTGTTAATGGTATTAACCGTGGCTTCATTGTCGCAAAAAAACAGGATTCTCTTCCTTGACCACTGGTTACCCCACAGAATACAAGCTACAACGATAGGATACATCTCCATCAGAGCGGTGGAAGTAGAGTTTGATGGCATAGACAATAGTTCTGCTGGCCAAGTGTCGGCAAACCACTGTCTGTTGCAGACTCCCCCGAACCCGACAGACGGAGCTGCATCTGTGTATAGTTGCATAGTTACTGGAGATTCTAAGAAATTGTTGTAGAAAAAAGAGATACCGTTCCATTCACTGCACAGGAGAGACCAAAAACTCACCATATCTTGAAGTGTATGAGCCGATTTAGCAAGATCAAGGAGCCTGGATACGAAGGAGCGACCCTGGGGAATGACGCGCATGACAAAGTTAAGGTGACAGAGTAAAGACAACAATTCCCTCTTAGAAATGGCTACTGCCTGCTGCGCTCCTTCCATGATTTCTCTGACACGGTTTAATTTATCGGGAGGCAGTGAGGCTTGCATAAGATTGCTATCCAGAGTGACGCCTAAAAACTCTAAATGTTTTTATGGGCCGAGCGTTTTTTTCCTCAGACAAAGGGATACCCAATTTCCCAAACGTGAATTTGAGGGCAGAAATGCAACGATCTGGTTTTGAATGAGGAAAATCGACTACCAAGAAATCATCTAGGAGATGAAGGACGAAGGGGAGCTCGCAGTTATTAAGGAGAATCCAGCAGAGAGCCTCTGATAAGGTGTCGAATATCTTAGGGCTGCTGCGACACCCGAACGTGAGCCTCACGGAAAAATATATTTTTTCTGCCCATTTAACTCTAAAGAGAGGCCATTGTGACGGGTGTAAAGGCATAACCTTGAAAGCATCGGTTATGTCAGCTTTGGCCAACCATGCGCCTCTGGTTGGCCAAAACTTTTTTGATCAATTTGATTGCGTCGTCTATGGATGAATAGCACAGGGAGAAAGGTGCCAAGGGAATTAAACTGTTAATGCGCTCGGCTTTGGCATTGTTATGAGGAGCAGATGAATCGATAATTAGGCGCTTTTTACCGGAATATTTGCGGGTAGCTATGCCTAGAGGGTTAATGCGGGTTGTTGGAAACGGAGATTTAAAGGGGACATATTATGAAAAACCAAACATTGCCGGTGTTTGGGCACACTGTTTAGGTTATTGGCGTCCCTACCAGCACACACAAGCTTCAAAAAGACAAATATGTCAGTTTCTTCTGGGACACTTATTTAGAAAAAGGGGGGATTTGAAGGTTTGTTCCAAAAAACACCGACTGATGACGAAATCGGTCTGTTTTCATTATCATAAATACTCCCACGGAAAAGCTCACCAGAAACTCGGCAGATGATTGGCAAATCAAGACGCCCCATTGGTAACCACACACACCTGGTTGAGCCTCCACTCGCTAATGCAACAACAGAGGAGAAGCAAGCTGCAGTGTGAGCTCAACCTCAAGCTACCATCACAAAGCTAGAACAGTTGAAGACTCCATATCACCGTGGCAACACAACCTATCTATCAGCTCAGACAACACAGAGAAAAGTCTGATGAATACATGAGAGTGATGGCCCAGGCAAGTTTCGCCACACTGTTACTGTCTTTGAAATGCATTTAGTCATTTTAAGGGGAAAACACATTGTATTTATTATTTCAACTATTGAGTTATTTGTAAAACAGCATGCTAGTGTAGGCCAACAATATTTATTTTATGAATTTTCAATGCTGCTTTATTTTTTACGTTTTAAAATGGGAAATACATGTTCCAAAACGACCAATAACCTCTGTATTTAAAGCACTTTGCGCCGCGCCTCCCATGACCCTGGACAGTGACCCCTTGACTAAGACATTTTCTGGGGGAAACACTGTAAGCTGTTGCACTTAGAGTAGCCTACATTTATTTCTATGTTTTTTGATAAGCTGTTGCACTCTTAGTAAACCTAGGCCTACCTGTATTTTGATAAGCGGTTGCACTTAGAGTACATTTATTTCTATGTATTTTGATAAACTGTTGCACTCTTGAGTAAACCAATAACTTTGTATTTTGATAAGCTGTTGAAGAGTTAACCTATTGTGTTTTCCTGAACTGATAAAATTGTTAAACACTTAAACAACAGGCAGCCTATGTTAATCAAATAGGGATTTTTTTTGATAAGCTGTTGAACTCTATTTGATAAAATAAAGACAATATATGCACTCCTATGTCGTTGTAGTGTTTTACAATATGTGTAGCTATTGATGTGATGCTCATTAATTTTAGGCATTTTTTTCTGGGCCCTCATTTTGGATCATTTCCACCAACCGGCCCCCATTCAAAACTAATTCAATTGTTATGATCATGTACTGGACCCAAGAGCAGACAGAGGCAGTTGTGGATATAATAAAAAGGTTTATTTCAACGAGGTGGGGAAGCAGGTGGTGAGAGGGGAAGCCGGGACGGAGAAGCAGGTAGGAAGCTGGAGGTTGTGGTCTGGGTAACTGCAGGCAGAGGAAAAACAGCGTTAGGGTGGTGATCACGAAAAACACGAGACAACGAGATAGTGACGAGGAGAAAACTAGGAGCCAGGCGTGTATAGTTACCACTGTAGTGCATGGTACGATCTGGCAACGACAGCAGGGAAGCCAGAGGTGAAGTAGGTGCGTTGATTGAAGATGCAGACCAGGTGTGCCACGGAACAGAGGGAGTGGGAGTGGCAAAAGGAGGAGGAGCGCACAGCAGCCAGCTGTGATCACCACAGTACCTCCCCCTCAACGGACGCCTCCAGGCGGCCTAGGCTTGTCCGGGTGAGCCAGGTGAAAGTCCCGGATGAGAGAGGGGTCGAAGATGAGGCCCCGCGAAATCCAGGACCTTTCTTCAGGACCATAGCCCTCCCAGTCGGCGAGGTATTGATACCCCCTGCCCCGACGACGGATGTCCAGCAACCGCCGGACGGTGAAGGCAGGGTGATTGTCAACCAGACGGGGAGGAGGGGGGGGGGGACGGCCGGGGGGGAAAGAGGGCTGGTGGAGACTGGCTTCAGTTTGGAGACATGAAAAGTGGGATGGACACGTAGGGATGGAGGTAGCTTGAGTTTGACAGCAGAGGGATTGATAATAGCAATGATGGGGAAGGGGCCTACAAAACGAGGAGTGAGTTTCTTTGAGCCAGTCTGCAGGGGGAGATCTTTAGATGACAGCCATACCAGTTGCCCAACCTGGTAGGCAGGAGCAGGAGCCCTGTGGCGATCCGCAATGCGCCTGTTTTGCTCCGCAGAGCGCAGCAGAGCGGAGCGAGCGCCCTTCCACACCCTGCGACAGCGGCGGAGATGGTGCTGAACGGAGGGGACGGAGATGTCATCCTCCTGAGAGGGAAACAAGGGTGGCTGGTACCCCAGGGAACATTCGAACGGGGACATATTAGTCGCAGCACAGGACATTGAGTTATGGGCATACTCAATCCAGGGTAGGTATTCGCTCCAGGCAGAGGGGTTACGTGCAGCCACGCAACGCAGAGCGGTCCCAAGGTCCTGGTTTGCCCTTTCCGCCTGCCCATTGGTCTGCGGGTGGTATCCGGATGACAGGCTGACCGAGGCCCCTAGCGCCCGGCAGAACGCTTTCCACACTTGGGAAATGAATTGGGGCCCACGGTCAGAGACGAGATCAGTGGGTATCCCGTGGAGGCGGAAGACATGCTGCACAAGCAGCTGGGCAGTCTCGGTGGCAGAGGGGAGTTTAGGAAGGGCAATGAAGTGAACAGCCTTTGAAAATCTGTCCACAACCGTGAGAATGACTGTGTGGCCTCTAGAGGGAGGAAGACCAGTGACAAAATCCAGGCCAATGTGAGACCAGGGCCGGCCAGGAACCGGAAGGGGACGTAGCAGACCAGCAGGGGGTTGGTGGGAGGACTTGGCCCGAGCACAAACCGTGCAGGCCAGCACAAATGCCCGGGTGTCCGCGTCCATCGCTGGCCACCAAAAATGCCTCTTAAGGAGTGACAGGGTGTGACCCACGCCAGGGTGACAGGCAAAGCGCGATGTGTGGCCCCACACCAGCACTTGTGAGCGAACCGAACTGGGGACAAAAAGGCGGTTGGGAGGGCCGTTGCCCGGGTCCGGTTCGATGGCTTGGGCCTCCCGGACGAGGGACTCTATCTCCCAGGTGACAGCAGCCACCTTGAGGCAGGAAGGAGAGAGGATAGTGTCAGGGGGGGCCGGAGTGTTCACAGTGTTAAACTGACGAGATAGGGCGTCAGGCTTGACGTTACGGGACCCGGGCCGGTAGGTGAGGGTGAAATTGAACCGCCCCAAAAAAAGGGACCACCGGGCTTGGCGGGAATTTAATCGCTTAGCTGTCTGGATGTAAGACAAATTCTTGTGGTCGGTCCAAACCACGAACGGCTGTTCTGACCCCTCAAGCCAGTGCCGCCATTCCTCCAACGCCAGTTTCACAGCCAGCAGCTCTCTGTTACCCACATCATAGTTCCACTCCGCAGGAACCAGCCGGCGAGAGAAAAAGGCGCAGGGATGAATCTTCCCATCAGTGGCAGAGCGCTGGGACAGGACCGCCCCCACTCCAGTGTCAGAAGCATCCACCTCCACAACGAACTGCCTGGAGGGGTCCGGTTGGATGAGAATGGGAGCAGACGAAAAAAGCCCTTTAAGCCCCGCGAAGGCAGCGTCCGCCTCCGGCGTCCAGGCAAATGGGAGGGCAGGAGAGGTGAGACGGGTGAGAGGGGCTGCAACCCTGCTGTAATCCCGGATAAATCTCCGGTAAAAATTGGCAAACCCCAGAAACTGCTGCAGTTTCTTGCGGGAATCGGGGATGGGCCAGTCTGTCACTGCAATGACCTTCTCGGGGCAGGTCCTCACTTGCCCGCTCTCAATAATGAACCCCAGGAAGGATACAGAGGTGACACTGAACTCACACTTCTCGGCCTTCACATAGGGGAAGGTGGGGTGATTTGTGCATTTTGGAAGTTGCAAAACCCCTTGTTTCTAGAAAACCGTGGAAGAAATTGGAAATGTGACCACATATTTAAGAAGAGCCATCCATTTGACTCATCCTGTAAAGAAGGGAGACACAAGGAATAAGATATAAGCACATTTAAGCTCAAAAAACTGTGTTTTGCCTTTCAAAGTAAAATTTCCATGATCAAGGTTTTTTGATTATTGTGTCTGAACAATTATAGACACGTTTGAAAACATTTGACACATGGTTTAGTGCTTTGGTATGCTACACTTTGAGTCTATATAGTTAGCACAATGTCAACCCTAAATTGCTGCATCATGCCTATTATCCAAAATTCTGGGGATGGGGTGATTTGTGCGCAAGGGCCTGGGTGAGTTATAAGTAAGTAAGTAAGTAAAATGTATTTATAAAAGCACATTTATGACAGTTTGCACTGTCCAAAGTGCTGTACATAGTGCATTCAGTAGGTAAACAATGAAGGTAAAATAACAATAACCAAAATAAAAGACGTAAAGCCCATACATCCACATAAACACAGATAGTAGTGCAGAGGTAAGTAAGTAGTGCAGAGGTTAATGGGGAGGAAACACCAGGGTGTACATATGGGTTTTGAGCCTTGATTTAAAGGCAGAAATGTAGGGGGAATCACATTTGTCAGGTGGCAGTTGGTTCCACAAGCACGGAGCAACTAGTGCAAAGTACATTTCTGAGAGTTGTGCCAGTGGCATGGCTGTATACGCTGGTCACCAAAAGAAAGTGATTGTCTACAGTAGCTCAGAAGAGAGTGACATCTCAATTCCACTTAACGACACCACTGATGAGAGTTCAGATGGCCAGAAAGATGATGATGGTGACTTTGTCATTGTGATACAATGACGCACAAATCACCCCACTACGTGGGGTGATTTGTGCGACAAGACAACTTTTTTTCCGAAAGCTATATTTCTTAAACAGTTTATTCCAGATCCAAAGTTTTTATTGCCAGGGATGCACAACATCCTGAAATATATGTACATATTTGAGTTGGAGACATAACTGTCAAGGCCTCACTTTAAAATCACTTTGAGTAAAAAGTTGCACAAATCACCCCACCTTCCCCTATAGTTTGTTCTCCAACAGCCGTTGAAGAACTTGCCGGACATGCTGAATGTGTTCCTCCTGGTTGCGGGAAAAAATCAGGATGTCGTCTAAATAGACAAAAACTGAGCGGTTGAGAAAGTCCCGGAGGACGTCGTTGACCAGGTTCTGGAACACAGCAGGGGCATTAGTTAGGCCGAAAGGCATGACGAGATACTCAAAATGGCCGAGGGGGGTGTTAAAGGCCGTCTTCCACTCATCGCCTTCACGGATACGCACCAGGTGATAGGCATTACGTAGGTCCAATTTGGAGAAGACTGTGGCGCCCTGCATTGGCTCGAATGCGGAACTGATGAGGGGCAAAGCATACTTGTTCTTCACCGTAATGTTATTAAGACCCCTGAAATCAATGCATGGGCGAAGTGACTTGTCCTTCTTGGCCACAAAAAAGAAACCTGCACCAACAGGAGAAGAGGAGGGTCTCATGAGGCCAGCCGAAAGAGAATCCTTAATGTACTTCTCCATGGTCTCCCTCTCAGGACGGGACAAGTTATAGAGGCGACTACTGGGCAAAGGGGCGCCGGGGAGGAGATCGATGGCACAGTCATAGGGGCGATGCGGAGGCAGGGTGAGCGCACGACACTTACTAAATACCTCTCCCAGGTCATGATAGATTTGGGGAACCAAGGAGAGGTCGGGAGGTTCCTTGGGCAAGGGAACATCTCCCACTGCCGGAGACAGGGCAGATAGTAAGCAGGTGGAATGACAAAAAGTGCTCCAACTCACCACTTTGCCAGAAGCCCAGTCAAATTGGGGATTATGAAGTCTGAGCCAGGGGTGCCCCAGCACCAGGGGAGTGAGGGGAGACAGGATGACATGAAACTGCAGTATCTCGTGGTGATTACCAGAAACAATTAGCTCAAGGGGCACAGTACGGTGAGTAATAAGAGCCAGGTGACGGCCGTCTAAGGCATTAGCATTTAAGGGAGAGGGTGATTGTTCCAATTTAATGCCAACCTGAGACGCGAAGCCAGCGTCGATGAAGTTCTCATCCGCTCCAGAATCCACCAGGGCTGCCACAGGAAAAGAATGCCCGAGGGACAGGAGAGTGGCATCCAGCAGTGAGCGAGAACAGTGAGAATCGGGGACGGAGGGGGCGTGGCTCAGCAGGGCCCCGAGCCTCACTGCCGAGCCCTGTCTTTAGGCAGTGACGGACAGGTGGAGATGAGATGCCCGGGCAGCACACAGTACAGACACACTCCGGTCTTAATCCGATGAAGCCGCTCTGCCTGGGTGAGACGTGTGCGGCCCAGCTGCATGGGCTCCTCTTCAGTGACAGCACGCGTCACGGGGGCAGAGAGGGCAGTCTCAGGGAAGAGTGGGGAACAGGAAGCAGCGAAAGCCGGGGGCACAGAGCTGCCCGCCTTCTCCCTACGCCGCTCGCGTAGGCGATTATCCAGCCGGATAGAGAGGGAAATCATTTCATCGAGAGTGTCAGCTTCCTCCCTAGTAGCCAGCTCATCCTTGATTGTCTCACTGAGACTGGAAAGGAAAAGCCCACGTAGTGACTTGTCGTTCCAGCCTGACCTGGCTGCATAGGTCCTGAACTCCACGGAGAACTCAGCTACACTGCGGGAGCCCTGACGTAAAGAAATAAGCCGCTTGGCGGCGTCCCCTCCCTCTACTGGGTGATCAAAAACTTTCCTCATCTCCGCTACAAATAGATCAAAATTGTCATTAGCTGGAGAACTACTCTCCCACACTGCTGCAGCCCACGCTAGTGCAACCCCCTTAAGTGACCCCATAATATAAGCGATTTTCGACTTTTCAGTGGGGTATGTGAGGGGCTGCTGGCTGAAAACTAGGGAACATTGGATCAGAAAGGCTCTACACGTACCCATGTCCCCAGCGTAGCGCTCAGGCGCAGGAATGAAGGGCTCACGGGCTCGTGGCAGGTGTATCGGGGAAACGGGAGCAGGCGGAGGTGCGGCTGACAGTGAAGGCGCTGTGGTGAGGGGAACCAGTAAGTCCAACTCCTGCCCCATTTGAGTGACACGGGTAGCGAGATTCTCAAAAGCCTCCATAGCGTCCCGGAGGGCTTGGCTGTGCTCAGCCACCTGCGTGCCTTGGGCGGCGAGAGCTCCAAGGATCTTGCCAAATTCCGCTGGGTCCATTTTGGCCAGATCGTTCTGTTATGATCATGTACTGGACCCAAGAGCAGACAGAGGCAGATGTGGATATAATAAAAAGGTTTATTTCAACGAGGTGGGGAAGCAGGTGGTGAGAGGGGAAGCCGGGACGGAGAAGCAGGTAGGAAGCTGGAGGTTGTGGTCCGGGTAACTGCAGGCAGAGGAAAAACAGCGTTAGGGTGGTGATCACGAAAAACACGAGACAACGAGATAGTGACGAGGAGAAAACTAGGAGCCAGGCGTGTATAGTTACCACTGTAGTGCATGGTACGATCTGGCAACGACAGCAGGGAAGCCAGAGGTGAAGTAGGTGCGTTGATTGAAGATGCAGACCAGGTGTGCCACGGAACAGAGGGAGTGGGAGTGGCAAAAGGAGGAGGAGCGCACAGCAGCCAGCTGTGATCACCACATCAATAGCCCTGCTTTGCACAGCCACCCCAGACGGTCAGCAGGGAATATGTCTAAATGCATGTACGTCATTATTTGATATGCTAGTAAGGTTAAACATGACTATAAATCATTAAAACAACGTTTATAGGTCATAAAAGTCAAAAAGTATCAGAGGTCCTCTTTAATGATTTGTACAGCTTCTTGATAGCCCAAAGGGTTGATTTTTGGTAGATTTTTGAAGATTAAAGATTTTTTGACGTGTGAAATGCACGATTATTGTGAGAATGTGCTGTTTTAGCTTATATTTTACATAATATCATTTGCCTTGTACAAGACGCATTCGTGGACCCTCGGAAATTTCAGAATCCGGCGAAGAATACACTTTTTTCAGTTTATGTCTAGGGTAAGTGTATAGTTTTTGGCAATTGTAGTAATACAATATGTTTATTGGTACCGCCAGCGGAACCGTGGAATAATGGGTTAACGCGTAAAAGCTATGTGGAGCAGCGGGACCTTCACTAGAAGTACTGCTAGCCTTTCATTGAAGCTGCCGTCTCCTATTGGATAATAACATTGACTGATGTGTGCATCAGCCAATAATCAGATTTTGATGTGACCGCCCCCAAGGCCCAGCGATATCTCAGCGCTAGCCCCCCTTGATGTCATCAGCAAAGTTTGAACCTTCCGCGGGCTATTAGCATTGTGAGTGAATTACTATGGGCATCGCCTTCATACAACCTACTGATCCCGTTTCTAGATGTTCAAAGCTGGTAGTGACATACCTCAATAGACTTGCAGCTGTAATTGCAGCGATAGGTGGTTCTACCGAGTATTGACTCAGGGGGGCTGAATACTTTTGCACGCCACACTTGTCAGTTTTTTATATATAAAAAATGTTGATAACCATGTTTCATTTTCATTCCACTTGACATTTATGCACCACTTTGTGTTTGTCTATCACATACAATCCCAATTAAATAAATGTAAGTGTGTGGTTGTTGAATGACAAAATGAAGAAAAAGTTCAAGGGGTATGAATACTTTTGCAAGGCACTGTATATTATTGTTGATGGGAAAGGTGTAATTTGATAAATGAAGTGGGAAATATTATTTATCTAAAAGTAATTGTAAGTAATTGAGTCCCATCTGACTGTCTTTTCTAGCTTACAAAGAAAATGCTTGGGATCTCTGAAGATGAATCAATCACAAGCTGTGAAATCAGTAAGGATGAGTATGTTCCTAGTTGCACATTAGAATCAGAAGTATCGGAGGAAGAAAGGAAGTCTATAAAAAACTACAGTTCAACTAAGACAGTGGTTTTCAAACTGTGGGGCGCGGATGAATATGTGAATTAAAAAAAAAAAAAATTGAGTTTGTATTTTTGATATTAACATCATATTAAGCCAATGTAAGTTATCTTACAAAAAAGGAATACAATTCAATTAATTCTATTTTTGGCCCCAAAATGCCTTACTTTGCTTAGCCTAATGGAGGTGAGAGTCTTAAAGCTGAAAAAGAAACACAATGGTGGTAGAGTGTACAATAAGAGGCACTACTGTTTCTACTGTTTTAAACCATATGCCAAAATTGCACGGCACTTAGAAAAGACACAGTAACTTGGTGGAGGTAGAATGAGCGTTCAGTTACCCAATAGGATCAGCGGAGAGAAAGCTGCAGATAACTCTAATACGAAATAAGCGCAATCGTCTCCACAATTTTGAGGTCCTGGGGAATAGAAGGGGAAAGGGTGATTGTTCCCTCTCAGCAAAGCAGTGAACCAGTGAATGTAAATGATTATTTGCATTGCACATACTGGGTCTTATTCATCATCCATGAGTAAATCTGTGTGTAGGGTTGCACATAAATTCTCACGCTACTAAAACTCTGCTCCGGATTCACGAAGCGTGCGGAAAACTCAGATTTGATCGTAAACACGTGTGTAACATGATGAATCCCAATCCTGCGTAAATTGAGAGCGCGCCCCCGGTGATCAGCAATTAGCATAGATCTCCGCCCATGAATAGCAAATGACCGCTATATAAGGGCATAGGTGCATCTGCTCAGCCTGCGATCATCATGGCGCAAGGAAAGAGAGGGAAAAAAAATTCTCTGAGGAGGAGATTGAAGTTATTCTGGCAGAAGTCGAAGTCAGGAAAAACATTTTATTTTGTTCAGTCAGCTCCGGGGTCAAAGGGACAGGGAAAGATAAAGCGTGGAAAGAGGTTGTAGAAGCAGTCAACTCTGTCTCCTCTGTTGGGAGGACCCTCCAAGAGGTTAAAAGAAAGTGGTTCGATATTAAAATAGATGCAAAAAAAAGAATCGGAGTAAATAAATTAAGCACTTCGGCCACGGGAGGAGGAGGACCATCACAGCCAACACTGAGCCAGCAAGACGAACGAATTGCGGGCATTATTGGGGATACTGCCTTATCAGGCATAATCCCTGACACAATGCAGGAAATCAACACCAGCCTTAAGGCAATCTGCCAAGCACTTTTGCCCACCAAAAAATAAAGTTTACTTTTTTCAGTGTCCCCCCTGTGTGATGTTTGGTTATTCTAGGTAAAACCATTTGGAGCTGTAGAAAATAACGCAATGCAATAACAAAGGCAGTATTACAATTAATTGATGAACTAAAATAAGCGGGATGTTGGATAGATGAACGAATATATCCGTTTTTGCAACAAAATAAAATGTTCAGATTAGCTTTTTTAATGTTAATGGTAGCTTGTGCAGTACTTGTGCAAGCAACATTTACCTTAAAATCGTTCTACAAGTCGCTGGCGTACCAGAACAGCAGCCGCATTCGTCATCTCGCGATCTGGTTCTGGAGGCAGCCGCTCAGGTGGATGTGGGATATCTGGTAGGGGAAGTCCCCTCTTAATTGAAAAATTGTGCAGGACACAGCAGGCCATTATAATGTTGCACACCTTTTTGGGTGTATAGAGGAGGGTGCCACCTCTGTGATCAAGGCACAGCCATCTTGTCTTCAGAACCCCGTTGGTGCGTTCTATAACAGCCCTTGTGACGGCGTGGGCTTCATTGTAACGCAGCTCCTGTGGTGTCTGTGGGTTGGTGAGGGGTGTCATTAGCCACCGCCTAAGCGGGTAACCCCGGTCCCCTGTGGATATAAAAAGATAAGTCTCTACATATAAATCACATGCATTTGTGAGTATATTCTTACCGATAAGCCAGCCGTCTCTCACAGCTCCATTCTCCAAACGCGTGCCAACTGCGCAATTGCGCAGTATGAAACTGTCATGCGTTCCTCCCGGCCACCGTGCCACAACGTTGAGCAACACACAGTTTGCATCACATATCAGCTGCACATTCACGGAATGAAAGTTTTTCCGGTTTATGAATGCAAATGCATCAACAGATGGAGCCTTGATGCGTATGTGTGTGCAGTCTATGGCACCGATTACATTGAGCATGTTGGCCAGCTCGCAAAACTCCTGCTTCACGAGTTGCCTTTGTGCGCCATAGGGGAATTGAATGTACTCCGGTACTTTGGGCAAAATGCGGCTCATTGATGGCTGGGATATTCCTGCTCTGTCTGCTATCTCCCGCTGGAAGGTCCCTGTGGCAAGGAATCCCAGCACGGATAGTACCTGCAGATGTGCGGGATGGCGTGGCTTCTTTGAGTTGGCCTCGTCAGATTAGGCTCCAGAATGTTGCATAAATACAACAGAATTGGTCTCGGTAGACGGAAACGACTAATCAACCACTCATCACTCTCAGCCAACAAGTCTGCCCGGTCCCTGAAGTTCCTCTCTCTCCAGATAGCACCTTGTGCCAAATCGTGCAAAAGTGCAAGTTCAGCCATTGTTACCATTGTCTAAAACCGAAGTCCTTTTTATACTATGGTAATTTCAAATTCACAACACCTGGTGAGCACTATTTTGGCCGTGACAATAGTTTTTGTGTGATTTTATTATTATGATAATATTTTTTATTGATATGTAGAAAGTACGTGTTGTCTGTGGTTTTAAACAAGTAGTTTACATTCTAAATAAATCGAATCTATATCTTAAACCTTGAATTGTCAACTTATTTTCTGTAGAACATTTTTATATTTTTTAATATTTTGTCATATGTCGCATATTGCGTGTTTCAAAGGCATCAGCGTATTTTGAACATGAGAGAGAGTAATACGAATTAAAATTGTAATTTTCAACAGTGACAAACAGTATTTATGTCTATTCCTACATTTACACACAGCGCTACACACAGTCGGGAGCATGTGTAGATTTTGTGAGTAGCTACACAAAAATCAGCACTACTAAAAGATTGATGAATGCGGAAATCACACGTAAATTCGCGCTGCTCACGGTTTACACACAAATCCGTGCTGCTCACGTTTCATGAATAAGACCCACTGTGAGGCATTATTAAAAAGAAAGGTGATGTGGCGGCACATGAAAAAATGCAAACTGACAAAGGAACGCACAAAGCCAGGCAGAACCAGAGTGCAGTCACCTTGTGCTGCTGCCTGACAGCCTGTCCCAAAGGAGATAAATGACAAAGTCTGGGGCCTAGCAAATGGCATGAATAACGGACATAATTCGACAAGAAAAGTATATTCTGAAGTTAGGAGAACACTTATATAACAAAAAAGGCACAGACAAAAACCAACACCAATACCAGACAAGAAATTAGGGAAATGGGTAGATTAGTTATCCAAGCGAAGACACTTGGCAGCCTGAAGACAATACATGACTTCTTTCAACCAGCAAACTTCTGCCACGTTGTGAACGCTGTGAAGATTGTCTGTGGATGGAGTGAAGACACCAGCTGTTTCAAGATTCTCTCCTTGGCGCTCAAACTAGGCCATAGTTTAACCAAAATAGCAGATATTGCAGAGTTTGAAGCAAGGATGACCGGGAACAAGAGGGCCATTGAAAATGCTGTGACATTGAAAGAGAACAAATGGGATGAGTGGGTGTCTTCTCATGCACTGAGGAACCTCAGAGAGTCGAAATGGAATACACCTCTTCTCATCCCCTACTGTGAAGATGTTGTGAGACTGCAACCATATCGATGCAGAAAGGCCCAAGTATCGATTCAATCTTGAAACTGCACCAAATAACAGGAACTGGTTAAGTATTCCTAGACTAAAGCTCTGTGAAGTGATCGTCTTCAATCGTAGGAGAGAGGGAGAAGTTTCAAAGATGTCCTTGAATGACTTCATGTTGAGAAAGACCTTTGCCAGTAATCCAGATCTTGACCTTGCCTTGACCCACGTGGAAAAGAAGCTCTGCAAGTACTTTGAGCGTGTAGAAATCAAAGGTCAGCGGGACAAAAAGGTCCCTGTCTTACTCAGCCCAAACATGGTGTCCTCCATACAGATGCTGGTGAATTATTGACGACAATGTGATGTGCCGGATGAGAATGTTTATTTGTTTGGTAGACCTGATGGCATCAGATTAAGGAAACAAATAGCAACAATGTCACAAGTTTTTAACTTGAAAGACAATGAGGAGGACTGCCACGCTGGTTTTATGGGTCACAACATCAGGGTCCATAGACAATATTATCGACTCCCTGAAGGGATATCAAAAGTTGCCCAAGTTGCAAAGCTGCTGATTGCCTGTGGGGAGGAGAGCACAATTTAAAGGGATGACATTGGATGAGATCAACATTGAACCAAATGGTATAACCTCACCTTGCACACACTATTTGTTATCATTTTAATTTGTGATGGTTAAAATGTCATGGGTTTGTAATGCTTGTTCACAACATTTTCTTGCTGTTTTTATTTGGAGGAAGTACCTGAAGACAGCTCTCTATCTGGAGAAGAGGAGATGCCAAGTCTATCCTCTAACTCAGGGGTGACCACACTTTTTCAGCTTGTGAGCTACTTTTTAAATGACCAAGTCAAGAAGATCTACCTACTATAAAAATGCAAAACATATAAGCCCCTAGGGCTGAGAGGTTTCGTAGGCCCTCTGAGTGGCCGTCCTACGACAAAAAAAAATTGTAATATTTGTTTCGATTAATAAACAAATCATTTTAAGGTAATACAATATTTCTCACATGAATTTGGGAGACAGTGGGGTCTCAGGCCCTTATATGAGGGGTCTGGGGGCAATTTTAGAAGAAAACTAAGGCTTAATCAGCTGCATCCTATGTGAGCTATTTAGTACTATTTTCTGGAATAATTTAGAGACACAATTACCAAAAAGCAGAAAGTTTTTTTTTTAATACAGTATAGCTCAATATAGGCCCCTGATCTTCGTCAACGAACAATGTAATTTAAAAAATAACAAATGTACCCCCCCTACGAAGGTTAGGGGCCTATAATGAGCCAGTCAATTGTTTATTTTTCAAATATTAGGAGACTATACTGAGCAAGTAAAAAATATATATATATTGAAAGAATGCCGTGCGATATACCCACAATGCCTTCGCGATCGACCTTATGGGGACCCGTGCTCTAACTCGTCAGGTACATTCACTGAACCAGTGGTTCTGGAAGTGGGGTCTGGGCACTCCCAGGGCTTCCTGGGTGTTCCCTAGCCTGGCTCCGCCCGCCCTCCTACTTCCGCCCACATTTAATTTTCCCTTCAGTAGTCTGGGGCTGGGGTGTATTAGCGGGATCCTGCTTGAACAGATTTCTGAGTGTCCAATCAGCGAACAGAGCGAGTGGCTGAGAATGATGACGTCGAAGTCACGCTCCAGTTTCAGTTGAATGCTGCGTTTCTTTATACTCGGAACTCCGAAATGTCCGACTTGGTAGTTCCGAGTTCCGACCTGTCTGTGTTCCAGTGCATCTGCTCGGGAAAGTATGGACGCCTACAACCTTTCTCATCCAAATAACTAAACGCTAGGCTCTAGCAAGTTACCGTTGCCAGGTACCGGGAGATCCATAGACTACAATATGTTGTGAAGTCAGAAATTTCCGAGTTCCCAGTACAACTGGAACGCATGACATACGTTACGACCAAACGTTATGCGATTGGTTGGCTGATCCAGAGTGGCACTGGGCAGATCCATTAGTTATAAACTTCAACAGACCTGCCTCCAAGTGAGTGAACGTTTGCCAAATAGAGGAGTTCCAGACCTTCTGTACAAATTAAATTAAGTACGATGGTCTGGTAGCACCAGGCTAGGTGTTCCCAGCATGAAAGGGAATAATTTATTTTCACTTCATAACACACTACTACACAACTATTTTGTCATGTATTAAATAAACTTCATGATGTAAAACCTCTAATGGGCGTCTAATTTGTGTCAGTTTTGGGGCCCTTGGGTGCGGTATCTATGAAGGACCAAAAATTACATAACTAAAAATATGTTTTAGTCATGATAAAGTTGAATTCCCTATTTCTACATGTATTTGTTGATATACTGTATTTGTTATGTCATGTTTCGTCCATAGGTATCAACCCTGAGGAGGAGGACGAAGAGTCTGGAACCTCATCACAGCCGAGCAAAGGTATTTGACCACTAACCTGTTTCAGTGGGTGTAAAAATCCACTTAATACACAATTCATAATTTTTAATAATCTTATTCCAATATGAGAGTACTTTTACTGTAATATGAGAGTACTTTTACTGTAATTTATTGTTTTCTAAACTCTGCTTTAATTTGTCTATTTATCTTTTAACTCAGCTTTCTTCAATATCTGCACAAGGTGCAGCTCCGGTCCAGTCATAAGGAAACAGTAGCCTACACGAAAGGCTGTTGCACACCGGGCGTGACGCGAATAAACAGCACGAAAAAGCGAATATTTTGGAAGGTAAATTTTGTCGCGTCTCACTTTAGGAAGCGACGTCCCAGAAAAATTTAACTCAGCTCGAAAAAATAAAAGCCACAAATTCGCAAAGCAAAATTACTGTGCTGGTGTGGAAGCTTGTATTGACTCTGTATACGTTCGGTAGTTATTAATAACGTGCAAATTAATCGCACGAATAAAATGCGCCCCGTTAACAAGAATCTTTAGAAAGACACACTTAAAATAACGATCTCTGTATGGTCTGATGACTGGCAGTTATATTAATTAATAATAAAAAGCGCACTGCACATTAGATAGGCATGTACATTAACAGCGTGGTAATTGTTTAGAAGACCTTAAAGGTTCAGTAAGCGGAATGGTCAGTTTAGCTAACTTCCTGTCAGTGACTGCTGTCACCACATTAATGCACTCTTCACTCGTCTTCAAGCAGCATTCACTTTTAGAGTTTAAAAGGAGCTGTAAGCGGAATGGTTCTTTTAGCTAACTTCCTGTCAGTTACTGCAGTTAGCGGTCCCCTCGCTCGTCCCTACGTCACCACATTAATGCACTGCGGTCTTCGAGCAGCAAGTTATCTAGCATCATCTCAGATCCAGAAGTGTGATAAAACATGATAAAAACCATCAAAACAGACATTGGGAAGGATTTTTACCTGCTCCGCCATTGTAGGAGCATCCACATTCACCCGTCTGTCGCTCTGCACTTGCACCGGCAGTGAGATGGGTGCCGGTTTGTAGCGTTCTCTCTTCTGATTGGTTATCAGTAGTGGGATCCCCGAAAAGTTTATTTGCCCATTACACGCAGAGTGAGTGACTGAGAGATCGGCTTTATGAATATAGAGCGATTTAACACTTATATTAACATAAATAAATTGCTTACTTCACCTTTAAACAGTGCAATAATATAATGTGAACATTTCGAGTGTAATAACTTCATTTGTGTTCCATCTCAGTCTACTGTTCTACAGTGCAATACAAGTGTGCAATATTGGTGGTATATTATTTTTATACTTTTCTAAAAAAAAAAAAATTCTTGTTATAGTGCTGTCAAACAAATACAATATTTAATCACGATTAATCACATTAATGTCACACCCATTCCCTACAACCCTTGTAATTCAGTGTATTTCTTCTAAAATATCATAATTTCCAATTCAGTGCAAATAGACAACAATGTAGATCCCTCCCTCCACCCCCAGAACAGCATACACAAACATAATTGGAACTTCCTTTTTTATTTAAAAAACAAACCATAAAACAACATAGGCTATAGCCTATATAACAAATTAGTATTAAGGTGGTTGCTGCCTAAATGTTTTGGGAGTCGTTCATCCACGACTTATTTCAGACTGTTTGTGGAGTGGACACACCATACACTTGTGTGCTGGTGGTTGGTTGGTATGCCGCTGCTGCAGCCGAGGCTTAAGTCACCCTTGAATGACTGGCGGCTGCCCTAACGTTCATGGAGGTTTTGGTGGGGGTGCAGTGTTATAAGTAGGACTTTTGCAAATGAAAAGCCTTCTTTTCTGTTCTTTTTCCGCGTAGTCCACGAGTCACACACGGAAGACTAGTGAAGGTCGCGCAGCTGAGCTAGGAAGTGCTAGGTTCCGGTTTCTGCTTCAAAATAAAAGTCCAAATTGACTTGACGTTTTGCCAGTTAGATGATTTTAATGTGAAGTTATGCTGTAGGACATGTTCCGGTTGACTTAACAGTAACTTAATGGCGAGCCATATGAATGGTTTGTGGTGTTTCAGTTGTTCAAATAAATATATTCTTTTATTCTAAGGGCTGGTTTCACAGACAAGGCTTAAGCCTAGTCCGAGACTAAAATGCCTGTTGAGCTGGATTAATTCAAAGCCACTTGCACAGACTCAGTTTAAAATAGTACTAGATTAAAGCTATTCTGGATTAAACAAAGCCAATTGCAAGACGGACGACTAGAGCTACTCTAGGTCTAAATTTCATCTTAAATTAATCCTCCAAAGGGGCAGGTTTAACTTCAGCTTAGTGGTGTTTGTGAGAGAGCATGGACTATTTGGAATATCTAAATGAAGACCAACTCCCACTGCAGAGGCCAGCCAGAAGAATACTTGTGGATAGGTCTTATCCAGAACATTTATTTGATAAACTTACATTTCGAGACCACTTTCAATATGGAAAATGCACTGGAAATAACAACTTTGAGTTTATTAGATGGATGCATTTAAATTGAAGATGTATTCAGCATAATAAAATGAGTGTCTAAAACAATTCTGTTTTCAAATGTGGTTGTTGTGATTTAAAATACTGACACACATGAATAACAAAATGACAAAACACAACATGAACACCTTTTATTTTCTACTTATATCTTCACTGTGATTAGTAATCACAATTGTCTCAGTACTGTATCATAGCTCTCTCTTCCAACTTCATGTCATACAGTTTACGCTCTCTAGACTTTCTTTCCACCTCTGTCCCCAGAACCCGTACTGAGTTTAGGAAGAGGGCTTTCATGTACTCTGCTCCCTCCGCCTGGAACACTATTCAAAAAACACTCAAATTGCAGGAACTCATCACTATGAATGATTTTAAAACTCGACTCACATGTTTTTTAATGGCAAATTTTGGTGTGTGTCAATGTTTCACTGAATAGTATTTTATCATTGCCTCAAAATTGTTCTTCTTCTTCACCCACTGGAATGTATTTGTCTCTGTTTTATTCTTATGTTTGTCTTATATTTCATCCATCCTAGCTGCTGCCATTTTGGCCAGGCCTTGCTTGGAAAAGAGGTCATTTGACCTCAAGCAATTTTGCCTGGTAAAAATAAAGGTTAAATAATGTCCAATTCCGCCTGTAGAATTTTACTTTTCATGTCATACTTCCTTCAGAATCATATAGCATTTTCTGTTACTAACTAATTCGGGTTTTTCAACAGAGTCTATCAGTGCAGATATCATTAAATATAATGTCAAAATTATAAATGAGAAAGATGTGAAATACCGATAATAATGAAGATAACCTGAAGTTGGTGTATTGTTCTCTTAGTAAAATTTTCATTAATTGAATTTGTTGCAAATTGCGACCCAACTATTTATTTGCTCAGTCCCAGCAGTATGGCTTTTAGATTCAATAACTGGATGGTTTCAAACTATTTTTTTTAAGAGATTTTTTTCAAATTCATTAAAGTTTATTGACGGGATTTTTTTAGCCTCTGCCATTGTTTTTTCTCACAAGCAATGGTGTTTCTGCTCCACTCCGGGTTTTTATGATCACCGTTGGACCAGCAGCATGTGCTCATGGGCAGGTGTTTACAATCAGGCTTACTTACCTTACTCCAGGACTTCGTAGTCTCAGACTAACTAAGCCAAACTTAAGCCATATCCATGACAGTGACTTAAACCTCCCAGTTTAACTAGTCCACATTAAGGCCTACTCCTGGCTTAATCTAGGCCCTGTCTGTGAAACCGGCCCTAAGACTGTTAAGGCTGAAGGGCTCCTTAAGCGTTTACATTGTGCTTGTTTTTCTTTCCCACTGTTTCCCACTATCTTAATAGACTAGTCATCCCTACAATTTTTATGAGACTGTCCACCAGCCACTGTGACCCATTACGTCCACGCCCCCAACGTAGGCTACTATTTGAATAAAACAATTCCATAAAAGGTGACGTAAGCGATTTATTTATGTTAATATAAGTGTTGTTGTGAATTTAATTCAACAAAAATAGCATGAAGGACGGAGTTTCCAGTCAAGATGTTTAGTTAATAAAGTGATGTTTATTTCACTCAAAAGCAGAGTAGATGTCTCCGTACATTTATACGTGCACGGACCTAAACAGTGAGTGTTCAACCTGGTTGAGCTCCCACAAGAGAAGGCGCCTAAACAAATGCGCCTGAAGCATTTAAGGGATTCTCCTTGTGGAGTCCCATTGGTCAAAATCAAAAGTGATGCAGGCGGGGCGTATTTTACTGTACGCCGGCCTGGGTGGAGCACTGAGTATTCGACACTCCAACTGGCTCTCTGTCGGGGTCCTCTGGCTCCTCCCTCTATCAGTGGTTATGTGTGTCATGCAAGAAGAGGGGTCCCAATCAAACTAATCTAATCTAATCTGGTGTTCAGCACATGTTCAACTATCAACTGTGAAGCTTGCACATCTTTGTCATGTAATAGTGTACATCTTCTTCTGATCTGAGTTTGTGTGTGTGCTTAAGGTCAGTCAAAGTCCCTTACAGGTGTCACTTCTGTAATCTTGCATGCGCTTCAGGTCAGACCAAGTTCCCTGCCAGTGTCACTTCTGTAATCTATGTACAGACAGCCGAAATAAGACTGTCTGGTGATTCAAACTCTCTTAGTGACCTTTCTTTGTTCTGGGTTTGTATGTGCCTTAAGGGTCAGTCAGAGTTTTCTCAAGTGTCACTTCTCCTTCTGTATGCCAGACATCTGTAATGAGACTGTCTGAGAGTTCAACTCTCTTAGTGATTTGTACTCAATGTGGGGCCTGCTGAATTAAAGCTATTATGTGTAGTATGTATAACATGAGTGGGCAACTCTAAAGGTTAATTTTCTCTACAGTGTTAAATCGCTTTTTATTCATGCAGTGATCACTTACATATTGTGCGCGTTTCATAAAGCCGATCTCTCAGTCAACTGCTCTGCATGTAATCGGCAAATAAACTTTTCAGGGATCCCGAAACTGATATCCAATCACAAGAGAGAACGCTACAAACCGACAGCCATCTTACTGCCGGTGCACGCGCAGAGGGACATATGGGTGAATGTTTATGTGCCTACAATGGCGGAGCAGGTGAAAATCCTTCACAATGCCCGACCCTTGTAGGCGAGTCCGAGACACTGTGTCAGATGAATTAGAAGCTATTGGAGAAGGACACATAGATTGTCCATAATAATATTAATTTAAAATAAAATATTATGCAGGGTCCTCTGGGATGAGCTTGTTGCTCTTTTTCTTTTATGGGACACATTTCTCTGTAATATAATGAGTGCATTTAAATTAATTAAAAATTAAAAGGGCCATATTACATTATATTTTTAAAATGTGCCACAGGCCAATCAATCAGTTTTTGACACCCCTGCACTAGTGGGTTAACTAAGAAATGCAAAAAAATAAAAAACTTTTTTTTTTTTTTTTTCAAGGGGCCATATTAAGATTCAAGATTCAAGATGGTTTACATTATATTTTTAAAATCGGCCGCGGGCCAATAAAAAGCGGGCCGTAGTTTGGACACCCCTGGCCTACAAAAAGCTTACGCTCCTAATCCCAAACGCGCACGGTGACGTAGGGAAGGAGCAATCGTTCCCGTGCCCGGAGCAGTGTGAGCACAGGCCAGGGGAGGGGGGCAATCGTACTTGAGCATGGAACAGGGCAACTTTGCCTAGTGTGAGTGCACCCTTAAGCTCATGAGATTTTAGACCCTTTGAAAGTAGTGTGGTTATGTACTGTAATGTCTATCAGTAAAGTTTCCGAACAACTATTTACAATGCCCCTACATACACAAACACATCCAAGATTTTGTTTTTTCAGGTGTGGGGATTTTGCAGTGGCACCCGTAAGGCAAGGTGATTTTATTGCTCATTATTATATAGGGGAATTGATCGAGCAAGAGGAAGCGGACGCCAGAAGGAATAATCAATAACATGAATCCCAATGGGGCTTCGTGTCTGATTTCTATTGGGTGGTCAAACTTGGTGGTAGGTTCAATATTTCAGTCAAGATTATGTAATAGAACTTTTTGGCTGTGAAAATGACCCCAGTGAGTAATTTGACTGCATCTCCATAATCTTGTTATATTGATCTTGTATTTTCAGTATTGATGCTGCGAAGGTGGATGGCTCCTCTGGCCGCCTAGTAAACGACGACCACAGGGCCCCAAACAGCCAAATTAAATTGCTTGAAATAAGTGGGAGACCAAATTTACGCCTTTTTGCAACAAAAGATACAGCCAGGGAGGAAATCACTTACAGCTACGGTGGCAAGGATTTGCCATTGTCATGATCCTGCTTGGGCCTCTAGCCCTTGTGTTGTGATGGTCTAATTGCAGGATTGGAGTCAGGTGTGCTGGAGTCAATCACCAGCATTCACAGCTGCCATCAAGCATCATCAACTGCTCTTCATATACCCGGCCCTTCCTTCCAGACACTGCCAGATTGTAGATTCTGTTTCCACACAGTCAGTTCTCTCTCTCTAAGCTAACCTGTTTGCAGCTCCGCTTGCTTTTTGCATTTTTCCTGGCTAACTCCTGTTTTTATGCCACAGCTCTCCCGGCCTGACTCCAGCCACCAGCTCCAGCCCTCGCCCGCCAGCACTTCCCCCCGGACCTCTGTGCCTGCCTGCTCTAGCCCGCTCCCACTCAGCCCCCTGGACTTGCCCCGTTGCTCTCCCTGGAACCCCCCATGACAGCCAGCCTCCCCGCCGGATCACGGTCCTAACCCCCTGCTGGTTACTTCCAAATAAATCTTAATACTGATACTGTCTCCGCACCTGTGTCCTCCTGATCCAGCCGTTACAGCCATGGCGCAAAGAGGTACCAAAAAAGAGCTGAAAATGCAATGACAATTACTCTTTATCTCATAGAATATTTATTATCAAAACATTTTTTTTTCTGGTGGTTTTAAGAATTTATAGCCAGTGCTTTTTCATTTATTACTTTGTTCCTTAAAGATTCCAGAGGATCCTTAATGTTCAGTTGGCAAATAGCATTCTTTTAACTTTTTAATTCTCAAACTTATTCAGGAAAATGGGCTGCCCATTGATCACCGTCCTCAGGAGCTGAGAGCCAGGCCCAAATGTAAAATGTATGATATTAGATGCTTATGACTCAAGCAGCTTCGCTCCAGCACTCAGCTGATGATTTTTCATTCATCGGCCCATTTCCTTTTTGGCTGAGGCGCAACCTCCGCCAAGAATCATATAAATCAACCATCGTTCTAACTGACTGATTAAGTCATGTCTCCAGCAGCTGAACTGGCTGACTGACTAATTGAACTATGACACATATTCTTGTTGCAAAATGGCTCACAACAATCCAATTTCCCAGATTTTGATGGGGTTGGGACTAGTGTTGCCACCCGTCCCGTTTTTCCCAGAATTGTTCTCTTTTTTCACCAGCTGTCCCGGAAAAGAGAAATATCTCCCGTCCCGTTTTTTGGGGAAAATGCCAAAACCGCATTTGTTTTCCTTCGTTCAGTAGTTAAGGCCGTTTCACACGGGCCGAGGCGTTTGTTGCGCCCACTAATGCATTCTCAATGGAGACGAGAGGCGGGCGGGCAGAGAGAAGGCGTCAGGCGGCACGACAAGCTTAACGATCTTGGGGCCTGTTTCAAGACCCTGTGTGGGGGGCCCCACATTTTATTTTTACATTTATTTTATAAATAATGCTTGCGCATGCTCCCCGCGAAAATAAAAAATAGTGTCGAAACCAGTTGCAGATACATACAATTACTGGCATAAACATTAAGGAAGTCAGTGTTTCCCAGATGATTTTGGGACACTGTGGGATGGACCCTGGTCCTTATTGGGGGGGTCCGGAAGCATTGCCCCATGGAAGAAAATTTGTACCGTTTTAAAGTAAAATGCATCAATCTAGTGCACGTGGAGAGGAAAATTTAGATTTAAATCAAATCTTGAGCTGCAGAAGTAACATTATTTTTCTTAAACAGGCAGCACTCTTTACTCTGCAACTGTAAAAACAGTTCAGTAGATTAGTCGGCAAACCCATGTTATATGTTGGAGGGGCCCATTGCAACAGATACAGGGTGGAAAGCTACTTTTTATGAACAGTATAGAATTTACACATAGAAAGCTTATTCCTGTATGTGTGTGTGGGCCGTAGAGGCCCCTCATGAAGCCCATAAGACAGAGCTAATAATGCTTTTGTTTTGCACTTGCTTTTCTATTTCTCACCTCCTTATAGACCCCTTTTCTGTTTATCAACACGGCGGATGCGCGCGCTGCAAAGATGCAGAAAGAAAAATTGTTTGGCTGGTTGCCATGGTTACCCGTTTGGTTGTATTGCAGTTGCGGTGTTTCTTTATAGGTCCATGGTGTTAAATAGTGATGTTGTCAGCTTACTAAAAACAGTTTATCAGCGAGTGTTAACATTGGTTATGCGGAAACATTAACACTATTGAACAGGAAACGTCTTAATGACCCATACACGTTGCCGGCAGTTGAGTGGATAAATGATGAGAAGAAATGGCCCCGACGACTTCAGTGGCCGGACTGCTGTTGGAGAGTGACAGTAAAGACCGGCAGACAGATAGACAGAGAGAGGCAGAGATGCCTTTATTTCATAATTTTGCTTTTTGATTTAAAAGTGATCATAACTAGCCTATAGTGATCATCTGTTTTTAGACTGACTCCTGCTTTCGGGGCCATTGGGCTCACGAGCCGACCAGCTTATCAGACCAGCTGTTTGAGACGGGGATGAAAAGGAAAGTGAAACTTATGGTGGAGCAGTTAAATAGTTCAATGAATAAATATTATAACCAAACACAATAATGTGTTGTGTTATCTGCTTTAGTAGCCTACAGTAGGCTAACATGTCGACCCCACTCGGTTTTCGTTTATTGATTTTTCCTAAATGGTATGATTTAGCCTACTTACCGGCTACACGTGTACACGTGCAAACCCCTACTGCCTAGTCAAACCATAGAGTCAAACACAAGGGAAGAGGACGGAGATGTATAACGTCTGGGTCATTGTAAATAAACCTCCATTGCTATAGCCTCGTCTCCGGTCACTGTCCTTATTGTAAACATTTCACAACTCATTTATGTAATTATAGCCTACAGCGGTGCATTTGGGCATTTACTAGCTTTATCACCATTCAAACAAAAAATAAACGGTTTGTGCATCCAACAGCACAACAAAACATGATTGTGGCTCGTGTCGCTCTTGTCTCTTTCTGCAATTGACATGCGCAGTAGAGCGGGAGTGACGCTGTGTGACGTAGACTGATAAGGGGTCTATATTTAGGCTATTCCTTTTTGGACCCTGTTATTGACATGAGTGACCGAGCTCTTTGACAATGCAACATGTAAAGTTACTATCAGTATCTCTGGCTTAGGGCCCCCCTGAGCCCTTGGGCCCCTGGGCATGGGTGCATGCAATTTTATTCTCAAAGATTGATGAATTTTACTTTAAAAGGTTGCATTTTTTCTTCCGGAGGACAAATCCCCCAGACCCCCCTATAAGGTCCGGGGTCCCCACCTCAGTCTCCCTATTTAGCCTATACTGTAAAAAGCACTGTAGGTGTTTATGGTTATTATAGGTCATTACACTGGTCAGTCTGAACTGGTAGCCTAATAATGGCCGAGCCCTCCTCGCCAAACATCAAGTGTCCCTTTTTATCCTTAATCCAAGGTGGCAACCCTAGTTGGGACAGGCTAGCATGATGAGCCTGTGGGACAGGTCTACCAACCATTGGGACAGCTAGATAGATATTTTGAAAAAAAATAAAAAGTATCTTGCAAGTCATAAAAATGTCTTTGTGAAGTCTGAGGTTAATACTTTGGTAATTCAGAAAATGAGAGCAGATTTATTTTTTTAAAGATCTCCTATTATACTACTTTTCTGGTCTTAATTTCTCATTAATGACTCCTAGAGAGCAACCTGACACGAATCACAGCACATAAAACCATGTAGATTTTAGGGAAGCTCTTCGTTTCATTTTAGCGATTTCAGCATTCTCTTTGCACACTCGGCTTTGTGCTTCTCCGCCCCCTCGTCCCCCTCCTGCAAACCCCACTCCCTTGTGATTGGTTACCTTCCCGGAACACTTTCAGTGATTTGAGCAGGCAGGTGGGGGCATGGTCCGGAGCGTACCTGAGCACGTTGCAGCATTACCATACATGGAAAAATCCGGATTCTCTACATAACGAATCCCGGAAATTTGAACAAGTGAATCGCGACTGGCTGCCCTAGTGTTTAGCGCTCTGCACAACCACCCCAAACTGTCAGCAGGGAATACGTCTAAATGCATGTAAGTCATTACTTGACACTTAAGATGTCATGACTCACGGCTCGGCAGTCTCTCCTTCTTGTATTCCATGTGTCTGCCTCCCTGTTGGCATGTGGGCGTGGCAGCACTCCTGGGCAGACTGCTCCAGGTGAGGATCGTTGGCTAATCAGGATCTCTCTACTTAAGCCTGTGGACTCCAGTCATTCAGCGCCAGAGTATACTACGTACCAGAGCGGTAAATTACCCGAGATCAGGATTATATGTTTGTTGTTTTCTTTCTAGTCTCAGTTGGAGTTAGTTGTAACTCTGCTCCTCTTTTCTTCCATGCCAGTTGCCTCCGCTGTTCACCTATCCTGCTCGCCTGCCTGCGGGTTCCCGATATCCACTAGCCTCTGCTCGCCACGCCATTCAGCCGTCCTGTGTCCTGCCAGCCTGCCTGAAATAAACATTGTTCTAAACTGACTACCTGGGTTTCTGTCTGCGTTTGGGTCATCCCGGGCTATCATAACAGAATACTCTGGCCAACATGGACCCAGCAAGTACAGACCCTGTTCACCAGGCGTTGGCGGCGCAAGGTGCGCTTATGGGATGACATGACGTGGCTCTCCGAGACGTTATGTCCTCTCTGAGGGAACTATGCTCGAACGTGGCGACTTTGGGAGGGCAGCTCCACGGAGTCATCACGCAACTAGTTCCTGCAGCCGCATCCGTTCCTGCTCAACGAGACCCAGTTCCTGCACCGGACCTTCCGTATGCTCGAGAGCCTCGTGTCCCCGCACCGGAGCGCTTTTCCGGTGATTTTGGGTTATGCAAGTCGTTTCTTCTCCAGTGCTTGTTAGTTTTTGAGCAACAACCCAGCTCTTATGTCACGGACTGGGCCAAGATTTCTTACGTCATTGGATTACTCCCGGGACATGCTTTGACTTGGGCGTCCTCGGTGTGGGAGAAGCAGTCCGCCGTATGTTTTTCGTTTCCCAGCTTTGTAGCAGAAATGAAGAAGGTTTTTTTGACCATATTATGAACCCAAACATGACGGCTATGTCCGGGGAACTTTCACGACAAGTACAGCGAAGCACCGGTGTTGATCTACACACCAGCCACGGTCCCCTGTCACAGCCAGATTGGCTACTTGCCTTTATTTTGTGCCGCCGTGCACCGATGCTGCTAACTGTGTTTGTTATGTAGCTGCTGTGAATATGCAATGCTGTTTTAAAGCTAGGCTATTTGTGCTGTTCAGTTTGTCTTTTGGCACAGTTGTTGGCTGTGTTGTTGTTGTTTTAGTGCGGACATGCAAGCTGTTGTGTCGGGTCGGGTCTGATCGCAGCCATGGTTGATTAGGGGAAATACAATATCGGGAGGGTGACTAGGCACGTTACACGCGTAGAACCATTTTTGACACAAAATGATCAAGCAACATTTTAGCTGCGTTACGCACGTAAAGCTTGTGAGCTTTGAGCAGGACCAGAAAAGATGCCTGAGAGTTCCATCAGCTGACTTACATTTATCACAGGTATCTGAAACAGAAGGGAAAATTCTATTCAGCTTACTTTAAACTGAATGGGCTGAAGCCTAGCATTAATAGAGCATACTTTTATCCTACTAAGCCCTTTCTCCCATAGCTCATCAGATATTGCTTCAACAGTGTCCTTGATCCATGCTTCTTTGATATGGAGAGAGGGGGTTGCCATCGAAAATAGATTAACAAACCGAGAGATCAAATGTTTGGAGGTGGGAGGTTTGGTCATGATGTCATAGAAGACATGCTGCGCTGGAATAGTATCAAACGATGAAAAAATTGCTTGAAGGTGCTGTAAGTGGAATGGTTCTTTAAGCTAACTTCCTGTCAGTTACTGCAGTTAGCAGTCCCCTCGCTCGTCCCTACGTCACCACATTAATGCACTGCGTCTTCAAGTAGCGAGTTATATAGCATCATCTCAGATCCATAAGTGTGATAAAACATGATTTAAAAACCATCAAAATAGACATTGGGAAGGATTTTTACCTGCTCCGCCATTGTAGGCGCATAAACATTCATCCATGTGTCACTCTGGCGTGCACCGGCAGTGAGACCACGAGTGAGACGGGTTTCGGTTTGTAGCGTTCTCTCGTGTTTGGAAATTAATTTCGGGATCCCCGAAAAGTTTATTTGCCAATTACATGCAGAGCAGCTGCTAAAGAGCGATTTAACACTTATATTAACAAAAATAAACCGCTTACTTCACCTTTAACAAAATTCCAAATTTGCAAATAACAAGAAAAATGGCTAGAAGGAAGATTGAATTTCGTCTGAAGCTGAGCAAAAGAAGCAAAACGATCATCTATATAGAGCAGGGGTGGCCAACCAGTCAGAGACAAAGAGCCACATTTTTTACTGTGTTACTGCAAAGAGCCACATCATACACACGGGTACACACAGTGGCGATTCCAGGAAATTTTGACTGGGGGTGGCCAAGGTGGGCCACAGAGTTAGAGTGGGGTGGCCATCGCACCCCTGAATGAATAGCATGTGATATGCTGTACAACCAATTCAAAGATGATTTATAATCCCAAATGCCCAAATCATGTTAGTATCCATTGTAATGTTTGTCAGAAAACTAAACCCCTGAAGGGGGGTCTGGGGGTATCCCCCCCAGAAGATTTTTTTGTGTTTTTAACATGTAATCTAAGCATTCTGGTGCATTCTGGTGAAGATAATAAAGGAAAAAGTCAATATTTATTTCAGCTCAGATGAATAGTAAAATTAGCAAGACAACATAACTTGCTAGCAGCCAGATGCCTAACAACTGGACAGAGGGATGACCACTAGCTTCTGACCAAATATCTTGCTAAAAAATAAAACCTTTATTTATGAATGTCTGCCCTTGCTAAGAACATGTTACACTCGCTAACTACAAACTTTAATTTTTTTATTCAGATTTCAAAAATCTGCTGGGACACGTGCCTATACACATGCATGGGTGGCACGCATGTCACAAGCACACTTATGCTGTTTTCAAGACCTTTGCTGACCAGGGACCAGTTCTAGTGGCCACAGTCCTACCATTAATTTAGTAATTGAAAATTGAAAACTGATCTCATATCAGTGGATTGGAGTGTTTGTGTGATGAACTTGGCAACTACCTATCAAAAAAAGTTAAGAAAAAAAAATACATATCATCTCTGAACTAGGATACATATCAGGAAAAAATGTAATTTAAAAAAAATTAAATTAAAATAAAAAATAACATTTGAACTGGGGCGGGGGTCACTGGGGTGGCCAGTAAGATTTCAGGGGGGGGGGGCGTTTTTATTTTCGCGGGGAGCTTGCACATGCATGCACAAGCATAATTTATTAAAAAAAAAAAAAAAAAAAAAAAAAACAGGGGGCCCCACACTAGGACTTGAAACGGGCCCCCAGATCGTTAAGGCCGCCCCTGTGATAATGACAGGACTGGACTAAAGACGACAGGGCAGTCATTTTCAACAATGAACATTGTGTGCACTGCCTCACACACAAACTCTCAGTTCAACCAAGTCCACAAACAAAAATATAACAGTTTTTCTCTTACTATGCATGTTGCTTTGTGGGACTTACTTTTAGCATGGAGAGAGCTGAAGTGGCGCTGAAGATTTGAAGCCTTGAAATGCGCAAATGACACCTGGCATATAAGGCAGAATGGCTTGGTATAACGTTCAACAAAAAATATAAACTCTGCCACTCTGTTTCGGAGCGAACTTGACACAAATAGTTTACTCACGGAAAACCTCCCTCCAAGCTGAGCGGGCAGTTTTATGTTGCGTCCGCACCAAACGTTTGCGAACGTTATGTTGCGTCCTCAATTAAACATTTGCGAACAGGCATACACATAGGGCCTACACATTAATAAAATAAAAAATGAAATAATAGACAACATGTAAAACGAACGTAAGAGCCGCATGAATTGTTTGCGATCATGCACACACATAGGCCCACACAAAAAAAAAAGTAGGCTATAAAAAAAAAATAAAAAAAAAATTATAATCACATAATTTGATATGAACTGAAGAGCCGCACGAAGCTGGGCAAAGAGCCGCATGCGGCTCGCGAGCCGCGGGTTGGCCACCCCTGATATAGAGATACACCACTATCTGACCAGCGCTTGAAAACAGCATCCATCAGCTCTGGCCTAAAACGGGTTCTGACATATAGGAGCATTACTTGACAGTACTGTGAGATCCAGGACACCCTTTATTTGCTTTAATATTTTAAACGCGTTGCACAGAAAGTTATTGCGTAGCAATTTCATATTAATGTTGGGTTTGGAAAATAGAATGGCTGACAGGGAGGCACCAGTAAATTATACAGCGTTGCAAAGTTCAAGCTCAGGCCACCTAGGGCCAGGGCCGCACACTTCACCGCCCCCCCCAATCGAACATTGATTCCAGGAAACCCTTGCTCTAGCGTTGCAGGCCCAATAGTAATGTCGAAAGACAGGGAGTCCTAAACCCCTTTCCTGCGTGGACTTCTGTAAGTGAGCTTTAGAAATATGGGGGGGCTTGGGAGCCCAGATACAGGGCATGATGATAGAGTCCAATGTCTTAAAAAAAGAAGAGGTGAGAAAAATGGGCACATTCTGAAAAAGGTGAATTTGGGGAGTACTACCATTTTAATAATATTAACACAGCCAATCAAAGAAAGGGGGAGAAGTTTCTATTTATCTATCATGTTCTTAAGCTTATGAACCAAATCCAATCCAAATAATTGAATTTGAAGAGAAGTTTTGGATTTCTGCGGATATTAATTCCCAAGTAGGGGAGAGTGGCCTAAGTTGTGCAACTTAAGTCTCCAACTCAAATATGTACATATATATTTCAGGGTGTTGTGCATCCCTGGCAATAAAAACTTTGGATCTGGAATAAACTGTTGAAGAAATATAGCTTTGGGAAAAAAAGTTGTCTTGATGCACAACTTGCCCCCGGTGTGGTGCAAGTTGTGCAGTTGGCGAGAATACCATGGGGTGAATTGTGCCATTGATATATATCTCATGAACTGTAATGCAAGACTAATCCATTAGACAATCACTTATTTAAGATGTATTTAAAGTAAATAGTTGACAAAGATTGAAGGACAATTTTCTTAAACAAGGCCTAGCAGATCTAATGGTTTTACCTGCAAAGCTCACAATGACAAAGTCACCATCATCATCTTTCTGGCCATCTGAACTCTCATCAGTGGTGTCGTTAAACCCTTTCAACTCGGAGCCCGCAGTACTGCGTTCTATTGCGTTACTTGACGTGCTGATCACGTGATCACCTTCGATCCGACGCAGCATAGAAACTAAAGCGGGGACAACTTTGCCGACGGTGTATGTCGAAAGTACTGGCTTAAAGCTATATGCCAGTCTTTGTTTCATTTAAATTGACCCAGTATAACCAGAGATATAATGGTTTGAAGTTGATACATATCTATTTTATTTTCGCGGGCTCAAAAGTATGATAATTTGATGGTCGCGGCCATTATTTTGTCATTTTACGATCAGAAAATGATGCCGGAAACTAGTTCCTACTCAACAGGCTGCATTTACCAGGGAGGGGAGGAGGAGGGGCAGGGGTTGGCGGAGTGATACGAAGCTACACCAAAAGAGACGAAGAAGAAGAGTGACAGGGGGCGGGAGCTGTGGGAGAGTCTCTCTATGCGAGAGAGAGACGAGGCTGCTAGCTAACAAAATTGACAGATGCGGAGGAAGATTGAGAGGTTTGAAGATAGACTACTGAGAATGTTTTAGTCATATTGAAGAAAACTTTGAACGTAAGTCAAGCTATCAGCTTGTTCTTTGACATGAAGGAGGAGGACAGTTCATCCTCAGAGTCAAAGTATGACTATGTAGGCTACATCAAGCCATTGTTGTCTGACTGAGCACTGAGTACACACACAGTAGCCAGCCTTCATAATGTGTAGCCTACAGACACAGTAGCCTAATAATCTGGGGCCGGTTTCCCGATAACGTCATCTCTTAGCGCTACGAAGACTCCTACGAAGACTCCTACGTTATGACTTACCAAAGTTGTTTACCTCTGTAGTCGTGGTTCCCGAACCGTGTCTTAGGAGAAGCACTCCTTACGTCGTTCGTACACTGCTGAAATCGGTTGCTCCGAGTTCGATTATCCATTTCCTGCTCATTTCATGCGCAGCTGCATCTGTATGCTGTCTAATCAAATCTACCCGTGCATTTCTAGTGTAATATAAAGTCATGAATTAGTTTGTTGAATCATCATCTGTGTTTTGGAACTCTTGTTTTATAATCTAAGTATCTTTAAGAACACTAATCACGTTACTTGGTGGGTCAGTAATGAAACTGAAAGTAGATATAATATCGCCAATAGCCTATATAAATAAAAACAGACGGCCCAAACAGCGTCCAAATGAGCTAAAATCCTAAATACAATAAACAGTAACATGGCACACTTATTTTAAGGTAAGCTCTAATTGATTATTCATTCATTTTTCGCACGTTTACATGTTTTGAGGCGGAGGATCCGACGCACTCTGCCCGGGCTCAGCTGACAGCTGAGAGCCGGTGTGGAACACAGTGCGGAGGTTCTAGTGTTAACCATGTCGAACATACTACCATAGCCTATACCAATTTAAAAAAATATATAGAAAATATAGAAACAGCGGAGGAGATGAAGATTGTTACAGCAATTATTTCCATCATGAATGACTTGTGGCAGTTCCATGCGCAACAGGGATGTCACTCATGTCCGTTTTACGCATGGTGCTTTACAGAAGGAAATGTGGGGGTTTGTATCTCTGGCGATGCCACAGCGATCGCAGGGACTTTCACTTGTGTCATTAAACTTATAAATCTGACTGTATTTCATATCACAGGGATACAGCGATGACTGTAGCCTATTTAATAACAAACTGATAAAAACGATCCGACTGTAGGCTATAGTGTATCACGTATTGGTAGGCTATTTTCATATTGACGGACATCGCATCCATTCAGTTAATGCTGATTGTCAAGTCAGTTAGATGACTAAAAAGTAGGCTACTTGTTCATATATTTTGAACACTTTGTGAATCAGAGTTAATGGTATTCTGCTTAAATATATAATAGCCTAAGCCTACTTTAAATATAGGCTACGTGATATACACTATACAGTTGGATCGTTTTTAACAGTTTGTTATTAAATACAGTCATCGCTGTGTCCGTTTGATATGAAATACAGTCAGATTTATTAGTTAAATTACACAAGTGAGAGCTGAAACATCCATACGGTAGAGCTAAGAAGGCTCTGAGGGCACTCCAGACCAACCTTACCAACGTATGACGTACGAAAGAGATTCGTAGCAAAGAAGGTTTCGGGAAACAGGCGAAACGTTAAGTAGGAACTCTACGTAGGGGTTACGAATGACGTAGCGTTAAGAAGGCTCCAAGAAGGCTTTGGGAAACCGGCCCCTGTTCTTTACACATACATGTCATATATGTATCCATATACTGTATGTGTTATTATATAGGTCTACCTAGGCCTAGCTTTTTTAAAATAAAAAGGCATATATGAATTTTTTTTTTTTTTTTTTGTGGTTTGGGTCCATAATGTTCAAATATTATGTCAAATTGAAAAAAAAAAAACTGGCAGGTAATGTAGGTGAAGTTTTACTGAAACAAAATATACCAAACACAGCAAGCTTACATTTTTTTTATGTGCCCTCTGTGTTATGATTGACAGAACTTTGAGGAATTTGGGGAAACCGCCTATGTATTCACCTGCTATTTGTTCATTAAATGTATGAAGGATGATGCCACCTCAATCAAACTTTTAAATGACCATAAAAACATTCCATGTATTTATTTTCAGCTTTCAAAAAAATTCAATATGAATGTTTGAGTTACCCATGGTAGCAATAATATATTTTTTAATCCGTTTTTACATTTACCATGTTGTTTTTGGTCCAATATGATCATTTATCATGCAAATTAAAGAAATAACTATCAGGTCATATAGGTTAGGGTGTTTTGAACAAAAAGATACCAAACTTTGGCATGATAAACATTTCTTACTGTAGTATGCAAAACGGCCAAAATAGCCCTAGGGTTCAGAGGGTTAAAGGCCTACTTCACCGGTTTGAATATGAAGGTGTATTGAATTCTGAGATCCTATGTAGTATAAATGTGCAAAAAAAAAAAATCGGTTCATCCTAGCCTGAGAAAAGGCAGAAAGAGTGTTTTTTTAACCCTATATTTCTCTTTCTCGTGACATCACAGAAAGAGAAATATAGGGTTAAAAAAACGTACTTTGTAAATATTACTGTGATGTCACAGTAAAAGACATCACAGTAATATTTACAAAGTAAGTTTTTTTTTAACCCTATATTTCTCTTTCTGTGATGTCACGAGAAAGAGAAATATATGGTTTATTTATACTACATAGGATCTCAGAATTCAATACACCTTCATATTGAAACCGGTGAAGTAGGCCTTTAAGTGGAATTGAGATGGCACTCTCTTCTGAGCTACTGTAGACAATCACTTTCTTTTGGTGACCAGCGTATACAGCCATGCCACTGGCACAACTCTCAGAAATGTACTTTGCACTAGTTGCTCCGTGCTTGTGGAACCAACTGCCACCTGACAAATGTGATTCCCCTACATTTCTGCCTTTAAATCAAGGCTCAAATCCCATATGTACACCCTGGTGTTTCCTCCCCATTAACTATCTTACCTCTGCACTACTATCTGTGTTTATGTGGATGTATGGGCTTTACGTCTTTTATTTTGGTTATTGTTATTTTAATTTCATTGTTTACCTACTGAATGCACTATGTACAGCACTTTGGACAGTGCAAACTGTCATAAATGTGCTTTTATAAATACATTTTACTTACTTTGGCACAAATCACCCCAATCCCATAAATTTGGATAATAAGCATGATGCAGCAATTTAGGGCTGACACCGTGCTAACTGTATAGACTCAAAATGTAGCATACCAAAGCACTAAAACATGTATCAAATGTTTTCAAACTTGTCTATAATTGTTCAGACACAATAATCAAAAAACCTTGATCATGGAAATTTTACTTTGAAAGGCAAAACAGTTTTTTGAGCTTAAATGTGCTTATATCTTATTCCTTGTGTCTCCCTTCTTTACAGGATGAGTCAAATGGATGGCTCTTCTTAAATATGTGGTCACATTTCCAATTTCTTCCACGGTTTTCTAGAAACAAGGGGTGGCACAACTTCCAAAATGCACAACTTAGGCCACTCTCCCCTACGAAAAATGGTCAAGGGAAATTCTGAAAGGCAAATTGTCGAGAAAGCTGGGGTCGAGACCGTTAGAAAAACTACGTCATCCGCTTACAGCCCAATGGTGCCGTCAGAATCGCCACATCTTATACCGGAAATTTGGGGGCTGGCTCTAATGGCTAGGCAGCAGCCCTGCCTGGTGCCACGGTGCAACTGGAATGATGGGGACCTATCATGATTAGTTAAAACAGAAGATTGAGGACTAGCGTAAAGCATCTTTAGTGTAGCCATAAATTTCGACCCAAAACCAAATTTATCAAGAGCAGCAAACATGTATCTCCACTCTACCTGGTCGAAAGCCTGTTGAGCATCCAAAGAGATAACAGCCCCATGGGGCAACTTATTTGAATACATCACATTTAGCCGACGGGGGCCTCATTTATAAAGGTGTGCGTAGAAACCTTCCCAAAACATTGCTCAGAACGTGCGTACGCCAAGAAATGTTGAGATTTATAAAACCATGCTGCGCACAGCTGCACGCAATCTTCCCTTTATAAATACCCACCTGCGGTGGATTGTGCGCACAGGATCTCCGCCCCGTTTCATCCCACTTCTCCTCCCACAATCTACCTTAAGGTTGCGTTCCGAATCGCATACTTTCTACTATATAGTATGTAGAAAAAAGATTTAGGATGTCCCGATTCTTGTGGCCAGATTTAGGATGGTTAGAAGTACCCGGATGTCCTACTTCATGCGGCCAAGATTGTTAGTGTTGAAAAGTGCATACTATTTGGGCGATTCTGTCCCACAATCCAGTGCGCACGTGAAGTGACGTAACATCGACGAAGCCTCCATATGAAAACAAACGGGGATGCGACGGATATAAAAGCAAGAGGCAAGATCAAGGCGCAATGTTATGATGAAATAAGAGAGAAAAGTATGTCCCAATAGTATGCCTACTGCATCCTAACTAGATTCTTTTTATCGTCGGATGTAGTATGTAGAATAGAAAAAAGAAAGAGTATGCGATTCGGAACGCAACCTAAATGTCACATATTATGCTAAATGCACTTTTTAAATGTGTTCTAACATATCCATGGGGCCACGGTGTGCCTAGAGACTGCCAAAATATCAAAAAAATAACAATCTCTCATTTTCTCACTGTCCCCCTTTCTGAAACCCCCACCCCTCCCCTCCCCCCCAATATACTCCAGTCAGAATTCTCTCCGAATATTACGTAATAGTCGGCACAGCCACATCCCCATATTTTCTTTATATGTCCATGCTTCCGATGCTTCCTCCCCAACATTAGTAACCAGAAATTTCCACTGTGCAGTAGTCTATGATAACCCACCCCCCCACCCCCCTCTCCATTTCTTATTGGTCCACGGCCCCGAGATCCCATGAGATCCTCTGGAAAATTTTCCGAGCGACAGCCATGTTGCTTTCCCCGCTAAGCGACAAGATGCCCATAGCCTACAGCAGGGGTGGCCAACCAGTCAGAGACTTAAGAGCCACATTTTTTACTGTGTTACTGCAAAGAGCCACATCGTACACACTGGTACACATGAACATCCCCCCATCCCTTCCTCATACACGCGCACAACACACACACACACACACACTCACACACACAGACCTCTGCTCAGTCAGATTTACTGTAAATGTCACAAACAAAATGATAATGCAGTAACAGCCTTAACTATGTTTCACCCGTTTCAGTTGAATTTTGTATTATTATTATTTTTTAAATAAATACTACTTGTGCATGCTACCAGGCCCAGGGGCACAAGGGCTCAAGGGGGCCCTAAGCTAAGGTACTGATAACTTTACATGTCTTATAGTCAAAGAGCTCAGTCACTCATGTCAATAAAAGGTTCCAAAAAGGAATAGCCTAAATATAAGGAAATAAATCATCATGGGCCCCTCAACTAGTAGGGGAGAAATACAAAAGCAATTGTAAAGCAACAGCATTATTAGCTCTGTCTTAGGGGCTTCATGAGGGGCCTCTAAGGCCCCCACACATACAGGAATAAACTTTAAGTGTAAATTCTATACTGTTCATAAAAAGTAGCTATCCACCCTTTATCTGTTGAAATGGGTCTCTCCATCATATAACATTGGTCTGCAGACCAATCTACTGTTTTTGCAGTTGCAGAGTAAAGGATGCTGCCTGCTTAAGAAAAAATCAGAAAAATAATGTTCCTTCTGCAGCTCAAGATTTGATTTAGCCTCTAAATTTTCCTCTCTAAGTGCATCAGATTGATGCATTTTACTTTAAAACGGTACACATTTTCTTCCAGTGTGCAATGCCCCCTGACCCCCCAACAAGGACCAGGGTCCCTCCCACAGTGTCCCAAAATCATCTGGGAAACACTGACTTTCTTAATATGTTTTTTGCCAATAATTGTATGTATCTGTGCGGAAAAGTCAGTGTAACTGACTGGATAGGTAGAAGTGGGGGGGCCCTTTAAGAGTCTTGGTCCACGGGCCTATTATCTCATAATCCGTCGAAGAACCAACTGGATTCCACAATCTTTTTAATTTTCCGCATTATTTATAAAAAAAACGGGGGGCCCCACACTAGGACTTGAAACGGCCCCCCAGATCGTTAAGGCCGCCCCTGTGATAATGACAGAACTGGACTCCTACAGTACTAAGACGACAGGCCAGTCATTTTCAACAATGAACATTGTGTGCACTGCCTCACACACAAACTCTCAGTTCAACCAAGTCCACAAACAAAAATATAACAATTTACAATAGCGTTTTTCTCTTACTATGCATGTTGCTTAGTGGGACTTACTTTTAGCATGGAGTGAGCTGAAGTGGCGCTGAAGATTTGAAGCCTTGAAATGCGCTAATGACGCCTGGCATATAAGGCAGAATGGCTTGGTATAACGTTCAACAAAAAATATAAACTCTCCCACTCTGTTTCGGAGCGAACTTGACACAATTTGTTTACTCGCGGAAAACCTCCCTCCAAGCTGAGCGGGCAGTTTTAGGTTGCGTCCACACCAACCGTTTGCGAACGTTATGTTGCGTCCTCAATTAAACATTTGCTAACAGGCATACACATACACATTAACAAAATAAAAAATGAAATAATAAACAACATGTAAAACGAACGTAAGAGCCGCATGAAACGTTTGCGAACATGCACACACATAGGCCCACACAGCAAAAAAAAGTATAGGGAAAAAAAAAAATTATAATCACAAAATTTGATATGAATTGAAGAGCCGCACGAATCAAGGCAAAGAGCCGCATGCGGCTCGCGAGCCGCAGGTTGGCCACCCCTGGCCTACAGCCTGAATGTTACATACACCAACACAGAATGCTTTTGCTCATACTCCACTAATTTATCTTAACCACAGCAGTCTATGCCTCGTTTTTAATAACACAACGGATAGGAAGCTACTTGTGGGTTTTTGCAAACAGTGAAACTGAAAGAAATGTTTTTATTGGTATTTTTGCCTGACTGGTGTATAGCTATTTAGCTTTGGGACAAGCATTCAGCTCACGGGCTAGCTTCGAGATTTGTCAAAAAACATAATTATTTTACCCACACCAGTCTGGAAATGCCTAGTTTTTAACAGAACAAAGGATTGTTACTTAATAGTGTGGAAGTCAATTTTTAAGATATTTTTTTCACCGATTTGTGTGGTACTTTTATTTTATTTTATCGTCAGCGCCCATGTAGCTTCTGTTGTAGCACCAAGTTTTGCTCATAATACGCCGTTTATACTCCCCACAGCAGTCTGAAAATGACTAGTTTTTAACATGACAAAGGATGGGAAGATATTCCTGTAGAAATCAAACTTTGAAGCTACTGTTTTCACTGGTTTTAATCATGTCAGGTCATGTCAAACTGTTCTCTTAGCTTAGCTCCGGGTAAACACTGTGTTCGCAGTCACGACTCACGTAGTGTCTCTCTAGTATCGCGAGAGCACGGCAGAGACAGTGGGAGAGCCCCATGGCCATATAAAGAAAGCCTGGCAGAGAGGTGGGAGGGGCCAGCCAGATCGCACAAATATAGGTCATCCTGAGACCAGAGGACAATCAGGGTATAGAGGCTTGCTACAATAAATGATCTGAACGGGTTTTTCAGCAAACATCTAAAAAAATAAGTATTAGGGACTACTTAGACCATATAAAATTGACAGTAAAGTGCATAATATGTTACCTTTTAAAAGGTATATGCTAAATAGCTTCAGAATATGGTGACACTTATATGGTACCACTGGGGTGGTAGGATGGCCTAGAGGTAAGGTGGCCGACCAGTAACCATGAGGTTGCTGGTTCGATCCAGAGGGTGTGAGTCGTAAAACTAGCAGAGGCTGGTATTGTGTCTACGGTGCCCACCATCTCTACCATTGTGTCCTTGAGTAAGACACTTAACCCCAAAACTGCTCCAGGGGCGCTGTACCACGGCTGACCCTGCGCTCTGACCCCCTCCGAAGTGTGGTAACTTGAGGGGATATGCGAAAATACAAATTTCAATGTGCTTCGTGTACAACTGACAAATAAAGATAACTTAACTTAACTTTGGAGCTATTTCCCAATCTAGAGACCGCGTCCGTCTACGCGATCTATGAAGGCCGATTCGAAGGCCGAACGAGCGTTGTTAAACGAGACGGTCTCCGCAGGTCTCCGTTTACAAGCATTTCCGGTTTTCATAACAAGCCGTTGCCTTGCGTGACGACTCGCCGCTGCCTCGCAACCCTGATTGCTGCCAACGGAGACAGCCTCGTCAACGGAGGAAAAAAGAAGTTGCCTATCAGACGAAAAGAAAAAAAAAGTACAAGAAAAAAAGAATGGAAGATAAAAGTTAAGAAGATGGAGCAACACGTTGCTGTTTTGTTACTTTAATTTTAATTTTATGCCATCTCTGAAAAAAAAACGAAATGAATCCTGGGATATGTTGAGCCGTGAAGGATCCATCTGTTGCAGCCTTCAAAACCGTGAAAAGAAGGCTGCATTTCTCGGCCGCATATGAAGGAGCCTTGCTAATGGAACAAGCCTGCCGCTATGACGCAATCGGTCTTCAAATGCAGCCTTCGTATAGCCTGGCATTCCCAGACCTGCCACTAGGCGCTGGCAAATTAAATTTGCTGCGCGTGTTGGTCTGGACACGCTCCGTTGAAGCTTTATCAAGAAGACCAGAAATCTGGGCTCACGTTTCAATTGGTTCTATCTAATATGGGCGCGCCAGAGCCCTTTATATGGTACTCTGGGGAGGACGTAACCGGATGACGACAGTGACGTGCATGCGACGTCGAAGCCGTGATAGTAAACATCAAAGATGGCTGCGGATATGTTGTGTGAGTTTGAGACTGCTTTGGCCTCGAGCCTTAACGATTTGGAAGACGGCACTCAAATCTTTCATTAGCAAGTAAGTGGAATGTTCTGTTTTGCCGACCGACAACGGCAAACGTTTAATTTAACAGTTTAACAGCTGTTCGCTAAACGAAAGGGGCTTACCTCACCTTGTGCATCGCTCTGATTGGTTGTAGTGCTATCCAACTGCGTGCAGTGGCATTTGAAATGCACGAGTAGGAGCCGCCCCTTGAGTTGGAAATTACTATTGATCGTGGCCAGACCCTCTATCGATCAAGATATCAGGGTCAGGATTTCCAGGCTAGCCTTCGTAGGCTGTAACCCCTGAATTGAGATTAACCGATAATGAGCCCGGCACATTTGATTCACATGAGGAAAGAATGGAAACCCCAAAGAAAGCGTCCGCCAAGAAGGAAAGATTTACTGATAACGAAACAGAGATGCTGGTAACGGAGGTTGCCCACCGGAAAAAGACTGTTTGGGGGGCCTCAGCCGTGGCATATCGAATAAGAAAAAAACTGTTTGAATGGTAGATGGTGGCTCAGTCGGTTAATAATGTCAGCTCGACTCTGAGGACAGTCGCTGAATTTAAAAAAAAAATGGTCCGACCTAAAGGTTGAGGCCAAAAAAAGTGTAGCCGAACATCGGTGGAGCACAGTCGCAACTGGTGAGGGATAAGGGGACAACTGCTGAGCCCTCACCCCTGCAAACAAGAATAGCGGAGATAATAGGAGATACCGTCCTGTCGGGAGTTGTGGCAGAGGGGGACAGCGACACAGCAGCCACAGTCGCCAGGGCAGAAACCGGTAAATATACATTTAAATTACAAATACAATAATTAATAAAAAACTAGACAAGCATTTAGTTTTGCTTCTTTCATTTTAGTTAGTAGCAATTGCACGTGCAGTGGATGGAGGGCAGACCATGGAGGAAACGCCAGGCCCCAGTGGTGTTGCACAAAGGTCAGCCACAGGGCTTCCCAGTGGCTGACAAGGGTCGGTCCCGGAGTCCACGCAGCCAGGCCCCAGCAGAGTCCCCTCCGACGTACGTGGCAGTGTCCTCACAGACGCTGTACTCCAGTCACAAAGAGCGATCATAACATCCATTAATCAATTGACCGAAGTAATGGGCAATGTGAGGGATGTGCTCTCAGAAATATGCAACGTATTAAAAATACATTTTTAAATAGTACCCAATTTGTCTTCATTCATAGACGGTGCATTAATCGTTGTCTTATGTCAATTGCCCGTGCAACGGCTGGATGGTGATCATACGCTTCCTGATGTTCATCCTGCGGCACCATGTCGGGTGGTGCAGGTGTAACGGCTGTAGAATGGTTGCTCACTCAATGAAGAATACCACAATGCCAGGCTTCAGGATCTGCACATTTATTTTCTATAAAAGAGCAGCGGAGGGCACAATTAGAATAGACACAGGCAGGTAGGTTCTCTCTCTCTCTTAGTCCCCCTGACAAAAGTTCTCCAATAAAATAAACATATATACTGTTATGAATAAAATAAATACAAAGTAACCAAAGATAAACTCTTCCAGTGAGTACACATTTTAACAAAAATAAAAGCAGAGGGACTTCCGGTGACGATGCGGCGAGGAACGGCAGCGTGCTGAAGAGGCAGTGACGCTTCAACTTTATTTGCTAAATAATATACGCCAAATCTGATATTTTCTACTCGTAAAGGTTGCCTGAGAGATAGAACTCATGAGCCCCAGGAAAAAGACGCGTGCAGGAAACACTCCCGGTCCGACAATTAGCGAATTCCTGACACAGTCTCCAGCTAGCATAGTAGCTACTAGCAGCGAAGCTAGCAGCGCAGACATGGAGAGCACGGCGACTGGAGCCAACGCTGAGATATTGCAAGAAATCCGCAGCATGAATCAAGATATCCAACAGAAAATACAAAAGGTGGGAGACGATGTGACTGCCATTAAAGACAATCTGGACTCACTGAAATCAGATGTGGTTAAACTAGGTTCCAGAACCAGTGAGGCAGAGACAAGAATCTCTCATCTGGAAGACGATAACACTCGCCTGCTTAACTTAACACAGAGCATGGACGGCAAGATCACACAGCTAGAGGCCCGTGTTGAATATCAGGAAAACTACAGCAGAAGAAACAATCTCAGGGTTAAGGGAGTGCCCGAAGGCACAGAAAAGGGTCATAACGTGACACATTGCGTGAAAGACATGCTGCAAAGTCTGTTTATCGATGCTTCGGAGGACGTAGCTGACATGATTATTGAAAGGGCGCACCGGACCCCCACGGCTCTTAACGTCAACCCACAAGATCGGCGCGCCACCGGACCCTGCCACATCCTGGTGAGATTTCTACGGTTTGCTGACAGAGAGAAAGTACGACTCCGAGCTAAGGAACTTCGCACATTTCAACGGAAGGGTGCTAAGGTGGACTTTTTCCCGGACTTCACCAAGGACGTTCAGAATCGGAGAGGCAAATTCACGGAGGTCAGGCGCATATGCATGAAGCGGGGGCTGCAATATTCCATGCAGTATCCAGCGGTGTTTTGGGTCACTGTGGACGGGACAAGGCAACGGTTCGAGGACGCAGCAGCGGCAAAGAAGTGGGTCGATAATTACCATCCAGCCGAGGAAGCTGAATAGACCTAAGCGGACTCTGAAGGTGTAACACAACTGTGGCCCATCCTACTTAAAAGTTGTTTTAAAAAAAAGAGGAAAGAAAAAGGGACACTATGTAAGTACAGAGTTCATTCGATTTGGCTACATACATGTGGCTATGGGGTGATTTATATATTGATATGACAAGCTGATTAGTCACATCTTTTTTTTTTTTTTTTTTTTTTTTTTTTTAATATTATGCTATGATTAGCTTTTATTTAATTTGTTCTTGATCCGTACACCCTTCCTTTGTTTTCATTTACGTATATGCATAATATAATGGATACATTTCATTATTCTAATTGTCGATCTCGCTCGGTCTTGCACTAGGGCACTTAAATTAAGGTACATTTTATAATTCTTATTTTTTATTGTTTTTTACTCTCTCAGGCCATACATATGGCATTTAATATATTTCTATAACACAGTTGAAGAAGTCTCTCGGAGGATCTTCTACTCGGGACACGTCATGTGGACTAAGGTTTTGTTTGTGGTGGTGGGAGGGGGGCAGAAATGGGGGGACTGTTATGTGGGGGTTGTTGTTATTTGTAAAGGGAGGGAACGCCAGTCATGTTTTGTTTGCTCGGTTCTGCACTGTGGGATTATGAGAGTTGTACACCTTAAAGTTATGACCTGGATGCACATGTCGGATTATCATACCAAATTACAAACCTAAGGGAACTAATATAATCAAAATATCATCCTGGAATGTAAATGGTCTGGGTTCATGTTAAAAGGCGCAAAGTGCTAACCTACCTGAAACAAAGGAACTCAGACGTGGTGATGCTTCAGAAAACACATCTTTTGGTAAAAGACACCCTTAGAATTCATGATAGATGGATTGGCTTGGCCTATCACAACACTTTTAACCAAAAAAAAACGGGGGGTATCTATACTATTTTCTAAGAAATTAAATGTAAAGGTAGAGAAAGAATTCAGGGACAAAAATGGACGAATAATTATTCTTTTGGTGAATGTATCAGGACAAACTGTAATATTAGGAAATCTCTATGCACCTAATGTGGAGGATCCAGACTTCTTTCTGCATCTCAGCAAAATTATTTTAGACTTTGGGGACTTCCCTGTGATCCTGGGTGGTGATTACAACCAAGTGCTGGATGTGTTCTTGGATAGATCAGGACGTAGAACTGTTAAACCGTCCAGGACTCTGGATGCTATTAAGGTCTTATGCAATAATATGGGACTATACGATGCATGGAGGCTTCTAAATCCTTCCTCACGGGACTACACTTTTTTTTCAAATAGACACTGTCTATTCTCGTATTGATTATTTTTTGATCTCACATGCTCTTATTGAAAACATTGCAGCAAAGGCACAATAGCTATGACAGATCATGCCCCCATCGACCTCGTTGTATCATTGGGAGTGGCACAAGAAAGATCTAAAGGTTGGCGGATGAATACCAGTGTTCTACAGAATGAGGGGATTTGTGTTAACCTTAGAGACCATATTAGCACTTTTTTTGAAGTTAATAATGGAACAGCTGAACAGGTCAATGTGTGGGATGCTTTTAAAGCTTATATACGGGGAATTCTTATACAACAAACTGCATTGACAAAAAAACAATATAAATTACGTATATCTAAATATGAAGAAGAACTTAAAATACTGGAAAATGAATACTGGGAAAATCCTAACGAAATGAGCCTAGAGAGGCTAGTCAAGATCAAATACGAACTAAACACTATTTTTACCAAAAAGGCAGAATATTCTCTATATAGACTAAAACAAAAATGGTATGAGTCAGGGGACAAAGCTAGTAAACTACTAGCCAGCCAACTAAAAGCCAGAGATGCTGCACGTCAAATTGGGGGAATTAGAGACAAACATGGGAATTTGGTCACTAGTCACAAACAGATTAACAGCGTGTTTAAAGAGTTTTATGAGGAGCTGTACAGATTAGAGGGGCAGATGGATGTAAATAAAGGAAGAGAATTTTTTGCTAAACTAAAACCTCCCTGAGCTCTCGGAGGAGAACATGAGGAATCTGGAACGACCAATAACTCTTGAGGAACTGAATAAAACAATCAAACTGTTACCAAGTGGGAAAACTCCAGGTGTGGATGGAATTCCTAGCGAATTTTACAAGAAGTTTGTAGAGGAACTTAGTCCTGAAATTTTAAAAACATTCAATGCAACTATACATACAGGGAAACTCCCGACTTCAATGACCGAGTCAATAATTACCCTTATATTAAAAAAAGGGAAAGACCCCCTAGAATGTGGAAGTTATCGACCCATTAGCCTTCTGTGTTGTGATGGCAAGCTCTTTACAAAGATTTTTGCATTGCGAGTCAATAATGTGATAAGAACAATTATACATCCAGACCAGGTTGGGTTTGTGAAGGGCAGGACCTCCTCTGACAATCTCAGGCGCCTTTTACATTTAATCTGGAAAATAAAAGACATGAATACTCCGATAGCTGCTTTGTCTTTAGATGCGGAAAAAGCATTTGATCAAGTTAGCTGGAGTTATCTTATTTGCACTCTGAAAGAATTTGGATTTGGCCCTGTATTTCAGAGTATTGTAAAGCTTATATATAATCAGCCTAAATCCATGGTAACAACTAATGGTCTGAGGTCCTCTGCTTTTCCCGTGGGACGTGGAACAAAGCAAGGCTGTCCACTCTCACTGCTTTTGTTTATTATTGCATTGGAGCCGCTTGCAGAGGCTATAAGAGTAAATAGAGCTGTTAAAAGCATTACCATGGGCGGCCGCGAACACAAAATGTTAATATTTGCTGATGATATTTTGGTTCTGATGTCAGATCCGCAGACATCTGTGCAACCTATGTTGGATTTGGTTAACTCATTCTCTGCTATTTCGGGTTACAAAATAAACTGGACTAAGTCTGAGGTGATGCCACTTTCCAAATGCTGTTTTAGAAGTCATTTTCAAAATTGGAAATTTCAATGGGTTCCAAAAAATCTTAAATATTTGGGGATACTTCTTAACCCAGGACTTGATAACATGATACCTGATAATTTTGACCCTGTTTTAAATAAAATACAACTTATCCTCAAGGGTTGGGACAAATTGCAGATTTCATTATGGGGAAGAATGCAAGCAATAAAAATGGTCATAGCCCCAAAATTGAACTACCTTCTAAGTATGTTGCCTCTTGGTGTTCCAGGAACCACATTCAAGACTATAGATAAAATGTTAAGTCAATTTATTTGGGCAGGGAAAAGGCCTAGAATGAAGCTAACAAGACTACAGGCTAAAACAGAATGTGGGGGACTTCAACTTCCTAATATTAGGCCGTTTCTCAATTCCGCGTTCTTTTCTGTACTTGTGAACTTGCGTTCTCGTAAAACGTCATCAACCGTAGCCCAAGTACTGTTCCAATTCAAAGTTCGCATCAAGTCAAGTACCCGGAAGTGTTCCTGATGTGTTCTTCAACTGGCCATTCTATCGAGGATGCATCGGTGGTGACTTGTGCGGACTTGGGGCTGTTAGATATCCCAGAATGCATTTCGCAGCGTAGTAGCAGAGCAAGGAGGCAGAGTCGGCAGAGGCGGACAAGGCGGAGAAACCCACAACTGTAAGCATAATTATTACTGTTTTATAAATACTACTTTTGTTTCAGAATACCGGTATGTTGTTTTGAAGTTTTTATTAGATGATCATTTAATTCTCCAACCTGTCAAATTCTACTTAGCTCCGTAAACGTCCGACTGCTTGCTTGCCCAGCTGTCCCACGGGATTTCTAGCTTCCCCCGCGGGACAGCTAGCTTGCCCCGGGGGATTTCTAGCTTCCCCCGCGGTATAGCTAGCTTGCCCCGGGGACAGGGACAGCTAGTCCCGTTTGGGGGTGCAAAGTTGTGGTTCATAACCGTATGGTGAATTGCCCTAATGTGGGACACTGCTTAACCTGGGATACCTAAGGTCCATCGCATTTATCTCCTATTTCTGACACATGTTAATAGATAATATTGTTGTCAAATCAAAGCAGGGGTTCCCTGTGATTGAAATCACATGAATTCACAAATCAATGCTAAGGCTCTACATTTGAATGGTATCATGTATTGGTCAAATGTATTGGCTTGATATGTTAATATATTACATAAGTTGTAATTGCAAATACTGTCCTCACCCTATTTTTTCCTGGTCTGATTGCTGCACATTTTAGGATTTAACATTGTCGCTTGCTGAAACGCACACCTCTTCCCCTTTGTCCCTGCCATGGCTGAAGCACACCTGTTCTACTCTATTGTTGTGCTTTTCATCATAATCTCACCATCCCACTGTTCATTCAAGCACAAATCCTGCAATCCTTTACATATAACATTACCCACCCCAGTAACAGCAAGTGACTCTGCACTCGAAAGAGACTCAAATTTGTTGCTAACCAGACTACTTGGTCTTCCTTCTAATGAAACCAGGTATTTTATCTTACCTCTTATTGCATGTCATGTAATGAGACTGCTCCAAAGAATGACTTTGCTGCCTTCTGTCAATAATGTACACTCAAAAAAGAACCACTATGGCTCTCTGTCACCCTTTTGTCGGGCTCTGATTATTCTGCTTTTAATTCTGTCTGGTAATATTCATGTTCACCCTGGTCCTGTAGTTACTATTAATCCTATGCCTGTCAATGATCCATGCTCTAATGTAAACTCCTGTTCGAAAGACCTGAGTTTCACTGACTTCTGTTCACGTAAAGCTCTGGGTCTTCCTCATTTGGCATTTAATGATTTCTGTGATCGCACATGTTTGGGTTTCTTGCACATTAACATTCGCTGCCTGTTACCTAAAATTGACCTGTTGAAATCCTGGGTTCACACTGTTACACCTGATGTTCTTGCTATTTCTGAATCATGGCTTAAAAAAAGCATTGCCAATCCTGACATTTTCAAAATTGCAAAAGTCATACCGCTGTACAAAACTGGAGACAAACACCACTTCACAAACTACAGGCCTATTTCACTGCTTCCTCAATTCTCAAAAATCTTAGAAAAAGTATTTGCAGCTAGACTTAACAAATTCATCAATAAACACAATTTACTAACTGACAGCCAATACGGCTTCAGACCCAACCGATCCACTTCATTAGCAGTCATTGAGCTAATTGAAAAGATTACAAATTCCCTGGACCAAAAGAAATATGCAGCTGGTGTTTTTATTGATCTCAAAAAAGCATTTGATACCATAAATCATGATATATTAATTAATAAATTAGAACGGTATGGTATCAGGGGGGTTGTATTAAACTGGCTGAGGAGCTATCTACAGAACAGGCAACAGTTTGTGAAGACGGGTGAATACGTGTCAGCTTGTTTGGACATTGCTTGTGGGGTCCCCCAAGGGTCAGTGTTAGGGCCAATTCTTTTTATTCTCTACATAAATGACATATGTAAAACATCAAATATTTTACAATTTGTGTTATTTGCAGATGACACAAATATTTTTTGTACGGGAGAGGACTTGCAGCAGCTTCTGGAGTCAATTACTTCTGAAATGAGCAAATTAAAAAAGTGGTTTGACAATAATAAATTATCATTGAATTTAAGCAAAACAAAAATCATGTTGTTTGGAAATTGTAATTTAAATAGTGATGTAAATGTTAAAATAGATGGCGTTAATATTGAAAGAGTGTATGTAAATAAATTCCTTGGTGTGACAATAGACCACAAGCTATGCTGGAAACCTCACATAAAACATGTTAAATCTAAACTGTCACGAAGCATCTCAGTCCTGGGTAAAGCAAAGCATATATTGCAGGGGTGGCCAACCCGCGGCTCGCGAGCCGCATGCGGCTCTTTGCTTCATATCAAATTATGTGATTATAATTTTTTTTTTGTGTGGGCCTATGTGTGTGCATGTTCGCAAACGTTTCATGCGGCTCTTACGTTCGTTTTACATGTTGTCTATTATTTCATGTTTTATTTTATTAATGTGTAGGCCCTATGTGTAGGCCTATGCCTGTTCGCAAATGTTTAATTGAGGACGCAACATAACGTTCGCAAACGTTTGGTGCGGACGCAACATAAAACTGCCCGCTCAGCTTGGAGGGAGGTTTTCCGTGAGTAAACAATTTGTGTCAAGTTCGCTCCGAAACAGAGTGGGAAAGTTCATATTTTTTGTTGAACGTTATGCCAAGCCATTCTGCCTTATATGCCAGGTGTCATTTGCGCATTTCAAGGCTTCAAATCTTCAGCGCCACTTCAGCTCTCTCCATGCTAAAAGTAAGTCCCACAAAGCAACATGCATAGTAAGAGAAAAACGCTATTTTAAATTGTTATATTTTTGTTTGTGGACTTGGTTGAACTGAGAGTTTGTGTGTGAGGCAGTGCACACAATGTTCATTGTTGAAAATGACTGCCCTGTCGTCTTTAGTCCAGTCCTGTCATTATCACAGGGGCGGCCTTAACGATCTGGGGGCCCGTTTCAAGTCCTAGTGTGGGGCCCCCTGTTTTTTTTTTTGTTTTTTTTATATAAATAATGCTTGTGCATGCATGTGCAAGCTCCCCACGAAAATAAAAACGCCCCCCCCCCCCCCCCCCATGACATCTTACTGGCCACCCCAGTGCCCCCCCCCCCCCCCAGTTCAAATGTTATTTTTTATTTTCATTTTATTTTAATTACATTTTTTCCTGATATGTATCCTAGTTCAGAGATGGTATGTATTTTTTTTTCTTTCTTAACTTTTTTTGATAGGTAGTTGCCAAGTTCATCACACAAACACTCCAATCCACTGATGTGAGATCAGTTTGCAATTTTCAATTACTAAATTAATGGTAGGACTGTGGCCACTAGAACTGGTCTCTGGTCAGCAAAGGTCTTGAAAACAGCATAAGTGTGCTTGTGACATGCGTGCCACCCATGCATGTGTATAGGCACGTGTCCCAGCAGATTTTTGAAATCTGAATAAAAAAATTAAAGTTTGTAGTTAGCGAGTGTGACATGTTCTTAGCAAGGGCAGACTTTCATAAATAAAGGTTTATTTTTTTAGCAAGATATTTGGTCAAAAGCTAGTGGTCATCCGTCCCTCTGTCCAGTTGTTAGGCATCTGGCTGCTAGCAAGTTATGTTGTCTTGCTAATTTTACTATTCATCTGAGCTGAAATAAATATTGACTTTTTCCTTTATTATCTTCGCGAGAATGCACCAGAATGCTTAGATTACATGTTAAAAACACAAAAAAATCTTCTGGGGGGATGCCCCCAGACCCCCCTTCAGGGGTTTAGTTTTCTGACAAACATTACAATGGATACTAACATGATTTGGGCATTTGGGATTATAAATCATCTTTGAATTGGTTGTACAGCATATCACATGCTATTCATGGTGCGATGGCCACCCCACTCTAACTCTGTGGCCCACCTTGGCCACCCCCAGTCAAAATTTCCTGGAATCGCCACTGTGTGTACCCGTGTGTACGATGTGGCTCTTTGCAGTAACACAGTAAAAAATGTGGCTCTTTGTCTCTGACTGGTTGGCCACCCCTGATATATTGGATCACAAATCACTGCATATTCTTTACTGCTCAATGATCTTACCTTATTTAAATTACTGTGTGGAGGTCTGGGGGACCACTTACAAAAGCTCACTGCTACCACTAGTCACACTTCAAAAACGAGCCATAAGAATAATCAATAAAGCTGGATATTATGATCACACCAACCTCCTCTTTTTACATTCCCGCATCATAAAGTTCAAGGACCTGGTTGAATATCAAGTTGCACAAATCATGTTCAAAGCTAGAAACAAACTGCTACCAGGTAACATTCAACAACTTTTTTTTGACAGAGAGGGGGGTTATAATTTGAGGCAACAGTCAAACTTTAAGACACTGGCTGCACGCTTGACTTTAAAATGTCAATGCATTTCAATTGGTGGTGTGAAACTGTGGAATGGTATGAGCACGGAGCTAAAGCAATGTCCAAACATGATTCAGTTCAAAAAAAATTCAAAGCAATGATTTTTAAAAGGTACAGGGATGAGGGAGAGATTTAAGAAGGAAAGTATATTAAAACAAAAATAATAAAAAATAGTAATAATAATAATTTTTTGAAAAAATTGTATATATTGTATATATATATTTAAAGTATAATTATGGTGCATCATATTGAATGAATATTTGTATATAAGATATATTGATTGTATAGATATGTGGATACATGTATATAGATATAGATATGTGAATTGTACAAACATAAAGATATAGATATATGGATTGTATAAATGCATATAATAAATATATTTTTGTATAGATGTATGTATAATAGATATAGATATATGGATTGTATACATGTAAAAAAAATATATAGTATCAAGTTCTATATTTGTATGGATTGTATCAAATATAGTATAACTAATTGTATAGATTTGTAAAAAGGATTATAAAGAACACAGGAAGCTAATATAAATTATATAATAAATATAAGCTTTTGAGCTGTGGAAAAGGGGTTGGATCAAATAAGTTTATACTTCTTCCTACTCCTTTTCAGGCATATCAATTCAATATGTTATTTGTTTATTTTTATTTCTTTTGTGAAATCATTTGAACATATTTTTTTATTGTATTTTCATGCTTTTGATATGTCTGAAATAAATTGAATCAAAAAATCCCGGGTTATAATGTATTTCGGCAGGACAGAGCAACTAAAGGAGGTGGTGTTGCTCTGTATGTTAAAGATCATCTGCAATGTACTGTTGCTCTGTCAAAATCTGTTCCTAAGCTACTTGAACTGCTAGTGTTAAAGATCAAACTGTGCAACAATTTCTCTCTCTCTGTTGCTGTCTGCTACAGACCACCCTCTGCCCCACTTTGTTCTTTAACTATTCTCAGTGAACTTCTGGCCCCACACATCTCCTCCGAGTTCATTTTATTGGGGGACTTGAATTGGGACATGACTAACCCCCCAGATCGGGTTGTTCAGCAATTTGAGCCCACCAGACTCAATCTAAAATCTCCTTCATCTGCTACGCTGATAGACGTTATACTAACGAACGCCCCCTTTAATTATAAATCTGGTGTTTTCAGTCAAGATCTGAGTGATCATTGTGCTATTGCCTGCACGCGCTCCGCCTCCTCAGCTAAGCGCCCACCTGTGATCGTCTCCAAACGTTCCCTGAAGAACTTTGACCTGGAAGCCTTTCTCCACGACACTGCTGCAGTGAGCTGGGACTCACTTAATACTCTCCCTACTATGGAGGAGGCCTGGTCCTTTTTCAAATCAACTTTCAGTCAGATCATCAATAAACACGCTCCACTCTTAAAATTACGGATCAAGGATCGTTTCAGCCCCTGGTTTTCAAGTGATTTGGCTGCTTTAATTCGCCAGAAGAACACCTTATGGCAGAAAGCCCGTTCCTCCCAGTCTCCTGCTGATTGGCTTGCCTTTCGGCAATGCAGAAATAAAAGCACTCAGGCCGTCAGAAAAGCTAAAGTCACTCATTTTCTGGACAAATTTGCATCCTGCGGCTCTGACCCCAGGAAGTTTTGGAAAACGGTTAAGTCCATGGAAAACAAGCTCACTTCACCCCACCTTCCCGATGCAATGACCTTTGGTGACATTGTTGTTACTGACAAGTCTCATATGGCCTCACTTTTCAATCAGCATTTTGTTAACTCAGCTCATGTTTTCCCTACTAAGCCCTCCACTGCTGCTCCTTCACTTTCACCTTCACCTACAACCTCCAGCTCTGGCACTTTCTCCTTCAGACCCATTACGACCGCGGAAGTCCTAGAGAATCTCACCAAACTGGACTCCAACAAGTCAGCTGGCTCTGACGGGCTCGCGCCTATGTTTTTAAAAGCTGCTGCTCCTGTCATTGCTGTCCCCATCACACGGCTTTTCAACATGTTTACATGCTGTAAACTTAAGACCGTTCTGTCACAAGATCTGAAAGCAGTGGCCAATTGGGTTACTGCAAATAGACTTGTTTTAAATCTATCAAAAACTGTCAGCATTGTCTTTGGATCACGGCATAATCTAGCCAGTCAGCCTATGCTTGATCTGCAGATTTTGAGTCAGCCAGTGAAGCAGGAGAGTAAGTTAAAGCTTCTGGGACTGTCTATTTGTAATACTCTGTCCTGGACTGATCATGTAAGGCAGATAGCTGCTAAGATGAGTAGAAGCATTGCTACGGTCAGGAAATGTGCCACCTACTTACCAGTTACTTTACGGAGACAAGTTGTTCAAACATTAGTATTATGCCATCTCGACTATTGTTCTGTTATTTGGGCCTCTGCCTCTAAGACTGACTTAAACAGACTACAAATTGTACAAAACAGGGCTGCAAGACTTGCTCTTGATAGATCTTACAGATCAAATATAGATCGGATGCATTCTGATCTTAAGTGGCCTAAAGTTCTGGATACGTTATCCATTAGGTCCTTGGTATTTATTAAGAATGTAATTTCCACTCATGTTCCTAGAGTTCTTTTTAACAAGGTTGGTTTCTGCTCTGATGCTCATTCATACGGTACTAGATCTGCAACAGCAGGACAAGTTGTGCTCCCACACTGTAGAAGGAATGCAATGAGGAGGACATCCTTCTATAGATCCATTTCTTTGTGGAATGTACTCCCTTCGCACATTCGTGTTATACCTGTGAAGAGGGAATTCAAGAGGCAAATGAAATCCTATTTTATGTATGGTAAATAGAAACTCGGGACTCTGGCTTGGCTTGGTGCTCAATGTATTGTGTTTTGATGTGGGTGTTTGCACGCTCTGAGGTGCCCAGATGCCCATTTATTTATTTGTTTGTTTGCAACTGTTATGTATTTGTAGTCTTGTAACTGTACTTTTTACTGTATTTGAGTGAATGTGATGATTTGTTGTTTGTGTGTTCAGATTTTAATTGGACCCCAGGAAGACTAGTCTGCCGCTTCTGCGTCAACTAATGGGGATCCACAATAAACAATAAACAATAAACATGTCTCTGGAACTGTCCATCTTCCCTGTAGACTGGAAATCCGCACTTGTCTTCCCTCTCTTCAAAGGAGGTTCCAGCTCTCAGCTTAGCCACTTCTTAACCTCCAACAACATCCTGTCCAACTTGCAGTCTGGGTTCCGGCCAGGCCATGGGTGCATCACAGCCACACTGAAGGTCCTCGATGATATTGTTTCCTCTCTGGACTCCAAGCAGACCTGCATCGCTGCCTTCATTGACCTCTCTAAGGCCTTTGACTCCGTCATCCATCCCATCCTCCTACAGAGGCTTTCCAGCATCGGTCTTTCACCACACTCCTGCAATTGGTTTGCCAGCTACTTAATCCACCGAGTCCAGCAAGTTAAATCGGATAACTTCCAATCAGCCCCTCTCACCATCACCAAAGGGGTGCCACAGGGTTCGATTTTAGGCCCAACACTATTCTCCATCTACATTAACAATATAACCAGGAATGCAGGCAACTCCAAGATCCACCTATATGCTGATGACACCATCATATACTCAGAGGGCCCTTCTCTCCCCTCTGTGGCGGCCACACTACAACACAGTCTCACTTCTGTAGAACAGCATTTCCGAAGCCTTCATCTTCTCCTCAACACCAAAAAAACCAAATGCATTATCTTTGACCGGAAACACGCTCCCACCTCTGTCCCAAAAATCCTCTGTGCCGACGGCTCTGAACTAGAATTTGTTTCTTGTTACAAATACCTTGGCCTCTGGCTGGATTCATCCCTCTCATTCACCACCCACATCAAGCACCTACAATCAAAAGTCAAAGCTCGTCTGAGCTTCCTTTACCGCAATAAGGCCTCCTTCACTCATGCAGCCAAACACACACTCGTCAAAATGACCATCCTGCCCATTTTTGATTACTGTGACACCATCTACAGAACTGCATCTCACTCCACTCTCAGCAAATTGGACCCACTCCACCATTCTGCCATCCGCTTTGCTACAGGGGCTCCATTCACCACTCACCACTGTGACCTCTACAACCTGGTAGACTGGACTTCCCTTCACACCAGACGGCTCCATCACTGGTTTCTGCTCATCTACAAATCCATTCTCGGCATAACACCTCTCTACCTCTCTTCTCTTCTACACCTCTCCCACCCTGCCCGTAATCTAAGGTCCAGTGCTTTCATCAACCTCTCCATCCCCACAGTCCGCACTGTCTTTGGACGCAGTGCCTTCCGGTTCGCTGCAGCCTTTGACTGGTACACCCTTCAAAACACCCTTAAACTTTCTGTCTTCACCTCTCTCTCTGTCTTCAAACTAAATCTGCATAAAATCTTAGTTGACTCCTGCACCTGCTAGTAGCCCTTCTTGTCATACCCTATTGATTAACTGTTTATTTTATTGTATTGTATTATATTGAATTTTTTTAAAGTGTATTTTATATATTTTTGTAAAAGTGTAATATATATATAACCTTGTTTTCACTTTTAGCACTCCCCTCCCTCTTCCCCTTCAGGCTGCACTTGAAAATAAGAATTTTGTTCTTAATTTGCTTGCCTGGGTAAATAAAGGTTAAATAAATAAATAAATAAAAATTTTACTTCATTAAGAAAACACTTGTCAATATCTAAACTCAAGTTTCTAGATATGCAATTTGAAGCTTCCTGAGCAGGTGCAAGATTGACAAGGGTATTTTGAAAATATCCACTGCATCCTCTTGTATTTGTCCTGAGATGTGCTGATACCTCTGCATGGGATCATGTCATGTGCTTGGTTTTAGGTTCTGTGCTGTTCAGCAACCGTTTTCACATAAATTAACGTGTTTACCGTAAAACGATCAAAATAAAGTGCTTTATATCGGTTTCCTCTGAATACATTGTGTTTTGATCTCATATTCCAGGTGCCGATCAGTCCGTTTCCTGCAGTGCAAGTAGAGACCAAGAAGCTCCCTGCTGCAGAAGACACTTCACCTACCGAGTCCGATTTTGCGGATAATGTTGGGACACAGGTAATAGCGAAGTGATGACACTGCTTCCTGAAACTGTGTTACATTCCGGATTTTCAAAGTCATCATGTTTGTTCACGAACTACCCCTTGCAGTCCTAAACTCAGATTGTTAAGTAAATTAGCAATTCAGCAGGATTTTGACTTCTCATTTTACAAAAGTATTCCAGTCAGAAATACTAAGCGGGATATAGTGCAGGAGCAGTGTAATATCGCACTGTCGTACATTTCTTGTTATGTACTTGTGGGGCCCCTGAAACTGAAATCTGTCTTTCAAGTTCCCTGTCAGGAGGTCAGTGTTACACACTCTTTTCTAGTCTTGCCTTATGGGCCCTCCCGTTTTTATCTACATGAAATTGATTTAACTTCATTAAGAAACACCTTTTAATATCTAAACTCACATTTCTGGAGATGCAATTTGAAGCTTCCTGAGCAGGTGCAAGTCTAACAAGGGTATTTTGAAAAGAATCTACTTCTATGAGCTGAAATATCTTTTTTCAAAGTTCCCTTTCAGGAAGCCAGTGTTACACACTCTTTTCTAGTCTTGCCTTATGGGGCCCTCCCGTTTTTATCTAGGTGAATTTGATTTTACTTCATTAAGAAAACACTTGTCAATATCTAAACTCAAGTTTCTAGATATGCAATTTGAAGCTTCCTGAGCAGGTGCAAGATTGACAAGGGTATTTTGAAAATATCCACTGCATCCTCTTGTATTTGTCCTGAGATGTGCTGATACCTCTACATGGGATCATGTCATGTGCTTGGTTTTAGGTTCTGTGCTGTTCAGCAACCGTTTTCACATAAATTAACGTGTTTACCATAAAACGATCAAAATAAAGTGCTTTATATCGGTTTCCTCTGAATACATTGTGTTTTGATCTCATATTCCAGGTGCCGATCAGTCCGTTTCCTGCAGTGGAAGTAGAGACCAAGAAGCTCCCTGCTGCAGAAGACACTTCACCTACCGAGTCCGATTTTGCGGATAATGTTGGGACACAGGTAATAGCGAAATGATGACACTGCTTCCTGAAACTGTGTTACATTCCGGATTTTCAAAGTCATCATGTTTGTTCACGAACTACCCCATGCAGTCGTAAACTCAGATTGTTAAGTAAATTAGCAATTCAGCAGGATTTTGACTTCTCATTTTACAAAAGTATTCCAGTCAGAAATACTAACCGGGGGTTAGTACAGGAGCAGTGTAATAACTAAAATTGATTTTACTTAATTGAGAAAAAGCCTGTCAAACTTCCTGAGCAGGTCAAATGTAACAAGGGTCAAGTCATGCTTGCTCACAAATTGATTATTTTCTGTATGTTCAGGTGTTTACTTCCCAAGTAACTTCCCTAGTGGATTATTCTGACAGTGATGATTCCATGGAAGTTGCTCCAGAAAAGGTAAGGAAAGTAAACATGAATTTACATAGATACTGTGAATGCCATTATATGATTCATAAGTGTTTCACTTTTTATCTTTTCCAAACGATGTCAAGAAAAGTGGATAACAATACATTGACATACATTTATCACCAGCTGGATAGTGAATCAGATTCTTCAGGACCCCAGTACCATTCAGATTCAACTTTAGTTGATGAAACTGACGATCCTGATTCTCTAAAAGCTCATTCCAGTGAGCAATCATATTTCGTGCCAATGCTGAAAAGGACCAATAGTATTCTGGTAGGCATCTGAATCTCTGAATAACATAAGATAGTTGAAGTCACATTCTCCCTCACGTCTTTAACTTTTAATTTATTTAATTTAAAAAATTTGGATAACCTTGACAAAACTAATTTTTTGCAGATGAAGGATAGAGTACCAGATTTTTCCAATAGTCTCTACGATTCAACTGATGACAGCACAGAGTGCAATTCTCCCAAGAGTGAAATGGGGGCCAAAAGGCCAAGGAGAGACCGCTGCTGTCCTGTGAGTCCCTTTGTTCATAATCCTTGAAATGTCACATTACTGAATTCAACACCAGGTTTACTGCCTAGACCCTGCTTATAGACCATGCATTAGATCTGTGCTATTAAATATTGAAAAGTGTCAGTTTTTTTTTTTCACTTTTGTGTTCAACGACTCGTCAGTTGGTTTTGTTCAGGAGTTCAACCAAAAAAATGACACCATTACATCATTAATCATTACACCATTACTCCAATAACAGCTAAGAGTTGCATGAGAAGATCAAGGAGACGATGTTTAGAGGTGCTGAGGAACACCCCCAGGCATAGTTTGATCGCCTTTTTTGTCTATTGTACAGTTTTTGTATGTCGAGGAGAATGCAGATTAACAGCAAGTTCTTCTGGTTCTCCTCAGTTTTTTCACCAGCTCTGCTAGTCGCTGCAGCTTGTTATGTGTATCTGTCAGTAGTTGCTTAGCTTCATCTCTGAGGCTCTACACCTTTTTTTCTGTTCTGTTTGAAGGGAGTTGACTAGTAAAAAATAAATGTTATTCTTTGAGAATAAAATTGAAACAATGGAAATTACTAATGTCTTCTGCTAGTTTCTTTGAGCCTCGTGAAGATATAAAGACTAGAAATATGTGTGTACAAGTGGACCTCACAACGTTTTTGTGCTAGTAATATGTGTGTGTACAATTGGACCTCACAAGGTCTTTATGCTAGAAACCGGACCCCATAATTGGGCAAAAAACTTTTTGGACAAAAGTTTGGAAATCTTTAAATTTGAAGTGCTGGTAATTAAAAATAATTTTTTTTTTAGCTTCCCTGATTTTTTACAGAGCTGTAGGAGCACTGGAAAGGGTGGACCCCACAATGGGGGGAAATAATGTGTGGACCCCACAATTGGGAAAGACAAGATGTGTGTGTGCGTGTATGAGGAAGGGATGGGGGATGTTCATGTGTACCCGTGTGTGTACAATGTGGCTCTTTGCAGTAACACAGTAAAAATGTGGCTCTTAGTCTCTGACTGGTTGGCCACCCTGGGCTACGCGGACGATTTTGATCACACCACTAATTGAGATGCAATGACATTTTAAAGTCATGCAGCCAGTGTCCTAAAATTTAACTGTTCCCTCAAATTATAACCCCCTCTCTGTCCAAAAAAAGTTTTTGAATATTACCTGGTAGCAGTTTGTTTCTAGCTTTGAACATGATTTGTGTAACTTGATATTCAACCAGGTCCTTGATCTTTATGATGCGGGAATGTAAAAAGAGGAAGTTGGTGTGATCATAATATCCAGCTTTATTGATTATTCTTATGGCTCGTTTTTGAAGTGTAACGATCTTGTGTAAGGATTTTTAGTTCTAATTTTAATGATGAATATACCCCCCTCATTAATTTGTATTTAACCATTGTATAATCATTTAAACAATTTGTATATTCTTTACATTTGACTTTGATAAATGTTCTCACTCAACTTTTCTCTGTGCTATGGAAACAAAGAGGTGAAACAGCTATAAAACCTAACTTGATTCTCCCATTGATAAGCAACATCCTTAAGGCCTGCTAAGACCAAGGTATTGCCGGTCAAACAAGTTGTAAACACTCTATCAGGCTGGGAAGCTTAAGCCAGTCAGTAAAGTTCAGCAGAGGACGTCCGGAGATGTGCAAGAGGATAATCCCCGAAACCAGACGACAGCAATAAAAACCAATCATTGTCTTTTGTTTAGGGATGTTAAAAAGCCTTGATGTAGAGAAGAGACTGACTTTTTTGACTTTACCTGTCCGAGGAGGATGCATAAAACTGTTCTGTGATATCACTTCATTAAACCTCCTCTGAGAACTTGGAAACTTTTCTCCATTTCATTCTTTATTTTTTGCCTTCCATATTTCCGAAAAACGAACACGTATTAACAATCCTGTTACTTGCCATCATGCTGAGAAGACCCACATGGAAGGAACTGGAAGACGGTCTGAACCAAGACATGGACGTCCTAGTAGCCTACCTACGAAAGTGGGGCCTACAGCTCAGCAATGGCAAGACCGTTACAGCAGCATACCATCTCTGCAACAGAGACGCCAAGAGGGAACTGGAGGTATACGCTGACCACAAGCGTCTGGAGTCCCAGCAATCCCCTAAATACCTTGGTGTGCGTCTGGATCGGACACTGTCCTTCAAACAACACCTCGAAGATGTCCGGGCAAAGACAACATCAAGGGTTGCGCTGATCCGTTGCCTTGCTGGCACAACCTGGGGAGCCACTGCTAAGACACTACGGGTATCAACCTAAGCCCTGGTCTTCTCAGCAGCAGAGTACTGTGCCCCCATCTGGAGCAGAAGTCCACACGCAAAAAGGTGGGTGTGGCTATCAACAACGCCCTCCGGATCATCACTGGGTGCCTGAAGCTTACCCCTGTCGTCCTGCTGCCAGTCCTTGCAGGAATCGCACCGGCTGGCCTACGACGAGAGGCTGCCACTCTTGCCCTGGCAAGGAAAGCACAGAAGCATGATTGGCACATCCTCCATAACACCACAAAGACAGCAGCTCCTCTGAACAGACTCAAGTCCCGCCACCCCTACAACAAGGCGGCACAAGAGATGCTCCGTTCCACCACTGAGGACCTGTCCAAAGATGGATGGCTGGCGACAGCTTGGAAGCAGGAGTGGGAGAGGGCTGGGCCAACCCACATCCACCACTACATCCCGGATCCAGGAGATGGCGCCACAGGAGACGATCTCCCACGCCAGCAATGGACTGCTGAACCGCTTACGAACTGGGGTCGGTCGGTTCAAAGCTTCAATGAAGAAGTGGGGCCTGGCAGACAGCGCTGCATGCGTGTGTGGTGCCCCCGAACCAACAGTCGAGCATATCATGACCACCTGCCCCCTGTACAGACCACCCTCGGAAGCCAGCCTCTTTGACGTGGGGCATGGCTACAAGTCACTGAGTTGGACCTCTGATGATGTTACACGAAAGAAGAAGAAAAAGAAGTCGTTGGCCTGTTGCTTTAGATATTGCCGCCGTGAAGGATTATGGGATACAACTATCTACTTCCCTTTCGTAAAGGTTGGTCAGGAGTAACCTATGCTAAAGGAGGGTTAAAGGATGCATCGAGGCACCTTTCCTAAGCATTTTTAGAATTCAAACTACCTTTCCTCCAAGTACTTCGGGTCCGGCTCTTTAGGAAAGGAAATTTTCTGTGCAAAAAACAGAATCCGTAGAGGCCCCCAGAGTTGACATGGGCGATGCAAATGGAGACAAATGTGAAGATTTTGAACCACTGGAATTGTGCGTGGAGTAAATATGAAGCAGTGTAGCTAGCAGGTCCATATGAATGCAGGCTGTGTGGGTGATGCACTCTGGTAACACCGGGCCTTCAATATCACAGCATCAAGCAGTCTCTTTAGCTCAAAGCTCCATCTTAACAGAGGTAATCATTTATCCTCTGTGGATCCACTGAAATGACTGTCTGACACACACACACACAACACACACACACACACACACAACACACACACACACACACACACACACACACACACAACACACACACACACGTTTAGTCAATTCTTGCTCCGTCTACTGACACCGTCACAGATGGAGTAATGAAATGATTTTCTCCTCCAGTGCTTTTCAATTCACATCAGAAGGAATATTGTGCACCCCGTTTAAAACCACCGGCACTTAAATCAAACTATATTGGGTCCACTAAAGGCCAAGCCTTATCTCTTTATAAGTGTGATTTAGAGAGGACCATCTATTTGAAAGCATATCTAGCTCATTCTTTTAAACCGGAGGGTCATTTTTAGGATATAGTGTATGTGAAGCCTAAAATATAATAATTGTGCATGCTTTACCTCTTTTTCTATTGCTTTATTTAAGCACAATTGCAGAACAGCTTTAGAATACATGAATTATACATACAGTGGCTTGCAAAGGTATTTATACCCCTTGAACTTTTCCACATTTTGTCAAGTTACAACCACACACGTTAATGTATTTTAATGGTATTGTATGTGGTAAACCAACACAAAGTGGTGCATAATTGTGAAGTGGAATGAAAATGATAGATGGTTTTCAATTTATTTTATAAATAAAAAACTGAAAAGTGTGACATGCAAAAGTATTCAGCCCCCCTTAGTCAATACGTTTTAGAACCACCTATCACTGCGATTACAGCTCTAAGTCTATTTGGGTATGTCTACCAGCTTTGCACATCTACAGACTGACATTTTAGCCCAATCTTCTTTGCAAAATAGCTCAGGCTTCAGATGCAGCGCCAGACTGGATGGAGAGTCTGTGAACAGCAATTTCAAGTCTTTCCAGAGATTCTCAATTGGATTTAGGTCTGGACTTTGACTGGGCCATTCTAAAACATGACATGCCTTTGATTTAAAGGTCACATATGATGCTAAATGTACTTTTTAAATGTGTTCTAACATATCCATGGGTCCACGGTGTGCCTAGAGACTGCCAAAATATTAAAGAAAATAACAATCTCTCCTTTTCCCACTCGCCCCCTTTCTGAAACCCCCACCCCTCCCCCCAATATACTCCAGTCAGAATTCTCCTCGTTTCTGACCTCACAAACTGGAAAGCCAGAAGCTTCCACTGTGCAGCCCACACCCCTATTTCTTATTGGTCCACGGCCCTGACAGACAGGGCGAGGCGTATCTGGCTTCGTTTCCGGACAGGGGGAGCTCAAAGATTGTATATTTACGAGGGAAGCTGCAGCTCTTTTTAAAAAAATAGGCCATTGTGAGATTAGCTGAACATCAGCATAGTACAATAAATTATCTGAAAGTTTTTTTCAGCAAACAATTAAAGAAAAAACGTATTAGGGACCACTAAGACCATATAATATGGTGTATAATAGTACCGAAAAGTGTATAATATGGGAGCTTTAAACCATTCCATAGTAAATCTGGCTGTATGTTTATTAGGGATGAGCCCGAATCCGAATATGTATTCGGATAAGCACGGATAATGAGTTTGATATGGATACAGATAATTTCCGAATAGTCCCGTTATTATTCGGGGATTTTTTATATTTTTATATTATGCGCTTAATTGACGCAGTGCGTTCCGCCTCAATGACACAACAGGTAGAATGACACTAACAGCTGTTCTACGGTGGACACGAGAAGGATCGGGCACGTCCCGTGAAACGCTGTTCTCTCTTTTTATCCACTGATAAACGTAGCGCGTTCGCCCTATCCCTTGAATAGAGGGTTCTACTGGTCGCATTCGCTGCTGTTTTTATCTGTGCTTCCTCGTAAACCGCTGCCGCGCATGGCGGAGAAGACGAACCGATGGAATATGCTGCACCCAGTGTCACCGTCAGCCCTTCCCCGACGTATTTACATTCACTAGGCCTACTGCTTAAACTCTATCAAACATCACAACATTTCCATCAAACTGCAAACTTGACACATTAAAATCACATAGGCTATGGGCTTTGTGGAAAGGCTAAGATATTATTTAGGGTTAATGAGATTGTCACATATGTTGATACAGATTGTTCCTAAATCTTAGTTTAGTGAAACAAATGTAAAAAAAGAGGGAGAGGGAGACCTTAAGGGGGAAAGGGGGATCTTAGTTTAGTTAAGAGTAAAACACTGGCCCTCATTTACTAACAGTGAGTAGCCTACGCACAGATTTGGGCTGTTATTTATCAATATTTTCGTTCCCTGAATTTCTTTGTATTCTGAGAACAAATTTAGAACTTCCTAAGACCAAGGCTTAAAGAATATGATTGCTCCACTGTATCTTATGCGACACAACGTTTGACGTTTACCAACTCAATAAGAGTTGGCAATGAGAGAGAGAGAGGAAAAGGTAGAAATATATCTGACTTTTTGACTTATATCAATATTAGATACATTTTATGCTTTGAAGGGACAACAATTGCATTGTCAATGAATATTAGTTTAGAAAAATCAATTTAGGTGTGACTTATTTTAATGTAGGCTAATGTAAAAGAAACTTCCGGTATATGCCACGCCCACTTCTTGTTGTGTATCCGGATACAGATACAGATAATTTTGTTGGTTGAACAGATACAGATACAGATACAGTAATGACGTCCCCGCACACCCCTAATGTTTAGGGTAGTTGTCCTCCTTGAAGGTGAACCTCCCCCTAGTCTCAAGTCTTTTGCGGACTCTAACATTTTTGCTTTAATGCGATCAATTCTTACCACGGTAATTATTTGAATTGATTTATCTGTCATAACAGAGGAGTTTTCTCTCCCTCACACAAAAACAGGGAGCGATAGGAATGATGGGAGTTGTGGGCCGAGTGTAATTACCCGTAGTTCTCTGAGGGACATCTGTTTGTCAGATAAGACACAAGCTCATTTATCTTGCTTAAAAATCAGTTGGCTCTGAGAGATCATTGTGGACTCCTAGCATGAAATGACCTGGTGGGGTATTGGGGGTGGTGTTGTGTGTGTGTGTGTGTGAACGGACTTTCCAGAGATCCTTCAATCAGACTGAACAACATAACACTCCCTGTCGATTCCTTTGTCATTCACAGCAACATCTAGCTCTTTTAACAGTGCAAGTGATCAGGGCCATAGAAAATTCTGAGGTTATCTCCAAATTATCCTCTGCATAATAAAACTCTGTGGTACTTTAATACAACTTCCAACCGGCATTCCCTGCAAGAAAAAATCGAATCACAGATCTTTTTCATTTTCTGGGTCAGATTTGATAGAATTCAGCACCATTGAACTACATGTATAGCCTGGTCCTACCAGACCATCGTACTTCATTTCATTTGTACAAAAGGTCTGGAATCGCTCAATTGACAAACGTAAACTCATTTGGAGGCGGGTGTCTGTTGAAGTTTTAAACTATTGGATCTGCCCAGTGCCACTCTGGATCTGCCAACCAATCGCATCACGTTTGGTTTGTCATGCGCTGGCTTCTGACTACAACTGAAACTGGCGCACAACCTCAACGTCAATAGGCTCGTTCGACCTCACTTTCAGCTCGTCTGGAAAGTAGACGAGAGTAGCCGAGTGCAGTCGGGGGAGTGACGAAAATGCCTGACTGAAGCGGACAGCTCCGAGTCGGCTCGACCGTCGGAAGTAGCGTCCTTGTTGCGGATGCAGTTCGTTTTCTAGTATTATTTTGAAGGCCTATTAGAAACATATTCGTAGAAGAGCTACACATGCTACAACCGATTAGAAGCAGAACAAAAAACAAAGAGGAGTAGGCTAAACACTTCAAAAGCGAGGGACATTTTCAAACAAGAAACGAGATATATCCCCATTCCCCACACATCTTTATCTTTCTTGTTATTTTACTAGAAAACCTACTTTTAAAGCAGTTCGGATGGATGTGAGTTTGAGCATTTCAGCACAATCATAATTGACCGCCTTCCTCCAATGCAGCCCCACCCCCTCATTCCTATCCCCGTTTTTTTTGTTTTGTTTTTGAAGAAACTTAATTTAGGCTACACAAGCAGACTTACTTGCTTAATACTGTCTCCGTGCACAAAGTGAGTTATATTGTGGCTGAAGAAACTGGTGGCTGTAGTAGGCTACCGGTACCGCGCTGATCTGCTTGTATCACTGGTTTCACTTCAGATATGTCGGCCAGAACACCACTTATGCTTATAATGAGACTAGGAGAGGAGGAGTAGGGTTTTATCCGCTCTTTATTTTCCTTCTTTCACAGGCACAGCCGCATATAGATTGCGGAAAAAGAACAAAGGCTTAAACTCCGCTCGTGAGGAGACGTTTGAACAGCTGTTGCGACTCGCGAATCGCAGCCGCTAATAACATGCACAAACTATAACTTATAACAGCGATCGGGACTACATGTACATACTCACACACGGGTGATTCACATTTACACTCAGATAAACACGAATGATGGCTTACTGTGGCAACTTGCTCACACACATCTCACCGAGGGAGAAGCGAAAGGAAACTTACTGAACTGGCTCTCTGGCCGACTGACGTCACGGCCCAACACTAAACAAAACACAGCTTAACACACTGTAAGAAATAACAAGAAATAACAACACTGTAACCTTTTCTACAATGGTCGCTACTCGCTAGGCTACTGTCTGCCGTGGAATCAAAACAAACCCTTTCGTTGAGGACGCGCGTGCACGAATGCGCGGTACACAAGCAGACGGCAAACAGACAGGTCTGTCGGCCAATTAAATCGTTCGGTCCGAACGATTTGATTGGTTGTAGTTTTCACCTAATATTATGAGACTGAAATAATTGTTTCTTTTTATTCCTGGTGGGTCTACCATGCATTTTAGAGTGTAAAAACCTTATTTATACCATTTTAAAGTCATTTAAAATAAGTGTAAAAACTCTACAAAGATAAGAATAGCTTTAAGTGATGAAAAATTATTTACAAATCCAAATAAAGGAGGTTCAGTATTTCGCCCTTCACATACATAGATCGGCCTAAAGACAGTTAAAGGTCTATTAAAATATCCCTTATTATTATTGTAGAGATGGATATGATGAACTTTATTATTATGTGTAACATGTAACATACAATTCCCAGACCATTTAGATTACTGAAAATAAGGCTATGATTTAATCTTAATGGCATAAAGATATCACTTCACCACGAATGTGACTCAAGTTTGTGTTCACTTAATAAATCTATACAGAAGAGTTACACCTGCATGCTAATTATTGCTTTCCAAATTATTTCTCTGTCAAGGGTTCAGATCAGTGGAGGTTTAACTCTGATTAAATATATTTCTGCTTAAATGCATTCACTGCAGTGCAGGCCTAATGATTAAACATAAATTAAAATCAAAAAGAATGGATCTTAATTTAATTTTGAGCGGTGATGTCAGACTTTTGCGTAACCAATTGGGGAAACGCATCAAAGGCACGGGGTTTAAACTCCCAATTAGCACTCTGCTCCGCCGTCAGCAAGACGTTTCCCATCAAACATTTCGCTCCCGCAGCCCGTGGGGAGCAACTGCAGCGACTTGCTCCAGTGTCTGTGTCCGTCTTGATACCGCGGGACTTCAAAGTCTCAAGCAGCCGAGCCGCAGCCAGCCGCGTGTGCAAGTGGGACAAAAAGTCTAACCATAATGCAGTGCGCTCAGCAAGACGAGCGTCATAATTGCGCAGTTCTTAGCAAGACGGCGACAGGTCGAACGAGCCTATTGTTCTCATCTCAGCCACTCCCTCTGTTCGCTGATTGGACTGGCAGAAATCTGGCTGAGGAGAACCCGCGAATATACCCAGACTGACTACTAAAGGGAAATGAAAATTGAGCGGAAGTAGTTAGGTGGGGTGTGCCGGCTACTACATTTAGTTAAAAACTGCAACGTCACAGCATTTTAAATCTTTTACGCTTCTCTTATGGGCTTCTGATTGGCCTACGTATTCACAGCATTCGCACCCATGGTACTTGCAGTGTTTAGAGCTTTCCACTGTGCCAAACGATGGATCAAACACGATTTCTCAGAGACAAAGTTGAAATATTTGAAACTGATGTTCAGAAAATAAATATATAAGGTTGTTACATAACATTTGATAGTTAGCACTGAATACAGTACAGCAAAGGCAGATGAGAATCATCATCGTCCAACAAGCAACAAAAGAATGGGTTACAGTAATACTCATGTGGGGACAAAGATTAGGGGACAATCTAAGAAAAACTACTGCACACTGCACATTAAAGCTCCGTACATAATAAAAAAATTATGAATATTCACTGAGTGTGTGGTACTTCTTCTAAGTTTGGATCTTGCTTCCAGTACCAACACCTCACACAGGACTGGTGTGTGTTTGCCCACTCTCTTTATGGAGGTTAGGGGACAAACATTGTCACTGTTGAAACAAAATGACATTGGGAAACAAATACTGGTTTCTCATCTGACGGTTTATTCAACATTGACGGCTCCAATTATCCCACACTGTTTACATGCCTATACTCTTTTTACTGCCCTACTACCGCTGTTTCATATCAGAGCTGAGGATGAAATATAGGTTACCCAGACATTCCTGATAACAGGTCTTCTTCATGGCAAATACAGCATGGCAGTTTCTGTGTGAGGGCATGTTGTTTGAAGAGATCAATGTGCTTTGGATTGCTTATTTTCCTCAAAATTATGCAACGTGGGGCGCTCCGGTGGCATAGTGGATAGAGCGCGTACATATTGGCTTCCCATTATGCAGTGGTCGCGGGTTAAAATCCGGCCCGTGGACTTTTACTGCAGGTCATCCCCCTCTCTCTGTCTCCCCATTTCAACTCTGTACTATCCAATAAAGCTTGAAAATGCCAAAAAAATAATCTTTAAAAAAAAAATATATATATGCAAACATTCTGAGTCTGTATGGGCGCACAGAGAAATGACTGACTGCAGAGTTATGGCACAATTCACTTTACTGCCATTCAAAACTCACAGAACGCCACTTAGAAATGTGAAACAAATACCAGTAAAACAAAGTCAAATTAAGAATGTTCCAATTAGTCATTGCAGTGAAATTAGTTGTAAAGTAACTTCTTCTGATTTATATATAAATAATAAATAATAAATAAATAAATACAACCATAACAGCATGAAGAGGGAATTAAGTAAATATGCTGCAGCATTATGAGGTGCTCTTATTGTGGTGGTTCTAAAGTTACTATTACTTCTGCATTTAATGACATTGGCCGCGTTTCCCAGATTCGATCGTTCTTTGGGACCAAAGAAGGGTCGAAAGAAGGGTTCGCCTAAGACGGAGCGCTAATATACTGGTGTTTCCCAGATGGCTTCTTAAGTGCCATCTTTGGAGAAGCCGTAGGATGAAGCGAAAGAAGCTCTTTAGTGGGAGCTGTCCACCGCGGTGGTGCTGAAACTAAATAAATCGATGCCAGGCGAATCGATCACCCACCTCTTTATCAGCGCATAAGTCACACACAGCGCCCCGTGCTCTCCCCCACACTGGTGGAATTAGGCTACACATGTATCGTGTGTGTGGGGGGGTGTGGGTGGCAACAAGTGTATCCAAGTAGTAATCAAGCACATATATAGGCCTACCCCGTGGATATAGGCACACACATGTGAGAATGGAAGAAAGCGGCAGCAAAAGAAACAAGCGGGCACTGTCGTTTACCGCGGAGGAGATGGGCGTCTTAGTGGACGAGGTCTGGCAGCACCGGGGAGTTTTATTCGGGGGAACAAGGGGCAAAAAGAACATCACGGTGAAGAACCGTGTTAGGCAGGCCATAGCCGAAAATATGTCCCCCTCCAGCCCATGTGGCCTGTGTGACAGGCGCGCTGTGAGGAAGAAGTGGCAGGAGTTCCAGAACCAAACAAATAGGAAGAGTGCGAAGGTTTCACTAATCAATCTCCCTTCGTTGCAGGTGATGCAGACGCCCAGTAAAGACAGCGCTGAGTAACCCCTCCCCCATATGGTTTCAATAAACTACTTTGGTTTCCTTTTCAACCATGTATTGTGTGGATCATTTTGCATTGAAATGAGGGTATCAAGCAACAAAAAGTCCCAGGCAATTTGTAATGTATCTAAGCGTAGGTTAATGACGTGTGCGTATTGTGCGCCCTTTCAACACAGCATGTTTTGCCGCTAATTTCCCACTTGTTAAGGCTCATTTATGCTCTACGTTAGATACGCATACGGATACGGACGGAGCCTTCTGTCCGTAGTCTGCGTACATTACGTCCGTAATTCTGCACGTATCCTGCAAGCTTGCGGATGCGTACCAAACGGACAGAACGGAGCATTACTACCGAAGATCACGGGGGGCGCACAGCCAACAGTTCACTTTCACTTACTGTACATTTGTTTACAAACACAAACGAAAGACATAATTCTTTAGAAAATGTCTAAACTTTTGAGGAGAGGTTTGTGTGAGTTGGTACGAAATTACATACACGGCCGGGGCACAGGGACAGACAACTACAACAGAGCAGCATGAGCGGGGATCGCACGGGGAGGAATGTCAGCTAGACGGCAGGCTGTCAGCTAGACGGCAGCAATAGAGAAGTGCCGGAGGTCCGTGCGAAACTAGTTTGTTTGACATGTCGTGATTAATGTCCTCAGACCCCCGCTGTCTATAATACAGCCTCTAGTTTAGCCTCTTCCATCGCTACGGTAGTGGCCTATATCGCTAAAGCTGTTTCTTCCATGGACCTATTATAAAATATTTATTCCAGTTAATTCACTCTTTGACTCTTCTTCTTCCTATTTGAGTAACTTTTTACTCTGAGCGGCGCTGCTGCCCACTAATGGTTGATTTGCGTAATGTCCATTCCAACATAAAGGACGCATGGAAGTATGAGGGCAGTGACGGATATAACGTTGTAAACGTACGTCTCTATTTACGCACGGATTTGGAGCATAGAGAGGCCTTTACATGGTCACCTCAGAAACGTGGACACTATACTCCCACATACTGTATGCAACAATACTTCCTTAACATTCCAGTGCCAGACTTTCAGGTAAAGCACCCGGACAATGCAGCAATAATCATAGTGTGCAGGACGGTACATGTAGCCTACATCTGCTGGTTCTGTTTATTTATTTCAACCTTCAGGCCTGAGAGTTGATATGGGTGGTGTGGTGGTTGTGGGTTTATGGTTTAGTGCACAGTGCTTGGTGACTGGTGGTAAAGAGGTAGGGGCTGGGGTTGTTGGACCTCAGAAGAGGTTGATATGTTCCTAAAAACGCTGTGCAGCCAGGGGCTGCATCTCCGGGTTGAAGGGAAAATTGCAGCGGGTTGCTCTGGATGTGTGGAGACACCAGAGTGATCAGCCGTTGGATCTCCGCACGGGGCAGTACTTTGCCTGGACGGCCTGGTCTGATAGCACGTCCAGTGGGGAGAAGTGCCAACGCACGTATGCATTTATGTAAACCATCTGGCTTTGCGCACAGCGAGGCTGTTGGTTTGCAGCGAGAATGTGTTGTATTACAGCCATGGTTTTTCACACGCGCAGACTTTGGCAAACGCCTTTTTAGCAGGTGGAGCCGCTCTGGATGAGGTTCAGCTGAGTTCAATTAAATCTGTTTCCGTGATATCTGTGAAATGCCACAGGGTTGTTGATGTTTTTTTTACGTGTAGTACTATAAACTCTGTGTGTGGAAAACATAAACGTGTAATTAATTAAAAACATTTTTTCTCTACTATTAGTCTATGTTTCTTGCGCCAGTGGTCCGCATTGAGCATTGTTTTATTTTATATGAAAAGTGGAGGAAATAAATGTCCCTGACGCTGCATGATCACTGACAATTTGGACGCTAAGAAGGTTGTAAGAGTTACAGTTCCGTCTTAGTGAAAGAGCTACTTTCGCTAAGAACGAATCTGGGAAACGCATTCTTCTTTCACAGCGTTCTTAAGAGCGCTCCAAAGAAGTACTTAGCCCAAAGAAGCTCTTAACGAATCTGGGAAACACGGCCATTGTCAAGTATTTTCTAAAACAAACTACTTGATAACAATACATCTTTTTAACATGCATGGCAGAGAGCTGCGAGGCATTAAGGCAGGGAGCCAGAAAATAAAGAAAAACAGTGTTCAGAAAAAGACAGGTGAGTTAGGAGGTGAGATTGCCACCTATAATTCTCTGCCCTGCGCTAAAGAGGTCGCTACCCTCCATTTCACAAGTCTGTCCCCGATGAGCTGGTTTAGTCGGTTCTGCTTAGAGGTGGGCCAGCCACAATTACTGGCAATCCATTTAACTTGTAACAGCTTCCCTAAATGTGATAAATTACACAAGTGCAGCAGCAATAACATTCTAAACTTGTGTTTGATGAATTTGCTCTCTGTTTGGTTCCAAAACTTTGCAAGGTTGGAGCGTATTTGGTGTTTGGCTCTTGCCTTTTTATCTCTCTTCCTTTTTTATAAGCCCGCCCGCTGTTTATTATTAATATAACGGCCCGTCATCAGACACGTGTGCCGGGTGGTTTATGCACATCGATCGCTCCATCAAGTTATCCAAGTCAGTGCTTTTTGTAGGGCAGAGACCGTTATTTTAAGTGTGTCTTTTATGAAGTTTATTGTTAAACTTAAGTGTAGACTATTGTTTCCTTATCACCGCCAAGTTCCGCTGTATGTTGTTTTGGGTTCGTCTCGACCCGCCGTGCGTAAAGGCAGCAGAACAGCTGACGGTAGGAAAAAGAAACAAACCAGCTGACGAACGTGAGTAAACTCTGCGGGCCTTAAGGCAGCGGTCAAGAAAACCTTTTTGCTTTGCTTTATGCTGCTCTCACCTTTTTATCTCTCTCCCTCTTTTATTAGCCCACACATATCCTACACACACGTTAATTCTCACACATTGTATGTACAAGTCCAATGGGCAATTCTGGTGTCGACTAGACAGGCAGCAGACATTCAAACGTTTAACTGTCACGATCGCCATCCGCTCGCTTGTGCGCGTGTCATATGACGAAATGGAAACTTTACAATTGTTGCAAGTGGCCGTATTGTCGTCTTTTCAAGTGAAAAAAACAACCAACATTTAGAGAGATTATGTCTCAACGCCATGTTGGCTGCGTTCTGAACCAAAACAAGGCCGCGTGAGTGTCAAATCATGACGCATTTGCAACGAGCGGAACCGATAAGCGGAATCGTTAAGAGGCATGTTAACGATTCCAGGGAATTGGTTGACTCGGCACCGGTTCTGAAGAGGAACCGGGTCTCGATTCCCATCCCTAATGATCAGTGGTGGTGTGGTGTGTGTTTGTGTGTGTGTGTGTGTGTTGTGTGTGTGTGTGTGTGTGTGTGTCTGTGTGTGTGTGTGTGATCAGCTCCTATCTCCTCACAAAGTGAGGAGAACAATCGCGCTTTCATTGGTCGGGTTGATGAAATTGAGCACACTTACAACCTCTGTCAAAACTTTGTTTAGTTCGGGGATGAGCTGCCTTGATGCTAGCGGCGCTTCCCAGTGTGTCCATTGCGCATCTGGCGCCACGCTGTTTATTGGTGATTGTGTATTGCCCGCGCACTGAGCCGATGATTTCGGCTTCTGTTCTATCCACGTTATTATGGTTTTTATGTGTTGATTGAAGAAGGGGAATAGCAGGGGCTCTCCTCCACTCCTCCAACGCACGCTGGGAAACGGTAAAAAAAACATATATTAAAATATTTCTAAAAAATATGCGCCACGGATGTGGACACATATTCCTCCCGTTCGTTGCGCCCCACCTGTCATGTCTCTATTGCACCGGTGGGGGCGCCCCACACTTTGAGAACCACTGGTTTAGGCTCACCAAAGTGAACCCATACAGGCCAGACATGCCTTGAGGGAAGAACATCTCAGAGGATCTCAGGAATAGAGTTGTGATGTTGCACATTTGTCTGGAGACAGCTATAATTCATTAAAAAAAAGTTTGAGCTCCATTGGTCCACCATGAGGCAAATTAATTATTATAAGTAGCTGTGTGTGGGACTAATAGCATATGTGTTGTTAACTGTGTTTATAGTGTGCTTTTAGCCTAAATAATTTTGCTGGTATTGATTTAGTCAAACTTATACCACCATCTTACTCAGATAGACAGGAAGTCAGTTGTAGGTGTGTATTTCTGGACTTTAGAGCAGCCTTTGATTTGATTGACCATAGCTGTGTCTCAATACAGAGGCCACGCACTTGGTAGGAGCGCGGTCTATGAAGGCTATAGCCCTAAAGGCCGATTTTCAGGCCGAACGAGCCTTGTTAATTGAGACGGCCTCTGTAGGTCTCCGTAGAGCATTTCCGGTTTACGTAACAAGCCGTTACCTTGCGTGACGACTCGCCGCTCCTGTGCTGCCTAGCAACCATGATTGCTGCCATTGGAGACAGCCTTGATAAAGGAGGAAAAAAGAAAAAGAAGTTTCCTACCAGACGAAAAGACAACAAAAAAAGTAAAAGAATAAAGAAGGACAAGAACAAGAAAAGACAAGGCGAGAAAAAAGAAAGAAAGGAAGATCAAAGTTAAGAAGATGGAGCAACACGTTGCTGTTTTGTTATTTTTTATTTTATTTGAGTTATTTGAGTTAGAGCTGCAGGAGTTGGAGAGGATTCGCCGCCGGAGCCGGCGGGTAATTTTTCTCCGGCTAAGAAGAAGACTGGAGCAAACATTGGTAATGCTTAGGCCTACATATTCATAATTTAATAGCCTATATTATATATAATACATATAGCCTAATGTAATAGCCTATTTATAGGCCTATATTAGCCTACATGTTTAAAATAGTACCAACCTTACTTTAATAGGCTATTGAACAAATCTAAAATAGTTTTGTCATTAATCAGCTAAAACAGGTTGGGTTACTTTCATATCTAACAGTTATCAGGCAGCCTAGATATATTTAAGCCTTATCTAAACTCTCTACACTTAATATCCAGCAATTGTTTAAACCTTTTTCTTTTCCCTGAACCAGACCAGACCCCTGTACTGCAGGATCAATTTAAATGTTCCGGTCCTGGATCGGTACTTAATGCCAGGACAGAGCCGATTTCCGGCTGAGCAGGGAGGCCCTGGCGGTGCTGCTGGACCTCCTCCACCAGGAGCGGAGGCACGGATGGGGTGCCACAATCGAGACCCTGGTGTTCCTGTTCTGGTTGGCCAGTGGGACATCATACAGGGTGGTCTCCAGGGTGTTTGCCATTCCTCGCTCTACTGTCCACCGCATCGTCCACAGGGTCACTGAGGAGGTGGTGGCCATTCGCCACAAAGTATATATTTATTGATTTCATCCTCATACCTTTGACTTTGATTGCTGTGACAAGTGCATTTTCCTATGTGTGGGATTAATACAGTTTATCTTATCCTATCTTAAGGTCATCTACCTCCCGAAGACCCCAGAGGACCTGGAGGCAGTGACCCGTGGGTTTGCAGGGCTGGCGAGACATCAAGCCTTCGCCAGAGCAGCTGGAGCAATTGACGGCTGCCATGTCAGAATAAAGCCACCGAGCGGCCCTGATGGTCACTGCTACAGGAACAGAAAGTTGTTCCCCTCCATCATCCTGCAAGCTGTTTGTGACCATCAGGGCCGCTTTATAGATACCTATGTGGGCTGGCCTGGGTCAGTCCACGACGCTAGAGTCCTCCGGCATAGCCCCCTGTACCGGAGGTCACTCTACCCTCCTCCAGGGCACTTCATCCTGGCCGACGGCGGGTACCCGTGTCTCCAACACCCACTCCCCCTCATCACTCCTTACAAGCAGCCACTACGAGGTGTGGGAGCCCAGCGCTTTAACTCCCATCACTCCAGGGCACGCTCCATTATAGAGCGTGCCTTTGGGATGATGAAGACCAGGTTCCGGGCCATCTTTCTGCAAGCGCTGGAGGTGCACCACACCTTCGTACCTCACGTAAGTAATCACTCAACAGGACTTTATTTAAATACTGAAGAGTTAATCAAAAAGTATTAATTATTTTCTCAGGAGGTATTATATATATATATATATATATATATATATATATATATATATATGTATTTATTTATTTTATTTTTACCATTTCAGGTCATAACAGCATGTGCCATCCTCCACAACATCTGCCTTGGGGCCGATGACATCATGGCCCCAGAGGAGGAGGATGTGCCTGAGGAGGATGTGGCAGAGGATGAGGGGGAGACCGGTTTGGAGGCAGCCAGTGGTGCTCACTGGCGGGACCAGCTGTCGGCAGAGGTGTCTGCCCTGGAGGAGGTCCCCCTTGATCACCAGCAGGGCCGGAGTGGGACTCATTTTCAGCCCTGGAGTTTCATGCCTCAGACCGGCCCACTTTAGTTCACGACTGACTATATAAAAAGTATGTATTTAAAACCTTAGTCTGCATAGCACACTGTTCTCTATAGCCTTGTTATTCAGTGTTTTTTTCTAAAAAAAATATTTCCATAAGTGTTGCTTTATAATGTTGATTTATTATAACATTTAACATTCTTTACAACACAATGTTCCAAAAATATTATTTTTTGCAAATAAGTGTTAGATATCTAAACCTTGAAATTAAATGAAATAAAAATAGAAAATAATTAAGAAATAAAATGCAATGTATAGCACCTTTTCTGCAATATCTGAAATGCATTTTAAGTTCAAAGTTGTTCACAGGTCACAATCAATCATTTAACCTAGCCTAAAGGATTTCACTTCTATTTACAGTATACAGGTCTAATGATGGCATCATCAAATAAATAAATAAAATGCAATGTATAGCACTTTCTATTGACACCATCATCTATTTTTCCATTTGCGTACATCAACAAAACAGCTGCTTCACAATTTAAATGGATTATTCACAATTATAAGAACATAAATTATTATAAATTCGGTGAGTGACGGCCCTTTCATAAAGGGAGGCATGAGGGACTGGAAGAATATTCACCAGAGGGTAGAGGAACATGAAAAAAGTAAGACACACAGATGCAGATGCTTACTTTCTCAATTTACAAAAGGCTGATGTGAAAAGCCTGTTCACTGGCAATCAAATGTTATTGCATGCGGAGCAAGTTAAAAAGAAACGTCAGGTGATGGAGCGCATAGTGGATGTCATCAAAGTTATAGGCAAATGTGGCCTTAGCTCCAGGGGAGATAAAGAAGAGGCAGGTTACAGCTTAGAACATGTGGCTGTTAATCATGGTAATGTGTTGGAGTTGATTTTACTCTTGAGCAAATATGACATTAGCCTCCAACAGCATGTACAAACTTGCATAGAAAACAGCAAAAAGCAGCATGAAACTGGTTCAAGAGGCAGGGGTGCTTTAGTTACCCTGCTGTCAAAAGACACATTCAGTAAAGTTGTGGATGCCATCAGCGAACTGATAAAACTGACTATAGCTGAAGAAGTGAGACAGGCTGGCATGTTTTCAGTCCAAATAGATACAACGCAAGATATCAGCTCCAAAGACCAGTGTTCCGTCATACTTAGATATGTGACAGATGTTATTCATGAAAGGCTGATTGCTGTGGTGGACTGTGAGTCATCAACAGGGAAAAGTTTTGTAGAGCTCCTGAAACAAGTGCTACTGAAGCTGAATCTAGACATTGGCAAATGTGTTGGCAACTCAACAGATGGTGCAGCTAATATGCAGGGACGGTATCTGGGATTTTCCACACTTCTCTCCGAGCAGTCGCCCAATCAGATTCATGTTTGGTGTTATGCGCATCTTTTGAATCTTGTACTAGCAGACACCACGGGCAGTGTTGTACAAAGTGCATCCCTCTTTTCACTGCTCAATGATATTGCTGTTTTCTTAAGGCAGTCATACAAACGCATGCGACAGTGGGAAGAGACAAGTCACGACAAGCGTCACAGACGACTGTGCCCTATAGGGCAAACTAGGTGGTGGGCTAAGGATCAGGCACTCAGTAAAGTCTTTGGGTCCTTCGGGAATCCTCAGCAAGCCTTGTTTTTTGACATCCACAAGACAACTCGTCCCTGGCTCTGCTTCTGACACTAAATAAAACATTTTAAAAGTTAATTCTCAGCAAAAATTTCACCTTTTCACAAAGCTTTCTGAATAAGTCAGTTTCATTGATGTAGTGACAATTCATCTGGCATAATCTCAGGACATTGTTCATCACATCAAACTCAAAATAGTATGAAGAATATTAATTATCATAATATTCACTCAATGACAATCCCTTCCTGCCTACGGTCTGGCTCGTTATTGCCACATGATTTTAAATCATCGCCACATGAGAAATGTATGCTTGTTACTGTATTACAAAAAGCAGGCGGCGCTGCCACACACACACACACACACACACACACACACACACACACACACACACACACACACACACACACACACACACACACACACACACACACACACACACCAGAAGTGGTGGACAGATGATAACTATTTTTCCAATGGCAAAATATGCAGGTTTAGGGTTTTGGTTAGGTTTGCTCATCTGATCATATTTGCTTGTTCAACATCTCACCTGTGCCTTCCACACTGACATCCACAAGACAACTCGTCCCTGGCTCTGCTTCTGACACTAAATAAAACATTTTAAAAGTTCATTCTCAGCAACAATATCACCTTTTCACAAAGCTTTCTGAATAAGTCAGTTTCATTGATGTAGTGACAATTCATCTGGCATAATCTCAGGACATTGTTCATCACATCAAACTCAAAATAGTATGAAGAATATTAATTATCATAATATTCACTCAATGACAATCCCTTCCTGCCTACGGTCTGGCTCGTTATTGCCACATGATTTTAAATCATCGCCACATGAGAAATGTATGCTTGTTACTGTATTACAAAAAGCAGGCGGCGCTGCCACACACACACACACACACACACACACACACACACCACACACACACACACACCAGAAGTGGTGGACAGATGATAACTATTTTTCCAATGGCAAAATATGCAGGTTTAGGGTTTTGGTTAGGTTTGCTCATCTGATCATATTTGCTTGTTCAACATCTCACCTGTGCCTTCCACACTGACATCCACAAGACAACTCGTCCCTGGCTCTGCTTCTGACACTAAATAAAACATTTTAAAAGTTAATTCTCAGCAACAATATCACCTTTTCACAAAGCTTTCTGAATAAGTCAGTTTCATTGATGTAGTGACAATTCATCTGGCATAATCTCAGGACATTGTTCATCACATCAAACTCAAAATAGTATGAAGAATATTAATTATCATAATATTCACTCAATGACAATCCCTTCCTGCCTACGGTCTGGCTCGTTATTGCCACATGATTTTAAATCATCGCCACATGATAAATGTATGCTTGCTACTGTATTACAAAAAGCAGGCGGCGCTGCCACACACACACACACACACACACCGCTTCGGATGAGAGGGCACAGTGGTGCGTACTGCGCAGTGAGCCCCATTCATTCACTGAATTTATTTATTCATTCATTTACAGTGTTCACACGACAAATAATTAATTTAATGTAGTTTATGTTCACGGGGTGTTAGGTTGTCTATGAAAGAGTTTATTTTTTTCTCAGAGAACTCACGAGTTAAATGCTAAAATGTTATAGAAGAAAGATATAGTTTTAGGGGGTGGGTGGGGATCGCGGGGGCCGGCACGTTGGGATACTTTGATACCGTGGCTCCTTTTTTTTCAGTGGCGTAATACGTGGTGGTCGTATAATATCATGTAAAGATAAAATGCTGAAAATAAGAAGTAGGGGTACGGCGTTTACCCGCATCCAACCACCACTACACCCCTGCTGCTGGCAGCAGTTAACTGGCTACTGGTTGGCGGCACAACTTAATTTTTTTTGCACAACCGCTAGCTATTGAACTGCTGCGACTAGCTTATCTTACCCGTGTCGTCGTCTTCAAGCGGCCTCGGCAACTGCGAGCTGGTCTGTCTGAAAAAGTTTAATTTACTGTGCTGCATCTGTCTCTAGGGCTTTCCGTTTTTTAATTCTAGCCTTTTCGGCTCCGCCTTTGCGCTTTCTGTTCTCCATTTTTTGAGCGTGTTGCCGCCCTGCGGTTGCCGCCGTCAAGCCGGTCAAAGCGTAATTACGTCATCATCAGTACTCTGGGCCGGCCCATATATGGAGTGGACCTATAAAGAGGCTGGCCCTATGTCCATGGGCCGGCGGGCCCTGTCAAACAGGCGACTGCACTCTAGGCTGCCATGACGTGAGAGGAACATATGGTGTGCTATTAAAAAAAAAAAAAAAAAAAAAAAGGGCTGCCATGATGTGACGTGAGAGGAAAATATGGTGTGCTAAAAAAAAAAAAAAAAAAAAAAAAAAAAAAAAAACGGGCCGGCCCACGCAATCAGAAAAGCAGACCGGCCCACCGGGAGTCCTCCCGGTGCTCCCGATTAGCCACTCCGGGCCTGATCACCAGTATTTATAACAGGCAAGTTAAAGAATTGTAAAGCTTTGATTTCATTCATTTAATTAATTAAAAAAAATTAGTTGTAATTTGTGCAGAGATTTCTTTTGTCAAAAAGAATTATTATTTTGTATGCACTCTTATTCTTGACCTTTTTCCTAAACCTTAGTGACATGGCAGCCGTCAATTCAGCCCTGCAAACCCACTACAGTGACGATGTGGTGGACAGTGGAGAGAGGGATCGACCAACACACTCTGGAGACCACCCCAGCTGATGTCCCACTGACAGCAGACAGACACCAGGGTCTCAATGTGGCAGCCCATCCTGGTCCAGCAGCACCACCAGGGACTCCCTGCTCAGCTTTTTTTTTTTTATTAATTTTTATTTATATAATAAAACACATAATTTACAAAAAATGTCATTCGATTCTTACGCAACAATGATAGAGGTGGCAGGTAGGGCGATAAATGTATAAGATCTGCCTCCTGCTATAATCGTTCCAACTGCTATAATCGTTCCAACATGCCGACAGGCACCTGGTGTTCATTGATTTGCCTAAAGTGTGTTGATCTGTCTAGAATATACAGTATAACAATTATAACAATCTGTCTGTTTGAGGGAGAAGATAAACAAGGGAGCAAATCTTAAATTCTCTAATGCTCGAGGTAAGGCCTGAGATCAGATTATCCATACCAAAAAAAAATTCTTGTGCTAACTAGATATTACAGAAATTACTTGTGTGATTTGGAGGATAATAATGGTATTCTGAATATCAGAAAAAAAAACATTTTATTTACACATAAAAACATATTAAATACTGAACATAAATAATGAAAATTGAAATATCCTACATTGAGGGAAAAACACCTATAAAATAATATGGCACAGCCAAAATAAAATTACACATAAATAAATAAATCAACAACAAATCTTAAATCATTTTTTAGCCATTTTCTCCAGGATGGAGAAAAGCCTCTCCATCCTGGCTTTGCTCTCCTCCGCCCTCCTCTCCTCCGCCTCCCTCTGCTGCCGCATGTCCTCTCTGATGAGGTCCAGGAGCTCGTCCTCCCGGTCCCTCTAACGAGAGCTGCCGCTGCTGCTGGGACCTGGCTGGCTGGGACCTGGCTGGCTGGGCCCCGCCCGGCTGGCCCCGCCTGGCTCCTCGTCCTCCTCCTCCCCCGGTTTGTCCTCATGGATAGAGGCAATTAGGACAGGGGGATTTGTCGAATGCCTCTGTCCTAACACCTCATCCATGAGGACAAACCAGGGCCAAGTGGCAGCCGTGGACTTTCCGTCCACCCCCTCGCCTGACGCTGGACATTTGCAATCCTAAGGCAGAGGAAATCAATTGTGGCAGTTAACAACAACAACAAAAATTCAGCAAAAGTGTCTTGCATGGTTAAAACAAATAATGTGCATTTAAAATTATGTGAACTTACTTTGTATTTTTTTTTTTAATTGTCCCATTTTTTTTTTGCCTGAAGGGGAGTCACCTTCCCCTCCAGGCCCATTTCCTCCAGTATACTCCTAATCACAGAGAGAAAACGAAATAAAGGGTTAACATTCACAATCATGTTAATAACAATAGCCCATTTGTATGACTACATTTAACCTTATTGGAAAGGTTACAAGTTGATCTTTGTAAAGGCTGTTCTTGTAACGGTTACAGTTAAATGAGCCCTCATCCTATACAAAGCCCATGATAATGAGACCACTAGTAGCTGGGACATTACCCTTTTTCTTTGTTGTGTGTTTTTGTAGTGCTTTCACAGGGATGTAAGCTGTGACCTTGTCGTGTTTCTCTTTATAACTCAAAATAAGACATTCAAGTAAACGATTTCTGGGGGATCTTGTGTGTGTCCTGATGTTTAATGAGGACTAATTTAACTGTAACCTTTACAAGATGGTCAAATGTAAATACTGCAAATGGCCTATTGTCAATAATTGTTATAAACTAACTGACATTATGAATAAACTAGTGTTTCCTTACCTCCAGGATACCGACGTGGAGTTTTTGGCCCCGGTGAAGTGGCCGTCTTTCTCCCCCCTCAACTTGATGAATTGAGCCGTATGCTCCTGGCTCCCTAAACCAAAAGCACGTGTTAGAATTAGTTTTGCTTCACACTACCATGCCTTTAAATAAAATATTATTATTATTACCAAACAAAAGCAGCTTAAATAGCAAAATAACCAAGTTAGCTGTGTAAAAATCCCAACGTTTGTAACAAGTTAACCAACGGACATTGACGGGACAGGGCATGAAATAAGGCGGACTTTAGAGCGTCTCTGCCCGGGTAAAAGTTGCACGAGTTGGTGGTGTTGGAGGTGTTTTCCGTTGCGGTCAGTGGAGGAATTCTAAACCTTTTGGGATATTTTTTTTAACGATTTAAAAGTGTCTCTTAACTTCCTATTAACAAAGTAAAATCTAGATAAATGACAAGAAATATATGTCAAGATATAGGCTAAAGCTCAGAAAGTGTGTGTTTTTTAATACATTTTCCTAAAAGTTAGCGTCACTAACATCATTAGAACGTTACCTTACTTAACCAATTATTTTGAAGGACTTAGAGGTTTTATGAGGTTACTTTTTTTTTCTTTACATTTGAATCGTTAGTTATTTGAGTTACTTGAAACCCAATACTTACATTTAAAGGCGCACGCTGCCGCTTCGGATTTATTAGATGCCATCTCTGACGAAACCGCAATGAATCGTGGGATTTATAGGGCCGCGAAGGATCCATCTGATGCAGCCTTCAAAATCGTGAAACGAAGGCTGCATTTCTGGGCTGCATATGAAGGAGCCTTGCAAGTCATTGCAAACGGGACAGCCTTTGCGCGCAGCTATGACGCAATCGGTCTTCAAATGCAGCCTACGTAGGGTGCAACCCCTGAATTGAGACATAGCCCATGAATTGTTACTCTTGAAGCTTTCAGCCTATGGCTTTAAAAACTCTGTGATTAATTGTATGAGAAGTTATATGACTGACAGGAGACAATGTGTTAAGTTTAATGGTGCTTTTTCAGAAATAGAGACACTTCAGTGTGGTATTCCCCAGGGAGCTGCCTCGGACCTCTCCTCTATTCTATTTTTGTAAATGATATGCCATATGTGTTGAGAAATGCGGGTATAGGAATGTACGCGGATGATACAACCATCTTTACATCTGCAAACAGTACTGAACACGTTAATAAGACACTTCAAGATGAGCTAACACTGATATCTGACTGGGTTACAGCAAATAAGTTAAAGTTGAATATTTCTAAAACAAAATGCATGGTACTTGAGTCTAAGTACTCACTTCGGTCTGATCAGAAGTTGGTCCTCTCATTACATGGTGCCGCTATTGAGCAAGTTAGAGAAGCCAAACTGCTGGGCATTACGATAAATGAAACATTATCTTGGTCTATACATATAAAGAATATAGTTAGTAAAATGAGTAAAAGTATTTCAAACATAAGAAAATGTGCAGGTTTTTTAACTGACACAACAATCAAGCTTGTTATTCAATCATTAAGGTACGAACACACAGCACATCGCCGCGCGGCGAGTTTACAGAGAAAGTCAATGTATTTCGAGCGCCGCCGCGCGAATCGGCGGCCGGCGGCGAGCGGTTCACGCGGCGCGGCCAGGGGCGGCGTGGCGCGAATGCTGCGGCCGCCGCAGAAGTTGAAAATATTGAACTTTTCGCCGCCAGCCGCGCCGCGATAGCCAATCAGCGTTGAGCTCCTCCCGACGTCACTCACTTCGCGACGAAGGACAAGAAGAGACGAAAATGGATGAGAAACTCATAATCAGCGTGCACGGCATCCCGGTTCTGTACGACATCACCAGCGTCCTCTACAAGGACAGGAACAAAAAGGAGCAGGCGTGGCTCAGGGTGAGCGAGGAGGTCGGGCTTCCTGGTAAGTTATGTGAATATTTGTGTTGCCTGTGTACAGCTATCAGCTTTGCTTTATAAACCAAGTTAGCACCTATTAGCATTTGGGTAGAGCAGCATCAGCACAGCAGACTTTCCCGCTCAGCACCGGTTAGCACCAGCATAAAGCCCCAGAATAGAGCAGGCATTCCTGCTTATTAGCACCGTATATCAAGAGCATAAAGCCCCAGAGTAGTTCAGGCTTCCATTAGCACCGGTTATCACACGGGACAGTCCGCTGTAGCTTGTCACGCTACCCGATGCAACAGTTTACGTAGTCTACATGTGAAGATCTTGTCAGTGAGCGCATATTCTGTTTCTTGTCAGTCGAGGCATGTCGCAGGAGGTGGAAGAATCTCAGGGACACGTACATGAAGGAGAAAAAGAAGGAGGGAGAAAAGAGGAGTGGGCAGGCAGCAGGGCAAGGTAGAAGGTGGCGGTTCTCTGCGATCATGTCATTTCTCGACCCCTTTATTGCCCCGAGAGAGTCCAGTGGCAACATGGCTCGGGGGGTCGAGGAAGACATGATCGCAGAGGACAGCCTTGATGCTACAGCAGGGCCAGGAGACGATGAGGATGAGCACCAGGGTCAGGCAGCAGCAGCAGCAGCAGCAGCAGCAGCAGGGCCATCCTCAATTGACCACGGAGGTTTGTTGACAAGTGTAGGCCTATTGTGACATAAACCTGTTTTGAAAAAACTTTAATAGGGCTGCACTTTTAAGAAAATACGTTTTGTAATTATTTGTATTGATTGATATTACCATTAAGAGCAGAGATTTTAATATTTTATATCACGGTTCTCTCCCAAAACACATTTACATGAATATGTTATGATTTTGGCAGATATCACATGCTGAACTATAACCTGTAGAAATGTGTGCATTTGTAGAATGCGTTATAATAGACACCCTGAAATGACTTAAATAATTTATATACTCCTATGCAAAAAAACTAAACATCTTTCTCACTACCATAGATCAGTCCTCAGGCAGTGAAGCCTCAACTCCTGCCGGTCCTGCTGCTGCTGCTGCTGCTGCTGCTACTCGTGCTCCTGCCCCTGCTGTAGCACCAAGAGCACGTAACGGTATGTACCAAACAGAAGCTGGATTGCCTTTATTTTTTACCCTTTGTTTGATTTGATTTGATTTGTGTTGCATGATTGTTGTTTTCCCCATGATAATTCTGCTGTTTGACTTTCCTTGTCATGTGATTGTGGCTTGATTATAATAAGTTATAACAAAGTTATAATACATTAATAAAGTCTGATTTAATGTTCACACAGCAACAAGAAGGACCAGGAAGAGGCTGAGGGAGCTCTCCGAGAGGCAGGACACACTGGAGCAGCTGCTGGTGGACACCCTGCAAAGAAGGCAAGCCCTCCAGCCACCCCCACCAGGACCCCCACCATGCCTGGACCAGCAATTTTTAAATGGCCTGCTTCCTTCCCTGCAGAGGTTGACACCCGAGGCCAAAGAACATGTGAAATTTCACATACACAAATTAATATATGACTGGAGCACAGTAACGCTCAATTTGGAACCATTGGGGTAGCTTATTAGCAGCTCGGGTGACAATCTCTGCAGGGAATTAACCAGTGCCTGCTTTTTTTTTTTTTTGCAAATCAATATTTATTTTATTTTTATGTTTAAATCTTTATTTTTTGTAATCTATTAATAAATATATATGTCTTTAACTTTCTTTCGTCACATCCTTTCAGTGTAACCTGGCAAAATGAATGCTGATGTATTGAAGATGTAGCATGCACAGACACAGATATAAATTGTGGTAACTGTAAAAAAGAAAATACAGCAATATTGCAGGATTTATGCTCATTTGTTATGTGTGGGTGGCTCTTAAAAGAGCCGTTTTGGAGATGCGTATGCACTATACGTCGTTCTGCCACGACAGCGTTCCTTCTGAGGAGAAGAAAGAGGCGAAGGTCTCCGGAACCCTGATGGCCTCTCTCGCGGCGTTGTTCCCAGCCACTCTCCCCAGCCCTGGCAGCGGCTCCTCCTCACCAGCCGGGAGGCCCCCTCCAGCGGTCGTCTTCTGCAGCATGTTGTGGAGAACGCAGGTGGCCTTCACACACCTTTCTGCCAGCTCGGGATGCAGCTCGATGACACGCCGGTACATCCTCCACTGTGAAGACAGAATACCAAAGGCATTCTCCACCACCAACCTTGCCCGGGACAGACGGTAATTGAATACCCGCCGCTCTCGGGGGAGGACACGTCCAGGGAATGGCCTCTTGAGGTCGGTCCGGAGCGGAAAGGCCTCGTCCGCCACGAAGACATGAGGCAGCGGTCCTCTGTGCTCAGCCCCAGGGAGTGGTCTTGCAGCAGAAAGCTGGAGGGTGCCAGCCCGGAGGGCCTGTCCAAACGCCGAGTTGGCCAGAATGCCTCCATCGCTGGTTCTCCCATAGCCACCGACATCGATCACCCGGAAGCACTTGTCGGCATCGACCACTGCCAGGAGAACAAGAGAGAATGTGCCCTTATAATTAAAAAACTGCGACCCAGAATTCGCAGGGGCTTTAAGGACCACATGTTTCCCATCTATGGCACCACAACACAGAGGGAAGTTCCACCGCTGCTCGAACTTCTCCGCTATGACTCTCCAGTCCTCTTCAGTGGGCACAGCCATGTTCTCCTCCACCAGGCTGTCCCAGATAGCTGTGACCACATCGGACACAATGGAACCCACGGTGGAGGCCCCGACCCGAAAGCTGTTGGCGATTGTCCTGAAGGAGTCACCAGTAGCCAGGAATCTGAAGCACAGAAGAAGAAAAAAATATTTAATTTAAAGTTTCTGTTTATACCAAATACAAAAAAAATTATACTAAATCTGTAGTTGTAGCCCTACTATCTCACTGCACAGGAAAGGTGTGTTTACACAGCGGATTTAAATGAGTTTATTTTCATTTTCAAAATTACTAGGAGGTCATAAGATAGGATTTACTCAGGAATAGTATCCTACAAAATGCACATTCATGCAGACCTGACCAGAATCGTCATCACCAGTGTTTTTTTCACTATGGTTTTATAATGTTGTCTTTCACAAAGGCTAATGTAAGGTACATTATTTTTTAGAAAACTGACTGCACTCACCGGAGACAGATGGACAGGCGCTCCGCAGGTGAGATGGAGCGCCTGAAGTTGGTATCCAGGCGGGAGATCCTGGCACCAACCCGGGCTAGCAACTCATCAAACTGCGCTACATTCAGCCTGAAATAGCGCTGGAACCGGCAATCATCCAGGCGGAGTTCCTGGAGGAGGTGATGAAATTCACCCAGCTGTGCCCGCTTGCGCAGTATGTCATGAACCCAGACACGACGGCGTTTGGGTTTGGGTCAGATATACAAATACCAATAAGCGGCAGCAACGGTGAGCATCTCGGGTATCTCGGCCATGGTTGATGATGAGACAAAGTAAAAAGCGGGAGGAATTGTATTTATACTGGATGTAAATAGCGGGAAGAAACTGGGCGCACATTCAGTGAGTCATCGGGCGGCGGCGGACACAAATGAGACACAAATGAGCCAAAATGATCACGCGGCGCGGAACCTGCGATTCGCGCGGCCAACCGCCGCGCCGCAGAGTGCAGTGTGTTCGCACCTTTAGTCTTGTCCCACCTTGACTACTGCCCTGCAATATGGTCTGGCACCTCAAAAAAAGAACTTGCTAAACTCCAGCTTGCTCAGAATAGAGCTGCGCGACTGGCACTTCACTGTTCTATTAGGAATAATGTAACTGCTATGCATGACAAACTCTCCTGGATGAAAGTTGAGGAGAGAGTGGCATGCAGCCTTATTTTGTATTTGAATAACATCTGCACCTCACGTAAACCCAGCAGCCCGTTTTCTATACTAGTACCTGTCAAGATCACACATAATTATGAAACCAGGCAGGCCTTAAGTTGTCGTTTCAAACAACCGAGACCTCGAACAAATGCACTGAAAAAAACTGTATTGTACAGAGCTATTGCATATTGGAACGGACTTCCGTACTGCCTCATTCTTAAGAGTAAAAAAATAGGATTTAGAAGGGAATTGAAAAAAGCTGTTTTGAGCAAAGAAATCAGGTTAAATTCAGTCAACCAGTGTTTGTAAAGCTGCAGAGTGCCTTATTTTGAATTCTTAGTTTAAACTTATATATAGGGACAGCTCTTAATGAAATGATCTCTGAATGTATACTTGTAGTGTGTATGTATGGTGCATGCAAATGTATTCTGTATGCTTACAATATGAACCTTTAGGCATCTAATGTGGGTAAGCGGGTGTGTCTATGCACACGGTATGATGTAGGCTATGATTTGAGTTTCTTCTTTTTTATGAGAAAAATGTAATTGTTTGTTTCAGATTTTATTTTGTGTATGTGATTCCTATTTTGGGAAAACTGTATAGGAATTGTTTTGCTTTTTAGGGACCCCAGGAAGAATAGTTGTCACAATGGTGACAACTAATGGGGATCCAACAAACAATAAACAATAAACAAACAAACCATCTACATAGCCTATTTGTGTGTGTGTGTGTGTGTGCCCATGTTGACAATTAGACCTCTGCTCTCTGTCCATGGTGCTGAAACACCGTGTCAAAATGAAGTGAAGCATTGTAATTTTTCTCCAATATGCATTGTGAAGGTAATATGTAGGCCTAGGTTGTATTTTGGTGCTTAGTGTGAGAGAGAGAGAGACAGAGATAGAAACTCCAGGGAGCAGCAAACCAGCAACAAGTGTGAGTGTTTGTGGGAGACAACCAAGATGGACTGATGGACAACATCAGTTGCTGTTTACATCTGTTTTATTAATACATAAAACAAAACATTCTTGCAGCTCTAAATATCTTTCATAACTCCCTCATTGACCCTACTAATCCACCAAACTTGCCCTCTTCCACCTAAAGTGCAGACCACAGGTAATGATGACACTGAAACATCACATGTGCCAAAAAAACATCATAATTCCTTACCCACTCCTATGTGGGCAATGAATTAAGCTTTCCACCAACTAGAGGTTTAGCGTGCGCGCGAAAATTAAAATTCTCTTAATTTCATCAGTCCTCGTTTTGAAATGGTTTTACCCACAGCATTTACTTTCTCACAGATACTCTCTATCAAGTTTCTTTGAGTAATATTAACATTAATTGGCTGTAGCTCAACAGTGCGTGTGTTTTCCAAAAACACCTATAATTCCATGGCATTAAATTGCTCTTTGCGCTTGCTCTCCGTCCAAACACGGAAACCAATAAAATACACAAAACCCTCATTTAGATCTGCTTCCTCTAACATGTTTGCACCCGTTGTCATTTGCGCATTTAATCTCAGTTGACCACACAGAACGCCCACAAACCAAAAGTGCAATTTTTAGAATGCTCATGCAGTTTTTCAGTCTTTATTTCGTATCTTAGTAGATCAACCCCATAGACGGCTGCACATAGAACAAAGCACTTACACATTCCAATGGAGAGAATTACATTAAACACATGTCAGTAGTATTGCTTCCTTGGAGATGAAACCTGAATGGATATTTTGACACCAGCTCTGCATGTCAGACTAATACAGATGCCCACTCTGGGAAAATGCCTCTTCAAACATAAGCAAAGAAACAAGCAATACAAGGTTATTTCTCTTGTAATACGTACAAATAATTCTGCTAGTTGAACAAGTACATCACTTAGATTTGGTAAGATTTCTTCAAAATAAGGTGCAATATCTTTAAGCCTTCCAAGATAGAAGAGATCTTGAAATTAGCTGTTAAAACTCATTTTGAGCTATATTTTACTAGTGTTAGTAAGTGTAACTGTATTTATGCTCAAAAGCAGTATGTTAATCACTTCATTACAAGTGTAATTTAACCTATTTCAAGTAATGCATTATTGGCACTGTTCTGGATTAAAGATAATCACCAACTTAAAATACGATTATTTAGTTATATTTTGGCATTTTAAGATGAGATATGTTGAAGTTAGCTAGACCAGTGATTTTCAACCAGTGTGCCGCGGCACACTAGTGTGCCGTGAGGGATCGTCAGGTGTGCCGTGGGAAATTATCTAATATCACCTAATTAACCATTGTTGAGCGTCTTTGTGTGAGGAAATGGGAGCGGATCATAAAGTCTTATTGCTCCACACGTCGGTCCGGTGGCTGTCGCGTGGCAAAGTGCTGGCCCGTGTGTATGAGCTGCGAGAGGAACTTAAAGTTTTTCTGACAAACGAGAGGTCCGTTTACTCAAAGCTGCTTGCAAGTGATGAGTGGTGTGCAAAGCTGCAGGGCTCCAGACTGCGACCAAATGCTTGCATTTTGCGACAATTTTTGAGACAGTGCGAGTACTATTTTCAACTAGGGGCACGCGCGCGACCGGGAAATTCGCCGACATATCTTTTCATTATTATTATTACATCCATTATTAGTGCTTTGTGTTTGAGAGAGAGAGCAGTCCGCGACTGATCAGTGAAACAATCAACAGCGGGATCACGTGACTAACTCTCATCTCAAGATCGTCACCTCGTTAACATGTTGCCAACTGGCGACTTTTTCCGCTATATTTTCCCCACTTTCCACCATAGCGCTAAGGATAGTTAAAGACCAGAGACACATCTTGCAACTTTTTTTAATACCGCGCTCACCACAGCCGAGTACCAGCAACGGCTGCTGTCTGCTCCTCCTCACCGCTGACAGCCCTCACTCACACGGTTTGTGTTTCTGATAACAGCCCCCTGCTACCTGCAGCAGACAGACAACACTGTGTCGCTCTGAGCAAGAGCTGCCAGGTGACGTTTGTAAACATGTTAATAGTTTTATTGGTCCACATTCAATTGGCGACTGCATCTAGGCTATATAAAAAAAAGCTAACCTTGTAGTTATAGCAACTAACAACGTTTTTAAAGTTAGTTTGTAAATATGTTAAGAGGCCTAGGTAATTTGTATAGGCCTACTACTCAGCATTTTATATTCATTTAGCCTCTTTCAGAATTGCATATTATGCAAATTAGTTGATTATGTCATCCAGCTACTACTAGTTAATTGTGGGCCAATAACTATTTTCCTTATAGAGGAGTCAGCAGAGATAGAGAAGGAAAAATCACAGGGCTCAGGTGTCGAAGGGGTTGAGGTGAAAATGGGTCAAAATCCCAGTCTTTCTACCATTCCTGCCAGGATATCAATTTTGTGTTCATCGAAACAGGCCCAGGTTTCACTCTAAGTGTGTATAAATACATTTAGAAACTATATTATTAACTATATGTATTATATGTACTGTGTTAGAGTGTCATTTTGTGTCATTTTGGTTGGTGGTGTGCCCCAGGATTTTGTAAATGTAAAAAGTGTGCCGCGGCTCAAAAAAGGTTGAAAATCACTGAGCTAGACAAACTCATATTGAGCATTACTAGCAATAGGAAAAGATTCATAGTAAGCCAGCCTTGTAATCCTCATGTTCAATTCAAGCGTACTGAATTTACAAGTCCCTATATCTCACTGAAATGTTGCTTATAAGTTGATTGTGTCTTATAGTAAGTTTCATGAGATATTTTGACTAGGAATTAGACCAATATACTTTGTAAGATTTTGAATTGTATGTAAACCCCATTACAAAGCCCTCACAAGTCACTGCTTTATTTTGTTGAGCTGTGCAAACAGCAAACAAAACTCAGAGACTAATTTCGATTGATTGGGGCTGTATCGTACCCCCGCAGGAGCCTCTGTGCATGTAGAAAACGGTGAAAGTGATTGTGAGAGACAGTAAGGTAGTTCATACGACGGCCGTGGAGTGGTGATGGCCGCGGTAATGTTCTGGGTCCGGTTTCCCGAAGCCTTCTTAGAGCCTTCTTAAAGGTCCCATATTATGCTAAATGCACTTTTTAAATGTGTTCCAACATATCCATGCGTCCACGGTGTGCCTAGAGACTGCCAAAATATTTAAAAAAATAGCAATCTCTCCTTTTCTCACTCTCCCCTTTTCTGAAACCCCCACCCCTCCCCCTCAATATACTCCAGTCAGAATTCTCCCCTTTTCTGACCTCACAAACTGGAAAGCCAGAAGCTTTCACTGTGCAGCCCACACCCCTATTTCTTATTGGTCCACGGCCCTGACAGACAGAGGGCGAGGCGTATCTGGCTTCGCTTCCGGACAGGGGGCGGGGGGAGCTCAAAGATTGTATATTTACGAGGGGAGCTGCAGCTCTTTTTAAAAAAATAGGCCATTGTGAGATTAGCAGAACATCAGCATAGTACAATAAATTATCTGAAAAAAAATTTCAGCAAACAATTAAAGAAAAACTTATTTGGGACCACTAAGAACATATAATATGGTGTATAATAGAACCGAAAAGTGTATAATATGGGAGCTTTAAAGGCCTACTTCACCGGTTTGAATATGAAGGTGTATTGAATTCTGAGATCCTATGTAGTATAAATGTGCGAAAAAAATTGAAATCGGTTCATCCTAGCCTGAGAAAAGGCAGAAAGAGTGTTTTTTTTAACCCTATATTTCTCTTTCTTGTGACATCACAGAAAGAGAAATATAGGGTTAAAAAAAAACTTACTTTGTAAATATTACTGTGATGTCTTTTACTGTGACATCGCAGTAATATTTACAAAGTACGTTTTTTTTAACCCTATATTTCTCTTTCTGTGATGTCACGAGAAAGAGAAATATAGGGTTAAAAAAACACTCTTTCTGCCTTTTCTCAGGCTAGGATGAACCGATTTTAATTTTTTTTGCACATTTATTCTACATAGGATTTCAGAATTCAATACACCTTCATATTCAAACCGGTGAAGTAGGCCTTTAACACTACGTAATTCGTAGCCCCTACTAACAGTTCCTACTTAACATTTCGCCTGTTTCCCGAAACGTTCTTTGCTACGAATCTCTTTCGTACGTCATACGTTTGTAAGATTGGTCTGGAGCGCCCGCAGAGCCGTCTTAGCTCTACCGTAGGGATGTTTCAGCTCTCACATGTGTCATTTAACTAATAAATCTGACTGTATTTCATATCAAACGGACACAGCGATGACTGTATTTAATAACAAACTGTTCAAAATGATCCAACTGTATATAGTGTATATTTAAAGTAGGCTATTAGATATTTTAGCAGAATACCATTCACTCTGATTCACAAAGTGTTCAAACTATATGAACAAGTACTTTTTAGTCATCTAACTGACTTGACAATCAGCATTAACTGCATGGATGCGATGTCCGTCAATATGAAAATACTTTATACGTGATACACTATAGCCTACAGTCGGATCGTTTTTATCAGTTTGTTATTAACTACAGTCATCGCTGTGTCCCTTTTGATATGAAATGCAGTCAGATTTATAAGTTTAATGACACAAGTGAAAGTCCCTGCGATCGCTGTGGCATCGCCAGAGATACAAACCCCCACATTTCCTTCCGTTAAAGCACCATGCGTAAAACTGACACGAGTGACATCCCTGTGGCGCATGGAACTGCCACAAGTCATTCGTGAAGGAAATAATTGCTGGAAACAATCTTAATCTTAATCTCCTCCGCTGTTTCTATATTTTCTATATCTTTTTTAAAATCAGTATAGGCTATGGTAGTATGTTCGACAGTATTTCCCGGAAAACACCTTTTCCAGATCCAAAAAACATGTAGTATCCTTGCAAGAGTGAAAAGCTGGTCAGTTGTTCCACCGCCAGGATGGAATCTGCGGTGTTCCTCTTCAATCTGAGGTTCGACTATCGGCTGACCTTCCCTTCCAGCACCGTGGAGTAGACTTTGCCAGGGAGGTTGAGAAGTGTGATGACCCTGTTACACATTCTCTGGTCCCCCTTTTTGAACAGGGCAACCACCAGGTCTGTAACTCCTTGAGAGGCACCTATTTGCAGACGCATGGGGAAAGTGGAGCTCCACCGGAAGTGGATTTCATTGGTCAGTATTGTAACCTACTCTGAATTTGTTTTCTTCTTTTTGTTTTACTGCCGGAGTTCACCTAGCGGTGAATAATAATACACGGTTTCCACCGGTTATGGTGCTAGTACACAGTAAAATACGTCAGTTTGTTAAGGGTCCGAAGTGGCCAGGACGGTGGTAAAAAGTACATGTTGAGGTAGAAGATGAATGAAGCAACGAAGCTTTGTGTACATCTTCTGAAATCCGTCTCTTTAATTCACAATTATCACGAGTAGTAGGTTAATCACATACAAATATCAACTCTTATAAATGAAACACAAAAAGTTGAACTTTTATCTTAGAAGTCCTGGAAACAAATGCTTGTCTTTTCCTCTTAAACGAAGCTGTACATAGCCTTTACGTAGTGTCAGTTGGAGCCTTGTTGCATCAGTGCAGGCTAATGCTAACTGTTCGGATTAATAAACCTATTGTAGGCTATATGTAGCCTATGCCTATCTCATTCTGCGGCTGCACGCGATCGTTACTGTTCACTTGCGTGATCACAAAGTCACAGACGAGCCTTGTTAAATAGCCTATTATGAATATAGAAATTATATAATAATTAAAACTGTGATCACTAGAGGACAATGGGTCTGGTAATAAATCAATCAGGATCTACAAAGGAAACTGTCACTCCCCATTTTTTAAAATGTGTTGTTTATTTTAATGTGGTGGCACTTTTTGTGTTTTATTTATAAGAGTTGATATTTGTATGTGATTGACCTACTTGTGGTAATTGTGAATTAAAGAGACGGATTTAGGAAGATGTACACAAAGCTTCGTTGCTTCATTCATCTTCTACCTCAACATCTACTTTTTACCACCGTCCTGGCCACTTAACAAACTGACTTATTTTTTCTGACCAATGAAATGATTCGGGGCGTGGCTTCCAGTGGAGCTCCACTTTCCCCATGGGTCTGCAAATAGGTACAAATAGGCACTGTCCCAGACTTCCACAGAATGTTAAAGAGACGTGTCATCCAAGACAGCATTTCTCATCAATGAAGACCTTTCAAGTGTCTTTACATAATCTTTAGCTTTATTGTATTGTATGGAAAAGAGCTGCATCAACTGAACTTTTCTCTTGTTATACATCTGGAATTATTGTTTCCTTTGCTGTTCCATTGGGTTATACTGGTGGATTTACCACTAGGCACCTTGATATCCTCAACTCTGTCTACAAAGTAGTGCAATCCATTCCCCTTCAAGCACAGGACAAAGGTCTCCAAGTAAGTTGTTTCAAGTAAGACGGCAACACACAAACGCACCCATGATCACAAACACACCTGCACAGACTTGAACCATAGGTCTTGTCAGGTTGCCCCAGCTGTGTTGCCAGATGCTGGCCTCCACTCTCCGTCTGTCTGCCAGAGTTAAACGGCAGTGATTAAAATTAGATTTAACGTCGATCATTTCCCCTGGCCTCAATGGGGCCCAATGTCAAAGGCTGGCAGGGGCAATCCCTCACCCACCTTCCATATGCCGCACCGCAACACACAATCAGGCCCGGGAGAGACCAGGGAGAAGCCCAGCTAGTGAGGGAAGGGGAATGGAGAAGCAGAGCAGAGAGAGGTGGGAAGGAAGAGTAATGAAGGGGGTAGGCTGAGTAGAGCTGGAAGGAAAGGGGGAAGTAAGATGAAGAGGGAGATATAGAGACAGAGTGAGAGACGCAGGATAGGTGAAAGAGAGGAGGGGGTGAGATGGAACTTAGGGCAGGGCTGTATGGCCTAAATATAAAATCCCTGTTTGTTTTTACTCCATATTCGATCATTTTTGTTCGAAACAAACATGAATAATACAACCCCAAATTAGGACAAAGTTTGGACTTTATGTAAAACATATATAAAACAGAGTGTGATCATTTGTTAAAGGTCACATATGATGCTAAATGTACTTTTTAAATGTGTTCTAACATATCCATGGGTCCACGGTGTGCCTAGAGACTGCCAAAATATTAAAGAAAATAACAATCTCTCATTTTCTCACTCGCCCCCTTTCTGAAACCCCCACCCTCCCCCCCAATATACTCCAGTCAGAATTCTCCTCGTTTCTGACCTCACAAACTGGAAAGCCAGAAGCTTCCACTGTGCAGCCCACACCCCTATTTCTTATTGGTCCACGGCCCTGACAGACAGAGGGCGAGGCGTATCTGGCTTTGCTTTCGGACAGGGGGCGGGGGGGGGCTCAAAGATTGTATATTTACGAGGGAAGCTGCAGCACTTTTTAAAAAAATAGGCCATTGTGAGATTAGCTGAACATCAGCATAGTACAATAAATTATCTGAAAGTTTTTTTCAGCAAACAATTAAAGAAAAACGTATTAGGGACCACTAAGACCATATAATATGGTGTATAATAGTACCGAAAAGTGTATAATATGGGAGCTCTAATCCTTTTTTTTTTTTTTTTTTTTTTTAACATAATCAAGTTGAAAACAAAACAAAGCCAATATATTTTATGTTTACCCTATCTATTTGATTGTTTTTTGTAGATTTTTGCTTATTCTGAATTTGATGCTAGCAGCACATTTCAAAAAAGTTGGGACAGGGGCATTAAAAGATTGGGAAAGCTGTAGAATGTTAAAATAAATACCTGTTTGGAACATTACTCACATAAACATGTTAACTGGTAACAAGTGATATTATCATGAATGGATTTAAAGGGGCATCCCGTAAAGGTTCAGTCTTCACAAGCAATAATGGGGTGAGGCTCACCACTTGGCGAAGTACTGCAGAGATAGGGTGAGAACCGCAGTCATTTCGTTAAAACAGTCCAAAAAACAACATTCCTGCAAAGAATTTAAGGATTTCACCATCTACAGTCCATACATATTTAGAGAATCTGGAGAAATCTCTGCACATAAGCGGCAAGGTCCAAAATTAAGATGTAATGCGAATGACCTCAGGTGGCACTGCATTAAAAAATGACATGCTTTTATAAAGGATATCACTACATGGGCCTTGTGACACAGAAAACCATTGCCAGTATTAGCAGTTTGTCGCTACACCCATGCAAGATTAGTCTCCATGCAAAGTGAAAGCCATATATCAAACACATCCACACATGCTGCAGACTTCTCTGGGCCTGGGCTCATCTGAGATGGATTGTCGCAAAGTGGAACAGTGTGCTGTGGTCTGACGAGTCTACATTTTAAATAGTTTTTGTAAATCATGGATGATGTGTCCTCCGGGCTCCAGAGGAAAAGGACCATCCAGATTATTACCAATACAAAGTTGAAAAGCGAGTGTTTGTGATGGTATGGGGGTGGGTTAGTGCTCATGGCATGGATAACACATCTATGATGGCACCATCAATGCTGAAAAGTACATACAGGTTGTGGTGGCAGATATTGCATATGATATATCTCTGGACACAAATGTTGGAATGCTTATTAATGCCATAGGAAACATTGTTATTATCTTGTATAGACTTATAAGTGAAATATATTGCATGTTGATTAATTGTAAACTGAAATGTAGATTCCTCAAATGTGTATCCAACAAACCACTCAGACGGGCCACACCTCTCCTATTGTATATTGGTATAGTTTTCTACCATTTCCATTTCTTCATCGCCTTTTCCAGCCTTCTCTGCCTTCTATCTCAAAAGGTTGGTTTTGACATCTTACCCCCCTTCGCAAAAAATACTAGTCTGCTCTGACTGGTCAGATCTACATGGGCGTGCATGCACCGCCCTGCTCATTTACTCTATACCTACCTACATGGGCATGGCACACGCCCAGCAGTCAGTTTTGTTTACTTTTGGCCAATGCAGCATGGAGACCAATGTAAACATGTTTAGCTTAATTTCTACCACAAATATCGGGACACTAACCAGTTCTAATCTAAAAGATGTACAACTGAACCTGTTCAGACAGTAGTCTGAGCTGAAAACTGTGAAAATGGCATCAAGATTTCTGATTTCCCTGACATTATCCTCAGGTAAATACTGTTTAATTATGTCACAGTCAATAACATAATTTGAGCTAAGTATTTATGCATAAGCTCTCTAAACTGGTAACATACACCCTGTTTTACGTTTGTCTTTACAGGTCTGTGGAATGATCTACAGCCCAGTGGAGTGAACAAGCTTTGGTTGTGAACCGATACCGAGTTGACATGTAAAAATGTACAGTAACCATAATGGAAAAGAATGTATCCTGAATCATGTCAAGATTCACTGGAAAGGAATTATCTTTTGTAAAATGTATGGTTGAAATAATTATGCTTTAGGTTTGTCAGAGCTGCAAATTATCTGACAACATTTCAATATCTAGTAGATAATGTATCATTTGTATTGTGATCACTCATTCATAATAAAGTTTTACTGTTAAAAAATGTATTGTGTTGCTTACTGTCACTGTTTGCTACCTGTAGTAAAGGATTACTTGAAACTCACATTTTCATCTCACTGAAGATTTTCTGTGATAAAACAGTATCATTACATTTTAAAAAGACCAAAAACATCCTTAAAGAGGACCTATGATGCTTTTTGACTTTTATGACCTATAAACGTTGTTATGATGATTCATAGTCATGCTTAACCATACTAAATTATCAAATAATGACTTACATGCATTTCGACGTATTCCCTGCTGACCGTCTGGGGTGTCTGTGCAGAGCGGTGCAGAGCACTAAACACTATTCTAGCCAGTCGAGAAGTCACGTGTTCAAAGCGGTCTACCCTTTCATAATGTGTGACGTTGCAAAAAAATGTGTGACTTCACCACGCGGATGTTTCCATGTATGGTAATGCTGTCACTTCCCTGTTCGTGTCTGCCTCGCGCCCTTATAGGTCCATGCTCGCGCTTCCCGCCACTGAAAGTGTTCCGGAAGGAAGGTAACCAATCACAACGGAGTGGGGTTTGCAGGAGGGGGGGGGAGGGGAGCGAAGATTGCCGAAGCACAGCCGGAGGGAGCGGAGATGCCCGAAGCACACACACTCAAGTGTTGACAGGACGTGCTGGATCGCCAAAATCAGAGAAAGAGCTTCCCGAAAATCTACATAGTTTTTTGTGATGTGATTCGTGTCAGGTTGCTCTATAGCAGTGTAAAACAAGAAATTAAGACCAGAAAAGTAGTATAATAGGTCCTCTTTAAAAATAAAGCAGTTTATTCATAGCCAGTGGAATGAAAATATGAAGTGTACATATCAAACAGAAGCAAAGCCATAACTTTTATGTAACTGTCCAGTTGTTGTTGGGCCCTGAAGAAGACCACCTGTCCCACCCAGTGAACACATCCTCCTCTGAAGGAACGGATAGTGTGACGGTCTTGGTGGCTCCGTCCGGCTCCATCAGGTCACTCAGACATCTGTAAAACATGGCACATTCAATGTTACATCATGTAGCCTAGCTGACATGTATAGGCCTACATCATACATCTGTTATGGCAAAGCTACAACAAATTCAAAAGAGCCAAATAACAGTCACTGCAAAAGACTCACAGCTCTAACCGTTAGCATAAAGCTAACGGTAAAGCTAGCAGGCGCTAATGCTAACGACTAAACCCCGCATTCTCTCATTTCAGTCGGTGTTGGTTATTATAGGAGGGATAAAATAAAGCACATTACAGACATTGAACTAACAAACGGACATAATTATTTTAAAAATAGGACTACTTACATTTCGGACGGATGGTGTCTCTCAGTTTTCCTGGCACAGTCTCCTCCACACTCCAGTAAAAAGGCTTTGATCACACTAACAGATTGCAAACCTTTGCTGGAGATAGCCTAAAGGTGAGAACACACCGGGCGCGTTGGGTGTGGTGGCCGCGTTGAAAAATCCTATTTTTGCATAGGGAACCATTGGTTTAGGCGCGATGATCCGTTGGCCGCGGCAAAGCGTTGCTTTTGGCGGTTTGGGCGCGTTGCCAAAGCTTCACCGCGCCGGCAAAGCGTCGCCAAAGCTTCACCGCGCCGGCAAAGCGTCAAAAAAAGATGAAAATATTGAACTTTCAACGCTCCGGCGCGAGACGTTTGGCCGCGTTGGCCAATCAGCGGTGAGCTTGACCCTACGTCACTCACTGGCCGGAGGACAGAAAAATCTCAGACAAGATGGAGGAGCAAATTATCACCGCTGTGTGTGCGAAACACCGTGGAGGAAATGTATTTGCGGCTGGCTGGTGATATGAAGCCGCTCGGGGTGGGGAAAGTGAGCCAGGAGAATGGGCTTCCTGGTTAATTCAGTGAATATGTGTGGCTGTGCTTAAGCCGATAAACCAAGTTAGCACCGGTCGGATAGCGTTAGCTAACTCACCCGGCTGTGTGCGGCCACCACCTCCATATAATGAACCCAAACATAACGGCTAAAGTCCGGGGAACTTTCACAACGAGTAGGCTACAGCGAAGCACCGGTGTTTATGCCTATATCTACGGCAGCCACGGTCCCGTCACAGCCATGTAATGTAGGCTACTTGCCTTTATTTTCTACTGCCCTGCGCACAATGCTGCTGTAAATGTGTTTGGTATGGTGCTGCTGCCTTGCTGTTTGTGTTCATTTCCGAGTGGCGTGAATCTTCAATGCTGTTTTAAGGCTATTTGTTCCGTTCACTTGCTGTTTATTTGTCTTTTGGCACAATTGTTGCCCGTGTTGTTGTTTTTGTGCGGACATGAACGCTGTTGTGTCGGGTCGGATCTGATCGCAGCCATGGTTGATTAGGGGAATAAATATATCGGGGGGGAGACTAGCTGTTTGGTGGCGCGTTGAAGCTTTGGTGGCGCGTTGGACCATTTTTTGACACAAAATGACCAAGCGCCAGATCGGGCGCGTTGGTCGCTTTGGCCCAAAGCGCCAACGCGCCCGGTGTGTTCTCACCTTAACAAAAAATGAAGTAAATCCATTCAGCCCTAGTGTGCTTCGAGGCTGGGGTGTGATGGTAGCTTGAGGTTGAGCTCACACTGCAGCTTGCTTCTCCTCTGTTGTTGCATGAGCGAGTGGAGGCTCAGCCAGGTATGTGTGGTTACCAACGGGGCGTCTTGATTTGCCAATCAACTGCCGAGTTTCTGGTGAGCTTTCCCGTGGGAGTATTTATGATAATTAAAACCGACCGATTTCGTCATCAGTCGGTGTTTTTTGGAACAAACCTTCAAATCCCCCCTTTTTCGAAATAAGTGTCCCAGAAGAAACTGACATATTTGTCTTTTTGAAGCTTGTGTGTGCTGGTAGGGACGCCAATAACCTAAACAGTGTGCCGAAACACCGGCAATGTTTGGTTTTTCATCATATGTCCCCTTTAAATCTTTATCGCTATATTACTTATTGGAAATGTTCTAAATGACAATATTTTTACTGTGATTTGGTAGAAATGTTGTCAGTAGTTTATATTATAAAATCAAAATGTTCATTCTACTCAAACATATGCCCCTAAAGAGTAAAACAAGAGAAACTGAACATTCGGAGTGGTCTCTTAATTTTTTTCGGAGCTGTATATGTACAGTCAACCAAAATTATTCATACTCCTGGCAAATTTTTACTTAGTAACTTTTATGAAACCAGCAAGCTTTTCCTTGATTGGAAATGACACAGGCTTCTCCCAAAAGATAATAAGACAATGTACAAGAGGCATCATTGTGGAAAAAAAAATATTTTTCAGCTTTTATTTACATTCAGGCATGCAAACTCATACGCCATGAAAAAGGTGATAAGTCCGAAAACTAATCCCGGTCGGAGGTGGGGGCATCCCCCCCAGGAGATTTTTTTTCAGATTTGAACATTTAAAGCGGCTACGAGTAACATTTAAATATCTTTTAAGCCTCATGTTTCCTCTCATAATCATAAATGACCTTTAACAGCAAACGAGACCATCAGTGCAAAGAAAGACGTTTTTATATAGTTTTTATTACTGTGTTTGGTCTGGTCGCACAGCCAGTCCGATTTTCGGTTCATGCGTGCATGCTCTATGGTCACATATCGGTATTGGTCGCAGATTTCAGTGTGGCGCAGGAACGTGATTTGAGAAGCCTACCCCTCCAGGTGAGGGAAGGGGAGCGGGAGCCTTGTTTGAGACAGTTATTTGTCGTCATAATGACTGATAACGGGGCTGAACTATCAAAGAAAAAAAGAAAATGCAATGAAGAAAAGCTACAAGGGAGAGTGATAGGCGGGCGGGAGGGCGTTGCCAAGCAACGTATACACAATTTCACGGAGCGAACCTAGACTGCAGTGTTTACTCCTAAATGAATGAGCGGTTGCCTACTAAAACAAAGTTTACTTTGCCTCACCAGCATCATCAGATGACCATTATTCATCTGAAATAGTCATTATTTACAACAACATAAACACATTACCTCATCGTGATCCATACTAACTGCCATCTCTCGTTCATTCACTTTCTGTGAGGATACGTAATCTTTCAGCTCCGTGAGAGAGAGTAGTTAGGTGCAATCAGGTGCAATCAGGTGTGTGTTGCACTGACTGGCATTAGTTGATGCTGTGTCACTAACCACTCTCACGGAGCCGAAAATGGTAAATGGTAAATGGACTTGACTTATATAGCGCTTTTCTAGCCGAATTTCGCAGCCCCAAAGCGCTTTACATATCTTACCACATTCACCCATTCATACACACACTCATACACCGATGGCAGTAGCTGCCATGCAAGGCGCTCTCTGAACCATCGGGAGCAATTTGGGGTTCAGTGTCTTGCCCAGGGACACTTCGACATGTGGCGGGTAGGGGGGGCATCGAACCTCCGACCCTGCACTCCAGAGGCAATCTTCCTACCCACTTCGCCACTGCCGGTGCCCTCACACTTTCAACACATGGCCATGCACTATATTGCTTCCTTATTATTTGAATCTCGCACGCCTTGCACGCGCTAGAAAACAGCTTCACGACAGCTGGCGTCGTAAAAATACTACCGCTTTTGTCCAAAGGGGACGCCAACGTGCCATTTTACTCGTAGTGGCTTTAAGAGAAGCAATTGTGTATTCTGGTGAAGGGAATTAAGGACTTTTACAACACAAAGTGTGTAGGTAGCCTATTTACCAAGAAAAACGTTAAAAACAGCTTAGAAAAACGGTTAAAAACAGCTTAGAAAAACGTTTAAAAATGCTGGCAAAACCAGCTTTTAATAAGACAGAAAATAAACTAATCAATCACACCAAATTCCCTTACAATAAACTAACTATTTATATTGTGGCAAACAGGATTTGCCTTATCTTTGTTACACAACCATCAATCAAACACATAAGAATACACTCTGTCACCATAGTTAATCTCGTGTTCACGCACTCACACCTCAGTCGTGCGCAGGAACATAATGGTGCAAAATGGGACGATAGTGGAGGAAGCAGGTGAGTGTTGTTTCGGCGCTGATCTGCTATAATCACTACATTCATCCTTTGTCGGCCAGAACACCACGCACCATTCAAAAACCGTGAAAACAGCAATAGACAAAAGCACATTATTAATTTGAGGTGAAACGTTAATCTGCAGTGACAATCCGCCAACCGCGGCCGTTAATCAGCGCACGCATAAAGCAATGCAAATGGCTGTAAAACAACGGTTGGCAAACTCCGTGAATCTATCTATAAAGCAAGAAACGTCTGTGTGTGTGTCTGTGTGTCTGTGGCTCGCATATCTCTCTGAGTTTTGGTCAGATCGGCATGAGCTTCCGGATATTTCTTAAACACAGCACGAAGGTGTGCATCCTTCATCCTTCATTTTGAAGTTGTAGAAGTTATCATATTTATATCATGCTGGCGAATAGTAGCTTACGTGCGCATAGAGCCGACTAAACCCCGCCTCCCTCTGACGAGCGGGACACACACACACACACACAACAGCAGACCGACACAGCCTTACTTCCTCAACAACTCCTCATCAACTCCTCATCTGCTCCACCTGTCCGCTAAAGACTGCGCACAGCCGACTAAACCCCGCCTCCCTCTGACGAGCGGGACACACACACACACACACACAGCAGACCGACACAGCCTTACTTCCTCAACAACTCCTCATCAGCTCCACCTGTCCGCTTTAGTGGTGACTGCACTTCACGCTATTTTCACTGTTATAATACAGTGACATTTTGTGCTTCCACAAAATGTTTTATATCCGTTTAAAATCTAAACTGAAAGCCCGAGCGCGACCGCGCGCACACAAGTCCGCTCCCACACGAGCCCCCCCCCCACAAACACACACACACTGCTGGCTGCTACTGACACAGTAACGTTAATTGACAGTTATCCAAACTCTGTCTTATCTTTCAAATACCTAACAGTAGCCTAATGGTAATGGGGTTGACAATGTTGTCATGGCGTGCAGCATAGACTCCTTTTATACACAGTGCAGCCATTTACTATAGGCAACTGATTGTAAGTTTGAGTGCATTGTGCAGTATGGATGGCAGTTTGCAAGGTACCATAATATCAGATTGTATAGGTAACACCTGTACAGCTCGATTCTTCTTTAGGATTCAACACTGAATTAACACATTTTCTGTTTCATTTCACTTAACAAAACACATGGAATTAGTGTGTGGTTATCTTTACACAATACAGTAAGGAATGTTGCCCTACTCTATAGCCAACTTCTACAAAGTAACTTACTGAGTAACTTACTGATAATAACCTTTAACAGTGTAAAATTAGCCATCACTGATAGCAGCCAAATGTACTGTCTAATACAGGGGTTCTCAAACTTTTGATAGCTGAGGGCCAATTTAGGAACCCAACATTGGACCGAGGGCCGCCGAAGGAAAACAATTGAAAAAACTGAAATAATTTCAATTGCCAGCGTCTTTGCGTCTTTACAGTTTACATGTGTTGGTCTGCATCCAGTAATGTGTAATTAACACATTTTAATTAATTAATTAAGGACTAGGTTTCATTTCAACATTGGGGGAGACACATTAATAGCGGGGGTCTGGGCGTTGTCCCCCAGAAAAATTTGATGTTTGAACACTTCATTTTGTGCATTCTGGTTAATTTTGATGTAGTAATTTGTGTCTTCTGTATTGATTTATGGTGGACATGTTAAGGACAACTAGCTCCCATTGACGCACATCTAATGGAATGTAAATCAGTAAGGCACTGAGGCATTCTGTAGCCTATTGCATTCAAATATTTATTCTACTTTATTGTTCAAAACTTTCTGCACATTGAAAACCTTTTGGAGTGTTTTTTGTAGGACTCACTACTCATGATGCAGCAGCAGTGTTAACTATTATGACACTATACATTGGAAATAAACATGGTGGGCTATCAGCAGTCAACTAGGCAGATAGTTCCATGGCTATCAGCAGCTAGCTAACATTAGCGTGTTAGCTAAACTTTAGGCAAAAGAGTTAGAAACCAGATAATGTTAGCATCCATCCTTAGATACTTGACCTAGGTTCTAATTCAGCTTGAAGGTGAGAAAGTGCATCGTATTGGGCTTGACAAGCTCACTATCTAACAACTTACATTGGGACCACTACACTGCCTGCTGCACTGCGGGAGGCTGACCAGCCGTCTGCAACGAGAGGCAGAGGCCAGCCGAACGTCGCAAGTTTAAGATGGTACGGTCCACTGTAGGGGTGTTATTATTAATAATTGGGGAATGAATATAAACAATTAGGAGGGATATTTAAGTGTTTCGACCCCTGTACTGTTTTTACTGTTTCGGGGGACACATCCCCTCCGTGCGTTTAAAAAAAAAAAAAAAAAGAATTATGATTTTTTTTTTTTTTTTTAATAATTCATAATTCAATGCGGGCCGCCAGATATGTTTGGCGGCCGCGGGCCGCACTTTGAGAACCACTGGTCTAATATGTTTCTTTGTTTACCTGCTTCCTACGGGCACTGCACTAGTGTATTTAAAAAGTGATTCACATAAACCGAGTAGGCACATTAACACGGTAAAATAATAGTACTGCGGCTGCGGCTACTTGAACGCTCCGATGACTCAGAGAGAAAAAAATGTAAACTTTCCTGCAGACGCTCTGACTGACTGATGTCACCGCCCCTCAATGACAAATACTGGTTGCGTTCCGAATCGCATACTCTTTCTTTTTTCTATTCTACATACTACATCTGACGATAAAAAGAATCTAGTAAGGATGCAGTAGGCATACTATTGGGACATACTTTTCTTTCTATAGTATAGCTTATTCCTGGTTGGGTCTCATTGTATCCTTACCTTTATCATTTGGTCACATTGAATTATTGTAATTTGCACAAATTGCTCTTAGCCATGTAATTTTCCACCCTGTCATCTTGACATTTTTAGATTATAAATCAGTCATTCTGTAAAATATAATAATATTTAATCTAGTGTATAACAGCTAGGTGGGGGATGGGATAATATGCAAATAAAAAACTAACTAAATATATTTAAAAAAAATCCAAATCAGGGAAAACCATGAGCGACTTGTATGTGTTTCTTTGAAAATGAATGGATCATATACATTAAAAAAAAGAAAAAAGTATTAAAGGTCACATATTATGCTAAATGCACTTTTGTTGCACTTTTGTGTTCTAACATATCCATGGGTCCACGGTGTGCCTAGAGACTGCCAAAATATTTTAAAAAATAACACTCTCCTTTTCTCACAATCCCCCTTTCTGAAACCCTTTTTCCGAAAGCTATATTTCTTAAACAGTTTATTCCAGATCCAAAGTTTTTATTGCCAGGGATGCACAACATCCTGAAATATATGTACATATTTGAGTTGGAGACATATCTGTCAAGTCCTCACTTTAAAATCACTTTGAGTAAAAAGTTGCACAACTTAAGGTGCGAACACACTAGGCATTTTACACGCGTAAGATTTACGTGCGTAACGCGGCTAAAATGTTGCTTGATCATTTTGTGTCAAAAATGGTTATACGCGCGTAATGTGACGAGTTCCCTCCCGATATTGTATTTCCCTTATCAACCATGGCTGCGATCAGAACCGACCCGACACAACAGCGTGCATGTCCACACAAAAACAACAACAACTGTGCCAAAAGACAAACTGAACAGCACAAATAGCCTAGCATTAAAACAGCATGGCATATTCACGGCAGCTACATAACAAACACAGTTACAGCAGCATCGGTGCACGGCGGCACAACATAAAGGCAAGTAGCCAAAATTACCCTACCTGGCTGTGACAGGGGACCGTGACAGGGGACCGTGGCTGGCGTAGATCAACACCGGTGCTTCGTGTACTTGTCGTGAAAGTCCCGCGGACAGTCGTCATGTTTGGGTTCATAATATGAGGCGCTAGCCGCCCGCACACAACAGGGTGAGTTAACTAATGCTATACGGCGCTAACTTTGTTTATCGGCTAAAGCACAGCTACACATATTCACTGAATTAACCAGGAAGTCCATTCTCCTGGTTTACTTTCCCCACGTATTCTAACCCCGAGCGGCTTCATACAGCACCGGCCGCCGCAATACATTTCCTCCTCGGTGTCTCGCATCAGCCTCTGTGTACAGTACACTGTTCTCCGACCCTGCCAATGTATGTGACGTAGGGTCAAGCTCAACGCTGATTGGCCAACGCGGCTAATCGTCTCGCGTAGGAGCAACAAAAGTTCAATTTTTTGAACTCCTCGCGTAGCTATACGCGCGTAATATATACGCACGTAAAGCTACGCGCGTAAAAATGTTGCTTTAGCGCGAGTGAAAATGTTGCTTTAGCGCGAGTGACGCATTTACGCGCCATGTACGCGCGTAAACCAATGGTTCCCTATGGAAAAGGGGCGGGTTTCATACGCGTCTGTACGCGTGTAAAATGCCTAGTGTGTTCGCACCTTTAGGCCACTATAGGATATGGGAATTTAAGACCAACATTTTTAAGTATTGTGAAGGTTGGGCACCCTACAGCAATATTGACACGGGTGTTGTTTGTGACCAAATATGGGAAAATGCCACACAATATTTGTATGAATGATTGTAGGGGAAGGTGGGGTGAGTTGTGCATTTTGGAAGTTGCAAAACCCCTTGTTTCTAGAAAACCGTGGAAGAAATTGGAAATGTGACCACATATTTAAGAAGAGCCATCCATTTGACTCATCCTGTAAAGAAGGGAGACACAAGGAATAAGATATAAGCACATTTAAGCTCAAAAAACTGTGTTTTGCCTTTCAAAGTAAAATTTCCATGATCAAGGTTTTTTGATTATTGTGTCTGAACAATTATAGACACGTTTGAAAACATTTGACACATGTTTTAGTGCTTTGGTATGCTACACTTTGAGTCTATATAGTTAGCACAATGTCAACCCTAAATTGCTGCATCATGCCTATTATCCAAAATTCTGGGGATGGGGTGATTTGTGCGCAAGGGCCTGGGTGAGTTATAAGTAAGTAAGTAAGTAAAATGTATTTATAAAAGCACATTTATGACAGTTTGCACTGTCCAAAGTGCTGTACATAGTGCATTCAGTAGCTAAACAATGAAGGTACAATAACAATAACCAAAATAAAAGACGTAAAGCCCATACATCCACATAAACACAGATAGTAGTGCAGAGGTAAGATAGTTAATGGGGAGGAAACACCAGGGTGTACATATGGGTTTTGAGCCTTGATTTAAAGGCAGAAATGTAGGGGGAATCACATTTGTCAGGTGGCAGTTGGTTCCACAAGCACGGAGCAACTAGTGCAAAGTACATTTCTGAGAGTTGTGCCAGTGGCATGGCTGTATACGCTGGTCACCAAAAGAAAGTGATTGTCTACAGTAGCTCAGAAGAGAGTGACATCTCAATTCCACTTAACGACACCACTGATGAGAGTTCAGATGGCCAGAAAGATGATGATGGTGACTTTGTCATTGTGACACAATGACGCACAAATCACCCCACTACGTGGACAACTTTTTTTTCCGAAAGCTATATTTCTTAAACAGTTTATTCCAGATCCAAAGTTTTTATTGCCAGGGATGCACAACATCCTGAAATATATGTACATATTTGAGTTGGAGACATAACTGTCAAGGCCTCACTTTAAAATCACTTTGAGTAAAAAGTTGCACAACTCACCCCACTTTCCCCTAAATGTGGGGGCTTTCCCAAGTAAATATCGATTGATATGGCTTTAATTAAATCGGCATACTGTATATACATCTGCCACAGGTTGCCACCCCTTAAAATCTCTTGCCACCCCATGAATATTTTTCTAGCTCCACCCCTGGTAACAATCTTTTTTAACTTCAAATATTAAACTGGTTCTATTATGAGGCAATCTCCTATGTGTGAAGGATAGTGATAACAAACTAATCTTAGTTAAATGTAACTGATTGCCCACTTAAGAAATAGCAGTAAAAATAATGGGGATTTGAATTCAATTGGATTTAATTAATAATAATGGATTGGATTTATATAGTGCTTTTCTAGGCACTCAAAGTGCTTTAGAGGGTTCCAGGTTTCATTCATTCACACAGTCATACCGGTGGTGGTAAACTACGATAGTAGCCACAGCTACAACTGACGGAAGCGTGGTTCCCATTCACCGCCTATACTGCCCCTCCAACCACCACCTCAAACATACAGCAGTCATACACATTCACACGAGGCAAAGTGGGTGAAGTGTCTTGCCCAAGACAACAACCATGACACAAGTGGCAGGGCGGGGATCAAACCGCCAACTGGCCGACCTGCTCTACCACCTGAGCCACAGTCGCTCCAGTTACCAAAGTAAGCTCTATGATGTGCCCAAATACAATGAGATACTGGACAAAGAGAAACACCAGTACAATGTTGATCAATCCAGTCATGAATGCTACATGTGTTTGGTCATATTTTACTAACCTTTAACACAGAATAAGACTCATCACAAAAAGTTAAAAATCACATTAAAGAGGGCATCCCAGTAGTAGGCTACCATTAAGGCCACGTTGTTGTCCCAGGGACCAGGCTTGATTCCAGCCCCTGGCCCCTTGCTTCATGTCCTCCCCTCTACTCTCTGTTTCTAACCTCCCTCTGTCTCTATCAAATACATCATAACATCACCCCTGCATTCCAAATCACATACTTTTTCTTTTTACTACACTACATACTAATGTACAGAAGAGTTCAAGGGGCCACAGGAGAGAAAAAAAATCTGATAAGAAAGATTTATTTTCATTATGTCGACAAATGTCAAGAATAAAGACGAATACTCCAAAATGCTATTGGAGTTAGTGGGGCATTTATGTATTTTCAGCATACTACAATTGAAGTGCATGAATTGGGACATCCTAAATCTTTTTCTGGCATACTATATAGTAGGGAAGTATGCACATCTCAGATCTCTCAGTCTGGGCTGTCTTGGCTCAAGGGTGCCCTCTAGTGGCATATATCACATATGTGTTTGAAAATGAGTTGCTGACCTCCTAAATGTCTATTTCTTTTCCCATTTTTGGAACATGTCTGGCAGTGATTATCTCAGTCTCAGACCTTTAGGCTTTACATTTCATGCAATACAAGAATTCGTTTTTTTTCTCAATTTGCTGATTGATAATAAGCTTTGGAACTCTTAACTATTGTAAAATACCTTGTAATAGAAATGTACCACATAAATATAATTATTCTATTCTGTTAAAAGTTGACTCCATATATGAACGGCACACTTTTTTAATTTCTGATGTGTGATGTTTGAGGTTGTAGAGTTATATAGGAATTGCATTGTTTAGAATACATGTGCACATGAGCTGTAAAATTACATTTACACTGAGTGCGAACCTGTCTTGTGGAATGCACTGGCAGCAACACTCACAGTATTTAAATTTAAAAAATCAATTAAAGCCACTACGAGTAAGATGGCACGTTGGCGTCCCCTTTGGACAAAAGCGGTAGTATTTTTACGACGCCCGCTGTCGCAAATGCTCGTGCCAGGCGCGCGAGTGTGAACTGAGAAGGGCACAATATAGTGCATGTCCGTGTGTTGAAAGTGTGAGGACTCTTTTCGGCTCCGTGAGAGTGGTTTTGACACTGCATCAACTAATGCCAGTCAGTACACACACCTGATTGCAATGAGTTGATGCAGCAGCGTCACCTAACTACTCTCTCTCTCTCTCACGGAGCTGTGTCCTCACAGAAAGCGAATGAACGAGAGACGGCAGTTAGTATGGATCACGATGAGGTAATGTGTTTGTGTTGTTGATGTAAATAATGACTATTTCAGATAATGGTTATCTGATGATGGTGAAGCAAAGCAAACTTTGTGTTAGTACCAACCGCTCATTCATTTAGGAGTAAACACTGCAGTCTAGTTTTGCTCTCGTGAAATTGTATACACGTTGCTTGGCAACGTCCTCGTCCCGCCCGTAGTCACTCTCCCTTTTAGCTTTTCTTCATTGCATTCTCTTTTTTTTCTTTGATGGTTCAGCCCCGTTATCAGTCATTATGACGACAAATAACTGTCTCAAACAAGGCTCCCGCTCCCCTTCCCTCACCTGGAGGGATAGGCTTCTCAAATCGCGTTGCAGCGCCACACTGAAATCTGCAACCAATACGGATATGTGACCATAGAGCCTGCACGAGCGAACAGAAAATCGGACTGGGTGTGCGACCAGACCAAAAGCAGTAATACAAACTATATAAAAACGTCTTTCTTTGCACTGATGGTCTCGTTTGCTGTTAAAGGTAATTTATGATTATCAGAGGAAACATGAGGCCAGAGCCGGCCCGAGGCATAAGCGAACTAAGCGGCCGCTTAGGGCCCCCGAATGCCTGGGGGGCCCCCTAAATTTTTTTTATTTTTATTTTTATTTTTTTTTAGTTTGTGTGTTTAATATTAACATCATACTATGCAAATGTGAGTTATCATACAAAAAAAGGAATAAAATGTTTTGGTCTAGATAATTAATAGCCTAAAAATGTAATCGGTTCATCTGGGAGGAAATCCGAAATTATCTGATCATGTCACGTTCACATCCATGCACAGTGTGTATTGAGTTTATTTAAAAACAATTGGAAATGGGGCTGCCCTCAGTTGCCCATGCACCGTGTATAGTCTATAGCCTATGTCAGCATTGTCTGTGGAAAAAAAGATACAGTAGCTGGACAACAGAGTTCTTCTGCTTCGTTCCTCACACTGAATTTAAATGCATTCACTATATTACAGAGAAATATGTCCCGTAAAAGAAAAAGAGCTCCAAGCCCAACCCATAATATTTTATTTTATATTAATATGTTTATGGAAAATCCATGTGTCCTTCTTCAATAGCTTCTAATTCATCTGACCCAGTGTCTCCAAATTATTTGTTCACACAAAATTTCTCAGATTTAGCCTCTTAATTTTCCTCTCAAAGTGCACCAGATTCATGCATTTCACTTTAAAAAGGTTAAAAAAAATCTCCCGGGGGGCATACCCCCGGACCCCCCTAGGAGGGTCTGAATCTTGGCTGTCTAATATTTACGCACAGTCGCACAGTGGAGGCACTAGCGGAAAACACTGGGTGTGTGAATGATATTTAACAAAGATCTATTGTTTCAGCAGCGCTAACATTGGAGAGGGGCCCCCTAATCATATTTCGCTTAGGGCCCTGTTGCAACTTATAATGTAATAAAGACTCATAATGTAATAACGGCTCATAACGGCTCATAAGGAACATCACATGAGTCACCATGTAGGACATCACTGGAATCTCCAGGAGGGTAATTGGTGGGGTCAGAGTGATGGTCAGTCAGGGTTTGAATGGTGGTCAGAGTCAGGGACAGCATCAGAGCCAGTATTATAAAGAAGCACCCTCTGCTTCTCTGCTCTCTGAATTCTTCGATTGAATGGTCTGACTGGTCCATCAAGACTAACATAATGGTCCCCACAACCTTCAGCAAAATGGCCTAGAATCAGCAATGGCAGACTTTCATCGTAGTGACCATGTGGGGATACTATTGCTGTTGCATCAACTCCAAGCGATGACACAATCATAAACTGTATATTGAATATGGTGGATGTTCTTTGTAGAGTCAAATGATCACCATATGTACCACTGTGCTGCATGCTTTGCACATAGTCATCCCATTGCCTCTTCACAAAATTAGAAAGATGCATTCCATTCATGGCATGTGGGTGAAGCATTAGGTCTGATACAATTTCTTGCCTTAAAGATGTTGCAGACCGAAAAATTCCAAGTGAGGCAAGTTGGTCAACCATGGCAGCAAACTGGCAGCTGCCATCTGAATTAAGGTCCAAACGAGTCCTGTAACCTAGTGATCCAAAGGATTCTAACCTCATTCCATGGGTGATGGGCTGTAACAACTGTATGCGTTGATGTTTTCTGGCCTTGTGCGCTGCTTCTCCCGCTCCCTTGTGACACTTGTCACATCACATACTGCAAACCATTTGATATGTAGATGGCCTGGGTTGCCTAGCATTCAGAACTTGACTTTGTATTTCGACAGATCTGCATTTCTTTTGACAACTATACCTGGTATCACAGCGTATCGTTTTGAAAATCTGGGACCTGTGCTGACCCTCACCGACACTTTGTCCTGTAAGTTGTAAACTGATGGTGGTGGATTTCCCCTTGATTTAATCGTACGTTTCATGCAACGCTCCGTAGCCTTTAATGCCCTCCTTCGTATCTTCCTGCGGTTTTGCTCAAACTTACTCATGTTCTGTTCTAAGTCTTCAAGAACTGCATCAGAAACTGAGCCGGGGCTAGCATCACCTGTATTGCTGGATAAGTGAAGAGTCCTGATGTTATTCTTCCGCCCATAATACACTTCAAATGGAGACATCCAGTTGAGAACCTCTTTTTTGTCCAGATTCATAACTCTTGCTTAATTTGGCATATGTGCTGCCCAGTTAACACCTCCTCGTTTGAAATTCACAAAGTCATACATGATTTTTCGACATAGCACCTGGTGTGTTCTCTCAACCTTATCTTGGCTCTGGGGGTGGTATGGAGAGCTCTGAATGACTTTGACCTGATATGATTCCATCAGCTTCTGGACTGCACCTTTGAATTCTTTGCCCTGATCATGCTGCAAAATGTTGGGTGGGCCATGTTCAGTGTAGATTTCAATGAGATGTTTAGCAATCTCTTTGCTCTCTTTGCTCTTCAGAGGGCGTAGCCATATGTATCTGCTACACACATCAAGGATGGTTAGAATGTACCTATATCTAACGTTTCTATGCTTGACAGCCCATCTCCCCATGTCGAGAAGGTCGATTTGATGACGCTCTTGAACTGTTTTAGCCCTGATCGGCTTGGGAATGGCCTTGTTTTGAAAAGTAGCTCTGCGAAGTTGATAGCGCCTGGACCTGTCCAATACCTTTTGCACATTTTGTGTACTGATGCCGGAATACTTATCCTTTAGGTATACGTTAAGTTTTCTGGCACCACAACCCTTGGTCTCTTCAAGCCCTGTCTTCACAATGCCTTTGAATCTTGTCTTTTTGGCCACCAATTTCCCATCGTATATCAACGTCTTGCCGTCTTCCAATAGCCCAAACAAGTGCTTATTCCTCCAGAGACGAACAAGGGCAGTGCGTTGGACCCTTGTCCTTTCTTTAACAGGAATGCCAAATTCTCCTCTCAGTGCTTTAACAATGACATCATATGTCTCATCATCCATTTCTCGACTTCCATGGCCTTGAATGTCACTAACCAAAAGGGCCAGTGTGAATAGGACCAAGATTGTCATGCCCAGTTTCATTGTTCCTTTTCTGTGAATAAAACAAAATTCAGTGAATCAGTAGACATTGAGGTGGGGTATGCAGAAACTCTTTATATTCAGCATCACTAGATTAATGTAAATATTTATTTTTAACAAATCATTTATGTACATACATTTTAGGATGTTGTGTACCCCTACAAATAATTTGATAACAAAACGTCTTCTCAACCGCCAGTCCACATCATACTTTTATGGTCCAAGTGGGACTTGAATCGGCAACCTTTAAGTCCCTAGCCAAGTCCCTACGGACTGAGCTATTGCCGCCCTAGCTAAAACATACAACACTATTATAACAAACATCTTAATACACAAGAAATAGCTGCTAGCTAAAACACAAGAAATAGCTGCTAGCAGTGCTAGCTGAAACACAAAAAATAGCTGCTAGCTTAAACATACACATTATCCTACAAACATCTTAATAATACACATAATTTAAACAGATAAGGTGTATGGCTTGGTTCAACAAATATATATATTGAACTTTAAAGGTCACAAGTAGGGCTGCTTACCTGCAAAAGTCACAGTAGAAGTGAGCACGGCATTCTCAGAATCCCAACTAGTGGCTCAACTGTTATTTCACATCAATAAAATGTGGGAGTGCAATTACTATTAAATAGTAGGCCTACTTGGTTTCACAAATGTAGTTTACTATTGTACTGAAGCCCATGCCTTTTGCTTTTACTTGCAGCTTTGTTTGAGAGGTTAAATTATTATTATTATCACTATATGTGCTATTATTACAATATGAGCTGTTATAACATTATGAGCGGTATCAATAAGGTTCTTAATGTAATAAGTTATTACAGTATTACATTATGCGCAAAGCCCTTATTACGTTACGCGTCCGAGATTTTATTACATTATGAGACGATTATTACATTATGAACTTTTATTACATTGAAATTATTACATTATGAGCCGTTATTACATTATGAGTCTTTATTACATTATAAGTTGCAACAGGCCCCCTGAAGGCTTGGGCCGGCTCTGCATGAGGCTGTTTAAAATATATTTAAATGTTACTCGTAGCCGCTTTAACCTGTGACGGATTCATTCATAGGTTACATTGTGTGACAGAAAGACGAAATGTGGTGTTAAAGGGTCAAATGATAACAGTCAACTCTTTATTTTTGTCCAAGGAATTTTGATACAAAAAAGGCATTTTGGACCCAATAATAATTCACAAGCTAGTATGTAGCGACAAAAATAATATTTGTATATCAGAAGAACCGCGACTGATTGTTAAGGTGCTGGATACGTTTCCCTTAGAAGCATTTTAAGCAGCGACTGAATCAGGGTTGGAGTCAATTCACTTTGTTCTGTCAAACCAAAAGCAGTTTCTGTCCCTGCGTTCCAATACCCGTTCAACATGCCCTCGTTCACTTGCCCTAGGGGGAATCCCCGCCGCCATCTTAAGTGTCGTTCCAATTGTCTGGAAACTGAAGTGAACTTCGTGATATAGACCCTCGGAGGGCTGAGTGATCAAGTGAACATCCATGGTCACTCTGAGGTGGATATCGCCCACAGTGCATTGCAGTTCGTCTTCTTCTTCTTCTCCTTTTATTTTCCGGTAGACTGTATGCTTTTAGGGACATCGCAGCCACCCGCAGGACAAATATATATATATAAATATATTCCAAAACGCCTCAACTAGCCTATCCTATTTCCATACGAACAATCCAGTGAATGTATTGCAGTTTACACATTGCTGCTATAACACAGATGGCTGCCAATTAGAGGACTATTTAAAACAAATGTTTTTGGTTGAAACTAACATAAATAAGAAAATATGTCGGCGCAAACAATTTACATGTGTAAGTAACAATATCTTGATAATCTGAGTTACCGTGTCGAAATTCAATGTTTGTTATGCTATGGAAATGGCTTTCTGCAACATAGGCTACCTTAGCAGAATGTTATAATTCTGTATTATTTGCATTCAGAACTACCTATGTAACTGACGGTCCATTGCGACTACAAGGGCAAGTGGGCAAGTGGGTTCCATTTAAATCCTCCGCTCCTCCCCCGCCCAGTCTCCCTCCGCTCTCCAAGTTCCCTCCGTGCAACGTATACTGTTACGTCATACCAAGGGCTGAGGGTAAATGAACGAGGGGAAGTGCAACTACTATTGGAATGCAGCTTGTGTCTTCAACACATGCTAAGACAACTTTTTATTAAAAATGAACACAACCCGTGTAGATGCAGTGTTCTGTATCTGGGATGGATCAAACCACATACATCCAGATGAATTCAATATCAATATATTCAATATCAATACAAGGTGATTTGACCCTCAACCCTGGTGTAAAAAAAAAAAAAAAAGGTTTTGAAAAAAAACACACCAACAAAACACCTGAAAAAGTTTCATTCTTTAACAACCGCACACAAAAATAAATCCAGATTTGAGTATTAATTTATAATTACCCCAACACAGCACTACAATTGTCCTGCAGACACCCAAAACATTTCATTAAGGTTGACAACATGAACTGCTCAGTTCAGTTCAACAATGGAAGTTATAGGCCAAGACAGACAGACAACAAAAAAAACAAGATACATTCTAAGAGTTACATGGAATCATCAAAGAAGCCCAACATTTTATTGGCTTGTAACACTGCTGTGAGTAGAACACTGTGCTGCTGGAATAACACATTGAATTTGAAGGTTTCCACAGAACTGAAGATAAAGGGGGAAAAAGAAAAAGCTTTTCACACGTCCACCTACAGTTTGAGGCACCCAAAGGCTACACTATACTACATGTACAACCTTAGATCAGCCATGTTGCCTGCAACATCGACAGAACTATTGAAGGCCGGGATCAGAAAAAAGGTAAGAATGAAGTTAGCACATTCATCAGCTGAGTCAACATGACATTGACAATTAGCGCATGTGTGAGTATTTTGTCTCTGTTTGCATCAAAGCCAATGCAAAGGTTGCACATGCTCAAAAGGTAAAGAGAAATATGTTCTGTACACAGTGGAAATAACATAGCAAAATAGAAATGTACACAAAGCCAATATACAAACAGAACATACAGAACTTTCCTTTCACCTTTTAAAGGACACATTTGTCAATGATGATTTGCTTCACTTAACCACGAAAAAGTATGGTATCTAAAGTTGATTCCTGCCCAAAAATGTATGAAGATCAACAAAACAGTTTGTATTTTACACACAAAGACACACACTAAAACCCAATACTTCAGGAATGTAATAAACATTACATAACTTAGAACAAGAGGAAGAAAAATTGTATGCAAACAATTTACTAACTAGTATAAGTGACACGTAGCAGGACACTTTTCCATCTCAAACTTCTAAAAACATAATGAAACACCTTTCGTATTGCTGCTTATTTCAACAAAACAAAAATGAATGTGTGATAGAATTTGAAGGAGGAGGAGCCTGATGTGATTATTGTAGAAAAACAAGCTTTGGGAGCTGAGATATCCCAGGTACCGCCCTCCACATGGGAGAAGTCATTGATTTAAGGCATCGACGTTCACTCTGTCAACTGATTCGAAGTGCATATAACATAACAGGATGTGTGTCCCTTGAAATCCTATCAACAGCCTTTCACTTCTGAGGAGCCCTTCCTGGGATCGTTGCTTAAAGGAATAGTTACATACAAGACGAGGCAACGGAAACCATTTCTTTTACTGTGCGTGCATTTTTTTAAGAAGAAATGGGCAAAATGCCGCTCATCGCCAGTTAGTTTAGCTCCAACACTGGTATACTGGAGTATCAGCCTTCTTCTGCAGACATTCAGAATATAAACTTTATAACATGACTAAACGCTCCTGTGTGCTTGTTGGGTCTTCTTTATTTACCAAGTTATGTTGAGCAATTTTTGGAATTAAATACATACCATTGATCTATTGACAAGCACATACACGGTTGTTTGTTCGTATTGGATTCTAAAATGCTTAGCGTGCAACATAACGTGGTAAATAAACAAGTCCCAACAAGCACAAAGGACCATTTAGTGATGTAGTTTAGTTTATCTTGTGACTGTTGGCAGAGTCAAGCTAACGCTACCCATCGACAACAAGTAGGGGAGAACGGGGTAAGTAGGCACACTTTTTACTCTAGTGAGAATTGCTCATCACCAAAACATCTGTCAATAGCCATTCCTACATTAAATTGAAGCTTAAGGTGTTGGCTTGAAATGTGTGTCTCTCTTTTTTTCCAACTTATTGTAATGAAGAAGTAATTTACCATCAAAGACACTCTGACACATTGTGACAACCAACCCCATCAAGGGTCGGTTGTCACACACTATGGGGTTGTTTGTCACAATGTTATCTTAATGGGAAAAATCTTAAAAAGAAGGCAATGAGGCAGAACCAAATTTGAAAGTTTAATTGCATTGTCAAGTTGACAAATAGGCCTACATAACTTACTGTAGCCTTGGCAGCTGGTCTAGTTTGGGATGCACTGGGTTGTTTTGATTTTGTTGCCCTTTTTTCTTTTGCTTGCTAGCTGCCTTTTCCTGCTCTATTCTTTCCTTCTCTGGGGTGTCAGTGAGGATACAGCTTGACAATTTCTTTCGTTATTGGGTTCCTTTTCTGGCTGCAGCCTTGAGATAACATGTGACAACCAACCCCCCAAAAAATTTGACGACCAACCCCAACCTGAATTTCTTGCTAGCATCAAGGCCAACAACCATCTGACAACTAATTAGCTTGCTAACAACAATCTAAACTATAGCTTACCCTTCACACTTTCTGAGGGTAACAAGTGTTTTGTTATAAACCCATTGTGTAAAAGCCTAGAAGGAAAATACTGAGAAGCAAAATATTTTGAATTTGATGTGAAAAACACAAAACATCCTCTCACCTGAAATGCAGCTGTCTTCCTCCAAGGAAATCTATGTATGTGACCTCTGATCCCAATTCTGGACCTTTTTTATATCAACATTTCAGAGCTAGCGCGCTCTGGTGGCGAGATATAACGAATGTGACATCCAACCCATGTGACAAATTACCCCGTTCTCCCCTATTTGAGCAAAGCCGAGCAACCTTTGCCCATTTCTCCTCTAAAGTGCACACACAGTTACAGGAATGGTTTCTGTCGCCTTTGTCTTAAATTCGAGAGTGAGGCAACAAGCTTAAAAAAGTAAATGTGGAACTATTCCTTTAACTGTGTCAGGCCTCAGGACTTTTGTACAATAACAGTCTAATGGTATTTTGGGGTGCATTAATCTAGAGGCATCTGGTGAACCTTTCTCGATGGACCCTTGCATTAAAAAAAGTAGAAAGAAAAATAGAAAATGTCCACCGCCTTAAAAAAAAAAAACTTTTTAACCTGTATAAACCTCCCATCAACCTACACAGAACCAATGAAACATGCCATAGTCTGTATTAGATATACAGACTCTTGCATGTTTGCTCCAAGACCTTGCTCTGCTCTGAACACCTGAGTCTATGGCTACACATCTAGCTCATAGAGAACAACATATTTCAGTATTAGTTTTCTACGTGCCAGCTTAACTGCAGCAAACTATTATCACCTGGTTTTTCCGGCACAACAACAGAACATACCTTACGCTGTCAGATTTCGATTGCCTCTTTCTTCCTTCAAAACTACATTAAGTGATGCACTGTAGACTTTCTACACAAGAGTGTTTTGAACATTGAACGTAAGAGACTACCCTTTATGTTACCATTTATTTTAAGGAAGAGGAGGGTCAAGCTCCCCAAAAGCATCATAGTTCTTGTATTCGTGTCTCATAGAAATATGAACAGCCCTGCAAAAACATCGGCTGGTCAGTGGGGTTTTAGCTATTCAGCTACCCTCTTTTTGAATCCACTGTGGGAGTCTGTGGAAAATGGAGTCTTTTACTTTGGGGCAACGAGACATTGAATGCCAAGGTGGCAGAGACCTAAGAAAAAACAGTCTGACAGAATTCCAGTGTCTGGGACCAAAGTCAATCATTGATGGGAAAAGCCATTTCTTATGTGCTTTTTAAAGACCTCTGTCAACGTGCGAAGGGTTTGATTGTGTGAAACTATTATTATAGAAACTATTAAAACCATGGTTTGGAGATGCTTTTGGACGGCTTAACACTGAATCTCAACTTGTCATAACGCTGCTTTCACTGAAAGAGCTTTTCCTTTTTGTAGAAAATGCTCCAGACAGAGCCGAGTTAATAATCAGTGTTAAGGAAGCAGCCCTGTGAGTCCGTACGTCACACACACAAACACCTGCCACGTTCCATTGGGACCAAACATTGTTAACAAAATAACAACAACAAAAACCTCACTGGGTACAAAATACCAAAATTAGATTCATATAAATATTTTTCAATAGCTATTCTAGAGCTAAAGCATTGGTCTAAAAAGGGTATTAATGGCCAAATAGAAGTGCTAAGAATGTGCTGTACAATTAGGGGGGGGGGGACTCTCCCGATTTTTGTAGTTGGGAAGGGATTGTAGAAAAACTAATACACAAACATTTCCTACACCACCACGATTAAAACATTAATTCTAGGGTTTGTCCATAGAACTTTGCAAAAACCTCATTTAAAAAGGGTTGAGTCCCAAATCTAGGACCAAAGCCCTCGCGCTGCTCCTCTCCTGCATCTAACTGTCCCCTAGGACCTGCGACAGGTCCCCAAAGTCACAGTCAAAGAGTTCACTGATGCCTTCATGGTCCTCCAGGCCAAAGTGGTAGTCATGAGTATGGGGCGGGGACAGGTTGATGAAACCTTCCAGTGGCAGAGGGAAGCCGTCTGTGTTCAGGAAGGCAGATGAGGACAGAGGGGACAGGTCAAAGTCAGCCATGTCCCCTAGGCCGGAGAAGGGGTCGCCTCCCAGGAGACAATCTGTCAGAGGGGAAAGGCAAAAGGTGAAATATGCTGGACCAAAGTAACGTTTGGCATTACAGGACTATCATCAATAACTCATTCAAAAGACAATAATATCATGCCATTTAGTATGTATTTGAGACAGCATGTCTGTAATGGAAGAGTTTGTTTCATAAAGGACTTTTTCACGGAACACAGATATAATTCAGAACATTAACAAATGGCTGGATTCCAATTTGGTGTGTGTCTGTCTAGAGTCCAAGTTCTGTACTGTTCTTATTTCTAGGGCTGTCTTGAATACCATTTTACAGGCTTGAGTACTTGTAGGATTTTATGAATTAGTATCCGAATGTCTCGTTCTCAAAGCCAGTCTATTTAACGGCATCTTGCGCTCCGGTCACAGGATACATGCACCAATTAATGATGTAAAATCAAAGTTTTTTTGCTTTAAAAAATTAAGTTCTTATACTGAATTGAGCTTTGAATACTAACCTAATGAACAAATAGTAGAATATTCAAATTACTTGGTCCAGCCCTAATCATTTCATATCATATGAACATACAATTTTTTACAGTAGTTTGAACTAATTTTTCTAAGTAGCTTTAGTTAAAGATCTCCTATTGTACTACTTTTCTGGTCTTAATTTCTTGTAACAAACTAGTCACCTATCGGCGAAATTTGCCGTTTTGGAAACGAAATTGGCAACTTATTTGATTCGTGGAGATCCGCTGAGAAAATATTCTGATGGCCAGCACAGTGTGTGTGGAGCATGGACCTATTAAGGAAGTGGAGTGACCATAGTGACTAACTATGATTGACGGATGGTAACTCCTATCATGTGAGCTTTGACGGTCATTTGGCCAATCAGATCCAGTATTTGTCATTGAGGGGCGGTGTCAGTCAGCCAGAGCCTCTGCAGGGAAATTTACTTGTTTTTGCTCTCCGAGTTATCGGAGCGTCCGAGTCATGGTTAAAGTAGCCGCAGTATTATTATTTTACCGTGTTTATGTGCACACTCAGTTTATGTGGAGTTTGCCAACCGTTGTTTTACGGCCGTTTGCATTGATGTATGCGCGCGGTGATTAATGACCGCGATTTGCGGATTGTCACTGCAGATTAACGTGTAACGTTTTATAAACTATCTATGGTGTTTTTATAGTTGTGCTTTTGGCTATTGCTGTTTTCACGGTTTTTGAATGCTGCGTGGTGTTCTGACCGGCACACCTGAGGTGAATGTAGTGCCCATAGCAGATCAGCGCCGAAACACACTCACCTGTTTCCTCCACCATCGTCATATTTTGCACCGTTATGTTCCAGCCTTCCGCGACTCAGGTGTGTGTGTGCGTCTGTGAGCGTGAACACGAGAGAGTGTATTTTCACGTGTTTGTTTGATGGTTGTGTAGCAAAGATAATGCAAATCCTGTTTGCCACAATATAAATAGTTTATTGTAAGGGAACAGTGGGACTGATTTGAGGCTCCATGTTATTATCCGTCTTATTTAATGCTGGTTTTTGCCAGCATTATTAACTGTTTTTCTAAGCTGTTTTTTAAAGTTTTTCTTGATAAATACCTACACACTTTGAATGGGAAAAGTCAAGAAGGTTGGCTGACTAACTTGTTTTGCTCATTTTACTCATCTGATGTATTCATCTGATAAAATAAAAGTTTTCTTTGTCCTTAATTCTCTTCACCAGAATACACCAAATTGCTTCTCTTACATGTTCAAATCACAAAAAAAATCTTCTGGGGGGGGGGGGGGGGGGGAAATGCCCCCAGACCCCCCACAGGGGTTTGTTTTCGGACATCTCACCTTTTTCATGGCTTATGAGTTTGCATGCCTGTATAGAGCAACCTGACACGAATCACATCACAAAAAACTATGTAGATTTTCGGGAAACTCTTCCTCATCTGAGCGCGCACAGCAGTCTCTGTCCGCACTCGGCTTTGTGCTTCTCCGCCCCCCCTCCTGCAAACCCCACTCCGTTGTGATTGGTTACCTTCCTTCCGGAACACTTTCAGCAGCGCGCGGGCAGATTTGAGCAGGAAGGTGGGGGCATGGCCGGAGCGCGCCACCACGTTGCTGCATTACCATACATGGAAAAATCCGGGAACGTGACGACACGATGGCAGGAAATTTTAACCGATTTGAACAAGTGAATTCTCGACCGGCTGCCCTAGTGTTTAGCGCTCTGCACAGCCACCCCAGACGGTCAGCAGGGAATACGTCTAAATGCATGTACGTCATTATTTGATACGCTAGTATGGTTAAACATGACTATAAATCATTATAACGAAAAGTATAATAGGTCCTCTTTAACCAAACTACATTTCACCTTAACCCATTGATGCCGACGCTACATTGTATCTCCTGCCGGCTGCTGCCTAGCGCAGCATTGTTGTTTCATCTAATTTTCATGGCGCGTGCAGCATAGAATGCACCGTCATTGGTTCTAATACACATGAGGTGGGTTTTGTTGATTTTTTAAGACCACGTGACCACCCAAATGGTGTGTGGTTTGCCGAAAATCACGTCAATCAAAAAAAAAAATTATTATATAATAATAATACTAAAAATAAGCCAGCTTTGTCGGCAATAGTGTATTACAGAACCGTTAGTGGCGTTCGGAGCGCAGAATCTAGGTCTACTATAGGCTACTGACGAAAATCACACAACACATTGCATCTATTTATTAACAATATTTATGAATTTAGGCTATATTTTGCTGCTCCAACTCAAATTCAGCCCAGCCAGGCGATAGTTAAGTTTCAGTTTCGTTTTCATCTCCGTGGTATACAGCCGTTTGGACCAGCTGATCGGCTCCCGACAGCAGGAGTCAGTCTGCATTCCAGTTGTACTGGGAAGTCGGATTTATGGTGCCAGCGATAACTGAACTAAATTATAAAATAAAGCTATCTCTTGCTCCCTCTATCAGTCTATCTTTATCCCTCCACTACACACTCAGTCACTACTATCCATGCTAAAAGGAAGCAGGATTATAACCTCATTTAGCACATTATTTTTAAATATTTTATATTATTTATTTATTTTCTCCCACATCTAATTGACGATTTTTAGAAAAATGTGTTGGTTTGTAAGCGCTAAGGGAGCATGTTTAAATAAAACCTGTGAACCTTACTTTTTAAATGTATTTTATTTAATGTTTCTATGTGCCACACAGGCTTAGATATTAAAGGGTTCAAGTTAGCCTTGGTGTTCTTTATCATTGGAGACAGTTTAACACATTTAATTGAGTCCTTCTAGTTGCAGAGTTCGCTCGTGCTAGGCTAGCACACGGCATTGGGGAAAGACTAGCCTGCTACTAAAACAGTCTTACCCACTCCACAGTACACCCGAGGCTAATCAATTATAACGCCAGACTATCGATGTAAATGTCGGTGTTGATAGAATCATTTTAGAAATAAAATAGGGCTGTCAAACGATTAAAAATTGTAATCAGATTAATCACAGGATTCTGTGGATTAATCACGATTAATTTTACCATTCAAAATATGCCCGAAAAATTTGAATTTTCTCTGTATATTGTTGTATGAACGGAAAGATAAAAGGACAGAAGGTGGATATGTACATTTAAAATTTGTATTTTTATTAATTGAAAATCCAAATGATGGTTTTAATACTGAAAATAAATTTAAATCAAACTAAAATATATACCTACCTACCACACCATAATTCAATTTGTCTGTCTCTTTACTATGTCTTTGGGCAAATATAGGCTATTAATGGCATTTATTTGGTGAATGCAACTTGATTAGGCTACAGTCCGCGGTGTGTGTGTGTGTGTGTGTGTGTGTTTGTACGCACGAACACGTCCTAGGGACTGTTCATTTGTGCCAGGAAGCCGACGTTATGTTGATGTCTACTCACACACACACCTCGAAAACTGCAGACGTTTGTGTCCTCGCGGGCTCTGAACAGACATACAATGTTTCTCCTCCTGTTGCTCCCGACATCAACTGTCACCCGCGGCAGTTGATTTTATATACTATCAATGCCCCCGACACAGACGTGACCGTTAGCAGATTAAAACACGGCAAGGGCTAACGTGCTGCTATGTTTGGCTGCGCGCAGCTACTGATCCTGGGTCAGCCATAACGTTAGAGTGACTGTAGTACAGAGCCAGTGGGATGCACATGCGTTAATTGCGATGAAAAAATTAAAGTGTTAATTCCAGAAAGTAATCACCCTGCGTTAACGAGTTAATTTTGACAGCCCTAAAATAAAACCAACCTCAATCGCATTTCGAGGGACTACACTGTGTGCACAATTATTTGGCAAGTGAGTATTTTGGGACATATCAATTTTCCAACAATTTTCCACTTCAAGCTGTATAAACTTGAGTGCTTATTGGATTCAAGCATACCAGGTGATGTGTATTTGTGTAATGATAAATGGTAAATGGACTTGACTTATATAGCGCCTTCTAGCCGATTTTCTCAGCCCCAAAGCGCTTTACATTTCTTACCACATTCACCCATTCATTCACCGATGGCAGTAGCTGCCATGCAAGGCGCTCTCTGAACCATCGGGAGCAATTTGGGGTTCAGTGTCTTGCTCAGGGACACTTCGACATGTGGCGGGGAGACGGGGGATCGAACCTCCGACCCTGCACTCCAGAGGCGATCTCCCTACCCACTTCGCCACTGCCGCCCCACATAATGAGTGAGGGTGTGGCCTAAGGAGATCAATACGGCAACCGTGGCTTAGGTGGTTAAGCGGGTTGGCCAATGATCCAAGGGTTGGCGGTTTGATCCCCGCTATGCCACCTGTGTCATGGTTGTTGTGTCCTTGGGCAAGACACTTCACCCACCTTGCCTCGTGTGAATGTGTATGACTGCTGTATGTTTGAGGTGGTGGTCGGAGAGGCCGTAGGCGCTGAATGGCAGCCACACTTCCGTCAGTCTGCCCCAGGGCAGCTGTAGCTACTATGGTAGTTTACCACCACCAGTATGACTGTGTGTGAATGAATGGAACCTGGAACCCTGAAAAGTGTCTTTGAGTGCCTTGAAAAGCGCTATATAAATCCAATCCATTATTATATTATTATTAATACTCTATATCAAGGTATGCATAATTATTAGGCAGCTTCTCTTCCTCGGGCTAAATGGGCAAGAAAAGAGATTTAACGGACTCTGAAAAGTCAAAAATTGTAAAAAGTCTTTCACTGGGATGCAACACTCTTGAAATTGATAAGATATTGGGGCGTGACCACAGGACCATCAAACGTTTTGTTGCAAATAGCCAACAGGGTCGCAAGAAACGTATTGAAAAAAAAAACGCAAATTAACTGCCAAAGATTTGAGAAGAATCAAACGTGAAGCTACAGGAACCCATTATCCTCCAGTGCAGCCATATTCCAGAACTGCAACCTACCTGGAGTGCTCAGAAGTACAAGGTGTTCAGTGCTTAGAGACATGGCCAAGGTAAGGAAGGCTGAAACCCGACCACCACTGAACAAAACACACAAGTTGAAACGTCAAGACTGGGCCAAGAAATATCTGAAGACAGATTTTTCAAAGGTTTTATGGACTGATGAGATGAGAGTGACTCTTGATGGACCAGATGGCTGGGCCCATGGCTGGATCAGTAACGGACATAGAGCTCCACTTCGACTCAGACGCCAGCAAGGTGGAGGTGGGATACTGGTATCAGTGGCAAACTTAGCCATTTTGGGGCTCCAGGCGAACAGTCATTTGGGGGCCCTTGCATCTAATGTACCTTATATCGCGCATACTGAGATACTCCATACAAGGGATGAACAAAAGTCACTAGCTATTTTTCATTTTGGATGGGACTACTCAGGTAAATGGACTTAATATAGCGCTTTATCTCCGTTTTCACAGACCAAGGCTTTCATTGTTTTGTACACATTTCCACACAACACATTAATACACCGATAGCACAGTAACACGTCAGGTACGCTTAGCACTAGGGTGCTAATTTAACTAAGTCTAAATATCGGAGCAATTCGGGTTCAAGTGTCTTGCCCAGTGGACACTTCGACATTGGCATGGAGACGGGGATCGATACCTCCGACCCTGAACACCAGAGGCGTAACTCACTACCACTTCGCCACTGCCGCCCAGGTACGTGTCAAGGCTTTATTAGCTTGGCATTGGTTAAGAGGATCCCACATCAAGGGTCAAACTGAGCCAGTTAACTGAACCTTACCCAAGACATCTCCATTGGCAGTTCATTAAGTGTGTCAGAGGGCGCACACAGAGAAGCTTTCTCTCTGACGAAGTTGATGAGTTGTCACTAACTGGAAAAATTCTTGGACAATAGACTTGTGCTTATCAACTTAAATGTGTTGTTTTATTTAAAAATACACATGAATTACAATAGCCTATTTGAAATACAATCTTCAAATATGAGAATAGGTTATAACCCTGCCTTTTAGGCATGGATAGTAGTGACTAATGGCAGGGATGAGAAAGATAGCAGATAGAGTGAGAGAAGAGATAGCTTTATTTTGCCTTTTTATTAAATTGATAACATGATGGTCTTTAGACTGACTCCTGCTGTCGCAAGCCTATCAGCTGTTGTTCATGAACAGCTGTTAATGAGCTCCGCGGTGAAAACAACAATTGAAACTTAACATGATTGCACTGGCGGCTGACCCTGACTTAAAGTGGGAGCAGCCAAATATAGCCTAAACTAATAGCCTAAATATTGTTACTAAAATACAGGCAATGTGTTGTGTGATTTTCGTCAGTAGCCTACAGTAGACCTAGAGGCTGGCTCCGATCGCCACTAACTGTTCTGTAATACACGATCGCCGATCACGTGAATACACAGCCGGCTTTTTTATTTTTTTAGCTTATGCATCCAATCCGCGGTTCACGTGGGTCCCGAACCGTGAGGGTTGGTCCGTATGGACCACGGATCCACCGTGATCCGTTGCACCATTAATTATCTCCATCAGTTTGTTGACACACATTAACGTCATTAGCATAGCTGCTGGCTGAGCCAGAGCCACCTGTTGGATTGACAGTAGGAGCTGGAACGTTACCGGTTAATGATGTAGACAATGGACATGTAGACAGCTGTTCTTCCTCCTAAGGTCCCGCTGCCACCGCGCCGGGTGCTGTAAAAAAGTTTGATAGCTTTGGCAGCTTTGATATCAAGTCCTGCCTTTGGTCCTTCCTCTTTTTGTTTTGTGACCCGCTCTCGTATGTTCGCTTCATTGGTATGGTTAGGTTTAGGGTTGCAAAATTCCGGGAATTTTCAAAGTTGGAAACTTTCCATGGGAATTAACGGGAATTTATGGGAATTAACGGGAATTTTGGGAATTAACGGGAATAAACGGGAATTTACTAAATTTAAAGCCACCCAAATGCACTAAATTCTCCTAACTATGTTATTTCAGTCCAGGCAAACGTTCTAGACTGTAAAAAGCAGTTTTTTCAACTAAGTTTTAATATATTTATGAATATTTAATTTCAAATCAGATTTTTTTTTAAGTTTATTGAGACACCCAACTTGATATCATATATTGATTTTTACTAGACCAGGTTTATAGAGGCTTAAACTGTGATTTTACATATAGTTGGGGACAATGTATTTTAGCATAAACTTGACTAAAACAACCAGATTTTATGCAAGTACACTTGGCAACTTGCACTTAGCACACATCCTACTGCAGGGATACTGAGGCCATGCCCCCTACATGCTCTGTGCATTCCTCCATCACATGGGGGGCATTTGACTTTATTTATTGAATGGTTGGGTTCAGACAGATGACTAATATTTAACTCAACATTCATCTTTTTGTTGTTCAGTGAAATTATTGATTGTTCATAAAATAATCAAAACTTGATAAAGTTCTTCTTACAAATAAATCTGTTCAAATGTAATGTTTTTTAATTGTATTATTTTGCATGGATGTCTAAACATAGTGTTTAAATGTTTCGATTTATGTTTGGATGTGAAAAAAATCATTTAAATTACCGACATTTAGTTAATTCCTATAATTTCCAATTTCGAATATTCCCAAAATTCCCGAGCGAAAGTTCCCGTGGAAAGTTTCTGGAAACTTTCCGGTAATTTACCAGAAACTTTCCACCCCTTTGCAACCCTAGTTAGGTTTATCTCGTCTCTCTCTTCTCCCGCTATTTACTTTTTTGGATTTACGCGTGAACGTGCAGCGTCATGAGCGTAATGTGTAATGGAATAGTCCATGTAGTGCAGACTGAAGGGGGGTGCACGGTTGGTAGAAAAGCCGTCAAAACGCGAGTAATTAGACATCCCGATGATACTATTGTGAAGAGATTTTTTATAAAAAACAATACATATGGGGCAAAATATAAAGAGGGCATTTTGGGGGCCCCAGGGCTCCAGGCAATTGCCTGGTTTGCCTCAATGGACGGCCCGCCTCTGACTGGTATGGGCTGGTATTATTAAAGATGAGCTAGTTGGACCTTTTCGGGTTGAAGATGGCCTCAAAATCAACTCCCAAACCTACTGCCAGTTTCTAGAAGATACTTTCTTCAAGCAGTGGTACAGGAAAAAGTCTGCATCTTTCAAGAAGACCATGATTTTTATGCAGGACAATGCTCCATCACATGCATCGAAGTACTCAATTGGATGGCTAGCCAGTAAAGGCCTTAAGGATGAAAAAATAATGACATGACCCCCTTCCTCACCTGACTTAAACCCTATTGAGAACCTGTGGGCTCTGCTTAAACGGGATATTTACAGTGAAGGAAATCAGTACACCTCTCGGAACAGTGTCTGGGAGGCTGTGATTGCTGCTGCACAAAAAGTTGATCGTCAACAGATCAAGAAACTGACAGACTCCATGAATGGAAGGCTTGTGACAGTTATTGAAAAGAAGGGTGGCTATATTGGTCACTGATTTTTTTTTTGACATGTCAGAAATGTTTATTTGGAGTTTTATTATTCTCACTTTAGCAGATGAAAATAAACAAGTGAGATGGGAAAAATTTTATTTTTTTATTTAGTTGCAGAATAATTCTGCATACTAATAGTTGCCTAATGATAGCAAAACATATATATATTCTCGTAAGAAAGACAAAACCTCACCTTTACTTTCGTAAACATTCAGGTTTAGGTTCTTTAACATTTTGGATTGACCGAGAGCACTGTAGTTGTTCAATAATAAAATTAATCCTCAAAAATACAACTTGCCGGTTGGCTAGTGAGCGAGCATGGAGTAGGCAGCAAAACGACATGCTCTGCTGAAACTTGAATTTAAAAGTTTTATTTGGCACTTTATACCCTCAAAAGGCGACGAAATACTATTATAAGTTTATTGTTCTCATTTTAGTGAAGTTAAAACTTGAAAGCGTTACGCCAATGGCCAACAGTTTGCGTTTGCAATTCGACAAATACAAATTCCCCGGAGAATCCCCAACAGCTGGGCCTGAAGCCCCGAGTTCGAGTGTTTCAACATCCGCTAGCATCAGCGCTAACTCGCCTCGGCCAGCTAGCCAAATGGAGTCCGCGGACATGAAAGCTGAAATCCTCACGGCACTGAAGAAGGACATCGCTATCCTGCTTAGGACGGAGTTAAAGTCCGTCCTGTCTGAGGAATTTGAATCCGTCAAATCCGAGCTACATGCAGTGAAGGCGGAGGTGGCTAACAACACTTCTGCAATTCGCTCCGAGGTGGACACGATGAAAACAACTATATCCGACATGGAACGCGGGCTGTCTTCATGCTCCGATGACGTGACTTCACTTCTAACTAGGGTGGGAAGACTCGAGACAGAGGTTACCAACACACGGGAGAAATGCCTCGACATGGAGGGGCGAATGAGACGGGACAACATTCGGATACTAAACGTCCCAGAGACTCCACTCTCCAGCACACCAGCGGCGATCTCTAAACTGCTAAAAGAAGCTTTGAAAATGGATAAAGACGTCTTAATAGACAGATCGCACAGAGGACTGCAGGCAAGGAAACCTGACGGCAAACCCCGAGTCATCGTGGCAAAATTACACTACCACCAAGACTGTGTTGACATTCTGCGCCGTGCCAGGGAATCCGGACCACTCAAGTTTAAAGGGACCGCCATCTCCATTTTCCCGGACTACCCCCCGAGTGTCGCACAGGCCAGATCCGCTTTCAACGAAGTGAAGAGGCTGCTCCGTGGACAAGATGGTATCAGGTATGGCCTTTCCTATCCAGCACGGCTCCGGATCACACATAATGGAACTGAGAGACAGTTTCAAAGCCCAGAAGATGCCATGACCTACGTGAAAACCAAAGTCCTTCATGGATCTACATAAGGCTGGTAAACCATGGCTTTATTGATGTGACTTTATCCTCCATCACAGTAAAAGGTTGGTGCTGTCCACTTTATTGTCTGAACACATCGTTTTGATTGAAAGACTGTATAGCTCCGAAGAATAATTACTTAGGCCATATGAATGAACACATGTGGAGAGCACAGACAAACCAAAATCTGTTTAAAAAAGGTCCCATTTAGTCATGTCTTGTGTTTACAATTGACGAGAGATATCAGTATGCTGAATAGGATATTGCAGTGTGTTCTAGTAGACCTAACTACATTTATTTGTTTTTTTTATTTCATCCCTGACTCTGTCAGGACCTTCTAAAATCACTCAGCTGTTTGTCATGTAAAAAAGGAGACACATGGTTATTGCTGATACTCCTTTACAGCCATATTTTGCTTTCTTATTTACTTTTTCTCTCATGGTATTTAACCTTCCATGCAACGCTGTCTTCCCTTATTTTTTTTTATTTTTTTTTATTCTTATCAAAATTTTATTATACATTTATGATCCTGATACTGAGATGGCAGACAGTGAACTTTTTTAATTTATTTTATCCCTATTTTATTCTATTTTTTTAAATAAATATTCTATTTTTATTTTATTTTTTTTTCTCCCTTTTTATTTTATTTATTTAAATGATTATTTTACTGTCCATTTACTCTACGCCTTTGGGTTGAGAACATTTTGATATATGTAATGTTCAATGTGCCTTATGCTAATCTAAGTTCTATATACGTTTTAGCAGAGTTCTGCCTTTCAAGTAACTAGCGCATCCTTCTACAAGCACTTAAATGTGTAGATGCTTCTGCGAGGGGGTTGGGAGTCACCTTGTTCGGATAGGTGAGGGGTGGGGATTCACTGTACCTGACTTAGTCAACTGTATGTTTTTTCTTTATCTTACTGTTATTCCTCAGGGATATTTTCAGCACTTTGGGAAATGCAAAACTTTCATTACACCAAGCTTCTCTTCTCTCAAATTTGATCATGGCTAACACAGACACTTCTAGAGGATCAGCCAGTTGTGATGTTACCTTTATAAGTTGGAATGTAAAGTCTTTAAATCATCCAGTCAAACGAAAGAAAGTAATGTCTCATTTGAATAAACTAAACGTGGGGATAGCATACCTACAGGAGACACATCTTAAAACTTTTGATCATTTTCGACTTAGGGGGGGATGGGTCGGTCAATCATACCATTCTAATTTTCACTCAAAGTCCAGAGGAGCGGCCATCCTTATTAATAAGAACATTCCATTTGTTATGTCAAAGGTTGAAACAGATTCCTCAGGGCGTTATATAATTGTAGTAGGCAGACTATATAATACACCAGTTATCCTGGCTAATGTTTATGCCCCACATTGGGAAGACAGCTCTTTTTTCAAAACCTTTTTCGCTCTACTCCCTAACATGGATACACACAATCTTATACTTGGAGGGGATATGAATTGCGCGCTATCACCTGCCCTAGACCGCAGTTCATCCAGAATTATAACCCCGTCCAATACAGCTCTACAAATACAATTATTTCTTGACACAAACGGTATATCTGATGCCTGGCGCTTTCAAAATCCCACATCTAGAGGTTACTCTTTCTTCTCACCAGTGCACGGGACGTACTCACGCATAGATTACTTCTTCTTGGATAAAAAGCTTCTTCCATTAATGACTAAATGTGAATATGAAGCAATAGTTATCTCTGACCACGCCCCCCTGTTGATGACTCTACACATACCGGTCTCTCATGCCAACTACCGTCCCTGGCGTCTCAATTCGTTATTATTTTCAGACGAAGATTTTATTAAATTTATCTCCTCTGAAATAACTATATTCCTCGAGCATAATCAGACTCCAGGAATATCCGCTTCATTATTGTGGGAAACAATGAAGGCATACATCAGGGGACAGATAATATCATACAGTGCACGGCAAAGAAAATGTCGCAATGCAAGACTTGAACAACTAACGAATGAAATTCTTGATCTGGACGCAACAATAGCTCTTACCCCAACCAATGATTTACTTAAATTACGATTGGCGCTTCAAACAGAGTTCAATTTATTGTCAACCAGACACATTGAAAACCTTATTAATAAAACACAAAGTAGAACATACGAATTTGGCGAAAAGGCTGGAAAAATCCTCGCCCATCAGCTCCGTCAAAAAACTGCAGATCGAACTATACCTGAGATAAATGATGAATTGAGCACTAGGCATACAGATCATTCAGAAATTAACTCATGTTTTCGGAAATTTTACTCAAAGTTATATGCTACAGAAACCCTTTGGAACCACACTCTGTTTGACTCATTTTTTGGGAAAATAAATGTCCCTACAATTAATGATGAGACTGCATTCGATCTAGATGAACCATTTTCCATAGAGGAACTTACTAGTGCAATCAAGTCCATGCAAGATGGAAAATCCCCAGGACCTGATGGATTCCCAAGTGAATTTTTTAAGAAGTTTACCAACAAACTTGCCCCGGTCTTGCTATCTGTATTTGAAGAGTCACTTGCCACAGGCTCCCTTCCTCATTCTATGCGCCAAGCAGTAATTTCCCTCATCCCTGAAAAAGATAAAAATCCACTAGAATGTGGCTCATTTCGCCCTATCTCACTCTTAAATGTGGATAGTAAAATTCTTTCCAAAATGCTAGCCCGTCGTTTAGAAACAATCTTGCCCTCAATTGTGTCTGATGATCACACAGGCTTTATTAAAGGACGGAATTCTTTCTTTAATATTAGACGCCTGTTCAATATACTTTATGATCCCGCTTCATCTGACATTCCAGAAATACTGATATCACTCGACGCCGAGAAGGCTTTCGATCGGGTGGAGTGGGATTACCTTTTTTACACCCTCAAACGATTTGGGTTTGGTGAGAAATTTGTCTCTTGGATAAGGTTGCTTTACTCCTCTCCATTAGCTGCTGTCCGAACGAACAACAACCTCTCCTCCTATTTTCCTCTCCACCGTGGCACCCGACAGGGTTGCCCCTTGTCACCCCTTTTGTTCGCTCTTGCAGTCGAGCCATTAGCAATCGCCCTTCGCAATGAAGCTGATATAAAGGGAATACAGAGAAACGGCTCAGAGAGCAAGGTGTCTCTTTATGCTGATGACATGCTTTTATATCTGTCCTACCCTTTAACTAGCCTTCCAATAACACTTGATCTCCTCAAAGAATTCGGCAAAATATCAGGTTACAAAATAAACTTACAAAAAAGTGAGATAATGCCAGTGAATACTGCAGCTAAGCAAATTAATTTAGACTCATTTCCACTAAAAATAAGTGTGCAAAAATTTAAATATTTAGGAATCTGGATAACACACACAGTTAAAGACATCTTTAAAGCTAATTTCTCACCATTACTTTCTAATCTTAAATTAGATCTGGAACGCTGGAGTCTATTACCTTTGTCATTGCAGGGCTCCAGACTAACTTTTTCATTGGGTGCACCGGTGCGCCTAACTTTTTCATCTAGGTGCACCAGCATATATTTTGGGTGCACCAAATTAGTGCTGCACGTTTTGGAGAAATTGTGCGATTGCGATTATAGTGGCTAATATTGCAATTTGCGATGCAATATAATAAATAAATGGTATTATGATTCTTGGTTTTCAAGGAAAATTTGCGATTATTGATAGTTTTGAAACTTGATCTCAATTTAAAACACATATTATATTATTTAACACATATTAAGAATCATTGTGAATCAATCTTGTACTAGGCTAGCAGCCTACACTAGGGGTGTGAATGTTTACAAAAATGTCTAAATGGTTACAGTCTGCAATTTTTTTGTGTACACATTTAACCATAATATGGGGGGGGGGGTCAACGTCACTTTTTTTGCAGAGGCTGTTGGAGTGACAGTGTGCAGTGAGAAAGACAAGCAGACAGACAGACAGAGAGAGGCAGTCATTTCATGATTTAGCTTTTTGACTTAAGTGATCATAACTGCCTAGTGATCAGACTGACTCCCGCTGTCGGGGCCGTTGGGCTCGCGAGCCGATCAGCTGTTTGAGACGGAGATGAAAACAAAAGTGAAACTGAAGGTGGAGCGTGCAGTTAAATATTTAAATCAATAAATATTGTAACCAAACACAATAATGTGTTGTGTTATTTGCTTTAGTACAGTAAATCACATCGCCCTCCACTCCTGGAGATAGCCTATAATCATTTCCCAAAGTAAAAAAAAAAAAAAAAAAAAAAAACGGTTTTCATTTATTGATTTTTTTCGTAAACGTTTATGATTTACCAAACGAGTACACGTGTACTCGTGCACACCCCTTACCTACACTGTTTTCAAAATAATAAAACACTTAAATAATCATAATTTCCCCATGAAAATAAAGGCATTCCTCAAGACAACTTACTGAAACTTGCGTGGCCCTTCACTCTCATTCTCATGCATTCGACTTTTCTCCGCACTGAATTGATAGACCGGGCGAGTTGCCACCGGTTGCCACGCGACATATAGCGACTATTACTTTCCAAGTTTTAGACAGCAGTTCAATGTGTTCAACGTCACCTTACTGAATCCTAAAAATCCCCATATAGCAGACGTTGGCTTTGATTTCCGTCACAGTTCAGCGTGGATGCTGATGCGCGTCGGTGTCCATGTTTGTTTGTTTACTCTGATGTCTGCACCATGGTCTGCACCTGTCTTGCACGCCGTGTAGGTGCTCGCGCAGCTACACACACACACTCACTGTCAGAGGAGCCGAGTACGCTACCAAATAGACGAGAGGAGCGGTTGGAACGTTTAGACACACGCCTCGCGCGCACATTTATCCTACATTAAATCGCAATCGCAGCCATTTGTGAGGAATGTAATTGCTCTAGCTCACATCGTGATTAGAAGAATCGTGCAGCACAGCACCCAATATTACATAATATGACGTGAAAAATTTCAGGTGCACTGGTGCGACCAGTGAAAATATCTGGGCGCACTCTCCAGATTTTTGGGCGCACGTGCGCCCAAATTAGGCGCACTCTGGAGCCCTGCATTGGGAGGCAGGATTAATACAATCAAAATGAATGTGCTACCCAAATTTTTGTATGCATTTCAGTGTATTCCTATATTTATATCTAAATCATATTTTTTGTCAATTGACAAATTGATATCTGCATTTATTTGGAACAAGAAAAACCCTCGAATAAGGAAAAGCATGTTACAACAGCATCGTCGGCAAGGGGGATTATCTCTTCCTAATTTTCAGTTTTATTATTGGGCTGCCAACATTAGGACATTGTTATATTGGAAGCAATCGCCATCTAATGATAATACCCCTGCGTGGCTACAATTGGAGAACTTGTCTTGTTCAACTTCCTTGTACTCCCTGCTCTGTTCAAGACTCCCCCTATCAGATCCTATATCCAGATTTTCCTCAAACCCAATTGTGAAACACTCTTTAAAGATCTGGAAACAGTTTAGGAGATTCTTTTCTCTCAAACACTTCTCGATTTGTGCCCCTATTGCGAGAAATCACCTTTTTGTGCCATCAGTTATAGATGGAGCTTTCCATGAATGGGAGAGAAGAGGAGTAAATACAATAGAGGATCTTTTTGTAGATAATACTTTCATATCCTTTGGTCAGTTAATGCTAAAATATAATATCCCCCGCTCACATTTTTTTAGATTTTTACAGCTCCGTAGCTTCATATCGGCATCATACTCTCTTTTTCCATCACAGCCACCCAACTCTCTTTTAGAATCCATTCTGAAACTTGACCCATGTTCCAAAGGGACCATTGGGACAGTTTACTCTTTATTAAACTCACAAAATCTGGAACCCTTGACATCAGTAAGGAATCGGTGGGAGGGAGATTTGGGGACAGTGCTTTCTGATGAAGTTTGGAAGAAGGCCATAGATAGGATACATTCTTCTTCTATTTGTTTACGTCACACAGTCATCCAGTTCAAGGTCTTACATCGCCTTCACTGGTCAAAAGTAAAGCTGGCAAAGTTCACAACTATCGATCCCATATGTGACCGATGCAAGCAAATGCCGGCTACGCTTTCACACATGTTCTGGTCCTGTCCGAAACTTAATAATTTTTGGCAATTGATATTTAAAACCTTTTCAGATGTTTTAGAAGTACATATAGAACCTTCTGCTATCATCGCAGTATTTGGAGTTACTCCACAGGATATACATCTTACGTCCCAAGCAAGGAAAGTTATAGCTTTTGCATCTCTCTTGGCCAGACGACTTATACTCCTCAAGTGGAAAGAGAAGTTCTCCCCAACTTTTAAAATGTGGATTAAAGATATGATGCATCACTTAGTGTTAGAGAAGATTCGTTACTCTACTAGAGGGTGTGCTCAGAAATTTAATGCTATATGGAAACCTTTTTTGACCTATGTGGAGAGGATAGATTATGCTAATATGGGAGTTTAGTGCTGCTGACCTCATTTCCTTCTCTATTGTAGCCGATTTACTGAGGTGTAATTTTAATTTCAATCTGTATTTATTTCTTGTATTTTCCCCTGTCAAACTGTTATTTAACTGTTTGCATGTATTTCTGGTTTTGTTTTGATTTTGTCTTTTTACTTATGTGCATTTCAAATGTGATCCCTGAATGCTATTGTTATAGAATGGTACAGTGTTACTGTTAAAGGGTGGGGCTCTGTTGGAGCAAGTTGGGGTGGGGGGTGGGGGGGGGGTTATAATTGTATGAATCTAATTGTATCTGCATTGCATTCTGTAAAACGTCAAAAATACCAATAAATAAACCTTGGAAAAAAAAAAAAAAAAAAAAAAAATACAACTTGCCAAAAAATGTTGCACACAGTGTACTTTCTCAGCAGCAGCGGACTTTTACTTTGCTGTGTAACCGAATCACTACAGCAGAAAGTAAACAGAGCAGCGTGGGACAGAAACTGAAACTGCACTGGCACCAGTCTCCCGTTGTTCTGTCTCTAAAGACGCTCGTTCTCTTTCTGCCCTTTGAGCATCCATCTCTCTCAGTTCTTCATCAGTGTACTCCGGCTCGTACAGGTAGGACAAATTCCTCATAATCGTCTTCAAAAGCAGACGCATCACTAAGTCCTCCAAACGTGGCCATATCTTGTTTGCTAATACAATTCCTTCGTGCACTGTACTCTGTGTCTGTAGCTATGACAGCAGCAGGTAAACAAACTATTATAGATCCGGTAACCTAGGTATTAGTCCGCCGCAGCCTACCAGGAATAAACACTGCTGCTGAGACACAGCAAGTCCCTCAAAATGCAATATGCGAGGTTGGTTTTATTTCTAAAATTATTCTATCAACACAGACTTTTACATCGATAGTCTGGCGTTACAATTGATTAGCCTCGGGTGTACTGTGGAGTGGGTAAGACTATTTTAGTAGCAGGCTAGTCTTTCCCCAATGCCTTGTGCTAGCCTAGCACGAGCAAACTCTGCAACTAGAAGGACTGAATTAAATGTGTTGAAAACTGTCTCCAATGATAAAGAACACCAAGGCTAACTTGGGAATAAGGCCCTATGTCCAAAATCCTGTACCCCTTTAAGGTTTTGGTAGACGTTGACAATTCGTAGTATTTTTTCAGAAAACCCTCAGGCATTAAGGACATGCATCCTAGATTGCCATAGTCATCAATGGGTTAAGCTAGCGTTGTTCTAGTTCAACTTCTGCCAGTGTAAAGTCATTGGTACTTTGTAGAGCGATTGAAGCTGAAAATGTAGCTTCTCCAACCCATGTGAAAACTCACCTGTGTCACCCCTTAACCCCAGTGAAGAGCTGTCCTGCTGGGAGGCTGCTGTCACTGTGGACGACGTGGATGCTGGAGATGATAAGCCCTCCTCTGATTGGTGCGTGGGCTGTGTGGGGGGCGGGACCAGGGAGGCTTTGGAGGGACTACTTCCTGTCACGGGGCTGCAGACGCCGGAGCTGTCTTCTGGACAGAGAAAGACGTCGATGGCACCGCGAGTGCTCTTCAGAGACACCTGGTAACCCTGAGAGATGGAGGCCAGCATGTACAACCTCTTAATACTGTAAAAACTGTACCAATTATCACACTTTCAAAATTAAATTTAAATGTTATTCAAAATCTAAGCACATCTGTACACATGAGCAATGCTCCTAAATTGATTAGAGGCTTTGTTGTCTTTGATGTTTTCTAAGATGCTATGTATTTTAACACTGCATTACAAACTCATTAATGTGTGCAAGTAAGAATATTTGTATAATGCTTTTTTCTTTTCTTTTTCCCTTAACAGTATGTTATTTATCATTTTGAGTTATATTGTGTTTATATGCTACCTTTTAATGTACCTTTCAATTGTGCTGATGCTCAGGGACTACAGGTGCCAATTGGCTTTTACAGCTAACCCTGGCATATTTACATTGGCTGTAATACGTTGATAAATGTGCATTGTCCCTGATTAAAAAAATTAATAAATTACAAAAGGTGTGCTCCGGTGGCGTAGTGGATAGAGCGCGTACCATATTGGCTCCGGCCTTCGTTGCAGTGGTCGCGGGTTCAAATCCGACCCGTGGACCTTTACTGCAGGTCATTCCCCCTCTCTCTGTCTCCCCATTTCAACTCTGTACTATCTAATAAAGCTTGAAAATGCCAAAAATATCTTTAAAGAAAAAAAATTTAAGAAAAAATTACAAAAGACAGACATTTCACAAAGGCCTGAGTAACATTCAACCTTCCCCCAGTACCTTGCTGGGTTCTGAAACCTGCATCTGGGTCTCTGGTGGAGCTCGGATCACCATGACCAGCTGGTCCGGAGAGTCAAAGGACTTCCTCAGGTCCTGGCAGCGCACATAGCCCAATGTAGAACACAACGCATTAAGGAACATGTCACACCTGCACCAAGACGGGAACACTAATGACGTTTACATGCACAGCAATGTTTCCGTATTAATCTGGTTGAGATCATATTCAGAATAAGACATGGCAATGTTAACAGCACTTTCTGCTCACCGAAATTAGAATAAGCTCATATGCAAGAGTAAGCCAAAATCGCATTAAAGGCCTACTTCACCGGTTTGAATATGAAGGTGTATTGAATTCTGAGATCCTATGTAGTATAAATGTGCAAAAAAAATTAAAATCGGTTCATCCTAGCCTGAGAAAAGGCAGAAAGAGTGTTTTTTCACAGTAAAAGACATCACAGTAATATTTACAAAGTAAGTTTTTTTTAACCCTATATTTCTCTTTCTGTGATGTCACGAGAAAGAGAAATATATGGTTAAAAAAAACACTCTTTCTGCCTTTTCTCAGGCTAGGATGAACCGATTTCAATTTTTTTCGCACATTTATACTACATAGGATCTCAGAATTCAATACACCTTCATATTCAAACCGGTGAAGTAGGCCTTTAAGATAACTGGAGTATTCCAATCGTTTAATTGAGGCATGTATACACCTTAAATAACACTAAATATTCCCTACTGAGTTTTTGCTGCATTTTTCGGCACTTTGTCACAGTTTGCGATGCATGGCCTTGGTTACGGCTGTTAAGCTGTGAACACACTGCACTCGCCCCCTGCGGCAGTTGGCCGAGTGAACGCAAGTTGCTCGCCGCTTGATCATATTGGGCCATATATTCTTGACGCCATTTCTGAGGTCAGACCCGTCACACTGACGGTGCAACAACAACAACAACATGGTCCGGCTGTGCCAAAAAATACAGATGTAGGTACACTGTGTAACCAGCGGCAGTCATGTCACAAATAGCATTTAAACAGCATGAAGACGCACCCCGATCGCAAATACACACACATTAACAGCAATTCAGCAACATACTAAACACATTAACAACAGCAGTCTGTGCTCAGCGGCAAAAATAAAGGCAGACATCAGCCTACCTGAAAGTGAAAGTGCGCCGGGTCTGGCGGAGGACAACACCGGTGCTTCGCTGTACTATATTGGAATTCCACACGGACACTGCCGTCAAGTTTGGGTTCATATTATCCTCCGGAACAGCACACAGCTGGGTGAGTTTCACTATGCTAACTGGCGCTACCTTGGTTTAAAGTACAACCAACAGCTAAACAGATGCAAAATACACATATTTGCAGAATGTATTGGAAGCCCAATGTCCTCACTCCACACGCCCACCTCGTCTTGCAGACCACCAGGCAATCTCAAAGCTGATTGGCTATCGCGGCGATTCACGCGCTTCTATGAGGCGCGGCTAGCACCACGGAAACGCATGGCGCTGGACACCGATTCTTGGGTGGACGCGCGGCCACGCGCTGGTACATTGACTTTGTATGGGACCTCGCCGCACGGAATTAACGCAGATTAATCGCACTTCTATATTGCCCTTTGACCCGGTGCAAAAGAGGTGAGACGATAGCGAAGCTGCATCTGTAGTTTGCGGACACGGCCCGCACGGGATTAAAGAGTGAAGAAAGAAGCATAGAGAGGGCTCTATGGACGTTTTATGGGCTGCTCCAGGCAAATAAGCAAGAAGGTATAGGAATACGTCTTATGTTATTCTCCGCAGTGTCTGTGCATTGATTTAGTGGGTGCCGAATTAACAATGTAGGTTCAAAACAACTCTCAATCTTCCTCTGTGTCTCAATTTTGTTTGCTAGCTGCGATCGTCTACAGCAAACGGACACCCGCCCCCTCTCACTCTTCCTAGCATATGCCTGTCTTTTTTCCTCCTTTGTGTGTGTGTGTGTCAATATTTTTGGTTATGAGTAGGACGATGTTGAATGAGTCGGCATAGGCTATGCACACCTGTGTGGCAGTGCAGCGCTGTCTGTTGTGGGAGATAGACAGTCGTCATTTAGCCTGCTTGTGAGAGAGAGAGAGAGAGAGAGAGAGAGAGAGAGAGAGAGAGAGAGAGAGAGAGAGAGAGAGAGAGGGGGGGGGAACGGTAGCCTATACAGTTGTTTATAAACAGGCATACAAGTGTCATATATGTATGCGATTAATTTAGATTAATTAATCACAGAGCCTGTAATTAATTAGATAATTTTTTTAATCGCTTGACAGCCCTAGTATTGACGTAAAAAGAACACAACGACTGGACGATGATCTGACGTCATGACCTTTCTAGCACACTACTAGTGTGCATGGCTGGCAGCCTCTGTGTGTAAGCCGATCCTAAACTGTGTGTGAAGGATATTTCTTGTTGTGTGGGTCCTCTGTGAGCAGGCGCAGCTGCAGGTTGCATGTGGAGATGAGTTGGTCCAGCTGTCCCTCAGCCTCGGTCAGGTCAGACACTTCCCTCTGTAACTCCTTATGGCGGGAAACCAAGGTAGCATCAACCCGATTACCACTACAGGGGAAGAACGCACAGCAAATGGAAAAATATAACGAGTGGTTTATCGACTCTAGACACACATAGCAGCCACTGCCATGTTATACTGCTCTCCTGACTAGGAGCTGGAATTCACCTTTCCAGATATTTCATCGACTGTATTTATGTTTGGGTGTTGCAGTCGCATGTTTTCTACACCAATTGAATGCACTCATATATTCTTTATTTATACTCTCCTGCTTTGCTGCTCCAACAATTCAACGGTTTCCTCACAATATAAGTGATGACCACTGAGCAGCATAGTACAGTGTGGCACAGCACGGTTTGTTTAGGAACGGTAACCTTATGGCGCTTTTCCACCGAACATGAAGATCGACTCGACTCAATTCGGTTTTGGTAGCAACACGGGTCGTTTTCCACTGCAATAAGTACCTCCTGGACGTGGGTGGGGTCGTCAAAGGGGCAGAAAGCCGACTCCGGAGCCAAGTAGCAAAGCAGAAATTACGAGCAGTTGTTGTACTATTAACTGAACCAACCGCCAAAAATACAGATGCAAAATGTTTAAGAAATACCCCCCTTGTATCTGTTTGCTAAAAGAAATAGAAGAATATTGCGACGGGCCATTAAAAGGGAGGATTGGTGTCCTGATGTGTGACTCTGCCACACAGTCAGCTGTAGGGATGCGTCACGTACATCCCTATGCACGTAAACACGGGCATGCTAAAGTTGACTGTTTAGTGCTTGTTTCAGGATACGTGTTTTCAAATGCTAGCCGTGTCTCAGCCTGAATAATTTATTGAGGTGCAGTCCGCGGCTTGTAATGTAGTCGGTCTCTATCATTTCTGTCCTAGCTGGCTACTATAGGCTATTTAGCTATACATGCCTCCTCATCGGCTCAGCTTGCTTGGAACCACGAGCGAGTCGATACCAAAAAAGCAGCAGGTACCATGTTTTTGCAGTGGAAACGCCAAAAATGCGAGTTGAGTCGAGTTGAGCTGATACCACGCAGTGGAAAAGCGCCATTAGATCTGGCTTGTGTTTCCACTGCAGACAGTACCGTTACTGGGTAGGTGGGGTTTATGCTGGATGGCAATAGCCACGGTCAGAGCATATAGTCTATGGGTCTATAGGTCAGAGCTGTTGAACGGCACTTTTTCTTTTAAACAACTAAAGAGCTCTGGCTACGGCAGCTAGAAAAACTATGGTGACATCATAGCAGTGGGACACAGTGTAGCCCACTCATTAATTCAATGGAAAAAACACCACACATTAAACAAAGAGCTGCACTGCAACATTTTCTCTCACTCTTGCCGAGCACATTACATAAGGCGGTAAATTACTTTTCTTTCGACCAGTCAACAGACTGCAGAGTGTAGTAGGGGTGTGCACGTGTACACGTGCAACCGGTTAGTAAATCATAACCGTTTAGGAAAAATAAATAAACGAGAACCGTTTTATTTTAATTTTAAGTTTGGAAAATTATTTCCAGGAGTGGGGGGTGACGTGAGCTACTGTAGGCTACTAAAGCAGATAACACAACACATTATTGTGTTTGGTTACAATATTGATTTATTTAACTGCTCCACCTTCCGTTTCACTTTCGTTTTCATCTACATCTCAAACAGCTGGTCAGCTCCGACAACGGGCGTCAGTCTAATAACAGATGATCGCTAGGCTAGTTATGATCACTTCGAAGTCAAAAAGCTAAATTATTAAATAAAGGCCTCTATCTGTCCGCCTGTCTTTCTCACTGCACACTGTCACTCCAAAGGCAGCCGCAAAAAAATTAATAATTACGTCAACCCGCCCCCCATATTAAACGGTTAACTGTGTACACGAAGGAATTGCAGCCGTGTAAAAGTTTAGACATTTCTTTAAACGTTCACACACCTAATGTGTAGTTCCAACCTTTGAGATGGCTTGGGACCCTAACAAAATGGTGATGAAAATGAGTACAGCACAGTTCGCTTATTTCGGTACACATTCAAAAACCGCACCCACTCAGTGGAAACAAGGCCATAGTATCATCCGGTCTGGTAACACTCTGTAGGCTCTGTTCTACTCACAGCCACTGGATGTTGTTCTTGGACTTCTTGGAGATGAGCTGGATGCCTTCCAGGACATTGGTGATGTCATAGATGCGTCTCTTCTGGACATCCAGGACCTGTGAGGCCCAGTTCAGGTCCACCACGCCGTCTGCAGACTGGGACAGCAGGTCCAGGAAGCGCTTGGTGGTCAGGTTCAGTGAAGTGTCGTAGCGAGACTTCTCTGTCGCCGTGCGGGGAACTTGAGAAGAGAGAGATAGTCAACACATGCTGAAAAAGTATTCCGATGCGCTCCGGTGGCGTAGTGGATAGAGCGCGTACCATATTGGCTCCGGCCTTCGTTGCAGTGGTCGCGGGTTCAAATCCGACCCGTGGACCTTTACTGCAGATCATCCCCCCTCTCTCTCTGTCTCCCCATTTCAACTCTGTTCTATCTAATAAAGCTTGAAAATGCCCAAAAATAATCTTAAAAAAGACAAGAAAAAGTATTCCATTGTTTTTTGAAGGAGAAGTAGCCCTAACTGTTTGTAGACGTTTGGCAGCGGATTGATATGGCAGAAAGTGATTCATCAAAACATGGACGTAGGCCCTTAGAAACGGTCGTTATCCTCAACAGCGGCCATTAGCTGGAAATAAATTAACCGTAGAAAGCGGTGATTGACCAATCACAACACAGCATTTATCAGTGCCATGTAATAAATCAGTAGCCTGGTCCTACCAGACCATCGTACTTCATTTAATTTGTACAGAAGGTCTGGAACTAGCCTGGCGCTACCAGACCATCGTACTTTATTTCATTTGTACAGAAGGTCTGGAAGTGCTGTAATTGGCAAACGTTCACTCACTTGGAGGTGGGTGTCTCTTGAAGTTTAAAACTATTGGATCTGCTCAGTGCCACTCTGGATTAGCCAACCAATCGCATAACGTTTGGTCGTGAGCCGGCTTTTGACGGTGCGTTCAGGGAACTCGGAAATTTCCGACTTCACTACATATTGTAGTCTATGGAACTACCAGTACCTGGCAAAGGTAACTTGCTAGAGCCTAACGTTTAGTTATTTGGACAAGAAAGGTTGTAGGCGTCCATACTTTCCCGAGGAGATGCACTGGAACACAGACAGGTCGGAACTCGGAACTACCAAGTCGGAAATTTCCGAGTTCCGAGCAGCATTCAACTGAAACTGGAGCGCTCAGAAATTTGTAAGGAAAATCTCACTAATACGCCCCATCACCAGACTGACTACTGAAGGGAAAATGAAATTTGGGCGGAAGTAGGTAGGCGGGCGGAGCCAGGCTAGTCTGGAACTGCTCTATTGACAAACGTTCACTCACTGTCTGTTAAAGTTTAAAACTATTGGATCTGCCCAGTGCCACTCTGGATCTGCCAACCAATCGCATAACGTTTGGTCGTGACGTATGCCATGAGCCGGCTTCTGACTTCATCTGAAACTGGCGCGCGACTTCGACGTCATCGTTCTCAGCCAATCGCTCTGTTCGCTGATTGGACCGCAAGAAAATCTGTTCGAGCAGGAATCCATGAATACACCGCAGCCCCAGACTGACTACTGAAGTGAAATGAAAATTGGGCGGAAGTCGGTAGGCGGGCGGAGCCAGGCTAATAAATCATGGCTCCAGACTAACTTTTTCATTGGTTGCGCTGGTGGCCTAACTTTTCCATCTAGGTGCACCAGCATATATTTTGGGTGCACCCAATTAGTGCCGCACGATTTGGATAAATTGTGCAATTGCGATTATAGTGGCCAATATCTCCATTTGCGATGCGATTGCAATATAAGAAATAGAAGATAGATTATGATTATACTTGCTTGGTTTTCAAGGAAAATTTTAGATTTGAGAGAACAAAAATATATTAAGAATCATTCAAAATATTAAAAATAAAGCTTGTACTAGGCTAGTAGCCTTCAAGCCTACTCTTTTCAAAATAATAAAAATTATTGTTTAAAAAATGTAATAAAAAAACCCTGTTATTTTCCCCCATGAATATAAATGCATTCCTCCAAAGTGCAGAGACAGTAGCAGTGTCTGTAAACTTACTGAAACTTGCGTGGCCCTTCACTCTCATGCATTCATTTGATTTTACTCTGTGCTGTCTCGTGTTGATAGACTGGCCGTGTTGCCACCGGTCACCACGTGATGTAGCAACTTTAACTTTCCAAGTTTTAAACAGCACTTCTATCTGTTCAACGTTGCTGTATCTGAATCCTAAATATCCCCACAGAGCAGACGCTGCGTTTGTTTTCGGCCACAGTTCAGCGTTGGCTTGTCTGTAAAGCTGCTGCGCGTCAACGTCCATGTTTGTTTGCTTACTCTGCTGTCTGCACTATCCCTGCGTTCCGAATCGCATACTCTTTCTTTTTTCTATTCTACATACTACATCCGACGATAAAAATAATCTAGTTAGGATGCATTAGGCATACTATTGGGACATACTTTTACTCTTTTATTTCATCATAACATTGCGCCTTGATCTTGCCTCTTGCTTTTATATCCGTCGCATCCCCGTTTGTTTTCGTATGGAGGCTTCGTCGATGTGACGTCACTTCACGTGCGCACCGTGGGTCACAATCGGCCAAATAGGATGCAGTTTTCAACACTAACAATCTTGGCCAGTGGCGTGGAGGTGTGCGTGCAGATTAGAGCTGCTCGATTATGGCAAAAATGATAATCACGATTATTTTGATTGATATTGTAATCACGGTTATTAAAGACGATTATTCATTGTAGGGATGCACCAAAATGAAAATTCAGCCAATTCTTTCAACATTACATAAACAAAACTCCCAATTGTGCTCCTCAAACATAGCCTACAACTAAAAAGCCACACAAAATAAATAATCAGTAAAACCTTCGAATCTAAGAGTAAAATTAATATTTTACTAGGGATGTGATTGTGAAACATTCATTGATTTGTACTTCGACTTATAAGAGGAGGTAGGCTATGAATCTACAAAAAGATCGACTTATTGCCTTCTTTTTTTTTGCAGTGCACGTAGAGTTGCTGTAAAAAAAACTACACCACAGCTGACACCGTAATATTCAGACTTCAGAATTTGCATCAGAGCGCTGATCATAAAAATTAGACGCTTCATTTAAACGAAGTCCATGCTTAGGTGCTGGTTGTAACTTTTCGTCTGTAGACTGAAACTAACGGGGGGGTGCGTCTCACTGTATATTTGCTCTTGTCGCGCAGATAGTTTGCCAACATGGCACAATATATTCAGGCTCGAGAAATGCAATCAGAAAGCGGAAGCCTTTCCCCTCAACAGCGTTAACGTGCAGGAATCCCCGACTATCATTTTACCCGTAAAGCCACAGAGCTTTTCTGCGTGGCGGCTCACACCGGCAAGTTCTCACAGTGAATGACACAGTTACCCACCGCCATCACAGTGTCTCACTCACACCATGGTTGCGTTCCGAATCGCATACTCTTTCTTTTTTCTATTCTACATACTACATCCGATGATAAAAAGAATCTAGTTAGGATGCAGTAGGCATACTATTGGGACATACTTTTCTCTCTTATTTCATCATAACATTGCGCCTTGATCTTGCCTCTTGCTTTTATATCCGTCGCATCCCCGTTTGTTTTCATATGGAGGCTTCGTCGATGTTACGTCACTTCACGTGCGCACTGGATTGTGGGTCAGAATCGCCCAAATAGGATGCACTTTTCAACACTAACAATCTTGGCCGCATGAAGTAGGACATCCGGGTACTTCTAACCATCCTAAATCTGGCCACAAGAATCGGGACATCCTAAATCTTTTTTCTACATACTATATAGTAGAAAGTATGCGATTCGGAACGCAACCCATGTTTCACCGAGTGAAACGCTGCTTCAATTGCGCAAGGCTTTTGTGTTTTGACATTACATTTCCCTTCAAACAGCTGATGATTGCTTTCCATGTATTTATCCCATTTTAAAAAGGACATGAACCTGTATGCTTTAAACTCTTTTGTCATTTGCACACAGACAGACAGACAGACAGACAGACAGTTTTCCTTCTTATATTTACTGTTTAGCCTGGTGAAGATAAAGACCGCTGGGCAGGCTGTTGTCTGTGCTGATAAAGGGACAGCTGTTTTCAGGACAATGATGACTGTAGCAAAGGTCAGAGTGTGTATGGATTGGATCGGTTGTTAAGCTGACGTGTTGCCTCTGCTGTGTTCATTTTGGGTAACAATGAGGGAAAAAGAAAAAAAAGTAAAGAAATGAGCCTATAGAGCAGTGAGTGTGAGCTCACCTCTGGGGGGGGCAGGTGTGGAGGGCGGGGCAGGGCCTACGGACGGTCGGGTGGTGCTCACATACTGATGGTCACTATCCAGGTCCAACTTCCTCTTCACCTGAAGCAATATAAATGGTTGTAGGGAGAACAAAGGAAGACATTGTCAAACATCTACCATAGCGTTATATTCTATGTTATTACAATTGTGTATTAAAAAGGTGGAGTCAGCGATTCTGGAGAACGCCTGTTGTCAAAATCAATGAATATCTGCACATGATTTGTGTGTGTGGCTGTGCGCTTAAAAAGAAAATCCAGTGATAATAAACAGCCTAGGCTCTGAAAACTGGTACGTGAACAAAGGGGGGCCCACTCTGTTAGCAACATGCCCTTTTACAGAGCCTAGGCTGAGTATTTACACCTGACTTATCTTTCAGTGCACACCGTACAGACAGGTAGCGGATCATCAGGAGATACTAACTGATTTTGACAAATATGCCATTCGACAACAAGCATTCTCCAGAATTGCTGACGTCATCTTAATTATCCGTTGAATGAAAAGCAAAGCAACATGTCTTAAGGCAACAGGTGGATGGACTTGTACATCTTTGTTACACGTTCATGTAAACAATTCAACATGATGTGTTTAAAAGAACAAGCTAAACATGTCCTCACCGGAGGTCTTCCCAGAGGGGGCCTCCTGCGGTCCTGGCTGCCCCCGCCCTGTGGGGTGGCAAACAGCAGGATCTCCCCCGTACTGGTGGGGCGTGTGGCAGGGTGGAGGTCCTCAGTGCTGGGGCTGCTGATAATGAAGATCTGGTGCTCCTCGCCCAGCTCAATGCTCCCAGAATTCAGCAGCGTCTCAAAGTCAGCCAGCAGATCCTCCGATGTCTGGCCTGTTATCAGAGTCTCTGACATGGCAGTGTGTCACTCAGTACCCCTCCAATGGACTTGAGTTGGGGGGAGGGGGGAGTCACACACACCAACTTGGATGTGCTGTGCTCAGTGAATTTAAAGGGACAAAGGTGTAACCTTTTCACAGTTTGCCTGCAGTTACTTCCAGGCATTTCTTTAAAAAGTTCCTTTCTCGGCGGTCCATCTTCTTGGTTATAAAGAAGTTGCTACTAAACATTAGAGCCGACAGTGTGACTCACACATAAATGATAACCTATTGCAAGCTAACTGCTGAGAACAGCAAGGCAGGGCGTTCTGTCAAACAGGAGACTTGGCACATTAAATAACGTTGTTAAGTGCATACCATGTCTTGAAGGCTGGAGTCTAAGCCGCTGATATGTTATCAACGCAAGAGTCGCGAATTGGACGTTGAGGTTAGCGCGAGCTAGCGAGGGAGCAAGCTAATCTTTTGTTTTCATCTGTGCTGTCAGTACAGTAGGCCCCGGCACACACACACACACACACACACACACACACACACACACACACACACACACACACACACACACACACACACACACACACACACACACGCACAGCTAACAGTCCGGCTAACCAGCTAGCTCAACAAAAACTCTCACACAAGTTATCAAACAAGCCAGTTCAGAAGGCTATCTCGTTACGCCTAAAATGGTTCTTAGTTATAAGGCTAATACAACTTTAAAGCAGCAAGAGTGAGCTATTAAAATCAAATATATACAACGTGAAAGGCATCAATAGAACTCAAAAGCATATTTGAGAGTATGTATAATAAAGCGACACTTAAGTTAGCAGTGTACACACACACGAGTCCGCAGGATAGGAACATATAGGCAATATTAGCATCCTAGCTACGTTATTAGCCGCGATTCTTCAACCCCCTCGTTTTGTTGGGGCACGCAGGAAGCGGTTCCAAACTGGAAATGTTAGGAAATAACAAGAGGAAAACACTCATGGTTCAGATTAGCAGCCGGTCGCCCTTCGGTCGCTCACAGCAGACGCGGTCCATTTAGACAAAGCACCGTCCCGACCCCGTTATCGGCTGTTGTTGTTATTGTCCCAGCTGATCTACATCAGAACACTGAACGGAGGGTTTTCGCGCGAAATCTTTTTTGCCGCGAAACCAGCACGTGCGCTAATCCGACAGATATCATTGGTCGAACAGCTGCGCTTTCCGCAGGGCTGGGTGGACAGCCTGTGATTGGTTCAAACGGTAGCCTGTCGTTGGACCGAGCGCAGATTCGTCGTTATGAAGGTGCGTTCAGGATCCATGAAAAAATAAGTTCAGAAGTTGTTACATTATAGGCAAAAGGTTATTACGTTTTGGGCACTGCATTTTGTTACACTGTCAACCAGTTATTTACATTTTGGGTTTTGTTAGTTTAGTTTTGAGTCTAGTTGAGTCTTACAAGCCTCCAATCTCCCCGGTTCATTGCTTCCGTTGGACTTCACTACGAGACGAGGGAAGCGTACCTGAACAGGCAGCCCGTGTTAATCGAGCGCCTATCTCGCAGCAGAAGAGCTACAAGATGGCGCAAGCAATATTTGAAGTGCTTGAAGGTAGGAAAATGTGTTAATAACCGCATTACTACACACCAATAAAACGTGACTACGTGTTTCAAGCAATGTCAATATACCAGGAGCCTTTCCGTTTGCAGGGAGCTTGCTATAAAACCATGCAAAGGCGTCTATTAATGTAATGACAATCCAAACATCCCATAGAGGGGAAGTGGGACTGTAAACAAACACATTGACTGTTTTTCAGACCGTGTGGACAGCTCTTGACTTACATCGTTATGCAGTCAGTCCGTTAAATTCTACTCTGCTAGACTGGATTTGGGGCCTGTTGCATTTTTGCAATAGGCCCCTTTGATGAAAATACTATAATGTTGCTCTAGCACTTATTCAATTCATGTGTGGATTTACAGCGACTTTAAGTGTTGTGTAGGCTATTTTAGTCTCCTCAGGCAATAGTAATCATCATCGTCATTGTTATTATTTTAGACCCCCATTTCCAATTACGTTTAATCAAATCTAAAGGATTAGGTTTAATCTAATAGCGTAGTTATTATCAAAACCCAAAATTGGCAAGGGCATTGTCATGACTGTAGAAATGTTTTTTTTTTGTCAAGACACAGCTTAACTTCCATCTCCAGGGCCAGACAATGTTCTTCCCCAAGTCTCAGTCTATGTGTACAGTACTTAAGTAAAGCGTATAACTTCTACCCTATGTCTTCTGTCTTCTTCAGGCATGGACAACCAGACGGTGCTGGCCGTGCAGTCTCTGCTGGATGGACAAGGTGGAGTTCCAGACCCAAACAACCAGAACGTCTCTGGGACATCAGCTATCCAATCCATGGGTAATAAATAAAGGAAATGAAAGCAGAGAGATTACAAACCAAATAGTTTACTTGTCTTTTAGAATGTGTATCCTTGCTGCTTGTAGCCAATTAGAACAGAATAGAAAAGCCAACCAGCCTCTGTCATATTTAAAATAGAGTATGTCTGTATATTGTAAAAATCTACCCCCCCCCCCCGCCCCCGTTTCCCGATATTATGGCATCACTACTTTAGTCCAGGCAAAATAGAAGACTAATTGTAAAATATTTTTTTTTCAGCTCAGACCATTTCTATGAGGTGTCCAGAACAACATACTAAAAGTCTTAAGAAATCCTAGTTGAGGAAATATGTTAAATTCTCATCAATCCGAGATTTGTGCCAATAAGGCGAGACACCACCCCAATAGGGCTATTTTTTTCCTTTACTCCTATCAAAATGAAACTTTACGGGGCTATGAAGGTATTATTGTAGCATAAGTCTTTAGCACATGTAACTGCAGATTTCTAATGCGTAAACTGAAGTCACAAATGTGTAACAGTAGATTTGAAGTCGTAAATATTTGTTTTGCATGTGTACTCCAAAGTCACAAATGTGTAACAGTAAATTTGAAGTCGTTAATATTTTTTCTACCATTGTGGACACAAAATAGGGGCTTACGAGTTCACAAATCGTTGTTACGGGTGCACAGATCCTATCCTGTGCATCGCAACTTCAAAGAGTCATGCGCTTGACACTTTTGCTACAATCATTGCAGCACAGTTGGTGCAAAACACATTTGCACACCCGTGTTTCATAATGTGAGAACATGCCCCCAATTTGTGCATTCGTAAACCCAAATGTGAACTAACGCATCAGAAGTTGCACATCTGTGAAAAATGTCCTCACAAATAAAATGATATCGAGCACAGCATTTTAATGAGCGAGCACAAATCCATCGATACAACTGCTCGAATCTGTTCCTACAAGTCTCAGCTGAGGGTTTTCCCTGCTCGAATCTGCTCCTGCAAGTCTCAGCAGTGGGTTTTTTGCAGGTAGATTTGCACCACGTCCAGCTGCTATATTTGGTGCAAAAGTATTTCGTACCTGTAGAACAGAGTTGTATCCGTAGAAGGTGGGCGGGACAACATTGTCGTATCATCCAATGAAAGCGCCGGTTGGGACCTGTGACGTCAGCATTTAAACAGACTGAGGGAAAGCCTGTTTCCGTCGTCTCCCTCATATGTCCATGGCTGGTCCATGGTCGTCTCTTTTCACCAGAAAATGTAGGAAATGTAATAATAAGGGAATTGAATAAGAGGGAACTACAGCGGAGCCTTATGCCAGTAGTGAAAGTCATAAACAAGTTTACTTTAGCAGATATAAGGGCCAGCGTCGACGTCAGTTAACGTCTGCTGTGTGATTGGCACTGGTGTAACTGTTTTAAACCTGCTGTTTTTTCTCTTTAAAACCTTTACATTTTAATAAAAGTAGTTTTATTAAATAGAGAATGAATTTCCATTATATATTTTTTTAACCTTTATTTATACAGGTATATCCCATTGAGTCCGAAGACTCTTTTGCAAGGGAGACCTGTTCCCATTTACACGTTACCATTCACACACATTCATAACACCGATAGCAGGTTAACTATCGACAATAGTTTATTGTCCCGCAGCCGCTGTCAAGGCTCCTGGCTGTTAAAACTATCTATGGTTAAAAGTTAAAACACACCACACGCAGGGGGTGAGGAGGACGTTGCAGGCATTGAGGACCAAAGTAAATAAAGTAGGCCTACATATCTTGCTGCAGAGTATTCAGCATGTATCTAAATCCAGAAATATGCTTATAAATCATACACTTAGTCTTCTAAATGTAGTAAGCTTAATTAATTTAAACGTGTGAATAGTGAAGTGAATAAGTAACCTACTCTACAAGGCAATAGAAAAGTATAGAGGACACATTAAAACTGAATTGGAATAATTGTTCCTCTATCTCACATTTTCCATGTGAAATTATCACTACTTGTATCACAAACTGATAATTAGATGATCAGGTTTAACTGTGTGCTTATCCCCAGACAGTTCTGCTATACACCTTACCTCATGTGACGTGTCCAGAAGAACAGGGTACAAAGCTTCATATAACCTCATTTCAGTGATTACTTTAATTAATCACAATCACAAAGTGTCACACCATAACATTTTATGCAGTTTAGAACATGTTAATTCAGATCACGTGCTGCATTAATAAGTAGGTCTGCATGCTGCTAAAGCAAGACTAATAAATGCCCTATATCAATTATATTTATGATTTGCAGTTATCACATCAAAGCACAATCAGTACAAATGTATAGTAAAAGCTTACCCCACAAACAAATCACAAGATTTGGACTTTTTAAAATATTTGTGGATTTACTAAACATATACATACGGTCAAAATGAAAAATACAAATCAACCAGTTTAAAACTATAATGCACTCACAATTGCATACCTCCAAGTAAAGTTGTGTATGGTGTTATTTTATTAAGAGAAAATGAACAAAATACCCAAAATGCTCTGGCATGTGCCGGAACAAGACTTTATAAAACAAAACATAAAACTAGTAACTTAGTCCTTGGTCTGTAGCCCAACTGTTTACCATATTTAATCAAAATCTCCCCTACCTTTTTAATATGTCAAACAAATAAACATGACTGAGTATGTCACCTCATTTACTGCAATCAATATGATTATGAATTGAGTATGATCTGACTTTGTCTAGATTTATAATAATCACAATCTAAAAATTGAAAACAAATTGTGTGTAGAGTGTAGAGTCAGACTGATGTGCTGTGACTGCCAGGTGAGTTCCACGCTGCTCCATCTTCGGAGATCTTCTCAAGGCAGCAGGAGCAGTGAAGTCTTCAGTTATCTGGAGTGTCCTTCCCTCAGCAATGCATACACTGGGGACGGAAACAATTGTTAGATCCCATTAGTGATGTTATAGTAAACACATGACGGATAATAGTTAGGACTGACTGTAGCTGCTCACTGTACAATGGCTTCTCCCTGACAGGATGGAAATCCCAGACACTTGTGCAGGCCTTGTGCAGGACAGCCAAGATGAGTCTGTGGAAAAGCAGATTGTGCCATTCAGATGTTAAGATAATGTTAAGATTTATAAAATAAATAAAATACATGTAGGTTCGAGTTGATGAAGAACACAAAGCTAAAAACTAATCAATATAGTTTATTATAACAACCCTGCAATTCATTCTCTTCGTGGGGGGTATCTTGTCATTAGTGACTTTTAAAATTAGTTGTAAATGTTTTTTTTCAGGCTGGAAAAACAGATATAAAATATGATTTAAACACGATGGAGCTGCACAATTAAAAAAAAATCCTTTGCATAATGGGACGCTTGTCTATGTTGCAGGTTTAGAAATAAAGCTCAGTTGTTTCCACTGCAGCACATTTATTTCCTGTTGGAAATATAGAAACACTTTGTGAACAACATGAAGTTGCGATCTCCGTACATTGACTGTTCCTGTATAACTACTTCGGCGCTACTGCCGTTGGTCACCTAATCTAATACATCTCAAAACACATCTCAATAACAATACACCTTATAATACACATTAATCAAATACACTTGTAATACACCTGCTACTCTTAGCACAGTACTCTTCTACAGTTACTAGTCTAACTACCCATGCTAGGCACCTAAATACATGTTCACTTTACTATTACATGGCCCACAGTTAGTATTAGTATGTAAACTCTGCTATGAAAATACTGTCTCTTTTAAGTGTAGAAATCCCTCTTTAAGCATATTGTAACTAAAGGTAAACATAAACGCATAAACTCAAATGACCTGGTCTTATTACTGCTTTCTTGTTGTTAAACCTTTATGAACTACACCTATGCCCTGCCTTAGCCTAATATAACTCTTCCTTAACCCACAGTCAGCACCTGTTCTATTCTAACAATACTCTCAAAGACACCAAAACAAAAGCATTTCAACACAGACTCTATTACACTCTTATCCAAACAAAGAACTGTCCCTTTAAACCGTGACCGGGAGGAGATACCCAACGGCTATTAGCATTAGCATGCTAGCGGGGATTAGCTCGGCCCCGTTCATCAATAACCACTGCTTATTCCGTCTACCGACATTCACTCGGTTCATCAAGCTTCAAACAGTCTGTCATCACTCCCGTGCCCCAACCCTACATAGCTACAAACAGTTATTACACTCGTCACACTCGTCTTGGCCTCAAACAGCCAGGACGTGATTAGCTTAACATTCAGCTGTGTCATCGCTATCGGCGCCCGCAATCTTAAACACTGGCTCGTCCAAATACAAAATATCAACACCCTTAGCCATGGCCAACTTCAATGTTCCTATTAAAACAGGGGAAAAATCTAATCTCTACTAAACATTTCAGTAGTGTGTGTTTAGCATACCTGTTGGGAAACACTTTGTGAACAACATGAAGTTGCGATCTCCGTACATTGACTGTTCCTGTATAACTACTTCGGCGCTACTGCCGTCAGTCACCGATGCACAGCCAAGTGCAAGGCCTAGAGCGCCCTCTGCTGGCGAAGACGAGTTTGCCCAGATTAAAATATACCCATTCAAAATACCTTGTGGTATATTATTAAACCCCATAGTTAACCTCTGATGTAGCTTTAAAATTTAAAAGGGGGCAAATAATAAATAATTAATATACAGTGCCACATCTACCTGTTTTTATTCAGAAACAGCAACATGATGTTGAGACGGGCTGAGCAGAATAGTATACTGCTCACATGTGTTTATTTGGATCTTCATAGCCACTATTAAGACAGAAAACGCTCTATATGAGGTCGACACATGCTAACATTACATCCTGATGTAAAACTAGTATGCTATGTATGAAGGTGCCGATGTCCCAGAAAAGCAGACATACAGACACGCTGATTATTATTATAGCAACAAGACTCCAGTATTCAGCTGACTCACATTTCCCTGGCTAGCGCCGGGATTATTTTAACTGATTAACGGAAGGATTCATTGGTCAGCCTTCTTATTTTACGTTAACAGTTAATTATTAACATCCTTAGAAGTGACCAAATGCCTTAAAAAACGGTACATCCTTTAAAAGAATATGCTAACGAACATTAGCTGTTATACCCATTATGACTTGTTAGCTAGTGGTTAGCTATGCTGCCTGCAATACATTATAACCACACGTTGCTTCTCATCATTGAACGTATTATACCGACCAACTTTGAAGTTTAAAAACATAAGAAAACCAGACTTACAGTTCATAGTTTCCGTGGGATGGCTCCGTGTCCTGTAGGCTCTAGCTAAACCCTAGGTCTGTGTCCGACCGTGTGTCCGTGACCGTCAGTCCAGACACTGCTGCGGCTCCGGACAGAGATTGTGAAGCAGCTCAACTGTTTATTAAACCACCGCAGGTACTGGTGTTTAATGGGTATCCCTCCTCAAACTTCACCGTGTCACATAATAAGCCTCCTGTCCTGTCTAAAATGATCGGGAAACCACCTCAAAGCTAGCTAACGCGGCTTATTTACTGTTTCAGACACCTTGGACTACTTTTCCTCAAAGGCTGGAGTACATATAATATAATTCTCCATTACTTAAAAAATGCTATGTAAAACTACAGAAAAATAGTTAAACTCACTACTACCTACTACTTCGCATTAGTTTGATAGATGTTGTTGCTCATTTAGTCATTTCCTACAATTTCTGGTGAAAAGGGACGAAGGAAAAAGGCCTTTCCTCCGTTTGTTCAAATGCTGACGTCACGGGTCCCAACCGGCGCTTTCATTGGATGATGCGACAATGTTGTCCCGCCCACCTTCTACGGATACAAATCTGTTCTACGCATACGAAACACTTTTGCACCACATTTACCACCTGGGCGTGGTGCAAATCTACCTGCAAAAAAACCCACAGCCGAGACTTGCAGGAGCAGATTCGAGCAGGGAAAACCCTCAGCTGAGACTTGTAGGAACAGATTTGAGCAGTTGTATCATCGATTTGTGCTCGCTCATTAAAATGCTGTGCTCGATATCATTTTATTTGAGAGGAACATTTTTCACAGATGTGCAACTTCTGATGCGTTAGTTCACATTTGGGTTTACGAATGCACAAATTGGGGCATGTTCTCACATTATGAAACACGGGTGTGCAAATGTGTTTTGCACCAACTGTGCTGCAATGTTTGTAGCAAAAGTGTCAAGCGCACGACTCTTTGAAGTTGCGATGCACAGGATAGGATTTGTGCACCCGTAACAACGATTTGTGAACTCGTAGCCCCTATTTTGTGTCCACAATGGTAGAAAAAATATTTACGACTTCAAATATACTGTTACACATTTGTGACTTTGGAGTACACATGCAAAACAAATATTTACGACTTCAAATCTACTGTTACACATTTGTGACTTCAGTTTACACATTCAAAATCTGCAGTTACATGTGCTAAAGACTTATGCACCACATATACCTTCATACGGGGCGCCCTTAGCTCAGTTGGTAGGGCGTCCCCCCCCACCCCCACCCCCCGGGCCGGGCCCAGCAGCAGACCCGGGTTCGATTCCCGCCCGCGCTCTGCATGTCACTCCCCTCTCTGCCCCATTTCACCTCTGTCTCTTCAAACTATCAATAAAGCATGAAAAATGCCAAAAAAAAAAAAAAAAAAAACTTTGCACAATGAAAGTATCCATGAAAAGTAAAATGTTTTGTATTACAATTTTTTTTTTAATAATTTGAATATGCAAATGAGCTATACACTAATCGAACATGCCCAAAATACACCCAAATAGGCTTAATTTTTTTCCTTTACTCCTGCCACAATAAAACTTTACATAAGGCAAGGCAAGGCAAGGCAATTTTATTTATAAAGCACATTTCAGGCACAGGGCCACTCAAGGTGCTTCACAGGGTTAAAATCAAATAAAGAATACAAATACAAAAAAGGAACACTTTTAAAACATGGATAAAAATACAACATTTAAATAAAAGAATTAAAACATTTTACAAAAAAAAAAAAAAATTACAGGTTAAAAGGGAAACAAGAATGTTTTGAGACCCGATTTAAAAGAACTGAGAGTCTCAGCGGACCTCAGACTCTCTGGCAGTCCGTTCCAGACATTGGGCGCATAAACGCTGAATGTAAAAGTAGTAAAAGTATACATGAAAAGTAACTTTTTTTGTATTACAAGTTTCATGAATTTGAATATGCACATGAGTTTGTTTTAATGTTTTTTTTTTATCCAGCCTGGATCCTCGACCCCTTCTCTGTGGCTCTTGGTTCTGACACCCCCTATATCAGTTCCTGGTTTGTTCTTTGCTTAGTTCTTCCCCTCTGGGTCATATTCATCTGATAAATCAGGCAACTGTGAGTTTGTTCAGCTATACCACGACATTCTCCGCAAAATGGCAGTGCAAAAGAATCCATGTTTTTTGCATGTGTATTTATTTGTGCTGCAGTCTTTCTTGCAACTACAGCGGACTACATCTAGTATTTCTGATGGTGCCGCAGGCTTATTGTCATTATTGGCCTAAATCTCCACTCCAAAACATGCCACCCCCAGTCTTTTGGGTCCATCATTTGGTAAAAGACCCGAAGACTATGGAACTTTGCAGCTGAAGTTGGAGGGAGAGTTTGAGGTTCCACTGGAGATGAGTTACTTTATCACAGAATCGCCTGCATCTCAGCATATCCAGTGATTCATCTTTTTCGCCCCCATACAGTGATACTAGAGCTTTTTCACCTGCTGCAATGATGATGCCTTTTCGCACATTTTCCGGTGACTGGCTGAACACCTTAGCTTGTTTGAGAAAGCTAGTGTCATTCTTTACTTTTTTCAGTGCCATTCCCTTTCCTAAGCCAAATAGATGAGACGTAGAATCACAGCCTGAAATGGCATGGATAAAGAGGAGATTGTCTGGTTGTTGTTACTTTCTTTGGTTCTGGTGCCAGAAACAGCTCCTGTGCATTCAGATCAGCATGATGCAACAAGAGTACTAACAAGTGACAGTTGAGTATGCAAGTTTGTGTAGGCGAGAAATGCCAGGATAAGTACTAACTTTCGGGAACATTTTGTGTATGGATTGATAGGATACTTTTCCTACTCAACCGCCCCACAATGCATTGCTTCTTTTCAAACAACATGGAATGTTTTTTTATTCTTTATTGCTTCTGAATACTTCAGTGTAAACAGTCCGACCAACCTTGCATACACAATCGATTGTTAAGTAGACAGTATGTAGCATATACATGTTGAGTATGTAGGAGGGAGGACGTTAGTATGGCTGTGTGATCACATACTAAGACTGTGTCTTTTGTTCTGGCAGAGGCAATGGCAGTTTGGACAATGAGCACATCTGCATCGTGCTTTGCATGGTCTGTGATAGACCCCGCCCTCTCAAGTTTAACACTGAGATAAACCAAGAACAGTTGTCTGTTTTACCTTACATGGAATAACCTGCTTTGTTCTACGTCACACAAGCCAGGATATTAGGCACTAGGGTGCCGTGGACGGCATCGGAGTGTTGAGGCTGTGCACAGCCACCCCAGACAGGGAATACGTCTAAATGCACATACGTCATTATCTGACACTTTGGTAGCATTTACCATGACTGTATTACATTATAAACAGCATTTATAGCTCAGAAAAGATGAAAAAGCACAATAGGTGCTCGGTAAGGTCAATAGCCTATAAGTCTTTTTGTGGAAAGTGACCCAGGTAAGTGGGGTAAGTGACTTTAAATGTATCATGTTTATGCATAGGTTAACTTACTGTATGGACATGAATTTGTTAGTTATTTGGCCCCTGTTTTTTCTCATTGTGACTTTATGGCTTCTTAGCCATATGTCAATTAGGCCTGGTGTTGAACTCATTTGCATATTTAAAATAGATTTTTCCGAGAAACTTGTAAAACAACATTTTTACTTTTCATGTATACTTTCACTGTGTAAGTTTGATTTTGATAGGAGTAAAGGAAAAAATTAAGCCTATTTGGGTGTATTTTGGGTAGCCTATGTTCGATTACTGTATTGCTCATTTGCATATTCAAATTAATTTTCAAAGAAACTTGTAATACAATTTTTTTTAATTTTCATGGATACTTTCATTGTGTGAAGTTTCATTTTGATAGGAGTAAAGGGAAAAAAATAGCCCTATTGGGATGTATTGTTGTCTTGCCTTATTGCCACACATCTCGGATTTATGAGAATTTAACATATTTCCTCAACTAGGATTTCTTAGGACTTTTAGTATGTTGTTCTGGACACCTCATAGAAATTATCTGAGCTAAAAAAAATTATTTTACAATTAATTATATTTTTGCCCCTCCCCTTTAACCACTAGTTCCTCGCCTTTACCACATTAAGCTTTACAAATTAGCTCCTCCCCTTTTGGGGAAGGAATAAGAGATATGAATATTTGGTCAGTGTGATTGACTTTAAAACCTACAGTATTTCAACAAACACACAGTAGGCCTATATAGGGGATGTTGGTCCTAAATATAGCCTAAATTTGATTTGATTATATTTTCATAACGTGTCTTTTATTTATTTATTTCCTTTCAGCACAAATTACATAGCAGCTTTCTCTTTTTTCACTTGTGAATACTGACTTGTGAAAAAGCTCTAGTATCACTGTATGGGGGAAGAGACGAATCTAATTCCTGAGAGGCACCTGTTATACCCCTGGCAGGTAAGCCAGGCAGTTTTTCAGGTTAGAGGCCAGTCTAAAAGCAGCATCGCCATCACCCATTGGTAGTAGGATGATTGGATATTCAATAAGTGTGGAGCTCATGTGCATATTCAAATTGATTTAAGAAGAAACTTGTAATACAAAAAAAGTTACTTTTCAAGTATACTTTTACTATGTAAAGTTTTATTGTGGTAGGAGTAAAGGAAAAAATTAAGCCTATTTGGGTTTATTTTGGGCATGTACGATTAGTGTATAGCTAATTTGCATATTAAAATTAATTTTCAAAGAAACCTGTAATACAGAAAAAGTTAATTTTCATGGATACTTTCATTGTGTAAAAGTTTCATTTTGATCGGGTTAAAGGGGAAAAAAAGCCCAATTGGGTTGGGTTGTTGTCTCGCCTTATTGGCACACATCTCGGATTGATGAGAATAAACATATTTCCTCAACTAGGATTTCAAGCAATGTCAATATACCAGGAGCCTTTCCGTTTGCAGGGAGCTTGCTATAAAACCATGCAAAGGCGTCTATTAATGTAATGACAATCCAAACATCCCATAGAGGGGAAGTGGGACTGTAAACAAACACATTGACACGGTTTTTCAGACCGTGTGGACAGCTCTTGACTCACATCGTTATGCAGTCAGTCCGTTAAATTCTACTCTGCTAGACTGGATTTGGGGCCTGTTTGCAACAGGCCCCTTTGATGAAAATACTATAATGTTGCTCTAGCACTTATTCAATTCATGTGTGGATTTACAGCGACTTTAAGTGTTGTGTAGGCTATTTTAGTCTCCTCAGGCAATAGTAATCATCATCGTCATTGTTATTATTTTTAGACCCCCATTTCCAATTACGTTTAATCAAATCTAAAGGATTAGGTTTAATCTAATAGCGTAGTTATTATCAAAACCCAAAATTGGCAAGGGCATTGTCATGACTGTAGAAATGTTTTTTTTTTTTTTTGTCAAGACACAGCTTAACTTCCGTCTCCAGGGCCAGACAATGTTCTTCCCCAAGTCTCATTTCTTAGGACTTTTAGTATGTTATTCTGGACACCTCATAGAAATGATCTGAGCTGAAAAAAATTATTTTACAATTAATAAAATTTTTGGCCCCAAAATGCCTTACTTTGCCTAGCATTGTGCATACCTATTATTTTCCAGATGATAAGGACAATGCGTACATTTGGCCTTGTATTGAGTTGGAGGGCTGTGTGTAGGCTTGCAAAATTCTGGGAATTTTCGGAGTTGGAAACTTTCCATGGGAATTAACGGGAATTTATGGGAATTAATGGGAATTTTGGGAATAAACAGGAATAAACAGGAATTTACTAAATTTAAAGAAACCCAAATGCACTAAATTCTTCTAACTATGTTATGTCAGTCCTGGCAAAGGATATAGACAGTAAAAAGCAGTTTTTTCAACTAAGTTTTATAATATTTATGAATATTTAAAGCTGGGGTGGAGGATTTGGGGAGAAAATGGCAGTTGGGATAGAGATTCGAATCCAAATACCTCAACCGCTCCACTTGTTCTCTTTGGTCCCTCCGCTATGGTCCCTCCCTGACATGCTCTACAACAAAGTCGTGCCAAAGTGAATGGACAGTCCCAACAGCCAATAAGAACAGAGCATCGGAGCCTCGTTCTGATTGGTCAAAGTGTACAGCTCATGTTAACTTTGACCAATCAGAAATCACATACCCCAGCTTTAATTTCAAATCAGATTTTCTAAAAAGCTTATTGAGACACCCAACTTGATATCATACAGTATATTGATTTTTACTAGACCAGGTTTACAGAGGCTGAAACGGTGATTTAAATGTAGTTGGGGACAATATATTTTAGCATAATCTTGACTAAAACAACCAGATTTCATGCAAGTAGGGGAGAACGGGGTAATTTGTCACACGGGTTGGTTGTCACAATCGTTATATCTCGGAACCAGAGGGCGCTGTCTGTGAAATTTTGGTATGTAAATATCCAGAATTGGGATAAGAGGTCACCTACATAGTCTTCCTTGGAGTTAGACTGCTGAATTTGAGGTGAGAGGACTGTTTGTGTTTTTCATGTCAAATTGAAAATATTTAGCTCCTCAGTATTTTTATTCTAGGCTTTTACGGAATGGGTTTATAACAAAACACTTGTTACCCATAAAAAGTGTGAAGGGTAAACTATAGTTTAGATTGTGGTTAGAAAGCTAATTAGTTGTCAGATGGTTGTTGGCATTGATGCTAGCAAAAAATTCAAGTTGGGGTTGGTCGTCACATTTTTGGGGGGTTGGTTGTCACAAGTTATCCAAAGGCTACAGCCAGAAAAGGAACCCAATAACGAAATAAATTGTCAAGCTGTATCCTCACTGACACCCCAGAGAAGGAAAGAATAAAGCAGGAAAAGGCAGCTAGCATGCAAAGGAAAAAAGGGCAACAAAATCAAAACAACCCAGTGCATCCCAAACTAGACAAGCTGCCAAGGCTACAGTAAGTTATATAGGCCTATTTGTCAACTTGACAATGCAATTAAACTTTCAAATTTAGTTCTACTTTCTTGCCTTCTTTTTAAGATTATTCCCATTAAGATAACATTGTGACAAACAACCCCATAGTGTATGACAACCGACCCCTTGATGGGGTAGATTGTCACAATGTGTTAGGGTGTATTTGATGATTAATTTCTTCTTTATTACAATAAGATAGAAAAAGTGAGGGGTACACATTTCAAGCCAACACTTTAAGCTTCAATGTAATGTAGGAATGACTATCGAAAGATGTTTAGGTGATGAGCAATTCTCAGTAGAGTAAAAAGTGTGCCTACTTACCCCGTTCTCCCCTACACTTGGCAAGTTGCACAAATCACACTGCTTACTGCAGGGGTGCTGAGGCCATGCCCCCTACATGCACTGTGCATTCCTCCATCACATGGGGGGCTTTTTACTTTATTTATTGAATGGGTGGGGTCAGACAGTAATACTTTACTCAACATTCATAATTTTGTTGTTCAGTGAAATTATTATTCATAAAATAATCAAAACTTTATACAGTTCTTCTTACAAATAAATCTGTTCAAATGAAATGTTTTTTAATTGTATGATTGTGCATTTATGTCTGCTTATGACCAAACATAATGTTCATATGTTTAGATTAATGTTTGGATATGAAACAGATAATTTAATTACGGCCATTTAGTTAATTCCTATAATTCCCAATTGTGAATATTCCCCAAATTCCCGAGCGAAAGTTCCCATGGAAACTTTCCGGAAACTTTCCACCCCTTTGCAACCCTAGCTGTGTGTCACCCTGGGACTGTGGGTCCATGGTCTTACTGGGGTATTACTAGGGCCTAGTAATACCCCAGTAAGACCATGTAACTAGGCAAACTGCTTCAGTTAGAAGGGTTATTCAGGGGCTGTTTATACGACAACATGAAACGGTGCATACGCGAAAATATTTTCGCGGATGCACTATATAATTTACATGAAAACAGCAAACGCAGGCATGAAACCGCAAGTTTTTGAGATCAAGTCCCAGGGAGGATTTTTTGGAAAACACAACGGTTTTGGTTTCTTGTAAACACCGAAACCATTTTCCCTGGTAACGCTGACGTCACGGCTCCACTTCACGTATGCATAGTCTATAACATTTGCTGTCAAAATAAAACTACCCACACGCGAGTTATAAAGTTAGAAGACAACATAACATGCAAGGTGTCTCCGCGGCACCATCACTGTGATCAGTGGAGAGTGTCGTGCAGGGCTCAAATATAATACTCGCCAATTTTATGATCTCCCAAAAAAACCCTCTCCTTTTCACAACCTCCACCTTTCTGAAAACATGTGTTAAAAAAATGCGGAATTGTGCCCAAATTGCCATTTTGAACCAGAAAATTAGCACATTACATGACCTTTAAAGTGGATGTCACAACAAGGGTTTTTTTCTGCACTGCCCCTCTTTGAAGAACCAGTCATGGAGTCACCATTTTTCTTCTTCTTCTTCTTCTTGTATTCATTCCAAACAAATCTGTTTTGCGGTTTGAAATGTGAAATGCAACAGCCAACAGAAAAGAGACCGACAACCACTATGTTTTATTCGTTGGAGGTGATGATGCATCCAGTGTACAGCCCTGTAGGTCTGCTATTATTCTTTCCCTGCATTGCCTCAAACAGATAAACGTTTGTTTCCCTTCCTCCAGACGATGAGGACGTCTTCCTGTGTGGGAAGTGTAAGAAACAGTTCAACTCTCTGCCTGCCTTCATGACCCACAAGAGGGAGCAGTGTCAGTCCAGCAGCCCCTCTCTGTCCACTGTGTCCCTGGCATCCACCAACACCTACACCCCCGTCCCCTCAATCAGCTCTGGACCACAGACTCCTGCCAACAGACAGGTGAGGAGGATAGAGACGGGGGTTTTATGTAGGGGGCGGACTAATTCATTCTTTGATTAATGTTCATTTAATGGTGAATCAGTGTATAGGGTTAGGTAATCTTTTGTTTATTCATCTTTTCAATCATACAGCATGTGAACTGATTATGAAAGAAGGAAGTGACTTTAAAAAGAATATAAAATCTTTAGTTACACATGTTTTCTTTCCTGTGCGTGTTCCTTTTTCTGTACCGAGACCTCAAATACAACTTATTATTATTTATTTATTATTCTTTCGGACAATTCCACACAATACACAATTTTCTCTTGCAAATATTCATACATCATACTTTGTGTTGTCCGAAGGGAGACGGAAGAAGCCAAAGGCTTATCAGGTCCCGCCCCCATTTTCATACTTACCTGTTGGGTGTGTTACTCCATCCCCTATCCATCAGGTGTCCACGTACATCACGGTGCCTCCCTCCCCCTGACACACACTCTGGTCCAGGGCAACGTGTTGGTCAGTGACGACGTTCTCATGTCGGCTATCTCAGCCTTCACCTCCATAGACCAGCCCATGGCCGCCATGCAGACTCTATACAGGTAAGATGGATGCAAATGAGCTACTAGCTAACTCTGGTGAAATTGTTTTTCAAATTGTGCGCTGTTCCAGTAAAAAAAAATATGATAAAAAATTTAAATAACAACAGCGCAGCATTACACTGTCAGTGTTTGGCCTGCTGTCACCGTTGCATGTCTGAATTAGTTCTGTATTTCAATGTTCAATACTTTTTTGGCGCTGACCGAAATGCCTCCATACCATGGAGCATCGAAAAAAAGATAATCCATGGTATTACCAAAATTTCACTACCTAAGGGGTTTATCTCATCAAGTCAGTGGGCCAATAAGCCTGCAGCGTGCTTGATGGGCCAATATCCAAACATGCTGGTGATTGGCTGTGTGGAGGCCTCTAGGAAAAGTACAATAGGTTACAAAATGGGTTATGCCAATGTGCATCAGTCAACCTTAGACCTTAGTGAGACTTGGACCTTTTCATTTTGCTCTGACAATATTTGCCCTGATTCATTGTATTGTTCCAATGTTGTTCATATATTTTATTGGAGCAGCAGTGGCTCAGGAGATAGGACATTTGTGATAATCTGAAGGCAGCTAGTTTGATTTCAGATTACCACAACCTTTCCCAAGTTTATTTTTCTTACCATAATGTGTCATGTTGTTAAAACAGATTTTAACAACATGACACATTATCGAAGTCATCCATCTGTATCGGTATCAAACATTTGTGAATGATACCCAGCCCTAGTCCTAAAGCATACCATATACTTAACATAAGACATTTCAGCTTCTTTCTTCGACCGTGGCTCAGGTGGTTAAGCGGGTTGGCCAACGATCCAAGGGTTGGCGGTTCAATCCCCGCCCGGCCACCTGTGTCATGGTTGTTGTGTCCTTGGGCAAGACACTTCACCCACCTTGCCTTGTGTGAACGTGTATGATTGCTGTATGTTTGAGGTGGTGGTCGGAGGGGCCGTTGGCGCTGAATGGCAGCCACGCTTCCGTCAGTCTGCCCCAGGGCAGCTGTGGCTACTCTCGTAGTTTACCACCACCGGTATGACTGTGTGTGAACGAATTGAACCAGGAACCCTGTGAAGCGTCTTTGAGTGCCTAGGCAAAAAAGCGCTATATATAACCTATCAATTATTATATTATTTTTCATGTTTGCATTGCAGAGTAACCTGAGCATGCACACAGCGGGTGTGTCTTACCTCCAGCACCACCAACACCAACACCACCACCACCATCCCCACCAACACCCCCAGCAGCAGCAGCAGCAGCAGCAGCAGCAGTCTGCCCACTCCCAGAGCCCGGCCCAGGCCCAAGCCCACCCAGCCGGCCTGCCAGCCCAGCAGACCCTCTCCTCTGGAGGCCAGGCCAGCCACAGCAACTCAGTGGTCCAGGTCTACAGCACACTGCCCCATATGGCCGCAGAGATACACACCCTGGGTCTGCAGCCTTTCCACCCTGTACAAGTCAGTACAAAGTTTGTTGTTTGGTTACCATCCCAGCATGAAATACATTATTATGCAGCACTATTTAAATGTCAATCCATGATGCTAAAGGAAGAATATTAAATAAAACTATTAAAGACCACCTATCGTTTTCTTCAGGTCCAAATCAGTTGGTCAAGTGAACCAGAAAATGAAATGCAGCGGTATAAGCCTTTTGAGAACGTTCTCACTGCTTTACAATTGGTCAGAATTTCCAATAAGGGAAAACTACAGAAAGAAACTACACAAAGTAGATCATCTTCCCTCATCTCATAATGCATAGCGCAGCTGGCTACGAGAGTTTCATTACACAGTGCATCCTGCAGTTGGGTCTGACTCGGTCCGCTCACGTTCTCACCACAAACGGAACAACACCAGAGTTGGTTCGGAAACGTACCGAGACCATCTCTTCCACAAGGTCTCCGGTTCTCTTGTTTGGTCTGCTTTTGGTGAGCACCCTTTATGATCTCTGTGTTATCACCTGCACAGATGAACCACCACTGCAAAAGGTGGAAACAAACCTGAATTTGTTTCAATCAAAGTAAACAAGGCAGGTGTGAAAGAGCCATAAGACAGAGCAGTGAGCTGGTGTGTGTGTGTCCTTCAGGTGCCCAGTCAGTGTGTGGAGAGCCAGTCCTTCAGCAGCCCTCCTGTCTACAGCCCGGGGAAACAGTGCACCAAGACAAAGGTCTGCAGCATCACCGCCAACCTGACGGAGCTGGGACACTTTGAGAAGGTCATTATCCCCAAACGGCCGCGCAGCAGCAAGAAGAGCTCAGACACTGGTACAGTATGTTAGGGGAACACACCACCACACACTGGCACTTTGAACTTCTAAATCAGCTGCTAGTTTTAGAATGATCTGGACAGAAATCATTCCTAGGTGATATCTGGTGCTGCTCCACACACTCCTGGCATTTGACTGCTTCATACCAAACTAAAGGACCGCCTTCCTACATTTAGTGAATGGATAAGATTGGAGCCAATCTCCATCAAAGTTATAATACTGATAATGCCAATAGCTTTCATCAATAATAACAATGTACTACAATGAATACATGTGTTAAATCATTTCATATAAGTATTTCTTAGTCATTAGACGTTAAGGCTAGTTATTATTTAGTGAAACTGCACACACAAAGACACACTCACCATGGTAATCAACACGTATGAGGATGATTGTAGGATTACATATTCATTCACTGAATTTCCCTTTCCCCAGCAGAGCAGCTGAAAGACAAAGGTCCAAAGCTCACTTGTCATTTCTGTGAGAAAATCTTCTCCAAAAACTTTGATCTTCAGCAGCACATTAGAAGGTGAGTGACTTGCCTGCATGGTCGACACCATACCCAACTAGAAAATACACTTTACAATTCATAACTGAGTAAACAAACTTTATTCACAGGAAAATGTGATTCCTGGAACACTCTTTTCTTTCTTTTTCGTTTGGTTCCAGGTTCCTCAAAATAATTTATGAAAGAATTATTCAATACTAAGAATTATATGTAGAGGAAATATGACGTGATCTCCCTCCACTGAAACTACATAGTGCACCTTTAACCCAGAAGAAAGGGGACTCCACCCAGTCATGACTTTTCTCTCTCATCTTCTCCCCTACAGTCACACGGGAGAGAAACCCTTCCAGTGCATCGTCTGTGGCCGAGCCTTTGCCCAAAAGTCTAACGTCAAGAAACACATGCAGACACACAAGGTTTGAAACACTTTATGAATATACTTTTTTTAATCATAAATCTGTTGATTTTTCCTTTGTTCGCACTGCAAAATGCACTTTAAACAAGGCCGGATAGACAACCCTCTTTAATGCAGCTTTGCTTAACACACACTCCTTTACTGTTTGATTGGACTGTTGGTGTGATTAAATGTGAGTCTGATGTTGTTTTGATGTCGTTTGAGCCACAGACTGAAGGCAATTTTCTGTCACTATTTGATAAACAATAATGTTTTGTTAATTGAAATTCGCACATAAAAAACGTCCTCACTAGTAATGACACACAGATTGGTTGCTGTCATATTTATAATATTATGGATTTTAGAGAATGCTCAGATTTTAGGCTATAGGCTACTAGCCAAACAATTCTAATAAATTACTTAATGACTGTTTGCTAAGCCATTGCCTCCATAATGCTACACTTGTTTTAATTCCCCCCATGGTAAATATGCAGTTACAATAACAGTGGCAGATTTCCATATGTATATACTGTATATTTCAAGTTTCAAAAAAATGTGTTGTTGATTTTCAAGCCAGTGAGCCTTCATTAAGCCGGCTGAAATTACTATCAACAGAGTGTTACCGGGTGTAGACAGTAAAAAGAAGGAGAATGACTTTATTAATCCACACAGGGGACATTCAGTAGTCATATTAACCCTCAGGCCTGAACGACACAGGAGCTAACTTCATTCTGAATTGTCAATGAAACTGTGGTTGCTTGTGTTGAGTTGTGTTCGTTTTAGTTCGAATGAGCCCTCGAGTTGTTCCCTGAAAAAGCCAATCAATAGCCAATCATAGGATTTTTGTTTTTTTTTGCTGTCAAAGTTTGTGTAAAAGAGATATTTATTTGATTCTTCCGACAAGATGTGAACACAGTTTAGCAATAGCAACTGGCTGTCTTTATCTTAAAGGTGTGGCCTATGGGTGTGGCCAACACAGTATCAAGACTACCAATCACAGTAAAGGTGGTACCACTGTCCACCAATGAGGAGGAAGGGGGCAGGGAGCAGCCGGAGGAGGAGGTGTCACAGCAGCACAGTGCACAAGCTGAAGAGGAGGCAGCTCCAACAGGTAATCTCTTTCATATACCACACTGAATGGGAATAGGCTCGTTCGACCTCACTTTCAGCTCGTCTGGAAAGTAGACGAGAGTAGCCGAGTGCAGTCGGGGGAGTGACGAAAATGCCTGACTGAAGCCGGACAGCTCCGAGTCGGCTCGACCGTCGGAAATAGCGTCCTTGTTGCGGATGCAGTTTCGTTTTCTAGTATTATTTTGAAGGCCTATTAGAAACATATTCGTAGAAGAGCTACACATGCTACAACCGATTAGAAGCAGAACAAAAAACAAAGAGGAGTAAACACTTCAAAAGCGAGGGACATTTTCAAAACAAGAAACGAGATATATCCCCATTCCCCACACATCTTTATCTTTCTTGTTATTTTACTAGAAAACCTACTTTTAAGTGATGAGAAATAATTTACAAATCCAAATAAAGGAGGTTCAGTAGAGCGCTAATGAATAACGAATATGATCGGCCTAAAGACAGTTAAAGGTCTATTAAAAGATCCCTTATTATTATTGTAGAGATGGATATGATGAACTTTATTATTATGTGTAACATGTAACATACAATTCCCAGACCATATAGATTACTGAAAATAAGGCTATGATTTAATCTTAATGGCATAAAGATATCACTTCACCACGAATGTGACTCAAGTTTGTGTTCACTTAATAAATCTATACAGGAGAGTTAAACCTGCATGCTAATTATTGCTTTCCAAATTATTTCTCTGTCAAGGGTTCAGATCAGTGGAGGTTTAACTCTGATTAAATATATTTCTGCTCAAATGCATTCACTGCAGTGCAGGCCTAATGATTAAACATAAAGTAAAATCAAAAAGAATGGATCGTAATTTAATTTTGAGCGGTGATGTCAGACTTTTGCGTAACCAATTGGGGAAACGCATCAAAGGCACGGGGTTTAAACTCCCAATTAGTGCTCAGCTCCGCCTGTCAGCAAGACGTTTCCCATCAAACATTTCGCTCCCGCAGCCCGTGGGGAGCAACTGCAGCGACTTGCTCCAGTGTCTGTGTCCGTCTTGATACCGCGGGACTTCAAAGTCTCAAGCAGCCGAGCCGCAGCCAGCCGCGTGTGCAAGTGGGACAAAAAGTCTAACCATAATGCAGCAAGACGAGCGTCATAATTGCGCAGGTCTTAGCAAGACAGCGACAGGTCGAACGAGCCTAATGACATCTAGCTGCCTGTTTCTTATGCCTACTAGGGGTGGGAATCTCTTGGCTCCTCACGATTCGATTTGATTCCGATTCCGAGGTCAACGATTCGATTCAAAATCGATTCTCAATGCATCTCGATGCAATTTTTTTTTTACGTACCTATGTGTGATTTTCAAAAATATATTTACACACACCTGAGTTTGCTACTCAGAGTTTGCTAATCACTTCCTACTTTTGTGATGATCATTAAATACAATCAACAAATGAATTACCTTCTCAAGTAGGGTATTAGAGAAAAAGCTTTTCTTGTCACAAATATGACTTTCTATGACCAGTGCAATAATCAATGCAGCTTTCAACACAATATGGAAGTATGTAAAAACTAAACCGATTCACTTTAATTTTCTTTCTACTCTTGTGAATCATGTTTCTATAGGATTTCTATTCTATTATTTTCTATGTCATTTCAACACATTGTGCAAAAAGTTTGGCTTGGAATTAGGGTTGCAAAATTCCGGGAATTTTCAAAGTTGGAAACTTTCCATGGGAATTAACGGGAATTTATGGGAATTAACGGGAATTTTGGGAATTAACGGGAATAAACGGGAATTTACTAAATGTAAAGCCACCCAAATGCACTAAATTCTCCTAACTATGTTATTTCAGTCCAGGCAAACGTACTAGACTGTAAAAAGCAGTTCTTTCAACTAAGTTTTAATATATTTATGAACATTTAATTTCAAATCAGATTTTTTTTTTAAGTTTATTGAGACACCCAACTTGATATCATATATTGATTTTTACTAGACCAGGTTTACAGAGGCTTAAACTGTGATTTTACATATAGTTGGGGACAAAGTATTTTAGCACAATCTTGACTAAAACAACCAGATTGTATGCAAGTACACTTGGCAACTTGCACTTAGCACACATTCTACTGCAGGGGTAGTGAGGCCATGCCCCCTACATGCTCTGTGCATTCCTCTATCACATGGTGGGGGGGCATTTGACTTTATTTATTGAATGGTTGGGTTCAGACAGATGACTAATATTTAACTCAACATTCATCTTTTTGTTGTTCAGTGAAATTATTGATTGTTCATAAAATAATCAAAACTTGATAAAGTTCTTCTTACAAATAAATCTGTTCAAATGTAATGTTTTTTAATTGTATTATTTTGCATGGATGTCTGCATAAATCTAAACATTTAAACACTATGTTTGGTCATACCAAACATAGTGTTTAAATGTTTAGATTTATGTTTGGATGTGAAAAAAAAATCTTTTAAATTACCGACATTTAGTTAATTCCTATAATTTCCAATTTTGAATATTCCCAAAATTCCCGAGCTAAAGTTCCCGTGGAAAGTTTCCGGAAACTTTCCGGTAATTTACCGGAAACTTTCCACCCCTTTGCAACCCTACTTGGAATTCAGCTCTCATACACAAACGTAAACAGACACAAAGCCAGTGCAGGTCATATGGGTTTGCTGCTCTCTGCCCTTTTGTCGCCACTTTTAACAACTCACACTTGTGTGGTGTAAATGCACAGTGGCGCAGGAAATACTAATATTAAATACTAGTAAAAAAAAAAAAAAATCGATTATTAACTTTTATGAATCGATTCGGAATCGTTCGAGAGAGAATCGCGATTAATCGGAAAATCGATTATTTTTCTAATGCCTACCACACACTACTAGCCTGGAAATCAAGCCCCATATCTAGAACAATAGAGGGTCTGGCCACGATCGATAGACCTTCCCAACTCAAGGGACGGCTCCTACTCGTGCATTTCAAATGCCACTACACGCAATTTGAAATGCACCTGTTGGAAGACCAAGAAGAAGTACTATAGAATAAATAACTAAATACCTCTTCACTTCATCACTTGACATTGTGGAAAGGCTTGAGGCAGTGGTGGATCATTCCATCTTTAGTAACTAACTTCTTGTCCTTGAAGGCCACCGAAGATTCTGTAAATTCTCCGCAAGGGAGCGTTGACATCTAGAACTTTCACCACTAGATGCTGCTAAATACTCCAATATTACACACTGTACCTTCTTTAAAGTAAATACAATGGCTGGTTATAGAAGCTCCAGTGGAGTTGGAGCAGAGTGTGACTGAGGCCCAGGCCGATCAAGAGAGCAGCCCAGTGGAAGGCATGCAGAACGGGGATCCACAGGCACTGATGCAGGCCAACCATAACCCACAGTGCCACGCTCACACCAAACAGATCCTGGTGATTGACAGCTCCTACCAGTGCCAGTTCTGCTCCGGAAAGTTCAAGACTTACTTCCAGCTCAAGTCCCACATGACCCAGCACAAAGGGGAGCAGGTGAGAACATAGGAAGGGTAGAGGTGATGGAGCACGTCTGACAATTCATCTAACAGAATAGTTAGGTGCACTATGTAACTTTGGGTGTGTCAGAGAAGTGAATTTTTTTTAAGGTATATTCTCATAACTCAATAAGCAAACTTTGCTCGTAGGAAAATTGGATCCCTGGAACACTGTTTGATGTTAGAAAGCTACCTTAAAAGTTTTTACCAATATAAATTTACCATTTATACTTCAAGTCGAGTAATTGGGGTAGAACATTGGATGTGTGTGTGTTCTCTCTTACATATCCCTCTTACATGAACAACAGTACTAAACCATGCCAATGCGTCCCCGCAGGTTTATAAGTGTGTGTTGAAGACTTGCTCCCAGACCTTCCAGAAGCTGGAGCAGTTCCTGGAGCACATCCGGACCCACCAGGAGCAGCTGACATACCGCTGCCACCTCTGCAGCAAGCTCTTCCCCTCTCTCTTTGAGCTGGGAGTCCACCAGTACTCACACTGCTTCTGTCCACAGCAGAGCACACGCAAGGAGGCTGCAGTCTACAGGTCAGCACAACCACTCAAACTCATATATATATACTCGTATAACAGGGAGGGAAGAGCAATGGCATCCCAGAGCCAGCTGAAAAACAGCTAATGCAGCAAATGTGTATTCATCCCCAACTGAAAATAGCCACTAACAAGTAAATCATTTTTCTCCAATGTTTTCTAAAGTGCCCAGCTGTTAAATTCACTGTGGAAATTATTTAGAAATGAAAATAAAAAAATATAACTCTATATTGTTAGCCATTTATAAAGATTTACATCTTAATTAAGAATGAATGAGCCTGGGACCTGAGTGCCACGGATAGGGTAGGAAAGTAAGGGACCAACACTGTTATTTTTTTGTATTTTCCTTTTATATGATTCGTTGACAGTAAATTATATACAGTGCTGTGTGAAAGTTTGTGAACCCCTTGAGCCTTTTGGAATTTTATTCATTTTAACCATTATTAATTCATTTTTATCAATACCAGTATTTTTTATATGAAATAACAGATGTTTGTTTATCAATTCAACATTTTTATTTTCCAGAAATCAACTGTTAAAACAGATAAAACAAATTATTTGACAAATGTGGTATCTGCAAAAGTTTGTGAACCCTGAGCTGCATTGCTTAAATGGAGCAGGTAAACACAATCAGATGGGCCAAATTGAGTGATGAAATGGACCAATGTAGTGAGAGATCTTTGGGGAAGAAATTGGGCGGCACTAGATAAAACAGAGATCAAACCAGGTCAGTTTAGGCTCAGGAATAGAGTTTTGATGTTGCACATTTGTCTGGGGACAGCTATAAATTAATTAAAACAAAGTTTGAGCTCCATCGGTCCACCGTGAGGCAAATCATCTACAAATGGAGAGCATTAAGAGTGACTGAATATCTGCCTAGAAGTAGACTTCCTTCAAAAATATCCATAAGCACCACAAAAAAAGTTATTTTTCAGTTAAAAGCCAACCCAAACATTACATCTAGTGATTTGCAGACCTCTCTTGCAGCATCTGGGACAGATGTGCATGGTTCCACAATAAGAATAAGAATAAGTCAACATGGCTTTCAAGGGAGGGTTGCTGAAGAAGCCTCTACTCTCAAAAAAGAACAAAAGTGCTTGTCACAACTTTGCCAGAGAGCACCTGGAGATACCTGAAGTCTTTTCTGTGGACAGATTTGTCCAAAATTGAACTGTTTGGTCACAACCAAAACCGCCATGTTTGGGCAAAAACTCAACTCTGCCTACCACCAAGAGAACCTTCTCCCAAGTGAAGAACGGCGGTGGCAAATGGTCTGCAAATCTCCAGATGTAATGTTTGGGTTGGCTTTTACCTGAAAAATCCCTTTTCTTGTGGCGCTTGAGGATATTGTTGAAGGAAGTCCACTTCTAGGCAGATGTTAAGTCACTCTTAAAGCTCTCCATTTGTAGATGATTTGCCTCACGGTGGACCGATGGAGCTCACACTTTTTTATATGAATTTATAGCTGTCCCCAGACAAATGTGCAACATCAAAACTCTATTCCTGAGATCCTCTGAGATGTTTTCCCCTTTGAGCATCTCTGACCTGTATGGGTTCAGTTTGGTGGGCCTAAACTGACCTGGTTTTATCTTTGTTTTATCTAGTGCCGCCCAATTTCTTCCCTGAAGATCTCTCATTACATTGGTCCATTTCATCACTCGATTTGGCCCACCTGATTGTGTTTACCTGCTCGATTTAAGCAATGCAACTCAGGGTTCACAAACTTTTGCACATACAACATTTGTCAAATAATTTGTTTTATCTGTTTTAACAGTTGATTTCTGGAAAATACATTTTGAATTGATAAACAAACAAACATCTGTTATTTCATATAAAAATACTGGTATTGATAAAAATGAATTAATAATGGTTAAAATAAATAAAATTCCAAAAAGGCTCAAGGGGTTCACAAACTTTCACACTACACTGTAGATAGATAGATATAGTGAAGCCAATCTTTTCTGCTAAAGAGTCAAAACCAATGCAGTATCTGTAGAAACTAATATCTGACCATCCTCCCTTCAGCTTGTTCTCAGCCTATTTCATGTGCTTGTTTGTCTGGTAGGACTGGTAATGCTACTTACTGTAGTTGGTACACCATTCTTTTTCCTAAAACCTCGCATTTTACTACAGGTGTGTCAAGTGTCAAAGCAGATATTCTACCCAGGAGGCATTGGAACAACATCTACTGACTGCCTCACACAACTTTCCCTGCCCACACTGTCAAAAGGTACCGCTCACACTGATGGACACACATACACATACACTTTTGGAATCTGCAAAGCTGTCCTCGTGTAAAGAGCATGGTTAGCTAGTATTGTAGTGTATAGGGTTGGAAGGATACAAGGTTTTATCGTAATAAAGAATACTCACAATACATTGACTGTGATGAATGTCCATTATCATGTCCATGTCAATTTATCATGAATATCCTCACAAGTTCCTTGAAATATATTAACCATTCCGTGCTCCTTTAAAATAATCACACCTTCACACCTGATATTAGCAGCAACATTTATTTATATAAATGTTCTATATGTTTGCAGTATAATTTTTCATAAAATAATCACACCTTCACACCTAAGCACATTTTTTGTGCGCATAAGAAATAAGCCTATAAAAATTAAATAAATGATTGTTTTTATAAAAAAATTACATATTTTAGACCAGCATCAGAACTAACCATAAATATCAAATATTAATGTATTTTCTTTTTAATTAACCCTTTAATTGACATGATTTGACACAGAAAACCAATTGTTTTGGTTTAAAATATGCAAAAAACTATTTATTTTCAAAAAACTTTATGTAAACTGGACTATTTATGGTTTGGTTATTGCAGGCTAGTGTGTGGGAGATATTAGCAGCAACATTTATGTATATAAATTTTCTATATTTTTGCAGTATAATTTTTCATAAAATAATCACACCTTCACACCTAAGCACATTTTATGCGCATAAGAAATAAGCCTATAAAAATGAAATAAATTATTGTTTTTATTTTAAAAAATGACATGTTATTTTAGACCAGCATCAGAACTAACCATATATATCATATATCAAATTTATTTTTTGTTATTAACCCTTTAATTGACATGATTTGACACAGAAAACCAATTGTTTTGGTATAAAATATGCAAAATATGATTTATTTTCCACAAACGTCATGTAAACTGGACTATTTATGGTTTGGTTATTGCAGGCTAGGATGTGTGAGATATTAGCAGCAACATTTATTTATATGCATTTTCTATATTTTTGCAGTGTCATTTTTCATGAAATAATCAGACCTTCACACCTAAGCACATTTTTGTGCGCATAAGAAATCAGCCAATAAAAATGAAATCATTAAAAAAAAATATTACATTATTTAAAATTTTATCACACATCACACATATCAAATATAAATTATTTTCTTTTATAAATGAACCCTTTGAACAACAAAAATACAACAAATGAACACCAAATGAGCCTACCTTAGGCCTCACATTCAAATGCAAGAGCTGCAAACAGCTGTGTAGTGTTCTTTCCACACAAACTTTCCACAAGACTTGCAGCTGCAGCTAGCAACTTTGCGGTGCGAGCAGAGCGCACACTACCCACGGTCGGTGGGTGAGCCGCTTGGACCTGCTTGGCTTGTTGTGGGTTTACCTGCCCGAGCCCCTCGAACCAGGCTGGCGGCCCATGGTGCACGTGGGCCTACCAAGCTCTTCCCCAGCTCCACAAGGAAAAGCCTGCGCTTGTGAGATTTCCCCTGGTGCCATGCCGGATCGATAGCCGTCCATGTGATGTAAGCATTCAGTGCACTGATGTCCAGGATGTTGAAGAACAGTGCCAAGGGCCACCGCCTGGTCGCTCTCTGGCAGCTGTATGCCGTGATCATCAGCAAAAAGGGACCAGAGACAATGGAGACAATTTTGTAAAAATACAATACAATAACCTTTATTTTAACTTGTGAGACACTTAGGTTTCCTCATGCACACTGGCGATGACAATTACAAGGATAACGTATAATACACGAAGAAAACAAAGAAGAAAAATAGGTAAAAAAAAGAAAAGAAAACACGATCTAATGCCACGTTTCCACCGAGTAGAGCGGGTCAGATCGGAGCGGTTTGGTCCGGGTAGTTTGGCTTTTCATTTGCCAAAAGTTGGGTAGGGTACGGTTTAAGCACACCTAACCGCTCTGAGCCGCTCCTAATCTCAGTACTCCTCCGTAGGGGTACTAGCTGCCTGAAAGGGTGCCGAAAAGGCGGAGCTACACACTGCCGTCATTTTATTGGTCGAAAGAATCATTTCCGCCATGTGTAGTGAGTCATCTCGGCAAGAGTGAAGAGAGTCTTGTGTTTTGGCGAAAATGTGAGCACAGCACTGTTTATTGTGTGGTGTTTTTCCTCGTCAATAAATTAATCAGTTGTCCCACTGCTAGTCACGAAGCTGCCGCAGCCAGTACTGTTCGCTCACTGTCTCTATGAGTTGCACCGAGCCGTCTCTGTGTGTTTACGCCATAGATAGTAGTAAATACACGCTCACAACAACAAGGGGGGAATAAATAAAGAAGCGGCTGGTTTAACCAAGCAAAAACGAGAGACCGCTGGCTTGACCACAGTTGGTGGAAAGAATAATTTCCGCCGTGTGTAGTCACCTCGGCTAGAGTGAAGAGAGTCTTGTGTTTTGGCGAAAATGTGACCACGGCACTGTTTATTGTTTTTCCTCGTCATTAAATGAATCAGTTGGCTACACTGTGTCCCACTGCTACGATGTCACGTAGCTGGTGCAGCCAGCGCTGTTCGCTCACGTTCTCTATCAGTTGCACCGAGCCGTCTCTGTGCTCACAACACGGGGGGAATAAATAAAGAAGCGGCTGGTTTGACCAAGCAAAAACGAGAGACCGCTGGCTTGACCACAGTTGTTCCACAGCCCAATAGTTTGACCCACATTCTGGCGGCGGCTATCGCAGTCCAGCCTAAACCCCGCCCTACCAGTAAGGGTAGAGATTCTTAAAAGTGAGCTGTCCCGCCCTGAGCCGCTCCGACCCGACCCGCTCTACTCGGTGGAAACAAGGCAAAATAGATCTAAAAAATATATGAAATTTGTACATACCTTGTCCATTGTGTTGACTCTTCCTTTGCAGCGGTTTTAGTCCAGAATGATCTGCAGCTTTTTCTTCTGTCCGCTGATGAGCAGAAGGACGTTTTTGCCCCGCTTTGGGACGTGCAACACCAAAGTGTGCGTCTGTGTAAAAGCAAACAGCCAGCTTTCTCTGGAGCAGCTCCTCTGCTAGCCCATATGAGGAAAAAAAGTTGTCACAGACAGACTACTAATGTAGAGAGGAGCATTCTGCACCTGTCTAAACAAATTCTGCATCTATTTATTTTGATTCTCACGGCGGCAGTAACTTTCATGTTCCGGGAAAGGACCTGAGTTTAATTTATTTCAAAGTTGTGCAAGGGCCAGGGGTAGATGTCTGTTATAAGTATTTTATAACAAAAAAAAATAGTGGTGCTTTGAACTTTTGCATAAAAATGCACATGAATGGAATGGTATGGATAAAGGCGATTTGAAAGCCACCTGCGCTTCAACGCATTCGCTCATACGGTAATGAAGTGTGTAGGCTGAAGGCGCACGCGTGCACATACACAAACTTTGACGTGCATTCATCCCCACACACACCTACTCGCACACCAAAACAAGAATAATGCCTTATAACTTGTGTAACGAGAGTAGGAGAGGCATAGAGTGCGAGCGCCCAATTTCGCAAAAATGACGTCATCTCCAAGGAAATCCCTCGGAGCACACACTTAAAGCCCCAGGCCTCGAATGAAGTGGAGAAATGAGATATTGCATTGTTTTATACTTGTTATTCAAGCAGGATTAAAAATAGTGATTTCAAAGGATTTTAATGGGTTTCAATGGGACACACTTTTGTGCTTAGGTGTGAAGGTGTGAGTAATTGCAGTAGGGGTGTTTAAAAAAGGCAAAACATAAAGTATACATGAAAAAAATTGAGAACACCCAAAAATGCACAAACTGGCCAAATTATTAACAATTTAAGCAACAAATGAAAAAGATATGCTAGAAATTATAATTCCAAAACACATAAATGTGTGATCGAAGGTTAAGGGAGGCGCTGCATCTTCCCATTCATTCCTCAATCCTCAACCTGTCACCGTGGCTGAAAGCTCAACTTGCCCATTGTCATCATCATCATCTTCAACCGCTTATCCGGAGTCGGGTCGCGGGGGCAGCAGCTTGAGCAGGGAACCCTCCACTAGTCCTGGGCAGGGCTGTACGCTTATTTTTTAAAGTGGTAGCACTGGTGCTAGCAATCAAAAAAATTCAGTAGCACACAAATAAATTTGGTAGCACACAAGTATGATCGAAAACTTGCATAACCTTAACCCTTACATTTCGCTCTAATTACCTTTGAGCATGTCATCTTGGTTTTATTTGAGATTCTCAATTAATATTATATCCTAGTGTGTGGAGTAATAATTATAGAAGAATGAATAGGGGTGCACTGATTGCAATTTAGACAAAATAATCTAACCTGCCAATTGCAATTTTTTGCTGATTCAGAATTATTTCTCCCCATAAAAATATAAAAATAAATCTATGTATTTTTTGTATATACACATAATTATTATATTAATGATAATAAACATTTTTAGAAAATGTCCTTCTGTTAATTAAAACCAAACTTTAAAACATTAAACATAGCCTATTAAATAAATAAGTATACATATTGGTACAATTTAGGATAAATTAAATAGGTTGTTGTGAATATGTTGGGAGTAGTTTCAGTGGCTTATTGTGTAACTTACACAAAGTTTGAAATAAGTTATTTCAAACTTTGTTTAAATAGACTACTGTTTACTGATCTCTGCAGCTGAATGAGTTGCCTTTCAAGCTAGAGCACTACAGAACTTCCTGTTCTTACCGGCTTCAAAATAAAAGTCAACTCACGTTTGGCTAGCAACAGGCTTTTAATGTGAAGGCGCACAAGAAATGTTCCGTTTGCACACGCGCTAACTTAACTGCGGTAACGTAAAGAGAGCAGAGAGTCGTGTCCTTCCGGTTATTACCGTTGGTGAAGTTTATTAGACGCTAGAATCGCCGCACGAGCACATATCCCGAGCACACATCTTTCACCAGCCAAAGTGGAGGGTGGACTCAATAACTTACTTGCCTAAGACTCATTTACCCGCAGTGTTAATGTAGAGCCCTCTAAGCAGTGTTGTGCAGCGATCAAAACTGTCGCACTGTACAGCCCTGGTCCTGGGTCTTCCACGTGGCTTCCTTCCAGCTGGACGCTCATGAGACACCTCCCTAGGGAGGCGCCCTGGAGGCATCCTTACCAGATGTCCAAACCACCTCAACTGGCTCCTTTCAACGCAAAGGAGTAGCAGCTCTGCCCCGAGTTCCTCACGAATGACTGAGCTTCTCACTCTATCTCTAAGGGAGACGCCAGCCACCCTCCTGAGAAAGCCCATTTCGGCCGCTTGTCCGCGATCTCGTTCTTTCGGTCATTACCCAGCCTTCATGACCATAGGTGACGGTAGGAATGAAGATCGACCGGTAGATCGAAAGCTTTGCCTTCCGACTCAGCTCTCTTTTCTTCACAACATTGCGGTAAAGGGAGTGCACAACCGCTCCTGCTGCTCCGATTTTCGGAGCAGGTTCGGTTGCTGTTTGGTGCATATGCACAGACAACAGTCAGAGTCTTCCCCCCCACAACCCGGACACGTAGGGAGGCGACCCTCTTGTCCACCAGGGTAAACTCCAACGTAGTAGCGCTCAGCCGCTGGCTCACGAGTATCCCCACACCGGCCCAGCACCTCACACCGTGGGCAACTCCAGAGAAGAATAGAGTCCAACCCCTGTCCAGAAGTACGGATCCAGAGCCGAGACCGGCGTGGAGGTTAGCCCCACCAGATCTAATTCGTAGCGCTCCACCTCCCGCACCAGTTCCGGCTCCTTCCCTCACAGCGAGGTGACGTTCCACGTCCCCAAAGCCAGCCTCTGCCGCCCGGGTCTGGTCCGTCGTGGTCCCAGTCCTTCACTGCCACCCGTAACGCAGCGCACCCGACCCCAGCGGTTCCTCTGATGAGTGGTGGGCCCATCAGTTGTAGAGGGGGTTGGCCACTTGCCCATTGTATCCTCCACAAAAAAAGGAATCTTTTCAGATTGATTGTTTTTCACAAAAGAAAGATGTGTGTCCTATCTGTGATGCAGGTATATTAGTTTCTTCACTAAATGTAAGGCAACGGGACTCTAGTATGTTTTGGAGACATTTTAAGAGTTTTAAAAATAGTTACACGATTATTAGGATAATACAGTAAATCACATTTACTTCAATATGCCTAGTAGTTGTATTTGGATGGAAGCAAATTAGACCAAAAATCTAAAAATGTACCTGCGCTTTAAAAAAACTGATGTTTTCACCTGCAGTGTCTCACCTTAAGACACAGTTTCTGACCCATTTCTTTCTGGCCTTCAGGTGTTCCCGTGTGAAAGGTATTTCAGACGTCACCTCCCCACTCACGGCATCGGAGGGAGGTTCAAGTGTCAGATCTGCAAGAAGGCCTTTAAGACAGAGCACTACCTCAAACTGCACACACGCATCCACTCAGGTCTGAAAGACTTTCACTAATGCCTCCTTTCCACTGAGCAATACAGTTCAGTTCGGCAGGGCACGGTTTTACATGGAACAGTTACCCTAGAAGATCTGGCTGGCTTTCCCACAGCAGACATCACCTTTACTTGGTAGGCGGGGTTTATGCCGGTCAGTGAGAGTACATACAGTCTTTGGGTCAGAGCTGGTCACGGCAGCTAAGTAACTATGGTGACACTATGGCAGCGTGACACAGTGTAGCCCGCTGATGAATTCAATAAAGAGGAAAAATGCCACACATTAAACACCCAACATTTTTATCTAAACACAAATCACCCCAACCCCAGCATTTTGGATAATTAGCATGATGCAGCAGTTTAGGGCTCATATCGTGCTAACTGTATAGACTCAAAGTGTAGCATACTAAAGCACTAAAACCTGTGTCAAACATTTTCAAACTTGTCTATAATTGTTCAGACACAATAATCAAAAAACCTTGATCATAGAAATGTTACTTTGAAGGACAAACAGCTGTTTTTTCAGATTTAATGTGCTTACCCTTCTTTAAAGGTGCGAACACACTACACACTTTACACGCGTACAGACGCGTATAAAATCGGCTATTTTTCCATAGGGAACCATTGGTTTACGCGCGTACATGGCGCGTAGATGCAGAGCCGGCCCAAGCCTTCAGGGGGCCCTAAGCGAAATATGATTAGGGGGCCCCTCTCCAATGTTAGCACTGCTGAAACTATAGATCTTTGTTAAATATCATTCACACAGCCAGTGTTTTCCGCTAGTGCCTCCACTGTGCGGCTGTGCGCAAATATTAGACAGCCGAGATTCAGACCCTCGGGGTATGCCCCCCCGGGAGATTTTTTTAACCTTTTTAAAGTGAAATGCATGAATCTGGTGCACTTTGAGAGGAAAATTAAGAGGCTAAATCTGAGAAATTTTGTGTGAACAAATAATTTGGAGACACTGGGTCAGATGAATTAGAAGCTATTGAAGAAGGACACATGGATTTTCCATAAAAATATTAATATAAAATAAAATATTATGGGTTGGGCTTGGAGCTCTTTTTCTTTTACGGGACATATTTCTCTGTAATATAGTGAATGCATTTAAATTCAGTGTGAGGAACGAAGCAGAAGAACTCTGTTGTCCAGCTACTGTATCTTTTTTTCCACAGACAATGCTGACATAGGCTATAGACTATACACAGTGCATGGGCAACTGAGGGCAGCCCCATTTCCAATTGTTTTTAAATAAACTTAATACACACTGTGCATGGATGTGAACGTGACAGGATCAGATAATTTCGGATTTCCTCCCAGATGAACTGATTACATTTTTAGGCTATTAATTATCTAGACCAAAACATTTTATTCCTTTTTTTGTATGATGACTCACATTTGCATAGTATGATGTTAATATCAAACACACAAACTAAAAAAAAAAATATATATATATATATTTTTTTTATTTTTTTTAGGGGCCCCCCCAGGCATTCGGGGGCCCTAAGTGGCCGCTTAGTTCGCTTATGCCTCGGGCCGGCTCTGCGTAGATGCGTCACTCGCGCTAAAGCAACATTTTAGCCGCGTTAGCTGCGTATGAGCCGCGTATATATACGTACCTACGCGCCTACGCAGCTACGCGCCGAGTTCAATTTTTTTTACTTTTTACGCTCCTACGCATGACGATTAGCCGTGTTGGCCAATCAGCGTTGGGCTTGACCCGACGTCACATACATTGGCACGGTCGGAGAACAGTGTACTGTACACAGAGGCTGATGAGAGACACCGAGGAGGAAAATGTATTGCAGGCAGCCGAGCCGGTGCTGTATGACAGCAGCTCGGGAATAGAAGACGTGGGGAGAGTAAACCAGGAGAATGGACTTCCTGGTTAATTCAGTGAATATATGTGCGGCTGTGCTTTAGCCGATAAAACAAGTTAGCGCCGTATAGCATTAGTTAACTCACCCGTTGTGTGCGGGCGGCTAGCGCCTCATATTATGAACCCAAACATGACGGCTATGTCCGTGGGACTTTCACAACAAGTTCAGCGAAGCACCGGTGTTGATCTACGCCAGCCACGGTCCCCTGTCACAGCCAGGTAGGGTAATGTTGGCTACTTGGCTTTATGTGGTGCCGCCGTGCAGCGATGCTGCTGTGTTTGTTATGTAGCTGCCGTGAATATGCAATGCTGTTTTAATGCTAGGCTATTTGTGCTGTTCAGTTTGTCTTTTGGCACAGTTGTTGGCCGTGTTGTTGTTGTTTTTGTGCGGACATGCACGCTGTTGTGTCGGGTCGGGTCTGATCGCAGCCATGGTTGATTAGGGGAAATACAATATCGGGAGGGAGACTAGGCACGTTACGCGCGTAGAACCATTTTGACACAAAATGATCAAGCAACATTTTAGCTGCGTTACGCACGTAAATCTTACGCGGGTAACGCGTGTAGTGTGTTCGTACCTTAATGGATGGCTCTTCAAAAATATGTGGTCAGATTTACAATTTCTTCTATGGTTTACTAGAAACAAGGGATGGCACTACTTCCCCGCTGGCACAACTCTCCCCTACAGTATATATAGCTCAAATTCACCCAAATTGTAATAGTTTCCATCAAATTAATTTCATGGGCAATTTCAGATATTTCAGGGGCGTTTTGCCTGAGCCCTAGCTAATCTCCTTCCCTGGTCCAGACCATTGACTAGATAGATGGATGTTGATGTTAGCATTTTATTGCTTTGGAAAGCTATGAAATAGAAAGAGTTCTATATTCATCAGCATGTGTGTATGAGGTACTCATCAGAGCCAAGGTGTGACTGTGACGCTGGTCCCATGTTCCAGGTGAGAAGCCGTACAAATGCTCCCTGTGTGAGGCCATGTTCAACAGGAAGGACAAAGTCAAGAGACACATGCTCATCCATGAACCCTTCAAGAAATACAAGTGTCCCTTCAGGTGAGACTCCGCACTGCAGTGAGTATGATACACTCAGATGTTCCCCTTGGGGACAATGAAGTCTAAAGTCTTTTTCACCCTTCCTTCCATCGACCTAATCTAATTTTATTCTAACTTAGTGATGTGTGTGTGTGTGTGTGTGTGTGTGTGTGTGTGTGTGTGTGTGTGTGTGTGTGTGTTTTGTGTGTGTGTGTGTGTGGTGTGTTGTGTTTGTGTGTGTGTGTTTTTCCTCCACCAGGACTCATGTAGGCTGCACCAAAGAATTCAACAGGCCGGACAAACTCAAGGCCCACATCCTGTCCCATTCTGGTGGGTGAATAATACAAGTAATAGTTTTCCTTAAAACATAGACGACAGGAATTTACGCTGCAGCCATTTTGGGTGGTGTGGCAAGATGTTGAGTGTGTTCAGAGTTCTGATGGCATGGGGAAGAAGCTGTTTTTTATTTTATTTTATATTACTTTAAGTATCACCCAAATAACCATTGTGTAATTCCATTGAGTCTCAACAAACTCCTCTGTGTCCTTCCAGGTATCAAACCCTACAAGTGTCTGTTCTGTCAGAAGGCATTCAGCCGGCGGGCTCACATGCTGGAGCATCAGCAGTCCCACACAGACAACTACCGCTTCAGGTGCTCCACATGTAACAAGGGCTTCACCAGACACTCCTACTACAGGGACCACAAGTGTCCGGAGCAGGGGACCAGAGGGCTGGGGACAGGGGGCGATGGAGAGGGGGAGGACCAGGGCAGGAGGCTCAGCAGGAGAGCTAAGAGGCCAGGGACAGAGGGGGGGCACAGGGCAAAGAAAAGCCAGGACACAATGGACACACACGGGGAGGAGGAGGAGGAGGAAGAGGAAGAGGAAGGGAGGACTGATGAAGGCTGCCAGGCTGCTCTGTCCATCAGCACCACAGACAGAGAGGAGAATGGCATGGGACACAGTGGCGAGGCATTGGAGCAGATTCACAGCAATGAGCAAAACTGTTTGCAGCAGCCATGTTTGTAGTTTTTAGGCTTCTTCATCCTCGTGGGAATGTTTTTTCCAAGGACATGGACACGGAGGCAACTAAAAGAGTGCGGGAAAAAGTTTTTCTACAGTTTGTTTTAAATTAAAACGTTATGTTAAAAAACAGATTTTACTTGTTTGTCTTTAAAGATGGAGTTAGCGATTCTGGAGAACACCTGTTGTCATATTAACTTTTTTTTCAAAATCAATGAATATCTCCTGTACAATTCGCTACTTCTCAGTACAGTGTGTGCATTGGGTGAGGGGGGGGGGGGAATCTGGTGTTTACACACAGCGTAGGCTCTGTAAACGGGTATGTACACACAGTACGGGACAGGCAGTGGATCGTGAGGAGATATTCACTGATTTTGACAAAAAGTGATTTTGACAAGAAGCGTTCTGCAGAAATGCTGACTGCACCTTTAAAAGAAATGGGTTGTACGTTTTTACCTGGTAGACCTGTGTTGCCAAAATAACCAGTCACCCCTTTCCATGCTCTTGTTTACAAGCTTTGTGTTAAGCCACAGTGGTTCATTTCAAATGTTCTGAGGCCAAAAGCAATGGAGAAGTTTCCTCTCATTTTATGAGCCAAACCTAAATGATTGTAAGTTTACCCATTTCTTAAAGTATATTTGTGTTTATATAAATGTTTTTGCATAAAGAACGTTTAAAGTTGTAACATGAAGAAGTTACAACTTCCAGTCTTTGATTTTTGTGCATTATCAGCTCCTTCTACAGTATTCTATCTGGTGAAATGTCACTAAGTACATTTACTCCGGTACTGTACTTCAGTACAAGTTTGAGGCACTTGTACTTTATTTAAGTATTTTCTTTCAATACTTCTTTATACTTTTACTCCACTACAATTCAGTGGGAAATATTCAGCTTTTTACTACATGTATCTGATAACTTTATGAATTAGGACTTTTGCACATAAAACATATGAAGTGAAAAATATTGATTACTACCCAACAGTATGAAGGCCTACAAGCACAATGAAAATGTATCTGGACTCTGGAGTTTACAAACCCTGCTTTTCCTGATTATACTTACACATAATAAAGTTGTGTATATAATCCCTGTGTTTAGGCTGATGTACAGAGTTGGGTTTTCCGCCACACGTAGCATTTTGCATTCAGGCCAAAAACTTCAAGTTTGATCTCATCTAACATCTCAAACTAACACTACACCCTGAACACACCATCCCCACATTGAAACATGGTGGTGTATGCTGTGGGGATGTGTTTCTTCAGCAGGGACAGGGAAGCTGGTCAGAGTTGATGGGAAGATGGATGGAGCCAAAAACAGGGCAATCTTGATAAATTCTTGAAAGCCAAAATTAGGAAAATTAATAAAATCACCCAAGACAGGCTTAGCTTTCTTTTTTCTTAGTTAAAAAAAAAAATCTGGTTAATCAACCTATTCATTTTTCACAACCTGACTTAGCAGTTGAGTGTGGCGAGAGTGACCACACATGTTCATCTTTTTAATAGATCAGACTATTGCAGACTAAGACAGAGCAACACACATTCTTTCAATCAGCCCAGGCAAAAAACAGTTTTGATTTTAATTTATTAAGTGACCATTTCTATATTACACATCCTTAATGTACATCAGAAATTAAAATCAGGGAAAAGAAAAAAATATATAGTGTTACCATAAACCTCTTATTAAAACCTCTCTTTTACAAAAGAAAAATGTGTTATTGACACCATTTACAGCTTGTTTTCATATACAGGAGAGTGACAGTGGTTTAGTTGTACATGGAAATTCTGGAGAACAAAAAGAAAACGGGTTTTTTAGGATATTTACATATTTGCTGATGTGCAACACATCCCCAGGATTTGTGACCGGCCCAGAAGAAGTTTTAAACACAGTGGCGTCAGGTGGGAACAATCAGAGGAAAACAATGTAAATAGTCTTCAACTTTTCATCATGATACATTCATTATAATACACTGACTTTTCTCTCATCACTCACACTGGTGCAGTTACTTCAAAATAATTAAAGTGTCCTGCTGTTTCTGGTTACCCCTCCACAAGAAGGAAGAAGAACAATAGTATTTATTGTCATTGTACATTTACAACTGAGCAGAGCCACACCCTGCGTTCCAATCCCCATACTTCACTACTATTTAGTATGCCGGAAAAAGATTTAGGATGACCTAATACATGCACGTCAATTGTAGTATGCTGAAAATACATAAATGCCCCACTAACTCCAATAGCATTTTGGAGAATTCATCTTTATTCTTGACATTTCTCGACATAATGAAAATAAATCTTCCTTATCTGATTTTTTTTCTCTCCCGTCTGTGGCCCTAAAACTCTTTTGTACTTTAGTATGTAGTGTAGTAAAAAGAAAAAGTATGTGATTTGGAACGCAGGGACAGTGTTACTTTGACCACGTGCTCCATCTTCTTCTCTATAAGCAAAGATTTAATGATTCCTCAGTAACCCATCTGTCTTTCCAGTGTGTATTTCACCAATTTAAAACCTGATGTTTTTATTTCAATGAGTTATCTTCTTTGACCCTGTAACTGTTTTCAGAAGTTGTGTTAACGTCATCCTAACTTAAAAAGTGTTTTTTCACTTATGATTATGATATACAAACACTTGCGATCAAACCCACACACACACATCTGTAAATTATAAGCTGTTATGTGCCAAATTCAGCTGTTCTTGAGGTCCATACTCCATATCACGTTAAGAATCTTTACCTAAAATCAGAACTTCAAAATACTTCTTCAAAAAATTAAAACAATAGCCACACGTATTATTTCACTGTGTACTTCAGAAATATATTCTGAAACACTATCTTTGTCTGGGAAAAACTGGAAAATGAACGTATGAAGTGAAAATACCCAGATCTAAAATGTTACTTTGGGTATAATAGTTTTTTAAGTTCGGCACTGCATTTTTCTTTATTAATGTATTCATGTTACTTTTATGTCGGTTGTGTGGCAAGAATTTGTTAAAATAAGGAAAAAGCTCTTTTCACTCAGCATCAAATGCTACATGTGTGAGGAGCTGTGCAATTTATTTTCAGAGCTTTGCAAAGAATGCATTCAAACTGTCAATAAAGACTTTACCTCAACTCACAAAAAAAACAAGATTTGGTTTGAAGTGCATTTGGTGTTTTTCCAGTTATTACTTTTTTTTTTTTTTTAAAGGTACAGTGTGTAAAAACTTGTATGGCATCATCTAGTGGTGAAAGTTATACATGTCAACGCTCCCTTGCTAACACCTCCCTACAAGCTACAGTGACCTTCAAGGACAAGAAGCTAGTTACTAAAGATGGCATCATCCACCACTGCCTCAAGTCTTTCCACAATATCAAGTGATGAGGTGAAGATGTATTTAGTTATTTATTCTATAGTACTTCTTCTTGGTCTTCCAACAGGTGCATTTCCCTAGGACGCCAAATATATATAAAAACGTGTAAGGCCGTTAAGTTTGTCATTCTGTGCTATTGTAGAAACATGGCAGCGCAACATGATAGTGCTCCCCTCTCCAATGTATATATAAATGGCTCATCAATATCTCAGGTAATAAAATACAATTTATTTTCAAGCGATTATACACTGATTAAAACACTTGTTAATATTACATTCCATTCCAACCAGATTTGTTCTGAAAAACCACAACAGATTTTACACACTGTACCTTTAAAAGTTCTGAAACATAAACTCAAGAGCATCTTGAGTACTGAATACACTGAACACCATCTTTAAATACTTACTTTGGATCAAACAAACCAGGCCATAAGGAAAGCGGGTTTTTTAAAATAGCCCTGGATGAAGAACTTAGCAGATTCTCTCAGAAAAACTTGAATCCTAGACATCCCCATTCCACGTCACAGCGTACAAACTCTGGCCCTATAAAACTAGGGTCAGCTCAAGTTCTATTGAAGTCCACCACTATAGATAATGAAGGTTACAACACTTTTCACAATCATTAAGTGATTCACAGATCAAAAACTACAGAATCAGGATTACAAAACTGTTTCTGTCATTAATCAAGTCTCCCAAATCTCTATGTGTTGATATTGTCTGTTATTTAAGCCTTAATTTGGATAACTCCTTTATTTTTTTTGTTCGACTAACTCAAGCTATCATGTCCGTCATGTGGTACTGTTGAATTGGTAAAATGATGCACCTTAGTCAGCAGGAGTAATACAGATCAAAGTGTGAGACATTTGAGGTGTGACAGTTCGGAATGATGCAGAATCACTCTTATATGCCTTGTTCCCACTGAGCAGCACGGTCTGGTTTGGCACAGCACGGTTACTCTAGATCAGGCTTGTGTTTCCACTGCAGACAGCACACCTACTTGTTAGCGTAATTCGGTACCATTTTCAACTTTTGACAGTGGATACGCAAATAAATGTGTGCCAAGCCACACCGAACCGAACCGCTCAGTGCAAACAAGGCTCTATTGAAACAAACCCTGCGTTCCGAATCGCATACTTTCTACTATTTAGTATGGTAGAAAAAGGTTTTAGTATGTCCCGATTCTTGTGGCCAGATGTAGGATGGTTAGAAAGACCCGAATGTCTACTCCATCCGGCCAAGATTTTTAGTGTTGAAAACAGCATCCTATTTGGGCGATTCTGACCCATAATCCAGAGCGAACCATCGACGGAGCCTCCATATGAAAACAAACGGGGATGCGAGGGATATAAAAGCAAGAGGCAAGATCAAGGCGCAATGTTATGATGAAATAAATAAGTAAAAGTATTTCCCAATAGTATGCCTACTGCATCCTAACTAGATTATTTTCATCGTCAGATGTAGTACAGTATGTAGAATAGAAAAAAGAAAGAGTATGCGATTCAGAACGCAGGGAACGTTTGCTTCTCCATGAAACTTGATCCTGTTTTAGAAAAAGCACCACCATCTCAATCCGTCCTTCAAATGTAAGACTGACATTTACCAGGGGCCGTATTCACAAAACATTTTAAGGCTAAGAGTAGGTCCTAAGGTCCTGATTTAGGAGTAACTCTCAAAAATAAGGGGCGTTTCACTCCTAATTTTAAGACTCCTAACTTTTTAAGATAAGTGTAATTCACAAAGCATTTTAGCGCTAAAACTAGCTCCTAAATCTATGAAAAGCTAGGAGTCCTCGAGAGGACTCCTAAGTCACTAAGAGTAATTCACAGACAACCATTTGATGGTGTTTTGGAGATATTTAATGCTAGTGAGCTTTACAAAAGGTACCTTAATAGCTGTAAGGGTTTAATGATCTTAGTAAAGCTATATTTAGAAATGATAGACACATTTATATTTATTACATTTATATAAAAAATACTTATTAAGTTCATTTTCCTGCAGTTGCTTTGGGTTTACAATGCGCTGAAAGTTACTGTTGGTGTCACGTTTGGGTTTAATTTGTTACTAGAGTAGGCCTATATGTGGCGCTTCGCAGCATCTCCTCCGTTCCACAGGTCCGCTACTGTATAGTTGCGCGTCTCGCCTTTTTCCTTCCGCGTGCACTTTACGATTTCGCCGGCTGTTTCTTAATTGTGAATTTCCTGGTTTGTCGCTGTCTGACTATTGCTGCATAGTCCGCCGTTGAGAGAAATACAGTGAGAGTGCATGGCGTGCAGCTGTTCAATGAGGATATTTTTTACGATTCAAATCATTGTAAGATTTAAAATGAATAGACCTATGTGGTGCTTTTGTAGGTTAATTTTGAACGAATGTGTGGGAAACCCTGCAGTATCTTGGTTTTATGTTAAATCAGTGTCACTTGTCATTAATTGTATATAAAAACTCTTTACTTTAATACAGCGACACAATATGGATATCTCCCACAGTGTTTCTATCATAAATTCACTCTTAGATCTCATTCCCTCTCAGCCAATCACTGTGGGCATAGAAGGTATGAACATGACACCATCCATAGCAACAGGGTCAACACCGCCCTCTAGTCTTAGCTTAGGAGTTCCTCCCATTCCTTAGTAAAAGTTGGTCTTATCAGCTTTGTGAATAGGTTTTAAGAAATTACTCCTTACTAAGAACTTTTAGTGCTCCTTAGGAGTACTCTTAGCGCTAAGATAAAATGTTTTGTGAATACGGCCCCAGATGCTTTAATGAACGGCAACTTAATGAGAAGAATCAGGTCATTAAAGACACCTTGACCAGACACACTGTTAGAACACATGAGCCTTCTGCTTATGAGATCCAGACTGCGTTGCCTTGGCCATCCTGTTGCCTGCCAGTACATGATCACGCATGGGGAAGAAATAAGCTACTGCAGTCCCATAAAACACGTCACAGAATGGGGAGTTGTCAGGATCCCATGCATAATTTGCTGCACAGTCTGAGTGACGGGGAGCAGCTCTTCTGTTTTTGTTTTAAAAGAATACAAAAAATGTCCACGTACCAAAGGGAGCTTAGAGAGACCCGCTGTGAGCATGGTGTAACTAGAGTCCCAGCTCCATCATAACAGTCTCTCACACACACAGACACACACACACCCGGAGGAGGAGAACCATACGGGTGTGTGTGTATGAGCACAAACACACCTAACACCCTGGCCTTTAGAGAAGAGGCTCCCTGCTGTATTCCTTCAGACTTAAGTGGCTGGCTGTCTCACTCCTGGCCAAAGCCTTCTGTCTCCTCGATGGCAAACATCAGCTTCTCTTTCAGCTGCTCGTAGCTCTTGTAGGGCGGAAGATCCAGTCTGTTGAAGCTGGGGCAAGAAAGAAGAAACACAGTGGATTTCAGATTAAGGTTACACTCATTCTATTCTGGTTAGACCTTGTTTAGAGACAGTAGAATGAGCAAGTTTAGTTTAGTTTTTATGTATTTGTCACATACACAAATGCAAAGGGGAATGCGAAATTCTTGTGTACCAGTCCAGCTGTAATTCAACTTTATAAAGTGCAAGATTACAATAATGATTGGGTGTTCACTGGGTGGTGGGCTAAGTTACATTGTTTAACAGTCTGATAGCCTGGGGAAAGAAACTCCTCCTCATCCTCTCTGTGTTGGTCCTCAGCAGACAGTAGCGTCTCCCTGAAGGCAGCAGGGGAAACAGACTGTTTCGGTTCTCTCAGCTGAGCGGACCACCCTCCTTAGAGCCAACTGATCCTGCTTGGTGGCGCTCCCCATCCAGGTGGTGATACTCCCGCTCAGAATGCTCTCTATGGTGCAGGTGTAGAAGTTCCTGAGCACACTGAGTGGGAGTTTAAAGTCTCTCAATATTCTCTGACCCAGACAGACACACAGCCCTTGTGGCGGTGTGACAGTCCTAGCTCGGTATTCTGTCTGAAGAGCTGACAGTCCATACCTGAAGTTTATTTGACCTGCACTACAAGCAAAAAAAAAAAAAAAAAAAAAAAGAAGCAGGATAAAGGTGCACCACACTTCAAAGTGGCAGAATTAATGTTGAGTTTTTAAAATAAATGTCCTCTGTCCAAGCGTTTTTTTTTTTTTAAATTTCCACAACAATTTCTGAGATGGTAGAGACGCTGACGGGCTTTCTTCACAACGGTGTTGGTGTGACAGGACCATGACAGGTCCTGTGTGATGTGAACACCCAGGTATTTGAAGCTGTCCACCCTCTCCACCAGGGCTCTGTTTAAGCTGAGAGGCTCCTTTGCTGTTTCCTGCTGAAGTCCACTCTTTGGTATTGTCGACGTTCAGCGTAGGGCTGAACGATTTCTGGCCAAAATGATTATTTTGATCAATATTGAGATCACAATATTTTACCGGGATTATTCATTGATTTTAGTGACAAAGATATTTTTATTTGACTGTGACGTAAACATAACACTGCTTTCACATCCATGTGATCGACTATGCAATATTCCTGCTAATGTACAAATCTTTAAACATATAAAAAATAAAATTGTGTACCAAAACTTTACACAAAATCAAATCAACAGAGCACTGCTTTAACTTTTCCTTGTTCTGCATTTCTGTTAAATAACACATATTTGCAGACAAATAAAGGTGTTTAGTCACCAGGGGCCTCATTTATAAAGCTTTGCGTGGGATTCACGTGGAAGCTGGCGTACGGAAGAAATGTAGGATGTACGTGCGAACAAAAATATTCGGATTTATAAAACAGTGCGCACTCACGTCCTACGCCTGTTTCCCTTTATAAATCACAATCCACTCTAAATGTGGCGCAGCCTTTGCGGGCTTCACGTAACGCCCATATTTACCCATACATAGTCATTGACACGCCCAAATTAATATCATTTACTGAGTGCATGAAGGCGGTAGTGGCAATCGCCGAATGAAAGGGAAATGGAAAAATAGACTCCACACGGTGTGGATCACTGCGGTCACGCCGAAGTAGCCTACCCGTTGGAGAAGTGGCGACCAGGGAAAATTTAGTTTGGTGGCACAGTGTGAGGGTAAAGGCGTCAGAGTGCAGCCTGTGGCGATCTCTGCGAACGCTGTGGTCGAAATAAAAAGAAGCGATCCGACATAAAAGTGGACGCAAAAAAGTGCATATCCTCACACAGCAGTGTTTGTGCCACGAGCGGGGGACACTGAGACCCCCCATGAGATACAGATTCGGAGAATTCATCTCGGTGCAGTGACGGGCGGCGGAGGGTTAATAATAAACTTCACAGTCCCTTTCAAAACACAGTTACGACGTGCTTAAACACAAAGAAAAACACATAGATAAAACGGACTAAAAGCCGCGAAAAATTAGCACAGTAGGCTATGTAATGTACAGTAGGCTTATGATTAGTGTGTGGAACTGTGTACTCCTGTCTGCCTGACTGAGGCATCGAGAACAGCGTCAGTGTAAAAGTAATAGGCTGTATTCCACCTCAATATTATCAGAATGAATCCAATAACATGCAGATAGGTTATTCTTTAATAGCCTAACTGCAGAGCTTATTCAAACGTTTTTTTTGCACTCATATATCTCCGTTTGTAGGCTATTTAAGATCCTAATTTGTTTAGTTTTTGTTGGTATCACTCCATGGAAAAATCCGTGGAGGAATTGTTTTTATTAGTTGTAAGAATGGCTTCATCCGTTTTGCAAAGGAACTCCCTATATGATAGACCTACATGGCTTATAATAATAGGCCTATATCTGGATTCATTTTACACAAACACATTCGTTCTCGCACTTCATACATGTGCCGACGGAGTCGCCGTTTCTCTTTTCTCCACTTTCTGTGCGTACGCATGGGTCAGAGTTTGCGTGGAGGACCGCACTCTTCCCGTCAAGTTTGTTTTTTATAAATCCCAATATTTGCTTAGAAATTGGCGTGCGCCCTCTTCTGGGCGTACGCAAGCTTTATAAATGAGGCCCCTGACCTCATTGCATCCCCTAGAAGCAAAATATAAAATATGTTACTCAAAATGAATGGGGGCGCCCTTAGCTCAGTTGGTAGGGCGTCCCCACTCATGGGCCTCGGCCAGCAGTGGACCCAGGTTCGATTCCAGCCCGCGGTCGCTCTCTGCATGTCACTCCCCTCTCTGCCCCATTTCAACTCTGTCTCTACACTATCAATAAAGCATAAAAATGCCAAATAAAAATCTTAAAAATAAAAATAAATGAATCACAACCTAGGGGAGACCGGGGGAAGTAGGCACACTTTTTACTCTAGTGAGAATTGTTCATCACCTAAACATCTTTCAATAGTCATTCCTACATTAAATCGAAGCTTAAGGTGTTGGCTTGAAATGTGAACCCCTCACTTTTTCTAACTTATTGTAATAAAGAAGAAATGTACAATCCCATCAAGGGGTCGGTTGTCACACACTATGGGGTTGTTTGTCACAATGTTATCTCTATGGAAAAATCTTAAAAAGAAGGCAAGAAAGCAGAACTACATTTGAAAGTTTAATTTCATTGTCAAGTTGAAAAATAGGCCTACATAACTTTATGCATCTTAACACAAAATGAGCAAGGAATTAACAAAAAGGAAATCCATATTAAGACCAACCTACTGTATGTAACAACATAAAGAACAAAACAAATAGGTCTAACAATAATAGCCTACTCAACTAGGATACACACATTCACTATCTGAGTTACAGTGATGGCAAATGTAGGGTCTGCTCACTCTAACTAAGCAGAGATTGCATGCCCACTGGTTGCACATACAACACTTCTCCCTTACCTCCCCTGAACGGGTGCTGGAGAACGTTTCCATACAAAAACCAAACACAAACTATCCTCTTCATCTGATGAAGATTCCTCCTCCTGTCTCTTTCTCTTCTGTTTCTTGTTCCCCAGCTGGGGTGCAGTAGCCTTGGCAACTGGTCTAGTTTGGGATGCACTGGGTCGTTTTGATTTTGTTGCCCTTTTTCTCTTTTGCATGCTAGCTGCCTTTCCTGCTCAATTCTCTCCTTCTCTGGGGTGTCAGTGAGGATACAGCTTGACATTTTCTTTTGTTATTGGGTTCCTTTCCTGGCTGCACCCTTTGGATAACATGTGACAACCAACCCCCCATAAAATGTGACGACCAACCCCAACTGGAATTTATTGCTAGCATCAAGGCCAACAACCATCTGACAACTAATTAGCTTGCTAAAAACAATCTAAACTATAGCTTACCTTTCACACTTTTTTAGGGTAACAAGTGTTTTTTTATAAACCCATTATGTAAAAACATAGAAAAAAAATACTGAGGAGCCAAATATTTTCAATTTGACATGAAAAACACTAACAGTCCTCTCACCTCAAATGCAGCAGTCTAACTCCAAGGAAGACTATGTAGGTGACCTCTGATCCCAGTTGTGGATATTTACATACCAAAATTTAACAGAGAGCGCCTTCTGGTTCCGAGATATAACGATTGTGACAACCTACCCGTGTGACAAATTACCCCGTTCTCCCCTATGGCCCAACCATGTCAAAGTTATTCACACTTTCAATGGCAGATCCACTGGACTTTGATTGACAGCTCATAGGCCTTTCACACCAAAATTAACCAAGAGTCAGTTCCAGGCTGGTGTTGGGGTCAGTTCAAAATTGGTTACAGCCTTATCCCAGTTATGAACCGGTTGGTTTCACATCGACCGGAGACAGCCATGGAGCCGGCAAGAGAGCAACGTCATGACGTCACTGTAAACGTGTGTACGTCGCCCGACGCCGCTGCTCTTGTGGCTAACGCTAAAGCTACCGCTAGCTTTTAGCACAACAACAGCGGCGAATACGTCTTATTTTTACACGTGTTGGCTCTCGCTTTGCTTTCTTTACCAAACAGGACCCATACAGCGTATTCTCGCCGGTCAATTTGATCGCTACGTTCGGTAATTATGTTATGTTTACGTCTCGTAGTAGCGGTGTTTTTAAATATGGCGGGCATGAGGTTTGAGTTGGTCTGGTTGGTCAGGATAATCCCTCCCCCCGCCGCTGGCGCAAGCGGTTCTTATCAAACCCTGCTCAGTCCTGGGGTTTGATAAGAACCAGTTTTTACGGCCCGGAGCAGGCTCTCTGGCGGTGTGAAACCAAAACACTGGCTCTAACTCCGAACTAGCCCAGAACTAGCGCCGATTTTGTGGCGGTGTGAAAGGCCTATCAGGGAGCCTGCGGTTGCCAGGTTGGAGTTTTCATGTACTGTCAAGACGAGAGACAGTAGCCGCATGGGCAGGCTGTGATCGCTTCTTGCAGACACACGATCAGCGAGTGGTTTGGGGAGCGATTCGCACCATCATGTACATTTATGATGGCTCACTCTAACCACCTATGCAGGAGATCTCTCAATTTAGTGACCAACTTGGAAGGGGCCAGCATATTAAATGCTGAGCTATAGTCAAAAAACCACAGTATGACATAGGCCCCTTTCCTGGTGTCTAAGGGGCACTTTACACGGTGAAAACGTGACAGTTTTCCCGTTTTTGGTTTAAAAAGAAAACCCGTTCAGACCCGTTTATCTGACATCTTCACTCGTACACATGTTTTCAGAGGAAACGGGACGAAATCGCTGTAGTAGCAGTGTAGCAGCCATGCCAAGCCAATAGGGGCAACCGTGGCTCAGGTGGTTAAGCGGGTTGGCCAATGATCCAGGGGTTGGCGGTTCGATCCCCGCTCTGCCACCAGTGTCATGGTTGTTGTGTCCTTGGGCAAGACACTTCACCCACCTTGCCTCGTGTGAATGTGTATGACTGCTGTATGTTTGAGGTGGTGGTCGGAGGGGCCGTAGGCGCTGAATGGCAGCCACGCTTCCGTCAGTCTGCCCCAGGGCAGCTGTGGCTACTATGGTAGTTTACCACCATCAGTATGACTGTGTGTGAATGAATGGAACCTGGAACCCTGTAAAGCGTCTTTGAGTGCCTTGAAAAGCGCTATATAAATCCAATCCATTATTATTATTATTCATTATTCATTAATAGTCAGCGGTGACACTTAGCCTAGTAGATAGCTCTTCCGGTACAATTTGATGCATACAACCTTACTGTAACCGAAAAGTAATGTCATTAACGTTCATAAAGCGGTTGGTGTAAGCTTGGGGTTACAAGTGTTGTAAATTAGAAGCTTTCTGTCCTCTTATTTCACCGCATTGAACTCGTGAAAACAGAAGACATGCTTATAGTGAAGGGGCTTTGTGAGCGGCTACTTTCCTGTTAGGCGTACTTCAAAATAAAAGTCGACTCACGTTTGTCCAGTGAAATGCTGTTAATGTTTAGCCAGTGAAATGCTTTTACTGTGAAGCCGTAGCCTTAATGCTCCTTTTGTTGAACAGTAACTTAACCGCTGCGCGCAGAACTATGGATAGTGTTTTTTGAATGTAGAGAGAGCCGTGTCCCTGGCATATAGAAGCTACACACGTTTATTTTGCAAGAAAAACCAGCAGAGCACAAATCTTTCCCCATAAAAAGTGTCGGGTGGTCTCAATAATTTACTAATTGCGTAGACTAAATTGGCGAGTGTTATATTTGAGCCCTGCACGACACTCTCCGCTGATCACAGTGATGGTGCCGCGGAGACACCTTTCATGTTATGTTGTCTTCTAACTTTATAACTCGCATGTGGGTATTTTGACAGCAAATGTTATAGACTACACATGTGTGAAGTGGAGCCGTGACGTCAGCGTTACCAGGGAAAATGGTTTCGGTGTTTACAAGAAACCAACACCGTTGTGTTTTCCAAAAAATCCTCCCTGGGAGTAGATCTCAAAAACTTGCGGTTTCATGCTTGCGTTTGCTGTTTTCATGTAAATGATATAGTGCAACCGCGAGAATATTTCCGCGTTTGCACTGTTTCGTGTTGTTGTGTAAAGTGCCCCTACGTGGGAGAGGGTAGTGTGGAGTATGTGGGCTATGGCGTCCTCTGTAGATATGTTGGGGCTGTAGGCAAATTGTAAAGGGGTCCAGGGTGACAGGTAAGGAGGGGGTGATGAAGGTTTTGATTAGTCTCTCAAAACACTAAGCAAGTATATAGGACTGGGATTTGAGCCATTAAGAGCTACATTCTCCTTATACACATAGGTCATTGTAGCTGTCTGGAACCATGTCTGTAAATATAGTATAGTATAATACTGGAACTAAGTCAGAAACAACCCAAACTAAAGCAGGAAACAGCACAGCTCCCTGCAATGGACTGCTACAAACAGGTCTGCACGGACTACAGCTATAGTAGGGAAGCAGCCAGTGTTGGGGAAGCTACTGTGAAAGCATAGCTAAGCAAACGACCGATGACTTAACACTGGAAGAAGTTGAAATAGAGCAAAGCTTCCATATAATAAAAAAATATAGAAAAATATAGTTTGGTTAACTAAAGCTACTTAAAAAAAGTATTTTAAACTAGTTTGTAAAAAAAAAGTAAGTTATTCTAGTTTCATTAAATGGAGTTCCCCTTCTTCCCAACACTGTAAGCAACAATGTCAGTCTGTTGCTTATTAAGGGGCTTGTGTGAACTCACCACGTGTGACTCCTTGGAAGCCAGTTTTCTTTTCCCACCTTCTCAATGCAGAACTTCTGGGGACCATTACTTCCTGTAATACAAGGCAACAGTCAATAGGATCACTGAACAAGGTTATAATGAAGTGTGTATTTCCAGTGCTTAGGACTGGAACTCTTAATCTGAGACATGCATAGTTAAACGTGTGTTACTAATAAAGAGAAGACAAAAAGACAGACTTAAATAAAGGAGTTTGCAGAAAAACAATCATCCATAGGTTGCTCTGGATGCCTTTTTAAATGAATTAAAAGCCGAGGTAAACGGTCAAATGGAATGATTACCCATAAGGTCGGCAAAGCCTCCGACAGGCAGGCGACAGGTGCCGGTCACAAACTGCAGCAGCCTCATCCTCTTCTCATTGTCCATCTCCTTTATAAACTGCAGGGCAAAATGTCAGGCTGTTTAAAACACTTTAAATCCACAAAAAAAAGATACTTTAATAAATTACGAGTAAGAAAAAGCATTTCATAATAAATGAAGGACTACATGCGGGGGATGGGGACTTTATGCTTATGAAATTCAATGGAAATAGCAGCTCAGTGTGCTGTGCCCACAAATGCATCAGAGACCCTGTTTCCACTTGTCTTTAACATCTGATTTTTGTGATCTGATCACATCTGGACAGCTCTAACTACAGGTGGAAACACTCTCAGGAGGCATTGAAGACACATTGAGATCGGATCACTAAAACCACATTCGGAGGTGGTTTACGTCGCTTGTGTCCGATGTGTCCGCATTCAAATAGTAGTGTAAACAGCTATGTGACTTTTGTCCACATTAGGCTGCCGCCCCCTGTCTGAGCGGAAATACATAGAAAATGCATCACTGGCAGCACCATGGCTGCAACTAAAGGTTTTAGTGTGAGCACAGTTGCAAATGACAAGCTTTATGTCCTCTGCTTTTGACTGGTGCCCTGCAGACCTGCAGCTATCTTCCTGTTCTTATCTGCTTCAAAACAAAGGTCAACTCGCATTTGGCTAGTAACAGGCTTTTAATGTGAAGGCGTACAAGATATGTTCTGTTTGCACACAAAGTAACTTCACTGCATTAATTAGAAAGCCGGTGGTTGTGACCAGAGTTTGTTTATCAGAGGCAGACGTTAGAATAGCAGCCCGGCCAGCACACATCTTTCACCAGCCAAAGTGGCGTAATAACTTACTTGCCCAAGACTATTTACATGCATTTGGCAAATGTAGAGCCCTCTAAGCAGTGTTGTGCATCGCTCCTCTGTGTCTAAATGAGACGTCTCGTCAACCTGTCGCACAAGTGTGAGTATCCTTGTAATTGTCTTCGCACGTAATAGGCCTACATTTGAATGGCATATGTGATTAAAACTGTGGCACTGTACAGCCCTGAATGTGTACTTGTTTGAATCCCACCGGTTAAAAACAGCAATGCAAACATAAATGATGTAGGTGTTGATTTACATACAGAGCGGGTAAATGGAATCTGATCACAAGTAGACAAAGAAGTCACATATGGACAGACAAGTGTGAACACACGGACTGAGAGCTGGCCACTTGTGATCAGATGACCAAAATCACATCATAATCCCAGGTGGAAACAGGGCCAGAGACACATTCTTTGCACTTTGCAAAATAATGCAAATTTTCCCCCATTTGAATGTGCTGTGTTAAACAATTCACACATATACATATTTTGGGCTTGTCTGCTGCAAGTTCACAAATAAATGCTCACCTTTTAATTGTAATGGTTATAGAAAGGTGACACACTCAGGATTGTGAAGGGAATAGTCAATTTAAAATTACATCAACTGAGGGGCACTTTACACGGTGAAAACGTGACAGTTTTCCCGTTTTTGGTTTAAAAAAAAAAACCCGACATCTTCATTTGTACACATTTTTTCAGAGGAAACGGGACAAAATCGCTGTAGTAAGCATGCCAGGCCAGCAATTGGCGGTACAAGGTAGTAGTTAGGGTTGCAAAATTCCGGGAATTTTCAAAGTTGGAAACTTTCCATGGGAATTAACGGGAATTTATGGGAATTAACGGGAATTTTGGGAATTAACGGGAATAAACGGGAATTTACTAAATTTAAAGCCACCCAAATGCACTAAATTCTCCTAACTATGTTATTTCAGTCCAGGCAAACGTTCTAGATTGTAAAAAGCAGTTTCTTTCAACTAAGTTTTAATATTATGAATATTTAATTTCAAATCTGATTTTTTTTTAAGTTTATTGAGACACCCAACTTGACTCTTTTACTAGACCAGGTTTACAGAGGCTTAAACTGTGATTTTACAGTTGGGGACAATGTAGTTTAGCATAAACTTGACTAAAACAACCAGATTTTATGCAAGTACACTTGGCAACTTGCACTTAGCACACATCCTACTGCAGGGGTACTGAGGCCATGCCTCCTACATGCTCTGTGCATTCCTCCATCACATGAATGGTTGGGTTCAGACAGATGACTAATATTTAACTCAACATTCATCTTTTTGTTGTTCAGTGAAATTATTGATTGTTCATAAAATAATCAAAACTTGATAAAGTTCTTCTTACAAATAAATCTGTTCAAATGTAATGTTTTTTAATTGTATTATTTTGCATGGATGTCTGCCTATGACCAAACATAGTGTTTAAATGTTTAGATTTATGTTTGGATGTGAAAAAAAAATCATTTAAATTACAGACATTTAGTTAATTCCTATAATTTTCAATTTTGAATATTCCCAAAATTCCCGAGCAAAAGTTCCCGTGGAAAGTTTCCGGAAACTTTCCGGTAATTTACCGGAAACTTTCCACCCCTTTGCAACCCTAGTAGTAGTAGTTTTTTTCAGAGGAAACGGGACAAAATCGCTGTAGTAAGCATGCCAGGCCAGCAATTTGCGGTACAAGGTAGTAGTAGTTTCCGGTACAATTTGATGCATAAAACCTTACTGTAACCGAAAATTAATGCCACTAACGTTCATAAAGCGGTTGGTGTAAGCTTGGGGTTACAAGTATTGTAAATGACAAGCTTTCTGTCCTCTTATTTCACCGCATTGAACTCGTGAAAACAGAAGACATGCTGGTAGTGAAGGGGTTTTGTGAGCGGCTACCTTCCTGTTAGGCGTACTTCAAAATAAAAGTCAACTCACGTTTGTCCAGTGAAATGCTATTAATGTTTAGCCAGTGAAATGCTTTTACTGTGAAGCCGTAGCCTTAATGCTCCTTTTGTTGAACAGTAACTTAACCGCTGCGCGCTGAACTATGGATAGGTGTTTTTTAATGTAGAGAGCCGTGTCCCTGGCATATAGAAGCTACACACATTTATTTTGCTAGAAAAACCGGCAGAGCACAAATCTTTCCCCAGACAAAGTGGCGGGTGCATGGTATCAATAACTTACTAATAGACTATAGACTAAATTGGCGAGTGTTATAGGCCTATTTAAGCCCTGCATGACACTCTCCGCTGATCACAGTGATGGTGCCGCGGAGACACCGTGCATGTTATGTTGTCTTCTAACTTTATAACTCGCGTGTGGGTATTTTGACAGCAAATGTTATAGACTATGCATACGTGAAGTGGAGCCGTGACGTCAGCGTTACAAGGGAAAATGGTTTCGGTGTTTACAAGAAACCAAAACCATCGTGTTTTCCAAAAAATCCTCCCTGGGAGGTGATCTCAAAAACTTGTGGTTTCATGCCTCCGTTTGCTGTTTTCATGTACATGATATAGTGCAACCGTGGGAATATTTCCGCATTTGCACCGTTTCGTGTTGTCGTGTAAAGTGCCCCTGAAAATCCTGATAATAACAAAGCATGATAAACATTAACATGAAGACTCGCATGGTCATTTGGAGCTGTTTAGTTAATAAATCTTATATTTCCCATATCCCTGATGTCTTGATACTACACAGTTCAATAAACAGTGGGAGAGGTGAATACTGTCTGCCAACCTGCCAGAACCAGACAATCTGTTTGCTGCTGCGAGCGTAGTGTCTGTAGATGGTGTTCCTCTGCCAGTCTGCCAGGTCGATCTCCTGCATACCACACAACATCACCTGGGACAGGAAGACACTGCATTACATTAAGGCCATCCTTTAACCTCAAAAGTTGGTTAGGGTCCCAAAGTAAGCGAGCTGAGCCGCTCCTGTTTTCGGTACTCCTCTGTTGCGGTAACAGCCGTCTGAAAAGGTGCGCGAAAATGTGGAGCTACACACTGCCGTCCGTTGATTGGTTAAAATAATCATTTCCACATTAAACCGCCGTGTGTATTCACCTCGGCGAGAGTGAAGAGAGTCTTGTGTTAAGTGAGAAATGTCGGCGCAGAATTCTGTTTATTGTGTAGTTTTTTTCCTCTTCAATAAAGTAATCAGTGGGCTACACTGTGTCCCGCTGCTACAATGTCACCATAGTTGCGTAGCTGCCACGGCCAGTGCTGTATGCTCACTGTCCCTGTCGGCTTGCAGCCTTGCACCCATATTTTGCAGAACATTAGTTTTGGGATTTTTATGAACATGTTTTGAACACTAGCAAAAATTAGTAAATTCCAAACTTTTCGAACTAACATTCAGTTAATTCTAAACTATTGACTGGCCTGGAAAACAGGTTGTTTCAAATTTCAAAAGATTTCCAGGAATTTCATGAGTGGAATTACATTTACAGTACGCGCAATCAAAACTCCTCAGACGTTAGCAGTAGCTCCATCATACCTCAAGCTCTTTAGCATCAAAATACTGCAGGTACTGCTGAGGCAGAACCTCGTTGAAGCCTTCAAAGAAAGCCTGGGTCTGCTCCTCCACTCCTCTGGACATCCTCCACTCTGCTACCAGCCTGAAAATGCACACACAACACACACACACACACACAACTTACTTGACAATGTGCTTCACTTTCAGAACTACATTCTAGCCTAGGGAACGCTGCCTTGAACACATGTGAATCTAGCGTGTGAATGACTATGTAGTGCATAGAACAGGCTGAATGCCAGTGAATGACTATGTAGTGCATAGAAGAGTCTGAATGCCAGTGAGGGGCTCCTATGGTGATCAACCCACCTGATGTACTCCTCCTTGTTCTCCTCAGTCACCTGGATGTCTCCTCCCCCTTCCTTCAGCTCGTGGGTGGAGATCTCGCCCAGAATCTCTTTGTCCACGGAGAAGAACATCTCCAGACAACACTCCTCAATATCGTTATCCCTGAAGACAAGCACCCTACCGTTAATATCACAACACTGTGTTCCATCGAGTCATGCCACACCCTACACTATACTAATGGCTGTTTGACAACATCTGCTGTACCGTAGATGCACAAGGCAAAATCATGTATTAGTTGGCAAACAAACAGGAGAGTTGACAGAATAACTGACTTGGAGACATATTTTGTGGAAGGTGTGTCTAGGTTGTGACATCAAATTCAGACACGGTGTTTGTGCACTGAGGCATCAATGAGATTTCAATGCTGTTGCTCTGATTAATCACATAAACTTCTCACATACATCAGGATGGTAATACTAGCAATACATTTTCCAGGTTCTCACAGTTTTACATCTTAGAATGAAATACATTTTAGCACCTCAGATATACAGGGGATGAACACAAAAACTCAAAACTAATGCCGTGTTTATTGTTTCTTGGTAACCAACAGAATGAGAAAGGCTGTCTATTGTTTAAAGACCTACTTCACCCGTGGGAATATGAAGGTGTATTGAACTCTGAGGTCCTCTGTAGTATAAATGTGCAAACATTTTTGAAATTTAGCCTGAGAAAAGGCAGAAAGAGTGTTTAATGGTCTCACCCTACATTTTACTAGTGTGACATCACACTAGTACACATGTAGGGTTAGGATTAACAGGACAGCTTGGCCAAGGGAAGACTGAGGAAAGAAAAACCTCATTCATTATATTATAATAGCGATTTTATAATGATAGAACGCCGGTTCCATATGCGTAAAGTATACCTTTAGTAGACCAGGGGTTTTCAAAGTGTGAGAGAGTGAGCGTAAATAGGCTATAGCATTAATGCTATTCAATTAGGCTACCTCCGGGGCAGCAATACATTTCACACATGATTGCTTAAAAAAAAAAAAAAAAAAAAAAAAAAGATCGGCAGAACACGGCCGATGCCTATAATTCCGAAATATGCGAAAATCGGCCGATATAATCGGTCGGGCCCTAAACTCAATACATACTGTGCTAGGACGTGAACGTGATGTGATCAGTTAACCTCAGATTAACTCCCAGATGAATTGATTCAATTATTAGGCTATTAACTATCTAGACCAAAATATTGTATTCCTTTTTTTGTATGATAACTTACATTTGCTTAATATGATGTTAATATCAAAAACACAAAAATAAAAATAAATAAAAAATAAATATATATATATATATTAGTGCTGCGTTATTAACGGCGTTAACGCAAACCCATTTTAACAGCGTCAATTTTTTTATCGCGCGATTAACGCTCGTCATGGCCTAGGAAACGTAGTGTTTTTTTTCACATGCTGTTGTATCAACTGAAACACCACAAACTATACATAGCCTATGGCTCGCAGTTAAGTTACTGTCAATTCAAACGGAACATGTCCTACAGCGTAATTTCACATTAAAATCATTTAACTGGCAAAACGGCGAAACGTCAAGTCAATTCTGACTTTTATTTTGAAGCTGAAACCGGAACCTAGCACTTCCTGGCTCAGCTGCGCGACCTTCACTAGTAGAGTCTTCCGTGTGTGACTCTGAGACTATGCGGAAAAGAACAGAAAAGACAGCCTGTCATTTGCAAAAGTCCTACTTATAACCCTGCGCACACACCAAAACCCCCATGAATGTTAGTGGTAGCCTCCAGTCATTCATTTTCACTTTAATTTTCGCTATGAAGGGCAACTGCAGCAGCGCCATGGCAACCTCCGGCACGCAGGCATAGTGTGTCCAGTCCACACAGTCTGATAAGCCGTGGATGAAATACTCCCAAAACATTTAGGCCTACAACAACCAGTTTAATTTAGCCTTAATACTAATTTGTTTTATATAGCCTATGTTGTTTTATGGTTTGGTTTTTAAATAAAAAAAGAAGTTCCAATTATGTTTGTGAATGCTGTTCTAGGGGTGGGGTGCAGGGGGGGGGGGTGTCTATATTGTTATTTGCACTGAATTGCAAATTATGATATTTTAGAAGAAATTCTATATATTAGAATGGGTGTTATAAGAAAAATAATGGGACGAAAAGAAATCAAGGGACATTCAGGCTAGAATAAATAAAAATGCGATTAATCACGAGTTAACTATGACATTAATGCGATTAAATATTTTAATCATTTGACAGCACTAATATAAATATATAGGGGAGAACGGGGGAATGTGAGCCATCGGGTAATGTGAGACACCCCCTGTATCTAGGCAATGGAACACATTTTTGGTCATGTGAGATATATGTTTTCAAGACCCTCTCATTTCCCCTTGGCCATGAAAGAGAGGACCTCATGGTGATGTTGTAAGCAATGTTTTTTTTTCCTCACAAAAATTTATTTTTTGCATGTAAAAGTACATTTTCTTGCTGTCAACTTATAGACTAGCAGGAGGGGCCCTCAGATTTTCAGGTACCCCTACCCGAGGTAGAACAAACCTCAACAATGATTTTTTTTATCTTTAGAATGTCCTCTTCATGAAACTGATTGTTGAGCATTTTTATCTTTGGGGGAAATGTGTTTTTTTGGTTATTCTTTAGAACTACCTACCCCACTCCCTCAAAAAGAGCCAAATTAGGCCATTCCGAATAGGGATATGTGACAAAAAAGTCCATAACCTGGGAATGCACACTCTTTTCTTCATCAGATTTGCTGAGGTACTAACCAGGTGTCTGTCCCACATCACCAAAAAGTTAAAATGTAATTTAGCAAAACATTTATTGAAATAGGGTCCTGTATACATAGCTTTAGTTTAGACGGAAATGGTACTTTTGTTGTGATAGGAAAAGAGGGTTCCTTTACTTTTCTCTCACATATCACCATAACATAAATCCCTACCAAATATACCATTTATGTGTTGTCTAGGATGCTATTGAACAATAACCAGTGGTTGTATGAAGATATCTATTACAGTTAAATTTCTAATGCGATTTCTCTAGAAGTACTCCTGCACTGAAATAGCCAAATTTGGACATTCCGAATGGGGGATAGGTGGCATAATAGCCTATAGTCCAGCAGATATGTGAATGCATTGTGCTTTGGCACACTGATAGAGCATGCCCTAAGGAAGATTTTTTGCTAAAGAGCCATCGTCAATTTTTCCTATGGCGCCCACGGCGGCCATCTTTGAAAATGGGCACCAGCAACTGTTATAATACCAGTAGCTTGGGTTGTAGAGCACCTAGGATCATGATTATGGTGTCTAATCCTACATTTTCAAGGATGGACAAGGCAGTGGTGCTATTTAAAACATGCTAGAAAGTACCCAACTTCATATATCTGGCATTCAGGGAACTAAATTGTGGTAAAACCTTCAAATATTAGCGGAGTTATGCATATTTTCATGAATTACATAATCAGTTCATGAGTTGTATGCTGACCTTCTATGCTTACAAGTAAATGTCTATTTCAAAGCCTGACCAACACATCAGTTTAGCCTGTTTGAGTGGTGTAATTGCTATTATATCTGTGTAACCCACTCTGAGTAAGTCAATATTGCTCTAGGTTCCGAAGGAGCTAAGTGATATAAACAGTTACCACAATTCACAAGAGAAATCTCATTAGAAATTTAAACTGTAATAGATATCTTCATACAACCACTGGTTATTGTTCAATAGCATCCTAGACAACACATAAATGGTATATTTGGTAGGGATTTATGTTTTGGTGATATGTGAGAGAAAAGTAAAGGAACCCTCTTTTCCTATCACAACAAAAGTACCATTTCCGTCTAAACTAAAGCTATGTATACAGGACCCTATTTCAATAAATGTTTTGCTAAATTACATTTTAACTTGTTGGTGATGTGGGACAGACACCTGGTTAGTACCTCAGCAAATCTGATGAAGAAAAGAGTGTGCATTCCCAAGTTATGGACTTTTTTGTCACATATCCCCTATTCGGAATGGCCTAATTTGGCTCTTTTTGAGGGAGTGGGGTAGGTAGTTCTAAAGAATAACCAAAAAAACACATTTCCCCCAAAGATAAAAATGCTCAACAATCAGTTTCATGAACAGGACATTCTAAAGATAAAAAAAATCATTGTTGAGGTTTGTTCTACCTCGGGTAGGGGTATCTCGAAAACTAAAGCCTTTTTTGAGCACTTGCTGCTAGACTATTAATCGATTGTTGTGCCAAAGCAAATTGATTCAGGTAGAAAAACTTTTATCATACATGTTGATGAACTACCAACATATGAAACCATGTGATGATGATAACTGAAGATTAGCCTGAATTGCTGAGAAAGGTAGTTTTTTCTCAAATTGTGGCTGTGGGGTAAAGTGAGACAGTGTCTGTGCCCTCTTTTAATGAATCCATTATATTTTAGGTGGCGCCCCACAGTTTGAAAACCACTGAAGTAGACCATTCTACTCACTTGATCCACATGAGCGAGTTGTAGAACTCTGGGTCTATTGACTCCAGGTCTTTGAGTGCTAGCGGCTTGTTAAGCATGCGCTTGTAGAACGGCAGAGAGAAACCAGTGTCGATGAACTTTCCATGGAAAAGAGCCTGAAGGACACAAAAACACACTGTTAAGATGGTTGTGGATTTCTTTCCTTCTGAGTGTCAGTTGCTGTGTAGGGAATTCTTCGCTGTAAGTCAAGTCAATTGGATTTACTCAGCCAAATACACTCAACAAAAATATAAACGCAACACTTTTGTTTTTGCTCCCATTTTTCATGAGATGGACTTAAAGATCTAAAATTCATTCCAGATACACAATATCACCATTTCTCTCAAACATTGTTCACAAATCTGTCTAAATGTGTGATAGTGAGCACTTCTGCTTTGCTGAGATAATCCAGCCCACCTCACAGGTGTGCCACATCAAGATGCTGATCTGACATCATGATTAGTGCACAGGTGTGCCTTAGACTGTCCACAATAAAAGGCCACTCTGAAATGTGCATTTTTTTGCTTTATTGGGGGTCTGGGGACTCAGAACCAGTCAGTATCTGGTGTGACCACCATTTGCCTCATGCAGTGCAACACATCTTCTTCGCATAGAGTTCATCAGATTGTCAATTGTGGCCTGTGGAATGTTGGTCCACTCCTCTTCAATGGCTGTGCGAAGTTGCTGGATATTAGTGGGAAGTGGTGCACGCTGTCATACACACCGGTCAAGCACATCCCAAACATGCTCAATGGGTGACATGTCCGGTGAGTATGCTGGCCATGCAAGAACTGGGACATTTTCAGCTTCCAAGAATTGTGTACAGATCCTTGCAACATGGGGCCGTGCATTATCTTGCTGAAACGTGAGGTGATGTTCGTGGATGTATGGCACAACAATGGGCCTCAGGATCTCATCACGGTATCTCTGTGCATTCAAAATGCCATCAATAAAATGCACCTGTGTTCTTCGTCCATAACAGATGCCTGCCCATACCATAACCCCACCACCACCATGGGCCACTCGATCCACAACATTGACATCAGCAAAGCGCTCACCCACACGACGCCACACACGCTGTCTGCCATCTGCCCTGAACAATGTAAACCGAGATTCATCCGTGAAGAGAACACCTCTCCAACGTGCCAGACGCCATCGAATGTGAGCATTTGCCCACTCAAGTCTGTTACGGCGACGAGCTGGAGTCAGGTCAAGACCCCGATGAGGACGACGAGCATGCAGTTGAGCTTCCCTGAGACGGTTTCTGACAGTTTGTGCAGAAATTGTTTGGTTATGCAAACCAATTGTTTCAGCAGCTGTCTCAGTGGCTGGTCTCAGACGATCTTGGAGGTGAACCTGCTGGATGTGGAGGTCCTGGGCTGGTGTGGTTACACATGGTCTGCGGGTGTGAGGCCGGTTGGATGTACTGCCATATTCTCTGAAATGCCTTTGGAGACGGCTTATGGTGGAGAAATGAACATTCAATGCACGAGCAACAGATCTGGTTGACATTCCTGCTGTCAGCATGCCAATTGCACGCTCCCTCAATGCTTGTGGCATCTGTGGCATTTTGCTGTGAGACAAAACTGCACATTTCAGGGTGGCCTTTTATTGTGGACAGTCTAAGGCACACCTGTGCACTAATCATGATGTCAGATCAGCATCTTGATGTGGCACACCTGTGAGGTGGGATGGATTATCTCAGCAAAGCAGAAGTGCTCACTATCACACATTTAGACAGATTTGTGAACAATGTTTGAGAGAAATGGTAATATTGTGTATCTGGAATGAATTTTAGATCTTTAAGTCCATCTCATGAAAAATGGGAGCAAAAACAAGTGTTGCGTTTATATTTTTGTTGAGTGTATCAGAAAAGATGACAAAATTATAAAAAAAATTGTGAACGTAAAGCCCCTGTAAACCAAAATCCACAGAATCCTTCTAACTATGACATTTGGGGAGTTAGTTGCATGATACAGGGTTCATACACACTTTCCATTTAAAAATTCCATACTTTTTCAGGCTCAAATTTTCAGGATTCTCGGTCGATTTTTCAGTCTAAATTTGACATCCGAATACAAATAGTCAGATGCTTATTATATAAATGAATGGTTCTGAAGCCAGCCCTCGAAGTACTTACATCGACCTATGACAATCTCTTTGCCCAAACTCAAAAGCAAGTAAACACTGAAGGTTCATTTATTATCTATTTTGTTTCATTTATTATCGTCATGCACTGACATGAGTTGACATGTAGAGGTTATTTTTTTCTTTTTGTTTGTTTTGTTTTGAGGGGGCAGGAAATATAAGATATTCTTCACCCTGCCTCCTTTTCGTCATGGTTTTATGGATTGTACATGTGAGAATGTTGAAATGAGTTTTGTTGGAAGACATCCATGGACAAAATAAATATAAAATCAAATCAATCCATTAATCAAGATCGCTCGCCACTTCTGATAAGTGTTGCTCGAAAGACTCGCCAGACGTTATTTATTAATACAAAATGGCAAACTGTTCCCAAAACTTCTCTCACAATGATCTTTCTTGCCACTCTAATTATGAGGAGCCAATGCATAGACAGACAGACAGATAGATAAAATGACTCACCATGGCAATGAAGCGCCCTATGAACTTGAAGTACTTGAGGTGGTCAGGGTTGATGTAGGAGGCGGGGTTGATCTGTAGACAGTAGTTGTCTTTACCGGCGTATTCAAACAGGCAGTACATGGGGTTCAACACCTCGTGGGACAGCAGGAAGAACCACTCCCTGGAACAGAGCACACCACACACACACACATCAGACACACACAGCTCCACAATGCTAAGGAGCTAACAGCTAAAGCCCCTATCTCACTGGGCTGCAACTGTTTGCGACAAGTTGGAGACACAAAACTGCGAGAAAATATGCAAATTAGCAACAATTTTTACTTGCAGTCTCACTGAGTTAGTAATTACGACACGTTTGCCAATGTCCTTGCTGGGAGCTCGCATTTATGTCTTGCGAACGTCTGGCGAGAGTCGCACGAACGGAATGTCAGTCTCTTCTTTGTCTCAAATCAGTCCCAATTTAGTTTCATATGTCGCCAAACCCTCGCAAAGTTGTCTCACACTTCTAGCACTTTCTGACTCGCGGAGACTAAACTGAGAAGGGTTTGCGACGTGTGCGACACACCTGCCACCACTCTGCGACTGGAAATTGAGACCCCAGCGAACATTTCAAGACAGTTTAGAGACTCCCTCGCGAATGCCGTCTCCAACTTGTTGCAAACAGTCGCAGCCCAGTGAGATACGGCCTTAAGTCACATGTTTAAACAGTATGAAGGGAGCATTCCATTTCATTAAAGGGTGCAAATATATACATATATACAATATAAAGATAGGCGTCAAGAACTTTCACAACAGTCTAGGGAGCATCTTGTTAGTCAAGAGGAGGTACAAATGAGTTATCATGTTATTGAAACTAAAAGAAAAATACACAAACATTCTACAAAAACATGCTTTTTATTATTCAGAGATTGAGACAAAACAGTTATGAAACTCCAGAAGACATTTTCTTCACTACATGTGAGCACACATTATTACAACGCTTCTCTAACTTACCTGGCCACGCCTCCATAGTCGAGGCCTTCTTCTCCAGGGAAGATGATCCACAGTCTCCTCCGCAGATCCTGAGAGTTAAAGCTCATGATCTGAAATAGAGACACAGTTTTAGTGATAAATTAGTATTGTAAAAATCACTGTATGAGACAACGGTGCACCGGGGATAGTACAATTGCAAAAGGCAGTCACCTGCTGGAAGGAGTCCTCAAACAGGGTTTTTCTGGATACGTTGATCTTGATGTGTTGAGGCAGTGACAGTTGCTGGAGAAAATGAGACGTTGTCAGATATAGTTAGTGGTCACAAGTACTTTCAGCAAGTGTTCTATGATAGTTTATGGATGGGTATGATTACAAACATTACCATAGAGTGAACTTTTCAGGGGTATCATAAACAACAGTGCCTTTGCAGGTAAAAAAAAAAATCCTGTCCGGAAGGGGTGATATTCAGAGAAAAACCACTCATATTTCCTACTTCTTTTCTAAAGTCAAAGCTTCGGTTAAAAAAAAAAGAAGTGTTTTCTTTGTCAAGGAACCACATCGCTGGCCGTATTCTGCCTTCAGTAGATGACCTGATCAAATTATACTTTGAAACTGGATTTAGCAATTATTGAAATACTGGTGATTTTAGCCCAGCATTACATTGTATCATTTAGAAACACATGACTTTAAGCATCCGGCAGGTGTGAGCCACAACAAACTCTGCAGGTTTTGAAAACGACAGCACCACTTTTTCTTTGGTTTGCGCTGTACTGTTCAAGTGGTGTGTGGATGCTGATTCCTTTCCATTCAACTCAAACCAGATGGCACTTCCACTAGCAGCAATAGAAATATATTATGGCTGTCAAAATTAACGCGTTATCGCAGGGTGATTAATTTCTGGAATTAACGGCGTTCATTTTTTTTTAACGCATGCGCAGAATGATCCGCCCGGTACATCCCACCGGCTCTGTACTACAGTCATCTAACGTTGTGGCTGACCCAGGATCAGTAGCTGCGCGCGGCCAAACATAGCAGCACGTTAGCCCGTCTTGTTTTAAAGTTTTAAACTGCTAACGGTCACGTCTGTGTCGGGGGCATAGATAGTATATAAAATCAACTGCCGCGGCTGGCAGTTGATATCGGGAGCAACAGGAGGAGAAACATTGTCCACTCTGTTCAGAGCCCGCGAGGACACAAACGTCTGCAGTTTTCAGAGGTGTGTGTGAGTAGACATCAACATAATGTCGGCTTCCTGGTACACATGAACAGTCCCCTAGGATGTGGTCGTGCGTACACACACACACACACACACACACACACACACACACTACTGTAAATGGCATTCTATAGCCTATCCTATATTTGCCCAAAGACATAGTAAAGAGACAGACCAATTGAATTATGGTTTGGTTTAAATTTATTTTCAGTATTAAAACCATCATTTGGATTTTCAATTAATAAACATAGCCTACTAATTTTAAATGTACATATCCACCTTCTGTCATTTATCTTTCCGTTCATACAACAATATACAGAGAAAATTCGAATTTTTCGGGCATATTTCGAATGGTGAAATTAATCGTGATTAATCGTGATTAATCCACAGAATCCTGTGACTAATCTGATTAAAAATTTTAATCGTTTGACAGCCCTAATATATATATGTATATATAGGCCCGGAGCCAATATGGTACGCGCTCTATCCACTACACCACCAGAGCACCCCCAACAGCAGCAATCATTTCTAAATGTATACTGTTCTGACTCTTACCTGGCACCAGAATCTGAAGTACTGTACTTTGGCTTTGAAGTCTCGAACGTAGGTGATATGCGGCCCGTTTTCACTGTGAAGGAAGAAGAGGCGGAGAGTTTCAATATTTGAAAAAAATCTTGAAGCATCTCAAATGTTATTCAAACTTGTCATATAATGTGATGTCATGCACCATTTTACCCCTTTTTTATTTATATAAAAAAAAATTAACCTTTATTTATACAGGTAAATCCCATTGAGACCAGAGACTCTTTTTCAAGGGAGACATGTTCCCATTTACACGTTACCATTCACAGGCTAACTATCGACATTCACACGAGGCAAGGTGGGTGAAGTGTCTTGCCCAAGGACACAACAACCATGATACAAGTGGCAGGGCGGGGATCGACTGCCAACCATTCGATCATTGGCCGACCCGCTCTACCACCTGAGCCACAGTCGCCCCCGTCATGGATATCATTCTAACATGTCTTATATTAAGCACACACATCTTTTCAAGAGGGTAAAAACATCTTAAGGTAGGTTGGGGGGAGTATGTTACTGCTCCTAGTAGGGATGGGAATCGAGACCCGGTTCCTCTTCAGAACCGGTGCAGAGTCAACCAATTCCCTGGAATCGTTCGTGGAATCGGTTCCGCTCGTTGCAAATGCATCATGATTTGACACTCACGCTGCGTTGTTTTGGTTCAGAACGCAGCCAACATGGCGTTGAGACAGAATCTCTCTACATGTTGGTTGTTTTTCACTTGAAAAGACGACAATACGGCCACTTGCAACAATTGTAAAGTTTCCATTTCGTCAAATGACACGCGCACAAGCACGAGCGCAAGCGAGCAGACGGCGTTTGTGACGGTTAAATGTTTAAATGTCCACTGCCTGTCTAGTCGACACCAGAATTGCCCTTTGGACTTGTAGGCTACATACAATGTGTGAGAACTAACGTGTGTGTAGGATATGTGTGGGCTAATAAAAGAGGGAGAGAATAAAAAAGTGAGAGCAGCATAAAGCAAAGCAAAAAGGTTTTCTTGACCGCTGCCTTAAGGCCCGCAGAGTTTACTCACGTTCGTCAGCTGGTTTGTTTCTTTTTCCTCCCATCAGCTGTTCTGCTGCCTTTACGCACGGCGGGTGGATACGAACCCAAAACAACATACAGCAGGAACTCGGCAGTGATAAGGAAACAATAGTCTACACTTAAGTTTAACAATAAACTTCATAAAGACACTTAAAATAACGATCTCTGCCCATACAAAAAACACTGACTTGGATAACTTGATGGAGCGATGATGTGCAAAAACCACCCGCACATGTGTCTGATGACGGGCCGTTATATTAATAATAAACAGCGGGCGGGCTTATAAAAAAGGAAGAGAGATAAAAAGGCGAGAGCCTTTTTCTTTTTCCTCCCGTCAGCTGTTCTAATGCACCCTTTACGCACGGTGGTTGAGACGAACCCTACAAATTAAACATGAAACTTTGTAACTACACACTTAAAATAACGATCTCTGCCCATACAAAAAAAGACTTGGATTACTTGAGGAGCGACCGATGTGCAAATGTGTCTGATGACGGGCCGTTATATTAATAATAAACAGCGCGCTGCACATTAGAACAGCATGTACATACAATATCTCGTATCCTTCGTGAGAGGGCATACATGATATTTTTTCTGCAAACAAATGGTTAATTTGCCAAAGTTGATAGTTGGTCTTATCTTTACAGAAGACTTCTTCGTATTTTTTATGTCAGTTGAATTTTGTTTCAAGTTGAATGCAAATGAGCACAGTTAATATTCCAAAAGGCACAAGCTCTTCCTTAACTGTTTTCAGTCTGTGTTTTTAGGGAACATAATGGCATTTGGGCTTAAAAAGGCAAACCTTTATTTTTGTCCGGACCAATTAATGTGAAAATTGACAATTTCCTAATCCTAAAGTACTCTTGATAATCTTTGCACACACTAGACACACCTCTGATCAGATATTTAAGCAGGTTAATACAAATAAACAAATTTGTACTTGTTTTCTCACACAATGAGAATCGATAAGAGAATCGGTAAGGAATCTGATCGATAAGCAGAATCGGAATCAGAATCGTTAAAATTCTTATCAATTCCTATCCCTAGCTCCTAGTCAGTTCATACCGTCACTTCCCTATTCACTGAACTGGTTTTTCCAGCACTCAAGCCAACGTCATAACTCTCTACTCCTGTTATTCTCACAAGTGGTTATGATGACTCAGCTCAGGTGACGGAGTGAAAGCAAAAGAGACTAGGTTAAGCCATTAGTTAAAAGATAATGCGTCACACGGTTTTAAAAATATAGGAGGGATTTTCAGATAGTGACTCATAGTTGAAAAATCTGCTGAAACAGAACTATGCAGTAGAGTAGTAACGTGGTGGTGTGTTCTGTTTGGTTGATTATGTGAAGTTTCAAATAAGAGCTTAATGAGGAAATATTTGGTGTGGTCAAAATCTGAAGAAAAAAAATAAAATCCCAGTAGCATCAATTATTATTTTGTCAGCTTAATGGGCTCATTGTGTAACATTATGGCACAAGGCCTATGTGCTTCAATCTGCGGGGGGAGGGACCGCAATTGTTTCTATGGAGGCTCTCACAGAAAGAGGAAAACTTGATCAATGATCTATAATGGTCCTTCACTCATACCACTTTTATAAAGACTCGCACTTGAACGTTTTTTTGTACAACGTTTTAGTTTTTGTACGTACGCCCTTCACCTTAAATCGGTATCATCTGCTTTGACTAGTTGGTGATTGCTTAATTTCTCAGAAAGTCTTATTTAAAGCAGAAAACAATTAAAAAAATTCTGCTGGAAATGGCTAATGGTCAATTAATCAATTGCAGATAACTTTAGGCCTCTTTTGGAAAAACAAATTAGTACTGTCATGCATTATCAAGAGTTGGAGGAAAGCAGAAAGTAAAAAAATGGTGGAGGGCATACAGTGAGGACTTTCCAGTGCGCGGGTCGATGTAGGTGGTGGCTCTCCTGTTGTGGTCCACGAAGTAGGGAATGCCGTCGACGGTGAACCTCATCTCCCAGCCCTCTGGAAGGGGCTTCTCGTTCAGCAACCTGACAAATGACATGACATCCATAATTCACTGATATATTATATATCAGGAGATTCCTAAAAAGCATGTAACAATTGTGCGGCGTAGGAGATCCCAGACAAACTGACCCCTGTGTTCGAGGGTCCTCCCACTGTGTTGCCCGCGTAGGGTGATGTACAAAATAAACTCTGCCCGTGGAGTCTGTTCTCTTCTCTGAAAAGACACAGGAACAATCGATTAGGCGATCATTTGACTTGTATGTACATCGTCTACAAAAAGATCCCATGACAACCTGGAGACACACTGTTTGAACTCATCGTTGAACTATTTTGACCTTAAACAAACGACAAACTTTGTGGCTGACCAGTGACCAGTAACCATGAGGTCTCCGGAGGGTGTCAGTAGTAAAACTAGTGATGGCTGCTATTACATCTACGGTGCCCATCATCTCTACCGTTGTGTCCTTGAGCAAGACACTTAACCCCGAACTGCTCCAGAGGCGCTGTGTTATGGCTGACCCTTTGGAGGAGTGGTCACTTGAGAAAAAGTTCAATGTGCCTTGTGTACATTGACTAATAAAGAAAACTTAAAATCAATTCTCGTTAGAATCAGTGAAAATCTACTCACCTACGTGTCCATACTGGGTGTGCACTGAAAATAAATCCAGTGTTCATACACAGGATGACCCAGGCTCTTTAAACAGGAACGTGGCTAGCTGCAGTGGGCGCACTTTGTTTAAATAACCTTAGTTAACCTATCCGTTGAAAGAGCCTAGGCTGTCTATTACCACTGGATTAAGGTGCACACACAGTATGGACAGTATTGACAAAAAGTGATTTTGACAACAACTGTTCTCAATAATGGCTGACTCGACCTTTAAGTTCTTTAAGGAAAAGAAAATGATTACTTTAACACATTAGTACACTGGAAAATAATCAAAGTAATGATTCAGACGGCTGTGCGTTTAAATCAAATCCTTTAAGATCTTACCCCATCCGTGTGGCAGAGGCCCCAGAGGATCAAACTCCTTATTCTGAGCTGCTGACACCTGTTGGTCCTGTAGCTACACAGCAGACAATCACAATCATGAATGAGGAATCAACAAGCACCAACTGTGGTGTTTCTGTTATTTTGATTTGATGTACAAGCAAACAAACCAGTTACATGTTGTTTGACAATGCGTAGTGTTTGTCATTAACAGCATCGTCAATTCAACAATAGTCACCATATTCCAGTTCTCTTACACACACACACACACACACACCACACACACACACACACACCACACCACACACACACACACCACCACCACTCACCCAAATATAACCTCTGTTGAACTGCTGCATGGCTCCCTGCACTGCTGGTTGGTGCTGCCACTGCTCATAGTTTGCGCGCACGTCTCGGTGTGGGAGCTTGCCAGGTTCGTGGTCCGTGTGATGTGATCCACAAAGTAGACCCGGCCCATCTGGTCCACCCTACGCTCCCAGCTGAACACACACCACACCAGGGAAGACAAGGGAAGAACGCAGAAGAGTCATTACAGATAGACTTGACTTGAAAACAGAAGCCTCTCAGTCATTATGCACAGTTTTTTTTTTTAAGATAATTTTTGGGGCATTTTCCATGCTTTATTGACAGTATGGAGAGACAGAGATGAAAGTGGGAAGAGGAGGGAATAACATGCAGAGAATGACCCAGGCCGGATTCTAACCCTGTTGGGTCTGCTGTGTATCCATTTGGTTGGTGAACAGGTAACAGGATTCTAACAGCCTGTTGCTCTCAGCTAATGACATAAGAAAAACAGAGAGGCTGACTGAAGTATCAACATAGACTTTCAGGCTTTATAACTCACTTCTATGGAGAATATAAAGAGGCTGAGTTCATAGAACAAACAACAATAAAGAATATCTACAAACTGCCAATGTGAAGAGTTCAGGATTTACTCTAAGGCCTGGGACACACATCCCATGTCTGCCTCGGTTACTGCTGCCTCTCTGTTATTGTTTTCGGCCACACATGCAACATCTCACTGCTGCAAGGCTGCTTCTTAAAGTCTTGTCTGTCTACATAGTTATAGATAATTCCCATTAATGTGCAGTTGTTTAATGTAATTTTATGAAACATATGATTAATATTGAGTTTCGACAGTAATCAGTGTGCCTCATTGTTTTTCTTCACATTTTCGCTTGTGAGAAGTTTTATTTTGAAAGAGACAGCAGAAAATGGTGAAACTACAGTGAAAGATGCTGGTATGAAGTCAATATGACTGTCAACAGAGCATGTCTCTATCAGTTAAAGCAAAAAGACCCGAAAGAGACACGTGTAAAGTGGTGCATCGCTGCAGACGCGCCTCCAGCAGTAATCGGCAGGTCCTCGGAGGTTGGATGTGTGGCTGCTGTAGTGTTTTAACACGGTCGCCGAAATTAAAAAGGCAGACGCGCAGTAGACGCAGGACGTGTGTCCCGTGCCAAAGGCCTCTGTTACACCTGGAATGTTCACTGTATTGTACGGTGGTGTCATTTTGGAAGAAGCAGAAAACAAACTAAAGACACACAGAAACAAAAATACAAAAAGATTGGAATGCTACAACTTTAAAGGAAAAGTCTTGAAGTCTTTACCCAGCTGGCAGTGGGTCAGGCCGTTCCCACGTCGTTCTCTTCTCCACGTGATCCACAAAGTACAACCTCCCATTCTGATCCACCCTCTGCTCCCAACTAGATAAAGCACAGTCATAAAGTTGGGTTAGTTATGGACCTTAAGTAATGCCAGGGAAAGTCACAGTGTTGTAACAGCAGTAATGATGGTTATGATAAGGGAGTGAGTTATGCCGTTGTCACTACACAATATTTGTGTCAGTTACGACGGTCCATATTTCAGATAAGACCATTATAGAGCGATCAAATAGTGCCGTTTTGTGGCAGAGACATGACAGACTAAGCATTGTACACCCATCCATAATCACTGGCAACAATGGGGCTAGAAGCGGTATGTATGTTGCTGGCTGTCTTGTGCTCCAAACGAACAGAAACAAGAAATGACTGTAAATTTTGAGCGGAACCGGCAACTTCACTCCTCTTCCTTCGCCATGTTATCTTACTCTTATCTCTTCTGGCAGAGTGCCGTCAGCTGTGCTCCTATTGGTCAACATCATGGAAGCAATGCAAGACGTCGTGGGGGGTAAATAAAAAAATCTTACATCGTAGTCTTTCTCTCAGAACATGGTGAGACTTCCTTAAGGTTATTATTGGGCTGATATCGTTTAGTCTTTTTGATATTGACAATAGTCACAAACACAGGGGAAAATGTGACAAAAATAAAATTAATGTGTTGTTATTTTGCTTCAGATAAGGTTTCTTTCATGTTGATGACACATTCACTTGTAATAATCACATTTGAGAGGAGACTATATTCTCCATTTTCCTTTAACCAAAGCTGGAGCAGCTCTTGAGCAGAGATGTTAAAATAAGAGCTAACCCGGGGGGCAGCGGTCCTGGGTTGACAGCGGGGGGGACCCTGGGGGTGACGGCAGGGCTGCTGGCTGGAGGTCTGGAGGCTGACGTGTTGCTCCGGTCTGAGCCTGTGGAGGGACTGGAGTCTGGGGCTGAAGAGGGAGCAGAGGCTGAGGCTGAGGCAGAGGCAGAGGCAGTGGTTCTCACCGGGGTTTCAGACCCAGCTTGACCCTCACTGCCTCCAGCCGGGGCAGAGCCGTTGATGGAAGACGCTGTGGAAAGAGCCACACATGATAGTTCATTGGTACATCCTCAGACCTGAACAGCTGAATAACTTAGAAAGGAAGAAACTAGGATAAGAATATGGATTATTTTTGTTGACGTAGGCTGGCTTTGCAACTGGAGTTGGCAAAGCAACGTCATGAAGAGCAAGGTTTTCCTTTTCCTAGATGTTATTTGCACTGTTCATCAGCGCTGCCTTGTGTGAATATGGCTTGAATTAAAGTTAACTACAACTAGCACATGGTGGTTATATGCCACCGCAAGGCATACAATTACCGAACAGTGAGAGTACAGTGGTGGTAGGCAAAGCTTTAAAAAAGGGGTAAAGCACCTAAGATAATAGAATATGGTACTAGGTCACTGCAACCGCAGTCACCTTTACAGTTTAACCTTCTTAACCATCTTTTTGTCAGAGTCGACATTTGTGTAAACTTGCAATTGAATTGTGATAATTGACATACAGTGTGTTTACATGCAGACTCATAATCGGGTAAATAAACAAATAAGACTTCAAGAGGACTTGTAAAATGCATGTCGGCGTTCTATCTGCATGTATACAGGATTGCATATCGCACATCAGAGTTTGCGTTCTGCGCTTGCTCGAGAGTTCCCTGTCGGGGATTTCACAAGGAAGTGGACGGAGATGACATAAATAGTAGTTTTGTTGCCGGAAAGGAACCGGACGTGGCTCTATAACCACTTGTTGAAAGGACTACAGCGCAACCTAGCACAGCGGAGTCAGCTATGCTCCGGCCATTTATCGAATATTTGAAAGGCCATGTATACTCAGACAAGTGACGCGGTCTGTTCAAGTGGCAAAATCGGTATATGGGATAATTTGTGCTGTCAAACGATTAAAATATTTAATCAAAATTAATCGCATTTTTATCTATTCTAGCCTAAATGTCCATTGATTTTTGTCGCATTATTCTTTCTCATGTTAATGCTCTTATTACACCCATTCTCTACACCCTTGTAATTCAGTGTAGGCCTATTTCTTCTAAAATATAATTATTTTCAATTCAGTGCAAATAGCAGGCATGCAAACTCATACGCATGAAAAAGGTGAGAAGTCCGAAAACAAACCCCGGTAGGGGGGTCTGGGGGCATCCCCCCAGGAGATTTTTTTTGTGATTTGAACATTTAAGAGAAGCAATTTGGTGTATTCTGGTGAAGAGAATTAAGGACAAAGAAAACTTTGTCAGATGAATAGTAAAATGAGCAAAACAAGTTAGTCAGCCAACCTTCTTGACTTTTACAATACAAAGTGTGTAGGTATTTACCAAGAAAAACGTTAAAACAGCTTAGAAAACGGTAAAAAATGCTGGCAAAACCAGCTTTAAATAAGACAGAAAATAACATTGAGCCTCAAATCAATCACACCAAATTCCCTTACAATAAACTAACTATTTATATTGAGGCAAACAGGATTTGCCTTATCTTTGTTACACAACCATCAATCAAACACATAAGAATACACTCTGTCACCATAGTTAATCTCGTGTTCACGCACTCACACCTCTGTCATGCGCAGGAACATAATGGTGCAAAATGGGACGATAGTGGAGGAAGCAGGTGAGTGTGTTTCGGCGCTGATCTGCTATAACCACTACATTCACCTCAGGTGTGTACGCCAGAACACCACGTACCATTCAAAAACCGTGAAAACAGCAATAGACAAAAGCACATTATTAACCCATTGATGACTATGGCAATCTAGGATGCATGTCCTTAATGCCTGAGGGTTTTCTAAAAAAATAGCATGAATTGTCAAGTCTACCAAAACCTTAATATCTAAGCCTGTGTAGCACATAGAAACATGAAATAAAATACATTTAAAAGTTAAGGTTCACAGGTTTTATTTAAACATGCTCCCTTAGCGCTTACAAACCAACACATTTTTCTAAAAATCGTCAAAATTAGATGGGGGAGAAAGAAAAAAATAATAATATAAAATATTTAAAAATAATGTGCTAAATGAGGTTATAATCCTGCTTCCTTTTAGCATGGATAGTAGTGACTGAGTGTGCAGTGGAGGGATAAACCAATGATGGTGCATTCTATGTTGCGCACGCCATGAAAATGAGATAAAGTAACAATGCTGCTTGACGCAGCATCAGGCAGGAGATACAATGTGGCATCGCGCAGCAGCCGTCATCAATGGGTTAATTTGAGGTGACACGTTAACCTGCAGTGACAATTAAACCGTTAATCAGCGCGCACATAAAGCAATGCAAATAGCTGTAAAACAACGGTTGGCAAACTCCGTGAATGTACTTAAAAAGTGATTCACATAAACCGAGTAGGCACATTAACACGGTAAAATAATAGTAGGCCACTGCGGCTGCGGCTACTTGAACGCTCCGATGACTCGGAGGGTAAAAAAATCAAACATCCCTGCAGACGCTGACTGACTGATGTCACCGCCCCTCAATGACAAATACTGTTTCTGATTGGCCAAATGACCGTCAAAGCTCATATGATAGGAGTTAACATCTGTCAATCATAGTTACCGTACTTTCCGCACTATAAGACGCACTGGACTATAAGCCGCAGGTGTTATAATGTTTAATTAGCCTACCATATGTAAGAATTCGTGCACAGAGGGGATTGTCGGGAAAGAGATGGCTGCTTGAGGAAGCTCCCATTTATTAACATTTCAACAAACAAGTTGCATATTTGCATAACGTATTCAAGTGTTACCATTTAGTGCAATAGCTACTAGGGATGGGCACGGGTGTTTTCACTACTCGTGTGATCGCTTGCATTCCTCGTGGATCAATCGATTCCTTTACTTTTTTCAATTTTTAGAACGCAGCGCATCTGTCAGCAGAACGGTGCATCGCAATAAAGCCAATAACCTGCGCTTAATGCTTCTTGTCAAACAGTCACAGTTACCATATGATTGTAAGGATTTATTTTCCACAAGTTTAAAACACATTTTCCTAACTGAAAGTAATTAAATAAGCGGGCCACAATTTAAACCGATCGAGTAGGTCTGCGGTGTAGAGAAAAAAAAGAGAGAGAAAAAAAGCATGGGCTGTAGTTGGCTAACAATCAAGATAGACACCATTTAAAATAAGAAGGGCAGCAAATACAATAAAATTATTGTCCTACAATTTAAACACATAGATAGGCTAAATAACTCACCAAAGCAGTAGAAGTAGTAGTTGTAGGCTATATCCAACCGCGTATGCCCACTCCGTGTCCGTGACTAATTACCGCGACTAATACCTCGTTAACGGACCGTTACACCGGTCGGCTTTTGAATCTCAATCCTATATTCCATAATAAAGGCTTCTTAACTGTTGTTTGCTCGAATGTGCCCGAAGTCAGCCTGGCTTCTTTACGTGACTATCCAAGTTTTCCAGCACCGGAGACCACACACACTGGCTGCGCTGCATGGAGGTGGCAGTTATTTGCGGTTGCTGTTTGACACAACGCTTAGTTTATTTAACTTGGATCAAAATATTTAATTTTGTAAACTTTATTTTATCCGTTTTGTGCCGTTTTGTACACGTATATAACATTTTAAAATAGGGGCGGCCCGCCGGCCGGCCTAAAGGCTACAAACACTAAAAAAAACAAAAAACGAATTTCCTCATCCACCAATCGAGATCATTTGAAACGAGGAGTACTCGAGTACTCGATTACTAACGCCCATCCCTAGTAGCTACAGAACATATTGTGCTGTGTAATAACAGGGTTGAAAAACGGGGAAAAAGTCGCGGCTTGTAGTCCGAAAAGTACGGTAGTCACTATGGTCACTCCACTTCCTTAATAGGTCCATGCTCCACACCACACACACACACACACAGTGTAAATATTTTCTCAACGGATCTTCACGAATCACATAGATGGCCAATTTCGTTTCCAAAACGGCGAATTTCGTCGAAAGGTGATGAGTTTGCATGCCTGAAATAGCCCACAATGTAGACCCCCCCCCCAGCCCTAGAACAGCACACAAACATAATTGAAACTTATTTTTTTTATTTAAAACCCAAATCATAAAACAACATAGGGTATTTAAACAAATTAGTATTTAGGCTAAATTAAACTGGTTGTTGTAGGCCTAAATGTTTTGGGAGTCTTTCATCCACGGCTTATTTCAGACTGTGTGGAGTGGACACACTTGTGTGCCGGTGGTTGCCATGGCGCTGCTGCAGCCGAGGCTTCAGTCGCCCTTCGTAGTGAAAAATCTAGTGAAAATGAATGACTGGCGGCTGCCACTAACATTCATGGAGGTTTTGGTGTGCACGCAGGGTTATAAGTAAGACTTTTGCAAATGACAAGCTTTCTTTTCTGTTCTTTTTCCCAAAGTCATATACAGAAGACGCTACTAGCGAAGGTCGTGCAGCTGAGCTAGGAAGTGATAAGTTCCGGTTTCTGCTTCAAAATAAAAGTCAGAATTGACTTGACGTTTAGCCGTTTTGCCAGTTAAATGATTTTAATGTGAAATTACGCAGTAGAACATGTTTGAATTAACAGTAACAACTTAACCGCGAGCAATATGTAGAGTTTGCGGTGTTTCAGTTGTTCTAACATTACTAGGTGGTGCAACAGCATGTGAAAAAACCACAACGTTTGCTAGGCCATGAAGAGTGTTAATCGTGTGATAAAAAAATTAACGCCTTTAAAATGGGTTTGCGTTAACGCCGTTAATAACGCGTTAAACTGACAGCACTAGTAATAATCCAATCTAGTTGTCCCATGAAAACACACTGATAGTCTGTGTAGAAGGAAGAGCACTTCTTCAATGTTCTTTCAGAGCAGGACCTGGTTGGGTCAAGGTCTGACCTGGTGCAGAGGTGGGTCTGCGGGGGGTTGGAGGAGGGGGTCTGGAGGGTCTGGGGGGTCTGAGAGGCCTGGAGCCCCCTGTAGACAGGGAGGGAGACCCCGTACCACTCACTGCCCTCTGCCCACTGGGAGAGGACCTGCTCTCCACTGAGTCCACCGCTGGAGAGCTGTCTCTACTCTGCCTGGGAGGAGAGAACATCAGACAGATGAATGAATAGCTAACAACTCAGACTAGAAATGATGTCACACTAGTTAAGTTGACTTGGAGATTGACAGTGGCTACTGTACCTTATAACATGATCACCATTGGGTTGGGATTCTCCATTTAATGTACCTGAAGTAAAAACACAACAAGACTTTTTTTTTTTACAAGTGAAGTTTTGTGAAAGTTAGGTGGGCACTTAATTAATCCTATCAAAGGAACCTTATTTAAAGCTCACATATTATACACTTTTCTGTCAATATTATATGGTCTTAGAGGTCCCTAATACGTTTTTCTTTAGTTGTCTGCTGAAAAAACCGTTCAGATCATTTATTGTAGTATGCCTATATACCCTGATGTTCAGCTAATCTCACGATGGCCTATTTTTTAAACCGAGCTGCAGCTCCCCTCGTAAATATACAATCTTTGAGCTGCCCCCGCCCCTCTCTGGAAGCGACGGGTCCATAGCCTGTAGTAGTAGCCTGTCCACAGTGCCTGTACTTTTAGCCGTTAGCACGGAAGCTAACGGCTAAAAATATCACGAAAATCAGTGAAAGAATGAGCTTCAAAGTTAGACTTAAACTCTATTACCTTCCTATGCTTTGTCTGGCTAAAAACGAGGCATTTTCAGACTGCTGTGGAGAATATAAAGAGCTTGTTATGGGCAAAATATCAATGCTTTTCCCGAAGCTAGCTCGGAAGCTAACGGCTAAAAATATCACGAAAATCAGTGAAAAAATTAGCTTCAAAGCTAGACTTCGACTCTATTACCTTCCTATGCTTTGTCTTGCTAAAAACGAGGCTTTGTCAGACTGCTGTGGGGAATATAAACAGCGTGTTATGAGCAAAAGCTGGTTGCTTGTCCCAAAGCTAATAGCTATACACCAGGCAGGCAAAAATACCAATAAAAACAATTATTTTAGTTTCACCGTTTAAAAAAAAGCACAAGTAGCTTCCTATCCGTTGCGTTATTAAAAACGAGGCATTAATAGACTGCTGTGGTTAAGATAAATTAGTGGAGTATGAGCAAAAGCATTCTGTGTTGGTGTATGTAACATTCAGGCTGTACTATGGGCATCTTGTCGCTTAGCGGGGAAAGCAACATGGCTGTCGCTCGGAAAATGTTCCATCGGATCTCGGGGCCGTGGACCAATAAGAAATGGGGGGGGGGGTTATCATACGGTGGACGTTTCTGGTTACTAATGTGGGGGGAAGCATGGACATATAAAGAAAATATGGGGATGTGGCTGTGCCGACTGTGACGTAATAGTCGGCGAGAATTCTGACTCGAGTATATTGGGGGGGGGGGGGGGGGGGGTTCAGAAAGGGGGAGAGTGAGAAAAGGAGAGATTGTTATTTTTTTTTAATATTTTGGCAGTCTCTAGGCACACCGTGGACCCATGGATATGTTTGAACACATTTAAAAAGTGCATTTAGCATAATATGTGACCTTTAAAAAAAAGGTATAGTTTGGTTAAAGCTAGATTTGCACTTTATTCCATATTAGGGAAATTCATTTTTGTTTGGTCATTTCTGAAAAATAAATAAATAAATTATTTGAAATAATTTATATGTGTTGTGGTATTTGTAGTTTAAAAAAAATCAATTCAAATAGTTTTTGATTGAATATCCCACATCAGCACGATTCCCCCCCTCCCCACTCCCCCCGCTGGCCCGTGGTCACACTGCTCATGGCCTGGGCACGATTGCACGTTGCCTACGTCACCGTGCGTGTTTAGGATTTGGCCGTAGGCTACTTGTAGGCTATACGACTGTTTGTGAATATTTTCATCCGGCCAAATTTGCATCATATATTCCACTTCCACATTAGAGCAACGAGAATCCTTAAGCTATTGTTTTTTTTAAATGTAGCCTTGACGTAATAGGTCGCGGTGGACAGTCTCATATTTGTGCAGCACGCTGTTTATTATTAATATAACGGCCCGTCATCAGACCATACGTACCGGATGGTTTTATACACATCGATCGCTCCATCAAGTAATCCAAGTCAGAACTTTTTGTATGGGTAGAAATAGTTTTTTTTAAGTGTCTTTATAAAGTTTCTTGTTAAACCTTAGTGTAGGCTACTGTTTCCTTATCCCCGGGCCGCGGAGTCCCGCTGTGTGTTGTTTTGGGTTAGTCTCCACCGCCATGCGTAAAGGCAGTATTATGACAGCTGACGGGAGGAAAAAGAAAAAAATCCTCTGACGAACGTGAGTAAACACAAAAACCTTTTTGCTTTGCTTTCTGCGCTCACCTATTTAGCTCTCTCCCTCTTTTATTAGCCACACCTAGGCCTACACACACGTTCATTCTCACACATTTTATGTAGCTACAAAAGTGGTGGGCAATTCTGGTGCCGACTAGTAAGGCAGCGGACGTTAACGGACTAAGCATCCTTAATAAATTTACGTCAGGAACATCGCCTGTGCGCTTGCTTGTGCGCGTGTCATCTCATTAGCATCTGTACTTTGGCCACGGCACACCTCTCCCAAGTGTGCCGTGGCCAAGGGGCTGTTCCGTGCTGGAATACGGATGGCGTGGTCACACTAGCCAAACGTTCTAGACTTTAGTATGCAAATGAGCTCGGGCACGGGGCCGCAGCCCTAGTGTGAGTGGCCCCTTAGTCACCCTCTCTGAATGTAATTGGCAAATAAACTGATAACCAATCAAAAGAGAGAACGCTACAAACCAGCACCCGTCTCACTGCCGGTGCACGAGCAGAGCGACAGATGGGTGAATGTATAGGTACTAGGGCTGGGTATCGTCAAGGACTTCGCGATACGATACGTATCACGATACACTGGTCACGATACGATATATTGCGTATCTTGATATATCACGATATATTGCGATATTCCATAAACAAATTGCCTTGTCAAACATAACAGCACAATATATTGATAATTGCAAAGACAAATGAAGTCAAAACTATTTCATTCACAACTTCCTTTAATATTTTTCTTCCTTTTTTTTGGTTTTGGCAAATGATCAAACACTGCTGCAGCTGCCATAACATCAAAATAACAAATCCAATTCACTCTTGTACTAACTGTACAGGACACAATGAAAATAAACACATCAGTGTGCTTTTGTGACACAGTGAATCTAAAGTGTTCTTATAAACAAAACTGATCTAACTTCAATAGTCAGTATCCTAGAGGCTAAGGCCTGACAGTAGACATGGGTTTGAATCTGACCCGTGGTTGTTCTGTGCATTTCATTCCCTCTCTGCCCCATTTCATATCTGTATCTCTGCACTGCCAATAAAGCATTGAAAAGCAAAAAAAAAAAAAAAAAAAAAAAAATCATAATTTAATAAAAAAATATTGATTTTATGTTATAAAAATCGATACTGATATCGCGAAACTAAGTATCGCGATATATCGATTTTTTGACACAGCCCTAATAGGTACAGTTGTGCTCATAAGTTTACATACCCTGGGAGAATTTATGATTTCTTGGCCATTCTTCAGAGAATATGAATGATAACACAAAAGCCTTTCTGCCACTCATGGTTAATGGTTGGGTGAAGCTATTTATTGGCAAACAACTGAGTTCACCCTTTTTAAATCAAAATTACAAAAGAAAGTACCCAAATGACCCCGATCAAAAGTTTACATACCCCAGTTGTTAATACCGTGTATTGCCCCTTTAACATCAATGACAGCTTGAAGTCTTTTGTGGTAGTTGTGGATGAGGTTCTTTATTTTCTCAGATGGCAAAGCTGCCCATTCTTCTTGGCAAAAAGCCTCCAGTTCCTGTAAGTTCTTGGGCTGTCATGAATGAACTGCACGTTTGAGATCTCCCCAGAGTGGCTCAATGATATTGAGGTCAGGAGATTGAGATGGCCACTCCAGAACCTTCACTTTGTTCTGCTGTAGCCAATGACAGGTCGACTTGGCCTTGTGTTTTGGGTCATTGTCCTGTTGGAATGTCCAAAAACGTCCCATGCGCAGCTTCCGGGCTGATGAGTGCAAATTTTACTCAAGTATTTTCTGATAACATGCTGCATTCATCTTGCCATAAATTTGGGTCTAATTTCCTTTGCAGCTCACACATCCCCAAAACATCAGTGACCCACCTCCGTGTTTCACAGTAGGAATGGTGTTCCTTTCATCAAAGGCCTTCTTGACTCCTCTCCAAATGTAACGTTTATGGTTGTGGCCAAACACAGGGTTCAACATAACTTTTTTTTCCTACTGGCCCGCCGGGCCAGTGGATCCGAGTTTTACTGGCCCCTTGTATATTTTCACTGGCCCTGCACACACTTTTTTTTTATTCATAATTTAGTGTCAATAATTATAATAGCCTACCTGTAGGCCTATTAGAAAAATAAAGAAAAATAACCAGATCTAAAAGGGAATATCTATACTGTAACAGTATAGATATTCCCTTTAGATTTGGTTATTTTTCTTTTAGTTAATTATATGAAATGTTGATATTGCTCATACACACAATATAAAACCAGGCAAACATATTGAATTAGAAGCCTACAACTGAAAGTATGTTGAAAGAGTGGGCCAGTATTTTAAAGTCCAGTAGTTTGATGGTTGTTTTTATTCTTGAATTTGGGAGGTTTAATGAATAGTTCACCTGCAGAAGTCATGTTCAAACATTAAAAAAAAATAAGAGATGAAGGTCTGTTCATTCTTTGTGGTGTGGTAGGCTGTTTTTATTAGGCTACTTTCATTAGGGATGTGAATGTGTCGACCGAATGACCGGTTTTCCACTTGCGCTCAAGTTGACTTTAAAAATAGAATAGAAATCCGAAAATCAGTGGGTTATGCCGTTTTTTTAATGGGAGATTTCACCGTGTATGCGAGCGCGCTGCAGGAGTGTCACTTCTCCATGAAGTGTCAGCTTCACATAAGAGTCCGGTGTGGGACCATTTTTTCAAACTATTGATAAAAAACAATGCAGTGCAAAATATGCAGCATAAGTTAAACGCTCGTCTAAGACTATGACGTTAAATCACTAGAAACACACAATGCCTTCGTCCGATCACAGCAGCGTTTCACCGTGTGATCTCACCAGCGAGTGAGTGAGCCGCCGCGCAGAAGAACTGTGGTTTGTGGCTAAAATAATAACGGGGATATTCTCCCCGTTAGCGATTTCAATGGGAAAGACTTCCGCGATCTGATTGAATGTCTCGAGCCTGAAAACACAGTGCCAAACTGCGCGACTATAGGAACTGTACAGTGAGCCGAGTCCCTCCGTTCGTTTCTGTCTACAACCGACACAATCACCGGAGACGCATTCTCAGCGTTTAAATAAAGCCTCTCATTTGTATTACCATTGGGGCTTGGATGCACTGTAACATTACGGCGGCAGATAAAGGAAAAGCGCAGTTATCATTTTCTGCACCTCAACCTCTGCTGTGGGAAGAAAGAAAGGGGGCAAAGCAAGTCGATTGATTTGTCGACTCGCAGGCGGACGGTAGGCAGCTCTGCCAACGGAGCGAGAGTGCACCCGGCCGCCTGTCAAAACGCCCACGCATCGGTTGTCCACTGGCCTTTCATTAAAAAATATATTTTAGCCTATATTAGGTTTATTATATTGAGTCTTAAATAAACACTGCTTTCATTCCGACTCTCAACGCGCATTTCAATGAACCATGATATAGGCCTAGTCTACAAAAATATACTGAACTGTGATTGGCCAGTCACTGGCCCGGGCGGGACAGTGACTGGCCAATCAACTTGCCCTGCATATGATTTTACTGGCCCCGGGCCATCGGGCTATACGTTATGTCGAACCCTGCCAAACAGTTAAATTTTGGTCTCATCACTCCAAATGACTTTGTTCCAGAAGTTTTGAGGCTTGTTCTGTGCTGTTTGGCATAATGTAAGCGGGAAACTTTGTGACATTTGCGCAGAAATGGCTTTCTTCTGGCGACTCGACCATGCAGCCCATTTTTCCCATTGTGCATCTTGAAACAGCCACGCCACAATTTTTCAGAGAGTCCTGTATTTCAGCTGAAGTTATTTGTGGATATTTCTTTGCATCTCGAACAATTTTCCTGGCAGATGTGGCTGAAATCTTTGCTGGTCTACCTGACCATTTTCCACTCAGCGTTTTGAACACTGCTGATTGGCATTCTCAATTCCTTGGATATCTTTTTATACCCCTTTCCTGTTTTATGCAGTTCAATTACCTTTTCTCGCAGATCTTTTGACAATTATTTTGCTTTCCCCATAACTCAGAATCCAGAAACGTCTGTGCAGCACTGGATGAAAGATGCAATGGTCTGTCAGAAGCCCAGAAACTCACAGACCTTTTATACACACACACACTAATTATAAACAAACAGGTCACTGGTGAGGATGGGAACCTTGAGTAGCCATTCAAACCTGTTTGTGTCAACTTTTGTGCATGTTATCAGGTCAAAGTCACTGGGGTATGTAAACTTTTGATCGGGGTCATTTGGGTACCTTCTTTTGTCATTTTGATTTAAAAAGAGTAAACAGTTGTTTGCCAATAAATAGCTTCACCCAACCATTAACCATGATTTGCAGAAAGGCTTTTGTGTCATCATTCATATTCTCTGAAGAATGGTATGTAAACTTATGAGCACAACTGTATGTGCCTACAATGGCGGAGCAGGTAAAAATCCTCCCCAATGTCTGTTTTGATGGTTTTTATCATGTTTTATCATACTTATGGATCTGAGATGATGCTAGATAACTCGCTGCTTGAAGACCGCAGTGCATTAATGTGGTGACGAGGGAGGGGACTGCTAACTGCAGTCACTGACAGGAAGTTAGCTAAACTGACCATTCCGCTTACTTGAACCTTTAACTCATAGCGACCCAGACCTGATAGAAAAAATGCTCACTGTGCTGTTCAGCTTTAGCCGTGGCGAACATCTCTGGGTCCACAGTCATACCGTCCAGGCAGACAGACAGGTCTCCCACCGGGTCTGTCTGCTCCCTGTCTGCACACAGCTGTAAGGTCTGCACCACCTCAGAGACTGCACCCAGGGAATACAACCCAATCAGTGCAAGAACAAGAGTATTGGATCATACAAAGTCAAAGTCTTTTATTGTCAGTTCTGATATATGCAAGACATACATCAGAATCGAAATGGTGTTTATCTCTGGCCCACAGTGCAGTTAACGATAAAATAAAAAACTATAGGGTTAAATAAGATAAACAAGATAAACATAAACAATATTTACATAAGATAAATGTAATTTTTGTGCAATATAAAACAGCATATATAAAATAGAATAGAAAGTAAAAAAATAGATTAGTTCAAATGAAATGTGCAATGTGATGAAAAATATTTACAATGTGCAATATGCAATCAACTGGATGTACATTTTAAGGCATTTTGATTTGCAGGCTGAGTTCTTGTTCAGAGTTCTTAGTCCAGTGTTCTTGGGGGCAATGGGGGGGGGGGGGGGTCATGTCATAAAACTAGAACCCCAGAAGAGTAAAAAAAAAAAGAAAAAGAAAAAAATTAATGTGGCTGAAATGACCTGACTAAAATCACTTTTCCCAAGACCGTGATTTGGAAAAATAAAAAAGAGTGATTCAGCGTCATCACTGCACAACCATACCAATAGTCTTTTCCTTAGCTCAGTGTAGAGAGCCATCTTAGTTTAACATTTAAAAATGTTAAGTATAAAAAACTGAAAACATGTTCAAGTCAACATGAAATTAAACTTATGCAAACGTATGGGGATCCGTGGAATTTTGACATGCGACTTCTAGCCAGAGTTCAGACTGATTAGCACAGCTGGACAGGGTGCATGCATAAAACATGAGCAGATCTTTATGATAAACAAACCAATGAAACAACTCCTTTAAAACTCTTAAGTTTGGTGTCTCAATGATTTATTTTTATTTTAGTCTGATAAACCACTTCTGTAAATGCTTAGAAATAGTGTTTTAGCATTGCCTTGGTAGCTATTATTAATATATATCAGTGATTCTTGAGAAGTGGGACAAAACAGGGTGCAATGTTGAAAAAATACAAACCCTATGTTTCGGCAAATTAAATTACATGTATGTTTCCAACATATACTAAGCTAAGCTTTGACACAAACTCCCAGCTTTTGTTTTTTTTACCGTCATTGGCCTATCACCACCGTCAGATTTCCTGTTTGACGCTGTTGACATATTTAACGTTTCTTAAACATAGCAAATGGAATTTATCTAGTAGCCATTTGGTTTTTCTGTTGATGTTAGGTGCTAGTATGAACTACTTCAGGAAAATAAAATTATCAAAACATTTCAAATAACTTCTTCAGAAATTGTAAGTCGGTGTTGACATATCATGGTTGTGACACAGGACTTTCAAGATTCGTAATGTGAAATATTCTAAAACTACAACACTTATCAGAGCCTGTCGGACTCTAATGTACTCTGCAGAGGTAGAATTTTACAAGGGGTCCTTCAAAGCTGCCCCTTATTTCGCCTGATTTTATTACATTTTACATAATGAAATGTCTGACGGTGTTGACTTTCAGTAAAGTTGTACTACCACTTAGAATCCTTATAAAACATGAATGTGTTGTAGAACAACTGTTTTTATTGATATGAGGGGTTATTTAGTGTTGCATTTGATGAAAAAAGCTCTTTTTAAATCATTAAAATACCTTTTTAATAGGTTTTATTGCATAAGAAATATTAAAATCTTCTGAGGACACACTGTTTTGGGCGTCGTGAGAAGACAACAAGTGTCATATATTTGACATAATAATGATAAAATTTAATTTAAGGGGATAATTGTGCTCCAGACATTCTATTCTTAATCCCTAATAACATCTACAATTTTTAATATTTTTAGTTTTAAGCATAACAGCAATTACATATGGAAGACGGCCTTTTGTCCCGGTTCTCAAGAATCCCTGATATATGTTTTCCATTTCTGCATTTGGTTTGATTGCTCTAATACAGCAGATAGGTCTTTACCACCTCTGCTGTACAAGTAGTGAAGCATTTGCAAGAGCAGTTAAAATAAAAAATTTGAGAAGAGGCAGCTGAACAGATAAAAGCTCTTCCTTCAGAAACATACATTTGTAGATGTGTGTGTGTGTGTGTGTGTGTGTGTGTGTGCTACACTCACTTTTCATGTCGTTTGACTGGAGCGTGTCGCTGACGTCCAGCATTGCCACGCCTAGCAACACGTCTGACTTGAGGGTCTGGTGGCTCCACACGCGAAACACCAGTTTGCTGAATGGGGTCACAATCCTGTTGATAGAAATATATATCAGTTAACGTGTGTGACGCATGAACACTCTTGGATTAGAAAAAACCTGGACCGGATCTTGTTTACTGAGGATTTGATTTTTAGAGAGCCCTCCGGGATCTTAATGTCAGGACTTGTTGCCACAGTGATATTGCACCTACTTCAACGTCTGCAGGTTTCCCTAATGTTTCAATCCTTTCCATTATTAGGGCCCGAGCACCGAGTGGTGCGAAGCCCTATTGTAAATCGCCAGGATTTTTATTCCCTATTATTCTTAATCATTTTTGGCACTTTTGAGCACTTTCCCTGTGGTGCAAAAGTTGAAAAACTCTGAGGGCAGGTCAGACCTGCAAAAAATTTCAACTCATCAGTGGTTTCAGGATTTGATCTAAAACGATTGGCCCCCAGGGGCCAAAAACAGTTTTTCAGGAAATGCATGATCAAATTTTAGGATAGCATATATTGGCCCGAGGCGCACATAAATGCAATTTTATGTCCTGGGCCAAACTCAACAGGAAGTCTGCCATTTTGGATTAAGTGCCTAAAATCGCCATTTTACAACATTTCACATTTCGACGAAAGGCTCCTAGAGATTTTACGGCAGGGACGTCAAACCACCTCTCAAATACTGAAGACGCTTGCCCGATGTTAAATTGCGGAAAGATTTCAAAATTACCGTAGAACCAGGGAGCTATTGGGGGTCAAAGTTGACGTAAACATCATAAAAAACGAACCTCATGAAACTTTAATTCATCATAACTCAGGCTGTGTTATAGCCTGGTGCTACCAGACCATCTTACTTCATTTCATTTGTACAGAAGGTCTGGAAGTGCTGTAATTGGCAAACGTTCACTCATTTGGAGGCGGGTGTCTGTCGAAGTTTAAAACTATTGGATCTGCCCAGTGCCACTCTGGATTAGCCAACCAATCGCATAACGTTTGGTCATCACGTGTGTCATGAGCCGGCTTTTGATGGTGCCTTCCAGTTGGACAGGGAACTCGGAAATTTCCGACTTCACTACAATATTGTAGTCTATGAATCTACCGGTACCTGGCAACAGTAACTTGTTAGAGCCTAACGTTTAGTTATTTGGACGAGAAAGGTTTTAGGCGTCCATACTTTCGCGAGCAGATGCACTGGAACACAGACAGGTCGGAACTCGGAACTACCAAGTCGGAAATCTCCTTCTTCCGAGTATAAAGGAACGCAGCATTCAACTGAAACTGGAGCGGTCTCAGCCACTCCCTCTGTTCGCTGATTGGCACGATCGTAGATTCTCCGGAGAATCTGGGAAATGGGCTGTACACCCAGACTGACTACTGAAGGGAAAATGAAATTTGGCCGGAAGTAGGCGGGCGGGCGGAGCCAGGCTAGCTGTGTTATACCTAGATGCACCAAATTGCCCAACTGTATCTTTGCAGGCCCCACAAAAAAGCCTCTTGAAGCCCCACCCCAAAATCAACAGGAAGTCTTTTGTTTTGTAATATGTGAATTTCTGACTCGAAAATCATCACAATGTTCAAAAAATAGGGACACTCATAAGACATGGAATATACACCAAAAAAAGTTGTTTGATTCCGAATAACTATGACGAAATAATGGCCAATATTCACCAATTTAACCCTCTGAACCCTAGGGCTATTTTGGCCGTTTTGCATACTTTTGATTAATCCTTACTAAACTACAGTAAGAAATGTTTATCATGCCAAAGTTTGGTATCTTTTTGTTCAGAACACCCTAACCTATATGACCTGATAGTTATTTTTTTCATTTTGACATAATAAATGATCATATTGGACCAAAAACCACATGATAAATGTAAAAACTAGGGCTGTCAAACGATTAACATTTTTAAAATCAGATTAATCACAGGATTCTGTGGATTAATCACGATTAATTTTACCCTTCGAAATATGCCCGAAAAATTCGAATTTTCTCTGTATATTGTTGTTTGAACGGAAAGATAAAGGACAGAAGGTGGATATGTACATTTAAAATTAGTATTTTTATTAATTGAAAATCCAAATGATGGTTTTAATACTCAAAATAAATTTAAATCAAACTAAAATATATACCTCAGGGTTCAACATAACTTTTTTTTCCTACTGGCCCGCCGGGCCAGTGGATCCGAGTTTTACTGGCCCCTTGTATATTTTCACTGGCCCTGCACACACTTTTTTTTTATTCATAATTTAGTGTCAATAATTATAATACCTGTATTAGAAAAATAAAGAAAAATAGCCAGATCTAAAGGGAATATCTATACTGTAACAGTATAGATATTCCCTTTAGATTTGGTTATTTTTCTTTTAGTTAATTATATGAAATGTTGATATTGCTCATACACATAATATAAAACCAGGCAAACATTGAATTAGAAGCCTACAACTGAAAGTATGTTGAAAGAGTGGGCCAGTATTTTAAAGTCCAGTAGTTTGATGGTTGTTTTTATTCTTGAATTTGGGAGGTTTAATTAATAGTTCACCTGCAGAAGTCATGTTCAAACATTTAAAAAAAATAAGAGATGAAGGTCTGATCATTCTTTGTGGTGTGGTAGGCTGTTTTTATTACTTTCTCTATATGCATTAGGGATGTGAATGTGTCGACCGAATGACCGGTTTTCCACTTGCGCTCAAGTTGACTTTAAAAATAGAATAGAAATCCGAAAATCAGTGGGTTATGCCGTTTTTTTTAATGGGAGATTTCACCGTGTATGCGAGCGCGCTGCAGGAGTGTCACTTCTCCATGAAGTGTCAGCTTCACATAAGAGTCCGGTGTGGGACCATTTTTTCAAACTATTGATAAAAAACAATGCAGTGCAAAATATGCAGCATAAGTTAAACGCTCGTCTAAGACTATGACGTTAAATCACTAGAAACACACAATGCCTTCGTCCGATCACAGCAGCACACAATGCCTTCGTCCGATCACAGCAGCGTTTCACCTCGCCAGCGAGTGAGTGAGACGCCGCGCAGAAGAACTGTGGTTTGTGGCTAAAATAATAACCGGGGATATTCTCCCCGTTAGCGATTTCAATGGGAAAGACTTCCGCGATCTGATTGAATGTCTCGAGGCTGAAAACACAGTGCCAAACTGCGCGACTATAGGAACTGTACAGTGAGCCGAGTCCCTCCGTTCGTTTCTGTCTACAACCGACACAATCACCGGAGACGCATTCACAGCGTTTAAATAAAGCCTCTCATTTGTATTACCATTGGGGCTTGGATGCAAATACTGTAACATTACGGCGGCAGATAAAGGAAAAGCGCAGTTATCATTTTCTGCACCTCAACCTCTGCTGTGGGAAGAAAGAAAGGGGGCAAAGCAAGTCGATTGATTTGTCGACTCGCAGGCGGACGGTAGGCAGCTCTGCCAACGGAGCGAGAGTGCGTTGCTCCACCTGTCAAAACTCCCACGCATCGGTTGTCCACTGGCCTTTCATTAAAAAATATTTTTTATATTAGGTTTATTATATTGAGTCTTAAATAAACACTGCTTTCATTCCGACTCTCAACGCGCAGTTCAATGAACCATGATGTAGTCTACAAAAAGATACTGAACTGTGATTGGCCAGTCACTGGCCCGGGCGGGACAGTGACTGGCCAATCAACTTGCCCTGCATATGATTTTACTGGCCCCGGGCCATCGGGCTATACGTTATGTCGAACCCTGTACCTACCACACCATAATTCAATTGGTCTGTGTCTTTACTATGTCTTTGGGCAAATATAGGCTATATAATGGCAATTATTTGGTGAATCTGTAGGTTGTGCATTCTTGAATACAACTGTCTGTCTGTCTGTCTGTCTGTCTCTGTCTGTCTGTCTGTCTGTCTGTCTGTCTGTCTGTCTGTCCGTCTGTCCGTCCTAGGGGACTGTTCATTTGTGCCAGGAAGCCAACATTATGTTGATGTCTACTTAGACACACCTCTGAAAACTGCAGACATTTGTGTCCTTGCGGGCTCAAAAACAGGGCGGACAATGTTTCTCCTCCTGTTGCTCCCGACATCAACTGTCATCCGCGGCAGTTGATTTTATATACTATCTATGCCCCCGACACAGACGTGACCGTTAGCAGTTTAAAACACGGCATGGGCTAGCGTGCTGTTATGTTTGGGTGCGCGCAGCTACTGATCCTGGGTCAGCCGCAACGTTAGAGTGGCTGTAGTACAGAGCAGGTAGGATGCATGGGGCGGATCATTCTGCACATGCGTTAATTGCAATAAAAAAATTAACGCGTTAATTCCATAAATTAATCACCCTGCGTTAACGCAATAATTTTGACAGCCCTAGTAAAAAACGGATTTTAAAAAAATATATTATTTTTACCATCTCAAACATGCATAATGAATTTTTTTTTAAAGCTGAAAATAAATACATGGAATGTTTTATGGTAATGTAAAAGTTTGATTGAGGTGGCATCAACCTACCAACAAATTTTATGAACAAATAGCAGGTGAAAAAACGGACATCATGAACCCTTTAATTGATCATAACTCAGGCTGTGTTAATACTTAGAACCACACAATTTCATACAGCAATGTACAATCCCAGTACAAACAAAAAAGCCTCTTGACGCCCACCCCAAAATCAACAGGAAGTCTTTTATTTTGACGTATTCGCCGAGGCCGGCCGGCCAGGACGGCGTCCAGCACGAGAGTGCGAGGGCCTGGTCATCACTGCTCGCAGTTTTAATTTTTGATTTAAAATCTAATTTCACCGGTAATGAAATGTGAAAGTGGTAGTTAGTGACCCTTGTGTGAGCCGCGAACGCCTTTGTCCCCAAAGCAACCCACTGACAACAAAGTTCAGAAGCTATTCAGGGACAACAGGCATCTACAGCAATTAGTGTGACAGTAGTTTAGATAGTGCCCACTGCGCCTCTAGGAAAACACACTTGTGGACAAATGGGCTCGGGTCCGATTACATCCCATAGTAAACATTGCTTACATAATACCTCTGGCCCTGTGGGTGCAACATAAACTGTATGAGAGAGCTCTATATTAAGAAGGCCGCTGTAAACAGCAGACAAGAGCTAAAATTAAGGGGACATCTGATGTGTGAATATGTTGGACTGCAGAAAGTCAAGAGGCAGGAGTTCACCAAGTGTGCAGTATATGTTTAGTAACAGGATTCCTGTGTGAATTGGACACACACACTCTAATAAACGTGTGGCATTTTACTTCTAAGTGCCAACGACCTGGAGATAGCATATCTATTACTTTAAACAGCACACACACAGACACAAACAAAGTGTTTTCTTGAAACAAAGTCCTGGTGACTCATACAGAAAGCAAACTGCTGCTGGCAGAGACATCCTAATCAAGATCTTGTGTTATAACAGCAGTTTCATACAGTTATGAGGAAGTATACATGTGAATGCTTTGTTTCTGTAGAAACTCCTCAGGATTGGGACAGATTTTAGAGGAAATAGTGTCATACAATGTTTAATACTACAGCAGTCAGCAGCAGTCGTTTTACAAGATTTGCTTCCTCCTCAAAGCTCCTCATAATAGCCGAACTCCAGGGTTTAGCTAATATGTTGTGTTTTGCGTTACAACAGCAAAGCATCTCCCCTTCAGTCTCCCTTGGCCAAGTCAATCAGCCCCTCTCCCTGCTATGTAGGCACGTGTATGCTCTCAAGGGTCATACCCACAGACAGCAGGCTGCAGCTAGACCAAGCACAGCACTGAACCAAAAGAAACAGCTCTTCTCACATCCATTTCATAACTTTATCTACCTCATCAAGTATAACTAATGTTAGTGAATCATATTATGATTAAGATTTTTTTTTTTTACCTGAATTGGGATCGTTTACTATATAGTCCGATTTCCTTGTGTTATTTTGTTGGAGTTTTTGGGGATTAGGTCAATCAAAACTGAAACTAAACTATCCTGACCTGGCTGGGCTGACTTAAGGTAGAGCAGCCAAATATGCCCTAAATTAATAAATATTGTTACTGAACACAAGTAATTGTTGTGTTAATTTCGTCAGTAGCCTACAGTAAACTATGGTGGCACTGCAACTTAAGAAAACACATGCACAAAGATAAAACACAAGCCAATTAAGAAAACATCTTCATCAATTTGACAACACATGCACAGCATTAAGAAAACGCGCTGCAAAGACCAAGACCATAACACATTAGAAAAAAGCACTGCAAAGTTCACAACACAACACATTACAAAAAAGCGATGCAAATAGTCCACAACACAGCGGAAGTTCCCCATCCACCTCAAATAGGCTAATGCTAGCGCTATGTTAAGCTAGCGGGAGCCCACGCTGTTCATTAAATTATACAAACACATGACACAGGAGTGTTGTGACCATAAGTTGGGACTGACTATCTTTTTTGTATATCTTTTCTATTATAAAGTTCAGCGTAGCCTACACTACTCGTTTCATTCTTTGCTGAAAGTTTACATTCTTACATCCGATTTAGCGATATCAAAATAAGAGTACAGATTTGAGAGAAATTAAAAAATTAAGATGATTTAATATTTGTTTAACCGTTTAACCTTTATTATTAACCACCGCGCCTCCTCCAGCCCTGCCCAGGGACCACCTTGACTAAGACATTTCCTGGGGGAAACACCGGATCCGTTGCACCCCTAGTTAAGATTGTCTAGAACAGTGGTGTCCAAACTGCGGCCCGCTTTTTATTGGCCCGCGGCCGATTTTAAAAATATAATGTAATATGGCCCTTTGAAAAAACATTTTTTTTTTTTTTTTTTGCATTTCTTAGTTAACCCACTAGTGCAGGGGTCTCAAACACTGATTGATTGGCCAGTGGCACATTTTAAAAATATAATGTAATATGGTGCTTTTAATTTTTAAATAATTTAAATGCACTCATTATATTACTGAGAAAAATGTCCCATAAAAGAAAAAGAGCACCAAGCCCATCCCAGAGGACCCTGCATAATATTTTATTTTAAATTAATATTATTATGGAAAATCTATGTGTCCTTCTCCAATAGCTTCCAATTCATCTGACACAGTGTCTCCTTTTTTTTCATACAAAATTCTTCAGATTTAGCCTCTTAATTTCCTTCTCAAAGTGCAACAGATTCATAGCCTGGCTCCGCCCGCCTACCTACTTCCGCCCAAATTTCATTTTCCCTTCAGTAGTCAGTCTGGTGATGGGGCGTATTAGTGAGATTTTCCGAACAAATTTCTGAGCGCTCCAGTTTCGGTTGAATGCTGCTCGGAACTCGGAAATTTCCGACTTGGTAGTTCCGAGTTCCGACCTGTCTGTGTTCCAGTGCATCTGCTCGGGAAAGTATGGACGCCTACAACCTTTCTTGTCCAAATAACTAAACGTTAGGCTCTAGCAAGTTACCTTTGCCAGGTACCGGTAGATCCATAGACTACAATATGTAGTGAAGTCGGAAATTTCCGAGTTCCCTGAACGCACCGTCAAAAGCCGGCTCACGACCAAACGTTATGCGATTGGTTGGCTAATCCAGAGTGGCACTGAGCAGATCCAATAGTTTTAAACTTCAACAGACACCCACCTCCAAGTGAGTGAACGTTTGCCAATTACAGCACTTCCAGACCTTCTGTAAAAATTAAATGAAGTACGATGGTCTGGTAGCGCCAGGCTAACAGATTCATGCATTTCACTTTAAAAACTTTTTAAAAAACTCCCGGGGGGCATACCCCCAGACCCCCCTAGGAGGGGCGGGACCTCAGCTGGATACTATTTTCACCCTGCTGGACATTGGACGCAAAGGCACAAAACACTGGGTGTATCATTGGCATATTTAAACAAGAGGGGAAATGTGTCTGTTTAATGTGCAAGGAAAGTGTTGCCGTGAAGAAGGATTACAATTTACGAAGACACTATGAAACTAAACATCAGAGCAGCTACATGTCCTGATAAATGTGTTATTTCTGCAAAGTGGCCCGGCCTTTCGTAGATTTTTCTGTATGTGGCCCTCAGTGAAAAAAGTTTGGACACCCCTGGTCTAGAACCTTCCAGAATACCAGACTGGTGACATTAAACACCATAGGGCATCTAATAAGAATTAAATCAAAGCTCAGTAAAATGCCTCCTAGATGCTTTCTGTGAAAACTTAAAGATTACAGTTCCCTTTGTGACTAACAAACGACCAAACTCTTGCTTTTGTAAACACCATTTGACCCTAATCTAGCTGCAGTTAAATCTAGTTTATGAGAAGTAACAGAATAACAAAGTTGTGATTATCATAAAGGTGACCGTATATCATTATCCTAAGGGTCTGGTGAACTCACACAGTGAGCGGCTGCTTCCATTTGGGGCTGCTGGTGTTGTTGCATTTCTCGGTTTTCTTGGACTGGCCGTCGACTGTCACCTCCACATAGGGACTGGGACCAAACCAGTTTTTCTTGTTCTCTTTGAGCTTGGCTGATAGCACTGAAACAGAGAACACACCGTGCAGTCAAATAATGATTCAGGAACAGAGACATACTGTGTATATATAGCACACATGTGTGACTGCAATGCAATCTGGATTTTAACAGTTGAAAAAAAAGAAGAAAAAAAAGGTGCAAATTAAATAGGTTTTCGGTTTACTTGAACCTTTCTTCATGTTGATATAGGCCAAGGACCTACCAATGATTTGTAGCTGTGCCTTCATAGGGTAACCATTCGAAGTGCCCGACTTGGTGACTCCACTGGCCATGACATAGGGCTGGTATTAAGGCCTGCAAGACACATACAACACATGGTTAAGATGGTGGAAAACTTGTAACACATTGCCGAACAGTTGCAGTCACAGATTAGGTCGAATTGATCTAGTATATGTAGCCCACAATTAAGGCTGCAACTAACGATTATTTTGATAATCGATTAATCTATCGATTATTGAAACGATTAATCGCTATTAATTAGCCATTGGCTTTTAAATTTAACTTGAGGCGTGTGTTAGGCATGTGCTCACTAACAATTAAGACAATAAAGATTAATAATTAATTTAGAAATATGTCATTTATTAACGATTGCTGCTGATAAGGCCAATACTGTCAAATACATTTTTTTTTAAAGCTGATATATTTAAAAAAAATCAAGTGTCCATTTTTTCTTTAAACCAAATACAGACGCAGTGCTCATATTAGGGCTGGGCGGTATGGTCAAAATCTTCTATCACGGTAAAGGTGATTTTATATCACGGTTACTGTATCTATCACAGTTTCTTTTAAATTAAATGAATGAATGGATTAAAATAACCATAGGCCTACTGTACTTTTAATTAGATTTTGTTTCTTTTACTTTGAACTTGAATTGCCATAACAAGAAACTGGTGCAAGATAGAAAATCCCACACCAGCCTGGCTTTATTCTGGCAGTGCAATTTAAAAATCACAGCATCAACCAAATGTGTATTTTAAAGTAGTCCTAAGGCTATATAAATATAATGAAATAATGATTTGTCATCTTTATTTTAAAAACATGTCAAAATAAACTAGAGTGCAAATGTCTGTGTTTAACTCAAGCTTCAACACAAATAATATTTTCAAGTTTGACAGGGGTGTCAAACTCATTTTGGTTCGAGGGTCACATCAGCCTCTCTGATCTCAAGTGGGCCCGACTAGTAAAATAATGGCAAAATAACTCCAAATAACACTCAGCCTACATTTGTAACCTACATTATCACGGATCACAAGGGATCTCTGTACCCCCCAGGAAATGTCTTAGTAAAGGTTGCTGCTGGCCATGGGAATAGGAGGTGCGGCGCGCATTTTGTTCAAAGATGCCAATACGCACTAATGAAATAAAGAACTGTTTATTTGAATACACAAATACAACAGGCACTGACCTTACAGTTGTCCAATTTTGTTTACTATATGTACAGGGACATTGATTGATTGATTTGATTGATTTTATTTTATTCCAGACACAGAGAGAAAACGGTCCATAATACAATACAAAAACAGTAAAAAGACAAACAACAATAAAAAAAAACTAAAAAAGACTCCAGCTGTGCAAACATGCAGACAGTACAAAATACAATTAAATAAAATTGCAACTTCTACTGTTTTGATTTATTTTTAAATACAGAGGTTAGTGGTTGTTTTGGAATTCGTTTTTCCCAATTTAAAATTTAAAAATAAAGCAGCACGGAAGATTAGGAAATAAATCTTGTAGGCCTACACTAGCATGCTCCTGCTCGTTTTGCGCGCACAGAGCCGCAGACACACCGCGCTTGCTAGTACATTAATTGTTCAGCACTAAAAATAAAAATAGTTTTATTTTTATTTTTTGGTTTTTACTTTGCCATAAAGCACTGGAGGAAACATTAATAGCGGTGTAGCAAGATTACCATTTACCACGTTGCTAAAATGTGCTTTTTTTATTTTGGCAGCCCCCTAGCAGCTGGAGTGAGCATTTTGGTTATTTCTTTAAAAATGCATAACTCCTCACAGAAATGGCCTAGAGACTTACTTTTTTTGTTGACATACTCAGAAATGTATGCTCTACAGGTCGCGGGCCTGATCAAATCATCTTGCGGGCCGGACCCGGCCCGCGGGCCGTATGTTTGGCACCCCTGCGTTAACTGATGCATAACCTTGCTGGTTGTCTCCACCAATAACAATGTGGGGTTAAGCCCTGAATAGATAAGAGCTAAATATCAATGTTAGCCAGCTAGCTCACAACAGCTATCCCCCTGTAATAAGCTGCTTTAAACAAGCCAACTCTGTGTCACGGTAACAGCACGCTGAAGCGCCGCACACAGCAGCAAGTTTCCTTTGCCTGTTAACATTTGTTTAAACCAGCTGCTCCGCCACCGTGGCATGGAGTTGGTTTGCTCTCTGTAAAGTGACGGCGCACAGGAGCTAAACAGCTAGAGCTACAAACAGGTGAGACTTCTTCGTAATCGATTACTAACGATTATTGAATTCCTTGGCGACGAATTTAGTAGTGGATTATTAGTCGATTGATTGTTGCACCCTAATCGTTGCACACTTATCCACAGTATGAAAGTACATTACGCTTTTTTATAAAAATAAAACATCTTAGAACCGTATATAATTAAAGGGGTAGTTCAGGATTTTGGACATAGGGCCTGATTCCCAAGTTAGCCTTGGTGTTCTTTATCAGTGGAGACAGTTTTCAACACATTTAATTCAGTCCTTCTAGTTTCATTTCATTTCATTTCAAAAATTTTATTTAAGGATAAGCCCCTTGAGATGTATCATCTCGTTTTCGAGGGGGTCCTCAAAAAAACAAAAACAGAAAAAACATACAATACAAATACAATACACAAAAAAAAACTATTCAACACAAACACACACTGTACATACACAGGCTCTCACAAATCTCCAAAAATAGCAACAATGAAAATAAATAAATAAATCAACAATAACTAAATAAACAATAACAAAAACAAATAAATATGTGCATTCAAAAACAAGAGCAAGGTGATTTAAGATAGGTAAGCAAAGAAATCTTGAAGCGTTGTAAAGAAGTGATTGATCTAAGTGAAAAAGGCAAATTATTCCAGTTCGAAGGTGCTTTAAACTTAAATGCTCGTCTCCCAACTTCTTTAAAAATTCTAGGGACAACAAAAAAAGGTTGTTGAATGTGTCTGAGTGAATATGATGAAGTAAATGGAACTAGATGCTGCTTGAGATAAACAGGATAATCAAAATTAATGCATTTAAAGACAAAAAGCAACCAATGAAAATGTCTCCTCAAGTCAGGGGGAAGCCACTTGAGTCGATCATACATAAAACAACGATGTGTTTGATAAGGACACCTCAGAACAAATCTACAAATATTATTAAAAGCTACATTTAAAGGCTGTAGATGTGTATCTGCGGTATTCTGATAAATAACATCACCGTAATCAATAATGGGAAATAATAACTGTTGAACAATATATTTTCTGACTTTAAGAGTGAAACAGTTTATTGACCTATATAATGTTCTAAGCTTGAAATTTACTTGATTTCTAATAAAATCAATATGAGGCCTAAAAGAAAATTCTGAATCTATCCAAAGTCCCAAGTATTTAAATTTGTCAACTTTTACAAGAGGAGACCCATCAATAAAGGTAAGGGCCAACTCGTTGGGTGAGCAGTTATAACTAGAGCAAAACAACATACAACAAGATTTCTGCTTGTTTAAAACCAGATTGTTATTAGATAACCATTTCTGAACCAAATTAAATTCGACTTGCAAGCATTCTTGTATTTTAGCTCTATCAGAGTCCGAAGTGTAAATCACAGTATCATCTGCATATAACTGAACAGAACAAGAAGAACAAACATTTGAAAGATCATTAATAAAAATAGCAAACAGCAACGGTCCTAAAATGGATCCTTGTGGAACACCCTTTTCAACAACCAAATAATCTGATACATTGTTATGAAAAGAAACACACTGACGACGATTATGAAGATATGCGTTGAACCAGAGTAATGCCTGTTGGCTAAGACCAATACCATACAGCTTATCAAGCAAAAAATAATGGTCAACCAAATCAAAAGCCTTAGTTAAGTCAATGCGCTCGTGCTAGGCTAACGCACGGCATTGGGGAACGACTAGCCTGCTACTAAAACAGTCTTACCCACTCCACAGTACACCCGAGGCTAATCAATTATAACGCCAGACTATCGATGTAAATGTCTGTGTTGATAGAATAATTTTAGAAATAAAACCAACCTCGCATTGCATGAATTATCGCATTTTGAGGGACTACTTTCTCAGCAGCAGCGGACTTTTACTTTGCTGTGTAACCGAATCACTACAGCAGAAAGTAAACAGCAGCGTGGGACAGAAACTGAAACGAACGACTAGGCAACATGGTGCGTCAGTGTGCATTTAGGAATTGTACAAATAAACCCTACAGATGGACACCACAAAGTTTTCGCAAACGGAGTATTTGTAGCGATCATTTCAGACCGGACGACTTCGAGAAACCCCGCAATCTAAAGAGCAATAAATCACTGAAAACGAATGCGGTGCCATCCGTCTTTTCAGATGCACCAACAGCCACTGATGAACAGGTAATAACTTTTGGTAGGCTACTAGCTAATAAAGCGTGCCCCTTTCATAATGTTAGCCTACTGATAGATTGATGATGACATGCATTTTGGAGAGTAACAACGTTAGCTAATGGTATACACTTGGTACCTGGCTGGGCTAATTGCTTTCTCTTTCTGCCCTTTGCGCATCCATCTCTCTCAGTTCTTCATCAGTGTATTCCGGCTCGTACAGGTACGGTTCGGTGGTGGATACAACAAATTCCTCATAATCGTCTTCAAAAGCGACGCATCGCTAAGTCCTCCAAACGTGGCCATATCTTGTTTATTGAATAGGCTAATAAAATTCCTTCGTGCACTGTACTCTGCGTCTGTAGCTATGACCGCAGCAGGTAAACAAACTATTATAGATCCGGTAACCTAGGTATTAGTCCGCCGCTGCCTAGCAGGAATAAACACTGCTGCTGAGACACAGCAAGTCCCTCAACATGCAATATGCGAGGTTAGTTTTATTTCTAAAATTATTCTATCAACACAGACATTTACATCGATAGTCTGGCGTTATAATTGATTAGCCTCGGGTGTACTGTGGAGTGGTAAGACTGTTTTAGTAGCAGGCTAGTCGTTCCCCAATGCCGTGCGTTAGCCTAGCACGAGCGCACTCTGCAACTAGAAGGACTGAATTAAATGTGTTGAAAACTGTCTCCACTGATAAAGAACACCAAGGCTAACTTGGGAATCAGGCCCTATGTCCAAAATCCTGAACTACCCCTTTAAGGACTCAAGTGTTTTCCTAAAAACTTTCCCCAAGCGTGCCAATGCTAACATTAAACAGGTGAACAATAGAATTGCTATAAGCTAAATTAAGAATCAACCTACCGTTCTTTTCGGACTATAAGCCGCGACTTTTCCCCCGTTTTTCGACCCTGTTATTACACAGCACAGTATATGTTCTGTAGCTACTAGGGATGGGCGTTAGTAATCGAGTACTCGAGTAGGCTACTCCTCGTTTCAAATGATCTCGATTGGTGGATGAGGAAAATAGTTTTTTGTTTTTTTTAGTGTTTGTAGCCTTTAGGCCGGCCGCGGGCCGCCCCTATTTCAAAATGTTATATAAGTGTACAAAACGGCACAAAACGGATAAAATAAAGTTTAACAAAATTAAATATTTTGATCCAAGTTAAATAAACTAAGCGTTGTGTCAAACAGCAACCGCAAATAACTGCCACCTCCATGCAGCGCAGCCAGTGTGTGGTCTCCACAGCACCACGGAGCTGAATGCGGTGCTGGAAAGTCACGTAAAGAAGCCAGGCTGACTTCGGGCACATTCGAGCAAACGACAGTTAAGAAGCCTTTATTATGGAATATGGGATTGAGATTCAAATGCCGACCGGTGTAACGTTCCGTTAACGAGGAATTAGTTGCGGTAATTAGTCACGGACACGGAGTGAGCATTACGCGGTTGGATATACAACTACTACTTCTACTGCTTTGGTGAGTTATTTAGCCTATCTATGTGTTTAAATTGTAGGACAATCATTTTATTGTATTTGCTGCCCTTCTTATTTTAAATGGTGTCTTTTTTGATAGTTAGCCAACTACAGCCCATGCTTTTTTTTCTCTCTCTTTTTTTCTCTCCACCGCAGACCTACTCGATCGGTTTAAATTGTGGGCCGCTTATTTAGCCTAATTACATTTCAGTTAGGAAAATGTGTTTTAAACTTGTGGAAAATAAATCCTTACAATCATATGGTAACTGTGACTGTTTGACAAGAAGCATTAAGCGCAGGTTATTGGCTTTATTGCATTGCACCGTTATTCTGCAGACAGATGCGCTGCGTTCTAAAAATTGAAAAACGTTTAACGAGGAATCGATTGATCCTCGAGGAATGCAAGCGATCACACGAGTAGTGAAAACACTCGTGTCCATCCCTAGTAGCTATTGCACTAAATGGTAACACTTGAATACGTTATGCAAATATGCAACTTGTTTGTTGAAATGTTAATAAATGGGAGCTTCCTCAAGCAGCCATCTCTTTCCCGACAATCCCCTCTGTGCACAAACTCTTACATATGGTAATTAAACATTATAACACCTGCAGCTTATAGTCCAGCGCGGCTTATAGTGCGGAAAATACGGTAATTAACTGTAATTGACTTTCAGGTAAGAGGAGGCATAAAGCAAATCATGATCAATACAACTACCTCCTCTTGCTAATAAATGACCAAAAGTTATGGCCTTATTGTTGCCTCTCATTACCATCCATATGTGACAGTGCAAAACACTTTTGCCTTGCTGTTTTTTTAAAGCATGCAACAAAATAAAGCGTTTTCATTTCTAGGCTTTAATCACAGTATATATGGGAAGTATGGATACAGCCCTGCTTTGAGGAAAGTAGCATAGGTTTGAGCAAGGGCTGTACGCTTATTTTTTAAAGTGGTAGCACTGGTGCTAGCAAGCAAACAAATTCAGTAGCACAAAAATAAATTTGGCAGCACACAAAGTATGATCGAAAACTTGCATGACCCTAACCCTTGCATTTAGCTCTAATTACCTTTGAGCATGTCATCTTGGTTTTATTTGAGATTCTCAATGAATATGATATCCTAGTGTGCAGTAATAATTGTAGAAAAATGAATAGGGGTGCACTGATTGCAATTAGACAAAAGAGTCTAACCTGCCAATGGCAATTTTTTTGCTGATTCAGAATTATTCCCCCCCCCCCCATAGAACTATAAAAATAATGTCTATATCTATATATTTTTATAAACATATCATTATTATATTAGGCTAATAATAACAAACATTTTTAGAACATTTCATTCTTTTAATGAAAACCAAACTTTAAAACATTGAACATATAGCCTATTAAATAAATTAGTAAACATATTTATACAATTTAGGTCAAGTTAAATAGGTTGTGTCAATCTTTGTTTAAATGTACTACTCTTGACTGCTCTCTGCAGCTGAAGGAGTTACTTTTCAAGCTAGAGCACTGCAGGGCTGTGAAGCGCTAACTTCCTGTTCTTACCTGCTTCAAAATAAAAGTCAACTCGCATTTGGGTAGTAACCGACTTTTATTGTGAAGGCGCACAGAAAATGTTCTGTTTGCACACGCACTAACTTGACTGCGTTAATGTAAAGAGAGCCGTCTCCTTCCTGTTTTTAACCGTTGGTGAAGTTAGACGCTATAATCGCCGCACAAGCACACATCTTTCACCAGCCAAAGTGGAGGGTAGACTTAATAACTTACTCGCCTAAGACTACATTCACCCGCATTTGGCGAGTGTTAATGTAGAGCCCTCTAAGCAGTGTTGTGCATCGCTCCTCTGTGTCTCAAAGAGACAGCATCTGCTCATTATCACTGGTGCGACTTGACTTGTATTCATCATCGCACGTGATCAATTTCAGTAGCAAATGCGATCAAAACTGTCACACTGTACAGCCCTGGTTTGAGCCCAGGCCTGTGTTAAGCTGGTATACCCAGATAATGATGGATGGACGGGATAAATCCAAGTTACAATACAAATATAATATTTGTTCAGAAAAACATACAACTTTTAAGCATTTAGTTGGTGACAGTTGTGTGGCTACATACAGGTTATACGTTGGGGTACGTTTCAAGTTAAATACACTAGAATGACTGTGCAGACTGGTTATACAAGGCCAGCCTGACCTTTGTCTCTTTTTACTACCTAAAATGACAGTGCAAACTTTTCTGTGTTTCACATGATGATTGCTAACCAAGCGGCATGCTGTTTGACGCGATGTTTTATGTTTAGTCACTCTGTTCTGTCATTGCTATTGTACATGCAAACGTCAACAGCTGACACTACTTTTTTACAGTTACAGAGGATATAGTCCAGGAAGCAAAAACTATTTATTAATACCTCTATCTCTATAAACATTGATGCTACAGTGTTATTATTACATCACAGTACATTATATTACATTCATCTGCATTTTAGACTGAAAAGCTACATACTTAGCTGAGGGTTACATGGGTGTTATGGAGACTATGTGAGCTATGTTTGACCTGGTTGTGACTGGATAACTGACTGTTTGATTTACATTAGCAGGTCATTGATTACTTCTACCAACTACATTTTCAAGGGTGTCTCTTAGGGTGTATTCACACTGGGAAAGTCCGCTAGTTCACTTGCTTTGGTCCAGACCAAATGAAATTTAGATTTTTTTTGTTTGGTGTGGTGCACTGTCATATTGCCCCTTTTGCAAGTGAACCAGCATTACGAAGCAAAACCACACGTGATCTGAGGTCATTCATTCATTGGACAGACATTCTGGGGTGGAGAGAAGCAGGAAGCACAAAGTAAAAACTGCGAAATACATCATTGATATAATATGGGGTTAAAAATAATAAAAAAGGCCTAGCCTATAAATAAAGAAGAAAAACATCAAATTATTGTTGTTTCATATGGTTATAATATGTAGCCCTACGATGTGAAACATAATTTTTACTGTATTTTAGCTGCTGGACGCGCAGCTTGCGAAAAGAATAGGCTCAAGCTGACACTCAGCTGATTAAGCTGTGTGTCAGCTGGGTATCAGTTCGGCGCAGTTCAGCTCCAAACTGATACGGGGATAGTATTGACGGTCCTGTACATGGGAAGAAACATAAAAACACACACTTCATGCAAAGCGCAGCGTGAACCTGTTGTCACTGGTGCGGGAGACGCTCCCCTCTCCTTCATGTGATTGCTGAACTCATCAGCATTGTTACGCTCCTGTCTATCAAATGTAATATCTTCGCTCGAGGCTCCTGGTCAAACCACAACTAATCTTCCTAACAATGGCGACAACAACACTTTCCCATAATATGAAGCTGACAGCGATTTATTAAAAAATAAAATAAAGAAAAACAGTGCTTCCTGCAATTTGGTCGGATCGAGTCCAGCCGAATTCACACCACTTCAGCTGGGTCTCAGAGCGCTTGTTTGGTTCGCCCGCGAGTGCAATAGCTGTAGTCACACCTGCCTGCAAGATCCACGAGCGAGGCCTGTTCGTTCAACCATACTAAAAACGGCAGGTGTGAATACACCCTTAGCAACCCCCTATAGGACCCAAATTAGTTGCTAAGGGTGTGCTACACATAATCTCCACACCAAGAAGAAGGTCTTCCTGATTTGCAGGTTTATTAAGGGTTAATTTATACACAAAAAGACACTCTCCTGTGATTGTTCCCGGTAGAATTTTAAAAACGTAATTGTAAACTGGCAGCTCAAGAAAGAAATCTTACGGGACTGACACTGACAACGAATGAATATGTCTCAAAATTAATAATTTTTCCTTTGAGGAGAAGTAAACACTGGTCATATTCATATCCAATGCCTACGTATGCAGCTCTGACCAATGTGTCAATACCATCAAGCAAACCGGCAGCACTGGCAGCAATAACATGCTTGTGATCTTTCTTAGAATGGTGTCGGTACTTTGATGCCTCATTGAATAATGCATCTTTCTCAGCCTATCTGGTCCAGTGTGTGTACAATGGTAGAAAAGGAGAACGTGAGGAGCTCCTAGGCAAACTTTCCCTCCTGGCTCCTGCTTTAAGTCTCAGTCAATTATTAATTGCGACTGCTGACTATGCAGCCTCGCCACAGGCCGCCTGCGTTCTGTCAATGGGGATATTCTGAGATATTAAACTCTACAATAATCAACCTTTGATTAGTTTTTTTTTAACCAGCTAAATAACATCGCCAACAGGCCGGGAACATTTGGGGATTTTTTTTTTATTGAATTTGAGCTCAAATAGCACCCTTCCCTCGGCTACAGAACTCTGAGTATGTTATTTATGTGTGCACTTTGAACCATAGCACCTAAAGCTCTCAATATCAGCAACATCTCACAAACATGTCTCAGCCTCATCAGCTGTGAACTAAACCTGGCTGTTAACCCCTACAGTTTCACTGTTAACAACATCAGTAATTGTGGTGAAAAACAATGCTGCATAGCGCACAAACATCCCGCCATGACAACCACCTTAGCATGATTATAAGATAAAGGGACAAACAGGTTATATGATGACACTTCAAGGAAACAGCACCCAAGAGTCCAGCGCTCATCTCATATCAATCCCCGTCCACACAGACTGGAATGGGCATTTTTAAACTAATATCGTAATATCGTTATACTAAATCAAAAGCTTTTATTTGGCTTTGGTTTGAAACAATGTCATGAATGACTGAAAAATCTTACTCAATCACAAATTAGGTTTCCTATCTATTGGCTGATGATTCATTCAGGCCAGGAGGTTATATAGAAAATATTGTGACGGGTTTATAATAGTGAAAAACATTTGCCTTTACATAACCGAACATGAGGGCCACCCAAGAAAACATTCACCACACGACTAACCTTTTGATACTGCATGTAGAGAACAGTGGCAGAGGAGGACGCATCACATACATCACAACAATACAAAGACAACCCTGTCAAGTTGACTAATAACTGCGACACGCACATAAAAGAAAGGAAAAACATTTTCCATTCTATTTCCTTGTGAGCTCAGCTTATCCGTTTTCTCCCACATTATAACAAACAAAAACATCCAGGGGGAGCAAACTATGCGGTCACAACAGCTGCTGGTCGGAGAGCCTGGAAAGCAGGGAGCATTCTATAGGCCAAGTGGTAATAATAAAGTCTTGTTTTGTGTTCCTCAAGCCTGTAACTTCACCGAAGAACGCGGCCACAACAAACTAGCAGAAATGAAATGGAGTTTGGCGCGGTCTCTTCTCCATATTAAAACACGTAGCATGATTGACAACAACCTATACCTTCTACATTCCCTTTCTGGTATGCTAAGCTAACTAATGTTGGCAAATGTTACATAATTGTAACTAACTAATGCTGTTAACAGAGCTAACGCTAGCTGAGTAGAGTTAAGGACGGTATGTCCCAGTTAGCTAATAAACAGCATGGATACGTACAGTGTCTGAGTTGCTGAATACGTGTTGAATGTCAGCTGTGGCCACCAGCTCTGACAGCCTGCTGCCATCCAAGCCTGGCTAACTACTAGCCTACTAGCTCGTGCCATCATCATGGCTGGCTTGGAAATCCTAAAGTCCGGCTGCTGTGAAAAACAGTCACTATCGGCTAGAGGTCGGCTTGTATCACTCACCCGGGTCCGTGGGGAGACTGTCGAAACCAAAGCGGTAACCCTGCGGTGAACTCCCGGCCCTCCGTCTGCGGACTGTTTAGCTTTCAGTCCGGGATTCACTTCAAGGAAGAATAAACTTCCACCATCTTCGTAAGCTCACGTCACGTGACCGATACAAGGTGGGGCTCACGCTCCTGCCCCTCGCGCTGTGATTGGACTAGGGTGGAAGCGCGATGAACCAATGGACGCGCAGTAAACATGCTGACGCGTTTAGTGTCCTTGTTACAACAGGGTCGATGGAATAAATGAGCAGAATGAATGTTGCATTAAATGTAGCCATTGGTTTGTAATCGCTCTAGATCTAGAATTAATGAAAACAGTTCACATGAAGCTTTCAGCCTACAAAAAAGAGGTTTGTGACGACCTGTTGTCAGATATGTGTGTTATTTAACTCATTACAATATAGCCAACATTTCCTAACCCTCTATGGCATGACTTTTTATTTTAGGAGGAAAAAAATACTTCACCCTAGTTTTTGGGAGTCCCTGATAGTATATCAATCAAAACATTTGTCCCCCTCCTCCACCACCACCATATTTTGGTTTGTTGCCTCAGGGCAACAATATGCTATTAGGGTACTAAAACACCAAGGTTTTCTATATAATATATAAGTGGAATCAAGAAGAAACAAGCAATCAGTACATTTGAAGTTTTATTAAAACAATAACAAATTCAACAAGTTTTTTTTCAACAAACATAGGCCACAAATAGTTACACAATCAGTGGGTTAGCGCTTAGCTGCCGTCTGTATTTGTGTTTCTGAATTTGTAGTCGACTCGTGTGGGGAACAGTGCACAGTGTCGTTCATTCTGTGTGGAACCTCAGGAAGCAGTTGCTGGTGGATGTGAAGCAGAGGTGGACGTCACATTTCTTGCACTTGGCCTTAGGTGTACCTTTGCATCCTGGTACCTTGCATCTCCCTTTCTTTTCATCCATTATCGTCCGGTGGGCTTTGCCGTCCAGACACACATCAGGGACTGGAATGGGTGTGGCGGGTCCTCTTCTCCTCTTTTCTTCATACTCCCCAGCAATTGTGGACCTGGGACGACCTCTCAGAGCGCCAGATTCTTGCCACTTTTGCACAGGCTCAGAAGATGAGGCTGTATACATTCAAGTCCTATATTGCTGAATATAGGACTTGAATTTATACAGCCTCATCTTCTCCTCTTTTCTCATCCCACTGCTGCTGCAGTCTCTCTTGTAGAGCAGCCAGGCAGTCACGATGGTCATGTCCAGAAAGTGGCACATCAGCCGATGGTACCACTTCCTTGATCTGATTTTGTTGCGGTAAAGTGCAATCAGAGAGTCCAGCAGATCCACCCCACCCATATTCTTGTTGTACTCTCTCACCACAGCAGGACAGGGACTGTGATGAATATATTCTGCTTTGGATCCCACCTATCAACCTCTGTGACTGGGTTAGCTCCGATGTAGTTACTGACAAGACTGACGGAACGGTTGTTATACCACTTCACAGCATGCAGTGTCGTTTCTCCAACCATGGCTGTCTTCTCTTCGAAAGATCCATGTCCAGCTCTCTTCAACTCAGCATCAGACATAAAGTTGACACCTGGTAGTCTGTTGCTACGAACAGTACCAGTACACTGAATTCCCTGTTGTGTAAGTGTGAGTATGAGAGGGACACCTGTGAACCAGTTGTGAAAGAACACCTTGTAGTTCTGCTGTGTGGGTATTGGCTGGGCCAGGCGGAGGACTACGTTGCCACTTCCTCCTACATCTGGCAGCTCATGGGGTTGCTCTCCCTGTGTAGATCTCAAAATTGTGCGGGACACCATCAGAGCCAGCCAGGACGAGAATCTTGTACCCCCTTTTTTTGTTTTTTTTTGCAGGTATTGCTTGATTCTATTTCTTCCCTTGAAAGGGACCATCTGCTCGTCTACAGACTAATTGTAAAATAATTTTTTTCAGCTCAGATCATTTCTATGAGGTGTCCAGAACATCATACTAAAAGTCCTAAGAAATCCTAGTTGAGGAAATATGTTAAATGCTTGTTTGAGAAAGCAAGTGTCATTCTTTACTTTTTCAGTGCCATTCCCTTTCCTAAGCCAAATAGATGAGACGTAGAATCACAGCCTGAAATGGCATGGATAAAGAGGAGATTGTCTGGTTTTTGTTACTTTCTTTGGTTCTGGTGCCAGAAACAGCTCCTGTGGCATTCAGATCAGCATGATGCAACAAGAGTAAGTGACAGTTGAGTATGCGAGTTTGTGTAGGCGAGAAATGCCAGGATAAGTACTAACTTTCGGGAACATTTTGTGTATGGATTGATAGGATACTTTTCCTACTCAACCGCCCCACAATGCATTGCTTCTTTTCAAACAACATGGAATGTTTTTTTTATTCTTTATTGCTTCTGAACACTTCAGTGTAAACAGTCAACGACCAACCTCGCATACACAATCGATTGTTAAGTAGACAGTATGTAGCATATACATGTTGAGTATGTAGGAGGGAGGACGTTAGTATGGCTGTGTGATCACATACTAAGACTGTGTCTTTTGTTCTGGCAGAGGCAATGGCAGTTTGGACAATGAGCACATCTCTCTACTCGTGCTTTGCATGGTCTGTGATAGACCCCGCCCTCTCAAGTTTAACACTGAGATAAACCAAGAACGTTGTCTGTTTTACCTTACATGGAATAACCTGCTTTGTTCTACGTCACACAAGCCAGGATATTAGGCACTAGGGTGCCGTGGACGGCATCGGAGTGTTGAGGCTGTGCACAGCCACCCCAGACAGGGAATACGTCTAAATGCACATACGTCATTATCTGACACTTTGGTTGCATTTACCATGACTGTATTACATTATAACAGCATTTATAGCTCAGAAAAGATGAAAAAGCACACTAGGTGCTCGTAAGGTCAATAGCCTATAAGTCTTTTTGTGGAAAGTGACCCAGGTAAGTGGGGCAAGTGACTTTAAATGTATCATGTTTATGCATAGGTTAACTTACTGTATGGACATGAATTTGTTAGTTATTTGGCCCCTGTTTTTTCTCATTGTGACTTTATGGCTACTTAGCCATATGTCAATTAGGCCTGGTGTTGAACTCATTTGCATATTTAAATTAGATTTTTCCGAGAAACTTGTAAAACAACATTTTTACTTTTCATGTATACTTTCACTGTGTAAGTTTGATTTTGATAGGAGTAAAGGAAACAATTAAGCCTATGTGGGTGTATTTTGGGTAGCCTATATTTGATTACTGTATTGCTCATTTGCATATTCAAATTAATTTTCAAAGAAACTTGTAATACAATTTTTTTTACTTTTCATGGATACTTTCATTGTGTGAAGTTTCATTTTGATAGGAGTAAAGGAAAAAAATAGCCCTATTGGGATGTATTGTTGTCTTGCCTTATTGGCACACATCTCGGATTTATGAGAATTTAACATATTTCCTCAACTAGGATTTCTTAGGACTTGTATGTTGTTCTGGACACCTCATAAAATTATCTGAGCTGAAAAAAATATTTTACAATTAATTATATTTTGCCCCTCCCCTTTAACCACTAGTTCCTCCCCTTTAACACACTAAGCTCCTCCCCTTTACCATATAAATAAAAATATATATTGACCTAAAAATTGGAATTCAAATGTTGCATTCCCCCACTTGCAGTGGGCAGTAGGCAATTGTAATAGTGTATGGGGCAATTGTAACAACAGTTGTTATACCTTCACATAAACATCAAGAACCAAAATAAACTCACTTAAAGATAGGCTAAGGTCCAACAATTTAATATTATTTGGACAATTTATTCTTGTTTAATAAAAGAGTATAGTTACTTAACAATTCAAAAAATATTAAAACTATTAAAGGCATGTAACAAAAAGTGCCTTTAAAAAAAATCTACGGAACATGTACCACTCTTTACAGTCTACCATAAAACTACAAGCCACAGAGGCCATTGACCGTGGTTTTGGAAGTGGATGCTGACTTGACTCACAGTAACATTATGGTCCCACTCGCCAGCCACAAACAGCAGATGGCATTGTTGCACTTCACAGAGAAATGACGAAAGGTTGTTGCTGCTGTGCTGAACATCATGTAAAGCAATCTTCATTTAGTCCTCAATCAGGATGTTATACTGTTATTCTCCTGTGTGTAGAGATCCAAGTCCAATTCGCTACAAAAACATCATATAATCTCTTGAACATTTTGGTAATTTGTTGTGTCTATTCTGAGCAATGATCAAGCTCATGGGTCAAAATATTGAAAGGCAGTTTTCTGATCAATCAATGGTTGTTTTGCCTTGTAAAACTGGCTGGGAAGAGCAGGATGATAACAGAAGTACACCCTTAATGTCCAAATAAAGGCTTCAATTTGTCATTTTTAGAAAGCATGCAATTAAATATGCCATATAAAGCAATGCAATGTGTACTTTGATTGACTTCATATCTTGCTATCGTATACTTGACCCACATTAACCCATCATGTTCTCTCTTGCTTTCAGTGAATCATGAATTCAGTCCTCGCTGATGTTTTCTTGTCATTTCTTGTAAACTGTACTTTAAAACGGTTTGTAATGGGTAGGGTAGGCATCGAGTTTAGTCCAATGTTGTATTGTTTCCATGGTGTATGCAGAAGCTTCTGGACGATTGTAAAGACTTTCAATTGGGTGATTGATTGGCAGCAATACATTAATACAATACAAAAGATATATGATTTATATTATTGACTCTCCAAATGTTCTCCAAAAGCTGGCTAAATATAGTGTGCAAAAAAATAGTTTCATTTTAGGTGTAGAATATCATTTTAAGGATGTGTTATGAAAAGCTGATGCAAAGACAAAATTCCAAATTTTAACAGATAGATCAGTTATTAAATATAGATTGAAAAAGTGACACAGTTGGATCTTAATTATGAGAAATGGCCAACGTCAATGTCTTGTTTTATTTTGAAAGCAATAACAGGGAAAAATGGACGTGCTACTGTTCTCAGCTTGACTGCCTCAGCTGAGTGCCCCATGTTGGTCAGTGTTGACACAGGAGCAGCATGAGAGCGCTCTCTGCTCGGATCATGAAAGCATGGGGATATATGGAGGAAAAGACAGTGAAAGCCCACTCTAAGACAAGGTAAGCAACAACCCCTCTCTTTTTCTCCCTTAAAGAGAGGATGCCAGATACTTCCAACTGAGCATGCGGATTTGTTAAGGCTTCAACTGAATGTGCTTGTGTAAAATATGTCCATAAAACATAATCCGGGAATGTAAAAATGCAGTTTTACCCTCTGGCAAATAGATATCCAACATAATGACAACACTCATTATAACTTTGAAAACAATCTTTTACTTCAGTATCACAGCAAAGGTTTGGTAACCTTATAGGAAGAGCAACACAACATTCTTAAATATGTCTATACATTTACAATTGACCATCACTGATAGAATTAAGGTTCATGTTAAAAAGAATATGGAAATAGTATATTTATTATCACAAAAAGGTGAATATTGACTTGCCACAGAGACACATTGTAAGTTCTTGTAGCAATGTTTAAGAAATGTAACTTTGTGTTTTTTTCCTGTACGGGATTGTGAACTCTAGGATGAATGCTGGTTAAGGGAAGGTCACACCCTGATCTGGCTTGATGCCGGTCGGTACTATATGGATAGAAATAGAATAGAGTTGAATATAGTGTCGCTGTGATTATCTAGCACTAATATCAAACACAGCAGATGGCCCATAAGTCCTTGGTCAACATAAGAGAGCGCCGACGGTACGTCCTGAATGACATGTGACGGTAAAGATAGAGGGATAGTTCAGTGATTCAGTCATTTGACTGGAAGCTGGTTGGGTTTCCTGTCGTGGTTAACAATCAAGCTATTAATCAGCTTGTTATACATCAGCCTTCTATAAGCACACGTTATGGTGTTGGGATGCATTAGCTGAAGTGCATGTATTTCTGTAAATACCAATATGTGACATGGTTTCTTATTATTAAACCACTCAAATATTACGCACAATCAAACAAAAGCTCTAACATATCACTCTCACAGAGCTATGCAGTTTGATAAACTAGCAAAACGGTGCAAACTGAACAACTAAGGGCGGATTCCATTGATTGAGAATCTTTTCCATTTTGGCGTTCAGTGTACAATGCACCAAACAATCTAGGTTTACATGAAAGTATATACAGGAATTCATTGAACCTTTTTTCAGGCAGGCTGTGTGCACTGACTATTTGCATGTCTCCAGGGTGATTTTCATTCACATGCAACACGGACTTGCAGGAGTTGCTCATTTATGCCACTTGATGTGTCTGGTCTCCATATATAAATAGCAAAATATCTGTATTCTTGTCACTCCCTGGAATAGAGTGACATTCACTAATGTTATTCTAATAACACCCTCATGCCTCGCACTCACTCACTCACTCACTCACTCACTCACTCACTCACTCACTCACTCACTCACTCACTCACTCACTCACTCACTCACTCACTCACTCACTCACTCACTCACTCACTCACTCACTCACATCATCACTCACATTTGCCAGGCAGCTTTGATTTAACCAGCTGAGGCTATTATCAGGTTTGCTTTGTGTGTTCCTATCTATATTTGGCTCTATTTCTTTGGAGTGTCTGCAGGAATACCCCCCTCCCTCTCCAAGTTGTACTCCCCACACCCAAGACCTCCATGTCAGAACAGCTCTTTACTAGACTTTTCAGTCCCCTTCAATGATTAATCCCGGAGCCAGTCCCAGGCCTGTCTGCCCGTGGGAAACTTACCCCACCCACCCCAACCAGTGTCCCAACAGCGTGTCTTTGACTGGAACAGCCTGCTCCTGCCATGCAGCTATCAGTTTATTAATAGGTGCCTCGGCTGCTACTTTGGTCACAGCTCACCCCCCCCCCCCTCCCTCACCCCAACTAGCTCTCCCCATCTCATAACACAAACAAGCCAACAAGCCCCCACTTCCCCCACCCAACCTCCAACAAGTACCTCAAAAACAGTGTTCTTATTTTAGGCTCGGCCGGCGGGAGCTAACTGACACGTTAGGGGTATACATACCGATATGTGCAGGGCTTGTAGTTAGAGCGACCAAGGTTTCATCTCGTATTGCACGATAGGGAAAAGGAGAATGCCACAGGAATCCCAATTGTTTAAATTGAGGGTTTACGAGGGCTAGATCTCTCCTCATCACATGCTTGAGTCATTAGCATTCATGACCAGTACCAACTCCCTCTATTATGTTCATTTAATGCTTTGAAGATATAACATACATACTTGGGGAGACTGCTAAAACAATGGGAAGCATCTTGTGCTTGCATTGCATCCATAGTGAGGGAGTTTTGTTTGTGACAAGTCAAAAGGAAAAAGGAATAAAGATGGAGCTAGCATTGTTTTTGTAGGGGATTTTCTGAGGAAATACCGCGGTGAGATAAAATGAGAAATGGGATTAAAGAAGAATCCAAGTGGTTGCTTTTGTGTCAGGCTGACCATATCTGAGAACTGTGTCAGGTGTGCTGGCTCCCACGCTGATTGATAGGTGTGTGTGTGTGTGTGTGTGTGTGTGTGTGTGTGTGTGTGTGTGTGTGTGTGTGTGTGTGTGTGTGTGTGTGTGTGTGTGTGTGTGTGTGTGTGTGTGTGTGTGTTTTTGAGGGCATGTTAAAGCTGGCATGGTTACTGCTGTATCAGTACTGATAGGTAGTCGGCCGTCTGCTGGGAAAGCTTGCTTTTGGTGGGATAGAGAAGTTCCAGGTCGTGTCATGCTTTGACCATGGTGTGTCTAGGGAGCAATGCATCTCTCCACTGTTCTGCTCTGCCTGTGCTGCTTCTACAGCCCCCGGGACAAAAAGTACAAATGGGAAAATCAAAAGACACGTCATGGCAAAGCTCCAAGCTGCACTCGCTATTTTCGGGCCCAGCTATGGGAAAATAACTAAGTCTGTAATAACTCATCCGCGGACAGCTCGGTGTAAACCCTGGTTCTGCTGTTGGGCCGGCTCTGAAAGTGATTTATAGGATCCGAAAGGGGTCCACTTTCCAAATAATGAGGAGAGGAGAATGGGTACAGATGGCGGTAAAAAAAAAGTAAGACTATATTGTGTTTGTGATATGTGCGTCTCTTTAATGTTTAAATTGGGGAGTGCATCCAGAACATTTGTTCTTAGAAGGCTGTGTCACCCTCAGCCTGCAGGTCTATGTTCCCTGTTTGACCTGTAACTCAACCTCCTTGTGGTCATTGCATAACAGGATCTTGTGTGTTGACTGATGTTTGGCTCCCACTGTGCTACATACTTGCTAAGAAAAGTTTTTCATATGTGTTTCATTTCAAATAAGCTGCCCTGAATTAATTGTCTGATTTACGATACATTTTCTGTATCCATTTTTAAGACCTGTGGTAGGTTTTTTTGAGAAAAAAATATGGTAGCCTATCCTAATCTGTTCTGCATTTTTAATGAATATTCATTTACTTCTCTCTAGTGCTCATTTTTTTGGTCACAAAAACTGCTTCTGTCACTTTTTGTTACGGCTGACAAAGTTGTAGAAATCCAGAGCTAAGTTCAGACACAGTTTTGCAATTGTTTTGTGATGGCATGAAAGAATGTAAAAATTCCGAACAGCTTTGCTATTGGGCTGACAAAAAACAAACAACAACTTTTCATGGGTGAAGACGAGACAATTTCCCTTCTGCTGTCAGACATGACAGTGACAGCCAATAGCTCCAGCCGAGGTTTTCTATTGCTGCTGAATGGAATGGGTTGTTTTGTTTATCTGCCGATGCAAGCCACGGCTGTACTTTAAGACAAATACTTTTCTATTATGTTAACCTATTGTCTTTGGGTGCTGGGGCTGTTTCTCAGGACAAAGCAATATGTTGAAAGATATCACCTTTGGAACTCTTGATGGACACTTTTTCTCAATTTGTTGACACTTTATAGACCGAGCTTTATCGATTCATTGAGAAAAACAATTCATAGTGGAAAATAATCGTTAACAATTCTGAATATTGAACTTCCTGGCTGTTCTTCTTTCTTTTTTTTACCATGTGTTTATTGAGTTTTCCATTTTTTGACAAATGAAAAAGCAAAACAAAAAACAGACATAATAATTATAGAAATTAAATAAAAAAAACATAAATATATATATATATCAGTGATTCTTGAGAACCGGGACAAAAGGCCGTCTTCCATATGTAACTGCTGTTATCTTTAAAACTAAACATATTTAAAATTGTAGATGTTATTAGGGATTAAGAATAGAATGTCTGGAGCACAATTATCCCCTTAAATTTAATTTTATCATTATTATGTCAAATATATGACACTTGTTATCTTCTCAGACGTCCAAAACAGTGTGTCCACAGAGAGGGTTTCTATCGTTCATGTGCAATAAAACCTATTAAAAATGTACGTTAATGATTAAAAAGTGCTTTTTCATCATAAGCAACACTAAATAATCTCTCATATCAATAAAACTGTTTTTCTTCAACAAATTCATGTTTTATAAGGTTTCGAAGTGGTGGGACACTTTTTGTCACCACCGTCAGTCCATCCGACAATCCATTAAAATGTTAGAAAATCAGCCAAAATAAGGGGCAGCTGTCACTATGAAGGACCTCTTGTCACATTCTACCTCTGCAGAGTACATTATGCCTCGTTTCCACCGAGTAGAGCGGGTTGGGTCGGAGCGGCTCAGAGCGGGACAGCTCACTTTTAAGAATCTCGGTGGTGTTTCCACTGCCGACCCTACCCTTACTGGTAGGGCGGGGTTTAGGCTGGACTGCGATAGCCGCCGCCAGAATGTGGGTCAAACTATCGGGCTGTGGAACAACTCTGGTCAAGCCAGCGGTCTCTTGTTTTTGCTTGGTCAAACCAGCCGCTTCTTTATTTATTCCCCCCGTGTTGTTGTGAGCGTAAACGCACAGAGACGGCTCGGTGCAACTGATATAGAGACAGTGAGCGAACTACGGGCAGCTACGTGACATCGTAGCAGTGGGACACAGTGTAGCCAACTGATTCATTTAATGACGAGGAAAAACACCACACAATAAACAGTGCCGCGCTCACATTTTTGCCAAAACTCAAGACTCAACTCACTCTAGCCGAGGTGACTACACACGGCGGAATTGATTATTTCGACCAACTGTGGTCAAGCCAGCGGTCTCTCGTTTTTGCTGGGTCAAACCAGCCGCTTCTTTATTTATTCCCCCGTGTTGTTGTGAGCGTGTATTTACTACTATCTATGGCGTAAACACCCAGAGACGGCTCGGTGCAACTCATAGAGACAGTGAGCGAACAGTGCTGGCTAGCAGTGGGACACAGTGTAACCAACTGATTAATTTATTGATGAGGAAAAACACCACACAATAAACAGCGCTGTGCTCACATTTTCGCCAAAACACAAGACTCTCTTCACTCTTGCCGAGATGACTGCACATGGCGGAAATGATTCTTTCGACCAATCAAATGACGGCAGTGTGTAGCTCTGCCTTTTCGGCACCCTTTCAGGCGGCTAGTACCCCTACGGGGGAGTACTGAGGTTAGGAGCGGCTCAGACCCTACCCAGCGCTTAAACCGTACCCTACCCAACTTTTGGCAAATGAAAAGCCAAACTACCCGGACCGAACCGCTCCGATCCGCTCTACTCGGTGGAAACGAGGCATTAGAGTCAGACAGGCTCTGATAAGTGTTGTAGTTTTAGAATATTTTACATTCTAAATCTTGAAAGTAATGCGTACAATTTCTGAAGAAGTTATTTGAAATGTTTCGATAATTTTATATTCCTGAGTTCATACTAGCACCAATCATCAACAGAAAAAACAAATGGCTAACTAGATTAATTCCATTTGTTTTGTTTAAAAAAACGTTAAATATGTCAACACCGTCAGATGTCAACTCCGTCAGATTTCCTGTCTGACGGAGTTGACATTCAATGTGAAGGCATCATATTTGGGTGGTTTTCAAGTTATTATAATTATATTAAATACAGAAATAGGGTTTATTTTTTTTATTTTTTTTAACCTTTATTTATACAGGTACCGAAGACTCTTTTACAAGGGAGACCTGTTTTCCTTTACCACGTTACCATTCACACACAGATTCATACACCGATAGCAGGCTAACTATCGACATTCACATGAGGCAAGTTGGGTGAAGTGTCTTGCCCAAGGACACAACAACCATGGCACTATGTTTTTGATGGTTATCTTGGTTTTTGTCACCACCACCGATATGTCAAATTCATAAGATATACTTGTCAACTCCGTCAGATATACTTGTCAACTCCGTCAGATACTGCTGTGTCAACTCCGTCAGATTTATATTATTATAACAATACATAATGATATTTCATAGTTGTTGAGGAATGGTTGGTCATATGTGAAAATCTAACCAGTCACCTAACATGAGAATGTGTTTTGAAATTTGAAACACATCTTGATTGCTGTTAATTTTAAAGTAAACATTCTATTACACAGTTCAACTGAAGAACATAGAGGAAAATCGATATAAAATATCTATAGTCATATAGGGGAAAGTGGGGTGAGTTGTGCAACTTTTTAGTGATTTTAAAGTGAGGCCTTGACAGTTATGTCTCCAACTCAAATATGTACATATATTTCAGGATGTTGTGCATCCCTGGCAATAAAAACTTTGGATCTGGAATAAACTTTAAGAAATATAGCTTTCGGAAAAAAAGTTGTCTTGTCGCACAAATTTGTGCATTTGGAGAAAATAAGATGGGGTGAATTGTGCCAATTTATAAATATCTCAAAAACTGTAATGCAAGACAAATCCATTAGACAATCACTTATTTAAGGTGTATTTAAAGTAAATAGTTGACAAAGATTGAAGGTACATTTTCTTAAACAAGGCCTAGCAGATCTAGGTGGTTTTGCCTGCAAAGCTCACAATGACAAAGTCACCATCATCATCTTTCTGGCCATCTGAACTCTCATCAGTGGTGTCGTTAAGTGGAATTGAGATGTCACTCTCTTCTGAGCTACTGTAGACAATCACTTTCTTTTGGTGACCAGCGTATACAGCCATGCCACTGGCACAACTCTCAGAAATGTACTTTGCACTAGTTGCTCCGTGCTTGTGGAACCAACTGCCACCTGACAAATGTGATTCCCCCTACATTTCTGCCTTTAAATCAAGGCTCAAAACCCATATGTACACCGTGGTGTTTCCTCCCCATTAACCTCTGCACTACTTACTTACCTCTGCACTACTATCTGTGTTTATGTGGATGTATGGGCTTTACGTCTTTTATTTTGGTTATTGTTATTTTACCTTCATTGTTTACCTACTGAATGCACTATGTACAGCACTTTGGACAGTGCAAACTGTCATAAATGTGCTTTTATAAATACATTTTACTTACTTACTTACTTACTTATAACTCACCAGGCCCTTGCGCACAAATCACCCCATCCCCAGAATTTTGGATAATAGGCATGATGCAGCAATTTAGGGTTGACATTGTGCTAACTATATAGACTCAAAGTGTAGCATACCAAAGCACTAAAACATGTGTCAAATGTTTTCAAACGTGTCTATAATTGTTCAGACACAATAATCAAAAAACCTTGATCATGGAAATTTTACTTTGAAAGGCAAAACACGTTTTTTGAGCTTAAATGTGCTTATATCTTATTCCTTGTGTCTCCCTTCTTTACAGGATGAGTCAAATGGATGGCTCTTCTTAAATATGTGGTCACATTTCCAATTTCTTCCACGGTTTTCTAGAAACAAGGGGTTTTGCAACTTCCAAAATGCACAACTCACCCCACTTTCCCCTACATTTTGAAAATATTTTTTGTGGCCTCTGTCAGTCTTGGTGAATACTTGTTATCACAATACATCTCATTGGTCTAGCATAAATTGAGGGAAAATTAATTTGTGTTTTTGGTGTCTGACGGTGTTGACACAAAATAAGGAATGGCAAGGTAAAAAGCCCATTTTGATAAAAAGGATAAAAGCTGGGAGGTTGTATCAAAGTGTAGCTCAGTAGCTACACTTTGATTTGTTGGAAAGTATATGTTAGAAATATACATGTAATTTAATTTGCCTAAACATAGGGTTTGTATTTTTTCAACATTGCACCCTGTTTTGTCCCACTTCTCAAGAATCCATGATATATACACATGCATACGACACATTTCCTGGCTGTTCTATGTCTAGCAGAGACAATTGTATTTTCATATTCAAAGGGCTGTTGGGTGTCAGATGTGTCCCCTCACTGTGAGAGTGCCCTCCATGTCCCTTTGTGTCTCTGTACACAATGGCTTATTTTTATCCTGTTGCTCCGTCAAGAAGTGGAGTTTGGGACAGAGAAGGGAGGAAGTTGTTGCAGGGTGACAGAGGTGGATAATAGCACACACACACACACACACACACACACACACACACACACACACACACACACACACACACACACACACACACACACACACACACACACACACACACACACACACACACACACACCACACACACACACACACACACACACACAGGGTTTGTGTTGCTTCTCTGTGGTTCCTCCTTGGATGCCCCCCAGTAAGAATAATGTGTGAATATAGCACATGCACCAGCAGACACACACACTCCATGGATAGCTAAGAGGAGGAAGGGGGGGGAGCTTAAAGTTATGGATTCAGTGTCAGCGATGAATCTTGAAGGATGTCCGACTAAACATATGGATAGGATATCACTGAGCATGTTTTACAGTTTATTACAGTAAAAGTGAAATGCAGTATTTTTCTGTGATTTTTTAAATATAAATTAACATTCTGGTTAGAGGGTTGCCAGTAGATTACTTAAAATACTACATGTTTACTGAAGACGGATATAATTGAATATAAAAACTCAATTTAGCAATTTAGAATATCTAACATATCAATCTTCTAACATTTGTTTTTGTCTTCTAACACGTTTTTGTTTTGTTTTTGGGCTAAAGACATCTGCTATGCATATCATGGATTATTATTATTATCAGGTAATCCATGATAAAAAAGCAACTTCACAAGAATATGAATCAAACAGACTTTATTTAAAATGGCAGTATTAACAAATACGGACACTGTCTGGGATGCAATGTATTAGGTCCTCAAAAATCTGTTGAAACATTTGGAAAATATGCATCATTAGGAAAAAACAAAACAATGTACAATTCAGACCCTTTGAAAAATATGCATATCATTAGCAACATTTGGGAAAGAAACTCCAGGTAGGCTTGTCTCTTAAAAGAGTTCTGTGAGGTAGGCTAATGCTTAGCTTCAGAACAAGTCTGGTTGTTTGTATCTGAGAGGAAGTCTTCTGGGTCGGGGGAGAGATGACCACCACCTTGCCTGTTGTTGATCCTCAACTTTGATTCAATCCAGGATTGACACTGTAAAACTGCAACAAACACAATAATGAGTCAAATCATCTCTAGAATTGGGAATACTGAAACAATGTGGACTTGATGCTAATGGTCTGGGTATCATTGGACCAGACCCAAACTCAGCCTTACTGATACATGACATTTTAATATCACACACTCACTAGATAGACAGGTTGCTGAGCATTGGTTTCATTTTTACCTTTATGAGGAAATAAGTGATGAGGAACATAACATTGTTTTTAATTACCGTATTATTTCTAGATGCTCCACTCGATCGATGCAGAGCAATGCTGGACTTCTTGTTTATGCGTTGCACATGTACTCCAAAGTGTGTCCTATCTGGCTTCAAGCAGCGAGTTATCGAGCATCATCTCAGATCTGTAAGTGTGATAAAACATGATAAAAACCATCAGAACACATCACGCGCATACACATTCACCCATCTGTTGCTCTCGGTTGCTCTGAATGTGCACCGGCAGTGAGACGAGTGCTGGTTTATAGCGATCTCTCTTCTGATTGGTTATCAGTAGTGGGATCCCCGAAAAGTTTATTTGACGATTACATGCAGAGCGGGTGACTGAGAGATCGGCTTTATGAAACGTGCACACTATGTAAGTGATAACTGTATGAATAACACTTATATTAACATAAATAAATCAGTTACTTCACCTATAAGTGTTTATAAATGTATTAGTGATGAGCAGTTTCAGGGGGACAGAGCCTGGCATGTGAATGAAGGTGAAGCCCATTGGTTGTCTGGAGTCATTGGCTGTGTGTCTCGCTCCCTCTGGTTCTCCCTGCTGGTGTTTTTCTGGCATTTAATCTTATCAGTCACACTCCCATCTGCAGCACTACACACTAGAGTATTTTTGAGTCACACTATTTGAGTCTTGTTTGTCTTCGTAATCATGAAAGGAAAACACGTCATTATGGAATTATATTTTCTCTTTGGTTGTTGACAGCAGCACAATTCCAATTAGACATTTGCTCTTTAGGCTGTTACATTATGCTACACAGTTAGTTTTTTCACGAAAAGTTTTCTGACCAGGCTTCTGTTCTCTCCTGCCTGGAGCAAATGTTAAATGCACACTATGCAACATTTAACGAAATAATTAATTTAGAGTCACATAAAAATAATCCCTCTCAATGATCACTTCGGCGCCACTAGAATATGTGGTGGTGTGTCAAGGCCTAGTAGACATGAGACAGCTCCTGGTCTCCCTCTCCTCTTGTAGGTCTTCCTCTGGGTCCATTGTTTGGTCGGATCGATCCTTCTGTCAACGGTTGAAGCAGGAGTGGAGAAAAGCAGAAACAGTGGCAGGCAGGCAATTTTGGGTTTGTTAGTGTAAAGAAAACGGGAATACTGGAACACTAGGATTCTAAACAGGGCCAGCCCTGTACATCTGGGGGCCCTTAGCACGATCATTTTAGGTCCCTGGCAGTGTGGATAGTGAAGTATTGCCGTGGCGTACTAGCAACTGATTGCAATCCTACCTCATACAATTACATTTTATCCGTGCTAAGCCTATATCGTTTAACATGATGGGCTGTGATTATTTTTCCTGCTAATTACGTTTTTATTTTTTTTGGACAGGTAGCAGATTGTGAAGGGATATTCACTGATCGTAACAACAAGCATTTTCCAGAATTGCTGACTCCACCTTTAAGGACAGTGATTGTTCTCTAAAAGTATGGCTTACAATCCTAGTTTACACAGAAGGTCCTTTAAGAAATGACTCTGAATTAAACATTTTCATTCTGGTGGATGTTAAGCAAATACATGACTTGAGATATTTTAGCAGATAACTTGGTGTTTGATAAAAGAGTGATCTCATATATTTTGTGCAAAATTAGAGATCCACTGCACAGGATGCAGAGATAACAGACATGCCAGACATTACACACACACACACACACACACACACACACACACACACACACACACACACACACACACACACACACACACACACACACACACACACACACACACACACACACACACACACACACACACACACACACACACACACACACACACACACACACACACACACACACACACACATCCAACTTGTAATTGGCATATTACCATTCATTGGAAGTTTTCCAAAGGCATTCTGGGAAATGTAGGATGTCATTAAATAATTTAAAAGGAAAGGCGGATTGAGAGAGACAGTGGGCGTAGGAATAATTAATTCAGTTATCAGTAGCCTACATAACTTAAAGAGCGGATGGGATATGACAGGGTGGAGATGGATTTTGATGCATATATTAGGGCCACAAATAGGAGTTCTGTACAATATGCTTATGTTCTACCTTCTAGCATGAACACATTGTACGTAGAAAGGTAATATCTTTCTTTTCTTCTAATCTCTTTCCTTTCCTATCAACAAATCCTGCCATAATGGATTTACCACTGACTGATATAAGTTAAAGGACCCTAAGTCACAAATACAGAGACGCGCACAGACACGCAAGCGCCCGCACACACACACACGCCTTGTATTCGTGGTTGAAGATACACTCACTGTTTGTGAAATACTATGCCTCCCTCCACTTTCCATTATAAAGACAGACCTTGTCCTTGTCTTTACCTTGAAGGTACAGTGTGTAATATCAGAGTTTTAAGCGGCATCTAGTGGTGATATTGTAGGTTCAACACTCCCTTGCAAACCCCTCCCTTTGGGCAAATTTACAGAAGCTATGGTGGCCTAAGCTATAGTTACCAAAGATGGCATCATCCATCACTGCCTTGAGTCTTTCCACCCTATGAAGTGATGAGGTGAAGATTGATTTATATATATTTTTAGTTATTTATTCTATAGTACGTCTTTTTGGTCGTCCAACAGGTCCACCCAGCAAAATCAACTTTAATCGATTTAATCCTATCAAATAAAATAAATAAAATAGTCTCAGCTGGTGTTTTTGAGCTTGGGATTAGTGATCACTGCCCAGTGGCCTGTATCAGAAGTATTCATTTAAAAAGATCTCAACCTAAAATCATAATTAAGCGTAATTTTAAAGGTTTTAAAGAGCAAGCCTTTTTAAGTGATCTCCGTCATAGTGACATTCAACTCACTACGGAAATTTCGGATGTTGAGTTAGCCTTAGACTATTTCATCAATACTTTCACCTCAATTATAAACAAACATGCGCCCCTTAAAAAGCATAGAGTAAAAAATAGATCAAACCCCTGGTTTACAAGTGAACTGTCTGATTTATTTTCTGAAAGAAATAAAGCATGGTCTCTAGCTAGACGCTCTGGAGATAATACTAATTGGACTATTTTTAGACAATTTAGGAATAAGTGTACAGCCATGGTCAGGAAAGCCAAATCCGAATATTACCTTGAATTAATCTCCGACTGCTACTCTAACCCTGCACTATTTTGGAAAGCTGTGAACTATAATAAAAACAATTCTAGCACAGTTCCCACTCAGATCAAATTAAATGGTCACACTCTCAATGATCAAAAAGAGATTGGCTTAGCTTTTAATAAACATTTTGTAGCTGCTGGTCAACTCTTTCAAAATGGAGGTTGTACACCTTCTACAACCAGTAGTAACGTACCGCCTGTCTCTCAAACTCCTATTTTCAGCCTTGATCTTCTTCCCACAAGTGTTGTTGTAGATGCGCTCCTCGCCATCAACCCCAAGAAGTACATGGGAGAGGACAATTTGGACCCGTTTTCAATCAAGCTTTCGACACATATAATATCAAAACAAATAACCCATATTTTTAATCTTTCCATCTCCTCTGGAATAGTTCCTAAAATTTGGAAAAAAGCTCACGTAATTCCTTTACATAAAGGTGGTGACAAAAATAATATTAATAACTACAGGCCAATTTCCAAACTCCCATGCCTGGCAAAAATTCTAGAATCACTTATTAATAATCAGTTAAAAACATTTCTAACTAGTGCTTCCATTTTGAGCCCATTCCAATCTGGTTTTAGGGCAGGCCACAATACTGTCTCTGCTGTGACTTTGGTTGTAGACAACATTGTTACAGCATTAGACAAGAAAAAGCACTGTGCAGCACTTTTTATTGATCTTTCAAAGGCCTTTGATACTGTTGACCACCATTTGCTTTTACAGAGGCTGCATGACATTGGCTTTGATCATTCTGCATGTAGCTGGTTTAGGGATTATCTCTCTGATAGACAGCAGTCAGTTAAACTCGGAAGATACCAATCTGAGTTTTTAACTGTTACAAATGGTGTCCCACAAGGCTCAATTTTAGGTCCAGTTCTTTTCACAATTTATATAAATAACATTGTTTCATCGCTAAAAAACTGTCACGCCCATCTATACGCTGACGACACAGTACTGTATTGCATTTCCGATTCGATGCACCAATCTATTCAGAACCTACAAAGCTCTTTTAACACCCTGCAGGACTGTCTAGTGGACCTCAGGCTGGTTCTAAATACAAACAAAACCAAATATATGTGTTTCTCCAGAGCAAGAACTACAAATTTGAATGATTTTAATATTTTTACAAATAATGGATTTTTAATTGAAAGAGTCACAGAGTACAAATATCTTGGCATCTGGTTAGATGATAAACTCACTTTTAATTTTCATATAAAAAATCTTGTTCGTCGACTACGACAAAAAATTGGCTATTTTTATAGGAACAAAACCACCTTCCCTTTATTTAGTAGGAAAAGGATTATTGAGGCAGTTTTCATGTCTGTCCTTGATTACGGTGATGTGGTTTACCGGCATGCATCACATTCATGTCTTAAACTCCTGGACTCTGTTTTTCACTCTGCTTTAAGGTTCATCACAGGAGATGCTTATGACACACACCATTGTCTTTTATATGAAAAGGTTGGGTGGTCCTCCCTTAAAGAGAGACGTGACGCACATTGGCATGTTTTTATTTACAAAGCCTTGACCGGGAAGCTTCCTCGTTATTTAACTGAATTGCTGCAAATCTCAGATGGGCTTTATCAGACCCGCTCCACTGACATGCTTATGCTTTATGTCCCACAAGCCCGGTCTGAGCTAGGAAAGACAGCTTTTAGCTTAAGTGCCCCTGACTCCTGGAACAACTTACAGCAACAAATTAAACTAAATAACTTCATATCCTTTAACCAATTTAAACAAACTATTTTAAATCTGCCAAACTCTACCTGTAACTGTTTTAATTAGGCTATATTGTACTTTCACCCATTTAATTTTAATTGCTACCACTTAATTTCACCACTGTGTAAATGTTTCAATTGTTTTTCTCTTCACCTGTTGTTGTGTATTTGATGTATTTGCGTTGAATATTGTTTATGTATTGTTGTTTTTCCTTTGAATTTGTTTGAACTCGACGTCATTGAAAATGAGGGTCACCCCTCAATTGGTCTCTCGAGGATAAATAAAAGTTAAATGAAATGAAAAATGAAAATTTCCCTAGGACACCCACTATATATAAAAACGTGTAAGGCCGTTAATTCTGTTAAGTCTGTTCTGTGCTGTAGAAACATGGCGGTGCTGGTGCAACATAACACATTCTAACTAAAGTAATAAAAAAAATCTTAAGCGTGTATAGATCAATCAAAACATACTTATAATTATTATATTAAATTCCTACTATGTCTGTTGCTAAAAAAAAGCTAATACAACACACTGCACCTTTAACCTGTTGTGAAGGAGCAGTTTAGCTCAAACCTAGAAAGCTTTTTTTTGGGCATTTCTATGCTTTATTGATAGTGCAGAGAGACAGAGGTGAAATGGGGCAGAGAGGGGAGTGACATGCAGAGAACGACCGCGGGCTGGAATCGAACCCGGGTCTGCTGCTGGGCCCGGCCCGGGAGGGGGACGCCTTACCAACTGAGCTAAAGGCGCCCCCTCTAGAAAGCTTTTCAAGTGTTTGCTTACAGCTTTGCAGCATTGTCAGTGTATTTGTGTATGGAGATTTTCATCACTGTCATTGATGTGTGTGTGTTGCTATAGTTGTGTTATTGAGGCAAATCACTTAACTTGAGCACTTTGGTTGCCAAGAGACTAGCCCTGCGTTCCGAATCGCATACTATTTATTTTTCTTATTCTACATCTGACAATAAAAATAATCTAGTTAGGATACAGCAGGGGCGTTTCTAGGTTTCTGAAACATTCGGGGCTTAGCCCAAGAGGGAATAGGATAGCACACTTTATTGCGCATGCATATTTTTTTTCATAATGCTTTACCTAAATAAACAAAATAGGCAGGTAATTATAGCTTTACTGACATGCCTTCTTTTTAATCCAAAAGTAAAAACATCTATGAATATATGGTTTACAACCTGCGTACAGCGGCCTAGGCTAGGTTTCATTTAAACATTTTGGGGAACAAATTATAGGTGGGGGGTATGCTCCCCCAGAAATGTTTGAGCCTCAAACGCTTCATTTCCTGCATTCTGGTGGATTTTTATTCATCTATCTGTGTCCTTTCTGCATCAATTTATAGTGGACATTCAGGTTCCTAAAGAATCAACTATAAATAAAACAATAATGCAGTAAGGCTCTCAGGCATCCTGGATTTTTCAAAACTTTCTGCAAATTCATTTTTTAGGAATCATGGCTCAGCACTAGTGTTAACTATTGATGACACTTAACATTAGTTTAATGAAATGACAGACCATTGGGAAATGAAAAGGGTGGGCAGCTAGCTAGTTAGCTAAATTGTAATTTAAGGCAAAAGTTGGAAACAAATCAGCATTATTTAATTAGCATTCATCCTTAGATACTTGACACAATCTATCATCAATATTAGCATGATATTTAGCCTCATAGATAGGCCTATTTACATCCCACAGAAAACTGACATATTTTCTTCAATGCAAGTTCATCAATTCATGGCTTAAAATCTTGAGCAGTAGAACAGAAATTCCTAGCAGTAAGCTACGCAAGAGTCATAACCAATGGGAGCATGTGCGACGTGTGGATATGGCACAGGCTCTGCATGCAGCAAAAAAAAAACTAAAATAAATTATAGGCTAATTATAATTATAATTCTAATATAGGGGAGAACGGCGGAATCTGAGGCATCGGGTAATGTGAGCCACCCCCTGTATCTAGGCAACGGAAAACATTTGTGGTCATGTGAGATATATGTTTTCAAGCCCCTCTCATTTCCCCATGGCCCTCATGGTGCTGTGGTAAGCATGTTTTTTTCACCAAAATAGGTATTTTGCATGTAAAAGTAAATTTTCTTGCTGTCAACTTAATCAACTGTTGTGCCAAAGCAAATGTATTCACGTAGAAAAACTTCTATCATATGTGTTGATGAACTACCAACATATGAAACCATGTGATGCTGATAACTGAAGATTAGCCTGAAATGCTAAGAGAGGTAGTTTTTTCTCAAATTGTGGTGGTGGGGGAAAGTGAGCCAAATGCTGTGGGGGAAAGTGAGCCACTGTCTCACTTTCCCCCACCATGAGGCACAAGTTAAGTTTAGTCTTAAACATATTTTAATGTAATATTACATGACATATGTTTTATTTTAATGTCATACACATTGTAGAAAAGCCATCATGCCAAGGAAATACACCAGGAAGACGACCTGGGGCAACCACACGGAAAGAGCACCTTCTCATCTTTCCCTGTAACCTTCAGGGCTGGATGTAGAGTAGGCCTAGTTGTGACAGGCTGATGTTATAATCCAGTTGAGTCTTCTCCTGTGTTCTGAGTCCCAGGCTGTTCTCGCTGGTTCTGATTTTCCTATGCTTTGACCCCAGACACAAGCTGGCTCTAAGGGTCCTGCAGGGCTGGACTGGCCATCTGGCATACCGGGCAAATGCCCGAGGGGCCGGCAGCCTTTTGGGCCGATGAGGTTAAAAAAAAAAAAAAAAAAAAAACCCTCGGCTGTGTGACTCGGCCCGGCCCGGCCAAGTCACACAGCCGAGGGCCGAGGTCCCTTCCCTCTCGGGAGTGCCATGGACATATAAATGTGCGTGCAGGCTGTCAACTTCACCTGAAAGTTACCAGGCCATTACTCATTATGATTGGTTCTAGGCTAGGCCTGGCCCAATCACACACACAGCAGAGGGCCGCCCATTCAGAGGCTGCATTGAGTTGTATTATCACGCATTCAACTTGTACTCAGTAATTATGAGCATCTGACGATGGTCAGTTTTACGTTCAGGGCCGTCGGACTGCGGACAGGCTTGGGGGGGCCCAAGGCAGAGGGGGGCTGCACCCAAGAAAAAATAAATTATTTTTTTGATTTATATTAATTTTACTGGCTCAATATAGGCCCCTGATCTTTGAAGGCCCCGACATTTTTTATTTAGGGGCTATGAAGATCAGGGGCCTATATTGGGCCATTAAAAAATACAAACGAAGGGAAAAAATTCCCGAAGCTGACTGGATTTTTTAAACTTTCTTCTTTCTGCTTTTTGGTCATTCTGTGTCTTTGAATCATTCCAGAAAATAGTACTAAATAGCTTACATAGGAAACAGTTGATTTAGCCTTTGTTTTCTCCTCAAAGTGCACCAGATTGATGAATTTTACTTTAACATTTTAAAAAAAATCTTCCGGGGGAGCATTCCCCCGGACCCCCCTAGAAGGTCCAGGGTCCACGACACAGTCTCCCAAATTCCTGTGAGAAACACTGTGTGTGTGTGCATGTTTATTAAGAGTCATTAGACCAGGGGTTGTGTTCAAGTACGCGTAATAATCTGGTCATTCATCAATAGAAACATTGTGTTGTTATCTGGCTCAGAGAGGGACCAGTCACTCATACGTTTTGGACTATAGACAAACAAAGCTTTTACATGTTTGTATTGTAAGACCGCCTCTCAGAGAGCCCATCAGGACTTTCTGTATAGGGGCCCAGAATTTGGTGCAACACCCCTTCCTCCGCATATCGTATAAACGGTGGGCTGCCATGGCCAAAAATGCCAGGGCCGATTTTTTGTCCCACTCCAGCCCTGGGGTCCTGTGTTCTGACCCCCAGACTGTGTTCTAATCTAACTGGTTCTATCTTTCATTTGAATCTTATTAAAACCTTTTGAATTATAATATGTTGTATTTGATTTTGTTCAGAGTTACTTTAATAATAATAATATAATAATACATTTTATTTATAATGCACTTTATATTCAAGAATCTCAAAGTGCTTAAAAAGGGGGGAACCTCAAAGAAAGTTTAGCCAAATTCTCTTTTAAAGAGATGTGTTTTGAGGTTCCGTTTAAAAAGAGCTGTAGTCTGTGGGGCCCTCAGGTGGTCAGGGAGAGCGTTCCATAGTCTAGGGGCTGCAGAAGAAAAGGCCCGATCACTCATGGTGCACAGCTTTGTATGTCGGGTTTGGAGGGTGTGAGTGGATCCTGAACGGAGTGTACGTGAGGTTGTCGGGGGGGTGAGGAGTTCCTGAAGGTAAAGGGGGGCATGTCCGTGAAGGCACTGGTGGGTGAGGAGGGAGACCTTGTACTCAATTCTGAGTGAGACAGGGAGCCAGTGCAGTGATTTCAGGATGGGGGTGATGTGGTCGTGCTTGCGCACCCTCATCAGGATCCTGGCAGCACTATTCTGAATGTACTGGAGCCTCTGGATGCTCTTGCCAGGGATCCCGATGAGGAGTGCATTGCAGTAGTCCAACCTTGAGGAAACAAAGGCATGGACGAGCTTCTCTGCATCTGCCAGGGTGAGTGTTTCTTTCAAGTGTTTAGAAAATTTGCTTTGCTTAATTGACCAAACCCCATCATTCTTTTACTAGTCCGACATTAGTTCTGGAATGTGTGGCTAGCTTTCAGGATTCTTACTGTTACAATATGTGTTGTTATGGTAGTTTCAGAGTGGAAAAAGTAAGTGGATCAGTTTACCCCACAGCTGGGGTAAAGTGAGCCACATGACAACTTTTTTTAAAACAATCATATTTTCACTGCCCTTTGTCTTGAAAAAAATCTGCTAATGCCCATTTCTAGGAAACATCCTGAATTAATGGGAAATGTATACATTTTAGTGATACATCATTTTAGCTCGCTTAGCAAATGTAAAAAGTGGCTCAGATTACCCCGTTCTCCCCTATATATATTTTTTTTTTACAAAAAAGATTCGGGGCTAATCAAATTTGATTTAGCCCCGAATAAAACAGCCTAGTTACGCCACTGGGATACAGTTTGCTACAATTGGGACATACTTTTACTTATTTATTTCATCATAACATCGCGCCTTGATCTTGCCTCTTGCTTTTATATCCTTCGCATCCCTGTTTGTTTTCATATGGAGGCACGGTCGATGTCAATTCACGTGCACACTGGATTATGGGTCAGAATGGCTGGCTTTACCAGGTCTCATCAGGAGTGTTTGAAGGCTGGCACTCATGTTAGTATTCACAAATAAGGCTGGCATACAGCTGACTTTGGGTCAGTTTTCTGAGGACTTATTATGATCTATACAGTCTCTTGACATACGGTTTACTTGTGGCCCGGTGATGTTTTCCACAGCTGCTTCCAGACCGGCATTCCAGTTTGACAATGGCTGCTCTCAGATCATCTAAACATCACACTGGAGAAAGAAATAAGGACTCATATAGGCATATACTGAGCTATTAGCCCAACTAATAATAGAAACCAACTATTACCCCTGTTTTTCCTGTAGGACATCGGCGCGGAGGTGGAATTAAAGCAGACTATTTTCAGTCTTTTTATGGGATCAACTGGAGATAAACAGGTTCATTGAAATAGCATGATCCAACACAGTGCAACATAGGCTGATGCGTTTTCATTCGTCTTGGACAATAATAGGCTTTTTTAGGACCTCAGGAACCATTTCCACACCGCAAGAACCGTGAACTATTGTCGCCCTTACTACTACGTTTTGAGTAAGCTTTTGGGGTGAGGAGCTATGGAATGTGAGTGCCCTCACAAGTATAGCCATACAATCGCGCGTGTTTGTGTGTGTGTTTATTTGACCTGAGTTTAAACTTCTCCTTTCCTTATGCTCTCCTAAGGGAGAGAATGTCTAGACACAAATGAAATAAAGGTTATCCAGGAAATGCTGAAAACATGGACACATTTCAACATGGAGAAGGATAGGGACTTCAGACAGATCTAACACACACAAATATGTGCACAATCTGAGTCGGCGTAAAGCGGGTTCTCTTTTATTGATAATTAAAGCTCAAATATAACGCAAGTCCGAACTGTTTTTCAAGAAAGTTTGTTGTACATTTGGTGTCATTTTGTGAGTGTCTCTGCACATTCCTCCCTTAAGCTGCAAACACACTGCACTGGCCACGTGGCGAGATTACATACAAAGTCAATGTACTAGCGCGTGGCCGCCCAAGAATCGGCGTCCAGCGGCGGGCGTTTCCGCGGCGCGTGGCTGCGCCTCATCGAAGCGCGTGAATCGAAGGCGCGACCTTTTGCGGCGCGGCCAACATATGCGCCGAGCGTTGAGATTGCCCGGTTGTCTGCAAGACGAGGTGGGCGTGTGTAGTGAGGACATTGTGCTTCCAATACATTCTGCAAATATGTGTATTTTGCATCTGTTTAGCTGTTTGTTGTAGCCTACTTTAGCCAAGGTAGCGCCGGTTAGCATAGTGAAACTCACCCAGCTGTGTGCTGTTCCGGAGGATAATATGAACCCAAACTTGACGGCAGTGTCTGTGTGGAATTCCAATAAAGTACAGCGAAGCACCGGTGTTGTCCTCCGCCAAACCGCGCACTTTCACTTTCAGGTAGGCTGATGTCTGCCTTTATTTTTGCCGCTGAGCACAGACTGCTGTTGTTAATGTGTTTAGTATGTTGCTGAATTGCTGTTAATGTGTGTGTATTTGCGATCGGGGTGCGTCTTCATGCTGTTTTAATGCTATTTGTGACATGACTGCCGCTGGTTACACAGTGTACCTACATCTGTATTTTTTGGCACAGCTGGACCATGTTGTTGTTGTTGTTGCACCGTAAGTGTGACAGGTCTGATCTCAGAAACGGCGTCGGTGTCAGGAATATATGGCCCAATATGATCAAGCGGCGAGCAACTTGCGTTCACACGGCCAACCGCCGCAGGGGGCGAGTGCAGTGTGTTCGCAGCTTTAGATTTGTCCATACCTCTTTTTATGTGACACATCCCCTACGTTCCAAATTGCTTACTCTTTATTTTTCCTTTTCTACATACTACAGCTGACCATAAAAATAATCTAGTTAGCATGTAATATGCCGGCACAAAATTTGGACATACTTTTACTCATTTATTCTATCATAACATTGCGCCTTGATCTTGCCTCTTGCTTTTATATCCGTCGCATCCCTGGTAGATTTCAATCAGAGGCTCCTTCGATATGATGTCACTTCAGGAGCGCACTGGATTGTGGGTCAGAATCGCCCAAATAGCATGCTGATTTCAACACTTAAAATCTCCACCGAATGTAGTAGACATCCGGGTATGTTTAAGCATGCTAAATCTGACCACAAGAATAGGGACATCCTAAAAAAAAATTCTACCATGAGAAAGTATGGGGATCGTAACCAGGGCTGGACTGGGACAAAAAATCGGCCCTGGCATTTTTGGCCATGGCAGCCCACCGTTTATATGATATGCGGAGGAAGGGGTGTTGCACCAAATTCTGGGCCCCTATACAGAAAGTCCTGATGGGCTCTCTGAGAGGCGGTCTTACAACACAAACATGTAAAAGCTTTGTTTGTCTATAGTCCAAAACGTATGAGTGACTGGTCCCTCTCTGAGCCAGATAACAACACAATGTTTCTATTGATGAATGACCAGATTATTACGCGTACTTGAACACAACCCCTGGTCTAATGACTCTTAATAAACATGCACACACACAGTGTTTCTCACAGGAGTTTGGGAGACTGTGTCGTGGACCCTCGACCTTCTAGGGGGGTCCGGGGGAATGCTCCCCCGGAAGATTTTTTTTTAAATGTTAAAGTAAAATTCATCAATCTGGTGCACTTTGAGGAGAAAACTAAGGCTAAATCAACTGTTTTCTATGTAAGCTATTTAGTACTATTTTCTGGAATGATTCAAAGACACAGAATGACCAAAAAGCAGAAAGAAGAAAGTTTAAAAAATCCAGTCAGCTTCGGGAATTTTTTCCCTTCGTTTGAATTTTTTAATGGCCCAATATAGGCCCCTGGTCTTCATAGCCCCTAAATAAAAAATTTCGGGGCCTTCAAAGATCAGGGGCCTATATTGAGCCAGTAAAATTAATATAAATCAAAAAAATCTTTTTTTTCCCCCCTCTGCCTTGGGCCCCCCCAAGCCTGTCCGCAGTCCGACGGCCCTGAACGTAAAACTGACCATCGTCAGATGCTCATAATTACTGAGTACAAGTTGAATGCGTGATAATACAACTCAATGCAGCCTCTGAATGGGCGGCCCTCTGCTGTGTGTGTGATTGGGCCAGGCCTAGCCTAGAACCAATCATAATGAGTAATGGCCTGGTAACTTTCAGGTGAAGTTAGCCTGCACGCACATTTATATGTCCATGGCACTCCCGAGAGGGAAGGGACCTCGGCCCTCGGCTGTGTGACTTGGCCGGGCCGGGCCGAGTCACACAGCCGAGGGTCCAAAAAAAGTCCAGTCCAGCCCTGATCGTAACGCAGGGAGTCTTTTCCTTCAATGTCTCCGTTCATCTCCATTCATGATCAGAGGTGATGACTGAAGAAAATAAAGGGACAAAAAGACGTGGACAGAGGACGTGACATTATGCAGCCGCCCTTCAGTCTCTATTGTTACCGGGACACAAAGACAAACCAAACTGTTTACAGATGGATTGTAAGCAGTGTCCGCCCATGGCTGACAATGGCATATACAGCGAGCACTGCCAAGGTATTATGATGTGTGTAAGTGTGCCCTTGGATTGACAATTCCCTGATAGTGAAACAATACGTTTGTTAGTTTTGTCAGTGGGTTTAGAGCATCGCGCGTGTGTGTGTAAATACTTTAAAAAATATATATAAATAAATAAAAATCAATTATATAAATAATAATAATACAACAAAAATAATATATAAAGAGAAAAGATATATCAAATATAAAAGACAATAAATAAAACATTGAAAAATTGCTGTTTGCTGGGAGTTCTAGAACTACAACACACACCCAGCTATGGATATACAGTAGCTCCACTGCATCGTTGGTCAGCCTCACCCTGACAGAAAAGCAGTGTGCTGGCGGTGCACAATATTAATTATGCACGACTGCACGTTAATTAACAGATACCAGTTCATATAGTACTGTGAAATAGAGGTTGCTGACATAGGGCACTTTAAATTCAAGTTTTTTTGGTAAATACTATTAATTTATTAATATTATTTATACATTTTAAGAAACATGTCTGAGTTCATCTGTAATAGGGGAGAACGTAGGCACACTTTTTACTCTACTGAGAATTGCTCATCACCTAAACATCTTTCGATAGTCATTCCTACATTACATTGAAGCTTAAAGTGTTGGCTTGAAATGTGTACCCCTCACTTTTTCTATCTTATTGTAATAAAGAAGAAAATAATCATCAAAGACACCCTTACACATTGTGACAATCAACCCCATCAAGGGGTCGGTTGTCATACACTATGGGGTTGTTTGTCACAATGTTATCTTAATGGGAATAATCTTGAAAAGAAGGAAAGAAAGTAGAACTAAATTTGAAAATGCAATTGCATTGTCAAGTTGACAAATAGGCCTATATAACTTAATGTAGCCTTGGCAGCTTGTCTAGTTTGGGATGCACTGGGTTGTTTTGATTTTGTAGCCCTTTTTTCCTTTGCATGCTAGCAGCCTTTTCCTGCTCTATTCTTTCCTTCTGTGGGGTGTCAGTGAGGATACAGCTTGACAATTTATTTCGTTATTGGGTTCCTTTTCTGGCTGTATCCTTTGGATACCTTGTGACAACCAACCCCCCCAAAAATGTGACGACCAACCCCAACTTGAATTTTGTGCTAGCATCAAGGCCAACAACCATCTGACAACTAATTAGCTTGCTAACCACAATCTAAACTATAGTTTACCCTTCACACTTTTTATTGGTAACTAGAAGAAAAATACTGAGGAGCTAAATATTTTCAATTTGACATGAAAAACACAAACAGTCTCTCACCTCAAATTCAGCAGTCTAACTCCAAGGAAGACTATGTAGGTGACCTCTGATCCCAATTCTGGATAATTATACCAAAATTTCACAGACAGCGCCTTCTGGTTCCGAGATATAACGATTGTGACAACCAACCCGTGTGACAAATTACCCCGTTCTCCCCTATATGACTTATGTAAGCAATTATCATTAAAGACTCAGTCTGTAATTAAGACTGACTTTTAGTTACTGATGGAGTAACCATTCATTCATATGGCCGAGTCCTCCATGAGTCTGACATGAGTCCTACATTAACTCAGGATGAACTGGGAATTAGTTAAGCATCAATTAATGCGGATGAGTGTCTACTTAATGTAAAGTCTACCGAGTGTTGTACCGTCAGTCAAGTCATGGCCAACACTCGGCTCTGCAGGCTGGAGGAGGACAGGACAGCCAGGAGACAGCAGAGGAGGGACAGGAGGAAAGCTCCTGTAGTGCCCACGGTGTCTACTGACACATTTACATGTCCTACATTTCAGAAGTTATGTCGGTCTAGGATCGGGTTGTATAGCCACATTCAATCTCATATAGATGTGAAACCATGGGGATGGGTTATATCGGCACTGACACTACCTGGAGCTTGCTTGTACAGAGCCTGGGTCTGTTGAAGGTGCGTTGCTGTTTTTAGGCTGTGATAGCCATGTAGTAGGATAGGATATATAGAATTGGCATTGACACTACCTAGGAGCTTGCTTGTACACAGCCTGGGTCTGTTGAAGGTGGCTGTGCTGTTTGGGCTTTGATAGCCATATGATAGGATAGGGAAGAAGTAAGCGAGAAAGTATGTTTTTGTTTATATAATTTTTTTTACAAAAAGGTTAAAACTCGATGTCATCATTGAAATTGATGTAAGTGAGTGAGTGAGTGTGTGTGTGTGTGTGTGTGTGTGTGTGTGTGTGTGTGTGTGTGTGTGTGTGTGTGTGTGTGTGTGTGTGTGTGTAAAGGGGAGTTGAAAGATAAATAAGTGTAGGCAAGATCTATAATTTTGTCGAGTTTTTGTAATGCCACAGGTCGTGAAGTGATGAGCACCCAACAGTGACCAGTAAGATCGTCTTGCTGGGTCTCTGATAGACAGTGGTCATCTAATTACTCCTGTCAAACAATGAATTGGGTATTAAAGGCAGACTAAAAGGACTACTAGGACGCCGCTAGACATACAGTAGCCTACATATCTGTGTTTTAGCCACTGAGCTAACTAAAGCTAACCCCAGTCAAGGAAGAGGGGGGAGAGTTGTAAGAACTTTTGACTTATTGGTCTTAAAGCTGGGGTATATGATTTGGGAGAAAATAGCAGTTGGGATAGAGATTCGAATCCAAATACCTCAACTGCTCCACTTGTGTTCTCTCTGGTCCCTCCCTGACAGCTTTACACCAACAACGTCGGTGCCAAAGTGAATGGACAGTCCCAACAGCCCATAAGAACGGAGAATCGGAGCCTCGCTCTGATTGGTCAAAGTGTACATGAGCCAGGGCTGTACAGTGCGACAGTTTTGATCGCATTTGCTACTGAAATTGATCACGTGCGATGATGAATACAAGCCCAGTCGCAGGAGTGCTAATGAGCAGATGCTGTCTGTTTGAGACAGAGGAGCTATGCACAATACTGCTTAGAGGGCTCTACATTAACACTCCAAATGCGGGTGAATGTAGTCTTAGGCGAGTAAGTTATTAAGTCTACCCTCCACTTTGGCTGGTGAAAGATGTGTGCTCGGGATCTGTGCTTGTGCTATAGCATCTAACTTTACCAACGGTTAAAAACAGGAAAGAGACGGCTCTCTTTACATTAACGTAGTCAAGTTAGCGCGTGTGCAAACAGAACATTTCCTGTGCGCCTTCACAATAAAAGTCGGTTACTAGCCAAATGCGAGTTGACTTTTATTTTGAAGCAGGTAAGAACAGGAAGTTAGCGCTTCACAGCCCTGCAGTCAACAGCAGTAACTATCTATGATTTAAACAAAGGTTGACACAACCTATTTAACTTGGCCTAAATTGTATAAATATGTTTACTAATTTATTTAATAGGCTATATGTTCAATGTTTTAAAGTTTGGTTTTCATTAAAATAATGTTTAATGTTTTTATTATTAGTCTAATATAATAATGATATGTTTATAAAAATATATAGGTATAGACATTATTTTTATAGTTCTATGGGGGGGGGGGGGGGGAATAATTCTGAATCAGCAAAAAAATTGCCATTGGCAGGTTGGACTCTTTTGTCTAAATTGCAATCAGTGCACCCCTATTCATTTTTCTACAATTATTACTGCACACACTAGGATATCATATTCATTGAGAATCTCAAATAAAACCAAGATGACATGCTCAAAGGTAATTAGAGCTAAATGCAAGGGTTAGGGTCATGCACATTTTCGATCATACTTTGTGTGCTACCAAATTTATTTTGTGCTACTGAATTTTTTAGCTTGCTAGCACCAGTGCTACCACTTTAAAAAATAAGCGTACAACCCTGACATGAGCGGTGGCAATTTTTGGGGGCGGCACACAGAGGCAGGGGAGAGCAAAGTGATGAGTAGATATTCTCAGACCACCTCACCTACATGTAGCTGAATGGCTAATATGAAATTTTTGCCAAATATTACAGTGAAAAAGTTACCCACCCTAGCTTTAATTGGCAAACGTTTACATGGTCTGTTAGAACCATGAAAACCCTTAGCAGCAGTTAGCATCTGATTGTGTTTTGTGAAAGGAAAAAATGTCTGAAAGGTGAGCCATGTATATTGAATAATTCAGACTGAGAAGCTATTTATTGCAAATGTTTTCCTAGTTAACTTTGTTCCTTGGGGGGACTTTGCACACCATTCCCTTTAGATATGACACATTATAAATCACTGAGCATTATGCCTTAAATGAGGCTTTCAGTGCTCACTGGAACATCATTTATGCACATTTTCTGGCTTCTGTCTTGTTCCCCCTATCCTGACAATCACACACTCCTGTATCCCCTGCTCTGAAGAAAAGAAAGAAAGAAAGAAAGAAAGAAAGAAAAAGAAAGAAAGAAAAAGAAAAAAGAAAGAAAGAAAGTCCATATAAGGAATGAAGAATGTTTTTTCATACTTTTCAAAGCACTGGTTCCTGAAACCCGCACACATCCTGCAGCACAACATTTCCCATATTTTTATCTCCTTCATTTCTCTTTTCCGTACTCTCTTTCCCTGTCAAAATGTTTTTTTGCTTTGGCTCCAAATAACTTCTTGGCACGAGTGTGAACTGTAACCACTTTTAAACTTAAAACTATCTGGACTTTAAAGGTGGAGTCAGTGATTCTGGGGCAACAGTTGTTGTCACAAAATCAGTGAATATCTCCTAAAGATCTTCAACCTGTCCGCAATTTGTGTGTGTACGTGTGTGTGTGTGTGTGTGTGTTTTCCATTAAACACATCATAGCCAGTTTCCTCCACAGATACATAAAGCCCTGATTTTAGCATCTGTCCCTTATGCGTCCTTATGGAGAGGATTTATTTCAGCCCTTGTTTGGCTCATTAGGCCCAAGAGGAAACAGTGCCACTAACCGCTCCAAAAGCAATAATAAACACACATCTGTTTGTGTGACCCTGAGCACAGCCAGCAGAGAGGAATGACTGCTGGAGCATGGACTTCCTGTCCTGTTAGATGAGAAAGATACACATAATGTAAATAAACATACAATCGCAAGCACTCGCATAAACTCTTATATAAACTCAAAAAGAGGCGATTGCATAGTTCTTCATTTTGGGAGCCCTCAAATAGACACATCAGATATAAAAGGAGTAATTCCAGTGGCCTCACAGAAAACTTTGAGTTAAAGTTGATTGTGTGCAAAATGTGCCTCAGTGCTATCATGTCTTACTTCCACTTTTGCCAGGCTATCTGCACGACTCAAGGGGACGACAATGTCAACAGTCAAATTCACAGCAGACATAACATTCCTGCAACGAGGGGAAACAAATATACCACCTAATACCACCTAATTCATCATGACCAGCGCTAACTGCCACAGAGAGTTATAGTGGAGCAATTTACCACCGTATTCCACCATGTGTAATAATCGTAAACGCAATTTGGCTCTCTGTCTTTGTCTCTCTCTCACTTACACGCTGGTCCTGATGGACCAACGAAAAATGAATAAATAAAACAATGTAAAAAGGGTAGGTGCAAAAAGCTAAGCTTTAAACCAACACCGATCGATCAACACTATTGATAATAAATGTCAATGTATAAATCAAGATGACAACTTTGTCTTTTTTTTACTCATGTATGTCATGTTGTGAATCTATGTGTGATCGAAATAAACTAAACTAAACTAAACTAAACTAAACTAAACTAAACTAAACTAAACTAAACTAAACTAAACTAAACTAAACTAAACTAAACTAAACTAAACTAAACTAAACTAAACTAAACGCTAGTGAGCTTTAAATGATATTGAATTGGTATTGAGTTCTACCATAGGGGAAATCTACAGTCAAGAAGAAGTGGGTTGAGTACTTATAAAGGATTTTGAAATGAAAGAGTTCTGATGCAGCTCAGGATAATTCAAAAAGGGGCTGCTTTATTACAACCAATGTCACGTGGGTAAAAGTGTGAAAGCACACGGTGCCAACTCAAACGGTTCCACCCGGGGAGGGTTCCGCTCACTCACGTCAACGCAAAACGAGGGCAAACTGCGCTCAGCTGCCAAACGGTGTGTTAGCACAGGCATATAAGTAGTGCAAATTCCTTTGTAGATACGGTGCTAAAACGGGGCAGATTTCTGGCGCTTTTTTGCAGCAAATCATGGAGCTTTTAGTACGCACAATCATTTCTCAGTTCTCTAAGTCTTGTTTGTGTAATAATGCACACATAGAATACTTTGTTTATTGTAAGAAGCAAAGTTTAGGAATAAGTAGCGGTTTCTCATTTGAAGTATTGTATTGTTGTTGTCAAAATCTTGTCTAAAATGCATAATTCTTGTTTGCCTTTCAGAAACATGTGCAGGACTCTAACACTCTCACTGGTCATTGCACTGGCACTGGGCACAGAGGTGAGTGTGATCATGACTCATGAGTGTGCGACATTACAGTATGTAGATGCATAGACTTCTTCCTTGCATTCTATGTACATTTAAGTTGCTACTTTTGCCACCCTGAATGTGTTCCCCAAGTAGGTTTCCATATGCTGTACTACTTATTTCCATACTCTTGTACTTTCCCATTACATTTTAGCTTTGATTTGTTTTTGTTTTAAATAGGGCTGTTAAACGATTACAATTTGTAATCAGTTTAATCACAGGGTAGCTGTGGATTAATCACGATTAATCACGATTAATTCTAACATTCGAAATATGCCTAAAAGATTCAAATTTTCTCTGTATATTGTTGTTGGAACGGAAAGATAAATGACAGAGGGTGGATATACATTGATTGCTGTCCGTGGTGTGTGTGTGTGTTTGTGTTTGTTTGTGTGTGTTTGCACGCGCGCCCACGTTCTGTGGGATTGTTATTTTGTGCCAGAAAGCCAACGTTTTGTTGATTTCACTTATTAATCACACACACCTCTGGAAACGGAAGACATTTGTGTCCTCCCGACATCAACTGCCGCCCATGAAACAGACGAGTCCGTTAGCAGTTCAAAACATAGGCTAGTGTGCTGCTATGTCTGGCTGCGCACAGCTGCTGATCCTGGGTCAGTCACAACGTTAGAGTGACCGTAGTGCAGAGCAGGTGGGACGCACGGGGCGGGTCATTCTTCGCATGCGTTAAAAAATTAACGCATTAATTCCAGAAATGAATCACTCTGCGTTAACGCGTTCATTTTAACAGCCCTAGTTTTAAATAAAGTGTTCATAAGTGTTTAGAAAGTCCCATTTGCGTGTTTTGTACTTGTAATGTTGCTTAATAAAGAAGATGCTGGTGACTTGAACAAGAGTGATTTACTCCCAAAATAGTCACAAGGTGTTACAAACAGTAGCGTATCATCATACATCCAGTAGTCACCAAAATGTATTCTATTCTACTTCCTCTATTGCTCTAACTTATATGAACACTTACTATGCGCTTTACCATAGTGCCACGTAGTGGTGTAAAGTAGTAAGCATGAACACAACAATACGTTATTCTAACTTGCAATGCTAATGGCACAATTTCTCCCTGGGATATTTCTGTTAGTAGTTGATGTACTGCAAAGCGATATTTGGGCCTAACAATATAACACTGAAGATGATGTCACAAAGATAAGCCCATCATTCTAATGTCTCTAATATCCATATAAATGTAATGTTCCCCAGGTGTCCCAGTCTGAGGATGTGGGCTCCATGTTAGCGGTTGTGAAGGAGGTGGAGGAGCAGCAGCAGGAGAACTTCACTGACATATCTATCGTACTAGGAAAGTCCAGACACCAGATCCTTGCTGCTCAGTTTGAGTGCTACCTGAAGATCATCCATGACCCACCACGAACAGAAGAAGGTGATATCACTGTGCCTTCTCACACTTCAGCTTATACATCCAGATGGAACCTTACATCACCCTGATGGTATAGGTTTTTTTATACTGGCCTTTGATAGATAAATGTTGATCACCCTTTGCATCTGAGCCGCAGGGCTAATGCTGACGCAGTTTACATGAAACAACTCCCTCTGCAAAATGATTTGCTCATGATAGATAACTATAAACCATACAGTATATCATATTTTCATTGTGCTTAGACAGCCTTTCCATTCATTCACTTTCTATTCTAGCACTACTGTGGGGGATTCACAATCCTGATGTGAAATAAAAATATGTTTTTTTTCGTCGACAATCCTCATGAGGCAAACAACATGAATACATTACATTAATTGTCTGGATTGTAAAGCCCCAAACACAAATTTTCACTTTTATGCCGATGACACTGTGATATATTGCTCTGCGTCTACCCCAAATCAGGCTCTCTGTCAGCTCCAAATTGCATTTAACACCGTACAACGTAACCTGTGTGATTTAAAACTTGTTTTAAATGCTGAAAAGACAAAGCTCATGCTGTTCACAAAAGCTAAATCAAAGCCCTCGGACCTCCCTCCTATCACCACTTTGCAGGGCTCTGTCATTGAATCTGTGTCTCAATATAAATATCTGGGAATTATAATTGATGATGCTCTCTCTTTTAAACCTCATATCCAGCAGCTTTTGAAAAAACTAAAGATAAAATTAGGTTTTTACTTTAGAAACAAATCTTGTTTTTCTTTTGAAGCCAGAAAAAGACTTGTTGCTGCAACCTTTTTATCTGTGTTGGATTATGGCGATGTTTTATATATGAATGCATCTTCAAAATGCCTACAGTCTTTGGACACGGTCTACCATGGAGCACTGAGATTTGTTACTAATTTTAAAACCCTCACGCACCACTGCTCTTTGTATGCTCGAGTTGGATGGTTTGCCCTGTCCACCCGCAGACTCCATCATTGGCATATCCTAATTTATAAAACCATCCTTGGTGTTCTTCCTACATACCTGCAGAAGTATGTCATTCAGAAAAGCACAGGAAAGTATCAGCTCCGCTCTGAGGACTTGTTTTTACTGACTGTGCCTAGAGTCCGTACTGAACTGGGGAAAAGGGCATTTAGTCATGCTGCTCCTTTTTCATGGAACCAGCTGCAAAATGCGCTAAAACTTAAGGAGCTGGTTTCTCTAAACATGTTTAAGTCCTTACTTAATGATGTTGAAGCTGGCTCTTCTGTCTGTACATGCTTTGTTTGATGATGTTCTGACTGTGACTCTATTTTTATGTTCTCTGTTGTTTTTAAATGATTGTCTGTAACTAACTGTGCTGCTGCCTGTCTTGGCCAGGACTCTTTTGTAAAAGAGATTTGTAATCTCAATAAGACTTTCCTGGTTAAATAAAGGTTAAATAAAATAAAATAAAATAAAAGAAATAATTTAGCAAAAAACACATTTTCAGAAGAAAGAACAAATACTTTTATTGTAAAGATAAGATACTGCTTACAATGATAAGTTTATATTAGACATTTAGCCCAAACCCCCATTCCCTTGGCCACACTAGTGTTGTGGGTCTACTGGCTGGGCCCATGGGACTATACAATCTTTCAGATCATTTATGGTGTTAGTTATTGTTTGTAGAAAAGAAGACAGATATATATTCCTGGTGAAAATACACTGCCCGGCCCAAAGAAAAGTCACACACTCAAATATCGTGTTGGACCATCTTTAGCTTTGATTACGGCACATATTCACCATAACACATTTTGATAAGCTTTATTTGGCACATAAGGTTGCTGAACCTGACCAACTGAAGCAACCCAGTTCCTACTGTACACTGCCACACAGGCTTGTACAGTAGGCACTAGGCATGATGGGAGCATCACTTCATCCACCTCTCTTCTTACCCTGATGCACCCATCCCTCTGGAACAGGGTCAATCTGGTCTCATCAGACCACACAACCTTTTTCCCTTGCTCCAGAGTCCTCTGTACGCTCCCTGGCACATTGAAGCATTTCATCCTGATAAGACCCATTGACAAGTGGTTTTCTTAAGGCTACTCATCTGCATAGTCCATATCCCTTATGTTCCCTCTCATTGTGCGTGTGGAAATGCTCTTACTTTCACTATTAAACATAGCCCGGAGTTCTACTGTCGATATTTTGATTCCACCAAATATATATATTTTTTTTAAAGTGTCCCTTCAAGATCATTTTCGACCACATTTCTTCCTCAAAGATGGGGGTTCACCACTATCTATCCAGGTTTTAATAATGCGTTGGGCAGTTCCTAACAGGATTTTAATAGTTTCATCTTCTCCTGAGTAGTTTTCTTTGTTTTATGTATGCCAATGATTTCACCCCTCTGATACAGAGTAACATATTTTCCAAAACCACAGCATATGGAGAGAGAGAGAGAGAGAGAGAGAGAGAGAGAGAGAGAGAGAGAGAGAGAGAGAGAGAGAGAGAGAGAGAGAGAGAGAGAGAGAGAGAGAGAGAGAGAGAGAGAGAGAGAGAGGAAGCCGCTCTGAAAGAAAGGAAACTTGCCCTTTGTCTCTTTCCCCGTGCTTGTTACTGGCTACTTCACTGCCTCTGAATGTTATTTTGTGCTCCATTTCCCAGCATGCCACTGTGCTGCCTGGTACCGCCAGGTTTCCGTCTATTGTTGACAAGCTTTGCACAGGGCCATCTGTGGTGACACACACCATTTGTAGAAGTAGAACACCGCGTTTGTGCTGAATAGATTATTTATATGATTCATCCGGCCAGGGAGTGTATTAAAAATTCAGATAGTACCCCGCCTACCTTTATGATTCTCTGTGGACCTCTGTGAGCTACTGACAGCACACACACATTACACAGCTGTTTAAATTCATGCGTTAAGTGATTATACATAATGTACTGTCCAATGCAGTAGTCCATCTAACCTATACCGGTATTTGAAATAAAAGCATAATGCTGCCCCTAATTATTTCAAATGTAATACTAATTTCAAGTAGTTGTAAAATGAAATGAACATGCAGTCTACGTATAAAACATTATATTTGAGTAATATTTAGATAGGGGAACACATCACTACTGTCCAGTCATCATGTCCTTTCTGTCCTTACACTGTAGGTTCTTACTGTAACCGTACATGGGACGGCTGGCTGTGCTGGGGGGACACAGGGCCGGGGACTGTCATGCAGATGTGTCCGGGTTACTTTCTGGATTTTGACCCTGCTGGTGAAGCCACACACACACACACCACACACACACACACACACACACACACACACACACACACACACACACACACACACACACACACACACACACACACACACACACACTGAGTCTACACACCACACTGACGCCTGCGACACAGGCCATCACAATCACTTTCATACCCGCGGGAAGCCACACACACACACACACACACACACACACACACACACACACACACACACACACACACACACACACACACACACACACACACACAGATTCGTGATAGCATTCCCATTCTTTTGTTTGATGATGATGATTAAAATCTCTTATCTCTTACCTAAGTCAAACCATAGATTTGTTTTAACATTTTTGTATGAATGATAATGTGTTGAACAGAGAAGGTGACCAAAGTGTGCAATCCTGATGGCAACTGGTTCCACCACCCGGAGAGCCACAGAGTGTGGACTAACTACACCCAGTGTGAGGCCTACACCAAGGACAAACTCAAGGTAAAACAACTGCAGTCAAACCACTGGCTGTTTCACATGTTTAACAGATAATATCGTTTAAAAAAAACAATGCTCTTTGTCCTATTTTAGTGATTAACCATGAGCGATAAAATAATGCCAATTAAGTGCAGACTAATTTGCTTAATGCTCCCGCCAACACAAATGACTCATTTGTACAACATACAGTGGAGGAAATAAGTGTTTGATCCCTCTCCAATTTCGTAACTTTGCCCACTTACAAAAAAATGAGCGGTCTATAATTTTAAAGCTAGGTTTATTTTAACAGTGATAGACAGAATATCAAAAAGGAAATCCAGAAAATCACATTAAAAAAAGATAGAAATTATTTTTAATTTCATTAAGTGAAATAAGTATTTGATCCCCTACCAAACATATAGAATTCTGGCTCCCACAGATTAGTCCTCGTGCTTTAAAAAAGTATTCCTAATCTCAACTAGTTTCCTGTATAAAACACACCTGTCCATAGAGTCAATAAATCAAACTCCAATTTGATTCCCTGTCCTTAGACAGCTCTTTGGCAAGACCAAAGAGCTGTCTAAGGACATCATGGACAAGATTGTAGACCTGCACAAGGCCGGAATAGACTACAAGACCATTGGCGAGAAGCTGGGTGAGAAGGAAAACAACTGTTGGTGCAATTATTCGAAAATGAAAGAAACACAAAATTACCATCAATCTCCCTCGGTCTGGGGCTCCATGCAAGATCTCACCTCGTGGGGTATCAATGATCATGAGAAAGGTGAGGGATCAGCCCAGATCTACACAGGAGGAGCTTGTTTATGATCCCAAGGCAGCTGGGACCACAGTCACCAAGAAAACCATTGGTAAAACACTATGCCGTAATGGATTGAAATCCTGTAGTGCCCGTAAGGTCCCCCTGCTCAAAAAGGCCCATGTACAGGCCCGTCTGAAGTTTGCCAATGAGCACCTGAACGACTCAGAGAATGCTTGGGAGAAGGTGATGTGGTCAGATTAAAACAAAATAAAGTTATTTGGTACCATGCTTGGAGGAAGAGGAATTCTGACTATGACCCCAAGAACATCATCCCCACAGTCAAGCATGGAGGTTGAAGCATTATCTTTTGGGGGTGTTTCTCTTCTAAGGGGATAGGTGGACTTCACTGCATCGAGGGAACTATGGATGGGGCCATGTACCATGAAATACTGGGTGACAACCTCTTTCTCTCAGCCAGGTCCGTAAAAATGGGTCGTGGATGGGTCTTCCAGCACGTCAATGCCCCTAAAAATACAGCAAAGGCAACAAAGGAGTGGCTCAAGAAGAAGCACCTTAAGGTCATGGAGTGGCCTAGCCAGTCTCCGGACCTTAATCCAATAGATCTGTGGAGGGAATTGAAGCTCAAGCGACAGCCTCGAAACCTTAAAGATTAGGAGACGATCAGTGCCGAGAACAGAGACAACAGGAGGCTGACAGATGACAAGATGTTGATATCTCATAGTCAGAAGTTACACAAGGGCGGACAGCTGAGTTTAGACAACACAAATGTAGTAGGGTGGCCTGCAGTGTGGACTCACTGACTGCTGTGTTGTGAACTAGCTATGAACACTGTAGTCTAGGGCTGGGCCATTTGATGTATAAATCCACTTCTCTAAGTAGAAAAACAAATAACTTTCATTTCTTGCTAATTAAATATTGCCATTTGAAAAGTAGAAAAATGAACTTGAATCTCTTGTAACCCAATATTTGAAATATTTCCCTGTGAAAATAATAAAATATCTTTAATCTCTAGTAAAACTATATGTTCAATATAAATGAATGTAAAACACAATTACTGCTGATTAAGAGTTAAAAAGGGCTTGAAGAAGGCCCAAATTAAAAATAATAATGGACACGGTCAAGTTTAAGTCGAGTACAGGGTCTGAATGTCGCTTTACATTTATTATTGATTAATTGCCCAGCCATACTGCAGTCTGTACTTGACAGATAACAAGCCGGCTCCTCCATGTTTAGCTACGGTTAAACTTAAGCCAGTGGAATCAGATTTTCATTAATCTCCAAACTGTTTAAAATCTCTATGATAGGTTCACAGTTCACACACCCTGATTGGCCATTGGTATAGTTGTTATAATGATCTCATTAAATTTAGATAACGGTGATGATTTTTTTCATCAGTGCTTCTCAATTCATTGCTTTTCATGAAAAATTTTCTGTTTTGATGTTTTCTCAAAAGGCTCACTTTTCCCACAGATGTTTCCTTTGCTTTTTTCAGGGCTGCAAAGAGGCGAAGGTGCTTTTGATAAAGACTGCTCACTTTAACCCTACTGTAATGTTCGTTTCATGCTAACTACTCTTGTATTCCCGGTCAAAAATGACTGCCTCATGATAGCTGATTATAAATCCATAATTATACATATATGATCACCTAATGTTGTTAAAAAGGTTTTTAATCCATTTAAGTTATTGTGATTATTGCACGTTTCAAAATTCTGTTTACTATTTATGGCCTGTAGGCCTCATTGATCTGAGTTCATACATTTTAGATTGAGTAAAAAAACATACTGTTAAGAATAGGATTATTTTGACTATAAAAATAAATAATCAGACACAATATTGTGTCATAGTCTAACAAGGACATTTGTTTTCAGACATTTTCAACTTTTTAAATAATGGCACAACATAACCTCTGACACACACATTTCTTTCTGATGGCCATTTCAATGGTCATTTTTGAACGGGAACACCATGGGTGTATACAAATCCAATAAAACACCCAAAGTTTTATGAAACAAAAATCTTTCCGAAGTATGTCCGTGTCCACGTATGTTGGTGTGGGACGTCCTCTGGATCGATGCCCGTGTGTTGGTTCCCATAGCACCAGCCTGCTGGCTGGGAGCTCGTTGTGTCTCTGGCAATGACCGGCCAGTCTCATTCTCCTGGATGCTACCTTCTCACTCAGCCCTGGTAGCCCACCATACAAAATGCTTGTTGGTAACATGCTCATTCTTGTCGATGTTAAGGACTGCGCGGAGCATTCCGGTGTAGCACCCATCCAGAGACTTCTGTATGGTGGGTTTCAGGGTCCAGGTTTCACAGCCATAGAGAAGCACAGACTCCACGGTCGCGCAAAAGAAGCTGAGCTTGATGTTTCTGGGGAGGTTGGATTTCCATACACAGGCCATGTCATTCAGGGCCCTCCAAGCGAGCGCCTTCCTCACTTTCAGGGGCCTCATTTATAACGGTGTGCGTAGAAACCATCCTAAAACATTGCGTCCGCAGAAAGCCAAAAATGTGCTGCGCAAAAAAAAATTCAGATTTATAAAACTGTGCGGCGCACAGTTGCACGCAATCTTCCCTTTATAAATACCCACCTGCGGTGAATTGTGCGCAGACGATCTCCACCCCGTGTCCTCCCACTTCACCTCCCAGTTTCATCCCACAATCTACCATACATGGCGAATGCTAAATAGCTCCTGAATATGATGACGCACTTAATAAGCACGGAATTTTGACTGACATGAGGAAAAAAGGGAGGCAACGCGGCCGCAAAGAAAGCGACTGTGAAGGAAGAAAGCCTGTGACGTCGTGCATGTGCTGCAGAAACTGGCACACACACACACACACCCGCGCGCTTATCATATATCATGATTGGCACAGTCGTTGTAGTCTTTGTAAAGCAGTTTCGCCCAACTTTGTACTGTATGAAATATCACGTATTAGCGTAGGCCTACCTGTAGTCCTATAGGCCTAGCCTATATAAAATATGGTGTGACAAGTGAAATAATGCCTATAGTCAATTCGAGAGAATTGTTTATCTCCCGTGAGATCCACACATTTCCAACAACGTCAGATAGTTATATCTTCCAGGGTGAATTGTTATGGGAAAGAGATGTGTGTAATGATTTGCTAAATTCATAACATGATTTTATCTAACGAAATTACAGTTTTAATTAATATCTGTTGGGCTTAACTTTGTACAAAAATACTTTTTACACACCTCTTAAAATTTGCTCTCCCGCTGGCCACTCACGGAAACACCTCCCGACGTATAGGATATTATTATAAAGTAGCGCTATAAGATTCAACTTATAAAATATAACCAAAGCATGTAGACCTAGGCTACTTGATAAGTAATTCAACCTACATCACAACTGCATGCCATAGACTACAGTAGCCATATATTCACAACTATAGGTACGCTTAGTCGCTTATATATTTTATTGACTAAATATATTGGGTGCCAAGCATAATTTGTCTGTTTTTCTGATGACTGAGCTTTATTTCGTGGTGTTGCCATTGAGTGTCGCTGATTCCCCGAGTCAGGAAAACCTTGCGGTAGCTCTACGCATGGTCGAAGGTTGGCGTAGGAATACGCACACTTCTCCGCAAATAATGTCTTTATAAATACCAACGTTTGCCACCGCACATTTTCCCGCAAATTTCTTCCGTCTACGCAAGGTTTTTGTGCGCCGCAAGCTTTATAAATGAGGCTCCAGGTCTTGTTCCGATGAGTTTACCCATGAGCCCAGGTACTTGAAGTCATTTACTTCCTTCAGAGCACTGCCCCCTGCTGTCATTAGGGGTGGATGGTCCGGGAGGATGTTGTAGGTGATTACCTCGGTTTTCTTGGCATTCAGCCTAAGACCAACCTTGGCACATTCCGTCTCCACTCTGGTCAAGAGCTCCTGTGCCTGCTCTACACTGTCCGATATCAGGCTGATGTCGTCTGCATAGCCCAGGTCTGTTAGGACTACGGCAGGGAATCTCCTAGACCTCCTCGGTGTGATGGTGAACCCGAGTTCCAGCTCTCGTCCTCTGATGGCTTGCCTGCTAGGATGTCAAACTCCTCACTGTCTCCATCATGGGAGGAAAATATGGAGGAAAAAGGACAAATACAGTGAGCTTGCTGCAGCGTGCAGAGAAGCAGGGTGGAAGGTTTTCACCTACCCTGTTGAAGTTGGATGCAGAGGCTTCATTGGAAAATCCACCCAACATCTGCTGAAAACTCTGGGAATCACTGGAAGCAAACAAAGAAAGGCACTCAGGGAACTGGCTGAGGAAGCGGAGAAAGGGAGCTTCTGGCTGTGGCTCAGAAGAAAAGACCCCAAGTGGGGGAACCAAGGATCTTAAGGCCAGTCGCAGGGAGTGGTAGGGAGACGTCCCTATCACTGCCCCACCACCCAGAGATGTTCTGAGATCAAAGGGGCGAAACATCTGTGAAGGGTGGCTCCCAGCTGACGACCCTGCGGCTGGCTCATCGGCACCGGCGGAGGTGCAGCAGGCAGAAATGTCTTGCAGGTGGAAACACCTGTGCTTCTATCTTTTTGGAACAGTAACTACTCTTTTTTAAACAGTAACTACTCTTTTTGAAACAGTAACTACTCTTTTTTGTGTACCTTATTGTAAAGTTTTACCAAATCAAGTACATGTTTCAGAGAGAAAGCTTGTAAAAACGGTAAAATTTGCCCACAGCAAAACAGGAGGGTTAATGTAAAGGTTTCACTCTTGTGCTTAAAATATATATTGAGGAATATAACAGCCGTCAGAATAAATGAATAAATAAAGTACTCGGTAAATAATGAATATTGAGATTGAGGGCTTGATTATCTAATAAATGTGCATTTTAAGTTGAAAATAAATGAAATAGAAAAATAAATAAAGTGTATTTATTGATACGACAAATTAGTATGTTAGCTATTCATTCATTTTCATATTATCATTTTTTAAATTCTAAAACCCATCTTGTTTGTATGTGCAGTTTGCCATCAGTCTGTACTACCTGGCCATGGTGGGTCATGGCCTGTCTATTGTGTCCCTGATGATCTGTCTCATCATCTTCTCCTACTTCAAGTGAGTCATGTCTTTGACTTTACATAGTCGCGTTTCCACCGCAGGAACTAGTTCCCGGAACTAGGAACCTTTGTAGGAACGTGTCACCTCAGGAACCAGGGTCTACACTGTAGTTCCTGGAACCTTTCTCACCCCAGAAAAAGAACTGCGCTCAAGCCAGCCAACACTTTGAGAACGAGAGTCAAGCTAGCCGACCCAGTATTTTGCTGTACGTGTACATATACTAGCCATTACGTCAATAGCGTCGCAGAACTTGTTTCAAACTAAAAGCATTCATCGGGTACATACCGAAAGACAGTCAATAAAAGCAAATACTGTCAAAGGAAATGTACAGACGTTGTGATATGTATTTCAAAATAAAATCCCAACTGATTGACAAATGTATAGGCTTTATGCCAATATTTTTATATTGTAACAATGCACTCTGTTTCCACACAATCATAACACTTCAGGGTAATAGTACACACCCCCATAGGGTCCCCCAGTAAGTTTCAAGACTTTCTGTTTTATAATTTCAAATTAAAAGCCCACCAAAAATTCAAATACTGTATGAGACATATTACATATGATTTTGGATTCAATTTAAAAGGAAAGTCCCTTGTTACAGAGACTAATTCCACTTCAGGCTATTAGTACACGACCCCATAGTGTGACCCAGTCCTTTCAAGACATTCAGATGTATGGTTTCAAATTAAAAGCCCACCCAAAATTCAAATATGAGACATTAAATAGGATTTTGGAAACATCATTTGTCTCATCTGATTCAATGTAAAGTGAAACATCATCTTGGTCTCATCTGACCAGAGCACCTTCCTCCTATTTTATTTTATTTTATTTTATTTATTTTATTTTATTTTATTTTATTTTATTTATTTTATTTTATTTTATTTTATTTTATTTTATTTTATTTTATTTTATTTTATTTTATTTTATTTTATTTTACCTTTTATTTTATTTAACCTTTATTTTATTTTACCTTTATTTCACCAGGAAGGTCCCATTGAGTTACAGTAACTCTTCTCACAGGGAGTCCTGGCCAAGACAGGCAGCAGAAAAGAAGTTGCAGAATTTGCACAAGGCCACACACACACACAAACAAAGTACACCACAATTGACACTATAATGCTCAAATTACACTTCATAACAGGCTATATAGAAACAAGCTAATACATACAGCTTTTAAAAAAAAATTAAAATTAATAAAAAAATTAAAAATTGAAAACAAATAAAAAATAAATAAAAGGCATCAGGTTAAAAACAGTTGCAGTCCTACCCTTGCCACAAGCCATTCGGGGGACACAGAATAGTCAGATTAGTCCAAACTTGAAGTTTCTGGCCTGAGTGCAAACTGCAATGTGTGGCGGAAAACTAACACTGCACATCACCCTGAACACACCATCCCCACCGTAAAACATGGTGGCGGCAGCATCATGCTGTGGGATGCTTTTCTTCAGCAGGGACAGGGAAGTTGGTCAGAGTTGATGGGAAGATGGATGGAGCCAAATACAGGGCAGAAAACCTGTTAGAGTCTTCAAAAGATTTGAGACTGTGGCGGAGGTTCACCTTCCAGTAGGACTACTACCCTAAACATGCAACCATATCTACAATGGAATGGTTTAGATCAAAGCATAGTCATGTGTTAGAATGGCCCAGTCAAAGTCCAGACCTAAATACAATTGAGAATATCTGGAAAGACTTTTGCTGAAGAATTGCTGTTCACAGATGCTCTCCATCCAATCTGACGCTAAATCTGAAGCTCAAGCTATTTTGCAAAAATGTCAGTCTCTAGATGTGCAAAGCTAGTAGAGACATACCCCAATAGACTTGCAGCTGTAATCGCAGTGATAAGTGGTTCTAAAACGTATTGACTCAAGGGGCTGAATACTTTTGCACGCCACACTTTTCAGTTATTTATTTATTTATGAAAATGAATGAAAAACATGTTTCATTTTTGTTCCACTTCACAATTATGCACCACTTTGTGTTGGTCTAACACATGCAATCCCATTAAAATAATTTTATGTGTGTGGTTGTAACGTGACAAAATGTGGAAAAGTTCAAGGGGTATGAATACTTTGGAAGCCACACTACATCAGAATGCCTTGAGGTGGAATTAGTCTTTGTAAACATGGCGCCTATTTTAAATTGATTCCAAAATCCTATTTAGGGTCTAACATTTGAAATTTTGGTGGGCTTTTAATTTGAAACTATAGGTTTGTGACAGAGGAGTTCCTGGTAGTTTTGGTGGAAACGCGTCTCATGTTAATGTGTCAGTGTCAGTGTGTGTGTGTGTGTGTGTGGTGTGTGTGTGTGTGTGTGGTGTGTGTGTGTGTTGTGTGTGTGTGTGTGTGTGTGTGTGTGTGTGTGTGTGTGTGTTGTGTTTGTGTGATGGCTTGGAAAACTGCTATAAGCTGCTTGTATGTAGACCAATATATGGAAACAATAATGATGCTTGTCACATAATCACAACTTGATTGGTCAGTATATCATAAATTACATTATGAATACATACATGTCTGTCTGTCTGTCTGTCTGTCTGTCTGTGTTGCCAGGAGTCTGAGCTGCCAGAGAATCTCCCTCCACAAGAACATGTTCCTCTCCTTTATCTTCAACTCCATTGTCACTATAATGTGGCTCTCGCTCAACGTGGCCAACAACCAAGCCATGAATGCAACGAGCAACCCTGTGAGATCATGATGCTCAACTTATCCATACCTCTTCTTATTGCAAAAAGAATCTGCCCATGAATATCTGCTTTCGTTAAGACTGTACAATAAGGGTACATTCAGTCACTGTTAGTTGATGCAGTTAATGCTCTAAACGCTTAATCAATGCATAAGTACTGCTTAGAAATGTTTACTAAGCATTAACTAACCTTTAATGTGTACTTATTAATGTTATTTAGTTAAGGATAATCTATGCTAAGGGAACTAATGTTAAGTAAGCACAACCGTTATTATATGCTTAATTAATGCTTATTAATTAAGTATAAATTAAGCAGTGATTAATGCTTGATAATGCTTATTAACCATTAACTAACAGTTTATAAATGTACCCTAATGTAAAGTGTTCCTCTGCTCTCATATTTCATCATACCCTTGACTGTGTCCATTCAGGTGAGCTGTAAGATCCTGGCCGTGCTGACTCAGTATACGTCGACCTCCAACTACTTCTGGATGCTGTGTGAAGGCATCTACCTTCACACCCTCATCATAGTGGCAGTGTTTGTGGGGGAACAGCAGCTCTTCTGGTACTACGTCCTGGGATGGGGTGAGTTCAAGACAGTTTAGAGACTCCCTCGCGAATGCAGTCTCCAACTTGTCGCAAACAGTCGCAGCCCAGTGAGATAGGGGCTTAAACAAAGCACTCTCATCATATTAATAATGCATTTGTAAAACCTCATAATACTTACGTATGAGCAGCAGTCCAAGAGCAGAGTTCCGGCATTATCCCCAATGATTTTCAATGCAATTTCAATATTTTCTTTTGTCTTGATTTTTTTTAAATGTATTTTTATCCCCCTTGAAGCACTTTAGCCTTATGTCTGAATTTTGCTATATAGGGGAGAGTGGGGTGAGTTGTGCATTTTGGAAGTTGCAAAACCCCTTGTTTCTAGAAAACCGTGGAAGAAATTGGAAATGTGACCACATATTTAAGAAGAGCCATCCATTTGACTCATCCTGTAAAGAAGGGAGACACAAGGAATAAGATATAAGCACATTTAAGTCTGTTTTGCCTTTCAAAGTAAAATTTCCATGATCAAGGTTTTTTGATTATTGTGTCTGAACAATTATAGACACGTTTGAAAACATTTGACACATGTTTTAGTGCTTTGGTATGCTACACTTTGAGTCTATATAGTTAGCACAATGTCAACCCTAAATTGCTGCATCATGCCTATTATCCAAAATTCTGGGGATGGGGTGATTTGTGCCAAAGGGCCTAGGTGAGTTATAAGTAAGTAAGTAAAGTAAAATGTATTTATAAAAGCACATTTATGACAGTTTGCACTGTCCAAAGTGCTGTACATAGTGCATTCAGTAGGTAAACAATGAAGGTAAAATAACAATAACCAAAATAAAAGACTTAAAGCCCATACATCCACATAAACACAGATAGTAGTGCAGAGGTAAGTAAGTAGTGCAGAGGTTAATGGGGAGGAAACACCAGGGTGTACATGTGGGTTTTGAGCCTTGATTTAAAGGCAGAAATGTAGGGGGAATCACATTTGTCAGGTGGCAGTTGGTTCCACAAGCACGGAGCAACTAGTGCAAAGTACATTTCTGAGAGTTGTGCCAGTGGCATGGCTGTATACGCTGGTCACCAAAAGAAAGTGATTGTCTACAGTAGCTCAGAAGAGAGTGACATCTCAATTCCACTTAACGACACCACTGATGAGAGTTCAGATGGCCAGAAAGATGATGATGGTGACTTTGTCATTGTGAGCTTTGCAGGCAAAACCACCTAGATCTGCTAGGCCTTGTTTAAGAAAATGTACCTTCAATCTTTGTCAACTATTTACTTTAAATACACCTTAAATAAGTGATTGTCTAATGGATTTGTCTTGCATTACAGTTTTTGAGATATTTATAAATTGGCACAATTCACCCCATCTTATTTTCTCCAAATGCACAAATTTGTGCGACAAGACAACTTTTTTTCCGAAAGCTATATTCTTAACAGTTTATTCCAGATCCAAAGTTTTTATTGCCAGGGATGCACAACATCCTGAAATATATGTACACATTTGAGTTGGAGACATAACTGTCAAGGCCTCACTTTAAAATCACTTTGAGTAAAAAGTTGCACAACTCACCCCACTCTCCCCTACTGTATAATACAATAAACTTGCCTTGCTAACATTAACTGTTTCAAAGGTGAACATTCAAGTTAGTTCTTCCAAATTGAAGTGTCAAATCATTCCTCTACTTGTAGGTACAGGTTGTATGTATGGAAGCACCTGCCGTCTTTGACATTTGAATGCTTTTGTTTTGCACTTAAAACATCACTTCATTCAAAATGCAAAAAAATGCAAACTTTGAAGCCTGGATTCACCTGTGCTGAGATAAGTGGGCTGTTCATTTCAGCCCTCATGCGGCCATTAGTGAGCCATTCCTTTGTATCTCTCTACAGCGCACACCTTCTATATCTGTATAGTGTTCCTGTAATAAGCACGGCACATGTCCTCCATGTCACCTTCACTTCTAACTCATTGCTGTTGTTGGTGGTAGGGTAGCATGACCTTCCTTAACGGAAAACCTGTATAGCAACTTGAGTCGAGTCGATGTCGAGTTCGAGAACTTGAAGTTACTTAAAGAAATTGTTTTCTCAAGCACTGGTCAATTTTGAGATTGTTGGGTATTTTCAGATTCAGATTCAGAAAACTTAATTGTCTGTCGTAACAGAAAATCATCTCCACGTGGCTCGACATACAAACAGGACAATGTACTGATAGGCATTCACACAACATTGATCTCCGAGATCACACACAGTGTGTATAGATCTTAAAACAAGTATAAATATTAAAAACTCTAAAAATAACAAGATAAAAGCTTGTGGATATGTGCAAAGTGTAAAGTGACAGTGCGTCAGGGTTCATTTGTCCATTGTTTGTTTAAGCTGTTTATGGCAATGGGTATGAATGAGTTTGTGTATGTTTTTCTTAGATAGGGGTACTCTATACCGGCGGCCTGATGGCAGAAGTTGGAAGGACTTGTGCAGGGGGTGGGTGGGATCCTGTGTAATGAGGTTGGCTTTCCTTTTAACTGCCTGGCTGTGGAGTACTGATAATTGAATTTGAGTTTTGCCAGTTATTTTGCTTCCTTGATTGACGATCCGGGAAAGCTTTGATTTGTTTTTGACAGAGGTGAGGGTGAACCAGGATGTGATGTTGAACGTGAGTACAGATTCTATGGCTATGTCCCATTACAGAGACCACGCACTTGGTAGGACGCGGTCTCGCGGTCTATGAAGGCTATAGCCTATGAAGGCCGATTTTAAGGCCGATTCCAAGGCCAACGAGCCTTGTTAAACGGGACGGTCTCCGCAGGTCTCCGTTTACGAGCATTTCCGGTTTACGTAACAAGCCGTTACCTTGCGTGACGACTCGCCGCTCCTGTGCTGCCTAGCAACCCTGATTGCTGCCAACGGAGACAGCCCTGTCAATGGAGGAAAAAAGAAAAAGAAGTTGCCTACCAGACAAAAAGAAAAAAAAGTACCAGAAAAAAAGAAAGGAAGATCTGTCTGCCCATTCAGCCTCAGTTTTGCTTCAATAACATGTTTGATTTCCTACTCGTATAAATAAAAGGTCCAAAATGTACATGTATGTGTTTACTCTTGACTAAAGCTTGTATATTTCTTCTATTCAACATAATTTTTTTTCAATGCTCTGAACCAAAAATCTCAACTTCTAAAGCACTTTCATCTACTAAACTTTCTATAATCTTTCTCAGCACTAAGGGTACTACAGATTTGGGGCGGCTGGGCAGTGGTGGGCCGCTGGTGTGCAGGGTCGGAGGTTCGATCCCCCGTCTCCCCGCCACATGTCGAAGTGTCCCTGGGCAAGACACTGAACCCCGAATTGCTCCCGATAGTTAGCTTATTTGTTTAAGGCTCTACCCTGCGTGGTAGCTGCTGCTATCGGTGTATGAATGTGTGTGTGACTGGGTGAATGTGTACAAAAACAATGTAAAGCGCAAGAGTCTGTGACAAACGGAGATATAGCGCTATACAAGTCCATTTACCATAAACTACAGATGGATTTGTTCAAATGTTATTCATTTGTGATTTATTATACATGGCCTTGATTTATAAAATGAAAAAAGGCTGTATTCAAAATCCGGAATTTCTTTTTGGACACTAATATGTTGTGAAAATGGAATAAGAAGTAGAACTCTGGCTTAATCCAACATCTAGATTTGTTTTAGAGAGATTGAGGAAGTGTCACAATGATGTCTGTGTTTCCCTCCGTCTCCCCTGCAGGTTTTCCCATGGTTCCTGCCGTCACTTATGCTGTGGCTCGCGGCCTCTTCTTTAATGACAAGTATGGCCCCTAAGAGGTTTACTATGTTTCTATTGTCACAACCTGTGAAGCAGGCAGTGTACTGTAACATCACTACAGTCTCCTCTCTCTCATCCACTCTGTTTGATCACCTTCAGGCTGACAAGAATGAAAAGAGATTTATTTTTTCCATTTAAAAAAAAGTTATTTTTTAAATATAATTCTTCATTGGCATTTTGCCCACAATAACTATTCCATTTCAATTTGACTAGGACTAAACTATCCTTTTTCTCTAAATACTATTTTGTGTCTGTTCTGTCAAAAAAACTCTTTAGATAACTAGTTGGCTAATTATTTAGACATGGCAGAGCAGTAAATAAAGAGGCCAGGAATTCCTTTTGCGTAGCTATTTATGTATTACAGCTTTAAGTGGTATTTGTGTGAGCCCTTAGTCGGCTGAGTTGAGGACTAGTGATGAATTTTTAAGGCTACCATTCATTGGCTTGGTTTTTTAATGTCGCTGTGCATTCAACAAGATTGTTGGAATCCTGTCCAGAAATTCACTTCTTCTGCCTCTTTTGTTTTATTTGTGTTTTTTAAGGTGTTGGATCAGCTCCCATACACACCTGCTCTATATCATTCATGGGCCCATTCAAGCTGCTCTGCTGGTAAGTCATTAATGGTGAAGTAAGCGATTTATTTATGTTAATATAAGTGTTACATGTATAAATTACACTTATATAGTGTGCGCGTTTCATAAAGCCGATCTCTCAGTCACCCGCTCTGCATGTAATCGGCAAATAACATTTTCGTGGATCCCACTACTGATAACCAATCAGAAGAGAGAACGCTACATACCGGCACCCGTCTCATTGCCGGTGCAGGCGAAGAGAGTGACAGAGGGGTGAATGTTTATGCGCCTACAATGGCGGAGCAGGTAAAAATCCTTCCCAATAATCTGTTTTGATGGTTTTTATCATGTTTTATCACACTTATGGATCTGAGATGATGCTAGATAGCTAAACTGACCATTCCGCTTACTGAACCTTTAATTAAGGTGAGACAGTGTTAAGTTAATAGGGTCAAATTGTTGACGTATAGATATCAACATGAAACTTTGTCAGTTGATTTATTACATTACAACTTTTATTTTTTGTGTTACCATTTTTTCAGAAATGTTCCATTAAGAATACATCTCTTTTTGAAAACCAAACATCTAAATGCTGGATGAAGCCAGAGTTCAAATCTTTATTTCATTTTTACAACATACAAGATTCCAAAGTTCTTAATATGGTTAAAGCCTTCTCATTTAAAATTGACATTCTAAACCACTTTTCAAAAGAAGTGGTAAACAGTGCTAACTATGTTATATTAAACAGTACTAACTATGTTAATATTAAACAATACTATATATGTTAGTGGGGCATTTATGTATTTTGAGCATACTACAATTGACGTGCATGTATTGGGATATCCTAAATCTTTTTCTGGCATATACTAATAGTAGGGAAGTATGGGGATTGGAACGCAGGGATAGTTCGATGCATTCATATGGAACTTGTCAGGTGGAGCTTTTGACATTGAAATTCAAACCCTATGTCTCTTTTAATACAAAACAGACAAAAGCAAACCAGTTTTTCGGAGACTTTCCCTATGTTCCAAATCACATCCCTTTCTTTTTACTATAGTACATACTCAAGCATGTTGCTTTCCATACTGCAAAATGCAATTGGATTTATTAGGGAATTTGGGTATTTATGGCATACTGCATTTAACATGACATCCAATTCTGGCATACTAATATAGTGTGGAAGTATGGGTATTGGAATGCAGGGTAATTTTCCATCAGCTTGTTATGTGAATGTGTAGTTATAGTGCCGCCATCAGGCCAATCATTGTAATTCTTTCAAAAATATGCACAGACGCAGTGGTGTAAAGTAGCCTGGTGCTACCAGACCATCTTACTTCATTTCATTTGTACAGAAGGGGAAAATGAAATTTGGCCGGAAGTAGGTAGGTGGGCGGAGCCAGGCTAGGTGTAAAGAGTACCTGAAAACAATACTTGAGTTAGAGTAGAGATACCTTACTAGACTCCGTTACAAGTCACAAGTCACCTTTTACATTAGCTTGAGTAAAAGTACAAAAGTAGCTGATTTTAAAAGTATTTAAGTACCAAGAGTATTGAGCTGTATAGGACTGCATACATGTTATGTTCATTGTTGATTGAAGTATTTAATGTTTTATTTGCATAGATTAATTGTTTGCTTGGTTAAAATTCAAATGATTTAAAGGAAAAGCAGCAGATCATTAAATTTGAGAAGCTGGAACCATGACATGTTTGTCTTATTTACATTAAAAATTACTTATCAAAATAGCCAATAGAAAATCAATTTGTCAGTCAAGATATTGATTAAGGGGACTAATGTTTCAGCTGTGCTTGTAGGCCTATATACTGTTTGTTATTATATAATAATTCATAAACTCTTAATATGTTTCATTTGCAAACATCTTAATGTGTAAAGTAACTAGTAACTAAAGTTATCAGACAAATAGCAAAATAGATTATTTCCCCTGGACTTGTAGTGGAGTGGGAGTACAAAGTAGCATGCACATAACATATTCACGTAAAGTACCGCAAACTTGACTTAAGTACAGTGAATTGAATAAATGAACTTAACATTACACCTCGGCACAGATGTTCCTTCCATTCAAGTCAAGTTAAATACTGTGTTATCAGTAGCTTTGACCGATTCCTATCTCTGCCTCTCCATTCTTCATCCATCCACCCACCCACCCATCCATCCACCCATCCCCCTCTCTCTATAGGTGAACCTGTTCTTTCTGCTGAACATAGTGCGTGTGCTGATCACTAAGCTGAAGGAGACCCACTGTGCAGAGTCCACGGCCTACATGAAGGCAGTGAGAGCCACCCTCATCCTCATCCCTCTGCTGGGGGTCCAGTTCATCCTCTTCCCCTGGAGGCCCGAGGGTCGCATCAGCCGCGCCATCTACGACTTCTTTGTCAACGTCTTCAGTCACTTCCAGGTATAGGCATGGGGCCCGCTATGATATGCTGACGGTAAATGATAACCTTAGGCAAAAGTAGCACAGTATCACGGGAGTACGGCTCTCGAATGTGTCATTTTGGAATGTCTGGGTTAAAATAAAAACAGACAGAAAAGGGATAGTTCAGTATATTTGAAGTGTGATTGTATGGGGTACTTAGGCATAGTTACGCCTCGTTTCCACATACGTACATTCTCGTATGCGATCCAACCAAATCCGACCGAATGTCCATTCATTCCTATCTGATCTAATGTCCGTTTGCCTCCGAAACTAAAAGTTCAAAAAATTTACCCTTTAAGTGGATTACGGCGAGACCGTATGGAAGTTTTGCTAGGTTAGCTTACATGCGATGTCAATTTGTTAATGTTGATTGTCAAGTCAGTTAGATGATTTAAAAGTACTTGATATGCAATACATTCAGATTTATTAGTTTAATGACACAAATGAGAGTTCCTGCGATCGCTGCAGACACGGACCCCACAGACCCCCACACTTCCTTCCGTCGGACACTAGAATAACCATCCGTAAAATGGGCACGAGTGACATACGTATGTGGAAACGAGGAGTTAGTGTGTTACCTTATGGAGATGGGGGTCAGCGCTGTCACTTTTAAAGGGTTTGGGGGAGACATTGCTGTACAGAAGAAAGAAGTTATACCTCCACATATGTAAATGCTATATTAAAACCTAAATATCCCTTAAATTGTACGCTAAACTAACAGCGCGACAGCTGTTTAAGTTTGTTTTCTTGTGTCTCTTGAATAATCCGCAGTAGCTCTGAGTCGAGAGGCTGATTGGAGGAGTGATACAAAAATAAAGGGCTGTCTGGCAGCACAGTCAAGCTGTGCAAAAAAATCTCAGTTAGTGTACAATTGAACAGATATTTCTGTTTTAGGTTAGCATTTATGTATGTGGAGAAAAAACTTTATTTCTTCTGGCCCCCTCTGTAACAGGACAATGCTAAAGTCTCCTCCAAACTCCTTTGACAACGCTAACTTAATCCAAACACCATCTCCATGAGGTAACACACTAACTATGCCTAAGTGCCCCATACAACCTCACTTCAAAAATACTGAAAAATTAAATTTTCTGAACATTAATTCACTTGACATAATAAAATAAATAATTGAATTATTCTAAGCAAAATTTGAACAAAAGAAGTCTTTTAAGTGAGCAGCTCAACAAGAGTTTTTAGACACATTATCACTTTCTACACATTTCTCTTTCAGTCAAAGTTATGACGCAGGAATATTATGAACATTAATAAACTGGTAAACCAGATCAATATTGTAAATAAGAAACTGTTCTTAATATTTTATCTGGAAAAATAAAGGTTAAAAAAAAAACTTGTATGTCAACATCCTGTGGAGGGACGGGGGCGCTTATAAGAACGGTATGAGGTCAAATAATAGTGGTTCTGAACACCTTGACTTTTTTCAAATCACGGTATACTGTACCTTGATAGCGGTTATGGGCCCATGCCTAGTTCCAGGTAGAGCCAATGATAAAACTGCCCACTAGAGTTTGAACAGTAAAGGCCGATTAATTCAACTGGCCACAGAGACTCATTCAAACCATGGTTAAAGGGTCACTATGATGTTTTTCAAGGGGGTGGGGGGGGGGGGGGATTTGTTTACATTTACAGATCCTACAGTTAGTTTACAAAATATATTTTCACTACATATTGAATCATCATAAATCAAAATAAAATTATTTTGGGGCACCAGGAAACAAACTCAAGACAAAACTGTAGGCCTTGCTGCTGTAAAAAAAAACTAACAAAAACCCAGTAAAACAGTAACTTTTTAGGATGCTTTCTAACTACAAACAGTGTGAGGAACCAATTTTCTTTTTGAAGAACGTTTGTTTATTCAGAGAATATACCTTACAAAATGTTTACTACTTTGCACCTTTAAAGAAACGCCTATATGCGGAAGTTGACTATCACCTCTTTTGTTTTTACACTTATAATCTGCATGTTTCCTCATGGATACTTTTGTCTGCTTGTGTTGTAAAGAGAAATCACTTCATTTTCATTTCAGCTTTATTTATACTGGAGAGATCAATTGAGGGGCGACCCTCATTTTCAATGTCGACTAAGTGAAAACAACAATATAAACAAAATATACAATCCAAAATATATCGAATATACAACAAGCTGATAAAGAGAAAAAACTATTAAACATTTAGACAGCGATGTAGAATGGCTGGAAATACAATGAAATGAGTGAAAGTACAATATAACCTAATTAAAACAGTTGCAGGTAGAGTTTGGCAGATTTAATATAATGTGTTTGAATTGGTTAGAGGATATGATGGTATTCGTTTTGATTTGTTGCTAACCTTAACCCAATCATCTCCTTCTATTGGAAATTGGACTTTCAGTTACTCGAGTGATTTTTTTATTTGCATGATAATCTCACTGACATTTGTTTCTGTATTCATCTTTAATCTATGTCCTATTTTTCTTCCTTTTTTGCAGGGACTCCTGGTGGCAATTATATTCTGTTTTTGCAATGGGGAGGTACATTATAACTATCATATTTCATGTTTCAAAGATAATATACACTGCTGAAAAAAACCTACAGGTTGATCAGTTGTTATGACACGCAATATAAACTATTGCGTCATGTAGAATAAATGCATGTGATAAATCTGTGAAACTAGTCAAACTAAACTTTAAAGGAGTAGTTCAAATCTTTAAAGTGTTTAGCTTTTTGCACCGTCATAGCACTTCCAGGGGCCTGTTGCATAAAACTAGGATAAGGGATTAACCTAGGATATTTTGGTTATCCTGGCTTGCGTTAGCCATGATCCGGTTGCATAAAAGCGGAGGGACATAAATTACCATGGAGATTTATCCTTTACGTTTAGCCTGGTCCCGACCAGGCTAAACGTAAAGGATAAACTTATTCTGTTGCCTGATTGGCTCAGTCAGCTGTCACTCCGATCTGAAATCAAGGTGTTTAACAGTTATTCCATGATCTTCTGTGTACTGCTTTAGTTTCATTAACCTGTTTTAAGGTACCACATAAAAGACTGCATTGTCATTTAGTTAAATAGTTCTTATTTTTTATTATTTAACCTTAACCATTTATAATTAACTTAATTATAATTACATTAAGATGAAATGATATAAATTATAATAATTTATGTGATAGTCTGTTCATATTGCAGGCTATATTTATACAATTGATTATCGATGGCAGATGACGTTGCAAATGTGGGTCAAATAAATTCACTTTGTACTTATAACTATATCGAGGTGCATCTAAAACAAAATTAAATATCAATGAAAATGTCCTTTTTTCTGTAATTTAATTCAAAAGGTGAAACTTAAATATTTTCTAAATTCATTACACATTAAGTGAAATTAATCTAGCATAAACATACTTTTCAGAAGGTCGACATTTCTGATTGGCTTTATGTAGTATTCTAATATTTTGAGCTACTGTGGTTTTATGTAATATTCTAATATTTTGAGATACTGGATTTTTATTCCATGATCAATCAATCATCCAAAAAAAGGCCTGACATATTTCACTTTGTGTAATGAATCTATGAAAGTTTAACTTTTTGAATGGACTTTCCATGATATTCTATTTTTTAAATGCACCTGCAGACTGCTCACTGTCAACTATTTTATCATAAAACAATGCAGGGACATCAAGATTAGTTGGCAGAGAATACATCTCCTGTATGAAATGAACTGCTCCCTGGGCCGATCCGAATAGTCCAATCTCCTAACCCTTAAGCCTCCTTTCCTATACCTTAAACGTCATCGGGGTTAAGGAGAGATGAAAGGTGCTTCCTATCGAACATAGGAAAAGACAGCACTGTTTCAAATGAATTCGACTCCACTTTTCCTAACCGACGTCATTGCGCGACGGCGAGTATTGCTGACGTGAGTCACTAGCGTGAAACTACACTATTCTCCGAAAATCGACTACAACAAACGCTCGTCTGATCCATGCGTTCTTTTCATATTGATTTTAATCAGGTTGTCGCCAACAGAGAGAATCACTTAGATCGGACTTGGCCAAGGGGAATATTTAAGGCCACTTGAATCCCAATTCACAAGTGGAATAAAAGCTGAGTTAAATCTTCCTCTCTTCTCCTCTCCTCTCTTCTGTTATACCTCTCGTTCGTATTCGTGTAGAGTCGGTAAACTCCGTCGGTGGCCTGTTGTTTTAAATCTTGCCGCCGTAAAGGATTATGGGATACCACTATCTCCTTTCCTTTCGCATAGGTTGGTCAGGAGTAACCTATGCGAAAAGGAGGGTTAAAGGATAAATCGAGGCTCCTTTCCTATGCCTTTCCTAAGCATTTTGAGAATTCGAATCACCTATCCGCCGAGTACTTTCGGTTCATCTCGATAGGAAAGGAAATTTCCTATGCAAAAAAACTATTCGGATTGGCCCCCTGACTTACGGTTTAAACTAGCAAGGCATTGTGGGAAAATGGGCCGTCTTTTCCATTTTTACATCAGTAAATCTGTGTTCTATCTCTGGGGGCCTCTCCGAATAGTCTTTTTTGCATAGGAAATTTCCTTTCCTATCGAGATGACCCTGAAGTGCTCGGCGGATAGGTGATTCGAATTCTCAAAATGCTTAGGAAAGGTATAGGAAAGGAGCCTCGATTCATCCTTTAACCCTCCTTTAGCATAGGTTACTCTGGACCAACCTATGCGAAAGGAAAGGAGATAGTGGTATCCCATAATCCTTTACGGCAGCAAGATTTAAAGCAACAGGCCACCGCCGGAGTTTACCGACTCTACACGAATACGAACGAGAGGTAAAACAGAAGAGAGGAGAGGAGAAGAGAGGAAGATTTAACTTGGCTAAAACAAAATACCCCCCCCCTCCCCCATAAATAATAAAGAACTCATAAAAGACCAACATCATAATAGTTATTTTCGTAGCACATAATTTACAACATAAGAAAATAAAATACCAACTTCACATTTAATGAAGTTACTGGGGGCAGTTCATTTCAACATCAACATAAGTGTAGCCTCTTTTTATTCCACATGTGAATTGGGATATATGGGAGTGATTCTCACTCTGTTGGCGACAACCTGATTAAAATCAATATGAAAAGAACGCTTGGATCAAACGAGCGCTTGTTGTAGTCAATTTTCGGAGAATAGGCTAGTGTAGTTTCACGCTAGTGACTCACGTCAGCACTACTCGCCGTCGCGCAATGACGTCGGTTAGGAAAAGTGGAGTCGAATTCATTTGAAACAGTGCTGTCTTTTCCTATGTTCGATAGGAAACACCTTTCATATCTCCTTAACCCCGATAACGTTTAGGGGTTAGGGTATAGGAAAGGAGGCTTATAGGTTAGGAGATTGGACTGTTCGTAGAGGCCCCTGGGTCTACTTCCGAAAACTAGGGGGGGGGGGGGAGTGAGGCAAGAAGCTAAAAATTAAAAAATAAGAATAAAGTATGTTCACTTTTATTGTATTTATCTCACTCGACTATGCGTCTGTTTTGTGGCCAGGCCCAGACAGCGCTGCGGAGGAAGTGGGCCCAGTGGAAGACGGCCTGGGGTAAGACGGGCTGGGGAGAGACGCACAGGGCCAACAGCCACTTCAGCTACCATCACAACTCCTCCATTACAGAGAGCAGCAGAGCCACTGTCAGCCTGGAGCTGCCCCCTCTCCTGCCCCCTGCCTGGCCCCCTCCCAGCAACACACATACCCTCAATCCATGAGCAATGGACTGCAGAACAACAGCAAGGAGGAGGAGGAGGACATGCTTCACAAACTGGAGACCACTGACATCTGACTGGACAAAGCATGGTGATGGCTGCGGTGCCAAACATACACTCACTTACTGTCTACAGACACAGTGAGGCAGAAGGATATTTAAAAAAAAAAGGAAGTTGAATTTTTCAAAGTAATGGTTCATTGATTGCTCAGTCGATGTTGATGATGGAGTTATCGGAAAAGCACTTAATGTTCACACACACACGCACACACTGATAAAAAAACTAAACATTTATATCATGGTGTCATAATGTAATCCTTATATTGTAATGGTTTTCCTTTGTTCTGTTGCAGGGATAACGTCCATGCATTTCATTTATTGTTTTTTTTAATAATATATTTCCTGTTGGGAGGGTGCAAATCCCAAATATGTGGATGTGAAAGGCAGAGCTGTGTGTTTAGTATGTAAGCCGTTTTAATAGCTTCTCAATACATTCACTACTGTGACCAATGAATGTCATGGCCCACTGTTGTGACGTGCATTTATCTCTGACTATATAGATTATAGAATAATCCCTGGCCTACACAAAGCCAGCATCCCTATCTGAGATGATGCTCAAACTAAATACAAACACACCATACTAAGAAAATCAATATAGATGTCCATATAGATATAGATGACTACATTTACTGATTTTTCCCAGCATTATTTGTAATATCTGTTTGGATGAATTGACAACTGGTAACTCAGTTTGTTATAACTAAATGAGTCGTACAATCCAATCGTGATCAAGAGAACATGAATGCTAACGTTAATTGACCAAGCTAATAGTCTGCTGCTTAAGGTAGCAAGGTTAGCATTGTAGCAATGGCTGCATCACAAGCTTTGAACTATTCTACAGTCAAACGCTGCGTGGTTTTCATGTTTGAATGTAATACATTATATATTATATTATATATTGAAAATGAATAAATTTTATTAGTTTTGATATATTAATGGTCAACAGACTGTAAATAATAAAATAAATAAGTTTACAACACACAGGTGGCAGGGTGGGGATCGAACTCCCAAACCTTCGATCATTGGCCGTCCCACTCTACCACCTGAGCCACAGTCGCCCCAACTGGTGCAGACATAATGGAGCTGTGTAGGCTGCAGTCATTTCTGTCTCGGTCATTTCATCCCAGGGTTTGGGCCAAAAAGTAGTACACAAACATGCACTATACAGGGTGAAATGATGTCTGTGATGAGTGTTTGTTCATGTGCATTTCGCTATAGCCCCTACTGCTTTATTAAAATTGGTGGGAAAAAAATTACTTATTTAATTTCCCTGCAATCTTTCTGCAATTCCCTCAGAATCTTTGTTTTAATACAACAGGGAAATCTTCTGATATGAAACTTTCATGAGCTGAAAAAAATGATTAGTACAAAGATGAGACAGAGCTAAGCATTCACCATTCAATTGTGAAAGGTTTCTGTATAGCCTAAGATGAAATATAGCTTATGAACACAGAACAAGACCTTGCCACGTACATGTTTCAATAGTTAGGAATGGATGTTTAAATATATCTATTATTACCTCCACTTCAGTGAGCATGGGGAGGAGACATTTTCAAAAATTTCTTTTTTTCTTACAGTGTTTCTACTGCTTTGTAATTGTCTGTGCTATTACTGTTGTTGTGGCTTATAAAAGAAACGTTTTACCATAACCAATGGTTTGTATTATTGTTACAGTGTGCTTTTATTGATTTTTTTTTAAATGCACAAATACACTTTACGGCCACTTCTTCGAGATATCATTGAAAAAGCTTTTCCATTGATCCTGCACAATGGCACACACCACAGTACTTTTTCAGTTTTCAGTGAGACAGTTTGTAAATGCGTCTGATGTACTTTTATGATACATCCATACACAACGTACTGGGAACACAAGGTGCCAGTGTGGATACAGAAGGGTTCACTGATATATGATAGCATAGAAAAAACACAACTGGGGTAGAGAAACAGAGGAAAATGAAAAAGGCTCACGGCTCATTCTAGGGATCCCACCCTGTACACTTTTGTCCAATTCTGCCCAGTGGAGAAATAGCTCTCATGGACATATTTATAAAGAAATTTGAGAAAACATTCCACTGAAACACAAAAGGAAATCTTCTATTCAAGCATATGTTTATCACTGCCATTTAGGCTACGTGGGAAATAAAGTTGTTTGACAAATACACCATGGTATTCAGTGTGGATTATTTCAGTCAAATTACAGTCAAACCCGAAATTATTCATACCCCTGACACATTTTGACTTAAACTTACTTTTTTTCAACCAGCAAGTTTTTTCTTAATTAGAAATGACACAGGCTTCTCCCAGAAGATAATAAGACGATGTACAAGAGGCATCATTGTGAAAAAAAATGTTTTCATCTTATATTTACATTTGAACAAAACGTGGCATGTCCAAAATTATTCATGACCTTCTCAATAATCAATAGAAAAAGCCTTTATTGGCTATTACAGCAATCAAATCATTTCGGGCATGACTGTAGCATACAGAATACTATGTAGGGATGTCACTTGGAGAAAGACTGTCAGAAAAGCCTTCATATAGCCCAGTGTTTCCTTCTTCAACCGGCACTCGAGTAAGGTACGGGAATCCTCTCTATATGCATGAATCTGACCGACAGTTCTCACGTTGAATGTTTCTTCGCACTCCCGCTGTGAGTGGATCTCGTGACATATCGAGGAAAAGGACGAGGTCCCACCGAGATTTGAACTCGGATCGCTGGATTCAAAGTCCAGAGTGCTAACCATTACACCATGGGACCAGATGGTACGGCCAAGATGGCTCATGTCTTTATCATAGAGCAAGGCCATAATACGGCTGGCGTAAACGTGTTAATCATCTTCGGTTGAGAGGTCCAACATCGAAACAGACATTAGTGGACAGAGCTAGCCGACATCATCTACTTTGGAGTCATTTTAGCTAGCTAAAGTGTGTAGAAACAGTTTCCCCAATACCGCTCTGTGTGATGTAGGCCTATTTGGAGTGAAACGAAAGTCTTATACTCTAACGCTACCTCTTATGATCTCCATATAGGCCTTCCTTAATAATGGCAAGTAAACGCGTTAAAGATGAGTGTTTTGTTGATGTAGTAGGCTAATGCTGGGGTGAGGTTGTAGTAACTGATAATGGCACGTGGGGGCAGTAGAGATCTATCGAAGCTTGACACATAAAATAGGCAGAACCATTTTTTTTAACATCCAGGCTTATTTTTTGTTTCATATTTGATACATCACACCAGTGTAGACATTTGGAACATTTCAGTTTGCCCCCCCCCCCCCCCCCAAACAGAACCTTTTTACAAGCTTCTTTTTTGCTTTGTGGTCAAGAGAAAAAATGTCTGTCATGTTTGCATGAAAAAGATACAGTAGGCCTATATACTATTTATTAAAGTAAACAGTTATAAACAATAATTATGCCTACGGAATCCGTGTATCTTCCGTACGGTAGGCATATTTCAGATTGCACCATGAAATGCAATGCATATTGAATTTCAGATATATTATTATATAAAAGCTATTGTACTGTATGTATAATATTTGATAATAAGGTATGAAATATTCAACATCAATTATATTATTTTCAAAATGAGCATTATGTTGATGACGTAGATGTCTCAGAAACTCATGTATCAAATATGATATATGGGGTTAAGGTAACAAGTCCATTGTGTTCTGGCCTTCTGTGACTTGAAGGTATAAGCTACGTCTGCAGCTTTTAACTTGAGCTGTGTCTCAACACATCGGTTAGGCTACATTATGCTTCACACATACAGCTTGCTTTTCTACCACTTTGCTTTTCTTGAAGATGATTAAAATTTCATCCAATCTAAAGTAAAGTCAAATTACCATGCTCAATGAACTCTTTAATTCAGTTCAAAGCAGCATGAAACGCCCATCCCCCTCTTTCTCTCTCTCCCCTCTGTGTGTGTGTGGGTGGTGGGGGGGGTGTGTGTGTGTGTGGCTGTGAAGCGGGCATACGCTGCTCCATTCAACCGGCGCTCAGCGGGGAGGTACAGTGAGGAAACGTTAACCTGATGTCCCACATCTATACTAACAGCTTAATGCACACACACACTTGACTCTGTCATCACAATCCCTAACACGTGAGCACACTACTCTCCCAGCTGACCCCCCGCTACTTCAGCCCCATTAAAGACCAGTAGAAACACACCCACACACACACACACACACACACACAACACACACACACACACACACACACACACACACACACACACACACACACACACACACACCAAACAACACTTACATATACACTCTCTCAGACCCACATTTGTTCAACTTAAAGGGATTTGGTGGTAAATCAATGTGGAGCTGGACTTTGGATGCAGGGATATGAAATCAATTTAGTGGGACCTAAGGCTGATTGTACATGCATCTCACTGCTGCTTCAACCTATACCCCATATACAGGAAGTGGGTCAAGCTCCCACACACAAATGGATTTGAATTGTCTCCCTGCTATGACATCATAGTATGTTACAAAATGATGATGAACAATTAGCCCAGTAAAAAAAAACATGCCTAGAGCAAAATCAGTTTACATGTGAAGACATTTTAAATGATTCAAATCCTCACAATTCTATATTGTGAAAGAATAACGTGGTCCATAGCCTAGAGAGTGATGCAAGACCACAGGGAATTAAAAATATAAACAAATACTGAAATTCCAGATGCTCTGTTACCTTCACATGGTTGGTATGTGTATTTGTATTTGAAAGGGGGAAAATCCTGAGTACAAGTCTGAATATAGCATAGAGATAGGCTACATGCAGTGCACACTTAAAGCACACACAGTAGGCCTAGATTAAATGGCTGGGTCTCTGCTCCTGTTTTCTCTCTCTCTCTCTCTCTCTCTCTCTCTCTCTCTCTCTCTCTCTCTCTCTCTCTCTCTCCTCTCTCTCTCCTCTCTCTCTCTCTGTAATCCTGGCCTGTCAGCTAAATCCAATTTCAGAGATAATCTCAATTTTTACCGGAGTTGGTAAACAAGCCGGCCCCAGTCAGATAAGATGGACTGTGTACAATGCTGCATCATAGCTGCCACATGGAGGCAGAGAAGCACAGGCACACACAATGGCCCTCATTTATCAACCGTGCGTAGACCAGAAATTTGGGTGTTCGCACATTTCCACGCAAACCTTGGCATTTATCAATATGGACGTGAGCGTAGGATACGCTCAAATCCCACGCCAGCTCTCAGCTTGTGTACGCAAGTTTGTAAACAGCATGGACTCGCAGTGCAGGCTGTGCCGGGTAGCCGATTACTTTGTTGGACAATTATTAGAAGATAATACAAATGCAGTGTTTGCTCAGACCGAAATAAAGATATTAATCACTTAAAAATGTGCAGCTTATGGTGTGAAACTGAGTAGGAGCACTGATTCAATAGTGCACACACCGGCCACTTAGGAGCGCTGCATGGGACTGCGTAAGGGCAGTTGTCTCCGTCTGGAGCAGCTGGGGGGACACTGAGGCACGGGGGCTGCATTCATTCAAAATGTTAGCCACAGTATTAAATAGCCTATGTAGTAGGCCTACACTGCTCTTTATGATAAAAAATACACGGCACAACATTCAGCTTAACATTTTATTTATTTGACGCACTTTTTAGATGTTAATTCCTCTTTTAATGTGTCATTGATCGCTTAAGCGAGCGATTTATTTCCACCGTTAACCGGCACGTTTTTCCGATCTGCTGGTGGAGCAGGACAGTGGGCGCTCTCACAGCTGATCGTTGCCGGGTCGGCTTGTGCAGCTGACGGGCGGGCTGACCACTCGTGCTGTCATACAGTAAAACGCAAAATGTGTTATTTTTAGTTTTTACAACCCTTTTGAGTAGTGCTATCTAAAAGGGCCAATACATTCTAATAATTCAAATCTCTGCAGACCTGTATTTATTTTATGGGGACCATTACCGGACAGTTGGTGCGTCTGTTTCTCCTCTACCACTTATATTATGCCCGCACCCTCAGTTGGTTGCATTTCAGAACAGCAACACGCTTTTTTTAGTGGCGATTTTTGAGTCAGACCACTTTTTCTTCATCTATTCAAAGAAATGGCGACATATAATTGTATATGCTGTTTTATAGCATTTGAGCAATAGCCATATGTAAACCTAAAATGCAAAATCCTCAGCTGGAGATCGTTTGTTGTCAACACCAACGCTGTTGACCGCAGCAGTTATTTTCTTCCTAACTGCTGCCTTCTGTCGTTCTTTGATGCCGCTTGTAATGCTCCGAAATTAAACTCTTTATTTTTCTACTTTCGCTGTTATTCTGTCAATTTCTACTTCAGATAAGTTCCTCTTTTGTACCGTAATGCGCATATCCATGTCGCAAAACCTCTGGGCGAGGCCTCTAAACGGAGAAAATATAGGGGCGTGGTACGATTGTTTTCAGCCGCCACATTTATCAATAATGGCCTGGCGTACGCCGAGATTGGCGAGATACGACTGTTTGATAAATCCCACGCGATACCTGGCGTAGGGAGGTAGGCTATTTGCGCCAGAATCTGCACCAGTTTCCACGCAAGTTTGATAAATGAGGGCCAATGAAAGGGAATCATTTACCCATTATTTCATTTTATATATAGCAAGTCTATCTGGTTCACATTTTTTTTTCTCCCTTTTGAACACACATTATAGTTATTATTTGGACTAGTGTAAACATTATTGAGTCCCATTTTGGTGTAAACATTATTGAGTCCTATTTGACGAAAAAAGTATTTAAGGGGAGACTGCAGACACAACGTTTTCTCAAGCACAGTTCCTTTTTTAGGTTGTCTTCTATTTAGCTTGCATAACCTGTCTTCTTTCATAGTATCAATTAAAGGTCCAAAATGTATATTAATTTGTTTGTTTCACTAAACCTTGTCTGTTCGCATCTGAATATCTCTCCTATACAACCATCTTTAACGGCAATGATCTCAACATTAGATTTTCTCAATACTCTGAATCAAATATCTCAACTTCTGATGGCGGTATCCATGTTCTATAAATGCTAATAAACACTTATATATTGTAAAAAAAATAAAAAATAAAGATTGTAACTCTGGCTTTATCCAACATCTAGATGTTTGGTTTTTATAAAGATGCAAATGTACACAATTAGTTAGACATTGCAACATTGACTTTGACGAGCTCTGGGAGCCGTATATCATGGCGGATGGGAACATATATATTTGCCTTTTTTTGGTCATCTTTCTTTTGTTTTATTTCTGTTCTGTTTTTTGTTTGTTTTGTTTTTGTATGTTGTGATGCCGCAGGCATTTGTTTGTTTGTGTGTGTTGTGTAAAAAATATATTTTTATTTACAAAGCCTTGACCGGGAACCTTCCTCGTTATTTAACAGAAATGCTGCAAATTTCAGATGGGCTTTATCAGACCCGCTCCACTGACATGCTTATGCTTTATGTCCCACAAGCCCGGTCTGAGCTGGGAAAGACAGCTTTTAGCTTCAGTGCCCCCGACTCCTGGAACAACTTACAGCAACAAATTAAACTAAATACCTTCATATCCTTTAACCAATTAAAACAAACTATCTTAACCCATAAGAACCCGCACCCAGTTCTACTTATAGGAAAAATATTAGGGATGGAACACAGACTAAGTAGACCACATAGAACACATTTCTGATGTTTTCTAATTTTTTTTTTTTTTGGAAATTTTACTTTTTTTTTTATCCAAAATATTATCCAAACTTTTTTTTTTGAACCCTAATATTACAATGTGTTGTCATTAATTTTTGTTTAGATTTGTACTTTGAATTTAGCAAAAGAACATATATTAATTCAAACTAAATGAAACACTAAAATTAATTGATTAGCTTATTACCATTTTTGTTATTGTGACAAATACGTCACTCCAAATTTTTTTGACTATTTTGAGGCTCACGGCCCGATGTGACGTATACGTCACAGCGATATTTACCTAACTTGTTCTATATAAAGTTGTTAATGAAATATGGTCAGACTGGGTTAAATGTAATACAGGACACCCTATTAAAGCATTAGAAGTGTTAAATGGGTTTTAACTCACCTTTAGTAACAAAAAACAAGCTTCTGAAATTTGCTAATTTCTCTAATTGTGTGCAGCTGTCACTCTGCAATCTTTGGGAAGTCACTTCCTGACACAGTCACATGGCTGTCACATGACAACCACACCAGGATGTTGAGTATATGTCACTAAGGCCCAGCATTCCAATAGTAGTTGCACTTCCCATGGACATATAAAGAAATGGACACCGTATTGAAACATGGCGCCCATTCATTCCTATGAAAGCTGCTCATAGGCGCAGAGAAGCAACAAGGAAGTATAATCCGGAAATTCCATACGGCCCAAAGCATGACGTAGCATGGACGTAGCTGCATTATGGACCTTTCAAGAAAGAGGGCGGCAAGCGTAGCGGACTGGAGGCGGGAGTAGAATCATTCTCGTTCTGTAGCATCTAGCCTGGCGAAAACAAACTGAAAGCCGTTAAAAGCCGTTGGGTTAATAAAACGCTTGAGGTGGCGTTTTGAAATGAGAAAACTTCAGTTTTAATAGTATATGGTCTAAAGATAAGTATGAGCCTATGATTGATATCCAGAGAAATTTTGCAGAGACACAATCTTGTTCGCCGCTTGTACTGTGTGGACAGGGAAATCTGCCTACGGGCCGTATGAAAATAAGCTCCACCCCTCACCATGCAATACTAATGGGTTGGCCACATGTCCATGCTGGCTGCTCGGAGAAGGCAGCATCCTGGGGGCCTGGCACTTCCCCTTGTTCATTTACCCTCAGCCCTTGGCATGACGTAACAGTATACGTTGCACGGAGGGAACTTGGAGAGCGGAGGGAGACTGGGCGGGGGAGGAGCGGAGGATTTAAATGGAACCCACTTGCCCACTTGCCCTTGTAGTCGCAATGGACCGTCAGTTACATAGGTAAATCTGAATGCAAATAATACAGAATTATAACATTCTGCTAAGGTAGCCTATGTTGCAGAAAGCCATTTCCATAGCATAACAAACATTGAATTTCGACACGGTAACTCAGATTATCAAGATATTGTTACTTACACATGTACATAGTTTGCTCCGACACATTTTCTTATTTATGTTACTTTCAACCAAAAACATTTGTTTTAAATAGTCCTCTAATTGGCAGCCATCGGTGTTATAGCAGCAATGTGTAAACTGCAATACATTCACTGGATTGTTCGTATGGAAATAGGATAGCCTAATTGAGGCGTTTTGGAATATATTTATATATATATATTTGTCCTGCGGGTGGCCGCGATGTCCCTAAAAGCATACAGTCTACCGGAAAATAAAAGGAGAAGAAGAAGAAGACGAACTGCAATGCACTGTGGGTGATATCCACCTCGGAGTGACCATCCATGTCGACTTGATCACTCAGCCCTCCGAGGGTCTATCTCACGAAGTTCACTTCAGTTTCCAGACTATTGGAACGACACTTAAGATGGCAGCGGGGATTCCCCCGAGGGCAAGTGCCTAGGGCAAGTGAACGAGGGCCTGTTGAACGGGTATTGGAACGTACCCAGGGACTTAATGAGTGAAAATCTAGTATAAACCTGTATGAGGAAAATTTTGGGACATTCAAAGTGTGTGTAACCTGGATGTCACCGTGGGTCCTTATATCTGCCAAACTGTAACTGTTTTAATTAGGCTATATTGTACTTTCACCCATTTAATTTTAATTGCTGCCACTCTTCATCACTGTGTAAATATTTCAATTGTTTTTCTCTTCACCTGTTGTTGTGTATTTGATGTATTTGCATTGAACATTGTGTATGTATTGTTGTTTTTCCTTTGAATTTGTTTTGAACTCGACGTCATTGTAAATGAGGGTCACCCCTCAATTGGTCTCTCGAGGATAAATAAAAGTTAAATGAAAAAATATTGAGGAAAAAAAAGATATTGCAACATTTGCACATTTATTCAAAATTTTCTGAACAAATTGTGAGTAATCAGCTAGCAAAAATTTATCCCTATTCACCTGCAGTGTTTTTCCTTAATGCATAATTTTGTATAGTTCAGCTCACATACCGTATAGTAAAACACATGTACAGGCTTTTTTTCGTCACTAAAAAAGCATAGGAGGAAATGAGAAAAGTGGTGCGACCAGAGAGCGCTGTATTGGTTTTGAAAAAGCTCTTTAGATGTGGGTTTGGCAGTGAGAGCCACATCCTGCACCGCTAAAGAGAGAGCGAGATGTCAAAGTGAGATGAAGAGAGATTAGAAGAGCCAGGCTGAGTAGGGGAGGGGGCAGCCGGCTGTGTTACACTGCCCTACTGACAGCTTCAAGTCAGGCTGCAGGATCCAATCGGGACATGCAAGGTCACAGCCACTCAACCACCAGTTACAGTCAGGGCTGCCTTTACCTGCCACTAGGCCCCGGGGCTGAGAAGTTTCGTAGGCCCCCCGGGCACCGGTCTTACAATACAGATGCGTTAAAGCCATGTTTGTCTACACCACAATATCTCTATTGATGAAATACAAATACTCTTAAGGTAACATGTACTTAAACCCCTTCCTGGTCTAATGACTTTTAATAACCAGACACACATGGTTGGCTACAGTGTTTTTCCAAGTTATTGAGGAGACCGCGGTGGGGACCCAGGACCTTCTAGGGGGGTCCGGGGCATGCCCCCCCGGAAGAAAAAATGTAACCTTTTAAAGTAAAATGCATCAATCTGGTGCACTTTGAGAAGAAAACTAAGGCTAAATCAACTGTGTCCTATGTGAGCTATTTTCTGGAATCATTTGGAGACACAGAAATACCAAAAAGCAGAAACAAAAATATACAGGTTTAAAAAAATCCAGTCAGTCAGCATTCCATTTTTTTTTTAAATAATCCCTTATCCTAAAGCTACTTCTCTCTTTGAATTCTTTGTTTTGTTTTTAATGGCTCAACTCAAAATAGGCTCTTGATCTGCGTTGCCCCGAACAATGTTAATTAAACAAAAATGTACTGGCTCATGATAGGCCCCTTGATCTTCATAGGCCAAAAATAATGTGATTTTTTTTTTTCCTTCTTCTTTACTGGTTCATGATGGGCCCCTGATCTCCGTTAGCCCCCCCCCCCCCTACGAAGATTAGGGGCCTATCATGAGCCAGTCAATAATTTATTGTTTTAAATGACAATGTTCGGGGCCTTCTTAGATCAGGGGCCTATATTGACACAGTAAAAAAAAAAAAAAAAATTTTTTTTTTTTTTTTGGAGAGGCCCCTGAACTTCGTAGGCCCTGGGGCTTCAGCCCAGGTAAGCCCGTGCATAAAGGCGGCCCTGGTTACAGTACACAGCCAGGAGGAGACGCCAGTAAAATGCAGGACACATTGGGCTGATGTGAACAACTCATTCTTTATGCATGTTGTCACATAACAGAACCCCGGTGGTGTTAAAAAGAGCTTCATGATGATTCTATTGTGCTCTTTAATTTTATTTAAATAATCAAAGAATGGAGGAGGTGATTCAACAGAATTAGTTACAGTTTTTTTCCGATCGCTAAACCACAGTGGAGCGACATGTGCAAAACGCTATCACTTTGCACAGCAGCGGTTCATGTGAATCAAACTCTAGCTGGTTTTTCATTGCTTAAACACAAATTTCAAAACTCTACACACTTATTTCATGGCTTATATCACAACCTGCACAACACTGTGGATTTCCAGCACTTGGTTCAAATGCTAACACACTGCTGTCACAACTGTAAAACACACATTCATGGATTTCAACCTGGTGTATTTTATACACTGTGGATTGCAATTTCAACTGAACCACTAAGAAGGTGTCTCGTTTTAGACTTGTTAGTGAACATACAGTATAGGGGAGAGTGGCCTGAGTTGTGCCAGTGGGGAAGTTGTGCCACCCCTTGTTTCTAGAAAACCGTGGAAGAAATTGGAAATGTGACCATATATTTAAGAAGAGCCATCCATTTGACTCATCCTGTAAAGAAGGGAGACACAAGGAATAAGATATAAGCACATTTAAGCTCAAAAACTGTGTTTTGCACACAAAAAAAATTCCATGATCAAGGTTTTTTGATTATTGTGTCAATTATAGACAAGTTTGAAAACATTTGACACATGTTTTAGTGCTTAAGTATGTTACACTTTGAGTCTACTGTATACAGTTAGCACGATGTCTGCCCTAAACTGCTGCATCATGCTAATTATCCAAAATTCTGGGGTTGGGGTGATTTGTGCCAAAGGGCTTAGGTGAGTTATAAGTAAGTAAAATGTATTTATAAAAGCACATTTATAACAGTTTGCACTGTCCAAAGTGCTGTACATAGTGCATTCAGTAAGTAAACAATGAAGGTAAAATAACAACAAAAATAAAAGACATAAAGCCCATACATCCACATATAAACAAAGATAGTAGTGCAGTAGTGGATCTCGCGATGTTGTGTCCTTTGCCCTCAGCCGTCTCAGCGGACCAGACGGATGGGATGAAGCCGGCAGGCTGACCATAAATAAAGTTTCTCCCTGAGCCTCTGTGGATATATCGAGGTCTACGCAATAGTCCTAGCTGCTTAATGGTGGAAATACAGGGTGGGATTGAGCGGTTGTTGTACTTCAGCAGCTGTGAGGTGAAATACGTCAACATCGAACCAGCCAGAGTGATGTTAGCCTGTTAGCAGCTAGGTACGGACCCGAAGCAGCTGGAGAAGAGCTGGGAGGCAGTGCAGAAAGACAGTAGAGACAGCTTTGCAGGTTGACCGGGGCATATTCCTCACCAGGATCACCGAAAAAAACGCCAGCAGTGACCAGGAAAATGTTACATCGGCTACTTGTTTTTAGCCGTTGTTTTTAGCCGTTGCTAGGGACGCCAAAATAGCAAGTGAGCTACACGGCTCTTCCACAATAAAGTTGGAACAACTAAAGATAGTCCATAAACTTGCTTTTCGTTGTTGATGTAGCTTGCAGGGAACCAAGAAGAGATTAACGGTTCACAAAAAAAAATCACTTTTTGAAATAAAATTGGCCAAAATTGGCCCAAAAATTGCTTGGAGAAGCGGCGAACAGACAGCGCCAGCGTCCTCTCCAGCTGATTTTTTTTTTTGTCTGAGTTAATCTGTAATAGATGTCTTAGGTAAGCAATTATCATTAAAGACTCAGTCTGTAATTAAGACTGACTTCTGATTAGTTACTGATGGAGTCCTCCATGAGTCTTACATGAGTCTACATTAACTCAGAATGAACTGGGCATTAGTTAAGCATCAATTAATGCTGATAAGTGTCTACTTGATGTAAAGTCTTACCAATAGTTTAGTATGATTTATGAAAGTAGATTATAGATATTATTAGATGGTTCATCCTCTGTGGGCAATGAATGCAACATTTTCAAAATCCATTGGAAATGCATCTGATAGTGGTTAAAGGGATAGTTCAGTATATTTTTTTGCTTTTTTCCTCATTGTACACACAGCACCCCATGTTGACAGAAAAACACAGAATTGTAGAAATATTTGCAAATTTATTAAAAAACAAAAACTGAAATATCACATGGCCATAAGTATTCAGACCCTTTGCTGTGGCACTTGTAACTCCAGTTATTCTGATCACCTTTGAGACACATCTGGACTCTTTATTAGAGTCCAGGGGTCTCATTTATAAAGGTGTGCGTAGAAACCTTCCCAAAACATTGCGTTCGCACAAAGCCAAGAATGTGCTGCGCAAAAAAAAAGTTGAGATTTATAAAACTGTGTGTCGCACCGTTGCACGCAATCTTCCCTTTATAATTACCCACCTGCGGTGAAATGTGCGCAGACGATCTCCACCCCGTGTCCTCCCACTTCACCTCCCAGTTTCATCCCACAATCTACCATACATGGCGAATGCTAAATAGCTCCAGAATTTGATGACGCTCTTAATAAGCACGGACCTTTGACTGACATGAGGAAAAAAGGGAGGCAACCTGCCGCAAAGAAAGCGACTGGGAAGGAAGAAAGCCCGTGCCATGCGTTGCTGTAACTGCCACACAAACACACACGCGCGCTGATCACATATCATGATTGGCACAGTCATTATAGTCTTTGTTAAGATGTTTTGCCCAACTTTGTACTGTATGAAATATCACGTATTAGCTAACCTGTAGGACTATATGTAGGCCAATATAAAATGTGTTGTGAGAAGTGAAATAATGCATTAGCCTGTAGTCTATTCCAAAGCATTGTTTCCCTTCCGTGAGATCAACACATTTCCAACAACGTCAGATTATAGTTTAAACTTCCAGGGTGAATTGTTATGGGAAAGAGATGCATAAAATAATTTGCTAAATTAATAAAATGATTTTATCTAACGAAATATATAGTTTTAATTAATATGTTTGGCCTTAACTTTGTACAAAACTACTTTTTACACACAGTCTAAAATAAAGACTATTTGCTCTCCCGCTGGCCACTCACGGACACACCTCCCGACGTATATGATATTATTATAGAGTAGAACTATAAGATTCAATTTAAAAATATAACCAAAACATGTATAGACCTACTTGATAAGTAAATCAACCTACATCATTACTGCATGCCATAGACAACAGTAGCCTATATTCGCAACAATAGGTACGCACATATAATTGATTAAATATATTGGGTGCCATGCATTTCACAAGGATGTGTGTGTTTTTCCGATGACAGAGCTTTATTTCGTGGTGTTGCCATTGAGTGTCGCTGATTCCCCGAGTCAGCAAAACCTTGCGTGAGCTCTACGCATGGTCAAAAGTTTGCGTGGGAATACGCACACTTCTCCGCAAAGAATGTTTTTATAAATACCACCGTTTTGCCACCGCCCATTTGACTGCACATTTCTGCCGTCTACGCAAGGTTTTTGTGCGTAGAAAGCTTTATAAATGAGGCCCCAGGTGTGTTTAATTAAATTGATTGGACTTGATTAGGAAAGGCAAACACCTGTCGACCTTACAGCTCATAGTGCATGTCAGAGCAAATGAGAATCATGAGGTCGAAGGAACTGCCCAAAGAGCTCAGAAACAGAATTGTGGCAAGGCAAAGATCAGGCCAGGGTTACAAAATTTCTGCTGCACTTAAGGTTCTGAAGAGCACAGTAGCCTCCATAAATCTTAAATGGAAGAAGTTTGGGACGACAAGAACTCTTAGGGCTGACCGTCCCTCTAAACTGAGTGATCGGGGAGAAGTTATAGTGGGAGAGGTGAAGAAGAACCCAAAGACCACTGTGGCTGAGCTCCAGAGATGCAGTGGGGAGATGGGAGAAAGTTCTAGAAAGTCAACCATCACTGCAGCCCTCCACCAATCGGGGCTTTGTGGCAGAGTGGCCCCACGGAAGCCTCTCCCAGTGCACAACACATGAAAGCATGCATAGAGTTTGCCAAAAAAACACATGAAGGACTCCCAGACTGAGAAATAAGATTCTCTGGTCTGATGAAACCAAGATTGAACTTTTTGGCCTTAATTCAAAGCAGTATGTGTGGAGAACCAGGCACCTCTTATCACCTGGCCAATACCATCCCAACAGTGAAGCATGGTGGTGGCAGCATCAAGCTGTGGGGATGTTTTTCATCTGCAGGGACAGGACAACTGGTTGCAATTGAAGGTATGATGAATGCGGCCAAGTACAGAGATATCCTGGCAGAAAACCTTTTCCAGAGTGTGCAGGACCTCAGACTGGGCCGACGGTTCACCTTCCAACAAGACAATGATCGTAAGCACACAGCTAAAATGACAAAGGAGTGGCTTAGGAACAACTCTGCTCTGACTCAAACCAATTGAGCATCTCTGGAGAGACCTGAAAATGGCTGTCCATCAACGTTCACCATCCAACATGACAGATCTGAAAGGAGGAATGGCAGATGATCCCCAAATCCAGGTGTCAAAAACTTGTTGCATCCTTCCCAAGAAGACTCATGGCTGTATTGGCTCAAAAGGCTTCTTCTACTCAGTACTGAGCAAAGGGTCTGAATACTTTTGGCCATGTGATATTTCAGTTTTTGTTTTTTAATACATTTGCAAAAATGTCTACAATTTTGTGTTTTTCTGTCGAAATGGGGTACTGTGTGTACATTAATGAGGAAAACGATCAACTTAAATGATTTTAGCAAATAGCTGCAAATTTAAAAATTGTGAAAAATGTAAGGGGGTCTGAATACTTTCCGTACCCAATGTATATGAATGCTTACCTAAAAAAAACATCCGTTCACACCTGGACTAAAGTGGTGAACTGACGCACCAATATTACTGTCCTCAAAACAAAACTATAACATACTAGAACAAACTATATACTCCCTGATAAATGCACAAGACAAGGATATAGCTGATGATAAATATAAAATATTTCATGCCAACAATCTTGTTCATGAGTGACTCATTGTCCTTGGGGCACTGCCTGCATTTCCTCTTGCCCGTACAGCTAAGTAGCCTACACACAGCATGTATTTTGAGAGCTGGGCTAACTTTGGTGGGCGGCACATGAATTCAATATGGCTTAGAAGTTGTATTTTGACACACCTCACTTAACGTGCGGAAGAGGCCAGTGCATGTGTTGTTATGCAGGGAAAGAGTCCGCATGGTTCTAAAAGAGTTGGTAGAAAAGCTTCAAGAGACGCCTCGAAGCGCACCTGGGCACAGGGATAGGGGTTAAAGTGAAGTGCTTTCCAAGATATTTGAAGGTCGGATGAGGGCAACAGTTTTGAACTGCCTCACTTCTCTTCTGTTTCCTGTGCACATGTTGGATGTCATTTTATTGGGCTGTACCTTGTGTTCATCCATAAATAAGCCACGGTCTTAATAGGAAACTTTAAGCCAGTAACATCCCAGAGGCCCAGCTGTTCTGAGGTCAGCCTCTCCTTTGTAACGTTTTTATACAACAATATTTATGTATAATTTGCTCCCGATCGTTCAGAGGGTGTCTTGCATGGCAGCTATACTGCCATCGGTGTATGAGTGTGTGTATGAATGGGTGAATGTGGTAAGAAATGTAAAGCGCTTTGGGGCTGTGTTAAGAGAAATGTCCTGAGATTACAGTTTGTTTCGATCGCTAACCCACAGTGGGCACAACTGGAGCAACATGGGCAAAACTCTAACTCCAGTCTGCACTACCAACAGTAGTTGTATTACACGTCTGGACAGAGATAGCTTCATGGAACACACACACACACACACACACACACACACACACACACACACACACACACACACACACACACACACACACACACACACACACACACACACACACATCCCGACCAGCCTTCCTGAATCCTCCCCCTCTCCCTCCCGTCGCAGCGCGGATGCTGCGGGCGGGGCGCCTGCCGGCTGCGTACGCCCCCTAGTGCCTGAGTTGTGACACCTACCGTCCCATGAACCCTACCCACTCCTCTGTGCTTATCGGCGTGTCTATTTGTTCTGTGGCGTTATCTTGTTGTTGCTTACTATGCCAAGGTGGTTTTTGTACTAATCACACACTTGCACCTACCAAGGAGCTAGTGTGAGAGAAGCATTTTTTTAACCTGTCTTTCCCGATGTTCTCTTTTTATCCTTCCTACTTTAAGGGGCGCAGCGCACGCTGCCGACTCTTCAGTGTATCCTCCCCGTCTCCCATGTTTGTTTACTGTCACTCAATGTCTCTTGGTGGGGTATAACTGTAAACAAAATTTCGTTGTTTTGGTACAATGACAAATAAAAGTATCTTGAATCTTTTTCTTTCAAAGGTTTTTTTTATTCAACAAAAAATTTGTGAAGCAATTACAGTACAATGATTACGTTTTTCCCCTTTTTTCTTCCCCCGAACACACCCCGCCCATATCCCACCCCCACATCCAACTACAAACAATCCTGCATCAAAACAATACACAATGTTAAAAATGACAAACGAAATACACGCTACAAGAAACAAAAATAAACAATCAATATGAAATAAAATTTAAAAAAATAAACAAAGAAATAAAATTAAATCAAATAAAAGAGGGGAGGGGGTAGCTACTCTTCTATTGTTGTTGTTGGTTTTTTAAAATAATTTAGGAAGGGGCGCCAAATTCTGTCAAATTTATTCTCGGATCCCTGGGTACTAGTATACCGTATTTTCTCTAAATTCATACATGACATAATGTCTCTAATCCAATGTGAGTGGGAAGGAGGAGCAGGATCTTTCCACTTGAGTAAGATAACCCTACGAGCAAGTAATGAGGTGAAGGCCAGTACCTTCAGCTTCACTTTAGGCAAGCCCGGATTTGGAGCAATGCCAAAAATTGCAGTGAAAGGGTTCGGCTCAATTTGATGCTGAAGTACTTCAGAAATTGTTTGAAAAACTGATGTCCAGAACTCAGTCAAGGTGGGACACAACCAGTACATGTGAAAGAGTGATGCCGGTGCGCTCTTACAGCTATCACAGGTCGGGTCTACATCGGGAAACATACGAGCTAATTTAGTTTTAGATATGTGGATACGATGTACTACTTTAAATTGCACAAGAGCATGTCGGGCGCACATGGAGGTAGAGTGTATCCGATCCAGGAGTCCCACATGTGATCTGTGAAGGCAGAACCTAGGTCCTGCTCCCACAGGGTTCTTATAGCTGCTAATGAGGGGCTATGCAACTTCGAAATAAGGTTGAAAAACACAGAAATTGAGCCTTTTAATGTGGGGTTTACAGAAAGAAACAAATCGACATGATTGGCTGGCGGTTTATAAGGGAATTGGGGAATTAACTTCTGCGTAAAATGCCTGATTTGCAGAAATCGGAAAAAATGAGTCTTTTCGATACCAAAATATTTTGTCAATTGAGAAAAACTAGCAAATAGATCATTAATAAATAAATCACCGATGCATTTTAAGCCTTTTTTATGCCAGATCTTAAATGCACCATCAACCGTCGAGGGAGTAAACAAATGATTAGCTGCAATTGGGCTGAAAAGTGAAAAATTCTGCATTCCAAAATTCTTCCTAAATTGGGTCCAGATTCGAAGGGGGTGCTTAATCACGGGACTACTGTTGGGAATAGCCAAAGAGGGTGGAAGTGCGGCGCTTAAGAGGGCAGATAGAGACAATGGGCTAATAGCGCTGGACTCCATTGTTACCCAGACTGGGGCTGAGTCGTCAAGGTGAAAATGCACCCAATACACTAAAGAACGGATATTAGCAGCCTAGTAATAGTATTGGAAATTAGGGAGGGCCATTCCACCTGTTTGTTTGGGTCTTTGAAGAAAAGCTTTCCGTAACCGAGGGTGTTTACCATTCCAAATATAATTTATCATTAAAGAGTCAAGGGCCTGAAAAAAGGATTTGGGGAGAAAGATGGGGAGACATTGGAATAGATATAGGAACTTTGGGAGTAATGTCATTTTAATTGAATTTATTCTACCTATGAGCAGTGTTGGGAACGTTACTTTAAAAAAGTAATTAGTTATAGTTACTCACTACTTGTTCCAAAAAGTAACTGAGTTACTAACTGAATTACTTTATAATAGAAGTAACTAGTTACCAGGGAAAGTAACTATTTGCGTTAGCCTACTGTAAAAAAAAAAGTTGCTATATGTCAATTTTGATTTTTCTGAGCAGTTTTCACAAGTCAGTTGAAATGAGTAGAACAGGCAGGTAGGCCTACTTGTATGCTACATCACCTTCAATATTTATTGCACATCAACAGACAGCAAGAGGTTTATCCTGCAGTTCAAGTATTTTGTTCTCAACAAAAGTAGGCTAGTAGAGGAAACTGCTGAATGTACCGTGCTGATCTGCCATATCACTGGATTCACTTCAGGGGTGTCGGCTAAAACACCACTTCAGGCCAAAAACGTCAGACTATGACGCATGAGACGATGAGAGGAGGAGTAAGGATTTATCCTATGTTTATTTATTTCTTTAACATGCACAGCAGCATACAGATCCCAGGAAAAGAACAATAGCAATATTCGGCTCGTGATGACACGCTAAACAGCTGTTGCAACCGGCGAATCGCGGCCGTTTAATAGCGTGCATAAATTATAATTTATAGAGATCGGGAAACTCAATGCATTTACTCACAAGGGCGATGCAAACATATTCAGGGAGAGCACGTTTCAACCGTGGATTGATAGGTGGTTACTGCGCCAACGTGCACGCTCGTCGCTCACACAACAGAGAGAGAAAGAAAAAGAAACTGCACTAAACAGGCGCTCCGGCTGACTGACGTGACGGCGCTAACTGACAGTTATAATGTCATCCACACACCGGTCTCCAGTCCTCACTAGCAGTTTGTGTAGTATGGAGCCAGGGGTGCGTTCGGATTACACAGTTTATTCAATCAATTCAAAGTAACGCACCGCATTTAACGTTCAGTAACGATAACGGCGGTGTAACGGCGGAAAAAGTAATTAGTTAGATTACCCCGTTACTGAAAAAAGAACGGCGTTACGTAACGCCGTTCTTTTAAACGGCGTTATTCCCAACACTGCCTATGAGAGAGAAAGCCAGAGGAGACCACTTCGATAATATTTGCTTCGCCTGATCCAATAATTTGAGGAAGTTCGATTTAAATAGGTTTTTAAAATTTCTGGTAACACATACCCCAAGGTAACTCAGCTGATCTGTCACCACTTTGAGTGGGAGAGCTGTATAATCAAGTTTAAGAGCTTCTTTATTAATCGGAAAGAGTTTGCTCTTACTCAGGTTAAGTTTATAGCCAGAAAACTGACTAAAGACCTCCAACACAGAAAGTGCCTCCGTTAAAGAGGTGGCTGGCTTGGCGACAAACAAAAGTAAATCATTGGCGTATAATGATACCTTATGTTCAATTCCTCCTCTCCATATCCCCTGAATCTGTTTGTTACCGCGAATGGCAATCGCAAGTGGTTCGATTGCAATAGCAAAAAGGAGCGGGCTCAAAGGACAACCCTGCCGGGTCCCACGGTGCAGATCAAAACTACTTGAGTAACGGCTGTTTGTTAATACTGAGGCAGAAGGGCATACATATAATAATTTAACCCAAGAAGTGAAAACAGGACCCACACCAAATTTTTCAAGGGTGAAAAACAAATAATTCCATTCTACTCTATAGCAAGTTGTATTTTTGAGGATTAATTTCATTATTGAACAACTACAGTGCTCTCGGTCAATCCAAAATGTTAATGAACCTAAATGTTTAAGAAAGTAAAAGTGAGGTTTTGTTTTTCTTACGAGAATATATATATGTGCACAATTATTAGGCAACTATTAGTCTGCAGAATTATTATGCAAAAAAAATAAAAATAAAAATAAATTTTCCCGTCTCACTTTTTTTTCATCTGTTAAAGTGAGAATAATAAAACTCAATTTGCAAATAAAAATTTCCGACATGTCAAAAAAAAATCAGTGACCAATATAGCCACCCTTCTTTTCAATAACTGTCACAAGCCTTCCATTCATGGAGTCTGTCAGTTTCTTGATCTGTTGACGATCAACTTTTTGTGCAGCAGCAACCACAGCCTCCCAGACACTGTTCCGAGAGGTGTACTGATTTCCTTCACTGTAAATCTCCCGTTTAAGCAGGGCCCCCAGGTTCTCAATAGGGTTTAAGTCAGGTGAGGCAAGGCAAGGCAAGGCAAGTTTATTTATATAGCACAATTCAAACACAAGGCCACTCAAAGTGCTTTACAGGGGCAAGATTAAAATACATAAAACACATTAGAAGACATTTAAAAGCGAATGAAAAGAAGTAATACATTTAAATTAAATTAAAAGTACAGGTTAAAATGGAAACAGAAAAGTCTTCAGACTCGATTTAAAAGAACTGAGGTTTGCAGCAGACCTCAAGTTTTCTGGGAGTTTGTTCCAGATATTTGGTGCATAAAAACTAAAAGCTGCTTCTCCTCGTTTAGTCCTAACTCTTGTACTGTAAGTAAACCTGTCCCAGACGACCTAAGGGCTCTGGACGGTTCATAACATATCAGCAGATCAGTAATGTATTTTGGCGCTAAACCATTTAGTGCTTTATAAACCAACATCAGTATTTTGAAATCAATTCTTTGAGTGACAGGAAGCCAGTGTAAAGACCTCAGAACTGGGGTAATGTGATCCACTTTTTTGGTCCTAGTGAGGACTCGAGCAGCAGCGTTCTGAATTAGCTGAAGCTGTCTGATAGATTTTTTTGGAAGGCCTGCAAGGACACTGTTACAGTAGTCAAGTCTACTAAAGATAAATGCATGGACAAGTTTTTCTAAATCTTGCTGAGACATAAGTCCTTTAATTCTTGATATATTTTTAAGGTGGTAGTATGCTGACTTATTAATTGATTTAATGTGTTTTTTGAAATTCAAGTCTGAGTCTATGACAACACCAAGATTTCTGGCTTGGTGTGTGGTTTCTAGCATAACAGATGTAAGCTGTGCGCTGACTTTTAATTGTTCATCTTTGGCACCAAAGACAATTACTTCAGTTTTGTCGTTGTTTAATTGAAGGAAATGTTGGCACATCCAATCATTGATTTGTTCAATGCACTTACTCAGTGCTTGTATCGGACTGTAGTCTCCTGGTGATATGGTTATGTAAATTTGTGTGTCGTCTGCATAATTATGGTAGCATAATTTGTTCTTATTCATAATCTGAGCTATGAATAATGTGTCCACTCAGATGTGAAATTGCCTATTGACACATAGTAGTCTCTGTCCTTTAAGTAGGATTCAAACCAGTTTAGTACAGTTCCACAAAGTCCAACCCAGTTTGCTAGTCGATCTAGTAATATGTTGTGGTCAACTGTGTCAAAAGCGGCACTGATATCCAGTAAAACTAAAACAGAACTTTTGCCACTGTCTGTGTTTAAGTGGATGTCATTGAGGACCTTAACCAGAGCAGTCTCAGTGCTGTGGTGTTGTCGAAATCCTGACTGGAAAACATCAAAGCAGTTGTTCATTGCTAGATAGTTATTTAGCTGTTGATAAACAGCTTTTTCAATGATTTTGCTTAAAAATTGTAGGTTAGATATGGGCCTATAATGGTTCATGAGCGATGTATCTAGATTGTTCTTTTTTAGGAGTGGCTTGATGACTGCTGTTTTCAGGGCCTGTGGGAATACACCTGTCCGAAGGGACATGTTGACAATTTGTAGAACATCTGAGGCCATACAGCTAAAAACAGTTTTAAAGAAGCCTGTGGGAAGAATGTCAAGGCAACAGGAGGAGGAGTTCAGGTGTTGTATAATGTCCTCCAGGTTTTTGTGGTTTATCAGATAAAATTGTGTCATTGCATTTGGATTGATTTTAAGTGGGCATAGCGATAACACATATGTTGAGCTTTGCATTGATGCAGTGACAGCTTGTCTAATTTTGTGAATTTTCTCAGTAAAGAAGGAGGCAAATTCATTGCAGGCCCTCGTGGAGAGATGTTCAGAACTTTCTTCTCGCAGCTTGTCCGAGAACTATTGTGTGATTGGTCAGTCTGAAGTCAATGAGGAAAGCGAAGTGAAATCAGCTGGCGCTACTGGGTCAATTACCATGGTAACAATGCGCCGGGGTGAGGAGTTCGGCAGTTGAGTTCTCGTGAAGTATGTAATGTCAGACCAGGAAGAACTTCTCGCAGCTCTGTCACCGAGAACTTTGTTCTTTCTTCTCGCGGAGTATGTATCAGGCTTTGAAGTTGGGAAATATGCATAAAAACTATGATATGGCCAAAATCCTCGCTTGCCTAATAATTGTGCACACAGTGTATATACTGTGTATATGTTCACTACAAGTCTAAAACAATACACTTCCTTTCAGTTGAAATTGCAATCCGCAGTGTTTGAAATGCACCAGGCTCAAATCAATTCTGATTTGAATGTGTGGTTTACAGTTATGACATCAGTGTGTTAGCTTTAGAACAAAGTGCTGGAAATCCACAGTGTTGAGCAGTCTGTGAGGTCTAGGGGTATTTTCTCCGATTTTACATACTTCTATAAATACTTATTTCAAATGTGCAAGAAGATAAATTATACCAAAGCGTTTTATATGGAAATGTTCAGAACACATTAGGCCTTTGTTTTCTGAGGTCTACTTATGTCCTAGACCATTATGTATATAAATAATTGGTTTAAATGCTGAAAAATTAATTGCGATTTTTGAAAAACCTGTACATTTGTGTGAAAGAAGAACCTTTAGTCATCCCATTGAGTTGTTTTGGCTCTTGAAATTGCTTCTCCTAAGCCTTAGCTTCAAAAATGCAGTGGAAATTTTCCAAAACACAGTAGGGAAGTGCACAAAACATGACTAATATACAATTTGGTCCAGACGCTTTTTGGTAGAAATGTTGTCTCTACTTTCAAAAAACATTAGGAAATTAGACTGAATGAAGACTTTGAACCACATAGGGGAAGGTGGGGTGAGTTGTTCAACTTTTTACTCAAAGTGATTTTAAAGTGAGGCCTTGACAGTTGTGTCTCCAACTCAAATATGTACATATATTTCAGAATGTTGTGCATCCCTGGCAATAAAAACTTTGGATCTGGAATAAACTGTTTAAGAAATATAGCTTTCGGAAAAAAAGTTGTCTTGTCGCACAAATCACCCCAAAGTCACCATCATCATCTTTCTGGCCATCTGAACTCTCATCAGTGGTGTCGTTAAGTGGAATTGAGATGTCACTCTCTTCTGAGCTACTGTAGACAATCACTTTCTTTTGGTGACCAGCGTATACAGCCATGCCACTGGCACAACTCTCAGAAATGTACTTTGCACTAGTTGCTCCGTGCTTGTGGAACCAACTGCCACCTGACAAATGTGATTTCCCCCTACATTTCTGCCTTTAAATCAAGGCTCAAAACCCATATGTACACCCTGGTGTTTCCTCCCCATTAACTATCTTACCTCTGCACTACTATCTGTGTTTATGTGGATGTATGGGCTTTACGTCTTTTATTTTGGTTATTGTTATTGTACCTTCATTGTTTACCTACTGAATGCACTATGTACAGCACTTTGGACAGTGCAAACTGTCATAAATGTGCTTTTATAAATACATTTTACTTACTTACTTACTTATAACTCACCAGGCCCTTGCGCACAAATCACCCCATCCCCAGAATTTTGGATAATAGGCATGATGCAGCAATTTAGGGTTGACATTGTGCTAACTATATAGACTCAAAGTGTAGCATACCAAAGCACTAAAACATGTGTCAAATGTTTTCAAACGTGTCTATAATTGTTCAGACACAATAATCAAAAAACCTTGATCATGGAAATTTTACTTTGAAAGGCAAAACACAGTTTTTTGCGCTTAAATGTGCTTATATCTTATTCCTTGTGTCTCCCTTCTTTACAGGATGAGTCAAATGGATGGCTCTTCTTAAATATGTGGTCACATTTCCAATTTCTTCCACGGTTTTCTAGAAACAAGGGGTTTTGCAACTTCCAAAACGCACAACTCACCCCACCTTCCCCTATAATGATTCATGGGATTTATACTAATAAAAGAGGAAGCATCACAAAACATTTTTCAAACAAACCATTAAGTAAATATAACAACAATAATAACAAACTACTTTCACACTATGTATACTCTATGTACTATTTTACAAGCTAAGTGGTAGCTGGAGAGCTTCTGGGTCTTGCTTCTCACGGTGTTTTCTAAGCCTGTAAGGGACTGACAGTATCGCGAGAACATTCCCCGGAAACAGGAGGACCTCTAGTTTGAGATGATGTTTTATTTTATTTTTCAGCCATATCTTCAAGGAGATATTAATAAAGATATGCGCCTCATAGGGTTGCCATCAGATACGTGTGTAGAGTTTTGAAAAGTGTGTTCCAGCAATGCAAAAGGAGCAAGTGTTTGGTCCACATGAACCGCTGCTGTGCATAGTGTTGTTAGAGTCTGTGGCTCCAGTTGAACCCGCTGTCGATAAGCAATCAAAGAAAAAAAACTGAAATGCTTTATGGATGTCACATCTTCTCAGATGTACAGAATGATATTTCTTCTTTTGCCTTTTTCCATTTGGCCTTCCACTGTAATTGTCTGGTGCCCCAGAGTTCTGGCTGGTGCTATTATTTTAATGTTCCAGTCTATAACTACATTTTTTTTTTAAATGAATGGCTGTTCTTCTTCTTCACCCACTCAAATGTATTTGTCTCTTTTTCTCATGTCTGTGCTTTCTTCTTATGTTTGTCTTATTTTTCATTCATTTTAACTGCTGCCATTTTGGCCAGGCCTGCTCGGAAAAGAGGTAATTTAAATCTCTTTTTAAATCTTAAAAGCTTTAAGGGTGTATTCACACATGCCGTGTTTAGTTTGGTTGAAACGAACTCAGATGCACTTCTGCCTTCAGTGCGCATCTTTTAGGCAGATGTGAATACAGCAATCGCACTCGGGGGCGGACCAAACAAACGCTCCGAGACCCAGCTGAAGAGGTAGTCTCGGTGCGTTTCCAAACGCACTCTGCTGCAGTTCGTTTGTGGTGTGAATTTGTCCGAACTCGATCCGACCCAAATGCAGGACACACTGTGCCTTTTCTTTCTTTTCTTTTTTAATAAATTGCAGTCAGCTTCACATTATGGGAAAGTGTTGTTGTCGCCATTGTTAGGACGATAAATTGTGGTTTGACCGGGAGCCCAGAACAACATATTACATTTGATCGAGAGGACGCGTAAAAATGCTGAATGTGTTCAGCGATCAGATGCAGGAGAGGGGAGCGTCTCCCGCACAGTGCCAACAGGTTCACGCTGCGCAAGAAGTGTGTGTTTTTATTTTGCTCCCCATGAACGGGACCGTCAATACTATACCCGTGTCAGTTTGGAGCTGAACTGCGCCGACCCAGCTGATACACAGCTTAATCAGCTGAGTGTCAGCTTGAGCCTATTCTTCTCGCGAGCCGCGCGTCCAGCACCAAAAATACAGTAAAAATGATGTTTCATATCGTAAGCTGCAAGCCACATAACGTGGCATTGACATAGGGCTACATATTATAACCATATGAAACAACAATAATTTGATGTTTTTCCTCTTTATTTATAGGTTAGATGTAGGCCTTTTTATTATTTTTAACCCCATATTATATCAATGGTATATTTCGCAGTTTTAACTTCGTGCTTCCTGCTTCTCTCCACCCCAGAATGTCTGTCCAATGAATGAATGACCTCAGATCACGTGTGGTTTTGCTTCGTAATGCTGTTTCACTTGCAAAAGGGGCAATATGAAAGTGGACCACACCAAACAAAAAAAATCAAAACTCAATTTGGTCTGGACCAAAGCAAGTGAACTAGCGGACTTTCCCAGTGTGAATACACCCTAAAGCTTACATAAGTTGTAAATGACATTACAAAAGACTGAAGTTACGTTTAGTTTTTCCCGGTAATGCTTGAACCTTGAACCACTTTCAGCATTGCTTCCTCAAAGACTGGATCTAATATTTTTTACCATAAAAAAGTGTATTGTTAAGGTTATTTTACTCTGATCAAAAAGTTGAACAAAAAAAAAATCTATTTGTTTAAATGCTTTTGTAGAAGAAAAGATGGATTCAGCTCAGGCCGAAGGTCAACACTCTTCTACTTCTAGACTACAATGTTTAAGAACTGGACATACAGGATGGTGCCACATTCCTTTTTGTTAGACTTCTTCATTTTTGGGCCTATACACTTCTCTCCTGTCATTTACAGTATGTTTAAAGTAACATCCCCAACAACCAACACAACTGGGTGAGCTTAATGAATATATGGACATTTCATTACGTTCGGATCTGTGATGCAAATCAAATGAAAGAGAGCCAGAGAAGACTGCACGCGGCGAGACAAAATACACACGAAAAGTCCCGGAGAGTTTGGGAGTATATACATGGACATATAACCGAATGAAGCCGGTAGTCTCTGGCCAATCAGTGGCCGGCAGTCTGCCGACGACACATTTTAGTATCGGCTCAGCTCGCTTGGAACCTAGAGCGAGGCGATACCAAAAAGCAGCCGCTACCAGGCACCAGGTACCATGATTTTGCGATGGAAATGCCAAAAATGCTAGTTTTCATCGCGGTACAAGACACAGTGCTCAGACAGCAGCTGAATTTTGATTCAGCATTTTGATTCTTAAACACAGTTGTGTGGCCCTCCACTCTTACTGTTAGTGGCCTGTTTTCACAGCAGTAAATTGGGCGCTAACAACCCAGACTAATGTAATGAAAGAAAAAGTGCTGACGTTGCAAGAGTAAGACCCACAGTCCAAGAACACACTTTGAATCCAATGTGCTGAGACAGAGTGGCTGCTGTTTATGGGATGATGGGGTACATTCTTTGACACTATTCAACAGCACCACATTTTGTATGTATACTGTATAATATAAAAATACACAAATTAGCTGTGTTTTGCTGTCTTTTTTTAATCAATTATGTGTGTTGAAATTGGTAACACTTTACAATAAGGGTACATTAATTAACTGTTATTTAATGCGTAGTTAATGCTTAATACACATTAATTAAGCATGAACTAACTATGAATAACTAGCATTAGTTAACTTAGCATAGTTAATGCTTAACCATAACTACGCATTAACAGTTAGGCCATGGTTCCCAAACTTTTTCTGCAGGACCCCCCCTTTTGTAGAAAATACATTTTTACGCCCCTCCAAAAATAAACACTCAGACACATCCTTTGCTTGCACACTACTATAGAATTTATATAAAACATTGTCTGTAATTAAGAAATACAACTTCAGGGTGTGACATTAAAAGGGAGGATTGGTGTCCCGATGTGTGACTCAGTCAGCTGTAGGGATGCGTCACGTACATCCCTATGCACGTAAACACGGGCATGATAAAATTGACTGTTTTGTACTTGTTTCAGGATACGTGTTTTCAAATGCAAGCCGTGTCTCAGCCTGAATATTTTATTGAGGTAATCAGTGCAGTCCGAGGCTTGTAATGTAATCGGTCGCTATCATTTCTGTCCCAGCTGGCTACTATAGGCTATATAGCTGAAAGCTGCCCTACATGTCTCCTCTCGTGTCATGTACAGTATGTTTAAAGTAACATCCCTAACAACCAACACAACTGGGTGAGCTTAGCGAAATATATGGACATTTCATAAAAAAAATTCGGATCTGTGATGCAAATCAAATGAAAGAAAGCCAGAGAAGGCTGCACGCGGCGAGACAAAATACACTCAAAAAGTCCCGGAGAGTTTGGGAGTATATACAGTCCCCTCCATAAGTATCGGAACAGTGAGGCCAATTCCTTTATTTTTGCTGTAGACTGGAAACATTTGGGTTTGACACCAAAAGATGAATATGAGACAATAGCTCAACATTTCAGCTTTCATTTCCAGGTATTTACATCTGGATCTGATACACAACTGAGAAGATATAATGTTTTGAAAAAGAACACAACATTTTTAGGCAAGCAAAAGTATTGGAACAGATAGACTTTAAATAAATGAAAGTGAATAAACCGTAATATTTTGTCGCAAATACTTTGCTTGCAATAACTGCATCAAGCCTGTGACCCATTGACATCACAAAACTTTTGCATTCTTCTTTTGTGGTGCTTTTCCAGGCTTTCACCGCAGCTTCATTCAGTTGCTGTTTGTTTTGGGGGGTTACTCCCTTCGGTCTCCTCTTTAGCAGGTAAAATGCATGCTCTATAGCGTTTAAGTCTGGAGATTGACTTGGCCAGTCTAAAACCTTCCATTTCTTGCCCCTGATGAACTCCTTTGTTGTTTTTGCAGTTTTTTTGGATCATTATCTTGCTGCATGATGGAGCATCTTCCAATCAGTTTGGTTGCATCTTTCTTTAAATTGGCAGACCGAATGTTTCTGTAGACTTCTAAGTTCATTTTGCTGTTGCCATCCTGTTTTACTGTGTTGTTGTCAAGATGAACCTTTACCAAAGTGATGGAAAGGCTAAAGTTTGGAGAAAGAAAGGATCTACTCATGATCCCAAACATACAGGCTCACGGTGAAGGCAATGTCATGGCTTGGGCTTGCATGGCTTCTTCTGGGACGGGCTCATTATTCTTCATTGATGATGTAACACATGATGGCAACAGCAAAATTAACTCAGAAGTTTACAGAAACATTTTGTCTGACAATTTAAGGAAAGATGCAACCAAACTGATTGGAAGATCCTTCATCATGCAGCAAGATAATGACCCAAAACACAACAAAGGAGTTAATCAGGGGCTATAAGTGGAAGGTTTTAGACTGGCCAAGTCAATCTCCAGACTTAAACGCTATAGAGCATGCATTTTACCTGCTAAAGAGGAGACTTAAGAGAGTAACCCCCTAACACAAACAGCAACTGAATGAGGCTGCGGTGAAAGCCTGTAAAAGCATCACAAAAGAAGAATGCAAAAGTTTGGTGATGTCAATGGGTCACAGGCTTGATGCGGTTATTGCAAGTAAAGGTTTTGCGACAAAATAGTACGTTTTATTCACTTTAATTTATTTAAAGTCTGTCTGTTCCAATACTTCTGCTCGCCTAAAAATGTGGTGTTCCTTTACAAATAATAATATCTTCTCAGTTGTGTATCGGATCCAGATGTGAATACCTGGAAATGAAAGCTGAAATGTTGAGCTATTGTCTCATATTCATCTTTTGGTGTCAAACCCAAATGTTTCCAGTCTACAGCAAAAATAAAGGAATTGGCCTCACTGTTCCGATACTTATGGAGGGGACTGTACAGTACATGGACCTATAACCGAATGAAGCCGGTAGTCTCTGGCCAATCAGTGGCCGGCAGTCTGCCGACGTCACCTTTTAGCTTCGGCTCAGCTTGGAACCTAGAACAAGACGATACCAAAAAAGCAGCCGCTACCAGGCACCAGGTACCATGTTTTTGCGTTGGAAACGCCAAAAATGCGAGTTGAGTCGAGTCGAGTTGAGCTGATGAACAGTGGAAAAGCGACATTAGAGTGATCATCACTGGCTTTAGACTGACTGCTGGTGGAGCAGCCAGATATACTGTAGCCTAAATTAATAAATATTGTAATGTAATGTATTATGGCTATTGTATGTGATATAAACTGTTCCGTTCGTAAATTTCATGTCTAAAATTGTTTTATCACGAAGTCCAGAGTGAGTAAAGTTGGTTTCCGGGTTTATTGTGAAAAACCAAAGGAAGTGTTTTTGTTTTTATAGGTTACGATAGTGACAGGGTGTATTTACGTAGAGCAACAGATGGGTGAATGCATAGACATAATAATATTATGTCTATGGGTGAATGTGTATGCGTCTACAATGACGAGGTAGGCTCCTCCTATGAGTTTTCTCGGGATAGAGACGCATCTTTGCTTAAAAAGCCGGAACGGCGGGGAGAGAGGGGAGTTGGTTTCACAACTCGGTGACATACAGGCGAAATGCAAAAAGCACAAGCTCTCTCTATCTCTATCTATCTAAACACAGATGACTTGGTCAAATGGTAAACGAAAAAAGGGGAAAATGATAGAATTTGGAAATCGGATAGAATGTAGAGGAAGTAGCAGGATATTGGTGGTCTAACAAGGCTCCTTTAGTTGGGCAATACCTGTTTAAGTCCTTATCAGAGAAAATACCTAGAAATACCTCATTTGAAAAGTATGTAGGCATATAACCTTTTCTGTCTTTCTGTTGTATGATGTTGTAATATCATGTAATTTGAATAAAAACCAGTAAAACGTTCCAAAGTCTCCTTCACCGTAGTTTATGTTGAGAAGCCAAGGACCTAAATAGAGTTTTTTTACAGCAGGACGAGAGTTGCCCCGATGAGAACACAGCATAAGTTAAGTAACCCTTGCACCGCCTACATAGCTGACAACACTACAATTACATAATCTCATACACCTAATCTTTAAAAATAAAAGAATAGGTTATAAATACCTTCCCAGATTAAACTAGATGTTTAAATTATTTAAATAGTATATCTGTTCTATTTTACTAGAAGGGTGGTTTACAAAACTAAGTTACTTACAACTTATAAACAATAACTTGTGAATGATATCTTCCGTGAAAAAGGAGGAGGATTTTCTGAAGCAATATTTAAAAGGGTTTATACTACACGGAGATCGGCATCATCATTAAGCATGAGGGGGTTCTGATGAAGTAAAACGCTGAACACGGTGGTATATATTGAATATTGTACTTTATTTAGAAGTAAATTCAGGTAGTCTTGAGGGTAAAATCCTAAGCTTTTAACCGCAGAGGCCGGGGTTCGCATCTCTTGCAGGAACTGTGGTGAGAGGAGAGACTTCTTTATGAAGAAATAATAGCATTGTGTTACAAATGGGTTAATACGGGTTTGATAGGACATAACTAATAAACTTAGATACTAGCTTTTAATTATAGATCAGACTTTGGAAGTTGAGATCGCTTTAGTAACTAATAACAAGTAATGCGTTGTGTGATTTTCGTCACTAGCCTACAGTAGACCTAGATGCTGCACTCTGAACGCCACCAACTGTTCTGTAATACACAATCGCCGATCACGTGAACACACAGCCCGTTTTTTAATTTTTTATCACATATTCATCCGCGCCCCCCTAAGGGTCGCGCCCCACCGTTTGAAAACCACTGATTTAGGCAATGCTTAATAAGCATTAACTATGCATTAACTAACCAGTCATAGCATTAACTAACAGTTAATTTATGAACCCTTATTGTTAAGTGTCACCTTGACATTATACAGATGCAGGACTTTTATCCATCATTATGCATCCTCACACACTCCAGGAGCCAGCAGCCAATGGGAGGCCTCCTCCAATAGGAGCGCTAGTCAAACAACACAAACACAAACAACACGCAGCACAAACACTGCTCAGTCATTCCTGTGGAGCACAGAGAGCTCTAAATGTGTCTGAAGCCCAGACCCCCCTCCAGGTGGGACACCTCACACACAAGCCACACACTGCATACTGTACACAGGAGAACTCCCACAGACAGGCTTATACTGTCAGCAAAGGCTGTCTGCGTGTGTTTGGGGGAATAGTGAGACTGTTAGATGCAAAAAAATAAATACAGGTATCTGCTTCATAAAAGACGGAGTTTAACGAAGTAGTGTAACGTAAAAAAATGCTTGTTTCAAATCAATGTGTGAATCCTGCAGGTAGTAATGTAGATTTGAGTGTTGTTGTTGGGACCCACAATCCACTGCACACCGGAAGTGACGTCACATTCATGGAGCCTCCATATGAAAACAAACGGGGATGCAACGGATATATAAGCAAGAGGCAAGATCGAGGTGCAATGTTATGATGAAATAAGTAAAATCACGTCCCAATTGTGGCATACTACATGTAAGATGATTAGATATTTAGATTGTTTTATGGTCAGCTGTAGTATGTAGAACAGGGGACAAAAAGAAAGAGTATGAGATTTGGAAGGCAGGGCATTGTTGGAGCCATGCGTGTGTTGTGTTGTGTTGTGTTGTGTTGTGTTGTGTTGTGTTGTTGGGCAGCACAGACAGATTACAGACAGATCCTCCAGTTGAGTAGCCTGGAAATCCTGACCCTGATATCTTGAACGATAGAGGGTCTGGCGACGATCAATAGTAATTTCCAACTCTAGGGGCGGCTCCTACTCGTGCATTTCAAATGCCACTGCACGCAGTTGGATAGCACTACAACCAATCAGAGCGATGCACAAGTGACGTAAGCCCCGTTCGTTTAGCGAACAGCTGTTAAACTGTTCAATTAAACGTTTGCCGTTGTCGGTCGGCAAAACAGAACATTCCACTTACTTGCTAGTGAAAGCTATGAGTCCCGTCTTCCAATTCGTTAAGGGTCGAGGCCAAAGCAGTCTCAAACTCACACAACATATCCGCAGCCATCTTTGATGTTTACTATCACAGCTTCGACGTCGCATGCACGTCACTGTCGTCATCCGGTTACGTCCTCCCCAGAGCACCATATAAAGGGCTCTGGCGCGCCCATATTAGATAGAACCAATTGAAACGTTATACCAGATTTCTGGTAGTCTTGATAAGCTTCAACGGAGCGTCTCCAGACCAACACGCGCAGCAAATTTAATTTGCCAGCGCCTAGTGGCAGGTCTGGGAATGCCAGGCTACCAGTTGAGCTCATGCAGGCCATGATCTCTCAGCAGGCTTCATGACCTTTTGTTATCGGGCAATGGGAATCCAATTTGCCTTTCTCTATCTCGTAAACACACAGCAGCATCAGTGTGTAGGGCAGACACACAAACACACACACACACACACACAACAAAGAGCATGAGGGCCAGGGACAACCAGTTCTCACTTTCAATTCAATTTGATGAGCTTTATTGGCACGCATGTAACAAAACAAATATTGCCAAAGCATCATTCAAAATGAATAGATACAGGGGGAAAAAAGTGTTCTAAAAGGCCTTATGTGCGCTAAATGTGTGTGTGTATTTGTTTTTTTGTGTATGTGTTGTATGTTTAAATTCAAGGTGCGTGTTTGTTATTTGGGGCTTTTAACCCTAACACGTGTGCAGTCAGCGCACATGGCTTGGTCATTGTTAACCTCACATTAGGCCTTAATTAGGCAGAGAAATACCACTTCAGTGTTAAAGGGATAGTTTTGTATTTTTGAAGTGTGGTTGCATTAGTACTTGTGCAATATATTTAGTCTATTACCAGGGCCGCTGCTAAGCTTTTGGGTGCCCTAAGCTTAAATTGTCAGTGCCAGAAAAAACTGGTGATGGGTGAATTTGGAGTTGGGCTGTCGCCGTGCCCACCTAATCAGAAGCTAGGAATGGTCCTGGTAAACTAAATAGCCATATTTTATTGGCCGAATTCACTTTTTTTTTTTTAAGATATTTTTTTTTGCATTTTTATGCTTTATTGATAGTGTAGAGACAGAGTTGAAATGGGGCAGAGAGGGGAGTGACATGCAGAGAACGACCGCGGGCTGGAATCGAACCCGGGTCCGCTGCTGGCCGAGGCCCTACCAACTGAGCTAAGGGCGCCCCTTATTTTCTTCACTTTTGATTGGGTGGGCAGGGCACACATTTGGGTGGGCAGGCCCACCCTTGCCTCTTGGCTGCCGCCGGCCCCGCTTGCCATTATGAATCGCCATTCAAAAACCGCTTGATAAAGCTGGGTAGGCTATAATTGAGGGAAACATCAAATTTTTTTGGGTTGTGGGGGGGATTTGGTGCTGAGGTAAATCTGGGTGTCATCTGCATAACAATGGAAGTCCATGGAGAAATGGCGAAGTAACTGACCAAGGGGGAGGAGGTAAATGATGAAGAGGAGGGGGCCGAGTACAGAACCTTGGGGAACGCCTTGTGTGACGGTGACTGTGGCAGATGTGTGGTTGTGGAGGGAGATGAAGTGAGATCTGTCGGAGAGATATGAGTGAAGCCAGCTGAGTGCAGTACCTTCGATACCGAGGTTGCTACAGTATCGAAGGCTGCACTCAGGTCAAGGAGGATGAGGAAGTTGAGGGAACCAGCGTCAGCAGGGGTGAGGAGGTCATTGAAGACCTGGAGAAGAGCGGTTTCTGTGCTGTGGAGGGGGCGGAAGCCAGATTGGAGGGATTCAAAGAGGTTATTGGCGTGGAGATGGGATTGGAGTTGTTTGGTGACTATGCGTTCAAGGGTTTTTTGGAGAGGAAGGGGAGGTTGGAGATTGGGCGGTAGTAACAGAGGGAGGCGAGGTCGAGACCGGGTTTCTTGAGGGCGGGGGGTGACGGCAGCAGATTTGAAAGCACAATTCCATGGGACAGTGAGGAGTTAAAGAGTTTAGTGAGGTAGGGGCAGAGAACAGGGAGGCAGGACTTGAGCAGGGGAGTGGAGAGGGGGTCGAGGGAGCAGGTAGTGGGTTTGGAGGAGCTTATAAGCTTGGAGAGTGCAGGAGAGGTAACCAGGTCGAAGTGGGAGAGACGGCAATGTGGAGGAGGGGTTGGGAGGTCCAGCAAGATGGGTAGGGGAGGGGCCATTGAATGTGCAGGGGGTTCATGTACAGGGAAAAGTGAATGGTTGATGATGGGGTTTTTGTCAGCGAAAAACTGGAGGAATGAGTTGAAGAGATCTGGGGTGGAGGTGGAGAGGGTGCTGGTCCGTGGTTTGAGGAGGTTGCTCACTGTGGAGGAGAGGGTTCTGGGGTTTTGGCAGGGGTCAGAGAAGATGGCAGCGGTTGAGGGCGTCTTTGTAGGCAAACAGTAGGCCTATAGAGGGGATGTTGGTCCTAAATATAGCCTACATTTCATTTGATTATATTTTCATAACATGTCTTTTATTTATTTATTTCCTTTCAGCACAAATGATATATTAAAGAGATCCTATTATACTACTTTTCTGGTCTTCGTTTCTTGTTAAAAACTGCTATAGAGCAACCTGACACGAATCACATCACAAAGAACTATGTAGATTTTCGGGACACTCTTCCTCTTACCCTAGCAAGCACAGCAGTCTCTCTCTACACACTGCTTTGAGCTTCTCCGCCCCTTCCCCCCTGCTGCAAACCCCACTCCGTTGTGATTGGTTACCTTCCTTCCAGCGGCAGGAAATTTTCAGGAAGGTGGGGGCATGCAGCCGGAGCTTGCCTGAGCGGCAGCATTACCATACATGGAAACATGACAGAAACGACCCGAGCGTGACAGAAACAATCCGGAAATTTGAACGAGTTCGGCTCGACCGGCTGCCATAGTGTTTAGTGCTCTGCATAGCCACCCCAGACGGTCAGCAGGGAATACGTCGAAATGCATGTACGTAATTATTTGATACTCTAGTAAAACATGACTATAAATCATTATAACAACGTTTATAGGTCATAAAAGTCGAAAAGTATCATAGGTCCTCTTTAATGAAAAAGCAGCTTTCTCTTTTTTCACTTGTGAATACTGACTAGTGAAAAAGCTCTAGTATCACTGTATGGGGGGGAGAGACGAATCTAATTCCTGAGAGGCACCTGTTATACCCCTGGCAGATAAACTAGGCAGTTTTTCAGGTTAGAGGCCAGTCTAAAAGCAGCATCGCCATCACCCATTGGCAGATGATTGGATATTCAATAAGTGTGGAGCTCATGTGCATATTCAAATTGATTTAAGAAGTAACTTGTAATACAAAAAAGTTACTTTTCAAGTATACTTTTACTATGTAAAGTTTTATTGTGGTAGGAGTAAAGGAAAAAATTAAGCCTATTTGGGTTTATTTTGGGCATACGATTAGTGTATAGCTCATTTGTATATTAAAATTAATTTTCAAAGAAACCTGTAATACAAAAAAAGTTAATTTTCATTGATACTTTGATTGTGTAAAGTTTCATTTTGATAAGGGTAAAGGAAAAAAATAGCCCCATTGGATTGTATTGTTGAACAAATGAACTGGAAAAAGCACACAGGTCTGTGGTCAGTATACTGAGTCTGAAGCTCCCATGTCCCGAGAACGCACCAACACCTTTGTTTTCATCAGTGGGTCATATGCCAAATCACCATTGTTTTAACTCACTATGTGATTGATAGGAACTTTACAGACAATAAAATAGATGGCAATGTTACGGAGTATAACTTTAATTACTATATTTTCAAGGAAATTGTGATATTACCACTTTACTGTAGGAAACTTCTCTACAAAAGTGTATTCTTGAATATTGTTTCTCCTGGGGGTCCACATATAAAAACAAGGCAGATTAAACATTAAACATATAAAAACATGACCAACATATGTTGGTCATATGTGTCATATATGAACACATATGACCGACATACATTTAACATTCATAAACATACAACCAAAAATGATAATCCACAAATAACAAACCTAAGACATACTGTTCATACAACCAAAAGTTACAAACCAACAAATGAAGTGCAACATAAGACACTCATTTAAAATACAACTCTAATGGGATTTAATCAACACACTGATGACATTGACTGTTTCCCTCATTCCCCTTCATAACATCCTACAATTATGATATTCCAAGATGTTTCTTGATTTGGTTTTTGAAAATCAGTTTTTTGTGATAACTTGGTCATTAACAGCGGTAAAGTATTGAACCGTATAACCAGGGGTGTAAAGTAGCGAATTACATTTACTCGCGTTCCTGTAATTGAGTAGTTTTTTCGTGTACTTGTAATTTTTTAAGTGATTTTTAAAACCTATAGCCTACTTTTACTTTGAGTATGTTTATTGTGAAGTATTGTACTTCGCTACATTTTATATCACCTGCGTTACTGAGTAAAAAAATAGATAGGGAAAGGAGAGAAAAGAAAAGAAATATTGCGGGGGGCTTTTATTTTTACGGCACAATTGTTATGGTTAGACGATGCAGGACCCAAGAGCAGACAGGGCGGCAGTGGCGAAGTGGGTAGGGAGCTCGCCTCTGGTGTGCAGGGTCGGAGGTTCGATCCCCCGTCTCCCCGCCACATGTCGAAGTGTCCCTGGGCAAGACACTGAACCCCAAATTGCTCCCGATAGTTAGCTTAGTTAGCTTAGCACCGTAGTGCTAAAGCCTACCCTGCGTGGTAGCTGCTGCTATCGGTGTATGAATGTGTGTGTGACTGGGTGAATGTGTACAAAAAAACAATGTGTAAAGCGCTCTGAGAATAACGGAGATATAGCGCTATACAAGTCCATTTACCAGACAGAGGCAAAGTAGGATTTAAATAAAAAGGTTTATTTAACGAGGTGGGGAGCAGGTGGTGAATGGGGAAGCCAGGGGTAGTGCAGCAGGTAGGTAGACTGGAGGTAGTGATCCGGGTAACTGCAGGCAGAGGAAAACACAAGTTAAGAAGGATCACAAAACTACACGAGAAACTAGAAAGAGCGAGTACTATCAACTGGAGCCAGGCGTGAATAGTTACCACTGTATGATAACGATCTGGCGACGACAGCAGGGAAGCCAGAGGACGTTGGAAGTAGGGGTGCGGGGGGTGCGGCCGCACCCCCCCTCACCACCGCCTGCACCCCCTCTCCGCCCCCCTACACTTTGCCCTGTGCTCCCGCGATTGCTCTGTAAACAATCTCATAGCCTAAGTCCTCTCTTTCCCATCTCCTGCTCCCTCACATCAACTTGACAGAGCATAACACTATAATATATATAGTTTATAGGCTATACAGTATACTATGTAGGCTAGATTACATAGGCCTATGCCCGTCGCATTTCTTCACCGTGCCCAGGACGAGATTACGGTTGTGCCCCGCCTTCCCATGCGCACTTCGGTAGGTGAGAGTGCTGAGGGGCGCGCACTAATGAGCATTAGGTTATCATTAAAAATCCAGTCTGCTAAGCGCCCTACCACAGTGTGGAGAGAGAAAGAGAGAGAGAGACGCGCTGACAGGATGCAACGTTCACCTGCGCACCTGCTCCTCCAAGGTGTGTGCAGGTATCGTGCCAAGTTACCGCTGATAAGAATTGTGTCCCCGCCGGCCGGTGAGCGCGCATGCATCAAGTAAAGGCGAACATATTAACACTTCATAAGGTCGTAAAAAATTCGGGTCGTCTTATATTCGGGGTCTAGTATTCGGCGTCCAGTAGGCCTAATGGACTGCCCGTTACCAGAGCGGTCATTCAGCTTCAGGGCCTGTGTCCAACTTGTGTTTATTTTATTTTTTCGGGTGGAACAGTCATTATGTTGCGAGTCAACGTATCAGAGGCAGGAATCGGCTGTGCGATGGACTTTTGCTGTGGCTTGCACTGCTGAGGAGAGATTGCCAACTGCGCTGTCCTTTTACGCACCAGCAGGGCCGCCGTAATGTTAAGATTTCATAATTTGCTTCAATGCCCTTATGATAATAAGAATGAGAGGCTTCATTAAAACGCTGTCCATGCGCTGTCTATGCGGTCGTTGTGATTGTAACTTTGTCGGCTGTAAACTGAAACTAACGGATATCGCGGAAGCTTTCCCCTCGACAACGTGACGTGCACTGCCCCGGTTATCATTCACCGATCACAGCGCCGGGGCTCAAGAATACAAATGTAGGCTATGCAGAAAAGGAACAAATTGGTGAATAAAAATTCACCAGAATGCAGGAAATTAAGCATTTAATGCTCAAAAAATTCTGGGGGAGTACCCCCAGACCCCCACTGTCACAATTGTTGTCATAACCCAATGTTTAATCAAAACCTACATCGTTCAAATTCAGGATTAAAAAAAAAGGCTATAGGATACTTTGGAAAATTCATAAATGTTATTTGCTTTTATAGTTCGTTTTAATAGCTATTTTAGATATAAGTAGGCTATTTTATCATGGTTATAGATTGCTCATTTTACCAGTAGCCTACTGCTTTGTCTGATAGCGCTGCACCTCGGCCAATTTACAGCACCCCCCCTCAGAAAGTAGTTCCAACGTCCCTGAGTTGATTAGTGATGAGAACCAGGTGTGGAGACAGACAGGGGGAGTGGGAGTGGCAGAAGGAGGAGGAGCGCACAGCAGCCAGCTGTGATCACGACAACAATACCGGAAACTAACACAGTGAATGATCGACAGGAGGAGAGAACACATTGCGACTACATGATAACAACAAACATTGCTTCCCTTTATCATTTAAACAAAATAATCCTAGTTAAACTATCATTGTACCGCACGTGAAGGCTTTTAAATGCAGCAAACCTTTCATCCAGCCGTGCGATCGGCCCCTCCCTCACCTGATAGTTTAGCTTTCAGTTTTAACAGTGCAGAGTAGGATGGAGACGGTGTGTGTTGCCGGGAGCTTTGAAAAACTTCCAGAAGACGGCAGAAAGGCAGTCTTTGGTCGAGAAGAAAGGTAAAACTAATAGACTAGAATAATGTGCAAGATATATTACGCGCGGACACGCGAGTCAGATGACATACGCGACCGTGAGAGAAAAAAGGCATATGCGACCCAGCTGCACCTCAAAACATCACGACCTATTAGTTTACTTACTTTAAGTTGAATCCTAGTGGTCTATGACCAAGCAATAAAGGAATAAAAAACACAGGAAGTTTAAAGCTCCTTGACTCTTGCCACCACAACAGTCATCAATTAAGAACACTGTAGCCTACAATGCAACTTGCTTATCCAGCCAGCTCCATGAGATATAAATAAAATATGCCCTCACATTCCTGCTAGCAAAAGATGTGCCTTATCAACAACTTTGCAACGGTTTATTTAGATTTTGACACTTATTTAATTTAATTATTAAACTTAGGCTATTTGCATTTTCCTTGTTTTCAGTTCAATTAGGATAGGCTATGTTTAAAGTCATGGTTTCAAATGTTAAATAAGTGCATGTTGCAGTTCTTAAATCAATGAATAATTGTCTATAATAATTATGATTACACAATGTCAATCATGATTATGATTTTTGTCAAAATCGAGCAGCCTAACCTTGCAATGTCCATGGTTTAGATCAATTATACACAATTACATTATTAGAACTGCAGCTGCAGTCTGTTTAGGTCTGTAGACTGGTTAAATTCCCACATTAACAGACTATTTGCTCCACATTTGCTTATCTAAAGTATAATGACACAGTATACATCCATACATGTGTGGTGACATGATTTGTTTAATTTGTGCACTTTAATTTGTAAAAGTGTTGCATTAATTAAACAAAACTAGTTTGTCTATATATATAATGCCCTACACTGAAGAGACCCCTGCCCCCTCCAGCTGTTAAAAAGTAACTAGTAACTTGTACTTTAAGTACATTTTAAATCAGTTACTTTTACTTCAGTAGATTTTTAGACCAGTACTTTTACTTTTACTTAAGTACAATTTCATCCAAGTAATCATACTTTTACTTCAGTAGAATATTTTTGTACTCTTTCCACCTCTGCGTATAACATACCCGTGTTGAAATGCTGGCATAACCTTTTTTTGAGTATCCTCTTGTCTGATTGGCTTAGAAGATCTTGGTCTGTAAACGGCTTAAGTGGCTTACTAACAGAAAGAACAGTGTTAATGGTCTCATTTTAGCACTTTAAGACACTGTTTCCACCTGGCATTAATATGTGGTTTTTAGGATCCGATCGCGCTAACTACAGGTGGAAACACGCTCAATGCGCATTGAATGCGCATTGAAATTATCCACATTCGGAGGTGGTTTGAGACCACATACCCATTAACAGTGGAAACACGTATGCGTATCTCATGCACATTAGGCCCCGCCCACTCAACTGCGGCGAGTGACTGGTAGGAAACGCGTACTCATTCACGCGACAATTCACGTCATAAAAGCGCACCGTTGCTTAATAATTTCTCCATGGTGAGATGGCAGTGTTGCTAACTTAGCAACTTTGTCGCCTCTGGCGACTCTTTTTTCAAAAAAAGCGACCAATCTAGCCGCTTCTTCTGGTGTTAATGGTGACTTTTGGAGACCCTGGCTGTCGCTAAAGCATGTATCGCTCTTAACTTCTAAACGAGCAGCGGGTGACTACGCGGCAACTCCCCCCGGTCCCAGAGCACTGAGAGGCGGCAGAGTCCTCACGCAGCAGCCCCTCCCAGCTGCAGTCAGAGCAAGAGATAAACAACTCTCCGCTCTAGTGTCCCGTTTGCATCCCTATTAGCAGTTATAGTAACCCTCGTTTACAGTCTATCAGTAGTGCAAATAAAGATGTTATACAGTGCTATCGAACAGAGAGCGAACTGCATGACGAAAACAAATACGTAAGGGATAAAGTATAGCGAACGGGTCACTTGCTAGAAATAAAGACCGACAAGCTGAAGCAGCTGACGCGATAGTGTACAGTTTGGCGTTCTAGGTCTACTATAGGCTACTGACGAAAATCACATAACACATTGCATCTATTTATTAACAATTATTTCCGGCAGACTAGGCAAGGGCGCCGGTTAAAAACAACAGTATAAGCGGAAATGATGTACGAGCTGATTTCCATACAGCGCGGGGAATTCGAATCCGGATCGCAAACGCGCATAGAAGACGCATTGTTAAGGCCAGGTGTGAACAAGCATATTACATTTACATATAACGATCGGATTCCTCAGAACCACATACCGGTATTAATGCCAGGTGGAAACAGGGTCTAAGACTTGTGTGTCCACACACTGGACCTCTGGTTATTGATTTGTAAGTAGGTCCCAGAGGTGGAAAGAGTACAAAAATATTCTACTCAAGTAAAAGTATGATTACTTGGATGAAATTTTACTTAAGTAAAAGTAAAAGTACTAGTCTAAAAATCTACTTCAGTAAAAGTGAAAAAGTAGCTGATTTAAAATGTACTTAAAGTAGAAGTTACTAGTTACTTTTTAACAGCGGGAGGGGGCAGGGGTCTCTTCTGTGTAGGGCATTATATATATAGACAAGGGATATAAATCTCAAACTAGTTTTGTTTAATGAATGCAACACTTTTACAAATGAAAGTGCACAAATTAAACAAATCATGTCACCACACATGTATTGATGTATACTGTGTCATTATACTTTAGATAAGCAAATGTGGAGCAATTAGTTTAATAATAATAAACTAATTGGTCGTGATGTTTTGAGGTGCGGCTGGGTCGCATATGCCCTTTTTTCTCTCTCTCACGGTCGCGCATGTCATCTGACTCGCGTGTCCGCGCATAACATATCTTGCACATTATTTTAGTCTATTAGTTTTACCTTTCTTCTCGACCAAAGCCTGACTTTCTGCCGTCTTCTGGAAGTTTTTCAAAGCTCCCGGCAACACGCACCGTCTCCATCCTACTCTGCACTGTTAAACTGAAAGCTAAACTATCAGGTGAGGGAGGGGCCGATCGCACGGCTGGATGAAAGATTTGTTGCATTTAAAAGCCTTCACGTCTTCACGTGCGGTACAATGACAGTTTAACTAGGATTATTTTGTGATGATGATAGAGGGAAGCAATATTTGTTGTTATCATTTAGTCACTATGTGTTCTCTCCTCCTGTCGATCATCGTTAGTTTCCGGTATTATGCCGTAAAAATAAAAGCCCCCCGCGATATTTCTTTTCTTTTCTCTCCTTTAGCCTATCTATTTTTTTACTCAGTAACGCAGGTGATATAAAATGTAGCGAAGTACAATACTTAAAAATAAACATACTCAAAGTAAAAGTATAGGTTTTAAAAATCACTTAAAAAATTACAAGTAGGCTACACCAAAAAACTACTCAATTACAGGAACGTAAGTAAATGTAATTCGCTACTTTACACCCCTGGTAGGTCCATACATGTACACGTCTGGGCTACGCCCCAGAGCAATGTCAGAATTTCAAGCACGATTCATAAGATTTACATATTCATGCAAACCAATCAGCATTTGCAGGGAAGAGTATTTGGGCCACTAGCCTGGCTCCGCCCCCCTTCCTAATTCCACTCAATTTTCATTTCCCTTCAGTAATCAGTCTGGGTTCCACCGTATATTTGCGGGTTTTCTCCTGCAGATTGTTTGCCAGTCCAATCAGCGAACAGAGGGAGTGGCTGAGAACAATGACGTCACGACCAAACATTATGCGATTGGTTAGCAGATCCAGAGTGGCACTGGGCAGATCCAATAGTTTTAAACTTCAACAGACACCCGCCTTCAAGTGAGTTTACGTTTGTCAATTGAGCGATTCCAGACCTTCTGTACAAATGAAATGAAGTACAATGGTCTGGTTGGACCAGGCTATAGGGACACAGGGGAGGGGACAAAAAGGTGAGGAGGATGTTTCTCTTTTCATTATGCACTTTGTTATGGAAATTCATAATATAATCAGTAGTATATTCAAGCGTATTGGTTTATGTAGCCAGGTGCCATTGTGAATCTAAATACAAGTAATCTGTGGCTACTATCGTAGTTTACCACCACCAGTATGACTGTGTGTGAATGAATAGAACCTGGATCCCTGTAAAGTTGATCAGTTTAATACGTTGCTGAAGACTCACTTTTGTTGCATTGGCCTTTAACACAAGTTGAGACTTTGACGCCCCTAACTTTTTTTTTTTCATGTATCTTATATGTTATTTTGTATTGTATCTTGTACAGCACTTTGGTCAACTGATGTTGTTTTTAAATGAGCTATAGAATGAATTTTGACTTTGACTTTTAATCTAATTAACAAAAAGTTCAGACCAGGGGCCTGTTGCATAAAACTATGATAAGGGATTAACCTAGGATATTTCGGTTATCCTGGCTTGCATTAGCCATGATCCGGTTGCATAAAAGCGGAGGGACATAAATTACCATGGTCCCGACCAGGCTAAACGTTTAAATATTTAATTCTGTGTACTGCTTTATTTTCATTAGCCGGTTTTAAAGTATCACATAAAGGACTACATTGTCATTTAGTTAAATAGTTCTTCTTTTTTATTTATTTAACCTGAACAATTTGTAATTAACTTAATTATAATTAGATTAAGATGAAATTATATAAATTGTAATAATGTATGTGATAGTCTGTTCATATTGCAAGCTATATTTATACAATTGATTATCGATGGCAGATGACGTTGCAAATGTGGGTCAAATAAATCCACCTTGTAGGCTACTTATAACCATATACAGGTGCATCTAAAACAAAATTGAATATAAATGAAAAGTTCCTTTTTTCTGTAATTTAATTCAAAAAGTGAAACATAAATATATTCTAGATTCATTACACATGAAGTGAAATTAATCTAGAATAAACATACTTTCCAGAAGGTCGACATTTGAGTATTATAAATCCTTTTTCTGATTGGTTGTATGTAATATTTTAGTATTTTGAGATACTGGATTTTTTATTCCATGATCAACCAATCATCCAAAAAAAAAGGCCTGACATATTTCACTTTGTGTAATGAATCTAGGAAAGTTTCACTTTTTGAATGGATTTTCCATGATATTCTGTTTTTTCAGATGCACCTGCAGACTGCTCACTGTCAACTATTTTATCATAAAACAATGCAGGGACATCAAGATCAGTTGGCAGAGAATACATCTGCAGTATGAAATGAACTGCCCCCTGATTTACGGTTTAATCTAGCAAGGCATTGTGGGGAAATGGGACGTCTTTTCCATTTTTACATCAGTAAATCTGTGTTCAATCTCTGGGTCTACTTCTGAAAGCTGTGGGCTGACACTTAAAGTGGACCTATTATACTTTTCGGATGGACGGTTTATGGGATGTTTCGGGCAAATAAGCATGAAGGTAGGAAGACATCTTACTTTATTCTCCGCAGTGTCTGTGCATTATTGATTTAGTGGGTGCAACAATGTAGGTTCAAAAGTATCTCTCAATATTCCTCCTGTGTCTCAATTTTGTTTGCTAGTTGTCTCGTCTCCCGCGTAAACGGACACCCGCCCCGTGTGTGTGTGTGTATGTGTGTGTGTATCAATATTTTTGCCTATGAGTACGACGATGGTGAATGAATCGGCATAGGCATCTGTGGCAGTGCAGCACTGTCTGTTGTGGAGACAGAAGTTACGAGAGACAGAGAGCGAGAGAGAGAGAGAGAAGCTCTCGCCTGAAGCCCGGTTGCACACCTTAATCGGATGCATATTTTAATTGGCTCGACTAGTCGCATTGTTGCTTGGGTGTGCTCTCGCCTAAAGCTTGATTGCCTAGCCTACTGTAACTTGCTCGCCAGTGGGCAACATAGTTTTACACCGCCACTGTATTATTCTAGCGGTGTCGCACCGAGGCTTGGTTGCTCTCGCCTAAAGCCCTGTTGCATACATTAGTTGCTCGCCAGTGAGCATCTTGGGTTTCCAAAACTCGCCTTCACTGTGTTATTTTAGCTGTCACACCGTTGTCGTGTCTGTGCAGGCTAATGTAATTTGCTCGCCAGTGGGCGGCATAGTTTTACACCGCCACTGTATTATTCTAGCGGTGTCGCACCGTGGCTCGGTTGCTCTTGCCTGAAGCCCGGTTGCATAACTTAATCAGATGCATATTTTAATTGGCTCGACAGTGGGCAGCTTAGGCCTTCGTAAAGTCACCGTCACTGTTACTTTAAGGGGTGTCGCTCCATTGCTCTGGTGCTTGCGCCTGAAGCCAGGTTGAGTAGGCTACTAATTCATTTAGCCTAGCCGGCTAAATTGCTGACATGTCAAACAACCATAATTGTGACGCCTTCATGACCTCCCTACAGTGGAGAATGGCCATGACAAGTGCCCTGCAGGTCTCGGGGTTGAGCACCTGAGGGAAGCACTGTCAGATAACCCATGCATGAACTGTAGTTTCATGCCTCAGGCACTGAGGCTTGCTAGGTAGAAGCTCTCCTACTAGCCTCCAACCAGCTCATGGTACCAGCGGCAGTGAGTAACCTTGCGGCTGTGCATCCTTCCTACTCAGGGGATGACATGCTGTCCACAGCTGCGTCCTGTAATCATTTACAGGTGGGCAGGCTAGAGGGTCAGTGTCCGTCCGTGACTTGCCAAGTATTGGGTTAGATGACGCTCTAACCCAATACTGGGTATATAGTATATACAGGACCTTCCGTCTCAGGTAGGTGGACACATGTGGCACCCGAACTCGGGGCACCTGCAGCTGTTCGTGGGGCTCCTGATAGCCAGGACCCACTGTTGACATATGGCGACCAGTCAGAGGTCCATACCTTTTTAAGTTCAAGGGCACTCTCCACTATATGGCTCTATGCAAACAGGTGGAAGTTGTTTTCACAGTGGTGCATGGCACATGGCGAACACTTTCTGCAGTGTGTGTTGGGCAACAGGAGAGATGCTTCCACCCTGCGCGTTTATGTGGCTGCGATATCGGCCGCACATGCAGGGGTGGATAACCAGACGGTAGGGTCCCACTACCGAGTCAGGCAGTTTCTGAAGGGAGGCCAGAGGCTTCATTCAGCCACCACGACCCCTGAGGGCACCATCTTGGGAATTGCAAGTAGTCCTGAGGGCCTTAGGTCTGCCCCCATTTGAGCCGCTGAGTCAGGCAGACCTGACGCGGCTGTCTATGAAGACGACATTCCTCCTTACCATTGCGACTGCAATCGGTCGGTGAACTCCATGCCTTGTCAGTGAGCCAGGCATGCTTGCGCTGGCATGTAGAAGGGTCAGGAGTGGTGCTCTCGCCAAAAATCCATCCTTCCTATCCAAACGATTGTCTCCCCACCATGTAAACCAATCGATCGAGTTGGCTGCTTTCAATCCTCTAGGCTCACCAGGGGGTGCAGAAAGAACGTCAGACCCTCTGTGCCCGGTACGGGCGCTTAGGGCATAGGTTGTGGCAACAACCAGCTTGCGTAAGACAAATAACCTATTTGTCTGCTATGGGAGCTGTAGGAAGGGGGCTGCCCTGTCCAAACAGAGACACTGCCACTGGCTTGTGGATGTGGTCTTGAATGCATATAGAGCACAGGGGCTCCCCATGCCTTGGCCGTTGAGTGCCACTCTACCAGGAGTATGGCTACATCATGGGCTACCTTGAAGCGGGTTCCACGTCAGGACATTTGCGCCTCGGCTACATGGTCTTCATCATGTACGTTTGCGCGGCTCTACAGAGTAATGTTGCTGCACCTCATCCTGTGGGATGACGGCTGTCTTGTTGATGGCTGCACGCCCTTAATTGGTGAGTACTCTTCGTGACCTTGCTGGTATAAGTCATCCAGTGCTGAAAGCACCGCCTCTGGCGGTCAGTAGGAACGAAATAGAACGATAGTTACATATGTAACTACGGTTCTATGAGTTCCGGATGACCGCCAGAGACCTCTGTCACTCAGACTTCTCAGATACCGCGAGAAGATCCAGTTGGAACAGAACCTCTGGTGACTTCCGGAATATATAGAAATTCCCGGGGTCACCCAGGTGTCACAGGTGACTTTGTTGGTATAAGATCTCGACCTGCGCATGCAGGGCTGACGGACTGCGGGGGCAAGTGCGACAGTCCTGGGGGGGGCCCCCAAGGACGAAATTTTGATTTCAGAAGTGGGGGGGACACACATTTTTAATAAAACTCTAATGAAAAACCAAGAAAAATGCGCACTCTCCAAAAAAATCACAATTATCATGAGTTTTGATGTATAAAATCACATTTGTAATCTATTTCATTGTAGTTTCCCTAATCTTTCATTGTTGGTGTTTTTTCATTTTTGCTGCCTTTCAACATAAAAATAATACATGAACATAAGTGTATCTCTTTGGCATTAAATATAAGCTTTTTAAAATATTTGCATTGTTGGGGCTCTACAGTTAAAATAATAATAATAATGATTAATTAATAATGGCCAGGGAGAGGAAGCTTTCTCTCTGACAGGAAGTTGATGATTGCCACTAACCTGGATACAATTCTAGAGACCAATATGACTTTGCTTTCAATTAAATGTGTTGTTTTATTTTAAAAATACACAGTGAATTACAAAATAGCCTGTGTCCACACAGGCAATTTGAAATAAAATCTTCAAATACTTTAAAAAGAATTAGGTTATAACCCTGCCTTCTTTAAGCATGGATAGTAGCCTAGTGACTAAGTGTGCAGGGGAGAGAGAAAGATAGACAGATAAAGGGAAGAGATAGCTTTATTTTGCCTTTTTACTTAAATTGATCATGATGGCTTTAGACTGACTCCTGCTGTCGCAAGCCTATCAGCTGTTGTTCTGAACAGCTGTTTAGACACGGAGGTGAAAACGAAATTGAAACTTAACTATTGCCTGGCTGGGCTGACGCTGACTTAAAGTGGAGCAGCCAAATATAGCCTAAACTAATAGGCCTAAATATTGTTACTAAAATACAGGCAATGTGTTGTGTGATTTTCGTCAGTAGCCTACAGTAGAGGCTGGCTCCGATCGCCACTAACTGTTCTGTAATACACGATCGCCGATCACGTGAATACACAGCCGGCTTTTTTATCTTTTTAGCATATGCATCCAATCCACGGTTCACGTGGGTCCCGAACCGTGAGGGTTGGTCCGTATGGACCACGGATCCACCGTGATCCGTTGCACCATTAATTATCTCCATCAGTTTGTTGACACACATTAACGTCATTAGCATAGCTGCTGGCTGAGCCAGAGCCACCTGTTGGATTGACAGTAGGAGCTGGAACGTTACCGTTTAACAATGTAGACAATGGACATGTAGACAGCTGTTCTTCCGCCTAAGGTCCCGCTGCCACCGGTCCGCGCCGGGTGCTGTAAAAAAGCTTGATAGCTTTGTCAGCTTTGATATCAAGTCCTGCCTTTGGTCCTTCCTCTTTTTGTTTTGTGACCCGCTCTCGTATGTTCGCTTCATTTTGGTATAGGTAGGTTAGGTTTATCTCGTCTCTCTCTTCTCCCGCTATTTACTTTTTTGGATTTATGCGTGAACGTGCAGCGTCATGAGCGTGATGTGTAATGGAATAGTCCATGTAGTGCAGACTGAAGGGGGGTGCACGGTTGGCAGAAAGGCCGTCAAAACGCGAGTAATTAGACATCCCGATGATACTATTGTGAAGAGATTTTTTATAAAAAACAATAAATATGGGGAAAAATATAAATAGGGCATTTTGGGGGCCCCAAAGGGGCTTATGGGGCCCCGGGGCTCCAGGCAATTGCCTGGTTTGCCTCATTGGACGGCCCGCCTCTGGGTGTACTGAGTGTGCACGCAAGATGGAGTGACAGCGGGGACGGCCAATCACACAAGAAACGGCAGAGCCAATAGAGGAGCTTGTGGGCGGTCTAAACTCAGGGAAACAGGCTTCAGCTTGAGCGGCGGTTTTCCGCTTGGTCCTAGTGCTTGACATGTCTCTGTTTACTATAGCGCAACATTATTTTTGGACGGTAAAAAGTGCAGGGGACCAAAACGGCCTTTTGAAAAAGTGCAGGGGACATGTCCCCTGTGTCCCCCCCCAAATTACGTCCGTGGGCCCAAGGCAGAGGGGGGCCCATCAATTTTTTATTACATTTTTTAAACAAGCTAAATGTGGGGCCCCAATCTTCGAAGGCCCTGAACAATGCCATTCCAAAAAAAGAAATAATTTACTGGCTCATGATAGGCCCCTGACCCTTGCAAGGAGATCAGGGGCCTGCGCATGACTAAGGCATGTGTGCGGGAGAGTAAGCAGGAGCAAGCCAACATTGAATTGAACTGGTGGCGAAAATAAATGCAGCGATGTTTCTATGGGGATATTTAGCTGTACAGAAATAAGTGCTGGCAAAGCTAGAACAGTTTAAGACTCCAAATCACTGTGGCAACACAACCTATCTATCAGCTCAGACAGCGCAGAGAAAAGTCTGATGAATACATGAGTGATGGCCCCTGCAAGTGTCAGTAAGTTTAAAGAAGTGCCACACTGTTACTGTCTTTGAAATGCATTTAGACATTTTTAAGGGAAAACACATTGTATTTATTATTTCAACTATTGAGTTATTTGTAGAACAGCATGCTAGTGTAGGCCAACAAGATTTATTTTCTGAATTTTCAATGCTGCTTTATTTTTATGTTTTAAATTGGGAATGATATGTTCCAAAACGACCAATAACCTCTGTATTTAAAAAGAAATCAAGCAAGTAGGCTAATAATAACCATTAATGAATTATAGGCTATCGCATCACAGTAGGCCTATTGTCCACAATAATCACAGCCCCCCATCCATAAAGGAACTTTAAAAAGTTGAATTTGCACTTGATGTGCATACACAAGTGTATGGTCTATTATTTGTATTTAGTGCTGAAAGTACGGTCATCCGGAACTCATAGAACCGTAGTTACATACGTACACTCAACAAAAATATAAACACAACACTTTTGCTCCCATTTTTCATGAGATGGACTTAAAGATCTAAAATTCATTCCAGATACACAGTATTACCAGTGGCGGCTCCTGACAATAATCTCAGGGGGGGCAATTGTTAGCCTGGTGCTACCAGACCATCGTACTTCATTTCATTTGTACAGAAGGTCTGGAAGTGCTGTAATTGGCAAACGTTCACTCATTTGGAGGCGGGTGTCTGTCGAAGTTTAAAACTATTGGATCTGCCCAGTGCCACTCTGGATTAGCCAACCAATCGCATCACGTTTGGTCATCACGTGTGTCATGAGCCGGCTTTTGATGGTGCCTTCCAGTTGGACAGGGAACTCGGAAATTTCCGACTTCGCTACATATTGTAGTCTATGAATCTACCGGTACCTGGCAACAGTAACTTGTTAGAGCCTAACGTTTAGTTATTTGGACGAGAAAGGTTTTAGGCGTCCATACTTTCGCGAGCAGATGCACTGGAACACAGACAGGTCGGAACTCGGAACTACCAAGTCGGAAATCTCCTTCTTCCGAGTATAAAGGAACGCAGCATTCAACTGAAACTGGAGCGGTCTCAGCCACTCTCTGTTCGCTGATTGGCACGATCGTAGATTCTCCGGAGAATCTGGGAAATGGGCTGTACACCCAGACTGACTACTGAAGGGAAAATGAAATTTGGCCGGAAGTAGGCGGGCGGGCGGAGCCAGGCTAGGCAATTGTTGCCATGATGGGTAAAATGACCCAAAATGAACCTAAATCAGATAGCAATGTCATATTGCATTTAACAGTTTGTTTGTTTTTCCTGTTCATCTGGCATAACCACTCTGGCAACATTAGACAATCATTGTACTTACAGTATTTTTGGACATTAAGTTAGTTAATTTCTTGAATAAAATTATTTTAGCTCTAAAATGATTTAATTATCCGGCTGTGGCCATCACAGATAACTTGTCATTTACCAGTGTGCTCCTCAGATAGGCTTCCTTTAAAAGTTAAGAGACCTGCTCTACAATTAATCACAATAATCTGATTGACTTGACAGTTGTGTTCTGATTAAACAAAAATGGATGCTGGCATAGCATATGTGCAATCATCACATTGGTTTGCGTTACTACTGTCTACCTTTCTTTATATGTCCATGCTGTCTACAGCACCGTTACTTGGTAGGCGGGTTTATGCCGCGGACGGACAGCAGCTGTCAGAGTAAACAGTCTATGGATCAGCTGTTGAACGGCGCAGGCTCGTCCATATGCAGATTGATGTTTAATGTTTGTTTTACCTTTTCTGAGAGATGATGCATGGGGTGACGCCCGAAGTTATCCATGCGGTGTCTGTGCTGCCATCAGGATGGATTAAAAGCCAGTATACAGTCCATAATCATCATGCAGCGGCAGCAGAACAGAGCGTTAGCGCCTTAGCATCCTGCTAGCCTCGTTAGCCGTTGAAACGAGCCCCGTGAAAATCCGCGTTTATACGATCCCCCAATCCATTTTGGTAGATACTTGCTTGATGGTTACATTTTGTCTGGAAAGGACCTTGTCCTTTTAATGAGATGATCAAGTAGCTTGCCAGTCTAGCCTGAGTTGATATTAGTTATGTTGGTCTTGAAAATGACCGCTTTGGGTAGCATACCGGACATGTGACTGTATCAGTCACTGTAATTGGTTCATTGTTTACTGTACGTATGACGACAACACGTTAGGGCGATCACCCCCCGGAACCCATAGAGATTGCATTGTGAAGCCTGCAGTTTGAAAAAATAAGTTTTACATTGAAGTCTATGAGAGCGCTCAGGGCGATTTTCAACCAGCCCGAAATCGCCCAGAGTGACGGTACAGAGCACAGACGCTGATTGTACTATGATATTCAGACTTAGATGCAGGTAAAAACTGTATTGAAATAATAAATTATGATTATAAATACAAAAAAAAAATATTTTTCATCATTATTATTATCATTATTATATTGTTTTTTTTTGCTGGTTTGGCTCAAGGAGGGCGTCGCCCTATCGCCCTCTATGGGCGAGCCGCCGCTGAGTATTACCATTTCTCTCAAACATTGTTCACAAATCTGTCTAAATGTGTGATAGTGAGCACTTCTGCTTTGCTGAGATAATCCATCCCACCTCACAGGTGTGCCACATCAAGATGCTGATCTGACATCATGATTAGTGCACAGGTGTGCCTTAGACTGTCCACAATAAAAGGCCACTCTGAAATGTGCATTTTTTTGCTTTATTGGGGGTCTGGGGACTCAGAACCAGTCAGTATCTGGTGTGACCACCATTTGCCTCATGCAGTGCAACACATCTTCTTCGCATAGAGTTTATCAGATTGTCAATTGTGGCCTGTGGAATGTTGGTCCACTCCTCTTCAATGGCTGTGCGAAGTTGCTGGATATTAGTGGGAAGTGGTGCACGCTGTCGTATACGCCGGTCAAGCACATCCCAAACATGCTCAATGGGTGACATGTCCGGTGAGTATGCTGGCCATGCAAGAACTGGGACATTTTCAGCTTCCAAGAATTGTGTACAGATCCTTGCAACATGGGGCCGTGCATTATCTTTCTGAAACGTGAGGTGATGTTCGTGGATGTATGGCACAACAATGGGCCTCAGGATCTCATCACGGTATCTCTGTGCATTCAAAATGCCATCAATAAAATGCACCTGTGTTCTTCGTCATTAAACAGATGCCTGCCCATACCATAACCCCACCACCACCATGGGCCACTCGATCCATAACATTGACATCAGCAAAGCGCTCACCCACACGACGCCACGCACACTGTCTGCCATCTGCCCTGAACAATGTAAACCGAGATTCATCCGTGAAGAGAACACCTCTCCAACGTGCCAGACGCCATCGAATGTGAGCATTTGCCCACTCAAGTCTGTTACGGCAACGAGCTGGAGTCAGGTCAAGACCCCGATGAGGACGACGAGCATGCAGTTGAGCTTCCCTGAGACGGTTTCTGACAGTTTGTGCAGAAATTGTTTGGTTATGCAAACCAATTGTTTCAGCAGCTGTCTCAGTGGCTGGTCTCAGACGATCTTGGAGGTGAACCTGCTGGATGTGGAGGTCCTGTTCTGGTGTGGTTACACGTGGTCTGCGGTTGTGAGGCCGGTTGGATGTACTGCCATATTCTCTGAAACGCCTTTGGAGACGTCTTATGGTGAGAAATGAACATTCAATGCACGAGCAACAGATCTGGTTTACATTCCTGCTGTCAGCATGCCAATTGCACGCTCCCTCAATGCTTGTGGCATCTGTGGCATTTTGCTGTGAGACAAAACTGCACATTTCAGGGTGGCCTTTTATTGTGGACAGTCTAAGGCACACCTGTGCACTAATCATGATGTCAGATCAGCATCTTGATGTGGCACACCTGTGAGGTGGGATGGATTATCTCAGCAAAGCAGAAGTGCTCACTATCACACATTTAGACAGATTTGTGAACAATGTTTGAGAGAAATGGTAATATTGTGTATCTGGAATGAATTTTAGATCTTTAAGTCCATCTCATGAAAAATGGGAGCAAAAACAAAAGTGTTGCTTTTATATTTTTGTTGAGTGTAACTATCGTTAAACACCTTGATTTCAGATCGGAGTGACAGCTGACTGAACCAGTCAGGCAACAGATTAAGTTTATCCTTTACGTTTAGCCTGGTCCCGACCAGGCTAAATGTAAAGGAGTAGTGGCGAACCCCTTGTTCGCCTTATTTGTTCCTGAAGCAGAGATAGTCCGACACACATTTCTTGGGAAGCACGCACAGAGAGAGTTTAACTTGGTGTTGACTCATTTATTAAACAATAACTCCGGTTGACTTTCAAGGAAACAACAAAACAAAACTCCAAACAATGTAACTGTTATTGCGGCCAAAACAGGGTTACTATGCAAAATAATATGTCCAATATAATGTGGAGCAATGCGAAGTAATGCAGTCAAAAAACTGTTGGCTCTCTGCCTTCCAAACCTGAACAAAGTGTCCTCCCCTATATGAGGGCCTCCAATAGGCTACAGGTAGAGCGTGACACCCCTATCTCCCCAGGTGAGGTGACACAAAGGACTAATCACCACATCCTCACAAAATGCATAAATATACATATGAATACATTTTTTGTTAATATTTCATACACTGTGTAATTCATAAATCATAATTCTAGCCATAAACTAAAAATGTATTTACTTAAAAATATTCAACACAAAAAACCTCTGAATGGCTCCAACAGAGTAAGTGTGCTGTGAGGTGGTGAGTACACTGAGAGATAAGTCAACAAGAAACCACATAAGTACACATCACCACAGTAAATACAAGTGTATCCACAGTGGGAACAAATATAGATGGGAAAATGACATAGGAATCTGGTAAAAAGCTGAGTGTAGGTTAATTCTAAATGCATGTCTGATTTTGTCTGTGACAGCGACAGCGTGTCCTCCCCCTTGTCGGTCCTCCGCCGCACACCAGTGTGCAACAAGCAGGGACCATCTACCCAGGGCAGCATAGAGCTGTGTAGGGGGCCCGCATGCTCACAAGCCCTGTCTCTATACACATACACACACACACACACACATACACACAGACACACACACAGGGCCGGCCCTGACCAATTTGGCGCCTTTGGCAAGATTTTAGATGGCGCCCCCATTGCATTGCAGTCAGGTCCACCACTGTTCATACATTCACACAGAACTGGATAGCTTTGTCTTTGACATTTCATTTTATTTTAGAGAAAATAACCCACAAAATAAAAACCATACTACATAACAAGTGACATAAAATTAAATATGAATACAATATTAAGATTTGCACAAAATAATGCAGACATTAAATTTTAAATTATAATCTATTATAAGTATAGTTTAAATAATTCATAACTTTGCATTGAATATAATTACACACACAAGCCATATTACAAAATTAAATGACAGAGACCTCTGGATTGTACTGCTATTTAACTTGATTCCAACGTAGAGAGCTGTGTACATTTAGATTTTAAGACCTCATCTTCATATCTCAACAAGCTCACCTCACCTTGCTACAGCCTGACTACTCTTGCCTTTGGGTCTATTGGTGAAGCCTGTATTCCTCATGCTGCATCACTGGGCTGTGCTAAGGTGGAGAAGATGTCTGCAGGACAGGTGGCTCAAAGTATTTCAAATGAAAACCTGAAGAGAGAAGAGAAGTATACATGTTGTTACATTATTTATAATAAAAAATAGTGAAATAAATAGTGAAACAATTAAGGGAAGCTTTAAAACGGAAATTAGATAAGATTAAACTCTTGTCATTAAAACGAAATGCAGTTTAGCATCTAACCAAAGTGAAGAGAAGCAGTAAATAATGGAAAGCTAATGTAACCGTGGTAACCCTATTTTAGGTAAAGAACAGTTGCTCTAGGTTCGGGAGGAGCAGAGTGAATAAACCATTGACGACACATGAAACCACCAGACAAAATATGTTGTAAATATTAACTTTTACTCCCAAAGAGCGCTTTGTCATAAGAAAATAAAATAAAGTTTCCTCTCTTATATAAGACAATTTAACAGACAATATCTCACAGTGAAATACACAGCTTGCTTGAAAGGTTCTAAAGTGTTCATCTGAATTTCTTATCAGTTCCAACTTCTCTGAAATGTTCCTCTGAATTGCTTATCAGTTCCAACTCCTCTGGATGAGAAGCTGCTCGATGGTTCAAGGGTAGCTCGCCATCTCCTTTGTCCAGGAGAATCCAGAATCCAATTTAATCCAACGAAAAAAACCCAGCCTGTATAAAAACAAGGCTATTACTATTCTAAGTCATGAAATCACTTATGGCCATTATGAATATTCACAACTCAGTTCCAAATTCTACTGTAATTCAATAGTGATCAACTTGTGAATTTTTTAGCATTTTAACCATGAATTATGATTAAACATTTCTTATCTCATTTTCAAAACATGAACTATATGATATCCATCATAAACCTCACATTTACATTTAAGCATATAGCACAAATGTTCAATTGTCCCTTCAAACATTCTACATATTATATTTACACTAACTGTGCACAATGTCACAGCTACACTGCATGTTTCCAGCATATTGCCCAAATCAAAATACAAAAATGAATAAATCAAGCACTGTAATAAAATAATGTAACTATGACTTATTTTTACTCTTTATGGCTTTAAATGCAACAAAGACTGCTTTAACTACAGCATTAACACTCTTATTTGTACATTAATAAAGAAACCACATGCTTTATATAACATAACACGTGTATAACACACCAGTAATTATATTAGCCCATTAGCCATGTATCGGCAGGCAACACAGGTCTGTGCTATAAATAGCATTAGCCGTATCGGCAGGGAACACCTGTTACCATAAATAGCCATAGCCCAACTTCTTAAAACTCACCGAAACAATGCTAGAAACGGTTAACCTCCGGCACACGGGCCGTCCTCCAACTCCTCAGACAGACAACACGTCAAAAGGCATACGCTCTAGCCTCACTCACGTCTGCAGTTTAACTTTTATAAATCACTTTTATCTCTGTGTGCATCAATATCATCTCATTCTCTGTTGAAGTTTTCTTTCTTCTGTCATGGAGGTGGAACTTAACCTAACCATCCAATGAGCAGTCTCTATTCCTTGTCATAACCAATCAAACGCCTCAATGCAAGACCAACATTGATTGACAAGCTATTTAAGCGAATAGGAATGTTGGAAATAAAATAATAACTAAATAAGCATATAATGATGTATTCTGATGATCTTATCAACGGGGTTATGGGCATTTATTTATTTATGTTAACCCATTTTTGTCACTGGGTTACACTAAGGTAAGGTAAAATCAAATGGAAAAGCTTGCTCCTGCTTTTTATTAAATCAGAATCAGAATCAAGCCTTCTGATGATATCTCATGGCTTTATGTACAGCACTTTGAATTAGGCTACCTTGTGTTGAAAAGTGCCTCACAAATAAACTTGCCTTGCGTAAGGTAGGCTATATGCAATGTTAACAGTTATGATGCTGTGCACTTTTAACACTGATGTAAACTAACACAATAAACCAAAGGTTGACAACCATTAATTATAGTGGAAAAGGGATAGTTTTCTAATAACTATTACAAGCAGTGCAAACTTTGGCAAGTTATGAGAGGTGAGGTAGGCTACCTGAAAACTTATTCTAAATGTCTTTGAAGAATTTAAGCTGGGAGTAACGTTACCCATCTTCCAAAAGTAAGCTAGCAAGTTAACACACTGCTCCTACAACGGCTAAAACAATGCAGCACACTATGCATTCATCACATTAACGTCACTGTAGGCCTACCTTTGTCTTTGTCACGTTTTTCCTCCTCTTCTTTTCCTATTTAGTCTTCCCTTGGCACCAGAGAGCTTTGGCTGTGTTCGGAAAGCCATACTAACGTCCTACTCATACTCATTTTGACTTCAGATTGAGTATGTGACGGTTGGGTATGCGAGTTTGGGTATGTGAGAAATTCCCGGATGAGTACTAACTTCCGGGACGATTTTGGGTATGAATCGATTGTATACTTTTCCTACTCAACCGCCCCACAATGCACTGGGTCAATTCTACCCGCCCAGGAAAATGAAATATTTTCGAGCAAGTTGCTAGGCAACGACATTGTTTGGGGTCCACGATCTGACAACTGTACGTGCAGTCGTTCATAAACTCTTACAATAGATAAGAGATGAAGATAAATACCTAACAACATCAGAGTTACTAAGTGAAATGAGTGATGTGAGTCTGATAGTGGAGAGAGATCAGAACAGATTGCTGTTCCACACACCGCGGCTCGTCCAGCTCAACTCACAGACAGCTGAGTGCTGATGAGCCGGACAGAGAGCGTCGGAGGGATCCTCCGCCTCAAAACATAATTATAAAACAAGAGGTCTAAAACACAGATGATGAACACAGGACTGTAAAAATCTAGTTCAACATCTAACCTGTAGAGGGCAGTTATACGCTAAACAGTGTCTTAACTGCCTGAATCTTATAATAAGAAGAAGAAATTCTTCATTGCTTGAGTATACTTCAACTGAAAACGTTTCGACGCACCTCGCATACACAATCGATCTTTGAGTAGACAGTATGCAGTATATAGATGGTGAGTGTAGGATGTAGGACGCTAGTATGGCTTTCCGAACACAGCCTTTGTCTTTTGACATGGTGTGCGCTCTTTTCTTCCGGTTCCGACCGGTGAATTTACCGTTCAAATACCTGGCGACCGCCCCCCCTCGAGGCTCAATGGATGAAAAAGTGCCCTTCAAGAGTGGCGAAAACGAGAGGAAATGCCTTATTGGCTGCCCTTTTCACGTGCAAAACATGATTAGGTGCCCTCTAGGGTGCTCCTTCATACAATAAATTATGATGATGTGCCCTCTAGAACAAGAAAATTCAATGACGTGCCTTAATGAGTGCCCTTATAGTCCCCTTCTGCCCGTCTGGTGCCCTTTTAGTGCCCCCTTTAGTACCCTGATAGTCCCCTTCTGCCCGTCTGGTCCTTCTAGTACCCTGATAGTCCCCTTCTGCCCGTCTGGTCCTTCTAGTGCCCTGATAGTCCCCTTCTGCCCGTCTGGTCCTTCTAGTGCCCTTCTGCCCGTCTGGTCCTTCTAGTGCCCTGATAGTCCCCTTCTGCCCGTCTGGTCCTTCTAGTGGCCTTCTGCCCATCTGGTGCCCTTCTAGAGCCCTGATAGTCCCCTTCTGCCCGCCTGGTCCTTCTAGTACCCTTCTAGTACCCTAGTGCCCCTTCTAGTGCCCATATCCCTTTGCCCTGGTTTAGTGCCCTTCTGCCCGTCTGGTCCTTCTAGTGCCCTGATAGTCCCCTTCTGCCCGTCTGGTCCTTCTACTGGCCTTCTGCCCATCTGGTGCCCTTCTAGTGCCCTGATAGTCCCCTTCTGCCCGCCTGGTCCTTCTAGTGCCCTTATAGTACCCTAGTGCCCTTCTAGTGCCCTGATAGTCCCCTTCTGCCCGCCTGGTCCTTAAGTGCCCTTCTAGTGCTCTTCTGCCCATCTGGTGCCCTTCTAGTGCCCTTCTGCCCGTCTAGTGCCCCCATGGTTGAAAAAAGTGTGCTAAAGTGCCCTCTATGGTGGTGAAAATGAGAGAAAGTGCCTTATTGGCTGCCCTTTACACGTGAACAAAAATTAATGAGTGCCCTAGGTTGCCCCTCCATACAATAGGCCTAAATGATGATGAACGAAAAAAACATGTTGTGGTTAGCTATTGAGGTGCAGACGTTCCTCTCCTTGGTAGCTGACCGAACGGGGAATGCGAAAGAGGCGTTGCTTTCATGTGGCGTCGCCATGACAAACAGCTACATCGAGTGGTACTCAAATCTCCACTGGATAACTAAGCAAAAAGCGGATTAAGAGTATGTCAGTACCCATAGTGGAAAAGCGCAATTAGATGCAAAGCTAGAAAAACTTAATATTTTCAGTTTGCATAATCCGTTTAAAATGTATAGGGGAAAGTGGGGTGAGTTGTGCAACTTTTTACTCAAAGTGATTTTAAAGTGAGGCCTTGACAGTTATGTCTCCAACTCAAATATGTACATATATTTCAGGATGTTGTGCATCCCTGGCAATAAAAACTTTGGATCTGGAATAAACTGTTTAAGAAATATTGCTTTCGGAAAAAAAGTTGTCTTATCGCACAAATCACCCCACTACGTGGGGTGATTTGTGCATTTGGAGAAAATAAGGTGGGGTGAATTGTGCCAATTTATATATATCTCAAAAACTGTAATGCAAGACAAATCCATTAGACAATCACTTATTTAAGGTGTATTTAAAGTAAATAGTTGACAAAGATTGAAGGTACATTTTCTTAAACAAGCCTAGCAGATCTAGGTGGTTTTGCCTGCAAAGCTCACAATGACAAAGTCACCATCATCATCTTTCTGGCCATCTGAACTCTCATCAGTGGTGTCGTTAAGTGGAATTGAGATGTCACTCTCTTCTGAGCTACTGTAGACAATCACTTTCTTTTGGTGACCAGCGTATACAGCCATGCCACTGGCACGACTCTCAGAAATGTACTTTGCACTAGTTGCTCCGTGCTTGTGGAACCAACTGCCACCTGACAAATGTGATTCCCCCTACATTTCTGCCTTTAAATCAAGGCTCAAAACCCATATGTACACCCTGGTGTTTCCTCCCCATTAACCTCTGCACTACTTACTTACCTCTGCACTACTATCTGTGTTTATGTGGATGTATGGGCTTTACGTCTTTTATTTTGGTTATTGTTATTTTACCTTCATTGTTTACCTACTGAATGCACTATGTACAGCACTTTGGACAGTGCAAACTGTCATAAATGTGCTTTTCTAAATACATTTTACTTACTTACTTACTTATAACTCACCCAGGCACTTTCGCACAAATCACCCCATCCCCAGAATTTTGGATAATAGGCATGATGCAGCAATTTAGGGCTGACATCGTGCTAACTATATAGACTCAAAGTGTAGCATACCAAAGCACTAAAACATGTGTCAAATGTTTTCAAACGTGTCTATAATTGTTCAGACACAATAATCAAAAAACCTTGATCATGGAAATTTTACTTTGAAAGGCAAAACACAGTTTTTTGAGCTTAGATGTGCTTACATCTTATTCCTTGTGTCTCCCTTCTTTACAGGATGAGTCAAATGGATGGCTCTTCTTAAATATGTGGTCACATTTCCAATTTCTTCTACGGTTTTCTAGAAACAAGGGGTTTTGCAACTTCAAAAATGCACAACTCACCCCACTTTCCCCTATAGATTTTTTGAGCGTTCAAGATCATTCAAGTGTAGGTCATTTCATGCAAGAGAGACGATAATAGTCAGCTATCACCTCAACATGAAGGAAAACTTCCTTAAATGTTTCCGTAGCTGGCTGTCAGCGGTCAAAGACTGTTCGGTAGCGGCCCATTGAATTTTCTCCTGTCTAATTTTTACTTAAATGTTAGTAAAGATGAAAGCAGCAAGGCATCCTCCTTTCTTTGGCTAAAATGTGAAAGTGCACAATGATGTGAACAACTCATTTTGGTGTTTATAAAGTCGCTAGAATAAGGGGAAACATTGTCTTTAAAGCAACATTATTTTCTTGGGGGGGACCCCCAGACCCTCCGTTTAATTGTATGAGCCCAACAATTTTTTTTAAGTGCTACATGGAGATGTAACAAGTGCCCCAAATGGGATCTTCAAGGCAGCGCTTGTTATGGTTAGGGGATAGGACCTTCCAGGCAGCGCTGCCTTTAAGGCTCCGTTGGGGGAACAAAACACCATCAAGTTAGAAAAGCCACTGTGTCCGCTGGTGGGGCCCCATGTTGTCCATAATGTGCCCTTTTTATTTTTTCGCCCCTGCCCTTCAAACAGTCTGAGTCCGCCACTGTTTTGCTCCCTAGTGGTTCTGCGCATTCCGAAAATAATAATCCTGCGTGGCCAGCAATGTTCCCTCTAATTTTTCATGTGCCTGGGCATACACACAAGCTCCCTGAGCACACTGAGAACCACTTTGAGCAACACAGGGTTCTCAACCCTCACGCAATGAGAGTGAGACACACGCATTTCAGGCAATTCACACGCTCCACGCCACACCTTGCATTTCTCACGCAAATTATAACTCTGCCAAACAATTTTTTTTATATATAGCCTATAGCTTCGATAAATCCTGCCCTTCACCACCATCACCTAGTGTTGCCATCTTATTTATACTATCTATGGTTGCCACCAGTCCCGTTTTTCCCGAAATTTTTCTCTTTTTTCACCAGCTGTCCCGATGAAAGAAAAATCTCTCCCGGGACACAATTTGTCCCGTTTTTTGGGGAAAAACTCCATTCGTTTTTTTGGGGAAAAACTAATTTGATTTCCTTCGTTCAGTAGTTAAGGCCGTTTCACACGGGCCGTGGCGTTTGTTGCGCCCACTAATGCATTCTGCGAGAGCCGAGCGGGCAGAGAGAAGGCGCAGCGTTTCGTCAGGCTACACGACAAGCGTGCAGGGGCGGTCCTAACGATCTCGGGGCCCGTTTCAAGACCCTGTGTGGGGCCCCCCCACATTTATTTTTTATTTTTTTCCATGAATAATGCTTGTGCATGCTCCCCGCAAAAATAAAAAAGATTGTGGAAACTAGTTGGTTCATAGACGGATTATGAGATAATAGGCCCAGACTCTTAAAGCCCCCCCGCCCTATCCAGTCAGTTACATTGACTTTTCCGCAAAGATACATACGTTTACTGGCATAAACATATTAAGGGAGTCAGTGTTTCCCACAGGATTTTGGGATACTGTGGGAGATATCCTGTACCTTGTTGGGGGGTCCGGGGGCATGCCCCCTGGAAGAAAATTGGTACAGTTTTAAAGTAAAATGCATCAATCTGAAAAATCAATCTGGAAAATTTAGATTCAAATCAAATCTTGAGCTGCAGAAGGAACATTATTTTTCTTAAACAGGCAGCACTCTTTACTCTGTAACTGTAAAAACATTTCAGAAGATTGGTCTGCAGACCCATGTTATATGATGGAGGGGCCCATTGCAACAGATACAGGGTGGAAAGCTACTTTTTATGAACAGTATATAATTTACATGTCGAAAGTGTATTCCTGTATGTGTGTGGGGGCCTTAGAGGCCCCTCATGAAGCCCATAAGACATAGCTAATAATGCTTTTGTTTTGCACTTGCTTTTCGATTTTTCACCTACTAGTTGAGGGGCCAAGTTGGTTTTAGTGCTCCCACATTCAAATGCGGACGCCGAAAGAGTCTTCTCCATGGTTGGTCTTCACCAGCACCAGAAACAGACTAGCCCTAGAAGGAACATTGTCCTCCATTATGATGGTCTAAATGGCTGGTGTGGAGCCACAGTGCTTCAAGTGGGAGCCAGAAAACCCCTATCCTGAAGGCCTCAAAATCTGCCACTCGAAGCTACAACAGCGAGCATCAGTAATATCCAGTATCCATATTTGCTGAACTGAACTAAGAGTTTTACTGAAATAACTACCCCGAACAACTACCCTAGGCCTACACCCATCTCACTAGTCTGGCATTTGGTATTAATCCAGTTATACTTTCATCATAAAATTACTACAATATATATATTAATATTCTATATTTTAACTAAAACAAAGAAATTATATTGAACTGAACTTGTGTTAAAAACCATTATTATGCTTTAAATTAATAAATAAACACACAATAAAATTTCGCTCGCGCGCTCGCGCGCTCGCATGGGGAATCCGCTTCTGTCTCACTCTAAACAATTTCCAAAAGTTGAGAACCCTGGCAACATCAGATGTGCACGCTGTGGCCACACACCAGTATCACACCTGGTCAAAACCTTGGATCATAGCAAGTTACATGGCTTATTAAAAGAATCAAATTACAACAGCAATTTTCATTATTTTACTTTTAATATTTAATGATTTGACCCAATTAAAATGAAAAAGACATAAATCTTGTTGTTCATGAGATGTGTAGTATGTGAGAATCTGTGTGCAAAACTTTAACTACAGTCTACACTACTAAAAGTCACTGGAGCTGAACAGTTCACTTCACCTGCAAAATAGGCTCAGTGCAGCAAACACTATGAACAGCTTCATTGAGATAACACACACTGTCACTCAGAACACACTCAGAGTATAAACACTAGCATCAAACCCCAATACTCAAATTACAAACTTTTAATTTTTACAGTTTTTAATAATTTGAGTTACTTCACACAAATAAAGTAAACATTTATTTGAGGAAAGAGTGAAATTAGTTCGAATGAAATTGTTTTTTTTTATAACATACCAATTATGTTTAGGTAAACAAATATAAATGAAGATCAGAAGTTTGCTTCAATAGATTACAACTTTTTATTTTATATTTTATTGAAAACATTTCCAAATGTAATATTTATCTGTGTAAATATTCTATAATTGTAATACAGAAAACAATTCCTGTAAAGTTGTCATTTACTGTAAGGGTGCCACTCGTACATTTTTGTTTGCTTGAAAATTCGTAATACAGATGCAACTTTAGATCTTTGCAGATTGCGTTGCACCCTCAACCCTGCCTCTCTCAATGAGAGACCATGATTCACAACAGGGTCTATCAGCGTGAATGACATGTACAGGGTCGCAGTTCTCGTTGTACAGTCTGACCGCAGCAGGAAGGGAAGACCTGCGAATCTCTCCTTCACACAGCGAGGGTGAATCAGTCTGTCACTGAGCTGCTCTCCAGAGCAGACAGAGTGTCCTGCAGGGGTGACAGTCGTGGTCACATGGATGTTAGTTTGTCCAGGACCCTCCTCCCCCACCTGCTGCACTGTGTCCAGGGGCAGCCAGGACAGAGCTGGACTTCCTGATGACCTTGTCCAGCTTCTTCCTGTCCTCTTGTGATGCATGCTGCTCCAGCAGGCTACTCCGTACAAGATGGTGATGCCACTACAGAGTCGTAGAAGGTCTTCAGGAGAGGCCCCCGTACTCCAAAAGACCTGAGTCTCCTCAGGAGTAGAGCCGCTTTGGCCTTCCTGAAGAGAGCGTCCGTGTTATGAGTCCAATTCAGTTTGTGGTTCAGATGAACACCCAGGTACTTGTAAGAGTCCACTCTCTCAATGTCCGTCCTGGATGTTCACTGGGGCGGGGCAGCAGAGTGGCGTCTGCGGAAATCCACCACCATCTCCTTGGTTTTCCGCGTTAATGAGGAGGTGGTTCCGCTGACACATCCACAAAGTCCTGCGTTAGTCCTCTGTACTCTGCGTCGTCGTCCTCAGTGATGAGTCGACGATGGCAGAGTCGTCAGAGAACTTCTGCAGGACACAGCCGTGGGTGTTGTGTCTGAAGTCTGAAGTGTAAGGTGAAGAGGAATGGTGCGAGGACGGTCCCTGGGGCCCCACACTGCAGGTCTGGACCTCAGACACACAGTCCTGGATTCACAAACTGAGGTCTGTCTGTGAGGTAGTCAGGATCCACTCAGCCAAGTCGTTGTCCACTCCCGCCGCCTCCAGCTTGTCCCTCAGGAGCTGGGTGGATGGTGTTGAGGCGCTGGAGAAATCAAAAAACAGAATTCTCACAGCGGTGCCGGGTTCTCAGGTGGACAGTGCACGGTGGAGGAGGGAGATGATGGCGCCCTCCACTCCGATGCCGGCCGGTTAGCAAACTGCAGCGGTCCATCGCTGAGTTCACCGTGGAGCGGAGGTGGCCCAGAACGAGCCTCTCCAGGTCTTATCAGGTGGGATGTGAGAGCCACCGGCCTGAAGCTGCTGAGGTCTTTGGCCTGGTGTCTTGGGCATGGTCCACGCACGAGGTCTTCCGAGCTGTGGTACGACCTCAGCTTGAGGCTCAGGTTGAAGACGCGCCCATAACTCCACACAGTTCGTTGCGCAGGATCGCAGAAGTCTGGAGCTGATCCCGTCCGGGCCCGCCGCTTTCCGCCCTTAATCTTTTTTAGCTCTCTCCTCACTTCGTGTCTGTGAAGGAGAGGGGTGCGGGCTGCGAGCTGGTGGTGGGTGAGTGGAGGAGAGGGTGGGGAGCTGGTGTGGGTGAGTGGATGGGCCGTGTGCAGTGGCAGAGGTGTTAACGACTGCAGATGAGGGGCTTTGTCCTCAGCCACAGGGGTAGGGGGGCAGCAGTGCAGGGGTGGGGCGGGTTGTTGATTGAACCTCAGTAGAAGTTATTCAAATCATTGACCCATTGTTGGTCTCCCACGGCTGGACGGCGTTGGCTTAAAGCTGAGATGGTTCTAAGGCTAGACCAGACGCCCCTGGCATCCTGTCTGCTAAGCTGCTCTTCCATCTTGCCCTGTAGCGAGCCTTAGCCTGTCGTATCGCTTCCTCATCGTTTTTGCACCTCTTTAGCGCCTCTTTATTCCCATACTTAAAAGCTCTTTTCTTCTCTTCAGCAGAGCCTTTTATGCTGAGTTAATCCACGGCTTGTTATTTGCGAAACACCGCACCGTACCGAGTGGAGCGGTGTTTTCAAAACAGAAGTTGATGTAGTCTGTGATAGTCTCTGTGATGGCATCAACGTCCTGATCGTGAGGATCACAGAGCTCCTCCACAGTGTGGAGCTGAACAGTCTTTGAGAGCGTCTTCTATGTCTGTATTCCACATTCTCAGCTTTCGTGGCTCCAACTGCTGCCTGTGCACGAGTGTTTGTACACAGCCGCAGGTGAATGATATTGTGGTCGGCTCTGCCCAGCGGTGGGAGGGCAGATGATGAATATGCGTCTTTAGCATTAGTAAAAAACAAGTCCAGTATTTTGTCTCCTCTTGTGGGACAGGTGACATATTGATTGAACAGTGGCAGTATGGAATGAGGCGAACGTGGTGAAATCCCTGTTATAATGAACAAGCTCAGGTGTTGTGTTTGAAGATCACTTACTGTGGAGAGCAGAGCGTCGCACGCGCGGTCCGCGTTGGCAGACGGGGAATGTAACAGCCAACACCACGACATGTCCGAACTCTTGGGCAGATAGTATGGTCTCATTCCAACAGCTAAAAGCTCGATGTCCTTCTCACATACCTGCCTCTTAATAGTACATGGTCTGGTTTGCAATAGTTGTTATTTACAAACACAGCAAGTCCTCCTCCTCTCTTCTTCCACTGTCTATGGTCCGGTCTGATCTGATGGTGTAAAATCCATCCAAAGCGACCGCAGAGTCGGATGTCCTTGTGTAGCCATGTCTCCGTGTAGATCTGGAGGCTGCGTCTCTGTACTCCGCTGATAGCACGTGAGCGCCGTGAGTTCATCAGCTTGTTTGAGATCGAGCGTACATTCCCCGTGACCACGGCAGGCACCGTGGGTCTGGATCCTCGCTTCTCCCCTGTACTTTCAGTCCAGCACGGCACCCTCGGCTGGTCTTCCTCAGCACCTCCGCGAGGATGATGTGTTTGTCCCCGGCAGAGTCTCTGCGCTGCGCAGCGCCAGCAGCTGGTCCTTTGTGTAAACAAGGGCGCACGCGACCAGACACATGCGGCTCCAGTAAAAGTCGTGAGAGAAAGTTGAAAAAAAAAGTTGTAAAAAGTGGAAAAACACGGCGTGTCCGTTATTCCAGGTGGGGAATAACTTCCCACGATTATATTCGCAGCAGGGAAGTAGAATAATAAGATAATAAGCTAAAAAAAGCAGGAAAAGTGGAAAGAGAGGGAGAGCGATGCAACGATGCAGCGGCTCCACCAGCGCTGCGCAACCAAATCTTTTTAATAAATAAAAAATTAGAAATTGAAGAAATCTCAGGGAGAGTCGACAAAGTAAAGGCCAGGACACACCAGCCCGAAAATCGCCGTCGTAGAGTCGATAGGGGGTCGGGAGACGAATCTGTTTGGTGGTGCCGTGACGTTCGGCGACGTAGAGGTCGATCGCCGACGTAGAGTCGTCGGGCTTGTTTTTGAGCTGTCGCCGCGATTGAACATGTCAATCGGCGGCGACAGGCTGGCCGACCGTCTTTCATTGAGCAATTTGATGGTGGAAGGCTAGCGAATCAGTGAAGCCGGAAGTGAGGTGGGTAGCACAAACAGCTAACAACAGCTAGCCATCGTTTTATGTGTTGTTCGTTTCGTTTGAGAGTACTCACATGCATCAACCTTGTTGACTGCTCGACACCTGCTCGACACTCTCTGCTAAAATTGTGCTCTTATGGTCCATAAATATAAATACGTATCTCTATCTAGTTTATGCTCTAGAGAGCTGTCCCATCATTTCCGGCTTTCGTATTTTTTCGGGCCACAATACAGATTAGCGCCGCTGCTGTTATGGAGACATTAGTCCCGCGCAAGCAACAGAGCGTACGGAAAGTCAGCAGTCAGTTTGGTGTGTTCTCTGCCGCGACGGATGACTGGAGCTTCCTGAAACGGGCGACTCCATTTTTTGCGTAGTCGGAACAAGTCAGAAAAAGTCGACTGGTGTGTCCTGGCCTTAAGGGATCCATCTTCCCATCAACTCTAAACAGCTTCCCTGTACCTGCTGAAGAAAAGCATCCCCATAGCATGATGCTGCCACCACCATGTTTCACTGTGGTGATGGTGTGTATAGGGTGGTTTGTAGTGTTGGTTTCCGCCACACATTGCATTTTGCATTCAGGCCAAAAACTTGGATCTCATCTGACTATGCATGGCTTTTGGCAAGGGTTGGAGGAAGGTGCTCTGTTCAGATGAGATCAAAATTTAAGTTTTTGGCCTTAATGCAAAATGCAATGTGTGGTGGAAAACTAACACTGCACATAACCCTATACACACCATCCCCACCATGAAACATGGTGTTGGTAGCATCATGCTTTGGGGGTCCTTTTCTTCAGCAGGTACAGGGAAGCTGGTTAGAGTTGATGGGAAGATGGATGGAGCCAAATACAGGGCATAAACACCTGTTAGAGTCTGCAAAAGACTTGAGACTGGGTGGAGGTTCACCTTCCCGAAGGACAACTACCCTAAACATACAGCCAGATCTACTATGGAATGGTTTAAATCAAAGCATAGTCATGTGTTGGAATGGCCCAGTCAAAGTCCAGACCTAAAAACAATTGAGAATATTGAGAAAGACTTGAAAATTCTCTCCATCCAATCTGATGCTGAATCTGTAGTTTGAGCTATTTTGCAAAGAAGAATGGGCAACAAATATCAGTCTGTAGATGTGCAAAGCTGGTAGAGAAATACTCTAATAGATTTGCAGCTGTAATTGCAGCGATAGGTGGTTCTACAAAGCATTGACTCAGGGGGCTGAATAGGGGAGAACGGGGTAAGTAGGCACACTTTTTACTCTAGTGAGAATTGCTTATCACCTAAACATCTTTCAATAGTCATTCCTACATTAAATTGAAGCTTAAGGTGTTGGCTTGAAATATGTACCCCTCACATTTTCTATCTTATTGTAATAAAGAAGAAATTAAAAATTAAAGACACCCTTACACATTGTGACAACCAACCCCATCAAGGGGTCGGTTGTCAAACACTATGGGGTTGTTTGTCACAATGTTATCTTAATGGGAATAATCTTAAAAAGAAGGCAAGAAAGTAGAACTAAATTTGAAAGTTTAATTGCATTGTCAAGTTGACAAATAGGCCTACATAACTTACTGTAGCCTTGGCAGCTGGTCTAGTTTGGGATGCACTGGGTTGTTTTGATTGTGTTGCCCTTTTTTCTTTTGCATGCTAGCTGCCTTTTCCTGCTCTATTCTTTCCTTCTCTGGGGTGTCAGTGACGACACAGCTTGACAATTTATTTCGTTATTGGGTTCCTTTTCTAGCTGCAGCCTTGAGATAACATGTGACAACCAACCCCCAAAAAATTTGACGACCAACCCCAACTTGAATTTCTTGCTAGCATCAAGGCCAACAACCATCTGACAACTAATTAGCTTGCTAACCACAATTTAAAATATAGTTTACCCTTCACACTTTGGATGGGTAACAAGTGTTTTGTTATAAACCCATTGTGTAAAAGCCTAGAAGAAAAATACTGAGGAGCTAAATATTTTCAATTTGACATGAAAAACACAAACAGTCGTCTCACCTCAAATTCAGCAGTCTAACTCCAAGGAAGACTATGTAGGTGACCTCTGATCCCAATTCTGGATATTTACATACCAACATTTCATAGACAGCGCCTTCTGGTTCCGAGATATAACGATTGTGACAACCAACCCGTGTGACAAATTACCCCGTTCTCCCCTACTTGTGCATGCCACACTTTTCAGTTTTTTATTCATAAACAAAATTAAAACCACGTTTCATTTTCATTCCACTTCACAATGATGCACCACTTTGTGTTGGTGTATCACATGAAATCCCAATAAAATAAATCTACGTATATGGTTGTAACGTGACAAAATGTAGAACATTTCAAGGGGTATGAATACTTTTGCAAGCCACTGTATACACAAATGGCACTGTCAAATTATGCTATGATTGGCTGCATAGCGTAAGTGCGTAAGTGAACCGTATCATATCATTGGGTGGACACCTGTCACTCACTGAGTTACATTGCAAAATGGTACAGAAAACAATATTATTGGTCTAATTTATTAGATTAGATTATTAGATATTAATTAATACGTTTATGTTGAATTTTATTTTATGCGCTGCATAGATTTTCTTGTGCGCCGAGAATGTGCGAGCAGTGCGCGATTGCGCATGCGCGCAGCTTAGAGGGAACATTGGTGGCCAGCCGTCACATTCTGCTACCTTTTTGGCTGATGGCGAGTATTTTCTTTAAAACATGTTTTTAACTGCGTAATTATGCTACACATATGTTTAAATTGTGCCTTTTGACCTGTGAGCATGTACAAATATGCATGTAGACACTGGCTTTGCTGCTGAATATAGAAATAAAATTATAGGCTTTTCTATGTGTTAACTTTACCGGACTCGGAGTGGAGAAAGTTTTCGCCGTTGGTGGGGGAGGTGGGGTGTACATGGGTAGTGGTGTAAAATAACGTGATTCTGTAGTGGGAGCATTATTTGATAGAGACAATTGATCTCACATTATACCCTACTAAATCTATAATAACGTTATAAAGGAGCATCAAAATATGCTCCCCAAGCTTTCAGTGTAGGCTACATGGGGTGAGCAGTAGTGTAAGTAACGTGATTCTGTAGTGGCAGCATTATTTGATAGAGACAATTGGTCTCACAAAGCCTACTATTCCCCTGAAATCTTCAATGAACACGTTATAAATCAGCATCAACATATGCTCCCAATATTCCTACAGTGTAGGCCTACATAGGGTGAGTAGTGGTGTTAAAATAACGTGATTATGTAGTGGGTGCATCGTTTGATAGAGGTAATTGGTCTATACGCAACCAATGACGTAGTGTAGCATTTTCTGATAGGTAGCAAAATCTGACAAGGGAGCAGAAAATGTCAGAACACCGGGCCTGCACACATCTTAAGTCTGTAATCAAACATTAATGCACCACTGTGTATAATTTTAGTTTCTGCTCTGCTCTTCAATGCCTTGGACTCGACCTGAAGAATTAAAGATCGCCCTAAAACATTTATTCATAGAGAGAGTGAGCGTCATCTGCCCTACTTGTCAATCATGCTCACACAAACGCATGCATAAACTCACACACACACACACACACACACACACAGACACACACAAAACACAGACACACACCAAAACAATACACACACACACACAGACACACACACACACACACACACAAAAATACACACGCCCACACACACACAGATGCATCTACAAACAACACACACACACACATACACAGTTGCATGCACAAACATACATCCGATGCATTCACAAACAAAACACACACACAGATAGAGGTACATGCACAACAACTCCCTTTCCCCCTCTCGTATGAAAAAGATTCAACCTGGCCATGTCTGGAGCCTGTTTGCTTTGCCTGCAGAGCTCCACAACACTACAGCCTTCCCTGCACCTCACGGCTTCTTAAAAGTTGAAGCGTTAAAAAATTTAAAAGGGAGTGTGTTGGCGTTGCATAACAGTTGGGTGGTTATGTAGAAGCAGCAGAAGACTCATCAACACTAAAAGAATTCAAGAGCTGGATGTTAAGGGCACAGTGCTATACTCATGCTAAGTGTTTGATTGACCAAAGAAAGACAAGGTTGAGCATCAATGAGCATCATGTTTTGCATACTTGATTTGATCAAATGTATCCATGCACAATAGTTGTGTGTTTGTGTGTGTGTACTAGGTGATGCAGGCTGGAGGCAGAAGGGGTTGGCACACCAGTGTGTAATTTACTATGTATAACTCTGGCTCTGAGGCATTACGCTCAGGGTTGCCAGTTCATGTTTTTCTTATTTTTCTTTCTTTTGAAAACGAGACCCAAACACCCCCCCCCCCCCCTCCCACACACACACACAGTGTAGGAATACACAGACTCTCGTAACGTATGGATTCCAAACATGCCCACCACGTGACTTCAGGGAACACATGCATACATAATCTTGCCCTTTGGCTATGTACTGTACATACTGTAGCAGGGGGGAGATGGAAAATAAAAGCCACTCTCCCCCACCTTTTTATCCTCCCTTCCTTCTGTTTAATTCTGCAGCCTAATGTACTGTAGAGAAGGGTCAATCTTATCCATATCTGCACCTGTCATCTTGGAAGGAGAACAAAACATCTTGTACTTTAGAAGGGTCTGAGCAGATGGAGGGAATAACTTCAGCAAACACATGCAAACATGTCACGCACGTACCGTATGGGCCCATGTAACTCAATGTCCTGACGTGCAGAGGTCAAGACGAGAGAGGACAGTGTGTGTCAAGTCCAAAATGAGTCATGAGTATAGCTGCAACTATAGCAATGATTAATTTATAGAATGTAGATTTACATAAGGATTGTCTTTTTTATTATTTGATTGACTGTAGAGATAAAGATAAATTTACATCCCATAGATGTCTTATTCAAATGGTGCGTTATTGTCCAACCAACAGTCCAAAACCCAAATAATATAACAATAATAACAAACTGACAAAATATGTGCAAGTACTGGTCAATTTTCAAAATGTTGTCTATTGTATCTTCTTTCATATTAGTGTTAATAATAAATGGTCCAAAATGTACAGCAAAGTGTTTATTTGACTTAACCTCGTCTGTGTGCATCTGTATATTCCTCCTATGCAGCCATATTTAACGGCCATTATCCATTAGTTTTTTCAGCTAAAATCTCAATTTATAACATACTTAAATCAATTAAACTAAAAGTTACATATTTCCAAATGTGCATATTTATTCAATCATGAATGAAAAAATTGTTACATAAACAAATGAATTGTTTTAATGCAAGTAATCAACAATATAATGATAAGTTATATAAGTTAAACATGTGACCCTTGTTCACCTGCAGTGTCTTAAAGCCTTGTGGTCAAACCTGAGCTTATTGTGTGTAGTTCTAGGTGACAACAAACATACTTACGTTTGGGAAACTAACCCGACAGTGATAACAAGTAACAACAACACGAGGGCTTGGCGCAAAAAGGGCACAAGTGATATTTTCTGAATTTTACAGGAGAGCAAAAACAAACTTTTTATTGATCGTAAATATTTAATACAAATCAGCATATGGAAGAAATCTCTACTTTAATAGGGATTAGGCTTCAATGAATTCATATTTTAGAAAACATTTAAAATAAAAAAAAATACATTTATTAAAATAAAATAAAAATAAAATGTTTATTTTAGTGTCCATATTGTCTCCATCATATGTGGGTATATCAAATTCTCCAAACATATTCAATAACACTTTTTTTGTAGTATAAATGTTGGTCTTTTCTGCAATCCCTCCATATTGTCAGCTCTTTAGCCTATTCTTAATGCATTATTTACGCCTTTTGTGTGCCAAGCTCAGAGCACTTACGCCTATTTTGCTCCAAACTCAACTGAAGGTTTTCACTTACTGTAATGTATAGTGACGTTATTCTTTTACCATTTGATAGAACTTATCAAGATATTCAAAATGATATATAAAAGTCATTTTCGCAAAATATGTCACTTACGCCCCTTTTGCTCCAAGCCCTCGAACTAGTCCATATTGCCCCCTACCGGGTTAATACTCTTAATATTTATAAGCCATTAATATCAGAACTTTATCAGAAATAGTCTTTCATTTAGTGGTATAAATCCATAGTATCACCTTTGGATTCCTCTGCTCATGTATGTTGTGCAGTCACATGCTCTGTGCTGTCTTAAACCCTTAGAGCTTAGCGTGTGCTGCAGGGCTGTGGCGATGTGTGTCACATGCGTGCTCTCATGTATTGACTAATGTTCATGCTGAGACCCAGTCACACATGGCAAACAGGGGAAACTGCTCTTCTGTATGGCTTCACTTAGACTGTCTACTCTGTGACAACTTGTTAAAGCACTCGGCTGAAAAGTGGGATTACATCTGTACATAACGTGTATACATATTTTTAAATTATATTTAACATTAATATATTACATGTACAGTATCCTATTTCACTACAGTTATTGCAAGTTTTATTTATTACATTTCTTCTAAAATTTTTTTTTCTAAATGTACTTTTTATTTGGTGCACCTTATCTCTACACTGTTTACCTGCACTGTGTCCTTGCACTACTGTTGTGTTTATTTGTGTCTCAGGTGTTGCTCTCTTCACTTGTGTTTTTCTCTTCTTCTATATTGCATTGTTGAGAGGAGCATGGGACTGAAGAACTTCATTGCCAATAACTGCTGCTGTAATTGTTAATGTGCATATAACAAAACAAAATCTCAAATCTTGAATCTGTGTCCACGGTAACACGGGCAAATCATTTCACAATCCTGCAGAAATCCTCCAGCCTAGGAAGACATTACTTAGGAATTGGTTGGTTGGTGAATGGATCTTTAGCAAATAGGAAGCTGTTGTACCTTGGGGTCCTCCCTTAAAAACAAAAACAAAAACATTTTTAATTTAAGAAGTTAAGATGAGAAGAAAAAACAAAACTTCAAATGTGCCTAAAATGAAGTGGAGAACAATGCGGTACATGTTGAACTTGACTGGTGATACTTTCCAGTCCATTTTGGGGCAAAGAATAATAGAACCAAAAAAACTAGAATGAAAGACGCAAGAAAAAATTACACAACACAGCTTGCAAATGGAAGGAAATACTGACCAACCTAAGCCACAAAATGTCCACAAAAAAAAAAAAAATAGCCAACAATGGGAGGGTTGGGGATGGACTGTCCTTTGAGAGCTGCTGCCAGTTTCCAGCGCTAGGGGAACAAGTGTGGCATGTGTGGTGGTGTGCACTCCATAAAAACAGAAATCTTAGTGGTAGGAAACTGCCAAGATGGAATGAGACTGTATGATTTCATAGCTCACTGAAAATTGGACACATAAATGCCACGACAAAATCTAAACTGGGGGACGTGAAATGCAAACACAAAATCTGACCCTGAATGGCAGCTGTGCTCTCTTGTGTGTTATAAAAAAGTCAAAATCTTCATCTTTTATACATGAGCTTTGTTTGATAGCAGCAGTTTGTGGAGCTTGTTGGTTTGTTGTGTGTGTGGATCTGGGCCTTCCAACTATCACTAGCTCTCCTGTCATGTGACAATCCATTTTGGGCTTCTGACGTAACGCTGCAGGAGCATTACATTTCACTGTTCTATGGAGCCAATGAAGTGGGATGTTTTCAGACCATGGCTTTTTAGAAAATGAATGGGGGAAACGAACAATCCTTGTGCACCACAGTACACCATTACAATGGAACTGGTATTTTTTTTTTCAGCAGTCACATAACTGCTATCTGTTGTGAGGGGATCTGGGGTGTTTCCACACTGCCTGGGCCTTCTCCTTGTGAGCAGGCCTACTAGGACAGAGGTCACACACAGGGAGCAACGGAGGGGGGCATGGGGGGGTGGGGGGGGGGGGGAGCAATAGATAGGAGGGAGAACCTGCATTGTCATTGAGACACCTTCTTAGAAAAAACGACTCCCTTACAAGTCATTATTGACACTTGAGTAAAAGTACAACGGTATTGTAATTGTGCTGTGGCGAAGTGGAAAGGTTGTGGACCAGCAACTATAGGGTCGGTCGGTGGTTCGATCCCCAGTCTCCCTGCCACTTGTCCAAGTGTCCCTGAGCAAGACACTGAACCCTTAAACGTCTCCTGATAGTTAGCCAGCACCCTGCGTGGTAGCTGCTGCTATCAGTGTATGAATGTGTGCTCCAGTTGTAAGTCGCTTTGAATAAAAGTGTCTGCTAAATGACATGTAATGTCATTTAAAAGTATTTAAGTATCGAGAGATACTTACAAATACCAAACTGTAAAAAATACTCTGGTACAAGTAAAAGTCCTGCGAGCAGAAACAATAAAGACAACTTTAAAAAGGATCCCCAGCAACAAAAAATAACTAAAATAATATAGTTCATGTTGAAAAGGGATAGAAGTTTTAAAACATTCTGGTTCTACCCTCTTTTATTTAAAACATTCATAGAACATACATATTCACTTTGCATCCATCACTATTCATATTTAGGGGGCCAAGCCCGAGAAGGGCCTGGGACCGCGTTTGGCAGAGCAACGCGGTTCCATAGCCCTGCTGGGCAGGGAACCCTATTGTTTTTTGTTGGGCCTTTTATGCTTATTATTTGGCGTCGTCTAGAACTGGTGCTGCAGCCCAAACCGTAAAGGGTTGGGACATGCCACTTGCAGGGCTTATCCAGGTCTGTGCCTGGTACGCAGACAAAAAAATTCAGACATCCCGGCCACTAGGTGGCGCTACAACAAAGGAAAACGCGTTTGGGGCTATAACTTCCACACCGAAAGTCCGACAGTCAAAAACGTCACATCCACAGATGCCCACAAGTCAGCTGCATCTTTTGAGATAGGCCACGCCCATTTGCGTATATATAAATTTTTCGCTACATCGCAAAAACTGTGTCAGTCACCAAAACATACTCCTCCTACAGTTTTCACCCGATTTGGACGAAACCAAAAGCATTATGCTCTACTGACTCCCATGAGCAAAAGTTGGTCACATAATTGTTCTACAACCATCGGAAGACCAAACGATAGCGCTTTAAAGATTTGAGAAAATCCGTTAAAAAAAAAAAAAAAAAAAGGGATTTTCTTGAAACTCAAGGGAGACTATCATGGGGCATACTTGACTCTACAAAAAAAATATGGCCAAGAAATTCCTATGTATGCCGGACTTATAAACAAAAAGAGTTTTTACATTTTTTTGCCTGTTTTCGCCATTTTCTAAGTCTTTAGGCGGGAAAATTCAAAAAAGTGTCTTTACAATGGAGAGGTTGACAATTTGATTTTGCTATAACTCCCCAACCGAACATCGCACATTCAAAAACTTGACATCCACTTGTTTGGTACATTGAGCTGCATCTTTCTATCTAACGTAGTTTTTCGAATGTCATCCATAGGGGGCGCCAAAACCACAAAAAGCAAAGAAAACGCGTTTGGGGCTATAACTTCCACACCAAACATCCCACAGTCAAACACTTTATATCCACAGATGCATCCCACAAGTCAGCTGCATCTTTTGAGATAGGCCACGCCCATTTGCGTATGGGATTTTTTTTCGCTACATCGAAAAAACTGTGTCAGTCACCAAAACACACTCCTCCTACAGTTTTTGCCCGATTTGGACGAAACCAAAAGCATTATGCTCTACCGACTCCCAAGAGCAAAAGTTGGTCAAATAATTTTTCTACGACCATCGGAAGACCAAATGGTAGCGATTTAAAGATTTTATTTTTCAATTTGGAACGTTTCTCACGTAAAATGGTGCTGCAGCCCAAACCGCAAAGGGTTGGGACATGCCACTTGCATGACTAGATCCAGGTCCGTGCCTGGTACGCAGACAAAAAAATTCAGACATGCCGACCACTAGGTGGCGCTACAACAAAGGAAAATGCGTTTTGGGCTATAACTCCCAAACCAAACATCCCACATTCAAAAACTTTACATCCCCGGATTCCGTGAAGCGAGGGGCCGGCGCCGCGGACGACGACGCCCGATCCCGAGTCGCGTGGGAGGCTTGGCCCCCGTTCACAACTGCTTGCAGTTCTAGTTTAATTATTAGGGGGCCAAGCCCGAGTAGGGCTGGGAACCGCGTTTTGCAGAGCAACGCGGTTCCCAGCCCGCAGGGCTGGGAACCCTATTGTTTTTGCTGGGATTATTAGGGGGCCAAGCCCGAGTAGGGCTGGGAACCGCGTTATGCAGAGCAACGCGGTTCCCAGCCCGCAGGGCTGGGAACCCTATTGTTTTTGTTGGGCCTTTTATTAGGGGGCCAAGCCCGAGTAGGGCTGGGACCGCGTTTTGCAGAGCAACGCGGTTCCCAAGCCCTGCGGGGCAGGGAACCCTATTGATCTTGCTGGAATTATTATTCCTATTATTAGGGGGCCAAGCCCGAGTAGGGCTGGGAACCGCGTTTTGCAGAGCAACGCGGTTCCCAGCCCGCAGGGCTGGGAACCCTATTGTTTTTGTTGGGCCTTTTATTCTTATTATTATTATTCCATGCGTAAAAGTTGTGCTGCACCCCCAAACCATAAAGGGTTGGGACATGCCACTTGCATGGCTTATCCAGGTCCATGGTACGTACGCAGACAAAAAAATTCAGACATGCCGGCCACTAGGTGGCGCTACAACAAAGGAAAATGCTATAACTCCCACACCGAAAGTCCGACACTCAAAAACTTTATATCCACAGATGCCCACAAGTCAGCTGCATCTTTTGAGATAGGCCACGCCCATTTGCGTATATACACATTTTTCGCTACATCGCAAAAACTGTGTCAGTCACCAAAACATACTCCTCCTACAGTTTTCGCCCGATTTGGACCAAACCAAAAGCATTATGCTCTACCGACTCCCACGAGCAAAAGCTGGTAAAATAATTTTTCTACGACCATCGGAAGACCAAACGGTAGCGCTTTAAAGATTCGCGCAAATCCGTAAAAAAACAAAAAACAAGGGATTTTCTTGAAACTCAAGGGAGACTATCATGGGCATACCTGAGTCTATAAAAAAAATATGGCCAAGAAATTCCTATGTATACCGGACTTATTAAACAAATTAGTTTTTCAATTTTTTTGCCTCTTTTCGCCATTTCCTAAGTCTTTCGGCGGGAAAATGGGAAAATTCAAAAAAGTGTGTTTACAATGGAGAGGTTGACAATTTGATTTTGCTATAACTCCCCAACCGAACATCGCACATTCAAAAACTTGACATCCTCTTGTTCGGTACATTGAGCTGCATCTTTCTATATAACACAGTTTTGCGAATGTCATCCATAGGGGGCGCCAAAACCACAAAAAGCATAGAAAACACGTTTGGGGCTATAACTCCCAGACCGAACATCCCACATTCAAAAACTTTACATCCCCGGATTCCGTAAATCGAGGGGCCGGCGCCGCGGACGACGACGCCCGATCCCGAGTCGCGTCGAGTTGGCCCCCGTTCATAACTGCTTGCAGTTCTAGTTCCTATTATTCTTCTCCGCGTAAAAGTGGTGCTGCAGCCCAAACCGTAAAGGGTTTGGACATGCCACTTGCATGGCTTATCCAGGTCCGTACCCCGTACGCAGACAAAAAAATTCAGAGATCCCGGCCACTAGGTGGCGCTACAACAAAGGAAAAGGCGTTTTGGGCTATAACTTCCGCATTGAAAGTCCGACAGTCAAAAACTTTATATCCACAGATGCCCACAAGTCAGCTGCATCTTTTGAGATAGGCCACGCCCATTTGCGTATATATACATTTTTTGCTATATCGCAAAAACTGTGTCAGTCACCAAAACCTACTCCTCCTACAGTTTTCTCACGATTTGGACGAAACCAAAAGCATTATGCTCTACTGACTCCCACGAGCAAAAGCTGGTAAAATATTTTTTTTACGACCATCGGAACACCAAACGGTAGCGCTTCAAAGATTTGCGAAAATCCCTTAAAAAAAAAAGAAAAAACGGATTTTCTTGAAACTCAAGGGAGACTATCATGGGGCATACCTGAGTCTATAAAAACAATATGAGCAAGAAATTCCTATGTGGGCCAGACTTATTTAAAAAAAGAGTTTTTCAATTTTTTTGTCTTTCGGCGGGAAAATGGGAAAATTCAAAAAAGTGTCTTTACAATGGAGAGGTTCACAATTTCATTTTGCTCATAACTCCCCAACCAAACATCTCACATTGAAAAATTTAACATCCACTTCTTCGGTACATTGAGCTGCATCTTTCTATCTAACGTAGTTTTGCGAATGTCATCCATAGGGGGCTCCAAAACCACAAAAAGCAAAGAAAACGCGTTTGGGGCTATAACTCCCCACACCGAACATCGCACATTCAAAAACTTTACATCCCCGGATTCCGTGAAGCGAGGGGCCGGCACCGCGGACGACGACGCCCCGATCCCGAGTCGCGTGGGAGGCTTGGCCCCCGTTCACAACTGCTTGCAGTTCTAGTTATTAGGGGGCCAAGCCCGAGTAGGGCTTGGAACCGCGTTTTGCAGAGCAACGCGGTTCCCAGCCCGCAGGGCTGGGAACCCTATTGTTTTTGTTGGGCCTTTTATTATTATTCTTCCATGTTTAAAAGTGGTGCTGCAGCCCAAACCGTAAAGGGTTGGGACATGCCACTTGCATCACTAGTTCAGACCCCCGGTCTCTCAGCATACAAAAAAATTCAGACATGCCGGCCACTAGGTGGCGCTACAACAAAGGAAAAGGCGTTTTGGGCTATAACTTCCGCACCGAAAGTCCGACAGTCAAAAACTTTATATCCACAGATGCCCACAAGTCAGCTGCATCTTTTGAGATAGGCCACGCCCATTTGCGATAGGATAGATTTTTTGCTACGTCGCAAAAACTGTGTCAGTCACCAAAACATACTCCTCCTACAGTTTTCGCCCGATTTGGACGAAACCAAAAGCATTATGCTCTAATGACTCCCACGAGCAAAAGTTGGTCAAATAATTTTTTCTACGACCATCGGAAGACTAGACGGTAGCGCTTTAAAGATTCGCCGATTAGCTTCCTTGTAATACCTTGTACGTAAGTGATCATAAATCCAAAACTATACATCGTATCAAGACAATATTTTAGAAATATGGTCGTACTGTCCTAATGAACATCCTCAAAAAACATTGGAAAATTTCGCCAAAAGGGGGCGCCAAAAACACCGAAAGTATACATCTCCTTATCCACTTCAGCATCTTTCTCTGCAATTTTTTTGCCTTTTGGTCTATAACTCCCAAACCGAACATCCCACATTCAAAAACTTTACATCCCCGGATTCTGTGAAACGAGGGGAAGGCGCCGCGGACGACGACGACTGATCCCGAGTTGCGTGGAAGGCTTGGCCCCCGTTCACAACTGCTTGCAGTTCTAGTTAGGGGGCCAAGCCCGAGTAGGGCTGGGAACCGCGTTTTGCAGAGCAACGCGGTTCCCAGCCCGCAGGGCTGGGAACCCTATTGTTTTTGTTGGGCCTTTTATTATTCTTTGGACTTACGTAAAAGTGGTGCTGCAGCCCAAACCGTAAAGGCTTGGGACATGCCACTTGCATGGCTTATCCAGGTCCGTGCCTGGTACGCAGACAAAAAAATTCAGACATCCCGGCCACTAGGTGGCGCTACAACAAAGGAAAAGGCGTTTTGGGCTATAACTTCCGCACCGAAAGTCCGACAGTCAAAAACTTTATATCCACAGATGCCCACAAGTCAGCTGCATCTTTTGAGATAGGCCACGCCCATTTGCGTATATATACATTTTTCGCTACATCGCAAAAACTGTGTCAGTCACCAAAACATACTCCTCCTACAGTTTTCGCCCGATTTGGACGAAACCAAAAGCATTATGTTCTACCGACTCCCACGAGCAAAAGTTGGTCAAATAATTTTTCTACGACCATCGGAAGACCAAACGGTAGCGCTTTAAAGATTTGCGAAAATCCCTTGAAAAAAAAAAAAAAATGGGATTTTCTTGAAACTCAAGGGAGACTATCATGGGGCATACCTGAGTCTATAAAAAAAATATGGCCAAGAAATTCCTATGTATGCCGGACTTATTAAAAAAAAGAGTTTGTCAATTTTTTTGCCTCTTTTCGCCATTTCCTAAGTCTTTCGGCGGGAAAATGGGAAAATTCAAAAAAGTGTCTTTACAATGGAGAGGTTCACAATTTCATTTTGCTCATAACTCCCCAACCAAACATCGCACATTGAAAAATTTAACATCCACTTGTTCGGTACATTGAGCTGCATCTTTCTATCAAACACAGTTTTGCGAATGTCATCCATAGGGGGCACCAAAACCACAAAAAGCAAAGAAAACGCGTTTGGGCCTATAACTCCCACACCGAACATCGCACATTCAAAAACTTTACATCCCCGGATTCCGTGAAGCGAGGGGCCGGCGCCGCGGACGACGACGCCCGATCCCGAGTCGCGTGGGAGGCTTGGCCCCCGTTCACAACTGCTTGCAGTTCTAGTTATTATTCCTTACGTAAAACTGGTGCTGCAGCCCAAACCGTAAAGGGTAGGGACATGCCACTTGCATGACTAGATCCAGGTCCGTGCCTGGTACGCAGACAAAAAATTCAGACATGCCGGCCACTAGGTGGCGCTACAAAAAAAGAAAACGTGTATAACTTCCACACCGAAAGTCCGACAGTCAAAAACTTTATATCCACAGATGCCCACAAGTCAGCTGAATCTTTTGAGATAGGCCACGCCCATTTGCGTATATATAGATTTTTCGCTACATCGCAAAAACTGTGTCAGTCACCAAAACATACTCCTCCTACAGTTTTCGCCCGATTTGGACGAAACCAAAAGCATTATGCTCTACTGACTCCCACGAGCAAAAGTTGGTCAAATAATTTTTCTACGACTATCGGAAGACCAAACGCTAGCGCTTTAAAGATTCGATTTTTCGATATGGAACATTTCTTCTTCTTTTTATTTAAAATGGTGCTGCAGCCCAAACCGTAAAGGGCTGGGACATGCCACTTGCATGACTAGATCCAGGTCCGTGCCTGGTACACAGACGAAAAAATTCAGACATCCCGGCCACTAGGTGGCGCTACAACAACGGAAAACGCGTTTGAGGCTTTAACTCCCCCACAGAACGTCCGACAGTCAAAAACTTTATATCCACAGATGCCCACAAGTCAGCTGCATCTTTTGAGATAGGCCACGCCCATTTGCGATACGATAGATTTTTTGCTACGTCGCAAAAACTGTGTCAGTCACCAAAACATACTCCTCCTACAGTTTTTGCCCGATTTGGACGAAACCAAAAGCATTATGCTCTAATGACTCCCACGAGCAAAAGTTGGTCAAATAATTTTTCTACGACCATCGGAAGACCAAACGGTAGCGCTTTAAAGATTCACCGATTAGCTTCCTTGTAATACCTTGTACGTAAGTGATCATAAATCCAAAACTATACATCGTATCAAGACAATATTTTAGAAATATGGTCGTACTGTCCTAATGAACATCGTCAAAAAAAATTGAAACATTTCGCCAAAAGGGGGCGCCAAAAACACAAAAAGTATACATCTCCTTATCCACTTGAGCATCTTTCTCTGCAATTGTTTTGCCTTTTGGTCTATAACTCCCAAACCGAACATCCCACATTCAAAAACTTGACATCCACTTGTTCGGTACATTAAGCTGCATCTTTCCATCTAACATAGTTTGGCGGATGTCATCCATAGGGGGCGCCAAAACCACAAAAAGCAAAGAAAACGCGTGTGGGGCTATAACTCCCACACCAAACATCACACATTCAAAAACTTGACATCCACTTGTTCGGTACATTGAGCTGCATCTTTCTATATAACACAGTTTTGCGAATGTCATACATAGGGGGCACCAAAACCACAAAAAGCAAAGAAAACGCGTTTGGGGCTATAACTCCCACACCGAACATCGCATATTCAAAAACTTTACATCTCCGGATTCCGTGAAGCGAGGGGCCGGCTCCGCGGACGACGACGCCCGATCCCGAGTCGCGTGGGAGGCTTGGCCCCCGTTCACAACTGCTTGCAGTTCTAGTTAGGGGGCCAAGCCCGAGTAGGGCTGGGAACCGCGTTTTGCAGAGCAACGCGGTTCCCAGCCCGCAGGGCTGGGAACCCTATTGTTTTTGTTGGGCCTTTTATTATTATTAGGGGGCCAAGCCCGAGTAGGGCTGGGAACCGCGTTTTGCAGAGCAACGCGGTTCCCAGCCCGCAGGGCTGGGAACCCTATTGTTTTTGTTGGGCCTTTTATTCTTATTATTATTATTCCATGCGTAAAAGTTGTGCTGCACCCCAAACCATAAAGGGTTGGGACATGCCACTTGCATGGCTTATCCAGGTCCATGGTACGTACGCAGACAAAAAAATTCAGACATGCCGGCCACTAGGTGGCGCTACAACAAAGGAAAATGCTATAACTCCCACACCGAAAGTCCGACACTCAAAAACTTTATATCCACAGATGCCCACAAGTCAGCTGCATCTTTTGAGATAGGCCACGCCCATTTGCGTATATACACATTTTTCGCTACATCGCAAAAACTGTGTCAGTCACCAAAACATACTCCTCCTACAGTTTTCGCCCGATTTGGACCAAACCAAAAGCATTATGCTCTACCGACTCCCACGAGCAAAAGCTGGTAAAATAATTTTTCTACGACCATCGGAAGACCAAACGGTAGCGCTTTAAAGATTCGCGCAAATCCGTAAAAAAACAAAAAACAAGGGATTTTCTTGAAACTCAAGGGAGACTATCATGGGGCATACCTGAGTCTATAAAAAAAATATGGCCAAGAAATTCCTATGTATACCGGACTTATTAAACAAATTAGTTTTTTCAATTTTTTTGCCTCTTTTCGCCATTTCCTAAGTCTTTCGGCGGGAAAATGGGAAAATTCAAAAAAGTGTGTTTACAATGGAGAGGTTGACAATTTGATTTTGCTATAACTCCCCAACCGAACATCGCACATTCAAAAACTTGACATCCTCTTGTTCGGTACATTGAGCTGCATCTTTCTATATAACACAGTTTTGCGAATGTCATCCATAGGGGGCGCCAAAACCACAAAAAGCATAGAAAACACGTTTGGGGCTATAACTCCCAGACCGAACATCCCACATTCAAAAACTTTACATCCCCGGATTCCGTAAATCGAGGGGCCGGCGCCGCGGACGACGACGCCCGATCCCGAGTCGCGTCGAGTTGGCCCCCGTTCATAACTGCTTGCAGTTCTAGTTCTTATTATTATTATTCCATGCGTAAAAGTGGTGCTGCACCCCAAACCATAAAGGGTTGGGACATGCCACTTTCATGGCTTATCCAGGTCCATGGTACGTACGCAGACAAAAAAATTCAGACATGCCGGCCACTAGGTGGCGCTACAACAAAGGAAAATGCTATAACTCCCACACCGAAAGTCCGACAGTCAAAAACTTTATATCCACAGATGCCCACAAGTCAGCTGCATCTTTTGAGATAGGCCACGCCCATTTGCGTATATATAGATTTTTCGCTACATCGCAAAAACTGTGTCAGTGACCAAAACATACTCCTCCTACAGTTTTTGCCCGATTTGGACGAAACCAAAAGCATTATGCTCTACCGACTCCCACGAGCAAAAGTTAGTCAAATAATTTTTCTACGACCATCGGAAGACCAAACGGTAGCGCTTTAAAGATTTGCGAAAATCCCTAAAAAAAAAAAAAAGAGGGATTTTCTTGAAACTCAAGGGAGACTATCATGGGGCATACCTGAGTCTATAAAAAAAATATGGGCAATAAATTCCTATGTATGCCGGACTTATTAAAAAAAATAGTTTTTCAATTTTTTTGCCTTTTTTCGCCATTTCCTAAGTCTTTCGGCGGGAAAATGGGAAAATTCAAAAAAGTCTCTTTACAATGGAGAGGTTGACAATTTCATTTTGCTCTAACTCCCCAACCGAACATCGCACATTCAAAAACTTGACATCCACTTGTTCGGTACATTGAGCTGCATCTTTCTATCTAACGTAGTTTTGCGCATGTCATCCATAGGGGGCGCCATAACCACAAAAAGCAAAGAAAACGCGTTTGGGGCTATAACTTCCACACCGAACATCCCACAGTCAAAAACTTTACATCCCCGGAATCCGTGAAGCGAGGGGCCGGCGCCGCGGACGACGACGCCCGATCCCGAGTCGCGTGGATGGCCCCCGTTCATAACTGCTTGCAGTTCTAGTTAGGGGGCCAAGCCCGAGTAGGGCTGGGAACCGCGTTTTGCAGAGCAACGCGGTTCCCAGCCCGCAGGGCTGGGAACCCTATTGTTTTTGTAGGGATTATTAGGGGGCCAAGCCCGAGTAGGGCTGGGAACCGCGTTTTGCAGAGCAACGCGGTTCCCAGCCCGCAGGGCTGGGAACCCTATTGTTTTTGTAGGGATTATTCTTTATTATTCTTCCACCTGTAGAACTGGTGCTGCAGCCCAAACCGTAACGGGTTGGGACATGCCACTTGCAGGGCTTATCCAGGTTCATGCCTGGTACGCAGACAAAAAAATTCAGACATCCCGGCCACTAGGTGGCGCTACAACAAAGGAAAAGGCGTTTTGGGCTATAACTTCCGCACCGAAAGTCCGACAGTCAAAAACTTTATATCCACAGATGCCCACAAGTCAGCTGCATCTTTTGAGATAGGCCACGCCCATTTGCGTATATATACATTTTTCGCTACATCGCAAAAACTGTGTCAGTCACCAAAACATACTCCTCCTACAGTTTTCGCCCGATTTGGACGAAACCAAAAGCATTATGCTCTACCGACTCCCACGAGCAAAAGTTGGTCAAATAATTTTTCTACGACCATTGGAAGACCAAACGGTAGCGCTTTAAAGATTCGCGAAAATTCCTTAAAAAACAAAAAAAAGGGGGATTTTCTTGAAACTGAAGGGAGACTATCATGGGGCATACCTGAGCCTATGGCAAAAATATGGGAAAGAAATTCCGATTTGGGCCGGACTTATTAAAAAAAAGAGTTTTTCAAATTTTTTGCCAGTTTTCGCCATTTCCTAAGTCTTTCGGCGGGAAAATGGGAAAATTCAAAAAACTGTCTTTACAATGGAGAGGTTCACAATTTCATTTTGCTCATAACTCCCCAACCAAACATCGCACATTGAAAAATTTAACATCCACTTGTTCGGTACATTGAGCTGCATCTTTCTATCAAACACAGTTTTGCGAATGTCATCCATAGGGGGCACCAAAACCACAAAAAGCAAAGAAAACGCGTTTGGGCCTATAACTCCCACACCGAACATCGCACATTCAAAAACTTTACATCCCCGGATTCCGTGAAGCGAGGGGCCGGCGCCGCGGACGACGACGCCCGATCCCGAGTCGCGTCGAGTTGGCCCCCGTTCATAACTGCTTGCAGTTCTAGTTATTATTCTTATTTGGAGTCGCGTAGAACTGGTGCTGCAGCCCAAACCGTAAAGGGCTGGGACATGCCACTTGCATGACTAGATCCAGGTCCGTGCCTGGTACGCAGGCACAAAAATTCAGACATCCCGGCCACTAGGTGGCGCTACAACAAAGGAAAAGGCGTTTTGGGCTATAACTTCCGCACCGAAAGTCCGACAGTCAAAAACTTTATATCCACAGATGCCCACAAGTCAGCTGCATCTTTTGAGATAGGCCACGCCCATTTGCGTATATATACATTTTTCGCTACATCGCGAAAACTGTGTCAGTCACCAAAACATACTCCTCCTACAGTTTTCGCCCGATTTGGACGAAACCAAAAGCATTATGCTCTACCGACTCCCACGAGCAAAAGTTGGTCAAATAATTTTTCTACGACCATCGGAAGACCAAACGGTAGCGCTTTAAAGATTTGCGAAAATCCGTAAAAAAAAAAAAAAAGAGGGATTTTCTTGAAACTCAAGGGAGACTATCATGGGGCATACCTGAGTCTATAAAAACAATATGAGCAAGAAATTCCTATGTGGGCCGGACTTATTAAAAAAAAGAGTTTTTCAATTTTTTTGCCTCTTTTCGCCATTTCCTAAGTCTTTCGGCGGGAAAATGGGAAAATTCAAAAAAGTGTCTTTACAATGGAGAGGTTCACAATCTCATTTTGCTCATAAATCCCCAACCAAACATCGCACATTGAAAAATTTAACATCCACTTGTTCGGTACATTGAGCTGCATCTTTCTATCAAACACAGTTTTGCGAATGTCATCCATAGGGGGCACCAAAACCACAAAAAGCAAAGAAAACGCGTTTGGGCCTATAACTCCCACACCGAACATCCCACATTCAAAAACTTTACATCTCCGGATTCCGTAAATCGAGGGGCCGGCGCCGCGGACGACGACGCCCGATCCCGAGTCGCGTCGAGTTGGCCCCCGTTCATAACTGCTTGCAGTTCTAGTTAGGGGGCCAAGCCCGAGTAGGGCTGGGAACCGCGTTTTGCAGAGCAACGCGGTTCCCAGCCCGCAGGGCTGGGAACCCTATTGTTTTTGTTGGGCCTTTTATTCTTATTATTCCATACGTAAAAGTGGTGCTGCAGCCCAAACCATAAAGGGTTGGGACATGCCACTTGCATGGCTTATCCAGGTCCATGGTACGTACGCAGAGGAAAAAATTCAGACATGCCGGCCACTAGGTGGCGCTACAACAGCAGAAAAACACGTTTGGGGCTATAACTCCCACACCGAAAGTCCGACAGTCGAAAACTTTACATCCACAGATGCCCACAAGTCAGCTGCATCTTTTGAGATAGGCCACGCCCATTTGCGTGTATATAGATTTTTCGCTACATCGCGAAAACTGTGTCAGTCACCAAAACATACTCCTCCTACAGTTTTCGCCCGATTTGGACGAAACCAAAAGCATTATGCTCTACCGACTCCCACGAGCAAAAGTTGGTCAAATAATTTTTCTACGACCATCGGAAGACCAAACGGTAGCGCTTTAAAGATTTGCGAAAATCCGTTAAAAAAAAAGAAAGAGGGATTTTCTTGAAACTCAAGGGAGACTATCATGGGGCATACCTGAGTCTATAAAAAAAATATGGTCAAGAAATTCCTATGTATTCCGGACTTATTAAAGAAATGAGTTTTTCACTTTTACTTCCTGTTTCGAAGTGTTTTGGCGGGAAAATTCAAAAAAGTGTCTTTACAATGGAGAGGTTGACAATTTGATTTTGCTATAACTCCCCAACCGAACATCGCACATTCAAAAACTTGACATCCACTTGTTTGGTACATTGAGCTGCATCTTTCTATCAAACATAGTTTTGCGAATGTCATCCACAGGGGGCGCCAAAACCACAAAAAGCTAGAGAAAACGCGTTTGGGGCTATAACTCCCAAACCAAACATCCCACATTCAAAAACTTTACATCCCCGGATTCCGTAAATCGAGGGGGCCGGCGCCGCGGACGACGACGCCCGATCCCGAGTCGCGTCGAGTTGGCCCCCGTTCATAACTGCTTGCAGTTCTAGTTCTTCTTATTAGGGGGCCAAGCCCGAGTAGGGCTGGGAACCGCGTTTTGCAGAGCAACGCGGTTCCCAGCCCGCAGGGCTGGGAACCCTATTGTTCTTGTAGGGATTATTCCTATTTTTCTCCGCGTAAAAGTGGTACTGCAGCCCAAACCGTAAAGGTTTGGGACATGCCACTTGCATCACTAGTTCAGACCCCTGGTCTCTCAGCATACAAAAAAATTCAGACATGCCGGCCACTAGGTGGCGCTACACAACAAAAAACGCGTTAACTACCACACCGAAAGTCCGACAGTCAAAAACTTTATATCCACAGATGCCCACAAGTCAGCTGCATCTTTTGAGATAGGCCACGCCCATTTGCGATAGGATAAATTTTTTGCTACGTCGCAAAAACTGTGTCAGTCACCAAAACATACTCCTCCTACAGTTTTCGCGCCGATTTGGACGAAAACAAAAGCATTATGCTCTACCGACTCCCACGAGCAAAAGTTAGTCAAATAATTTTTCTACGACCATCGGAAGACCAAACGGTAGCGCTTTAAAGATTCGCCGATTAGCTTCCTTGTAATACCTTGTAAGTAAGTGATCATAAATCCAAAACTATACATCGTATCAAGACAATATTTTAGAAATATGGTCGTACTGTCCTAATGAACATCCTCAAAAAAAATTGGAAAATTTCGCAAAAAGGGGGCGCCAAAAACACAAAAAGTATACATCTCCTTATCCACTTGAGCATCTTTCTCTGCAAGTTTTTTGCCTTTCGGTCTATAACTCCCAAACCGAACATCCCACATTCAAAAACTTGACATCCACTTGTTCGGTACATTGAGCTGCATCTTTCCATCTAACATAGTATTGCGGATGTCATCCATAGGGGGCGCCAAAACGACAAAAACTTAAGAAAACGCGTGTGGGGCTATAACTCCCACACCAAACATCACACATTCAAAAATTTGACATCCACTTGTTCGGTACATTGAGCTGCATCTTTCTATATAACACAGTTTTGCGAATGTCATCCATAGGGGGCACCAAAACCACAAAAAGCAAAGAAAACGCGCGTGGGGCTATAACTCCCACACCGAACATCGCACATTCAAAAACTTTACATCCCCGGATTCCGTGAAGCGAGGGGCCGGCGCCGCGGACGACGACGCCCGATCCCGAGTCGCGTGGGAGGCTTGGCCCCCGTTCATAACTGCTTGCAGTTCTAGTTAGGGGGCCAAGCCCGAGAAGGGCTGGGACCGCGTTTTGCAGAGCAACGCGGTTCCCAAGCCCTGCGGGGCAGGGAACCCTATTGTTTTTGTAGGAATTATTAGGGGGCCAAGCCCGAGAAGGGCAAGGGACCGCGTTTTGCAGAGCAACGCGGTTCCATAGCCCTGCTGGGCAGGGAACCCTATTGATCTTGCTGGGATTATTATTATTCCGTTATTATTATTCTTCCATGCGTAAAAGTGGTGCTGCAGCCCAAACCGTAAAGGGTTTGGACATGCCACTTGCATGGCTTATCCAGGTCCATGGTACGTACGCAGAGGAAAAAATTCAGACATGCCGGCCACTAGGTGGCGCTACAACAAAGGAAAACGCGTTTGGGGCTATAACTCCCACACCGAAAGTCCGACAGTCAAAAACCTTATATCCACAGATGCACACAAGTCAGCTGCATCTTTTGAGATAGGCCACGCCCATTTGCGTATATATACATTTTTCGCTACATCGCAAAAACTGTGTCAGTCACCAAAACATACTCCTCCTACAGTTTTCGCCCGATTTGGACGAAACCAAAAGCATTATGCTCTACCGACTCCCACGAGCAAAAGTTGGTCAAATAATTTTTCTACGACCATCGGAAGACCAAACGGTAGCGCTTTAAAGATTTGCGAAAAACCGTAAAAAAAGAAAAAAAGAGGGATTTTCTTGAAACTCAAGGGAGACTATCATGTGGCATACCTGAGTCTATAAAACAAATATGGCCAAGAAATACATATGTATGCCGGACTTATTAAAAAAAAGAGTTTTTCAATTTTTTTGCCTCTTTTTGCCATTTCCTAAGTCTTTCGGCGGGAAAATGGGAAAATTCAAAAAAGTGTCTTTACAATGGAGAGGTTCACAATTTCATTTTGCTCATAACTCCCCAACCAAACATCGCACATTGAAAAATTTAACATCCACTTGTTCGGTACATTGAGCTGCATCTTTCTATCAAACAGAGTTTTGCGAATGTCCTCCATAGGGGTCGCCAAAACCACAAAAAGCAAAGAAAACGCGTTTGGGCCTATAACTCCCACACCGAAATTCGCACATTCAAAAACTTTACATCCCCGGATTCCGTGAAGCGAGGGGCCGGCGCCGCGGACGACGACGCCCGATCCCGAGTCGCGTGGGAGGCTTGGCCCCCGTTCACAACTGCTTGCAGTTCTAGTTATACTTCTCCACATAAAAGTGGTGCTGCAGCCCAAACCGTAAAGGGTTGGGACATGCCACTTGCAGGGCATATCCAGGTCCGTACCCCGTACGCAGACAAAAAAATTCAGACATCCCGGCCACTAGGTGGCGCTACAACAAAGGAAAAGGCGTTTTGGGCTATAACTTCCGCACCGGAAGTCCGACAGTCAAAAACTTTATATCCACACGTGCCCACAAGTCAGCTGCATCTTTTGAGATAGGCCACGCCCATTTGCGTATATATACATTTTTTGCTACATCGCAAAAACTGTGTCAGTCACCAAAACATACTCCTCCTACAGTTTTCGCCCGATTTGGACGAAACCAAAAGCATTATGCTTTACTGACTCCCACGAGCAAAAGTTGGTCAAATAATTCCTCTACGACCATCGGAAGACCAAACGGTAGCGCTTTAAAGATTCGCGAAAATTCCTTAAAAAAAAAAAAAAGAGAATTTTCTTGAAACTGAAGGGAGACTATCATGGGGCATACCTGAGCCTGTGGAAAAAATATGGGCAAGAAAGTCCTATGTATGCCGGACTTATTAAAAAAAAGAGTTTTTCAATTTTTTTGACTGTTTTCGCCATTTCCCAAGTCTTTCGGCGGGAAAATGGGAAAATTCAAAAAAGTGTCTTTACAATGGAGAGGTTCACAATTTCATTTTGCTCATAACTCCCCAACCAAACATCGCACATTGAAAAATTTAACATCCACTTGTTCGGTACATTGAGCTGCATCTTTCCATCAAACACAGTTTTGCGAATGTCATCCATAGGGGGCGCCAAAACCACAAAAAGCAAAGAAAACGCGTTTGGGCCTATAACTCCCACACCGAACATCGCACATTCAAAAACTTTACATCCCCGGATTCCGTGAAGCGAGGGGCCGGCGCCAGGAATGACTACGCCCCATCCCGAGTCGCGTGGGAGGCTTGGCCCCCGTTCACAACTGCTTGCAGTTCTAGTTTAGTATTACATCTGGTCAATGATTGACTCCTTTATGATTTTCTCTACTTACAACATCTATTGCAGTATGTCCGTCCTGGGAGAGGGATCCCTTACTCTGTCAACTGACAGGTGTGTCAGGGCGTGGACGAGTTTTTCTGCATCAGAGAAAGTGAGGAATGGGCGGAGTTTAGAAATGTTCTTGATATGGAAAAAGCAGGTTTTGTACAGATGTTTGATGTGTGACTGAATTGTGTTGATAACAGATTGTTGTCATGAATTGATTTCCAGTTGGAAATATTTTAGTATGTTTAATATTGTTATTATAGAGAATGTACACGGGTCACAAAGAGCATTGTTGATTGATGGATTGTACTTAGGTAATCCTTATTCAGCACTATTTTACATTTATTAAGTGTAACAAGTGATAAATGGTTCCCACTTTACAATAAGGGTCACAAATAACATTGAGAAATGGTTAACTATGCTCAAGTGATGCTTAATCAGCACTAGTTAGGTGTTAATTCATGAGAAATGGTTCTCACTTTACAATAAGGGTCACAAAGTCCATTAGTAAATGGTTAATTACACTTAAGTAATGCCTATTATGGTTAATTATGCTTCAGTAATGCCTATTCAGCACTGGTGTGCATGTATTAAGTGTTACTTAATGGATAAATGGTTCCCACTTTACAATAAGGGTCACAAAGAGCATTAATAAATGGTTAATTTTGCTTAAGTAATGTTACAAAAATGACATTTGTTAACAGTTAATTAATGCTTATTATTATATTAATCAACTGTTGGTTCATGCTTAATTAATGGGTTAACTAAGGTTAATATAGGATATTTATAAACATTACATAATGTAGTAATTAATACCTTAGTTAACATGAATACCATTAGTAAATGCTTACTAGACACATTAGTTAACATTTAACTAATGGTTAGTTAAACCTTATAAAGCATTAACAAACCATTAATTAATGTACCCTTATTGTAAAGTGTTACCATTGTTTCCTTATCACCGCCGAGTTCCGCTGTATGTTGTTATGGGTTAGTCTCGACCCGCCGTGCGTAAAGGCAGCAGAACAGCTGACGGAAGGAAAAAGAAACAAACAAGCTGACGAACGTGAGTAAACACTGCGGTCAAGAAAACCTTTTTGCTTTGCTTTATGCTGCTCTCACCTTTTTATCTCTCTCCCTCTTTTATTAGCCCACACATATCCTACACACACGTTAATTCTCACACATTGTATGTAGCCTACAAGTCCAATGGGCAATTCTGGTGTCGACTAGACAGGCAGCGGACATTTAAACGTTTAACCGTCAGGATCGCCGTCTGCTCGCTTGCGCTCGTGCTTGTGCGCGTGTCATTTGACGAAATGGAAACTTTACAATTGTTGCAAGTGGCCGTATTGTCGTTTTCAAGTGAAAAACAACCAACATTTAGAGAGATTCTGTCTCAACGCCATGTTTGCTGCGTTCTGAACCAAAACAAAGCAACGCGAGTGTCATGTCATGACACATTTGCAACAAGCAGAACCGATAAGCGGAATCAAGCAGGCATGTTAACGATTCCAGGAAATTGGTTGACTCGGCACCGGTTCTGAAGAGGAACCTGGTCTCGATTCCCATCCCTACCAAACACCACAGAAGTTTACAATAACACCATTTAAAGTCTGTAGATTGTCGCTAGTCGCCCGGAGGATTTGGAAAGTGGCCAGATTTAGCTCAAAATGGTTTGCGATTAATGTGCTGTGCAGCCTGAACGCGGAGTTGTGTGTCTCCTCTCTGCTCTGACTGCAGGCTGAGACTGCTGCGGGAGGCTACTGAGAGACTAACCGCCCGTGAGTGCTCGTGAATGGGCAGCGGCTCACGGCAGCAGCTGCTGACAAGTTTTTTTTTTTTTTTTTTTTTTTTAGATTTTTTTTTCCCCATCCCGTAGCGTAGCCTCCTCGCACCCCCCCGTAGTGTGTCCGCGCCCCCGGTGGTTTGAGAACCACTGCACTAAAGCAAACAGTTTTTAAATTGCACATTTTCTATGCTATAGTTTTGTAAGATACATTTACACTAATTGACTGCACCAAATATTGCACTTTTTTGTATTTCTGCACATGACATTAAATCATTTGAAATATGTTGGTGGTAATTGTTGAAATAAATAACACTTAAAAAACAACATCAACAACAAATTCTTCACACACAAATGAAAAAAGGCAGTTCTCTACATGAATAACCAAACCAACCTACCCTCAAAACTATAAAGTTGGCCAATGTTTGGTTGCAACATTTAGGCTTAGTTCATTCTCCTCTCATCACTGCAAAAGCACTGAAATCATTACAAAAAAAGGTCTTAATCTTTGAACTCAAATCTGTTCCTTTAATTATTTCCAACTTCTTTGTGCCTTGTGTCTTTCTTTGCATTAAGAACTTTTTTAAGTCTATTTACATTTAAAATTTTTAGAAACAATACAGAAAGCAGGACCTTGGTGGTTACGGCAATCATTAAAACAGGATGATGCTGCTCATCAGCTTCATTGTGGTATGACCCATCTGGTTGGTCAATTGGCCCGGTTTCTGAAAAAACTGGTCAGACTTGGCTGGTCGTGTCAACCTGAAGACTTATGTCAAAGCCTTTAGAAGGTATAGTCCCCAAAGGGAAATTCTTTTTCACAAAAATGTATGTTATGTGGAGAGAGAATTTAAACCTGTGTGTAGACTCAAGAAAATTACAGAGTAACTAGTCTGTCCTGTTTATAAGAATGTAGAAGAACTACAAAAGGTACCCAACCTGTTTTTTCATGGGGTCCAAATAAGAGAGACATAAGTAGCAGGTAGGCCTACATGTGTTTTCCGTGAGCAGGAACGACTCAGGAAATATAATCCAGCCAAAACTGTTTAATATCAAAACCCAATCTTGTCACCATTTGGCACATAAAGGGTTTATAGGATGGATTATGTTTTAAACAGTTACACTCCACTGTACTCAATCTGAAACATTTTGAACATTTCTGTTTTTCTACTGCTTTTTAAATGGCCGTAAGCGGAGCCGCGGCTCTGTGTAAACACCCAACTTTGAATAGATATTGACATTATGTCTCCGCCAGCTTTGCCCATCTAGAGACTGATATTTTTGCCCATTCTTCTTTGCAAAATAGCTCAAGCTTCAGATTCAGCATCAGATTGGATGGAGAGCGTCTGTCAACAGCAATTTTCAAGTCTTTCCAGATATTCTCAATTGTATTGAGGTCTGGACTTTGACTGGGCCATTCTAACACATGACTATGCTTTGATTTGAACAATTCCATAGTAGATCTGGCTGTATGTTTAGGGTATTTAACCTTCTGGAAGCAGGGCCGGCGGTAGCCAGGGGCCAGGGTGGGCCGTGCCCACCCAAATGTGGGCTGTGCCCACCCAATCAGAGATTTTTTTTTTTTTTTTTAGGTGGAAGTCCAGACCCACTATCGGACGGACCTGTTAATTCGCTGTCCAAGAAAATGTCAAATAAAATTCAGACAATTAATTAATACTAAAGAATATACCATTACCATGCATAGCTTCTAATTGTATTATTGGGTGGGCAGGACAGCCTGCCTCCAGGTTACCCACCCGCTTATAGTGGTCACTGGTCAGCAGAGCCGGCCCGAGGCATAAGCGAAATGAGCGGTTGCTTAGGGTCCCGACTGCCAGGGGGCCCCCCCCAATTTTTTTTTATTATTTTTTTTTTTTAGTTTGTGTGTTTGATATCAACATCATATTATGTAAATGTAAATTATCATACAATAAAAGGTATGCAATGTTTTGGTAGATAGTTAATAGCTTAATAATTGAATCAGTTCATCTGGGAGGTAATCCGAGGTTAACTGATCACGTCACGTTCAAGTCCATGGCATGCACAGTTTGTATTGAGTTTATTTAAAAATATTTGAAAATCGGGCTGCCCTCAGTTGCCCATGCACTGTGTATAGTCTATAGCCTATTTCAGCCTCGTCTGTGGAAAAAAAGATAACTGGACAACAGAGTTCTTCTGCTTCGTTCCTCTCACTGCTTTTAAATGAATTCATTATATTACAGAAAAATATGTCTCGTAAAAGAAAAAGAGCACCAAGCCCATCCCAGAGGACCCTGCATAATATTTTATTTCAAATTTATATTTCTATGGAAAATCCATGTGTCTTTCTTCAATAGCTTCTAATTCATCTGACCCAGTGTCTCCAAATTATTTGTTCACACAAAATTCCTCAGATCTAGCCTCTTAATTTTCTTCTCAAAGTGCATCAGATTCATGCATTTCACTTTAAAAAGGTAAAAAAAAAATCTCCCGGGGGGACATACCCCCGGACCCCCCTAGCAGGTTCATGACCTCGGTTGGCTACTATTTTCACCCAGCTGGACATCGGAGCCAATAGTGGAAAGACTATATATCTATATAGTGTGTATAGTATATAGCTCTGGACTACCACCACCCAGGTTGCCCAGTCCCAAAGCTTTCTCTTCAATCAGCTCAGGCTGCCTACAGTTAATACTGCGATTAAAAAAAAAAGATACATTATGTTGTATATAATGTATATTATATGTTATTCATAAACATTTTGGAAAAAAAAACATGCAAGAATCAAATCTCCCACACAGCAACACTCAAAGTTTATTTGCATATTGTGTTCTACACAATTCACAGTAAATGTGCAAAAAAGCAGATGCAGAGATCTTACAAGGGCAAAAAAATCCGGCTCGCGCTCTGCGCGCGCTCGCATCTTCGGTCTCTCTGCCCGGTGTGCCCACCTAAAATTTCTACAGGCCCATCCAAATCTAACTTTCTAGAACCGGGCCTGTCTGGAAGGTGAACCTCCACCCAGTCTCAAGTCTTTTGCAGACTCTAACAGGTTTTTCTGCCCTGTATTTGACTCCATCCATCTTCCCATCAACTCTGATCAGCTTCCCTGTCCCTGCTGAAGAAAAGAACCCCCAACGCATGATGCTGCCACCACCATGTTTCACAGTGGGGATGGTGTGTATAGGGTGATGTGCAGTGTTAATTTTCCACCACACATTGCACTTTGCGTTAAGGCCAAAAATTTCCTTTTTGGTCTCATCTGACCAGAGCACCTTCCTCCAACCCTTGCCACAAGCCATGCGGGGGACACAGCATATTCAGATGAGACCAAACTTGAAGTTTTTGGCCTGAATGCAAAATGCAATGTGTGGCGGAAACTTAAGGCCGAATTCCACCGGCTGCATCTCCGGTCCTTCTCCGCTCCAGCACGGCAGAAACAGTAATACAATTAAGAGCAGTCAGTGGGTGAGTTTCCACCACGTCCGCTGCACCGTCTCTCTGCTCCGCTGCTGCTCCAGCTCTCCGGTGAAACACGCACTGCTTCTATTTCTGCCGGATGCCTGAGCTCACCGCATCAATTTAGCACAGAACACATCGAGATAGACAGGAACACAAGCGCCGACAAAACAATAAAACCTCCGGTTAATTTTCAAAATAAGACACTCGGTGTTCACTGCAGGTGACATTCTCAAAACAGAGACACATACAAGTATGTCCACTGTTCTTTTACTCGTTCGGATGGGAACAATAACCTTCCGTGCGTTCGTTGTTGTGTAAATACCATATAGGAGAATCATATTATCAAGAGCGATCGCCCGTCACTTTTATTACCGCGGGAACTCCTCGTTCTCGCGACTCCAGCTGTTCAGCGGAGCTGGCCGTGCCTGCTTTGAAAACGGAGCCGGTGGGTATTGACGGACGTGGGCGCACGGAGCAAAACCGTTGGACACCGCACGCGCAGCCAGTGGAATTCCGGGGTAACACTGCACATCACCCTATACACACCATCCTCACTGTGAAACATGGTGGTGGCAGCATCATGCTTTGGGGGTCCTGTTCTTCAGCAAGGACAGGGAAGCTGGTTAGAGTTGATGGGAAGATGGATGGATCCAAATACAGGGCAGAAAACCTGTTAGAGTCTGCAAAAGACTTGAGACTGGGGTGGAGGTTCACCTTCCAGAGGGACAACTAGCCTAAAAATACAGCCAGATCTACTATGGAATGGTTTAAATCAAAGCATAGTCATGTGTTAGAATGGTCCAGTCAAAGTCCAGACCTCAATACAATTGAGAATCTCTGGAAAGACTTGAAAATTGCTGTTGACAGACGCTCTCCATCCAATCTGATGCTAAATCTGAAGCTCAAGCTATTTTCTAAAGAAGAATGGGCAAAAATGTCAGTCTGTAAATGGGCAAAGCTGGTAGAGACATACCCCAATAGATTTGCAGCTGTAATTGCAGTGATAGGTGGTTCTACAAAGCATTGACTCAGGGGGCTGAATACTTTTGCACGCCACACTTTTCAGTTTTTTATTTATATATATTTTTTAAAACCACGTTTCATTTTCATTCCACTTCACAATTATGCGCCACTTTGTGTTGGTGTATCACATAAAATCCCAATAAAATAAATGTAGCCGTGTGGTTATAACAGTGTTTTGCAGTCCCTGCCAGACACTGATGACACCTGCTGCCTGGAAGTCGACCCGACCAGCATCCGCCGTCCTTCAGTAGAGTACGTACGGGCAAGGCCGCAGGCCCTGACGGCCTGCCAGCTTTTCTGCTCAAAAGCTGTGCAGAGGAACTAACAACAGCATGGTGTCCAATATTCCAACAATCACTTAACACTCACACAGTTCCAGCTCTGTGGAAGAAGTCAATTATAACTCCAGTGCCTAAAAAGCCCTGTGCCACAGTAAACAACGATTTCGTAGCTCTCACTTCGATTGTTATGAAATGTTTTGAAAAATTTGTTGTGTCACTGCTCATGAAGGATGTCGAGACAAAGCTAGATGTGTACCAGTTTGCATATAAGCAGGAATGCAGTACTGATGATGCAATCCTTTGCACCTTGCACTTTATCTCCAAGCACCTTGAGAACACAAAAGCTTATGCTAGAATTTTATTTGTTGATTTCAGCTCAGCTTTTAATACAGTGCAAACTCACATACTCTTAGAGAAGCCCAAATACATGAGTGTAAACACCAACTTGATTAAATGGTTCTACTCTTTTTTAACGAACAGAACACAGCAAGTGAAGGTCAACAGAACACTGTCAGACACCAAACACTGCAACACAGGAGTCCCACAGGGTTGCGTGTTATCACCAACCCTGTTCACATTGTACACCAATGATTGTAGGACTGTGCACCCTAACAATTATATGGTGAAATTTGCAGACAATACCGTAATCCTGAGCCTTCTACACAAGGATATGGACCCCTCTGTGTACCAGGATGACATAGACCTATTCATTAAGTGGTGTGATACCAACAACCACCTTATTCTAAATGTGACCAAAACACAGGAAATGGTTTTGGATCCGAGGAAAGTGACTGACCATGAGCCTGTGGTCATCAAAAATCAGAAAATCATCCAGGTGTCCTCTTATAAGTATTTAGGGGTTCACATTGATAATCTTCTCTGCTGGAAGACACATATTGACAACCTGTGCAATAGACTGCAACAGAGGCTATATTTTTTGCGACTAAGACTGTACGGCGTAAGCAGCCACATCATGATGATTTTCTACAGTGCCATTGTAGAGAGCATCATTAGATATGGGATCACCTCATGGTTTGGCAACCTAACCGTTAAGCTAAAAAACAAACTGGCCGGCATGCATAAAACGGCAATGAAAATCGTAGGGAGGAAAGAATATGAGCCTATACAGAGCATCTATTAGGAAAAAAGCAAAGAAAATAATTTCCAACTCACAACACCCACTCTTCCCTGAATATGAAACCCTGCCATCAGGGAAAAGACTCCGGGTGCCGCTATGTAAATCTAACCGTCTTAAATTGTCATTTGTCCCAGCCTCCATTAAACTGACGAACAATGTGCAATAGAATAATGTGCAATAAATAGGTTAGCACTTTAGCACATAGTACTTTAGCACATAGCACTTTAGAACTGCACTTTAGCACATAGCACTTTATCCATGAGCTCTAGTGCAATGCACACTAGTACTCTAGCTCCACACTGTAGATTTCTATGCTTTACATCAAAGTGCCATTTAAAGTCTATCAAGCTCCATGTTCTCAATGTTTAAATGTTAGTTTGTCTGGTTGTGTTTGTGTCTGTGGTTGTGTTTTTGTTCTGTTGTACTCTGTGTAAGAAAGCAATGATGCACTGTGCCCAAGACAAATTTCCCCACAGGGACAATAAAGTTTAACCTAACCTAATAACGTGACTAAATGTCGAACATTTCAAGGGGTATGAATACTTTTGCAAGGCACTGTATCTGCATCAAAGACAAGTATCTGTGATTGATAGCATCCATGGAAAATGCAATCGTATTTAATTATTCAGAGGGAAATGAAATGCACCAATGAAATGAGCTTAAGAGCCATACATGGAGCAAGCACACGGCTTAATGTGCAGCCTAGGCAGCTGACACATTTTAAGCTGCATCACTCTGGAATGATCACACATGTACAAACAGAATTTGACACTAGAATCAGGAAGTACAAAAGAATAAGCATCGCCACACCTACTTTGGCATTTAAAAAAACAGAAGAAAAACATCTAATAGAAAATCAAAGAAATTATGCAAATTGCCCTGTGCGATTGTGTATGTGACAAATACAGTACATAATAACTAAACTAAACTAACATCTAGAGTTTTGGTTTTTTAAAAAGATGCAAATGTACACAAAATGATTTAGACATTGACAAATCTGCATATTGATTCAAACATTTCTGAAAAAAATAGTCATAGAAAAAAAAATTGTTTTGATGCAAGAAATCAACTGGCAAAGGTTGATAATGATATCTATAAGTGAAATAATTTTTTTTACCCTATTCACGCCTTTGGCTGATGGAATGACATGTGACGGTAGCGTGCCTCTCTTTCCGTTATATGCTGTCTATGCCACGTTCCAATTACGGCCACATACTTCAAACCTGCCCAACACATGTTATGTCTTTTTGATGTATTCCCGCCTGCAGCAATACACAGTAAGAAGTGAATAAGTACAAGTGGAATGTGCACATGGAATGTTGGATGGTATAAAAGAGAACATGTTCACGTGTACTCTCCTAGTCATGAGAGGTCACGTCCTTATTATCTTTACTTACAAAGTCATTTAAAAAAAAGTGTTTTCCTGAATGGATGGAGCGAAAACATCAAAAGGGATAAAATCACGCAATCCACAATGTGCACATTTATTTCAGTTTCATAGTCCAATTCCAAATGTACATGAAATCCATACTGGAACACTCCATAACATCACAACATCAAATCTAGAGGAAACACTGCTTAACCATCGGTACAGGGAATGATCTAACCAGCTTCATATTTGTTTCTCTCCAGCAGATCAGTCTGGACATTCTCCAATCTCTGTGGGGAGGAACTGGTTAAATTAATGACCGGGCCAATCAGAGCCTGTGTTCTGACAAAGTTTCCCTGCATTCCAATCCCCATACTTCTCTACAATTAGTATGCCAGAAAAAGCACGTCAATTGTAGTATGCTAGAATTACAGAAATGCCCCAGTAACTCCAATAGCAATTTACAGTATTTGTCTTTTTTCTTGACATTTCTCGACATAATGAAAAAAGCTTCCTTATCTGATTTTGTTGGTCTCTGGGGGCCCTAAAACTCTTATGTACTTAAGTATGTAGTGTAGTAAAAAGAAAAAGTATGTGATTTGGAACGCAGGGTTTGTCCCTTATAGTGGAAGCCTGCTTCTGATTGGTTCATGTAGTCCTCAATCTAGCCTCAAAGAACAGAAAGTGAGGTGGGCCCGGTCTGACTGGAGGCTTGATTGACGTCTATATCTGAAGCTGCCTTCCGCTATAAAGGACATACATTAGGTCCTAATGTGAAGCCTTAAATCAGTCAAAATAAGCTATGTCCAGCTGGCCTGGTCATGTCCAAAGGTGTATAGTGCATTGTAGTGTGTAATGTATGTTCTTCACGTTATGTCTGTCAGTGTCTGATGTATGGACTATCTGTTTGTGTCATTTGTCTGATGTCAAGTCATGAAGTGTGACTGTGCCGCAAACCCAACTGCCCCACGGGGACAATAAAGTTTTCTACTACTTTCTACTACTACTGATTAGCCCGGTCATGTTTTGACTGGACTCCTCCCCACAGGGATTGGACCATGCTACATTCCCTGTACCTATGGTTAAGCAGTGTTTCCAGATGACATAGACCCCTTTAAATTAAAATCCATAAGATTTGATGTAATGTTATGGAGTGTTCCAGTATGGATTACATGTACATTTTGTAATGGGCTGCATTAATATGAAACTGAATGAAATGACACATTGTGGATTGCTTGAGACAAGGCTGATCTCACCATATAGGCTACAGGGAATGTACTGTAGTATTTTGCTGACCTCTTGACCCCATGTTCCATTTTTTTTCGGTCAGCTATCAAATTCCCCTCACGTCTGATGGGAATGAAAGCCGGCAGCAACATATCTTGTGAACAGGGTCGACTTTATTGATGTTGGAGGCTGGTGACCACATTGTTTAGGAGTGTAGAATGTGGACAGAGGGACGGCCCTGGTGGATAGTCAACCCCCCCCCCCCCCCCCACACACACTTTCCCCGTCCCCCTCTCCCCAGACTGTGTGATCCTCCCTCTGTGTGGCCTCGGCTGACTAAATATCCCAGAGGAACTTGCAGCACACAACTAGTAGTGACGCTGCCGTAAATCTGTCCTCGCTGCACACAGCCAGAGATCGTCAGAAAGTGTGTTTGCCGACGGCTCGCTTGCAAATTGCACTGACTCCTTGTGCCTTTTTTTTGACTGCAGCTGAAAAACCAGTGTGAGGGCCGCATTCATCCCAAGTGAAAGTCCAGTCATGTGTGAGCGAGCCAGTCGGGGCCAGGGCTCGGCCTCACTGAGACTATTTGCTTTTCCAGCTGTTTCCTAGACTCACCCTTAGAGTTGGAGAGGGAGAGAGAGAGAGAGAGAGAGAGAAAGAGAGAGAGAGAGAGAGAGAGAGAGAGAGAGAGTGTGTGTGTATGTGTGTATGTGGGTGTTGGTTTGGAGCCATTGTGAGTTCCTAGGAAGGAAGACAGTGAGGAAGAAGAGAGAGGTATGGAAAGAGGGAGAGAGTGTGTGTGTGTGTGTGTGTGTGTGTGTGTGTGCGCGCGCACAATTTAAGTAAGAGTGTCTCCTGTTCCTATTACGCTGTAGTGTATTTGCACAGTGGAAACCCTTGCTACCCCGGCACCTCATACAGTGTATGCTCTTTCTCTCTGTCTCTCTCTCACACACACACACACACAAACACAGAGGAAAATGAAGTCCTGTGTGCGCATGCCCCCCACATAAACACGCCCATATGCCTGGCTGCCCCTCATATAGACTGATCCGCCTCTCAGACACAAAGCCACAAGGGATGGCCTAGATTCCAGCACATGCACACACAGGCAGGCTGCAAGGGGAAAATATCACGCACGCACGCACAGACACACACACACACACACTCACGCATGCGCACACACACACACACACACACACACACAAGCAGGCACACACACACACACACACACACACACACACACACACACACACACACACACACACACAAGCAGGCACACACACACACACACACACACACACTCAAGCAGGCACACACACCACACACACACACACACACACACTCAAGCAGCACACACACACACACACACACACCACACACACACACACACACACACACACACACACACACACACACACACACACACACACACACACACACACACACGTGAAAGTAAATAGACTGTATATGTACTCACCACACAGTTACAGGCTCTTTTTGTATATTCTGACTGCAATAACGTAGAGAGGCAGCATTGATTTATGCTCAGATGTAAAATTGTAAACGTGTGTGATGTTCATTAACAGAAATTTCTTTTATTTTTTTGTAACAGAATCACTAGCTGACGGTCAGGTGTTAGCTGCAAAGCCATGTCTTTTAAAATGGGATTTACAAATGTATTTTGAGTTGCTTTTCTAAAGCTAGGACGTCTCTTGGTATAGGGCACATATTGACTATGACCATCATGCACTTGTTCATGACTTTTTAGGTTTGACAGATACAGTATAACTAGCCACCAGCCGGTAAATTACCCTCAATTAGTTCATTTTACAACCAGGGCATCCGGCCCATTCCTCTAATATGTAAAGAAAAGACACAGAGAGGGTGATTTCACCCTAAATCTCAAGTCTAGTAATTTTAATTGTTTTTGTCCAGGGTTAACTGACTCTTGGACATCAGCCACCACAGTAAAACTGATAAATACTTTTTTTTATTTTGGTGAGAAAATGAAAAATAATGTAATACTTCACATGAGGAAAACAAAGAATGGCTTTTTAAAAGGCTCTTTTAGCACAGCACAGAAAGCAAACTGAAACTTTGTAAAAAAAAAAAAAACCCTGATCCTTTCACAGAGAACTCAAAGCCAATAAGCCGGCTTCAAGCTGCCTTTTTTCCACCTGGCAGAAAGGAGCTATAGTGCGGGCTGTCAGAGAGGGGCTAAGGCTGCCTATCCAGTTGCCTATCATTGCCTGAAAACATACAGCAAGTTATGGATAAGTTACTGGAGTGTCACCAACATGGACCAGGTCTTAAGTTGGGTACGCCTACTTCTGTCAAAGCCAAATTGCCTGAAATTCCAGACATGATGGTGTCGTGGGTTGGATATAAGAAGAGAATAACTCCTAATAACATAGGGTTTAATGTGGTGATTGAAATGCTATATTAAAAAACTCCCACCGGTGAAATATCATATCACCTCAGGGCCCTGACATTCTCACTGGATTCTATGTTGACAAACGGAGCTCTGCCATTACTCACTTTGGACACAGACCAACATAGTGGGTCAGTCAAAACGTTTTTCACTTCTTGTGTTCTTGGTATTTGTGCACTATCAGTTACCACTAGTTTCCAAGACAGCGAGATGCAGAGGAGGATGGAACCCAAGTCCATATATTATGTAGGCCTATAGGTAAATCATACATCATTCATGACAAGAAATATGGAGTTACAAAGTATAGTAATGCAAAAATGTAACATTACTAAAACTTAAATTTGGACATACCTGTATGAGGAAAGAATTGCATTTGTTGTGACACCATCTGTCCACTGAACTCTCTATCAATGCAGGCTAATGCTCCAGAATATACTTCTTTAAGATTTATTTTTTAGGCTGTGCTTTAATTTGTTTAATTTACTACAATTATGTTTCCCTCGACGAATCGTTTACACTCGCCAGTGTTGGGCTGTCTACTACGTCAGGACACACCCCTATATGGTAAGGAGACAGCTGGTGCCACAGGCCGAGACTGATAGTCCTCTCGACCAATGGGAGAAGACACTATCCCAGAGGGGAGCGCTGTGATTGGCCACGGGGGCGGATTATATATATGTATAGATATGCCTGACTGCTCAACCGTGGGGGGCGGGACTATGAGTACAGTCCATCTATGTTGATACAGATCTAAAGAACTGGACTAACAGAGTGTGTGTGTTCCGACGTTTCTCTTCGCATGGACTAATGTAAGTCGGTTTGCTGTTTCCTGTAGCTTTCGGAATGTCCCGTTTAGTGGAACAATAGCATTATAGTTGAGCCTTTTCACCTTTGGTTTTGCTGATAAGTGCTTTCGGGCCGAGCGGGGCGCACGCGCTATACATGCTAGTAAAGTGTGCTGCGTAGCTGCAACGTAGCTGTTGTTATTGCGCTGTAGCGGGCTGCGATATTTTGACATGCCGCCGACACAAACAATGTAGGCTACTCACTCAGCCTGTGCGTACTGTCATTGTAAAATAAGAGAGGCCATTTCACAGTCGCTCCGCTAATGGACCGCAACCTCTCCGCGGTGTGTGAACGTTAAAGGACATGTTTCCCAAGTGTTGTAGCCTAACTGCTGCTGCTGACGTTTCTTGTCAGCCAGTGTCCGAGCACGGCCAACATGCTCTGCGTAGGGACGGTGGGCATTCTCTGTTCATTTACATTTTTACATATTCTTTAATGTGTCCGTTCGTGCTGACACATTTAAAAAGCCAGTGACATGAATCATGATTTCAGGTAGCCTATCATAAATGTTCATGGTCCACTCCTCTGTTTGAAATAGAGCCCATAGACAACCCACGGCAGCCCAGTGCCTCTCTCACCAACATGTTAAATGATGACTCTGCTGTTGGTCCCCCGTTGGGTAACAAGCAGTAGTTCGAACAGTTTTAATGATAAAACTACACGTTTTGTTTTGTTTGAATGAAAATGCCTTATTTATGCATGTAGGCTAACCCCCTAATATCCCAACCCACAATTCCCAGTCAAGAGCGACTCGCGGAACGTTCTAAAAGCCATGTTCTCAGCTTGCGCGAGGCAACTATTGAATAGCCAGATTTATTGAATGACGTCCAGCGTCACTGTGTGTCCATTGCAAGAAATAACGGTACGTCATAGCGGGGCTCTAACGTTACCCAACACACACAGCAGCGCCGCGACTGACCGTTTCATACACACAGCCCCCTGCCTGATCACTCCTCCTCTGCTCTTGTGTTAACAGTTTTGTTTTTGGACGGTGGAAAAGTTTCCAGCGTGTGGGAATTTCTTAAAAAAAAAAAAAAAAAAAAAAAAATAGGCCGCCTTCAATTCCACTGGCTCCGAATTGTTTTTGGGAATCCTGGCTTCAACATTTGGGGGCCCACCGCACAAAGTGAAGGTTGCTATGCCACACCAGGTAAGAGTTCACACTATAGCTTGACTTTGTGATAGAAACGCAACACTTGGTTTGCATGTAATGATATGAACTGGCCGCTGCACATGAACACATCAAAACAACGATCTTGCAGCTCTGGTCTTTGTTTCCTCGCTATAGCGCTTTTACGAGCAGGGAGGCCAGCACATGGCATTTCACGCCACGGATTCGTTTCGCATTTCAGCACAACTTTCTCCTGCAAGCAGCCTCGGTCCGGTTCTGTTTTGTGTGTGTAGTGTTATTGTTAAAGGCGGGTCGGTGCTTCCCTCCACATTCCACATGTGTATGGCTGTGTATGTGTGTATGTATGTGCGCGTGTTCGTGCGCGTGTGCTTGCCTGCAGCAGGGCCAGTGCGCTATTCCAAAGCAGCCGATAGGAAAACACACACACACACACACACACACACACACACACACACACACACACACACACACACACACACACACACACACACACACACACACACACACACACAGACAGACAGACAGACAGACAGACAGAGGATATTCTAATGCTGCAGTGAATTAACGTGAGTTTTGGATTGGATAGGAAGATGACGTGCTTTTGGAGGTGTTGAGAGTAGGTCCTTGAGTGATGTGGAGGAGGCTGCTTCTCCGTGCAGGCAGACAAAGGGACAGATGAGCATGGTACACTGGAGTCCCTCACAACACAACAACATGTTGTTGTGTTGTGACTATAAAGGAAGCACACACACAGGACACTGTGGACAGTATGTTGGAAAGTTATTTTAGGCAAGACCCTGCAGGCAAAAACATAGTTTCTCAAGGACTGGTCAATATTGAGATTTGTCTATTTATCTTCCATAACATGTCTTCTTTCATAGTAGTGTAAATTAAATTGTCCAATGTGCATTTAGGTGTTTATTTGACTTAATCTTGTCTGTTTGCGTCTGTATATTTCTCCTATTAAAGAAAACATGTTGAATAACCATTATCTCTCAACATTAGTTTGTCTTTTTCAATACTTCAAACCAGAAATCCAATTCCAATTCTAAAGCACTTACATCAACTTAACTTGACATAAACATTCTTAGCTGATTTGATACATTTTCTTCTTATATTAAAAATATATGCTTTTTTCATACTGTCCATAGTCTTTTTTCATTTATGAAATTAAAAAAAGGCTGTATCCAAAATCTAAACACTTATATGTTATAACAAATTAAATAAAGATTTTAACTCTGGCTTTATCCAACATAAAACATTTTTTCTAAAGAGATGCAAATGTACGCATAATTAGTTAGATATTGCCAAATTTGCATCTTTATTCTAACATTTCTGATTTAGATTTTTTTTTCTATTCACCTGCAGTTTTCTCACCTTCTATTTTATATTGCTGGCTGCATATGTATTATTTTAATATAATCATCAAGATTGAAATTCCATTCATCACTTATACAGTAGAAGACTAAACTGTCTTGCTGTGATGTCATTTGTGTGAAGGTGGAACACGCTCATCCTCAGTAGTGATTGGCCCTCTTTTAAGTGTAAGTTGTGGTGATTTTCAGCTTGTGGGCTTTACTTTGAAGCTGAACAAACACTTAAAGGAATACTTCACCCATACGGAACCAGTGTTCTATCATTATAAAATAACTATTATAATATAATGAATTAGGTTTTTCTTCCCTTAGCCCAGCTGTCCTGTTAATATAACCCTTACTGTGATGTCACAAGAAGGAAACTGTAGGGTAAGACAGTGAGACCATAACACACTCTTTATGCCTTTTCTCAGGCTAAGATGATCCAATTTAATTCTTTTTTGCACAAAAATACTAAATAGGATCTCAGAGTTCAATACACCTTCATATTCCAACCGGTGAAGTAGGCCTTTAAGAACTGATCATAATTTCACAAAAGAGGAATTAAACCGCTTTTTGATTAAACTTTAAACAGTTTTTGTACAATAATTTCCTGCAATCTTTCTGGTGTTCTGCTTGGACTTGAAGTATATTATTCTGTCATAATAATAGCACTCCTGTGTTTGCAGTGCTGAGCTACAGTCATGCCCGAAATTATTCATAACCCTGGCAAATTTTGACTTAAAGTTACTTTTATTCAACCAGCAAGCTTTTTCTTTATTGGAAATGACACCGGCTTCTCCCAGAAGATAATAAGACGATGTACAAGAGTCATCATTGTGGAAAAAAATATTTTTCAGCTTTTATTTACATTTGAACAAAAAGTGTCATGTCCAAAATGATTCATAACCTTCTCAATAATCAATAGAAAAAGCCTTTATTGGCAATCAAACACTTCCTATAATTGCTGGCCAGTTTTTTCGCATGTCTCCATAGGTATTTTTGCCCATTCATCTTCAGTAGGGCTGCAACTAACGATTATTTTGATAATCGATTAATCTGTCGATTATTTTCTCGATTAATCGATTATTAATCGATTAGTGTTTTGGTCCGTAAAATGTCAGAAAATGGTGAAAAATTTTGATAAATTTTCCAAAGCCCATGTTGACGTCCTCAAATGTATTGGCATGTCCAAAACACACAGATATTTCAGTTTACTGTCATTATAGGGTTAAAGAAACCAGAAAATATTCACATTTGAGAAGCTGAAATCAGAGAATTAGGAAATTTTTAATTAAAAAATTACTCAAAACGATTAATCGATTATCAAAATAGTTGGCGATTATTTTAATAATCGATTAATCATCGATTCTTCGATTAATCGTTGCAGCTCTAATCTTCAGCAATGAGCTCCAACTCTTTCATTTTGGAGGGTCTCACTGCCATCACCCTGATCTTAAGCTCCCTCCACAGATTCACAATTGGATTCAAGTCAGGACGTTGGCTTGGTCACTGTAAAATGTTAATGTGTTTGTCCGCTAACCATTTCTTCACCACTTTTGCTTTGTGTTTTTTGTGTCGTTGTCGTATAATTAAAAAATGCAAGCAGTGCCGCATTGTGGGAAATCTCAGAGGACGTGGTTGGAAGCCCAAAGTTACACCTGTACTGGCCAGGAGGATAGTGAAATCGGTGAAAAATAATCCCAGGATCACCACCAAGGCCATCCTGGTTAATCTTGGCTCTGCTGGAGGCAACGTCTCAAGGCAGACAATCCAACGGACACTGCATACTGCTGGGTTCCTTGGACGCAGAACAAGGAGGATGCCACTTCTCCAGATAAGGCTCACAAAAGCCCGCTTGGCTTTTGCAAATGCTCACCTGGACAAAGAAGAAGACTTCTGGTCTTCTGTTTCAGGTCAGATGAAACTAAATTACAATTAATTAACGTAATCACAGTAAACGGCTCCATGAAAAAAGAGCAATATATCAATATTTTTAACAACAACATCAGGCAGCCTGCAGAGAAACTTGGCCTTTGGCACCATTGGACATTTCAGCAGGACAAGGACCCAAAACACACAGCAAAAGTGGTGAAGAAATGGTTAGCGGACAAACACATTAACGTTTTACAGTGGCCAAGCCAGAGTCCTGACTTGAATCCAATTGAGAATCTGTGGATGGAGCTAAAGATCAGCGTGATGGCAATGCGACCCTCCAAACTGAAAGAGTTGAAACTCATTGCTTAAGATGAATGGGCAAAAATACCAATGGAGACATGCGAAAAGCTGGCCAGCAATTATAGGAAGCGTTTTATTGCTGTAATAGCCAATAAAGGCTTTTTCTATTGATTATTAAGAAGGGTATGAATAATTTTGGACATGACACTTTTTGTTCAAATGTAAATAAAAGCTGCAAAATATTTTTTTCCACAATGATGACTCTTGTACATCGTCTTATTATCTTCTGGGAGAAGCCGGTGTCATTTCCAATCAAGAAAAAGCTTGCTGGTTGAATAAAAGTAACTTTAAGTCAAAATTTGCCAAGGGTATGAATATATTTCGGGCATGACTGTACATTTGAAGGGGCTGTTCTAGTCTGTTTTTTGCCGCGTTGACTCGATAAAAAGTACTGTCAGCAGCTACAACCACCAGATTAGAGAGGTAATGTTTTATTCATTAGTGAACATGTTGTGGTATTTTACCACATTGTCTTTGTATTGCACTACTTGTAATGATCGCTTGTTTTGGCACATAGTGATTCTCCAGCTGTGCTCCCATGTTGTGAGTTCATTCTACACCCTTGCAATAACACCTTTGGCTGACCACTTCCCTCCCAGGAACCTTCTGTCTCCATGCCTTCAGCGTTCTAAACTTCTGTCTGTCAGCATCACACAGATTATCACACTATCATGAATGTGCTGCAAAGCTGGACGTTGAGCCCATTTGTCTTGAAAGGGACCATCAGTGTGTCACTGTTGTTGTGTTGTGTTCCTTGGTCCAGGGGTTCCTCACTCCTCAGTGGGATACAAAGGGCCTTTTTCTGTAATGGGCTGCTTAGCGGAGCACATTGTGCTTAGGAGGGTTGGTTCTCCGCTGAGTTACAGGCAGGTTGTAAAATGATAACAGATGCACGGTGGGGCCTCAAGGTGCAGCAGCGTTTTCAAATATAAGCTAATTCCAGGCAGTATGGAATACATGTGTGTGTGTGCACAAGTCCAACACACTCACACACACTTTGCTGCTGTTAAGTCAAATGTTTCCAGTGTCTTTGTTCAGTTGGCGAAGTTTGGAAGTTGGTGTTGCCTCAAATTTGCTGAGGGGTTTGTGCAGTGACATTATAACGTGTATATATAAGAGATTTATATACAACCAACCGTCCAGAAGTTTTTAAAGGTCAGAATAAATCATGGTAAGAAGAAATTATTGCAAAAACCTACCATAAAGCAGTCCTACTCATTTCTTTGCAATGTATCCACAATATGGGCTCATGTAGTTATCATACACAGGGCTATACGCTTATTTTTCTAGGTGGTAGCACTGGTGCTAGCAAGCAAAAAAAATCAGTAGCACAAAAACAAATTCGGTAGCACACAAAGTATGATCGAAAACTTGCATAACCTTAACCCTTGCATTTCGCTCTAATTACCTTTGAGCCTGTCATCTTGATCTCATTTGAGATTCTCAATTAATATTATATCCTAGTGTGTGCAGTAATAATTGTAGAAAAATGAATAGGGGTGCACTGATTGCAATTTAGACAAAAGAATAACCTGCCAATTGCAATTTTTTGCTGATTCTAGGGATGGGCATTTTAAGAAATTTCATTGATCGATCATCGGGAAAATTAACGAGCAATTATCGAGCAATTGTTATCTTTTTACATATTAAAAAAATGCCAACAGAACATCCAAAATACAGCGTTTTACCATAGACTGTTTACAAGAGGTTTTTACTCAATTACATCTTTATTCCAAGATCTTCTTGGCAAACAACAATCTATTAAGACAAGGCAACTTTTTAAAATAAAATAATAATAAAATGCGGCGCTGGTTAAATCCCGAGGCTATGATCGAGCCAACAAGGAGCCAATGCTACGATACCTTGAAACACATATGCGCCTCCTAAGATGCTGGCAAAGACTGCATAAGGGCACGGCACGTTTCTCTGAGTGTTAAAGGACCTAACGTTACTTCATCTAATAAACAAAATGTGCAAATTAGTTCCCTGATGAAGGCGAAGTAGGAAAGCATCTACGCTAAAGTTAGCAGCTAATGCTAGCGGCGCTAACGTAGCGCTAACGTAACACTTAAACAGGGTCGGATGTAGGCTTCAATGTACAAGTGGTACATAATTCAGTTTGTTTAAGTGTTTTACTAATACAAGGTTTCACAATGCTTAATGAACTTAGTTATTTTCGGTTCTAAAGCTGTCCCATGGACCTGTCAGATGCCAAACTTCCACTTGACTTCTTCCTGTTGACATTACGGCAGCTCGCAGGATGCTGCCTGAGCATGTTCTGTTGTCTTATACTACTTCTAGTTAAGTATCTCCCCCTGCTGGTAGGATGTTTAATTGCTGCCCATACAGTCTTTGGTGCTGCCACATAGTGAAACTCATTGCTGTGCTGCCGGACTCACACTGCGCTACACAACGGCTATATGATCGATAACAATTTCACGTGATCGACAATATTCTTAACGAGCAATGATCGAGCAATCGATTAATTATGCCCATCCCTAATTCAGAATTATTTCTCCCCACAAAATTATAAAAATAATATCTGTTGTGGCCGACCAACCTTTATTTGCGGCCACTTAGCTTGTAGGCTGCTGAACTCAAAGCCTTGACGCGTCTGTCACATATCCAGTTCGTTAACTCCCATAAATCCACACAGAGGCAGGATATCCTTTAAGGGTTTATTATCCAAAGGTTTGTTTTACATGTTCTTCCGGTCCAATACCGTTTTTACATGTTAATCCACACTGGACTAGTTGACTACGGTCAAAAACTTATGTCGACCCATGCCTGACAAACTTCTATGACGTAGCTACAAGTTACGGCATACATATGTCGTAAAACAATAAGGGATGACGTAAACTGACGAATGGCTAAACTATAAATATTAAATATTACTGAAAATGTTCCCTTGTATGTAAATATAGCAAGAAAAATAACACATCTTTACAAATAGGAAATAAACTAAAATTGGCTCTTACAATATCTATATCGATATTTTTTTTGTACATATAATTATTATATTAATAATAATACTTTTTTTTTTAAAAATGTCCTTCTGTTAATTAAAACCAAACTTTAAAACATTAAACATAGCCTTTTAAATAAATAAATAAATAAGTATACATATTGGTACAATTTAGGATAAATTAAATAGGTTGTAGTGAATGTGTTGGGAGTAGTTCTTCAGTGGCTTATTTCAAAACTTTTGTTTAAATAGACTACTGTTGACTGCTCTCTGGAGCTGAAGGAGTTGCCTTTCGAGCTAGAGCACTGCAGGGCTGTGAAGCGCTAACTTCCTGTTCTTACCGGGTTCAAAATAAACACGTTTGGCTAGTAACAGGCTTTTAATGTGAAGGCGCACAGGAAATGTTATGTCCGGTTATTACCGTTGGTGAAGATTTTAGATGCTAGAATCGCCGCACAAGCACAGATCCCAAGGACACGTCTTTCACCAGCCAAAGTGGAGGGTGGACTTGCCTAAGACTACATTTACCCGCATTGGGAGAGTGTTAATGTAGAGCCCTCTAGCAGTGTTGTGCAGCGCACCTCTGTGTCTCAAAGAGACAGCATCTGCTCATTAGCAAGCTGTCGCACTAGTGCGAGTGGACTTGTATTCATCATCGCACGTGATCAATTTCAGTAGCAAATGCGATCAAAACTGTCGCACTGTACAGCCCTGATACATTAGTAGGGTGTACATGTGAACACGTTAGGCAATTGATTCTACTTTCGATGGTCTAATCATGTTCAATATGGAAGGCACAAGGATGTTATTTGCACCCTCCCGACTACGTTTCAAATTTGTGTGTCTATCTGTCCACAATGGCTCTGGAGGCCTAAGTACAAAGTATACGGGTGCTTTTCTCTCTTCCGTTGTGTTTTTTGTTAATTTGTATAAATATGACTTTTACTAAAGGTGCCTCCATAGGCGATCCTATCGTCTTGGAAAAAAACAATCGTTATCCATCCCTTTATCGCTGATAAACGTTCGATTGCCAATCGGAAAAAACAAACGTAGTACACGTGTAACTGGTGAGTTAATCATAACCGCTTAGGATAAAATCAATAAAGTTTAAAACGTATGATTTCAATGTGTTCTGGTAGACATGCAATCATTAATCTCACATCACAAATGACACCAACTATTAGAGATGATTAAACTGGTCTGCAGAATCTGTCTGCCCCGCTCAGTGTCAGCCAGCATCTCTGCATCACTCCACGTCAGTGTCGTAAAGTAACTCACTGTCACAAAGTTTACTTTCTACTCTAGTATCTGAAATTTCTGAAAGTGAGATTTGGCTTTTCTTTTTGCTCTTGGCCGGGACTCATACTCACTGTCTGTAATTGTGTAGAACGTAATGGATTCTTCACTGAACAGCTGTGGCTCTGAAGTCACACCCCCTAATGCATTGCCTGTATCTCGTTTGCACCCCCCTCCCCAACTAAAATAAAATAAAATAATAATTAAATATTGCTAATTTCTAATACAGAATTGCTGACGTCACGTTAACCGTGTAGGCTACACAAAGAAATATTTGTCGTGTAACCGTTTAGACATTTTTGTAAACGTTCACACCCAAGTTGGTTCTTATTACTGCTTCAGGTTTTTGTGAAATATTAGGAACAGTACTAGTAAGTGTAGTGATGGATGCTAGCTTTGGACATATGGAATGATGCTGTTGTGTGTGTCTACTGTGATTGTATGAGAGTATGGATGTCCCGCAGTGATTTAGTTAAATTTGGCTCTTGCTGTGTCACTGGTTTGGCCAGCTCTTGTCTGTATTAACGCTGTAAACCTGTTTTCTTGGAGTGCAAATAAATATTTGGATACTGATTGCAGTGTAATCTACTGTGTTTTCAGATTGAGATGATCCCTTGTCAGTGGCCATAGACAGAGGCTAAAAGGCTTAGTATAAAGTAGGGCTGGCAGAATGACGGTATTATACCGTTGTGGTAGAAATGTGTCTAACGGGAGAGATTTTACAAAACTGTTTAAACCGTGGAGAAAAAAAGTTCATGTTGCGGGAGGCAACTGTCCCTCTGAGTCCCTAAAGCTACACTACAGTTACACCGCCGCGCCACGAGGGCCACTGCAGCAGAGTGTTTCGATGCAAGACAGCTTAATTTCCTTCAAAAGGAGAGGCCTCACCTGTTTAGTTCAAGCTAAATTTAGTGTGTTCGAAGCATTGTCAGCCCGATTTATTTCAGCATACTGTGGCTGTAGAGAAATTGATATTGAATTGGCAGGATTTAACCTTGTACTGTTTCTTGAGAATAGTTTCCCGTTTCTTGAGATAAACTTTGAGAAACAGGGCCCCGGCTTATCCTGTGAGTCGAAGGCGGGAACTGTGTGGCCCGGTTCGTATAAACAAGTGCTTGTATTCCGTAAACAGGCAGGCTCATCAGGCTTGGGAGGCTGATGATGACGTCGACAAATTAATCGACTTACTTTGCCCCCTTTTTTCCCTCCCACGGCAGAGGTTGAGGTGGTGAAAACAAGTGAAAACTGCGCTTTTCCTTTAGGCATCAGAGCTGCCGCCGTTATGATACAGTATTTACTAGGGATGTGAACAATGTGTCGATTCTCGGCTCGATTTTCGACTCGTGCCCAAGGCGACTCTAAAAATAGAAATCGGTAAATCGGGTGTTTTACTTTATTAGATGTTTTGGGGACATGAGAGATGTCCGTGATGCGAGTTTACGTGTGGTCATGAGCGCGCTGCAGGCGCTTCATTTCTGCAATGTGCGCGCATTAAATGTCCTGTGTGGGTCAACAGTGCAGTGCAACTATGCAGCATAAAGTTATAGCATTCATCTACGGCCGTGATGTTAAATCACCGTCACACAAAGCCTCCGCCCGGGCAAAGCAGCGAGTAGCGCTGTGACGGTGACGATCACCGGGAGACCTCGCAAGTAGCCCATGAGTGAATGAGCCGCCGTGCAGAAAAACTTTGTGGTTTGTTGAATAAAATGATAACCGGGGCTATCCGTTAACGTTGTCTTCGGGAACGGCTTCCGCTATCTGTTTGTATGTCTCAAGTACACAGAGCCATTTCGGCAAGCTGACAGTGCGACTGAAGGGACTGTAGTTTCTGTTTTCAGCCGAGTTCACCTCCGACGCATGGACAGCGTTTTTAAAATTAAAGCCTCTCATTTTATTATCAAAAAGGCTTTGATGCAGATGAAGTCTGAACACACACAGCGGACGGCACCAGTGTTGTTTAAAGGAAAGCGCAGTTTATCAGCACCACAACTACGTGCTGCTGCCGCAAAAAAATGCACATTGCCTTTTTTTTCTTTTTTCTAATGGCATAGTAAATCGATCGATTTGTCGATTCATGCCTCCGACACGTCGACACGCAAATAATGAATCGTTTAACATCCCTAGTATTTACATCAAAGCCCTAATGGTAATACAGATGAGATGCTTTTTTTAATGCTGCCCATGCTTAGCAGATGATTGTAATTTTGTCGGCTGTAGACAGAAACTAACGGAGGGGAAGGGCTCAGTGTACAGTCCCTTTAGTCGCGCAGGAGGCTCGAGACATACAAACAGATCGCGGAAGACTTTCCCGTCGACATCTCTAACCGGGAGAATATCCCTGGTTATAATTTTAGCCTCAAACCACAGAGTACTGGCGAGATCTCAAAGTCAGTGAAATCTGACTTAATATTAAAGAATTTCTTAAAAAACTCAACTGGGAATCCATCGGGGCCGGGTGTTTTATTGTTTTGCATGGCTTTGATAGATGATTTAATTTCTTCCAAATTCAAAGGTACATCAAGCTCATTAGGATCAATTTTGGGGATATCAATATTCTGGAGGAAAGAAGTAATTTCTGTCTCTTCTGATGATGATTCTGATTCATAAAGGGAGAAACAGAAATCCCTAAAGGTGTCATTTATAGAAGCGGGATCAGAGACAAGTGCGCCAGAGGAATCTTTAATTTGTGGAATTAATCGAGAAGTAGTTTGACGTTTCAATTGATGAGCCAGGAGCCTACTCGGCTTATCACCGTGCTCATAATAAGTTGCACGAGAACGTAGTAAAAGTCGCTCAGCGTCGCTTGTTGTAAGGAGGTCAGTTCGGGACGATGAGGTTTTTCTGCCACTGATTCTTTTAAAATCTGCTGGGAGGGATCTGAGTCAGCTCGCCTACATGATTAAATCATGGATCCAACACACTGAAATATTAATATTGGCGTTTGTCAATTCAACCAGCAAAAGGACAGCCAACATTGGCTAAAAATGAGTAGTTGCTATCTGAATGTTTTGTAAACTGCTCGTTGCTATGAAGAACATTTTCCAAAATAATTGATTGTCTAAACTAGGTTGCAAAGAAATCTGATAAAATGATAATTATTACGATTTCTTTTTTAATTGACACAAATGTCACTCATCTGACAGTGCAGAACACGACGGAGAGAGAGAGCAGCAATGTAACACCACTAGCAGGCTTGTTGTGGACAAAACCAGTAGAGGAGAATTTGACTTTATTTTAGCTGTTACCAACACATGCTAGATCCTCAGGACTGGACAAGCAGGTAGAGCAGTTGACCCAGTCGTCCACTGTATTGCAGGGTCGATGGTTGGACCTCCTGTATCATGTCCAAGTGTCCCTGCGCAAAGAGACACTGAACACCAAAATGCTCCTGATGGTTAGCTTGAACCCTGCGTGGTAGCTGCTGCTATTGCTGTATGAGTGTGTGACTGGGTGAATGAGAGGCAAGCTACAACAACAATACAACTATAACAAGCTAAAGCTCTCTGGGAGAAAAGGTACTAAACAGGTGCAGTCCATTTATCAGTCAGTAATATCATTGTTATTCAAGGATTTCTACCTTAACATTGAAGACATGACCCAAGCCAACTACTAAACTATACAATTACAGAGGTGTAGGAGAAATATATTTGAAGAATAGTAATACCAACAATAATCTCTCATTATTGCGTTTTTCTTTTGTTGCATGTTTCATTATCTCTCCTGTCATTCTAACAGCTCAGTTCTGTATTGTCTTTTCTCTTGAATTTTCCCTTTGTGTTAAGCCATGGTGTTCACACTAACCACTTTCTCTTCTGCTTATTTCAAACATAATCCATCACTCCCTCTGTTTTGGAGAACCAGGGCAAAATGTAAAAGCTTTGATGAGCTGACCAGAAATGTGATCACAATTGTGTAGAATAGATCAAACATAGAGAAGAGACAAACTTTGTGACATTCACATTAGGGCTGGGCGATTAATTGAATTTCGATTTCGGTTACAATTTTGGCTTCCCTCGATCATGAAAACAAGATAATCGTAATAAAACGGTTATTGTGCGGCACGCCGGGTCATGTGTAGTAAATGCAGCGCACCCTTCTGTCTCCACCTGCGCTCCGCCCCGCCCCCGCCCGAACACTGTCGCTTTCAGCGATTCCAGTGCAATTGTTTATTCAGCTTCAGCATAAAGTTAAAACGCTCGTCCAGGATGTTACACCGAAACACAAAAGCCTTGCGCGATTGAAGCAGCGTTTCACTCGGTGAAACATGGTGTGAGTGAGACACTGTGATGTCGGTGGGTAACGGTGTCATTCACTGTGAGAACTTGCCGGTGTGAGCCGCCGCGCAGAAAAGCTCTGTGGGTTTACGGGTAAAATGATAGTCGGGGATTCCTGCACGTTAACGTTGTTGAGGGGAAAGGCTTCCGCTTTCTTATTGCATTTCTCAAGCCTGAATATATTGTGCCATGTTGGCAAACTATCTGCGCGACAAGAGCAAATATACAGTGAGACGCACCCCCTCCGTTAGTTTCAGTCTACAGACGAAAAGTTACAACCAGCACCTAAGCATGGACTTCGTTTAAATAAAGCGTCTAATTTTTATTATCAGCGCTCTGATGCAAATTTTTAAGTCTGAACATTACGGTGTCAGCTGTGGTGTAGTTTTTTTTACAGCAACTCAACGTGCACTGCAAAAAAAAAAGAAGGCAATAAGTCGATCTTTTTGTAGATTCATAGCCTACCTCCTCTTATAAGTCGAAGTACTCATGAATGGTTCACAATCACATCCCTAGTAAATATTAATTTTACTCTTAGATTCGAAGGTTTTACTGATTATTTATTTTGTGTGGCTTTTTCGTTGTAGGCTATGTTTGAGGAGCACAATTGGGAGTTTTGTTTTTATGTAATGTTGAAAGAATTGGCTGAATTTTCATTTTGGTGCATCCCTACAATGAATAATCGTCTTTAATAACCGTGATTACAATATCAATCAAAATAATCGTGATTATCATTTTTGCCATAATCGAGCAGCCCTAATTCACATTACAGATAACTCCTCTTTTATGATCCTTTCCTCCTCCAGCCACAGTCTCCTCCTCCCTCCTTACTGTGAATGGGGGCTAATGGATTCCTTATGAGCGCTAATTGTGTAGCTACAAGGTAAATGTAGTGCAGGCTCTGTGCGCTGTGGCTGCTGTGATTAAGGCTTGTTTAAAGCCCCTACGGGGCTGGCCAGATAAACGTCAATAGCGGCTCACCTCACAGTTTGAGGTCACAGGCTAGCATACAACTAGTGCTTATAGAATAGCAGGTTTGTCAGGGTTCACAATCTGAATTACTGTGGTGGTAAACAACAGCAAAGAGCCCAGAGATCACAAGGTTCATGCAGCATGTTGTGGTCTGGGGTAGCTTAGCACAACATTAAAATGGCTAGGCTTTCCCACAAGGCTAAAATGTATTCACCATTGGAAATGTAAGGCGGTCTGAATCAACATACAGTGCACTGCCTCTATCTTGTTGTGTACACACACTTATCTTGCGTTCCATACAAGTCGGAACTGGAGGATTTCCCAGTTGTGTTTTCCGATTTGCAACCGTTCCAGACAACTGGGAAGTCGTAATTTTTCCAACCTCTTAAAAGGAAGATACGACTGGAACGCTGATCAAAGTCTGAGTTCCTACTCTTAAACTCTGAGCATATCCATCTATCCCGACTTTGAGGTAAAAAATCTGAAATTACAACTGTTCAATTTACCACATGCAATCCATTCAAAGATCCAATATTGATGCTCTTTTGTGTATATATGATATGCATTATTGACCAGGTATTCCCATGATGTAAGCGGTCACCATTGATGAGCGCAGCGCTGCATAGCGAACGTACACAAACAGCTAAGCTAAGCTCACGTTAGCATTTTGCCAAGCATTGCTCTTCTTTCTGAGATTGCGCTAATGTTGTGTTATAAAATTAAGGGAAAAAAACGTTACGTCTGTTAACGTAATGTAGCCTACAGCTAGTATCTCACCGGTTGCTCTTTGCGAAAGGTCAGCTGAAATCTTGGTCAAAGTTCAAATAATTTGATGATATATTTTAAATGTGCGTTTAATTTGTATTTTCACTCAGTATAAGCTATTTTTACAAAAAAAATAAGAATTTTCCCAATACTGAATTGAGCTTCGAAAACTAACCTAACAAACGAGTATTCGAATAATTCGGGCCAGCCCTGATAGTCACAGCTGAGAAAACAAGCCCTTCATATGTGTTCCAGCATCCATTTGTCCAACAGGCTTACTTTAGATAAAGCTCAGTCCCACTTTTCTTTTAGCATGGCTTAACGTGCTCAGAGAACAGCTTAAATGCTTAACAGGAGTCTAGAATCACCATCAGTCTGTCTTTGCAAAGCTGATCTGGATTGGCATTCAGTTGACAGAAACAGTCACAAGTTTTTAATCCAAAGAAAAATCTATATGCTAATCACCCACATACTTCTTTACCTTTTTCATAGAGAAGATGCATGCTTCTTTAGCTTTAGGGGTCGTGCCAACAGGAAGTACTAGTAGCCTGCCAGCGCAGTTCTGCAATCCATTCTCTTTGGTAGGAGGCGCTAGCAGCGCGCTTGTTAAAAGTGCGCCTCAAGTTGAAAACAGTTCAGCTTCTGAAGAGAAGCTCTGCCTGTAAACGTTTCTCTTTTCCAACGATCAATCAAAATGGAGAAAGAGGCTGGGCTAGAGGCTGTCTGAAGCTTATTGGTCTCGTAGCTCATGACATGCGAGAGGACGACAACATACAAATGGTCTGGTTGCATTGGAAACGCTCAGGACTTGATTTCCAAAGCACTCCCCCTCGCGTCCTGTGGACTGGACACGGCCCCTATGACATCATATTTAACCTGGTCAAACAAAGATGTTAGGAAATCATAAAACTGTTTTTTATAACCGTAACAAATGGTTAAAAAAAAAAAAAAAAAAATACCAAATACCAGAAGATACCATTGCTTGCTCAGAGAAGCCTTATGCAGATACTGAACGTTGATGTGAATCAAGCCTGACATTACCGGTTCCCTTGCCATCCCTGATCCAGCACAAAGACTGTTCTCAAGGTTCATTATTCACATCATATATTAGTTTTTGCATGCTGCCGAGGCTGAAATATAAAGGCATGCATTCTGCTCATTTAAACGGGCAGAACAGAAGAACATCAGCAATGGATTCAGCCTGTCATTAATGGATTCACCGATAGACTCAAAAAGAAAAGAAAATGGACATCAGGTTGGCAAGAACAACCAGGTGAATATGCTGTATAAAATTATGGAGTAGTCATAAAGGAAAACATTGAAATGTAACTGTCAAGTACAAGCAGAGAACTCTGTGTTTTCCCATGTCAAACAAACACATTCAACAACAAGCAATCACAGTCTGCCTGTGCTTCCTATGCACAGCTCTGTCATTGCTCTCGCAATACAATACAAACTCCACGCTAAAGATATGACCGTAAGCAGCCAAAAGTATATTGTTACCGCTACTACCGTCTCTGTATGAATGCGCTCAGTTTCCATTGATTTAAAGGGAGGCCTTTTAATTAGACTGATGTGTGAGCCAATTGTGTTTTACTGCCACACTAAAAGCATGACTGGCTCATTAGTGGAGCCACTTTTTGTGTGTGTGTATGTGTGTGCGCCTCCCATGGGTTTGCAGTAGAGCAGTTATATAAAAATGTCTCTTAGCGCAGTTCACACCTGATGGTCAGCTTCCAGACGTCTTCCTTAGTTCCCTTTGTGTTTTATGGTAATTTGTATAAATATGAAGCAGCATCTATAGTGAATGCACGCTGTAGATCATAAAAGGAACGAAAGATTCAGCAGTGGACAGCCTGCTGTAAAATGTATTTAGAGGAGACACTGCTCAACTAAAAAAAAATACCTTTTTAAAAGTTTCAGTGTTGATTCTGAGAGGTGGTGCCTGTGTGATTTTGAGGTGCAAAAATGTTTCTTTTTAATTCTGGCTTAAAGCTGCGTTTTTTATTTCAACATGGATCAAATGACTACTTTGGACAGTAAAGAGGTTACTTCTTGTGACAGATCTTTCAGCTTATTGTTCTGGACTTTACGGACCTAAATATGTTATCCGTAGGATTACAATCAAATGTATTGTTTGTAAAGTTCCTATCTATCAAAAAGTGAGTTATAACTATGGTGATTGAGCATATGACCCACTGATAAAAGCTCTTGCATTTGCTGCGTTCCTGTACTCAGGACATGGGAGCTTCAGACTCAGTAGTACTGAGTACAGTCCTGTTTGCATTCCAGTACATCTGTTAGTTTTTATTTTATTTAGTTTTTATCTTTCATATACTGTCTATGCATAAGACATGGTTGTGGATCTTTCTGAAATGTCTGAGGTTCCCGATTTTCCACGTACAATCGAACGCAGCATGCATGCCTGGTTGAGTGTTCTTACTGCGGAGTATCGATGTTGAAGGATACAGACTCTCTCTGTCTGTACTTCTCATAACTTCTGGGTCACAATGTTGGATCAGAACACACAGAGAAAACATTCTGCAGGTATGAACTGACAATCTACTGACTTCATACAGTCAATAATGTTTGGTTTTGAAAGAAACTCTGGTCCGGAAGTGCCTGCTTATACATTTTACGGCCACTACAAACAACAACGTGACTCAAATGTTCAAGATTACAGCTTCAAAGGGTTTGTTTTTTTGTCAGCATATCTCAGCATATATATTTTTTTTTAATTAAACCTCTGATAAAGCCTCTCTACCTTTCCTGCCCAGCACAACAAGGCTCACAGACGACATGAGTGAGCAGCTGGGGGGAGGTGGAGGGGGGGTGGGTGGTTGTTGACGTGAGTGTATGAATTTTTCATGCGCTTGCAGGGTTCAACATAACTTTTTTTTCCTACTGGCCCGCCGGGCCAGTGGATCCGAGTTTTACTGGCCCCTTGTATATTTTCACTGGCCCTGCACACACTTTTCTTTTCTTCATAATTTAGTGTCAATAATTATAATACCTAGCTGTATTAGAAAAATAAAGAAAAATAACCATATCTAAAGGGAATATCTATACTGTTACAGTATAGATATTCCCTTTAGATTTGGTTATTTGTCTTTTAGTTAATTAGCCTATAAATGTTGATATTGCTCATACACATAATATAAAACCATGGAAAACATATTGAAGCCTACAACTGAAAGTATGTTGAAAGAGTGGGCCAGTATTTTAAAGTCCAGTAGTTTGATGGTTGTTTTTATTCTTGAATTTGGGCAGTTTAATGAATAGTTCACCTGCAGAAGTCATGTTCAAACATTTAAAAAAAATGAGATGAAGGTCTGATCATTCTTTGTGGTGTGGTAGGCTGTTTTTATTACTTTCTCTATGCATTAGGGATGTGAATGTGTCGTCCGAATGACCGGTTTTCCACTTGCGCTCAAGTTGACTTTAAAAATAGAATAGAAATCCGAAAATCAGTGGGTTATGCCGTTTTTTTAAATGGGAGTCGTGAGCGCGCTGCAGGAGTGTCACTTCTCCATGAAGTGTCAGCTTCACATAAGAGTCCGGTGTGGGACCATTTTTTCAAACTATTGATAAATAAAAAATATGCAGCATAAGTTAAACGCTCGTCTAAGACTATGACGTTAAATCACCTTAGAAACACACAATGCCTTCGTCCGATCACAGCAGCGTTTCACCGTGTGACCTCGCCAGCGAGTGAGTGAGCCGTCGCGCAGATGAACTGTGGTTTGTGGCTAAAATAATAACCGGGGATATTCTCCCCGTTAGCGATTTCAATGGGAAAGACTTCCGCGATCTGATTGAATGTCTCGAGCCTGAAAACACAGTGCCAAACTGCGCGACTATAGGAACTGTACAGTGAGCCGAGTCCCTCCGTTCGTTTCTGTCTACAACCGACACAATCACCGGAGACGCATTCACAGCGTTTAAATAACGCCTCTCATTTGTATTACCATAGGGGCTTGGATGCAAATACTGTAACATTACAGCGGCAGATAAAGGAAAAGCGCAGTTATCATTTTCTGCACCTCAACCTCTGCTGTGGGAAGAAAGAAAGGGGGCAAAGTAAGTCGATTGATTTGTCGACTCGCAGGCGGACGGTAGGCAGCTCTGCCAACGGAGCGAGAGTGCACCCGCTTGTTGCTCAATGCTCCGCCTGTCAAAACGCCCACGTGTCGGTTGTCCACTGGCCTTTCATTAAAAAATATATTTTATATTAGGTTTATTATATTGAGTCTCAAATAAACACTGCTTTCATTCCGACTCTCGACGCGCATTTCAATGAACCATGATATAGTCTACAAAAAGATACTGAACTGTGATTGGCCAGTCACTGGCCCGGGCGGGACAGTGACTGGCCAATCAACTTGCCCTGCATATGATTTTACTGGCCCCGGGCCATCGGGCTATACGTTATGTCGAACCCTGGCTTGTGGTTCTTGCTTTTTTCTTATCTTTAGATATTATTTACAACAATTTACAGTTACAATGCAATGTAGTGGACCTGAAGAGCTGACTGATGATTCAAATATTGTATTTATTGGTGGCACTGGCAACCCTACACTTTCATGGGAGTCTTCATTTAGATACATCAGCGTTTCCTCCTCCTGAAACCACAAATAGTCATTTTCATGTTTTTGTTTTTTTGTACCAGTCAGTCAAACAGGATACATCTAGGAAGTTACATGACAAGCTGTTTCCCCCTGCTTTCACACACTTCAAACTGGAAGGAAATAACGTCATCTCGTTGCAGCATTTAATAAAATTCTCCCAGAAAAAGGGGGGCGTTAACCTTTGTGGATATTGCGGCGAAATATCAAATCTGTCTCCATAGTGTTTGTGTGTCGAGGCCCAGTGGAAGGCTCCGGTAAAGGCCTTCTCAATCTTTTCTTCCCCCTCCATTCCTTACTTTCTCTTTGCTGATGCGACTGTAGCACAGAGATACACGCCCACTGATTGCCCATTGGTTGTAATTTAACAGGCCCCCCGCACTAGGCTCCACCCATCCCATCCTGTTTGTGGGACATGTCATCCAGAAGTGTTGCGGATGACCGGCCACCCCACTGCATGCACACACATGCTCTGAACGCATTTACAGCTGATACGATGCATTTATTTCCTGCCTGCATCTTTTTGACACATACACACAGGTTCCAGGGTGAATGTAGAACAAGACTAAGCATGTTGTTTTGGCTCAAAACTTTAACACTCTCACTTTACCTCCTATACACTTGCACACTCTGTAATGGTTTTATTGTTATGCAATCTTAGACTTTACAGTTGGATTTAAGCGTTCAAGCAATATTCTATGGCTTTTTAAAAAATCAAATCAGAAAGTCTTAAACACATTCATTAAATATCCCATTTTTAATTTCTTTGTAGATAAGTCCAGCACAAAGTTGCTTTACATTCCCTATCCAGTCTAATTGACTAAACACAGAAGGTCTTAATGTCACTTAACAGTAGTACCAGTACCAATGCTAATGCTTGGACTTTAGATGTGAATTATATTTGACATTTACTCGTGGTGCTAACGTCTGGTCTCCCGCTCTGAACCAGTCTCTAAAACCACTCTAAAATTAGCCCACAGGGTGGAGGTCTGTTAACAGCCCTGCCTCTGTTTTTCTTGGTGTTCTGTTGGTTGACTTACATGGTGTACTGTAGACACGGCAAGATGTGAAAGCTTTATGTCTTGTTTTGGATTCATAGTTGGTCTTAAAATCCCATCCCGGTGGATTTACAAATGTCTTTTAGAGTCCTACAACGGGCTGGAGTTGGTCTCATTTTCAGGCCCTTGAGTTTCATGCCTCACTTTAGTTAGTGACCGACTATATTACAATGACGTAATAACAACCTTAGTAGGCTATGCAAAGTCTGCAAAAGCGCACTGTTCTCTTCAGTCTTGTAATTCACTGTGTTTTACTAAAATATCATAATTTCCAATTCAGTGCAAATAAGTGTTGATTTACAATGTGTAGATGTATTGTGAACATGTAGCCTACATCAGGACCCGTTGAACATCCTTCTCCTCTCTCTGGTTAGCAAGACATGCCCCCCTCCACTTTAAATCAGTGCACACAGAAACAGTATTGAAAATACTTGATTTGATTCATATTCCTAATGTTTCTGGTTTTGGTGCTTGGATCCATGCTGAATTTGTTTCTGTGCGGAACACAGTATACTGTGGTGTGTAACATAAAGGATGAGCTCATTCATCTGTCCCATTTTCATTTAGATCCACTGTCAAGGTGGATTTAACAATCAGTAACAACCATTAAACTGTAACAATACAATGGCCCTCATTTATCAACCGTGCGTAGACCAGAAAAATGGGTGTACGTACATTTCCACGCAAATCTCGGCATTTATCAATATGGACGTGAGCGTAGGATACGCTCAAATCCCACGCCAGCTCTCAGCTCGTGTACGCAAATTTGTAAACAGCATAGACTTGCAGTGCAGGCTGTGCCGGTTAGCCGATGACTTTGTTGGACAATTATTAGAAGGTAATACAAATGCAGTGTTTGCCAGACCGAAATAAAGATATTAATCACTTAAAATTGTGCAGCTTATGGTGTGCAACTGAGTAGGAGAGCTGATTCAATAGTGCGCACACCGGCCACTTAGGAGCGCTGCATGGGACTGTAAGGGCAGTTATCTTCGACTTGGAGCAGCTGGGGGGACACTGAGGCACGGGGGCTGCATTCATTCAAAATGTTAGCCCAAGTATTAAATATGTAGTAGGCCTACACTGCTCTTTATGATAACAAATACACGGCACAACATTCAACTTAACATTTTATTTATTTGACGCACTTTTTAGATGTTAGTTCCTCTTTTAATGTGTCATTGATCGCTTAAGCGAGCGATTTATTTCCACGTTAACCGGCACGTTTTTCCGATCTGCTAGTGGAGCAGCTCAGCAGGACAGTGGGCGCTCTCACAGCTGATCGTTGCCGGGTCGGCTTGTGCAGCTGACGGCCGTTTTTAAACGTTTTGAGTAGTGCTATTTAAAAGGGCCAATACATTTTAATCATTCAAATCTCTGCAGACGTGTATTTATTTTATGGGGACCATTATCGGACAGTTGGTGCGTCTTTTTCTCCTCTACCACTTATATTATGCCCGCACGTTGGTTGCATTTCAGAACAGCAACACGCTTTTTTTAGTCAGACCACTTTTATTTCATCTATGTAAAGAAATGGCGACATATAATTGTATGCTGTTGTATAGCATTTGAGCGCTGGAGATCGTTTGTTGTCAACATCAACGCTGTTGACCGCAGGAGTTATTTCCTTCCTAACTGCTGCCTTCTGTCCTTCTTTGATGCCGCTTGTAATGCTCCGAAATGAAACTCTTTTTTTTTTCTTCTTTCGCTGTTATTTTGTCAATTTCTACTTCAGAGAAGTTTCTCTTCTGTGCCGTAATGCGCATATCCATGTCGAAAAACCTCTGGGCGAGGCCTCTAAACTGGAGAAAATATAGGGGCGTGATACGATTGTTTTCAGCCGCCGCAATGGCCTGGCGTACGCCGAGATTGGCGAGATACGACTGTTTGATAAATCTATTGGTATTTGCGCCAGAATCTGCACCAGTTTCCACGCAAGTTTGATAAATGAGGGCCAATAAGTCTTTAAAAAACGACTTGAACGAAATACAATGAAATCAGACAGATTTTCACTGACTTGAATGGACACGTAGCATGTTTGGTCTCCTTTTTCTTCTGTCTTTTTTTTTATAGCTTCACCTCAGGTGGTCAAAGTAAAGTTTTATTTGCATATTTTGTCCAGAATGGGTCTAATGCAACCCATCTTTGCCTGTTTTTTTCTTTGGTGACTAAATTGCTCTTAAATCTAATTCCTGGTAGCAGTAAAGTCTTAATTTGCACTTTAATGGGCTCCGTGACCGTCTCATTCTTCTTACAGCCTGTCTCTGCCTCATTTCCTCCTGTTGTCGCTCCGCCCTTCTTCCTCTCTCGCTCTCTTCTTTTTGCAAACAGCATTCTCTCCTTTTGGTGGGTTTTCTGTGTCTCTCTCCCATTCCCATTGTTCCTCCTGCTATATGCTGTATTATACCGTTTAAGACTATCGGCTGTTAGCAGGTGCTGGTGTCTGCTTGGGTCACATTTGTTTTAGTTCACTGATGGTGGCGTGTTGCTATGAGTTTGCAGGGGAAAGAACACTGCCACACATTGTTACTGTACGTAGTCCCTCTCTCCGACGCTCCGCAAACTATGAGCCCTCTCCACTGAATCATTCGGGAAAATAACGCAACTTGAATACCATAAAATAGATTATAGGTTTAGTTGGTGTGTGTGTGGTTGTGTGTGTGCCTGTGTACATGCTTATCCATCTACGGACTACATATGCCATCTTTCACACGAGGTAGTTTGAATCAGTGCATTAAATGTGGTCTAAAATATTTCAAGACAATTCTCTCTGAATATTTGTAGTATACTAAGCTAAAGAGTGAGAGGCCACCATGGCTGATCTCATAGACTCAGAGCAACCGTCATCAGGTCAATGAAACGCTGTACACAGAGAATCGTGCTGCTAGTTGGCTGAGCACGGAGAGGAAACACACTGTCATCATTCCTAATTACTTCTTACTAGCAGCTGTGACTGAGCACTGTCCTCTACTGGCCACACACAACACACACACACACACACACACAAATGAGCAACAACAGAAAAACACCACACACAGTTTAATAATCAAAATAACTGCATTTTTGTTGGCTTTTATTAACCTGGCTGGCCCCCCACTGAAGATCTTCTGTACCAAGGGGCCATGCTATCATTGAATGGCCAAACACGTCTAAAGCTACAATTTGCTACTTCTACATTATTTGGCTGCAACAGTGGCACTATTGGTTTAGCCTTCAGACCGCATAGCAAGACGATCTATAGGAAGCTGTAATAGCTGTGTTTATATTTTTGGTATATTAACGGTAATGTTTTGTGTCTGTTACAGTTATGAAACAGAACATTGTTAGCTGTGTGTGTCCGTGTGTGTGGGTGAGACTATGTCCATAACTTGTAGGGCTGGGCAATTCATCGAAACAATTCATCAAAACTGACATTTAGACCTTGTTATCGACTTAAACTTGACCATGTGGATTATTTTAATTTGGGCCTTGTTCAAGCCCCTCTTCTTTTTACTCTTAAAGCCACTACGAGTAACTTGGTCCCTTGGCGGCCCCTTTGGACAAAAGCGGTAGTATTTTTACGACGCCAGCTGTCGTGAAGCTGTTTTCTAGCTCGTGCCAGGCGTGCGAGATTCAAATAATCAGGAAGCAATAGAGTGCATGTCCGTGTGTTGAAAGTGTGAGGGCACCGGACTCTTTTCGGCTCCGTGAGAGTGGTTAGTGACACAGAATCAACTAATACCAGTAAGTGCTACACATACCTGATTGCAATGAGTTAATTCAGTGTCACCGAAGTACTCTCACGGAGCTGAAAGACTCTGTGTCCTCACAGAAAGCGAATGAACGAGAGACGGTAGTTTGTATGGATCACGATGAGGTAATGTGTTTATGTTGTTGTAAATAATGATTTCAGATGAATAATGGAATGGTCATCTGATGATGGTGAGGCAAAGGAAACTTTGTTTTAGTAGGCTATCGCTCATTCATTTAGGAGTAAATACTGCAGTTTGCTCCCGTGAAATTGTGTATACGTTGCTTGGCAACGCCCTCCCGCTCGTCTACCACTCTCCCTTTTAGCTTTTCTTCATTGCATTTTCTTTTTTTTTCCTTTGATGGTTCAGCCCTGTTATCAGTCATTATGACGACAAATAACTGTCTCAAACAAGGCTCCCGCTCCACTTCCCTCACCTGGAGGGATAGGCTTCTCAAATCTCGTTGTTGCGCCACACTGAAATCTGCGACCAAAGCCTGCACGCGCGAACCGAAAATTGGACTGGGTGTGCGACCAGACCAAACGCAGTAATAAAAACTATATAAAAACGTCTTTCTTTGCACTGATGGTCTCATTTGCTATTAAAAGGTAATTTATGATTATCAGAGGAACATGAGGCTGTTTAAAAGATATTTAAATGTTACTCGGAGCTGCTTTAATCAGCAGTGATTTTGTTTGAGTTTGAGACTGCTTTGGCCTCGACCCGATTTGGAAGACGGCACTCAAATCTTTTATTAGCAAGTAAGTGGAATATTCTGTTTTGCTGACCGACCACGGCAAAAGTTTAATTTAACAGTTTAACAGCTGTTCGCTAAACGAACGGGGCTTAATACGTCACCTTGTGCATCGCTCTGATTGGTTGTAGTGCTATCCAACTGCGTGGAGTGGCATTTGAAATGCACAAGTAGGAGCCGCCCCTTGAGTTGGAAATTACTATTGATCATGGCCAGGCCCTCTATCGTTCAAGATATCAGGGTCTGGATTTCCAGGCTAGTAAAATGTTCAATTAATTGTGATAATGATTTAAAGATCTCTTATTATACTACTTTTCTAGTCTTAATTTCTCATTAATGACTCCTGTAGAGCAACCTGACACGAATCACAGCACAAAAAACTATGTAGATTTTCGGGAAGCTCTATCTCTCATCTCAGCGATTTCAGCATTCTCTGCCCACATTCGGCTTTGTGCTTCTCGCCCCCTCGCCCCATTCTGCAAACCCCACTCCGTTGTGATTGGTTACCTTCCGGAACACTTTCAGCGACGCACAGGCAGATTTGAGCAACCAGGTGGGGGCATGGCCGGAGCGTGCCTGAGCACGTTGCAGCATTACCATACATGGAAAAAATCCGGATTTTCTACGTAATAAATCCCGGAAATTTGAACAAGTGAATCGTGACCGGCTGCCCTAGTGTTTAGCGCTCTGCACAGCCACCCCAGACGGTCAGCAGGGAATACGTCTAAATGCATGCAAGTCATTACTTGACACTTAAGTATGGTTAAACATTACTATAAATCATTATAACAACGTTTATAGGTCATACAAGTTGAAAAGGGCCTCTTTAAGGTCAAATCGCCCTGTCCTGATAACTTGTGTATCACAGGGAAGTCATATGTTTTTGACTTGGTCAATGTATGCTGAAAGCTGAGCCAGCTGTTTGACAGAAAACCAATGTGTTTCTCCACACTACTACTACTATACTCTCAGTTTTCGCTTCTTTCGTTTTTCAGCACCAGATTCATTTAGTCTCTTACTTGCCATTATGAATCCCCATTCATAAACAGCTTGATAAAACTGGCTAGTAGGGGTACAAATAGTTAGCTTGCACCTTGCGTGGTAGCTGCTGCTATCAGTATATGAACCTTACCTAAGTGCCTACCTCCAGTTGTAAGTCGCTTTGGGTAAAAGTGTGTAATGACATGTAATGTAATTGAATGTTGATTTGATTACCAACTTTCTGCAGTCTGAAGTGACAGCTAGCTGGTAGAAGTTCATGGAATTAAATGCAGCAAATACTTCTAGAAATCGCTCTGTAACAGCCATGATCCACATAATGTTACAATTCGTATCATTCAGTGTGAAAGCCAGAATTTCCCAAGCCTAAAAAACTGCTGTTTTTGTAGTTTTTTTTAGACAGAAGTTGATCTGTGAGAGCTTCACAATCTGTTCTGTATTTTGTTGATTCAGTTCAGGGGCTTTCTCGACTGAGGTTTTGAATCAACATTTAGAGATCAGCCCGTTTTCCTCTCTACTGACCTGTAGTCCACAGTGATCTATCTTGATTTCATGATTTCACTGCGGTTAGTTCCGGTCAGTACAGTAGACTAGTAAAATAAACAGCACCTACATCTGCGGTGCTGTTAGTTTCTTCAAGTTGTTGACAATTTTAATAGACAGGTTAGAATTGTTCATACCTAAATGATGTGCCACACTGCCATAAAACAAGTTATTATTCTTGATGTTGTTCTGGGATGCCTCTAAGTGTTAATGCTTCTGTTGGTAATGCTGGTGCTGCTGAGCCAGGTTTGTATCTATTCAGCATGGATGTCTTGTCGTCTTTCAAGTTAAATGTAAATGTTGTGTAGTTTAATACTTACACATGCAGAGTGCAGGTGAATTGGTTAAAAGTTCGCTGTGACGCTTATGGCAGCTGAAATGTTGAGTCCATGCTCATAATATGGTGAAGAATGCTAAAAAGAGGAATCTGATAAGATAGGAAATTCACATTTTCTAACCTCTTCTTGATCTCTACTGAAGAGATAGGTAAGCAGAGAGATAATACATGTCAATAATTTTATTCAGACTTTAGGAAAAATATATATTCCTATCAACAATGTTGCAATATTCTCAACAGTGCTGTGAAGGTCTGACTGATACTATGGTTAACATGAAAAGAGCACTGTATACTAAAAAGAGTATTAAAGAAACAGATTTGTTTTTTGCATTACAAATAACATACCATTGTGTGGTTTGTTTATGATGTTATGTGTTTCGGGATGATATTGGTAGTTGAAATATAGACCTTTTGAAAAAGTGAAATCCTTTGAAGATTCCAAATCCCCCCAGCCTTCATGTATTTTCTAAGCAACTTCCCTGCTGGCAGCGCAAAGTGGGTTCAGCATCCCTTACATAACCTAGTCATTCCATGAATACCTTGTAAGTTAGCGGGGCTTTTCATTCCCCCAACACATTTGTCTTTGAGTCAAAGCTTTAGTCCTTCCACTAGGCATTCAAAGTGTTGATGCTCTGGGGGCTAATTCATCTTCCTCATCTATACTGAAAATGATCCTTTGAGCTGTCTAGCAGCTGTAGGCTATGTACAGACAGGCTCACAGATAGGAAAGGAGGAAGCTACTTTAGGCTAGGCTATAGGAAAAATAATAAATATAGGAAGACTGCAGTTTTGTGTAGGCTATTTGTATTGTGTATATGGACACGTTGCTAGCCCCGGTCCCAATGTTCATCCAGCTGGACAATGTAGGAAACACTGTCGGTAGTGTTGCTGCCTGGGCTGACATGCTTCTCTCTCCTTGGTGTGTGTTGTTGTTGTTGAGCATCATGCGCGTTAGGGAACGTGAATGGGTCATACGTCACTACATCGTGATATGACACTTTTTTATGATGTAAACATGAATTTCAGTGTTATCGCGTATGGTGTGACATGGCACAGCCCTAAGGCAAATTAATCAAAGTTTATTTATTCATGAAACTTTCACCCTGCAAACAGTGACTTGAGCACAACATGCATGCGTCGCTGGTGTTCACATGTTTACATATCTGCAGTTATAAATGAGCAATGCATGAATACCCAAACAGTTATGGTAATATCTATCTATAAAGCAAGAAACGTCTGTATGTCTGTCTGTCTCTGTGGCTCACATATCTCTCTGACTTTTAGTCAGATCGGCCTGAGCTTCCAGACATGTCTTCCGCACGACACAAAGGTGTGCATTCTTGATTTTGAAGATCTTTAAGACCCTCGAATGGACCTTTGTCCCCGTCTGCCCTCTGCCTGGAACCTGGCCAATCAGAGCAGACCAGGTCTGCAGTGATTGGCCAGTTTCCCTAATAGCAACCGGATAGCAACAGGCACCGCCCCCTAGCTTCACTGTTGCACTGAGCGGACTGTAGTGCAGACCATAGATAGTATATTAAAATGGATGTAGCATCATGGCTGATCTCAGTTCACCGAGGAGCATCCCTTTTTCTTGGCTTATGCGGGCCGCCATCTTGTCAGTTTGACTCCGCCTCACTTCCTCGTGCCAAAAAAGGGCATGGATGTGACGTTGGGGGGGAGGGAGATACTCCCATCTTGCTGAAGTACCGTGACGTACACCGAATTAGCAACATTAGCACGACCGCCAGGAGCTAGGCTAACAGCTAACAGCAAACCCTCTTCTAAATAGCCTACCAGTATACGGGCTCAGTCACGTAATACCGTAATACGCTGCCTCTAGTTTGATCCAACAACCCCAACAGAGCTGAACAGTTTCTCAATGTCCCAGCACCTGAGAGAGGGCATTAAGAATTTCATAGCTGAAACAAATGTCTCCTTCTAGTGTTGAGTAAGGGCTGAAACAAGCTGATCTCAATGTGCAATAATATTAATTTTATGTTGGTCTACAAACTGAAAATGTCATTAAGTTATACATGACAAGTGAGGACAAATTCAATCTATAAATAGAGGAGAACACTATTTTAATAGCCTATGATTTTGAATATAAATACTTACTATATTATATAAAATATTTTGAGCAGGTTTTTATGTTCAGGTGCAACAGTGGAATTAAATGATTGAATACACTTTGTGGCTCCAGTAATGCTTTGGGTGGAAGAGGGGACCAAAATAGCTCATGATAGTACCATTTTTAGACCCCTTGCCAAGCTGTTGTAACTTTGCTCAAATACAAATATATATATTAGCAAATGGCTATTTGTACACACTATATATATATACTAGAGGTGGGCATAGATTTTTTTTTTAATCTAGATTAATCTCATTGAATTTTGGAATTAATCTAGATTAATCTAGATTAAAATGGCTCATTTGAATTCATTCATAATATGTGTGTGCTCCCTAAATAATGACTCAAAGTAAGTCTTTGAGAACGTGTTTCTCAAGCCAGGTGGCGCATCAGACCAGGGGCTCATCTCCTGTTTCCAACATGCATCACAAACTGCTTGAGGAAGCTGTTCTACTATGATAATTGGTGATGAAAATAAATAATGTTCAACAAGATGTACTTGTGTTTACAAACTGTTAGGCAGGGCTCAACGCGAAGGTTTTTTTTCACTTTCCCGTTTATATATATATATATATATATATATATATATATATATATATATATATATATATATATATATATATATATATATATATATATATATATATATATATATATATATATATATATATATATATATATATATATTTTGTGTATATATCAGGGTTGCCGCGGATCTTGAAAAGCATTAAAAGTCATTAAATTTAAGTTTCAATATTCAAGGCCTTAAATGTCTTTAAAAAGTCTGGAATTATTGGGTGGGCGGCATTAAATTTAATCGGGGGCAGAATTAATGAGCTTGCCTTATTTGTTTTTTTCTAGTTTTCTAGTTTAATTGTTAGATTTCTATGTTTTTATTTTATCGGTGTTTTATATAGGCTACTTCAAAGATATCCGGCAAGTCCGACACATACGCTAGAGGCAGTACGGCCGTGTGAGGCTGGTTACCGCATTTAAAACGTAGAAGAAGAATGTGTGTTCCCTGCTTTCGAATTTGAAGTCGGCCGCGGTAGAGCAAAAAAGGAGAGAACGACGCGGCAGAATGCATGCCAAGCTATTATAAATTCAGTGAGAAGTGGAGGGAGGCTGGCTTTTTTCACCCCGCGACCACACACTGCCGCTGCTTGTAGGTGCGCAATCACCCGTCCGCTGATGATATAGGTAGGCTACTGACGCAAATCACACAACTCGTTGATTGTGTTTAGTAAACATATGTTTATTATTATTATCTATATTTATAAATAGCTGCTCATCAGACGTTCATTCAGCTCATTCCGGTCGCGTTGACTTGGCGTGAGCTCATGGAGTGAGACGTGGGTCTCTATCTCACTGCTTGTCTCTCTTTCTGTCACTTTCTTTCTCTCCACTCTGCACTCCCTTTCTGACGGCTTGATAAAAACTATTGCCGATCCTCCCATCAATCGCAGATATTAGCCTACGTTTCCTTTGCCAATCGGTACAATCCTAATACCCGCGGTTTATTAACCTGAATGCCTGCAACAATACTGTATGAAGAAAAAATTACTTTGCGCAAATTACCGCAGGTCTCGTGAGCATGGATGTAAATCTACAGTTGGCTAGGCCAACATACACATACGATTTTGAAATTGCAAAAACCTCCCTTGACCTGTGGAACCAATTTTTAAATAGTTTCTGCCATAAGTTCTGAAAAAGAAAGTTAATGGACTACATTTTTTATTTATTGAATAAGGAATTAAAATATGAAGAACATTCTGATTATTCTTCCCCAAAAAATATCCAATTTTTAATTTAGCCTAATTAAAATATTGTATGCTGCACCTAACACATATTTTCTAAATTGATTAAACTGTTCTTGTTACTCGATTAATCAGAAAATGTAAACCAATTGATACAGTTCTATAATTGGTTGAAAAGGTGGTAATGACTGGGTTTTCAGGTTTCCTTTACAGTGATCTCTTATATGTATTTGATGGTAAATGCAGGGGGACATTGTCTTCATTCAGACTGCTGAATTTATTTTTATTTTCTGTAATTAGACAGCAGTTGTTAGCTAAAGTGCATTGAATATTTGTTAGTCAGATTTAATGCAACCCTTTACGGAGTATACTGTAGTGTAGTTTGTCGATTTCTGTTACCGCGGTATTGGTATTATTTTTTCATTTTAGAGGTCTTAAAAAGGTCTTAAATGTCTTTAAATTTGAACTTTAAAAATGTGCAGATACCATGGTATATATATATTTTGTGTATTATATATATATATATATATATATATATATATATATATATATATATTTTGTATACCTATATGTGAATGAACCACCAAGTATCGACTGAATCAAGCTGTGCAACAGATGTCAGGAACCAGTGTTGTTTTTCTGCCTAGGACAACATGCAGTTTCATTCCAGTGGACATAATTCTGTGTGTGCATGCCTGCTTGTGTAAATGTGTGTGGATGTATATACAGCCGCTGAAAGCAGGTAAATGTGGTTGTTTTTATTGTTGGAGGACACATGTACTAGTTTACACAGAGAGAGGGAGAAAACAAGCAACAAACATCAGCCACAACAACACTTAACAGAGCTAATGATCTCTCTCTCTCTCGATCTCTCTCTCTCCATATGGTGTGGGATGGCTGTGGGTTTTTGTTCTGTGCAGCTCTGTGTTTATGTGGTGATTTGGTGAAGACCTCATGCCGGGCTGGAAAATACAGAGGTCAGTTTCTCCGGTACATACACAGACATCCATTAACTCGGGCACAGTCGCTGAACAAAACGGATGGAAGCACGACTAAACTTCCACCATCTCTCTCTCTCTCTCTCTCGTCCATCGATTTTGATGAAGACGTCCACTTTTAACCTATTTCAATGTTTTGAATAGACAAACACACTCTCACTTCCCCATCCTATCACATGGCTACCACAGCCCAAACCACACTGCCACCTTCAACACACCCAGGCTCCGTACTTGCAAGCTCCAGGTAGTGACTATCATTTTGTGCTTCTATCTTTGTGAGCACACTCTTTGGCATAATGCATTCCCTAGCCCCTTACCCTAAGCAAAACTAGTTGCACTGCTCCCTAACATAATTCTAATGTGTGCTCTAAAACCAATTCTTAACCCCTCAAACAGGCCTTTGAAGAAGTGAGGACCAGGGATATGTCCTCACTTGCCAAAAATGTCCTCACTCTCATGGTTAAAGGCTAAAACTGGTCCTCATTAAGATGCATGTACAAGTACACACACACACACACACACACACACACACACACACACACACACACACACACACCGTGTTGCTCCGCCTGCTCACTCCTTTATCCCACTTGTTTATTGGTTTGCTGGTCACCGCGGAATTGAAGCTGTCACTCAGAATCCCATTCTGCTTTCACATGTGGTGATTCAGACCGCCGGTTTGAAAAACAGCCTTCATGTTTGGCATATGTGTACTTTATGGCATAGAGACTTGATTCACAAAACCTTTTCTGACAGCCTATGTACTTGCGGTGTATTTGTGTGCGCTCTAATAGTGAGAAGTTTTTTGGGCTGGGGTGGGCTCATGTGTGACTTTAAAGGGTGTGTCATTGTCTGCCACGCCACATTTTGTTCTCTCCACTTTTGTTTTTCTCTCTGTCTCTGTCTGCTTTAAAGTACAGCAGAATTGTGCCGAATAGAATCCAGAAAAACTCATGAAAACGTTGTTATATTTTCGACAGAGTTAGAAGTGAAATTCCTGAGCCTTTTTCATACACAATAAATAATTATTCAAAACTATATCAAGCAGTTCTTTTTGACAATATTCAGTACAAATTATACATAGAAATAGATATATAGAGTCAAAATAGAGGCAATCACATTATAACACATTTCCCGTATAGGCAATATTGCATGGTTTTGACCGTGTTGTCAAAGCATGGCAGCTGTAATCATATCACAGTGTAGGATTTTTGAATATTGAAGTTTTGGAAATGTAAAAGATTTACAACTGTCACTACCATTTTGGATAGCCTCGTCCTACCAGACCATCATACTTCATTTCATTTGTACAAAAGGTCTGGAATCGCTCAATTGACAAACGTAAACTCACTTGAAGGCCGGTGTCTGTTGAAGTTTAAAACTATTGGATACGCCCAGTCCCACTCTGGATTTGCCAACCAATTGCATAACGTTCGGTCGTGAAGTTTGTCATGCACCGGCTTCTGACTACAACTGAAACTGGCACACGACCTCAACGTTATTGTTCTCAGCCACTCCCTCTGTTCGCTGATTGGACCGGTAAAAGAGAGAACCAGCAACTATACCGCGGACCCAGACTGACTGCTGAAGGGAAATTGAGCGGAGGTAGGGCTGGGCGTAGGGCTGGGCGATATGGGCAAAAATCAATATCTCGATATTTTTTTACTATATCTCGATACACAATATATATCTCGATATATTTCAAATCTCCTCTAGAGCACATCCTAAATGCTCAATTTAATTAATTCTTTGCATAACATCACACCAGTAATATGATTTAAATAGTCCCTGCAAAATGTGTCTGCACTAACAATGCATTAGGCTACATGAAACATGTTTATATTCTTTAGTGCTTTCTATTGGAACAATTTGAAACTTGCACATGGCAAAGAGTTTGCACATTGTATTGATTATTCCACATCCTTCCGCTCCCATACAATGGATCCAGCATTATTTTATTTGGAAACAGTTTTTTCCATCTTCTGTTAATCTGTAAACTGAGAACACTAATTATGACTCATTACAACCACTTACTAATTGTTTATCACCACTAACCCCCTGAAGATAGCAGCCACACTTTAAATGCAGAACCGGTTTTGATCCATAATAGTAGTCTATGTGTATAAAAGGCTCTGACATTTATAATGGTTACTGTCGCTTTAAGAGCAGTTGCTCCCAGTCTATAGTGTAAGTTAAGTTTCGTTTTCTGCCTGTTAGTCCGAGAGAGAGATTCATGCGAGCGCAAACAGCAGTTGGCTCATCGTCCCTCTGTTACCTGCCTTATTGTTTAATTCTCCTGTATTTAGTTAATGAAAATAAAACTGGAAGACAATCAGAGGATTTGAATAAATACGTCTAAAGAAAGCAAAGTCTCATCATCATCATTCCTTGCATTCTAACCGATGCACCATTCCTGGATGCTATTCATACCTATTGATCTAGCCCTCCTGCATTATCACTAAAACACTGTTTTATTTTATAAAAAATACTCGCAAATGTAGCCTACTTTACATAGACTTTTAGTTAATACACGGTGTGCACCTCCCTTGGTGCTGACATGGACCTATTATAAGAGGCTGCCCGTAATAAATGGGATGTCGTGGTTGTGTGACGTTGGACCAAAAACTCCCCGGCGCTCGTTCGCCTTCCTCTCATAAGGACCAGGCTCTGTACAGCGGCCGCTTATGCTGTCAAGCGCCCGTCTACAAAAAAGGTCCATGCTATGAACGACGGCCACCATCGCCGTCTTTCGCGTCCCCTCCACCCGCTCGTTCGGCTGTCGAGCACAAGAGCCCTCGTCTTTTTTTCTCCCCCTCTCGTCGTTGTTTTCACATGGCGATTAAAGTAAACACTCACAAGGCACAGACTATGTCACAGGTGCACGCCCAGGAGACTCTGGTTGGGAGGGGTGAGTGAGTGAGTTGCCAATGCATGTAGTCTGAGGCAGAGAGCCACAGGAAAGAGCGAGAGAAGCGAACACCAGCGAGTTTGCCGGTGGCGGCGGCGGCTAAAAAAAACACATTACGTGCCAATTTGTTTCGATGGTCGCGATAGGGTCATTTTATACATCCCCTGGAGCACATCTCGCGATACATCGAATATATTCGATATATCGCCCAGCCCTAGCTGGGCGGTATGACGGTATCATACCGTGGACGGTATAAAAGTGTCTACTGGGAGAGATTTGGCCATACCGTTTATACTGCAGAGAAAAAAAGTTCATGTTGCGGGAGGCAACTGTCCCTCCGAGTCCCTACAGTAACATCGCCGCGCCACACGGGGCACTGCAGAACAGTGCTGTGCTGCTAGACAGCTACTCTACCCTCAGCAGAAGAAGTCTTACCTGTTAGCTCTGGCTGTTTAGCTTCTGTGTGCCATCACTTTACAGGTAACAAACCAACTCTGTGTCACAGTGGCAGAGCAGCTGTTTGTTTTAAACGGTCAAAAATATTTACAGGCAAAGGAAACTTGCTGCTGTGCGTGGCACTTCGGTGTGCTGTTGCCGTGACGCAGAGTTGGCTTGTTTTAAGTAACTTACTACATCATGGGTTAACTCTCGTGAGCTAACTGGCTTACACTGACATCTTAAGCATCTATTCAGGGCTTAACCCCTGTGCTGTTATTGGTGGAGACAGCCAGCAAGGCTGGTTTTATGTTAACTTTAAAACATGTTAAACTTAAAAATATTATTTGTTGAAGCTGGAGTAAAATTATCACCAGACATTTGCACACTAGTTTATTTTGACAGCTTTTTTAAAATGAAGATGAGCAAATACTGCAGGAAAATTCAAATATTTAATTATTTTGATATTACTGTATATCAATTGAAAAAATGTAGGCTGATGCTGTCATTTTTATTTTCCACTAACGCCACTAAATCCACTGGCTTTTTCCATCTCCAGTAAATGAAGACAAATCGCTCGCTTGTTGTTTTTTCTTTTTTACAAAAAAATAGTGCTTGTTGGTTAGTTGGGCAACGGTGCTGACAAGGACAAATGAGGATTTACCAAAGAGTCATGTTGCTAAGCAGCTTTCTCTTCAGGGGCCGCACACTCATACATCTGCTTGTAAACACAGACAAACACACACATATTCCTGAGATCTCCTGTTGTTAGCAATCTGTAACAGCCCCTAAGATTTAAGTGGCGTATCAAGATAGACAGGTACCCTTAGGCCCTGTTTCCACCTGGGATTATGATGTGATTTTGGTAATCCGATCAAAGGTGGCCAGCTCTCAGTCCGTGTGTTCACACTTGTCTGTCCACATGCGACTTCTTTGTCTACTTGTGATCAGATTGCATTTACCCGCTCTGTATGTAAATCAACACGTACATAATTTCCGTTTGTATTGATGTTTTTAACCGGTGGGGTTCAAACAAGTAAAAATACAGGGCTGTACAGTGCCACAGTTTTAATCGCATTTGCTATTAAAATGCATTACGTGCGAAGATAATTACAAGTCTAGGTTGACGAGATAGGCTACTGTCTCATTTAGACCAGGGGAGCGATGCACAACACTGCTTAGAGGGCTCTACATTAACACTCGCCAAATGCGGGTAAATATTAGGGCTGGCCCGAATGCCATTTTTCAGGCTTTGAGTATTCGTTGGTTTTTCCGAGCGAATGTTCGGATATTCGTTCCAGAAAAACACACCATCAAACCAACATTAAAGGGTTGACAGATGTACTTGGCAAGACAGGTCAGCCCTCAGCTGCACAAGCCGGCCCGGCAACCACCAGCTGTGAGAGCGCCCACTCTTCTGCTCCACCAGCGCGACCCTGGACCCTTACTGCCAAGGTCCAGGATCGGAAAAACAAGCCGACACGTGCCTGTTAATGGTGGAAATAAATTGCTCGCTTTAGCGATACGTGACACATTAAAAGAGAAACTCAAATCTCAAAAGTGTGTAAAATAAATAAATTGTTAAGCTGAATGTTGTGCATTGTATTTTTATCATAAAGAGCAGCGTACTACTTGCCTACATATTTAATACTTTGGCTAACATTTTAGAAGCTATGAAGGAATGCAGCCCCCGTGCTGCAGTCCCCCCAGCTGCTCCAGACGGAGCCAACGCAGCCCCATGCAGCGCTCCTAAGTGGCCGGTGTGCGCACTATTGAATCAGCGCTCATACTCCTTTTCACACCATAAGCTGCACATTTTTAAGTGATTAGGATAATTTTATCTTGGTCTGAGCAAACACTGCATTAGTATTATCTACTAACAATTGTCCAACAAAGTCATCGGCCACCCGGCACAGCCTGCACTGCAAGTCCATGCTGTTTACAAACTTGCGTACACGAGGTGAGAGCTGGCGTGGGATTTGAGTGTACCCTACGCTCACGTCCAAATTGATAAATGCAGAGGTTTGCGTGGAAATGTGCGTACACCCTCCACTTTTCTGGTCTACGCACGGTTGATAAATGAGGCCCATTGACTTGCCCTCAACACTGTAAATTAGCAATATCATCTACTCAAAGCTCCACTGTGAACAACCTTCTGCCCAGTTTTACAATTGGAGCTCAAGCTTAACCACCCCTGCTTGTATAACTGTCAACATGGTACTGTTGTTTTCTCTGCATATCTCCCCTTTTTGTCCTTTAAAATTCACTTGATCTTTACTTTCACACTGGGCTTTGATGGAACATTGAGAATGAAGAAGAAAATTAATCATATCTCAGTCTGACTTTCTGAAGTTCTTCCTCCATTATTGACATCCTAATACATCAGTGGATTGTGGAAGCAAATAACGCTGCTACCGCTACATCCACAACCTTGGCAAGTCATCCAAGGATTGTAGATCAACCACCGAAATTGCTGTCATTTAATCTACATCCTGAGCTCCTCCTTTTTCAATTTGTAATTATAATACACAGTATAAGTTCTTGTTGATGTGCTCTATATACATCTCATTTCCTTAACTTTTGGATAGGTCAGCACCATCAGTTCATGGAACAGAGAGGGGGTTCAGCATGTGGTAATCAGTGCTGGTGTGTTCTCATTGAAGAGCATGTTTTTATGAACAGGATGTGCCGGAGCTGCTAACTAGAAAAGAGGAAGAGAGTGAGTGAGCGAGCGAGCGATAGAGGGATGGAGCGAGAGATGAGTCATTTTCTCTGACAGACAATGTTGTTTTCCACTAAGGCCTGTTATTTCCCCTCATAAATGGATGCCAGGTAGTGGGTGGAAAAAGGCTATTTTTTTGGTTTCACATTTGGTGTAATTTTATAATGGGGCAGACTGTGGTTAATCTTGAGACGTTTGCATGGACTTGTCCCTACGTAACCCTCTTCTCTGTCTTTCACATAGACCAAGACATCTATTTTAAAATAACTTGGCGTAAGATTAAAACATGTGGTTTGGTGACATAGAGATGCTCATAGTTATGTTTTTAAAAACAATATCCATCTTTTGATAAATTTCCGTTCCCTCGCATCATCTTAAACTCCTCCAGCCTTATCACTATATTGCCAAAAGTATTGTCTCATCTGCCTTGACTCGCATATGAGTGTGTTATCCCATTCTTAATCCATAGGGATTAATGTGACGTTGGTCCACCCTTTGCAGCTATAACAGCTTCAACTCATCTGGGAAGGCTTTCCACAAGGTGTAGGAGTATGTTTATGGGAATTTGACCATTCTTCAAGAAGCACATTTGTTAGGTCACACACTGATGTTGGACGAGAAGGCCTGGCTCTCAGTCTCCGCTCTGATTCATCCCAAAGGTGTTCTATCTATCTATCTATCTATTGGGTTGAGGTGCAGGCCAGTGAAGTTCATCCACACCAAACTCTCTCATCCATGTCTTTATGGACCTTGCTTTGTGCACTGGTGCATTGTCATGTCGGAACAGGAAGGGCCCATCCACAAATTGTTCGCATGGAATTGTCAAAGTCTCTTGGTATCCTGAAGCACTTTCCACTCAATAAATACACTACATTGCCAAAGGCTCAATTAGTTGGATGGGTGAGTGAACACTTTTGGCAATAAAGTATTTCGATATAAAATGTCTATAGTGTCCACCCTTGATACAAAAGCCCATATAATGTGAATTTATACAGTATATATTTGGTTTCCGTTTAGAGGGGGCGGAAAAAATAATGAATGTTAAAATGGTAGGTGTAGATCAATGTTTATTTTTTTGTTTAACTAAATCTTGACTGTCTATTGTCTGTTTCAAAATGATCAAAATACACTAAACAAAAAACTCTTGTGTGTTACTGTACAGTTACTGATCATATCACAGATGTGGTTTAACTCAACAAAGTTGTTGAGACTTGTAGCCCCAGAGCAGCATATTGTTAATTATATTTAATTATGTTATCACAAAACCTCAGGCAGTTGATAGTTTGGCCTTGTTTTTTTTCTTACCCTGCAACAAGTTCTTTGGAGCCTACATTTTGAAGAAGGACTATTCTTTATTTTTCCCTTATCCTCCCACTACTATATCATTCTGTCATTTTAAATACCGGATAAAAACTAAACGGTCTGGTTGTGCTGAAATGATTAGCGCAAAGTGACAAAGTCGGGCCCTCCTCTTCCGTAAGAGGCCCTTGTGCTTCACTGAGTGCCAGGCTGCTTCTCCTCAACAGCCTGCCATGCCACATCGCGGAATGTCAACCAGTCTGTTTTCAAGCACAGGCTCAAGATCCATCACTTGAGTTTGTTATCCTGCGCTGACCCTGGACCAGATCCCCTTTCAAAACCACCTGCGCTTTATGAGGCGGTGCTGTTACATCTGATGGCATTCTGTTAATCAGTCCAAGTTATCTATTTGTTTATTTTCTAGTTGAACCAACTGTTTATGTGTTTAACCATTGTAAATCTTGCTGAGAGCATGCTGCGTGGTAGATAGGGGGGCTGTATTGATTTACAGCTGCATACTTGGCAGTCTAGGCTAGCTGGGAGGAGTCCCCTCTCACAGTACTGTGATGGTAGATAAACTGTGTATGCCATTAGAACTGTTATTACCTGGTTAACAAAAGGCGCTGTCAGCTGTACAGTGGGCCATCACAATGACTGCATACTGGAATCAGAATAAGAAGACAAAGACATGGTTTATCATGTACTGTGCATGTGAGTTTTCCACAGAGTTGTATGGTTCTTTTGGAGGATTGTGTGTTTATGTGTGTTTGTAACACAACACTACGTTTTACACCACTGTGTGTGTATCTCTTTCTCCTCAATCCTCCGCCTGCTGCCATTAACACGTGGAAATAATACTCGGAGGAATTCACCTTTCTGCCTTTTAGAGAGGATGAAAGCAGCCATGGACTAGAGTTGCATACCAGGCAGGCTTATTCTGTACTCTGAGCTGCTAGTGGTCCCTGCACAAATGGCCTCCCCACCCACAAAGCACACACACACACACAAGGCTTTCAACTGAGGAAAAATCAGGTTTGGATTTCCCTCTACAATCCAAGTGTCCTTCAAGTAAGTAAGTCCTAATATGACAACTAAACTTTGCAAATAATAAAAGCAGAAATGGAGTTAATTTTCTTCTAGACCAGGGTGAGTGCTTCCTCACTGATTTTACAATTCATCCACATATAATTAAAGTTTACCGTCACATGGAGCATAGTCGGCATATTCTCCCATCAGGAATGTAAAATACAACTCAATGCCTGTCATAATTTTTAAGCCCTCTAAACATCACCATGTTGGCATGCTGACTTAGGCATTCTTTGAAAATTGAAAGGCCATGAAGCAAGTAGAATCATGTAAACAGGTCTGCATAACATCTGTTCTGTGCCAGACAAAATCACACTCTGGAATATCTGTAGGCAAAAGATGTTTGCTCGGAATTGTCCAACACAAGTAAAACTTTTTCCTTTGTATGTCATGCGTGGTGTTGGCCTTTGTCCAAGGCGAGCAATAGACAACAATTTCAAATATTTTTGATATGCCACACACACAGACTTCAGCTAATGTAGCAGTTGCCCAATAAGCATTTGATAAAAGGAAACTGTTTTGTCATGCGTTTGATTCAGACACCTTAAACTTTGCTCTGCCGTAAAAGTGAGAGAAATATGAGTACTGTCCTGCCACATTAAGCACCTTACATTTCAATGAGCTTATATGTTAGCTTTGGTCGGTTTCCCCCACTTTTTTTTTTTACTTTGACATGGAGATTTTGGCAGAAGGCAAACCTATTTTGGAGGTAGGGGGAACTACAATGAGGCGATGAAATCACAGGGGCTCTGGGTTGTGGACTTTTCTGCCAAATTGTTGAGCATATGGGGTTTGATTTTTACAACACAATAATCTTATCTCTGTAGGATAAATTATAACTGTTAATTCTTCTTAGACGGGAACGAAAAGCTGTTACAGTCAGTCAATTATTAGCCATTTTTTGTTTAGACTTTTGGGCCTCAGCTTTATTTAAATACAACTTCAAATTGTCTGTGGTGAACGCTTTCTGTCAAAAGCCACTTCACGGTATACTGTTCCCCCCCAAAACACACTTTCTACCAACGTCAGTTGTCAACATGTCAGGCACTGGAATATTAAACCCTTCCATTAACCGAATCAATAGCTTATAATATAATATACAGTAGTCAGTAAACTATTATGCAATATTTAAGACTGTCCATCCAGCATGATTTTATAGCATAGTTAATGTAAGGGAAACCCTTCTATGATGCTAGAGACCCTGTCAAATGGGATGGGACCCACATTCAACTATTTAGTTAAATGGTTGAATCCAAAACAGGTTTGTTATGAAGTAGATGAAGGTACAACTGCCATTAAATTGTTCATATCAAGAGGTCTAGCCCTCAATAACTTCATGCTCCCTATTTCCTTTTATCTTCCATGTGTCTTCATTTAAAATGGATAATCCTGGCATGGACTTCCTCCGGCTATTTGAGGCCTAGGAAATTCTCAACGCCTAAAGTTCACTGCCTTTTTAACATTCCAATGTCATGTGGCATGCACCCCTTAGCTTAAAAGGCATTGGACCAACACAGAGTCACCAGACCGTCACCCTTATTATTAAGGCCTTATTTTTCTGTCTCTGACCATCTTTAACTTGTCACTGTTCCGATGGCTCATCTCATGTTCGTATACAACACTCACTGTTATTGTTCGGTATCTGATTGATCTAAGGTCAGCTTGGCACTGGTGTTGCCAGTCTCACTCCAAGTGCAATTTACTTCTGGATTCCATCAATGGGCTGTGGTATCTCCAGGTCACAGCAGTTGTTGTTGTTAGCTTGATGATCTCAATATTACAAAATGGCTGCAGTATATGCTGCATCAAAGACCTCCATCTGCATCCAAGCATCTGAACAGAACCACTGTGTTGGATTTCCAACTCATTCTTATTAGGGGGCCAAGCCCGAGAAGGGCATGTGACCGCGTTTTGCAGAGCAACGCGGTTCCATAGCTCTGCCACGGGCCCGCCTGTGGGGAGGCGGCAGCAGCAGGAGGAGGAGGAGTCTTTTCAATCCGGAGACAGTCGAAGGTACTGCATTTGGCCTTTATTTGATGCACAATGCTGATGTGCTTGGCCATTGAGGTTGTGTTCCCCCCTTTACAAGAAATTATTTTGCAACATAAGTTGCATTTCGCTTCTGCTTTATCTTCGAACTTGGTAAAATAAAGCCAAACCATAGACCTTTTCGCCCGTTCAGCCATCCTCGCGAGCGAAGTTAACTGCCAGACTTCTCTTGTATTACTTTTAATACCTGTTTGCATATCATTCATAAACATTGGCGGACATGCAGCAGTGATTGGTTTGATTTGATTTAAATGCCGTGACGCGACTCGAGGGACACACAATTGCGTTACAGGACCTACGGGAGAAAAAAAACAACGAGACTCGATAGTGGTATCGATAAGCCCAAACGTTATTGATTTTCGTGTTTTGAAAAAAGTGGAACCGGGTCCTTGATAGAACTGGGTTTCGATCCCCATCCCTAGTTGGGACATGCCACTTGCATGACTAGATCCAGGTTCGTGCCTGGAACGCAGACACACAAATTCAGACATGCCGGCCACTAGGTGGCGCTACAACAAAGGAAAACGGAAGGAAAACTATAACTTCCACACTGAATGTCAAGTAGCTGGGTCAGCAAATTCCCAATGACCTATGGGACGATAGCTTGCATTATATTCATACCTGCTCCATAAATGCCAGACACTGTCTAATTCAGTTTGAAGTGCTACACCGGCTATACTACTCGAAATCAAAACTGAACAAAATATTCCCCAATGTTTCCCCCCTCTGTGACAAATGTCAGATCCAAGAGGCCACTTTAACCCACAGCTTTACTCTTTGCCCCAAAATCGAAAGCTTTTGGACCAAAATATTCAGGATCTTCTCCAAAACTCTGAAAAAGACACTAAAGCCAGACCCTAGAATGATTATTTTGGGGCATTCCGAGGCACTTAGCAAACTATCTGCTTCTCAAAAACGCTTTGTCTCTTATGGACTAATAGCAGCAAAAAAACGCATACTTAAATTTTGGAAGGGTGATGAGGTTCCTCCAGTGAAGCTGTGGATTTCAGATTTAACAGACACATTTCACCTAGAACGTATTAGGTTTATCTTGAGTGATAAATTGAAGCATTTTTCAAAAATATGGTCACCTTTTATTTAATTTCTCGATCAACAAACAATTTGAACACACACATAAAAATCACACGTAGCCCCTGATGGGTAGGTTAAGGGGTGGGTAGATGGATTTTTTTATTTTATTTTTTTTTCCTCCTTTTTGTGGTTCTTTTTTTTCTTTTTCTTTTTCTCTCCTTTACCTTTTCTATTATGTTTGAAAAAAAATTAAAACTGTAATTGAACCAGTTCCTTATTGCGTGTAAATGTCAAGTGATATGCACTTATGCTTTCAATAAAAAAATATTTGAAACTAAAAATGCCCACAAGTCAGCTGCATCTTTTGAGATAGGCCACGCCCATTTGCGTATTATAGATTTTTCGCTACATCGCAAAAACTGTCAGTTACCAAAACATACTCCCAGGGTTCAACATAACTTTTTTTTCCTACTGGCCCGCCGGGCCAGTGGATCCGAGTTTTACTGGCCCCTTGTATATTTTCACTGGCCCTGCACACACTTTTTTTTCTTTAATAATAATAAATACTAATACTAATAATTTAGTGTCAATAATTATAATAGGGGAGAACGGGGTAAGTAGGCACACTTTTTACTCTAGTGAGAATTGCTCATCACCTAAACATCTTTCAATAGTCATTCCTACATTGAATTGAAGCTTTAGGTGTTGGCTTGAAATGTGTACCCCTCACTTTTCCTATCTTATTGTAATAAATAAGAAATTAATCATCAAAGACACCCTTACACATTGTGACAACCAACCCCATCAAGGGGTCGGTTGTCAAACACTATGGGGTTGTTTGTCACAATGTTATCTTAATGGGAATAATCTTAAAGAGAAGGCAAGAAAGTAGAACTAAATTTGAAAGTTTAATTGCATTGTCAAGTTGACAAATAGGCCTACATAACGTACTGTAGCCTTGGCAGCTGGTCTAGTTTGGGATGCACTGGGTTGTTTTGATTGTGTTGCCCTTTTTTCTTTTGCATGCTAGCTGCCTTTTCCTGCTCTATTCTTTCCTTCTCTGGGTGTCAGTGAGGACACAGCTTGACAATTTATTTCGTTATTGGGTTCCTTTTCTGGCTGCTGCCTTGAGATAACATGTGACAACCAACCCCCCAAAAAATGTGACGACCAACCCCAACTTCAATTTCTTGCTAGCATCAAGGCCAACAACCATCTGACAACTAATTAGCTTGCTAACCACTAGGGATGAGCCCGAATCCGAATATGTATTCGGATAAGCACGGATAATGAGTTAGATACGGATACAGATAATTTCCGAATAGTCCCGTTATTATTCGGGGATTTTTTTTTTTTTATATATTACGCGCTTAATTGACGCAGCGCGTTCCGCCTCAATGACACAACAGGTAGAATGACACAAACAGCTGTTCTACGGTGGACACGAGAGGACCGGGCGCGTCCAGTGACCCGCGGTCTCTCTCTTTTTATCCACTGATAAACGCAGCGTGTTCACCCCTTTCCCTCGAATAGAGGGTTCTACCGATCGCATTCGCTGCCGTTTTTATGTGAGTTTCCTCGTAACCCGCTGCCGTGGCGGAGAAGAGACGAACCGATGGAATATGCTGCACCCCGAGTCACCGTCAGCCCTCCCCCGATGTATTTACATTCACTAGGCCTACTGCTTAAACTCTTTCAAACACCACAACGTTTCCATCAAACTGATGCTTAGGACCTGTACTTTTTCAGCTGTCAATCAATGCGTATACGCCTAGGCCTACTTCAGGACCTATACAATAAAATCGGAAACTGCAAACTTGACACATTAAAATCACATATGGCTTTGTGGAAAGGCTAACATATTATTTAGGGTTTATGAGATTGGCACGTTGATACAGATTGTTCCTAAACCTTAGTTTAATAAAACAAATGTAAAAAAAGAGCGATAGGGAGAGATAGAGATAAAAAAAAATCATGAAATACAGCTGTATTTTCCCCAGTTAAAGGGAGACCTTAATTAAGTTAAAAGTAAAACACTGGCCCTCACTTACTAACAGTGAGTAGCCTATACACAGATTTGGACTGTTATTTATCAATATTTCCGTTCCCTGAATTTTCTTCGTATTCTGAGAACAAAGAAGAGAGAGATGAAAAGGTAGAAATATATCTGACTTTTTGACTTCTATTTCAACATTACATCAATTTGATGCTTTGAAGGGACAACAATTGCATTGACAATGAATATTAGTTTAGAAAATCAATGTAGGTGTGACTTCCTTTAATGTAGGCTAATGTAAAAGAAACTTCCGGTATAGGCCTACGCCACGCCCACTTCTGGTTGTGTATCCGGATACAGATACAGATACAGATAATTTTGTTGGTTGAACAGATACAGATACAGATAATGACGTCTCCGCACACCCCTACTAACCACAATCTAAACTATAGTTTACCCTTCACACTTTGTATGGGTAACAAGTGTTTTGTTATAAACCCATTGTGTAAAAGCCTAGAAGAAAAATACTGAGGAGCTAAATATTTTCAATTTGACATGAAAAACACAAACAGTCGTCTCACCTCAAATTCAGCAGTCTAACTCCAAGGAAGACTATGTAGGTGACATAACGATTGTGACAACCAACCCGTGTGACAAATTACCCCGTTCTCCCCTACCTGTATTAGAAAAATAAAGAAAAATAACCAAATCTAAAGGGAATATCTATACTGTAACAGTATAGATATTCCCTTTAGATTTGGTTATTTTTCTTTTAGTTAATTATATGAAATATTGATATTGCTGATACACATAATATAAAACCAGGCAAACATATTGAATTTGAAGCCTACAACTGAAAGTATGTTGAAGGGGTCGGCCAGTATTTTAAAGTCCAATAGTTTGATTGTTTTTATTTTTGAATTTGGGCAGTTTAATTAATAGTTCACCTGCAGAAGTCATGTTAAAAAAAAATAAGAGATGAAGGTCTGATCATTCTTTCTGGTGTGGTAGGCTGTTTTTATTACTTCATCTATATGCATTAGGGATGTGAATGTGTCGACCGAATGACCGGTTTTCCACTTGCGCTCAAGTTGACTTTAAAAATAGAATAGAAATCCGAAAATCAGTGGGTTATGCCGTTTTTTTAATAGGAGATTTCACCGTGTATGCGAGTTCACGTCTGGTCGTGAGCGCGCTGCAGGAGCGTCACTTCAGCATGAAGTGTCAGCTTCACATAAGAGTCCGGTGTGGGACCATTTTTTCAAACTATTGATAAAAAACAATGCAGTGCAAAATATGCAGCAAAAGTTAAACGCTCGTCGGAGACTGTGACGTCAAATCACCTTAGAAACACACAATGCCTTCGTCCGAGCATAGCAGCGTTTCACCGTGAGATCTCGCCAGTGAGTGAGCCGTCGCGCAGATGAACTGTGGTTTGTGGCTAAAATAATAACCGGGGATATTCCCCCCGTTAGCGATTTCAATGGGAAAGACTTCCGCGATCTGATTGTATGTCTCGAGCCTGAAAACACAGTGCCATGTCGGCAGACAAACTGCGCGACTATAGGAACTGTCCAGTGAGCCGAGTCCCTCCGTTGTTTTCTGTCTACAACCGACACAATCACCGGAGACGCATTCACAGCGTTTAAATAAAGCCTCTCATTTGTATTACCATTGGGGCTTCCATGCAAATACTGTAACATTACGGCGGGAGCTAAAGGAAAAGCGCAGTTTTCACTTAATTTTCTGTTCCTCAACCTCTGCTGTGGGAAGAAAGAAAGGGGGCAGAGTAAAGGCTGTTACATACTCCGCGAGAAGAAAGAACTAAGTTCTCGGTGACAGAGGTGCGAGAAGAAAATGACGTCATTTTCTTCTCTCAGCTCTTGTTTAGCTGTTCTCGCAGCTTGTTCTCGACACATCACCCGGGCCGAACTTTCTTCTCGCAGCTTGTCCGAGAGCTATTGTGTGATTGGTCAGTCTGAAGTCAATGAGGAAAGCGAAGTGAAATCAGCTGGCGCTACTGAGTCAATTACCATGGTAACAATGCGCCGCGGTGAGGAGTTCGGCAGTTGAGTTCTCGTGAAGTATGTAATGTCAGGCCAGAAAGAACTTCTCGCAGCTCTGTCACCGAGAACTTTGTTCTTTCTTCTCGTGGAGTATGTAGCAGCCTTAAGTCGACTGATTTGTCGACTCGCAGGCGGACGGTAGGCAGCTCTGCCAACGGAGCGAGAGGGTGCCCGCTTGTTGCTCCGCCTGTCAAAACGCCCACGCATCGTTTGTCCACTGGCCTTTCATTAAAAAATATATTTTATATTAGGTTTATTATATTGAGTCTTAAATAAACACTGCTTTCATTACGACTCTCAACGCGCATTTCAATGAACCATGATGTAGCAGTGGCGTGGCGTGGGGATGTTTTTTGAGGAAGCCAAGTGAGACAACACCTTTAATCTACATGTTTATTGGAAGGTGGGGGACAGAAAAGAGTAGGCTAAGTCGCAGCTTGTATTTAATGTAACTACAAGAGCCATTATAGCGCCTGGTCACTTTACCAGGACTTGCACACGCCTGTAATCTGTCCGACACCGCTCGTTCGCTCTCTCTCTCTCACTCACTCACTCACTCACTCACTCACTCACTCACTCACTCACTCACTCACTCACTCACTCACTCACTCACTCACTCACTCACTCACTCACTCACTCACTCACTCTCTCACTCACACACCTCCTAATCGTTTTATTAAATTATACATTGTATTATAAATGCACCCCCCACCCCGACCGGAATGCACAACTAGCCGCTTAATGCCCAATACAGATTCGAATTCATTCACAATATAATTAGGGGGCGTTTTATAGGCTATTTTAAGTTTCACGTTCACGTGAGACACGACTCACACAATCAGTTATGTGCTTGACATACACACATACTTTCTATACATCCTTTTCGTTTAAGAACTAGTTCAAATGTTCATTATACAACACTACTTAAGACAACCCAGAACAACTTCAGTGGATACCAATGCAACTTAATCAAGGCACAATTAGCAATAAAATAACACAAAACATAACATATAGCTACACGGACAGTAAAGGGAACAGTTAACCCACGCAGGGAGAAGGTGTGTATTTTACTCACTATTTGTAGAGGAAGGCCATTAGCTGAAGATTGCCGCTACCAGCTAGCCACTCGGTGCGGACATAGTTCTCCTCCCTGAAAGTGAGATAAACTTTATTTCTCTCCACAGGCATTGGCCTGCCGTCAGATTTGATTTTTAATGGCTCCTCAATTGGCAGTTTGGTAAAATAATTTTTTACTAAATACTCAATCTCCACCCTCCATAACTGTTCTTGCTAATATGATAACAATGCAAACATGCTAATCTCCCGCTATTGTTATTGTTGTTAAATTTCAGTGACATTGATAATGATGCTTTGATTTGATTGGTGTGAAGCCAAGGGCCGAGTGGCTTCCCTTGGCACCCTCATGACACCCTCCTGACCAATCACAGGAGGGCAGTGTCAAGACAATAGCCTCACCTGATTGGTCAATCCTTCTTTCTTTTTTTCACCAAGGGATGCCAGCTCGGGCTGGCTTCCTCGCGGACATACAGTGTGCAGTATCGTGTTTCGCCGCGTCTTCAGCATCTAAATGTAAAGGGGCGCTGTTTCGCGCATTGTGAAATGCTCAATGAGAGGAGAAAAATGGGGAAGAAATCACAGCAACACAGCACCAAAGAATTACCGAAACTGTTAATAAAAATGTTTTTATTGGATGACAACTACAGCCTAAAAAACAGGGAAGCCTGGCTTCCCTTGGCCTCCGGGAGAAAACGCCACTGTGATGTAGTCTACAAAAAGATACTGAACTGTGATTGGCCGTTACTGGCCCGGGCGGGACAGTGATTGGCCAATTAACTTGCCCTGCATATGATTTTACTGGCCCCGGGCCTACGGGCCATGCGTTATGTCGAACCCTGACTCCTCCTACAGTTTTTGCCCGATTTGGATGAAACCAAAAGCATTATGCTCTACCGACTCCCACGAGCAAAAGTTGTATAAGTAATTTTTATACGACCGTCGAAGACCAAACGGTAGCGCTTTAAAGATTTGCGCATTAGCTACCTTGTACCAAACTGCTCCTAAATCCAAAACGATTCATCCTATTAACACCAAACTGTGTTGGTCCTATGGTTCTCAGGTTGGTTCTACTTTTTCTTTAAATTGCTCCAAAAGGGGGCGCCAAAAACACAAAAAGTATGCATTTCCTTATCCACTTGAGCATCTTTCTCTGCGATTTTTTTGCCTTTTGGTCTATAACTCCCAAACCAAACATCCCATGTTCAAAAACTTTACATTCCCGGATTCCGTGAAGCGAGGGGCCGGCGCTTGCAGTTCTAGTTCATTTTGGCATTGTTGGAGGAATAACAATATGATAGGCTGTAAAACAGAGTTGCCGACAATCAAACTGAACTTAAATAACCTTTGACACACTTCCTTGATGTGAATACAACACACAGTGTAGTAGTACATCTACTGAGTTATTGTGCAAGTCAAAGACTGTTTTGAGTTCAGGGGATTCTTCTTCTTTCTCTTGTTTTTTTCTTCTTTTACTTCCTCCTTTCTCTCTGTTCCTTCTTTCCTCCCTCCCTGCACCTTGGTTTGTGCTTTTCATTTTTTGAACATCATTCATCACATCTCAACCCTGCTTCTTTCCTCCTGCTCCCCTTTTCATCTTTCACTCTGTAGTCTAGGGCTGCAACTAGCGACTATTTTGATCTACAGATAACTGAAACGTAAGCTAACAAGTTAACAATCATATTGCTTATTATACGGCCTATGGTTTAGGGTGAACTGCTCCCAAATATATCTTGCTATGTCCCGGTCACTTTCACACAGTTTGCATAACACTCAGAGATAGAAGGGGAGCGTGATGGTTCCATAATCACATCTGGAAAAAACACCTTCAGTTCAGCTCTACAGCATAGAGAACCGGCACAATGACGTACATAACGAAATAACAACTATTACATTTGTTTGCAACTCATTTAGTTGACTAGTGATTGTTGCACCCTTATCGTAGTCCTCTGCTTTTCAGATTTACTGTATATAAATGATGTTTTATTGCATCTGCATATCCTTTCTTCTCTTTTGCTCTTCATCTGCATTATTTGTCTATCTAGATCATTCCCTCCTGCCAGTGACGGCTTGTGCTGTATTTAATGGAGTTTGCTCTCACCCTGCTGACTCCAACCATCAGGTTAACCATTAACGTTCAGGTTTCACCTAGTTGGCCCTTTGCCCCCATTTCCTCGTCATCCCAGATATCGCACACATGGCCACAGGATGCATTTGTTTTGTGCTGCATCAAACATGCAATGCTCTGGGAGAGGATGAGAAATGAAAGGAAGTAATTGGTGTGGTGGAAGTAGTGGGGGGAAATGATCAAACCGTAAAGGAAGAGGTTAGGCGTGGGTACGTAGGAAGTATCAATGAATATCCCAATGATTGAAGTTTGCATAGAACTGAAGCAGAGGAAGGAAGCCAAAGGTAGAGCCAAGTGTGGGGTTTCTACGTCTTGACCCAGGGAGATGTTAGCCTGGAGGAGTGGAGTCTACTGTGTTTTTGACTGCTGGGAGGAAAATGAAGGAAGCTCCCTGAAGGACCCCTGTGATCTGTGTCTGCAATATTTTATATCCACAATGCTAAAATCTGGCCTGAATAAAAGCCACTACTAACACTTTTCCACTATCATTTATGTTTACTTGGTCCGACTGAGCTAATACAGAGGCATCTTCAAAGTAAGACAGTCACTCACTGCTATAGCAAATTTTAAATTGACTTTATCAACCCTACAATAATAGGAAATTACATATGTTTTACATTGGTAAACATTTTTTGATAAAAGGAGCAGTCACTCATCCTACTTGAAATGACCATTATGACTGTTTTGGAAAGAGCTGGACTTTTTTTGGACAGAAAAAAAGCTTTTTTTTAGCCAAAGTTGACACAAATCCATGGTCACAAGGTGATAGCATGTCTGAAGCAGACATTTGTGTTGGGTGTCTGGCTTTCATCATTGTCTGTGTGTGGCTTAGTTGTACGTACTGTATGCTGTGGTGGGATTTGACTTTGTGACATGATGGCTGGTCATTCAGCTGTTTTCCTTTTTTCACCTTTTCTAGGTCAGCCATTAACAAAAATGTCTAAATCACCCATGAGCCCAGCCTGGGCTCATCTGTGTGTGTATGTGTGGACAGAGATATTTGTCTTTCTCAAGCTATTGATTTTTTTTTTGAAAATGAATTGTACGAATGCAAAACCTATTGAAAGCCAAAAACTACAACTATAATGTAAACTGGTAAGGGCTGTCAACTCTCCTGTGGTTGGACTCCTTCCCAGAACACTTATATGTGGCTCTCACATGCCTCATGGCATGTGTTATTTTCATACTCCCAATACAAAGCTATATGACACACGTAGTAGAGGAATGTGCTCTATGTTAGAAATATGTCTTCTTTTTCTCAGTCTGCATAATAAGACGCAATCGCTATGAAACTGTCAGGATCAGCGCTCGGCCTATCACCTGAAATACTTTCTGCCTTACACATCTATTCTGTAGAAAAAGCTGTAAACAATGAAAAAACCTAGAAGCTGTGTGCAAAACGTTTTTTGGCTCTCTCTGTCTCTTTCACTTTCTCCTTTTTCATCACATCTTTCCCGCCGACATTCCTTTCTTCACAGGCTGTCCTCTGTGTGCAGCGCTCCGTCTCTGACTCCCTCTGTGTGTCCCCGGTTTCATCCTCAGCCTAGAAAACAAGGTCTAAAGTTCAAAGCTGTTGTTGTAGATTGGGCGGCAGGAGAGAGGAGGTCCGGCCTGGCTCAAAACACATCTGAATATGTTATTCTAATCACACAGGCCAATTTCAGCATTGATTACGCATAGCTGTACCGGTTCCATGATGACTAAAAAAGTAAAATCATATCAAATCATATGTTGAAAGTATATGTGTCTGAGTACTCTTCAATAAACATTTGAGGAATTTAACCTTAGACATACAGGAGTAATACAAGATAAATACAATGTTTCCTATTGCATTAATAAGCATTCCAACATTCAATATCTGCCACCACAAAGGATTGAAAGATTATTGGCTAGGTGTATTTGCAAACCGTGTATTTGTTTATTGAGACCTTTCCCTTTTGATTGTACTTAATTAAGAGGTTGATAAAATGCCATAGTGCCTAGGTTGACGAGGGGAAATGGACATCGAAAGGATGTGTAACCAATGTTCCTACTGTGAAAAGTTTACATAATATTATTCAACTGCAGCCCATGAGACAAGATCAAATGATTTATGAATAGTTGAATCATGTTCGGTCGGTCTCAACATGATGAGCTTATGATGTATGAATATGAACGCATAATAGATGCGGTGAAGATGATTTTAAAGATTTTTTTTTGAGCATTTTTGTGCTTTATTGATAGAGCGGCGAGACAGAGATGAAATGGGGTAGAAAAGGGGAATGAGATGCAGTGAACGACCCTGGCCAGATTCTAACCCGGGCCTGCTGTGAAGAGGACTGAGCCTTAATGGGAGCCACTACACCATGAGCACCCGTAGCTACAGGTGTAGTGTCTCATTTGCAATGTGTTAATGCTGCAATAGTGCATTCCAAGGGACTAAAGTCTAATTCATGTTTACATACAGTGCTGCTTGAAAGTGTGTGAACCACTTGAGCATTTTGAAATTTTATTTAGTTTAACCATTATTATTAATTCTTTTTCAATACCACTATTTTTTATATTAAATAACAGGTGTGTGTTTATCAATTCCACATTTTTCTTTTGCGGAAATCATTTGTTAAAGGGTCAATGACGTGACGCCCATTTTTTTGTGTCCATAAGGTTAAATTAAATTTGAAAATGTGGAAACAAAAAAAAAGCTTACACATTACTTTAACACATTCATTTCTAGAGACCCCTATTAAAAAGTGTTTGGTTTTATTCAATTTTGAGAGAATATTTGGAGATAAAAGGCAAGTGGTGTAACCGTCAAAACTTCGTACCACAAAATGTAACTTGCTTAAATACAGGGAATTTCTCAATATAACATCCTATAAACTATTTTGGCATTATCCTAAAATGGAGGTCATTATGAGTATATAAATTATATTTAGATATAACTTAATATAACTATTCATAAATAGTATTATTTGTTTTAAGAATTATATTTGATTTATTCACACCAAGACCATGTCCTCAGATATGAGTCCATGATAATGCCTGTCAAAATAGATTTTTAGTCGAAATGTCAAATGGTGTAACCGGTTACACCATTTGACTAATTTGACAAACATCTCGGTTTTTGTCCAATTTTTTCAAAAATCACTAGTTTATGATACTGGTTTAAAATTAAATATGAGCTCAATTACTTTTTTAAACCAGTTTTAGGTTATTATTGTTTGTATCTTCTAAAACAGTTGATATTTCCACAACTGTATCGCCAAAGCTAGGTACGGCTAGGATAAAATCATTAAGTGGCATGATTTTGTGATTTTTTTAAATTCATGCTTATCTTCAATGCATATTTGTATATCATTCCTTTTCATTTTAATGTCACATAATTTCATAATACATGAATAAATTATATATATGAAGCATGTGAACAGTGACACCTAATGTGGAAGGATGAAGATCAGCTTTAAATACCTAGAACTCCAACAATTTGTGAATAGTAGAAAATGTTAATCAAATTTAGGCTGCAGAATTGAGCCACTTTCTCTACAATAGATGCCACATTCAAAAGAGGAAACAAGCCAATTACCTTGCAAAAAGAGGACAGGAAAGGTAGTTTTCATGAACAGAAACAAGCATGCACTCACACTCACATGTGCTGCTGCAAGCTTTTTTCTTAAATGTAGATTGTCAGATCACAAGGCATAATGTCAACCAAATAATACCTTGCTTTCAGATAGATATAACTAAATATGAATTCACTGTTTAAAAGGGAAGGCAGGAGCAGGACCCTTAACATACATGAATCTCCTAGTCTCTTCTACCCATCCACCTAGCTCTTTCTCACAAAAAAACAGACGCACTTAAACGCACAAACACACAATTTGTTAAGACTTTTTGTTGTTGATTGAATTTTTTCCATAAATACAATCAAATGAGTTCCACCCTAGAACATTTTTGTCATCCATGGAGATCTTTCTTTAAGAGTGTTTTCTTTAGGTTTAAGAGCATATAATTACAAAATCTGAATGTGTAAACAATAAGTTCATGCTCTTGAACCAGAAGACCACGCTCGTGAATAAAGATAGAATAATTACTCCATAGTCACCTTAATGGTATTTGTTGACCAATGTTTTAAATACATGAAAACAAAACCCAATGGCAAGTCCAAACACAGTAACTATCTTGACTGTAGTGCCTGATTTCAGTGTTGTTTTTTCTACTTTTTGGCTGTAGAAGCAACACCGTCAAGTGGTGTAACTGGTTTGTGTCAAATGGTGTAACCAGTATTTTTCCTAAAAAAAATCAAAATGTACCTGTAAATTAATGTAGGCCAGAATTGATTACTCTTCTTAATTGTATTAAATAATTTTTAACACTTTTAACACGATTGGTCAACAATTATTTAGAAAACAAGATGTTTCCAGCTAACGCCCCACTCAAAATTGCAAAAACGCATAAAATTTAGATTTAGGGGTTATCCAAATAAAATATTTTTTCATGTGATATTTTGAAATGGAAGTTATTATTCTTATGAGTTACATTCATATTACACTATGGTGGACAAAATAATGAATATTTCCTTATTCTTTTGTGGTTACACCATTTGACATTGTCAGGTCCATTTGGGCCTACTTTTAGTAGAAAATTGTGTAAATCCCATTTCCCATGAAATAAAACTAACAGAAACACGAAATTTATATTTTAACTTGATTCAAGGATGCTTTTAAAATATATTTTTGAAAGATTTTCAAAATAACCATCATGACAACCCTTATTCGACATTGACCCTAAAACAAATAAAACAAATGATTTGCCAACTTTTGTATGTGCAAAAGTTTGTGAACCCTGAGCTGCATTGCTTAAATCGAGCAGGTAAACACAATCGGGTTGGCCAAATTGTAACATACTTTGACATTTTTAAAGGTAAATCCCTTTTACATTGAGACTGTTCTTCTGATTTGGTACAGAGTTCCCTTTTTCAAAGGGTGGTGCTCCGTAGGTTTTAATAAGTCATTTGATTAGCTTGACTAATTTAATTGATCATTAATTTAAAAAAAATCTTAATATTATAATTTCCTTTAAATGATTAATATTCTTGACTTTGACCAAATCTACCCCTCATGAATTCCCAACACATGTTACTCAGTTCATGACTAGGCTGGTGAATCTATCAATCTATTACGTGCCAATATGATAAATGACCATGTGATTGCTTTTAACTCTTTCATGCAATTGGAGTTAGTGAGGCATCTAGGTATTTTTGGCATTCTGCAATTGACATGCATGTATTGGGACATCCTAAATCTTGTTCTGGCATACTAAATAGTATGAAAGTATGGGTATTGGAAAGCAGGGTCAGTGTATAATTTCTTTTGGATTTTTAAATAGATTAGAAAAACTCTGTAAAAATACGTCTTTGGTTTACTACTTTGTGTAGATTAGACAGATCCCACTGAAATCATTGAAAAAGGGTTTGATTACACGTGGAGAGTTGTGCGAGTGTGTTTGCTGGATACGGTGCAATACGTTTGTGGTTAAGAATGATCTGGTTAAAGCTAGGGCCACTTCATTTAGAGTCTGTGGATGCGTGTGTATTTGTGAATGTGTCAGGGGGGTGTTCCGCATACCAACCAATCACACCACTCACTCCCTCCCTTTCTCTGATGGCTCATTTGTGGATGTACACAGCTCTCCCTCCCTCTCTCCTCCTAGTTTTGTGACCTTGCTATATAATAAAGTACTGTATTATACTGGAGCACATTGTAGCATCCCAATGCTGACATTTGTTGTTGTTGTTATGCTGCTTATGGATTATAATTCTCTTAGTTTATTATGCACTGATGGTGGTGTGTCTGTGTGTTTTATAAATTGGTACATTTGTTTTAATCATGTTGTGTGCAGTGTGCAGTTTCTTTGCTGCGGGAACATGGCAGCAAGTAGCACATACACTTGGTTGTCAGTTTATTAGGCACAATTATCTACACATTATGCAGTTTAATGGAACAGTACTACAATAAAACTCACCTTTTTACCAAAGATTTAAAGCTGGGGTATATGATTTGGGAGAAAATAGCTGTTGGGATAGAGATTCGAATCCGAATGCCTCAACCGCTCCACTTGCGTTCTCTCTGGTCCCTCCCTGACACGCTCTAGTCTACACCAACAACGTCGGTGCCAAAGTGAATGGACAGTCCCAACAGCCAATAAGAACAGATAATAAGAGCCTCGCTCTGATTTGTCAAAGTGTACATGAGCGGTGGCAATTTTTGGGGCTGGCACACAGAGGCAGGGGAGAGCAAAGTGAGTAGATATTCTCAGACCACTTCACCTACATATAGCTGAATGGCTAATATGACATTTTTGGCAAATATTACAGTGAAAAAGTTACCCACACCAGCTTTAAGGCGAGACACCCCAGGTGAATAGGGATTTTTTTTTAACTTATGGATATCATCATGAAACTTTGCCAGTTGATTACTGACACTAACACAATTATTTTTTGTATTACATGTTTTTCTTTAATATGTTATTAAATATGCAAATATGGCAATATTTAACCAATTATGCGTAACATTTGGGTAATTTTTCGAGAAAAAAATCGAGATGTTGGATTAAGCCAGAGTTAAAATTTCTATTTTATTTTAAGCACATATTAGTTTCTAAAGTTTTTACACAACAGATTTTGGATACAGCCTTTTTTCATTTAATAAATCAAAAAATACTATGTACATGTCTTAGAAATGCATGAGGAAAATGTATCATAAATCAGACAATTAACAATATATTAACAAATCCTTGTGTAAAAACCTTTTAAAATAGTGCTATGAATGATTATAGAAAGTTTGGTTGATGTCAGTAGTCTAGAAGTTGAGATATTTTTCTCAGAGTATTGGAAAAATCTCATTTTGAGAAAACCGCCGTTAAAGATGAAAACGGGAATTCTGCTGATAATCACTGATTATAGCTAGAGTAATTTATTGAATTAGGCCCTACACCCCTCAATGCCATATAGGCCTACCACTGCTTAACATATATAAACCATAGCATGGTAACATTTACATCCACATGCTAATTTAAACGTGATTCATTCATTATTAGCCACTGTCTGTCAACCTGCTCCGGAGTCGGCACAGACGCTCTCTCTCCCCACCATCTCCCCTCTGATCCTCTGACAGTCTGTGTCTCTCCGACGTGATCGGCGTGATTTACATGTCTTTAACACTTCCCAGAGATAAGAGAGACTTGGGATGGCTGTGGGAGCATAGTGTGGACCTGTATTGATGTCTCCATAAGTCCCTGGGGTTAGAATAATGCTACTCCTCTGTGATTTCCTATTAATTTACCTGCGATGAGGACTCGTGTAAACAGTAATGAAAAACCTTGGGACTAACCCTTTGGGAAAAGAAAAAAACAACCTGGTAAAACCCCAAAGATGACAGAACCAGAAGTCTCAGTGTAGCATCATGGTAAGGAAACATGAAGAGCAGCTGTTTGGTTTTGGAAGAGCAGGATTTTGTGTGCGTGTGAGTGTGTATCAGCATCATGCTCTGGGCCCGGCTGGACTGGACTGGAGTTTATGGCAGTTATCTGTTAGTGAGGCCCACTGTGAGGCAGCTGGTGTTGAAAGTAGGCCATGTTCCCTGTTGTGACCGCCTATGGAGTGAACCCCTCTCTCTACACGCAACAGATTCCATTTCCTATGGTACCCTCCTATAAGGGACCTTCGATGGCCACCTGAGCTTTGAAGAGAATGTGGAAGGAAGGAAGAGAGCGTCGGTTTAAGTTGCACAACTTTTTGTACCTAAAGGAAACATTTTGGGATCACTCGGCCTGACATTCTTACGAGGTACGGTACACCTGAGGATTACAATTAAAACCATAAACACTTACATTAAATATCTTTTTTTAGTCATTACAAGTTAACCGTTGGTGAATAAGGAAGCAATCCTTATTCATACCAAGGCTTCCAGCTTGCAGTACAGCAGCTGTATTCTTTTGGAAATGTGAATGAATTAAACTGAAAAAATTGATTGGACCTGATTATGCTAGGTGCCATAGGCTCAACATCAACATGTCGCCTCACAGCAGGTGGGGATCCATGTATTGATGGGAACTCATTCATACTGCAGCTACAGTGGCCGCGTTCCAATCCAATCTCTGCACTTGATTGTAAGAGTGTCCAACACCTTTCAACACAGAGGGTCAGGGGTGTGATCTGTTATTGATCCCTGTGGGTAAATTGTCCTTTGATTTGCTGCCTTCACTCAGAGGTCAGCCTGGGAGCAGCAGCCCTTCAGCGGGTGTGTGTGCAGTAGTTCAGGGACACTTATCACCCTTAGTGTGTCCCTGGACTAATGCCATGGCAGATGCTTGCTGGTGGGGTGTGAAGGTCAGGTCCTTAACTCAGGGACTATCTCTCTAACCTCTGTGCTCCCCGTCACCAAGTTCAAACCACTTGAGCTGCACACGGCAACTCAGTAAACACGTGATAAGCAAGGCAGCAGCCAACAAGTCAGCTAAACATTCTTTTAGTGCGTTTAGGATACAGGAGTTAAAAGATATTGACAGAAAATTACTCGGTATGCGGACCACGACAACGACGTCACGGTTAACCGTTTTCACAAAGAAAGTTTAGATATTTTGGTAAACGTTCACACCCCTAGTTCTGATCCAACATTGTGACCCAGAAGTAATGAGAAGTGCAGACAGAGAGAGTCTGTATCGCTACAGCGGTTGCCACTGGGCAGCGAGAGCCCTCGCCCAGACATGCATGCTGCGTTCGATTGTACGCGGAAAAAATCGTGAACTTCGAACACGTTTCATACAATTCGAAAATGTGGGACCTATTACCATGTCTTATACAAACCATAGACAGTTTATAAAATATAAAACAAAATGAAAAAACTAGCAGATGTACTGGAAAGCACACTGAAGTCAGTACTACTGAGTCTGAAGCTCCCATGTCCTGAGTACAAGGGAACATACTGCTGTAGCGCAGGTTATACCACATAGCCCCACTGATAGTATAACAGGGCAAAGCAGCAGACACATGCGCTTTAATCAGTGGGTCATATGCTCAATCACTATTGTTTTAACTCACTATTTGATAGATAGGAACTTAACGGACAATAAATAGATGGTTATGTTCTGGAGTATTTAAGATGGGTTGTGAACAACACCACTGCCCTAGTGAAGAAGGCCCAGCAGAGACTCTACTTCCTGAGAGTTCTCAGGAAGAACAACATCCCCAAAAACTACTGGTGTCCTTCTACCGCTGCTCAATAGAGAGCATCCTCACATACTGTCTGTGTGTCTGGTTTAAAAGCTGCACAGTGGCACAGAGGAAAAGGCTCCAGGGGGTCGTAAAGGCAGCACAAAAGATCACCGGCTGCCCTCTTCCCTCCCTGGAAGAACTGCACAGCTCCCGCTGCCTCAAAAAGACACACTCCATCCTGCAGGACTCATCACACCCCGGTCACAAACTGTTTCAACTCCTGCCATCAGGCAGGAGATACCGGTCAATGAAAACAAGAACAAACAGACTACAACACAGTTTTTACCCAACAGCCATAACCTCACTAAATTCTGCTAAAAGTAGGGCATAGTGGGGACACACATTTGTGTAAGCACATTTATGAATGTGGATGTTGTGTGGGTGTGTCTTGTGTCTTATGTCTTGTTATTGTTCTTTTTTCTTATAGTTGACTATTTATATAGTTTTTATTTATTTATTTATTTATTTATTTTAAAGGACTGCACTTAATTTCGTTGTACCTGTTACAATGACAATAAAGATATTCATTCATCATTCGGGTTGTGAACTTCAACTACTGCTCCTTTTTAGATGTCACAGTACGGCTATTTTTTGAAGATTCTTTTTTTTGGGGCATTTTTACTTTTATTAGACAGATTTTGGAGTGACAGAGTTGAAATGGGCAAGAGGGGAAGACTTGCAGAGGACTGCCCTGGGCGGGATTCGATCCCGGGTCTGCGGGTCCTCGAATTGCCATGTTTTGAATTTCAATTCAAGTTTTGAATACAATTATTTTGACTTGATTTGTCTGCTGAATTATCATTATAATTTGATGCGATGTATTAAAAACACCCAGATCATACACAGCAACTTGTATTTCAGCTCTGACAAAAGGCTCAATCATGGTGATGACTTTTGATTGTATTGGTGCAGGTTGATCAATACTTGTCCACATCATGCTCCATTTGACACAAGGCTTTTTACACAGTGACAAATACAGGCTGCTAGTCCAAGGCCTACGTCCAGTTTATTACATAGTATATTGAGTAAATACCAATTCATAATTTTTCTTATTAGCATGGGACACGTTCCTCCCCAGTCAGGTGGTCTTGTTGTTCTAGCAGCTCATGGGCTATGTCAGATTTATGATAGGAGGAAAGCATAAAGACAACCGCAGCACAGAAGTTTGACTGGCCTCTAAAGGCCGATTTCCACCGGCTGCATCTCCGGTCCTTCTCCGCTCCAGCACGGCAGAAACAAAAATAGAAATAAGAGCAGTCAGTGGGTGAGTTTCCACCACGGCCGCTGCGCCGTCTCTCTGCTCCGCTGCTGCTCCAGCTCTCCGGTGAAATACGCACTGCTTCTATTTCTGCCGGATGCCGGAGCTCACCGCATCAATTTAGCACAGAACACATCGAGATAGACAGGAACACAGGCGCCGACAAAACAATAAAACGTCCGGTTAATTTTCAAAATAAGACACTCGGTGTTCACTGCAGGTGACATTCTCAAAACAGAGACACATACAAGCATGTTCACTGTTCTTTTACTCGTTCGGATGGGAACAATAACCTTCCGTGCGTTCGTTGTTGTGTAAATACCATATAGGAGAATCATATTATCAAGAGCGATCGCCCGTCACTTTTATTACCGCGGGAACTCCTCGGTCTCGCGACCCCAGCAGTTCAGCGGAGCTGGCCGTGCTGGTTTGAAAACGTAGCCGGTGGGTATTGCCGGACGTGAGCGCACCGAGCAAAACCGTTGGACACCACACCCGCAGCCAGTGGAAATCTGGGGTAAGGGGCACACAAGGGGCTGGAGGGAGAGTGGGAAAAGCACACAGTTTTTTAAACGAGACATGCAGCTTCTTTTTACTATAGTCAGGACTCAGGAGTCTTTATTGGGCATCCATTCTAATTATTGTTGTAGATAAATCTTATGTCTTTTAAATATGAATGTTTGACTGCATTCATTTATTCAACACTCTTTGAAGACGACCAATTATGCAATTTTTCAGTCTAACTTTGGTACTGCAGTTCTCAGCCTCTCTGCAAAAACGTACTGCCCTCTGTCTCCGTCTGCACTCAGAGCAGACCAGGTAACTGCATGACAACCTGCACCGCCCCCTAGTTTCACGTTACAATGAGCGAACCTGTTTTCAAGGTGAAGTGTCCAAAAAAAACTACACTGTGTGCACAATTATTAGGAAAGTTGTATTTTTGAGGATTAATTGTATTATTGAACAACTACAGTGCTCTCGGTCAATCCAAAATGTTAATGAATCTAAACCTGAATGTTTAAGAAAGTAAAAGTGAGGTTTTGTCTTTCTTAAGAGAATATATGTGCACAATTATTAGGCAACTACCCTGCTCAAGCTGCTGCCCCCGCGACCCGATTTCGGATAAGCGGTTGAAGATGTATGTATGTATTAGGCAACTATTAGTGTGCCGAATTATTATGCAACTAAATGAAAAAACTAACATTTTCCCATCTCACTTGTTTATTTTCATCTGTTAAAGTGAGAATAATAAAACAACTAAACATTTACAAATAAACATTTCTGACATGAAAAAAAAAAATCAGTGACCAATATAGCCACCCTTCTTTTCAATAACTGTCACAAGCCTTCCATTCATGGCGTCTGTCAGTTTCTTGATCTGTTGAAGATCAACTTTTTGTGCAGCAGCAACCACAGCCTCCCAGACACTGTTCCGAGAGGTGTACTGATTTCCTTCACTGTAAATCTCCCGTTTAAGCAGGGCCCACAGGTTCTCAATAGGGTTTAGGTCAGGTGAGGAAGGGGGCCATGTAGGGCTGCAACTAACGATTATTTTGATAATCGATTAATCTGTCGATTATTTTCTCGATTAATCGATTATTAATCGGTTAGTGTTTTGGTCCGTAAAATGTCAGAAACTGGTGAAAAATGTTGATCAATTTCCCAAAGCCCATGTTGACGTCCTCAAATGTATTGTTATGTCCAAAACACAAAGATATTTCAGTTTACTGTCATAATAGGATTAAAGAAACCAGAAAATATTCACATTTGAGAAGCTGAAATCAGAGAATTTGGAAATTTTTTATTAAAAAATGACTTGAAACGATTATCGATTATCAAAATAGTTGTCGATTATTTTAATAATCGATTAATAATCGATTCTTCGATTAATCGTTGCAGCTCTAGGGCCATGTCATTTTTTTCATCCTTAAGGCCTTTACTGGCTAGCCATGCAGTTGAGTACTTCGATGCATGCGATGGAGCATTGTCCTGCATAAAAATCATGGTCTTCTTGAAAGATGCAGACTTTTTCCTGTACCACTGCTTGAAGAAAGTGTCTTCTAAAAACTGGCAGTAGGTTTGGGAGTTGATTTTGAGGCCATCTTCAACCCGAAAAGGTCCAACTAGCTCATCTTTAATAATACCAGCCCATACCAGTACCCCACCTCCACCTTGCTGGCGTCTGAGTCGAAGTGGAGCTCTGTGTCCGTTACTGATCCAGCCACGGGCCCATCCATCTGGTCCATCAAGAGTCACTCTCATCTCATCAGTCCATAAAACCTTTGAAAAATCTATCTTCAGGTATTTCTTGGCCCAGTCTTGACGTTTCAACTTGTGTGTTTTGTTCAGTGGTGGTCAGGTTTCAGCCTTCCTTACCTTGGCCATGTCTCTAAGCACTGAACACCTTGTACTTCTGAGCACTCCGGGTAGGTTGCAGTTCTGGAATAGGGCAGCACTGGAGGATAATGGGTTCCTGTAGCTTCACGTTTGATTCTTCTCAAATCTTTGGCAGTTAATTTGCATCTTTTTTTCTCAATACGTTTCTTGCGACCTTGTTGGCTATTTGCAACAAAACGTTTGATGGTTTTGTGGTGAAGCCCCAATATCTTAGCAATTTCAAGAGTGCTGCATCCCTCCGAAAGACTTTTACAATTTCTGACTTTTCAAAGTCCGTTAAATATCTTTTTTTGCCCATTTTGCCTGAGGAAGAGAAGCTGCCTAATATTTATGCACACCTTGATATAGAGTGTTGATCTCCGTAGGCCACACCCTCACTCATTACGCAAATACACATCACCTGGTATGCTTGAATCCAATAAGCACTCAAGTTTATACAGCTTGAAGTTGGAAAATATGCATAAAAATTATGATATGGCCAAAAAAATCACTTGCCTAATAATTGTGCACACAGTGTAAAATTAACTATATTTCTCTGTTTTAGAGCCAAAAAAGCTCAGTCTGCTCTGATTGGCCCGTGAATATTATGACAGTGTTTCCCCCAGCGCTTTATAGCTAAGGCGGCCGCCTTAGCAACGCCAGCCTCCCGCCTTGACTACCAACCGACCACCCCCCCCCCCCCCAAAAAAAAAAAAAAATTTTTTTTTTTTTTTTTTTTTTTTTTTTTCGTGCTGCACAATTAATGTAATAGCAAGCGCGATGTGTGTGTTGTGCATGGTCATAACTGCGCGAAAGGCCGCGATTTGCGGTAAAAAGCATGTGTCCCCAAGCGTTTCTCTATCAGCTGCTCTGTGTCTGCGGCTTTGCGCGCGCGACCGTACCGCACCGCGTGCGACTACGGCATGCACGCGGGAGAGTTAAACGAGCAGAAGCAAACCGAGATTTAACTGGTGGCGATAATAAACGCAGTGCAGTTCTATGGGGATATTTAGCTGAACAGAAAGAAGTGCTCTGCAAAGCTAGAATAGTTTAAGACTCCACATCACTGTGGCAACACAACCTTTCTACCAGCTAGGACAGCGCAGAGAAAAGTTTGATGAATGCATGAGAGTCAGAGCCGGCCCGAGGCATAAGCGAACTAAGCGGTCGCTTAGGGCCCCCGACCGCCAGGGGGGCCCCCTCAAAAAAAAAAAAAAATCATTTTTATTTTTATTTTTTTTTGTTTCTGTGTTTGATATTAACATCATATTATGCAAATGTGAGTTAACATACAAAAAAAAAGAATACAATTTTTTGGTCTAGATAATTAATAGCCTAAAAATTTTATCAGTTCATCTGGGAGGTAATCCGAATCGGATCATGTCACGTTCACATCCATGCACAGTGTGTATTGAGTTTATTTAAAAACAATTGGAAATGGGGCTGCCCTCAGTTGCCCATGCACTGTGTATAGTCTATAGCCTATTTCAGCCTCGTCTGTGGAAAAAAAGATACAGTAGCTGGACAACAGAGTTCTTCTGCTTCGTTCCTCTCACTGAATTTAAATGCATTCATTATATTACAGAGCAATATGTCCCGTAAAAGAAAAAGAGCTTCAAGCCCAACCCAGAGGACCCTCCATAATATTTGATTTTATATTAATATTTGTATGGAAAATCCATGTGTCCTTCAATAGCTTCTAATTCATCTGACCAGTGTATCCAAATTATTTGTTCACAACAAAATTTCTCAGATTCAGCCTCTTAATTTTTCTCTCAAAGTGCACCAGATTCATGCATTTCACTTTAAAAAGGTTAAAAAAAATCTCCCGGGGGGCATACCCCCGGACCCCCCTAGGAAGGTCGGAATCTCGGCTGTCTAACATTTTCACACAGCTGCACAGTGGAGGCACTAGCGGAAAACACTGGGTGTGTGAATAATATTTAGCAAAGATCTATAGTTTCAGCAGCGCTAACATTGGACTGAAGGCTTGGGCCGGCTCTGAATGTATGGTCCATTATTTGTATTTAGTGTGTCTGTATAGTATTGCACCAAAACAGTAGAAGTTTTCTTTAATTGTGCTTTGTACTGTCTGCACGTTTACACATAATTTGTACCTGCACATAGCAAACAAAATTGCACAACTGTAAGGTCAGTGTCTGTTTTATTTCTTTACGGCGCATTGGCATCTTTGAGCAAAATACCCCTAAAATTTTCGCCGCGGCGCAACCCCTGGCACGGGGCAGTGACCACCTTGACTAACACATTTTCTGGGGGAAACACTGTATGACGTCATAGGGGGAGATAGATCTGACAGGGTTTTTTAAAAAGGTTTTCAGAAAGGTGGAGAAAAAGAGAATGGTTGTTTTTCTCATAATTCTCTAGTCACATCTGCCCCCCCCCCCTCCTCCCCCCCATATCTCACTGATCTCCTCTTCCCCTATCAATCCCCCCGGGCCCTCAGATCCTCCTCTGCCAGTCTCCTCTCCACCCACACATCAAAACTCCGCAGCCTTGGCGACAGAGCTTTCTCCAGGGCAGCTCCCAGGCTCTGGAACAGCCTCCCCCAACATATCCGTGACTCTGAGTCCCTCACCATCTTCCAGTCCCACCTCAAGACCCATCTCTTCTCCTCTGCCTACCCCCAGATCACCCACCAACCCTAGCCCCATCAACTTTACATTTTCCTTTCGTTTGTTTACTGTTCTGCTCCTATGTAAAGCTCTCTGAGTGCGAGAAAAGCGCTATATAATTTATTATTATTATTATTATTATTATTATTATTATTATTATTATTATTATTATTATTATTATTAATGTAGAAAAAACATGAACAGTCATATTGCGCATACGAGGTGACCTCTAAGAAATACATTTTCTAACTAGACGGGGTTTCCCGCAGCGCTTCATGGCTTTGGCGGCTGCCTAAACAACGCCAGCCCCTCGCCTTGACTACCGACCAACCGCTTAGCCCGTTAAAGCACATTTTTTTTTAGAATTTAAATTTTTGGGAGTGCTGCAAAATAAATCTACTAGCAAGCACGATGTGTGCTTGTGCATGGTGATAACCGCGCAAAAGGCTGCAATGTGCGCTCAATAAATGTGAGCATGTGTCTCTGATTGGACCATCAGCTGCTCTGTGTGTGTATCTTTGTCTGCGGCGTGTAAACACAGCGCTGCTCTAGATGGGGATATTTAGGATTCAGGTACAAGGACGTTGAACAGACAGATGTGCTGTAAAAAACTGGTTTCAATAAGTTTACAGAAGTGCGTTTATTTATTTCCAAGGGGAAAAACATTGTATTTATCATTTAAACTGTTATGTTATTTTGAAAAGAGCAGTAGGTAGTAGTAGTAGGCCTACGAGATTTGTTTTTATTGCTTTGAATAATACAATGTTTTAATTTGAGAAATACATATTCTTACCCACCAGCCACCACCTTAAATAACAAAGAATAACTTTATCATTGTCATTACTGTGCATTCAGTGTATGATGATGATTTACTGAAGAACCCAAACTCTTTTCAGAGAGCTGGAATTGCTTTGCTTCTTGGCTGTATTTTCTGAATGGAATACTTTGTGACATTAGTGTGGAAAAAACTGACAAAAACTAAACTGTATCCCCCTTAGTGGTTCACTAAGGAATGCTAAATATCCTTCAGTGAATGTTTTGTTCCCTGCCCACTGCGTATTGGGCCTTGGTTAGAAGTGGTGGAGATGGCACATGCTCCACACAGTGAAATAGCATCAGCACCATAGACTGAGTGGCTGTGCTGTAATCCCACCTGCTGATCCCTCTCCCTACATGTTTCATCCTCTGTCATTACATGTTGGCGGCAACATGCTGAAATGTGTTTACAGCTAGAGGGTGGACAGTGAGATAGTGGAAAAGAGAGGCACAGATTAGCAGACAGTTGTTGCCATGACAGCAGAAATACCAGTGTTTATCAGTTCTAAAGCAGCAGACTCATACTGCAGTGATTAACAGGGAAAGGGATTGATGCTTCTGTGGCCCTGCCCTGTTTAAAAATGAGGATGACTAATGCTCTGTTAGGTTTAAAAAAATAATAATTAAAGCGAGGCACTGCGCGAAATTTTTTTGTTTAGTTTTTCAAGCACTGTCTTTTTTGCTTCCATAACATGTCTTTGTTTATACTAGTATAAATCATATTATTTTGAACACAACTGTAGTTGTTTATTTGACAAAACCTCTGAAAGTTTGCCAAAGTCTTTTTTTTGAGTAGTCAGTCTTTGGCAACACTATTGATTTAACATTGAATTGTGATGTTCTGTCAACACAGTCAAGGACTGTTAGGTGCAGTGGCTGATAAGAGTCACAAGGCTGTGGACAGGGAATAGGAGGTCAACAGCTTGAGAAAACAAGCACTCCTCTTCTATGTAAAGATAGCCATGCTATAACCTATAGCCACAAGGAGCCTCTCTTCTGTCATGTACATAGGGACACACAATTACACACTCTATGTCCTGACACTTTCAAGCATTTCTATATGTACTATATGTAATGGTGGTTTAGGTATACTTTCATAAAACATTCTACTATCATCACATCATACATTTCAAGTGTTCTTTTGAGATGGGGTGTCGATAAAAAACCATGGCTGAGGTATTGAGTCATACAGGTCCGGAAAAAATTAAGAGACCACTCCAAATGTTCAGTGTCTCTTGTTTTACTCTTTAAAGACATATGTTTGAGTAAATTGAACATTTTGATTTTATAATATAAACTACTGACAACATTTCTACCAAATTCACAATAAAAATATTGTCATAGAGCATTTTCAATAAGTAATGTAGAGATGAAGATTTAAGAAAAATCCAGTTTGGTCTCTTAATTTTTTCCGCGGCTGTACAGTAGTTCCATTTTCACAACATGTAACAACTCCTTTTGGTTTCCTTCATTCACTAGATAACAGAAGCAGATGATTCATTGCGTACATGGCTAGTATCGAGGTCAAGTTCAACTTGATTTGTCCACAAAGAGGAACATTTTCTTCTGCTTCACTACACACAGTGACATGGTCAAACAAAGACACAACAGCAGAAAGAAACATCCAGAGCTTTTAAAAAGACACAATAAACAAAACCAGCAACCCATACTGGCTGACAATAATAAACTATTCAATCCACAACCAAGCATTGGCTAAAATGTATTTAATTGACAACTTTATGAACAATTGAGCCTGCGCTAAAACCTTATCATTTAACAATACTGTCTACTCTTTTACTGATTGTGCTTTTTATTGTGCCAATATAAGGAAGAATTGTAGAAATTAATAATACTATAACCGTAATGAGTTGTTAACCTGTGTTTGAACCTTTTTACTTGCTGGCAGTATATCTTGTTGTCCTCCCCATACAGAGAGCTACATACTGACCTGAGCTCTGTAACATGTTAAATAAATCAGTTTGTCAGTGTTGACAACACACACTAAAGGACACTGGATCCATGAATAATCCATTATACACAGCTGAGTTCTGTTTTGTCCAGTAGCATTGCCACTCTTGTCTCTCTCTCTCTTCAATGAACATACTTTTGTTGGCAACGATGTCATATTAAATGGTACCCAAGAACACCACATGAACATGTATATTGAATGGACTAATATAAACAAACAGCACAATAAGGATCTATTGAGATTCAATCAGTTTTAGCTTAGAAAGTACAGGATGATATACAAAATGAGGCGATTTGGTGTGAGTCTGTTAGAGCAAGTCTGATTGAAAGACTGTAATGTGAATCTTGAATTAACGCTTAACCATTAATACAGTGGCTTGCAAAAGTATTCATACCCCTTGAAATTTTCCAGATTTTGTCACGTTAACCACATGCGTACATTTATTTTATTGGGATTTTATGTGATACACCAACACAAAGTGGCGCAACATTGTGAAGTGGAATGAAAATTAAACGTGGTTTTAATTTCTTTTCATGAATAAAAACTGAAAAGTGTGGCGTGCAAAAGTATTCAGCCCCCTGAGTCAATGCTTTGTAGAACCACCTATCGCTGCCATTACAGCTGCAAATCTATTGGAGTATTTCTCTACCAGCTTTGCACATCTACAGACTGATATATTTTGTCCATTCTTCTTTGCAAAATAGCTCAAGGTTCAGATTAGGCATCAGATTGGATGGAGAGTGCTATTTTCAAGTCTTTGTCAATATTCTCAATTGTTTTTAGGTCTGGACTTTGACTGGGCCATTCTAACACATGACTATGCTTTGATTTAAGGGTCAAAGACGTGACGCCTTCATTTTTTGTACACCTACATTCTTTTGAAACAGAAACATTATTCAAATACATAAATATATACCATATATTTGTGGCATATTGACCATATTTGTGCTCACTTAAACTTTTCAAAAAACATTAGTCATTTGCTATTTTCTGTTATCTAAAGTGTCAAAATATCATGTGGTGCGAGTCGACCGTCCACACTGATTTACTGTTTTTGAACTACTTTGAAATTACTCTTAAGGAATTTACATGTTTTTTCAAGCCCTTTTGGCATGATTTCCAAAGTGTGTTGTAGTCCTGTACAAAATTGCAAAGCATTTGTATTTATTTTTCCATACAAAAAATATTTAAAAAAAACCCTGTACCAAGGATGTCCATTTCATGAAATATCATGTGGTGCGACCATCAAGAAATGACCACTCTGGCACTTTTATGTTGAAATCCATACAAAGACAGGAAATTGCATCACATGCCAATTTACCAAGGACCCATGGAAGCTGCAAACAGGTTTGTAGCTCACTCCTAAATTTGGAAAAAAATCTACCTTTATAACGGCTGGTATGAAGTGTCCACTTTTGGATGTCATGTGGTACGACCGCAAAAAAACAATAAATAGGGGAAGGTGGGGTGATTTGTGCATTTTGGAAGTTGCAAAACCCCTTGTTTCTAGAAAACCGTGGAAGAAATTGGAAATGTGACCACATATTTAAGAAGAGCCATCCATTTGACTCATCCTGTAAAGAAGGGAGACACAAGGAATAAGATATAAGCACATTTAAGCTCAAAAAACTGTGTTTTGCCTTTCAAAGTAAAATTTCCATGATCAAGGTTTTTTGATTATCGTGTCTGAACAATTATAGACACGTTTGAAAACATTTGACACATGTTTTAGTGCTTTGGTATGCTACACTTTGAGTCTATATAGTTAGCACAATGTCAACCCTAAATTGCTGCATCATGCCTATTATCCAAAATTCTGGGGATGGGGTGATTTGTGCGCAAGGGCCTGGGTGAGTTATAAGTAAGTAAGTAAGTAAAATGTATTTATAAAAGCACATTTATGACAGTTTGCACTGTCCAAAGTGCTGTACATAGTGCATTCAGTAGGTAAACAATGAAGGTAAAATAACAATAACCAAAATAAAAGACGTAAAGCCCATACATCCACATAAACACAGATAGTAGTGCAGAGGTAAGTAAGTAGTGCAGAGGTTAATGGGGAGGAAACACCAGGGTGTACATATGGGTTTTGAGCCTTGATTTAAAGGCAGAAATGTAGGGGGAATCACATTTGTCAGGTGGCAGTTGGTTCCACAAGCACGGAGCAACTAGTGCAAAGTACATTTCTGAGAGTTGTGCCAGTGGCATGGCTGTATACGCTGGTCACCAAAAGAAAGTGATTGTCTACAGTAGCTCAGAAGAGAGTGACATCTCAATTCCACTTAACGACACCACTGATGAGAGTTCAGATGGAAGCTCAAACAGTTGTAGCTCACTCCTAAATTTGGAAAAATCTACTTTATAACGGCTGGTATGAAGTGTCCACTTTGGATGTCATTGGTACACCGCAAAAACAATAATATTAAGTTATTTCTACAAATATATATATTTTTATTATAAATGTCTTTGTGCCCTATTGTTGAAAGCTAGCTTGTTTTCTTTAGGTGCCCCATTCTGTGCCTGTAAATTCTGATTGAACTTGAAAATATCATGCGGCGCGACCAAATATCATGTGGTGCAACCATTGTTAAGTGCTTTCCATGATAGAAATATGTCCTAGATTGGCAGTTTTTGTGTTTTTATATATATATATATATATATAGTTGATGATTCACATGCATTAAGTACTTTGGTAACACTTTACAATAAGGGTACATTAATTAATGGTTAGTTAATGCTTAATAAGGTTTAACTAACCATTAGTTAACTGTTAACTAATGTGTCTAGTAAGCATTTACTAATGGTATTAATGTTAACTAAGGTATTAATTACTACATTATGTACTGTTTATAAATATCCTATATTAACCTTAGTTAACCCATTAATTAAGCTTGAACCAACAGTTGATTAATATAATAATAAGCATTAATTAACTGTTAACAAATGTCATTTTTGTAACATTACTTAAGCATTTTTTTTTTTTTTTAAGATATTTTTTGGGCATTTTTATGCTTTATTGATAGTGCAGAGAGACAGAGGTGAAATGGGGCAGAGAGGGGAGTGACATGCAGAGAACGACCGCGGGTGGGAATCGAACCCGGGTCTGCTGCTGGGCCCGGCCCGGGTATAATGATTTAGATAAAGGAAACAAAAATGCATCTGAACTGTTAACTGATTATTTTCATTTTTTCCATGTACATCAACTTGGTGATTAGACAAGATTCTTGGATTCCAGCCCAACTGCTTCATTTGGAGAGGAGCACCCAGGCCTGGAGTGGCCAGCAAACCCAAGAACTGGATCTAAAGAGAGCGAGAGATTATAAATGAGGGTCACCCCTCAACTGATCTTTCGAGTATAAATAAAGGTTAAATTAAATACATACAGTATCTCGCAAAAGTGAGTACACCCCTAACATTTCTTCAAATATTTCATTATATCTTTCCATGCGACAACACTGAATAAATGACACTTTGATACAATGTCAAGTAGTCAGTGTACAGCTTGTATAACAGTGTAAATTTACTGTCCCCTCAAAATAACTTGACACACAGCCATTAATGTCTAAACTGTTGGCAACGAAAGTGAGTACACCCCTAAGAAAAAATGTCCAAATTGGGCCCAAAGTGTCAATATTTTGTTTTGCCATCATTATTTTCTAGCACTGCCTTAACCCTCTTGGGCATGTAGTTCACTAGAGCTTCACAGGTTGCAACTGGAACCCTCTTCTACCCATTCATGACGACATCAAGGAGCTGGTGGATATTAGAGTCCTTGCACTCCTCCATCTCCCGTTTGAGGATGCCCCAAAGATGCTCAATAGGGTTTAAGACTGGAGACATGCTTGGCCAGTCCATAACCTTTACCCTCAGCTTCTTTAGCAAGCCAGTGGTCGTTCGGAGGGGTGTTTGGGGTCGTTATCATGTTGCAGTACTGCCCTGCGGCCCAGTTTATGAAGGGAGGGGATCATGCTCTGCTTCAGTATGTCACAGTACATGTTAGAATTCAATGAACTGTAGATCCCCAGTGCTGGCAGCACTCATTTAGCCCCAGACCATGACACTCCAACCACCATACTTGACTCTAGGCAAGACACACTTGTCTTTGTACTCCTCACCTGGTTGCCGCTCCACACTCTTAACACCATCTGAACCAAATAAATGTATTTTGGTCTCATCAGACCACAGGACATGGTTGCAGTAATCCATGTCCGTAGTCTGTTTGTCTTCAGCAAACTTTTTGTGGGGTTTCTTGTGCATCATCTTTAGAATAGGTTTTCTTCTGGGATGACAGCCATGCAGACCAGTATGATGCAGAGTGTGGCGTATGGTCTGAGCACTGACAGGTTGACCCCCCACCCCTTCAAGCCCTTCAGCAATGCTAGCAGCACTCATACGTCTATTTTCCAAAGCCAACCTCTGTGTACGACGCTGACCACGTGCACTCAACCTTCGTAAACTGGGCCGCAGGGTGGTATTGCAACATGATAACGACCCCAAACACACCTCCAAACGACCACTGCCTTGCTAAAAAAGCTGATCACGATCTTGCCGAACAGTTTTCATCAGGAAGCTGACTGACCTGATTCCTGCCCCACCTGTGACTGGATTTACAGCTTCCTGACGGACCGTCCACAAGGCAGTGAGGATGGGAACAAATTCTTCACCTACCCTCAGCACGGCTCCCTCAGGGCTGTGTGCGAGCCCTTCCTGTACTCTCTCTACACCCATGACTGCGTCCGGCCATCACTCAAATGTCATCATCAAATTGCGGATGACATACAGTGATGGTCGGATCTCAACAATGACGAGTCAGCGTACAGGGAGGAAGTCAGAGGCTCACAGCTTTTGGGGTTCAGCAAAACCTTCTGCTGAACACACAAAACCAAGGATGGTGTTCGACTGAGCAGGACGAGAGGTGACCTCGCCCCTCTGCAGATAGACGGGGTCGGCGTGGAGAGGGTTCTCCTTTAAGTTTCTGGGGGGCGGTCAGTAAGGACCTAACCTGGCACACCAACACGCTGCGGTGGTATGGTAAGGCTCAGCAAGGCTTTATTTTCTAAGACTGCTGAGGAAATGCCAGGTGGAGACTAAGCTGCTGCAGACCTTCTACCACTCTGTTATTGAAAGCGTTGTTGGGTATGGCATAACAGTGTGGTACGCAAACTGCGCAGCCAAGGACAGGAAAACCCTACAGGGGGTTATAAAGACAGCAGGAAAGATCATTGGCTGCCCCCTGCCCTCCTTGGAGGACATTGCAACCTCCCGTGGATTAAATAGGGCAAGGAGCATCATGGCTGACCCATCCCACCCAGGACACAGCCATTTCCAACTCCTCCCTTCCGGTAGGAGATACAGGTCCCTTGGGAGCCGAACAAACAGGCTACGGAATACTTTTTACCCTGGGCTATTCGCCTATTAAATGCCTGAACCCCGCCCCCCTCCCCCCGTCCCCTACTGGACATAAGAAATCCTCTATTTTTTTAAAAAGACACTCAGATTTTTATTTAGCATAGTTATTAAATTATTGTTGTCTATTCTTGTCTGTGTATGCATGTATGCTAATTTGCACTGTGGGTGGTGAGCACCACCATAATTTCGTTGTACTGTTTGCACAATGACAATAAAGATTGAATCTTGAATCTTGAATCTTGAGGGTAAAGGTTATGGCCTGGCCAAGCCTGTCTCCAGACCTAAACCCTATTGAGCATCTTTGGGGCATCCTCAAACAGAAGGTGGAGGAGCGTAAGGTCTTTAATATCCACCAGCTCTGTGATAAATTGGTGGAAGAGGGTTCCAGTTGCAACCTGTGAAGCTCTAGTGAACTACATGCCCAAGAGGGTTAAGGCAGTGCTGGAAAATAATGGTGGCCACACAAAATATTTACACTTTGGGCCCAATTTGTAAAAAAAATTCTAAGGGGTGTACTCACTTTTGTTGCCAGCAGTTTAGACATTAATGGCTGTGTGTCGAGTTATTTTGAGGGGACAGTAAATTTACACTGTTATACAAGCTGTACACTGACTACTTTACATTGTATCAAAGTGTCATTTATTCAGTGTTGTCCCATGGAAAGATATAAAGAAAAATGTGAAGAAATGTTAGGGGTGTACTCACTTTTGTGAGATACTGTATGTGCTCATTCAAATAACAATGATAGGGCCAGGTTAAACTAGTGTTTAGTCACAAGAGAGTGATCATTTTTTTGTTTTATCTTTAGTCCACAATTAAAAATGTAACTGTTATGTTCTTTGTGTATTTTATTTTTGTTTATGTTGCAACAATGATATACACTTCAAGGAAGAGAGTAGAAAATACATATTTACCTGTTACACTTAACTGTTGAGTCACCATTGCTGTTAGTAATCCATTTCCTCCTGTTTGTTACTTTCAGAGAAAATCATTAAACTGAATATAATTTGTTGAAGAAACTATTTTGGAGTTCTTTGACGATATTCATGTCAAATGTGAGAGCCGTGTTTCCAAATAAAACTAAAGATTCTAAATAAAATAAAATTCTCTCTTTTTTAAATTGTGACTGAATTGTGTTGATAACAGATTGTTGTCATGAATTGATTTCCAGTTGGAAATATTGTAGTATGTTTAATATTGTTATTATAGAGAATGTACACGGGTCACAAAGAGCATTGTTGATTGATGGATTGTATTTAGGTAATCCTTATTCAGCACTATTTTGCATTTATTAAGTGTAACAAGTGATAAATGGTTCCCACTTTATAATAAGGGTCACAAATAACATTAAGAAATGGTTAATTATGCTCAAGTGATGCTCAATCATTACTAGTATGCCTTTATTAGGTATTAATTCATGAGAAATGGTTCTCACTTTACAATAAGGGTCACAAAGTCCATTAATAAATGGTTAATTACACTTAAGTAATGCCTATTATGGTTAATTATGCTTCAGTAATGCCTATTCAGTACTGGTGTGCATTTATTAAGTGTTACTTAATGGATCAATGGTTCCCACTTTACAATAAGGGTCACAAAGAGCATTAATAAATGGTTAATTATGCTTAAGTAATGTTACATAAATGATAATTGTTAACAGTTAATTAATGCTTATTATTATATTAATCAACTGTTGGTTCATGCTTAATTAATGGGTTAACTAAGGTTAATATATGATATTTATAAACATTACATAATGTAGTAATTAATACCTTAGTTAACATGAAAACCATTAGTTTATGCTTACTAGACACATTAGTTAACAGTTAACTAATGGTTAGTTAAACCTTATTAAGCATTAACTAACCATTAATTAATGTACCCTTATTGTAAAGTGTTACCAGTACTTTTTTTTCAATATTATTAAAATACTTAAATACTTTTGCACTTTTCAGTTTTGAATTTATAATTTTTTTTTTAAAACCACGTTTAATTTTCATTCCACTTCACAATGATGCACCACTTTGTGTTAAGGTGCGAACACACTACACGAGTTACCCACTTAAGCTTTTAGCCATATCCGTTCATCTGGGTGTGCACTTTCAGCTCGTACCAGAGTATCTGCTGTGGCCCAAAAACTCAACTTGTGGGAGCTCGTCAAACATTTACTTTTTACTATTTTCTATTTTCTGTTTTTTTTTTTTTTTTTTTTTTTACAATTTTGTTTAGGGATGCCAGGATAAACTTTTAGGTACCCCTAAAAGGGTCTCAAATCACCCCCGGTAGGCCTAAAATATATCACTCTGTCTATACTGAATATAGAATCTTGAATATATAAATTCCAGAAAAAAAAGGAACTTTTACATTTTCTAATAGTTTGAGATACACCTGGATAGAAAAATATATGCATTAGCAAAGCATTAGCTACTTATTAAGCAATGTTTCACAAATGAGAGCCAAGGGATAGGAAGAAGGCATATAATAGGGGAAACAGGGTGACAGGAGTGATTAGTGGGAGCCACCGTACACTGTACACGTACAGCTGAAGGAAGCCCAGGTTGTTTTGCTGTTTTTTAAAATGCTGTCTCATGGAGCTCTCTCACCCTCTTTTTCATTATTCAACTGCTGTTTTTGTCACATGATGACTAATTGGGCGCGTGTGGCGTGTTTTTGTGTGCATATCTTTCTGTCTTATTCCCTGCTTAGCCTTACTTCATTACACTAAATCCCTCCCCCCTATCCTCATTATGTTGTCTTCTCCTCACATGACCTCTTCCACTTCCTGGAAGTTTCCTCTGCTCTTTCTTCTATCAGACTTCAGACAGAGGGGCTTTCTGTACAGATTGAAATGGATTTTGCTCGCAGTGGTGTGTTACTCTACTGCTGTTTATTTCATAAGGGAAGGCCAGATGGTGTGTGTGTGTGTGTGTGTGTGTCTTTATGTGTGTAGAACAATGAGCACTGCAGATTCCATTTTATCCTGGCTGGCATTATTAAATGCATCAGTAATTTTTTTTGGCTTTAGCAAATGGCCCGCTTTCATACCATTAATTCTGGGTAATTTCATGATTCCGAATATTCTGTGTGTGTTGGTACTTGCTGAGTCATTCAGCCAATAGCTTGTAAGATGCATGAGTGTGGCTGTCGATGCCTTTTTGGTAAATATGCAAATAAGCCAGTAACACCTGTTTGTATAAGAAGAGGAGAGCACACACTCCAGCGCTCCCTCACATCACACCAGCACAGGACACACTGATTTATTTTTTTTGTATTTATATATTTTTATTGTCACAGGCAATTTATATCCTCCAAAGGGGGAATCGTTGCATACAATCGGTATATGTCTACACATATCTATATGCATATACACCTATACAAATACACATACATATATATATATATACCCATACATACATATACACACATACATACATCCATACATGTCCACATACATACAGATCTTCCCAATGTATTATACAGATTCACACCGTAGTTGTTTCTGTAGAAGAAACAAAAGATATATTAAAAAAAAAAAGATTATAATAAATCAAATGTCAGTGCACAGTCAAGGCTCTGCAGACTGGCATGTAAACAGTAAACCCTTAGTACACACACCTCATGGACAGGTATTGGGTCATAAAAAGACATTCTCTGATCCCAACCGAAAAAGAAAAACATCTAGAAAACAAACTTTCTCGGAATCATCGACTCAATCCCATGTTACCCAATGCGTGCATATCATTTCCTGCGACACTTTTTTTTTTTTTTTTTCCCTTTCCCCTCCACCCCCCTCCCTTTCCCCTCCTCTTTAAACAATGAACACAATTAGCAATATACAAAAAATAAATAAAAATAAAAATAAAGAAATAAAAAGAAACAAAAAGAAAAACTCCAATGAAAAGAAAATAAATAAAAGAAAAAATTACGTAAGTAATGTACACTTAAGTTATGACTAGATTTTATCCACTTGAATTTATTTATCATTATTATAATCTTTTTTATTATTATCTATTTATTTACCCATTCTTATTCTATTCGTCTATTTAATTATATATATATATATATATATATTTTTTTTCCCTTCTCCTTTCTTTTCTGTGGAATATGCTAGGTCACTGTCTATTGTTAATGTAATCCAGGAATGGGGTCCATGTAGTTAGGAAGGAATTATGTTGTCCAGTGAGTCTGAATGTGATCCTTTCACAGTTTGCCATGTCTGTCATTAGTTCAATCCAGTCACCGAAGGATGAAGGGGTGACTGATTTCCAATTCCTCAGGATAATTCTACATCCTGTTAAAATGGCCAGTCGGCACCATGATTTTTTTTTGCCGTGCAACTGTTGATCACTTGGTATTATTCCCAGAAGACACAGTGCTGGGCTTTTAGTTAGGGTGACATTAAGCAAAACATTTAAAAGGTATACAATATTAGTCCACAGGTTCCTTACCATAACACACTCGTACAACATATGCACCATTGTTCCAGTCTCATTTTGGCAACGCCAACATTTATCATCATTTCTTAACTTGAGTCTGGCCATTTTGCTTGGGGTCCAGTATGCTCGATGGAGGATTTTATAATTTGTGTATTGTGTTTTGATTTCTCGAGCAGTTGTGTGCCAGCTAGATATGGCTTCCTTCCAGTGTTGTTGTTCTATATTTTCTCTTATATCTTTCTCCCATACTAATTTGAGACTATTTAATTTTGGTGCATTGGAATCTCTAATGTAATTGTAAAATAGTGAGGCACCCCCTTTTTTTTGGCTGGCATGATGAAGCATACGTTGTATTTCAGTGTTAGGGTCAGGTCCAGAGCTCATGATTGACAGGAGACAGTGACGTAACTGGAGATATTTCCAGAAGTCAGTATTTGACAGATTGTAATGTTGTTTCAAATGTTCAAATGTTACCATGTGGCCCTTGTCGTATAAGTCCCCCAAATGTAAAATTCCCACTTTGGCCCACTGGTACCAGCAAAATGGCTTTTTGGCTATTCTAATCCTTGAATTGAACCATATTGATGCTTCAAGAGTCAGTGATGGGTTATTTTTAACATGACAATGTACCATTTTCCAACTTTCCCTTGTAAATTCGAGCACAGGATTAAGAACAACATTATTAAACATGTTTTTCTGTGTCACAAATGTTTCTATATTAAAAGGATAAAGTAGTTCTTTCTCAATTTGTACCCAGGCAGGGACTCTGTGATGGGGCAGGTTAAATTTTGATGTTTGGGCAAGTGAGAATGAACTTTGATACCAGTCTAATCTAGGAAGGGATAGTCCCCCACTATTCTTAGCCGAGTATAACTTGGTACGATTAAATAGAGGCTTTTTACCTTGCCATATGAATGATTCAACACACTTATCGTATTCTTTTCGGAGATGTGCAGGAAAGGAGAGTGGCAACATATAGGTTATGTAGTTGACCTTGGGCATTATGATCATTTTTATTAAGTTAATCCTGCCTAAAAGTGATACATTTAGCTTGTTCCAATTAAGTAATAGGGACTCAATGCTTTGTATAATGGGCTGAAGGTTAACTTGCATCATTTTTTTAATGTTGGGCATAAGTTTAATACCAAGATAGGTCATACCTGAGGCTACCCATCTAAACGGCCATTTAGTGCCAAGTGATTGTGTGGCAGTGTTTGATATGGGCATTACCTCTGATTTGGTCCAGTTAATTCTATAACCTGAGATCATGGAGAACCTATCGATCAGGGAGCTAAGTATGGGGACAGTTGTTTCTGGGTTGCTTGAGACCAATAAAATATCGTCCGCATATAAAAACAGTTTATGTTCCTGATGACCTGCTGTGACCCCTTTGATATTTACATTGTTCCGTATAGCAATGGCTAAAGGCTCAAGGGCAATGGCGAAGATGAGGGGGGAAAGCGGGCATCCCTGCTTGGTGCCTCTATATAGGTTAAAAGGAGAGGATGTGATGCCATTACACAACACTGACGCCATGGGGTCCATATATAATAATTTTATCCAAGCTAGGAATGTTGGTCCAAAACCAAATCTATTTAGTGTATAAAATAAGAAGCCCCATTCGACCCTGTCGAAGGCCTTCTCTGCATCTAGTGAGAAGGCCATGACAGGGACTGGGTTCTCTCTGCTCTCCCACAGTATATGTAATAACCTTCTCATGTTATCAGCGGATGAGCGGTTCCTGACAAATCCTACTTGATCATGGTGTATTATTGTTGGAAGTATGTTGTCCAATCTATTTGAAAGTATTTTGGCTAGTATCTTGGCATCAACATTTCCTAACGAAATTGGTCTATAGCTACCACAATGCATAGGGTCTTTCCCTTTTTTATGGATAATTGTGATCAAGCTTTTTCTCATACTTGGGGGGAGTAGACCCTTTGCCAGTGCACTATGGAACACGACCAATAACCTAGGGGCAAGTATATCAGTAAACTTTTTGTAAAAATCGGATGGATAACCATCATCTCCAGGGGCTCGGCCTGATCTGAGGCCTTTTATTGCGTCTTTGACCTCTTGCAATGAAATTTGTTTTTCCAGTAGCTCAGTATTGGGTGAGGAGATATGGGGCACATCTAGTGTGGAAAAAAAATTGTCATATTGGTCTGTAGCAACAGCTCCCTGTGATGTATACAGATCTTGATAGAAGTCCCGAAAAACTTTATTAATTTCATTCTTCTCTGTAATTAAGTCATTATGAATATTAAAAATTGATGGGATGATATTTTGTGTAGCGAGTTGTTTAACCCTATGTGCCAACATCTTTCCTGCTCTCTCTCCTTGTTCATAGTGGCGTTGTTTCGTACAAAAGAGGGCATATTCTGCTTTCTTTTGATGGATACTATTAATTTCAAATCTTGTGGTGTTCATACTTTTCCAGGTAGCTATGTCTGGTTTTTTAATATATTGAAGTTTGAGATGATTCAATTGTTGCTCAAGGTTAAGTAATTTTTCCCGTTCCTTCTTTTTTTGATATGAGCAATGTTGAATAAGTTGCCCCCTTAGGACTGCTTTAAATGCCTCCCATACAATACCAGGATCAGATACAGAGCCTTCATTATATGTCCAGTATTCTTCCATTGCTGCTACAATTACAGAACATGATGTATCATTTTGCAGTAATGAGTTATTGAATCTCCATCGACTTGTTCTTTCCCCTTTGTCTAAGTTACTTATTATTAAGTCAACTGGTGCATGATCGGAAATAACTATGTTTCCAATGGAAGCATTCTGGACATAATTAACAAGGTTCTTGGACACCAATATGTAATCAATTCGGGAAAATGATTGGTGTGGATTGGAAAAGAAAGTAAAATCCTTCCCTGATGGGTGTAGCACGCGCCAGATATCTAACAAATTCAGATCGTCCATAATTGTTTCAATGGCTGTACATGTCTGTCGTGCACCCTGTCTGAACACAGATCTGTCCAATTTTGCATCTCTGACCTGATTGAAATCCCCACCAAGAATAATGCTTTGGTTCCCAATGGTTCTTATAACATTGCAGATTTCATAGAAAAAGTTGGGAGTTAAAACATTTGGAGCATAAATATTCATGATGGTGAGTCTCTCATTGTCTATTTGTGCATCAAGGGCTATCCATCTACCCTCCTGATCAGCCTGGCTATTATGGACCACTAAGTTCAGATTTTTTCTAACAAGAATACTTACACCTCTACTTCTACTGTTATACACACTGCAATATACTTGCCCAATCCAACCCCTCTTAAATTTTTCAGATTCCTCTTTACTCAGGTGCGTTTCCTGTATCATTGCAATATCAGATCCATTTTGTTTTAACCAATTGATTATTTTCTTACGTTTAATGGGATGTTTACAACCTGAGACATTCCATGAAATCACCTTTAAACCTCCCATATATAGTTAATTTGTTTTAATGTATTTGTAGGACAGTTTGTATTATATGACATTTTGATGTAAGAAGTGTCTATACTGATATTCATATATAATTTCATATGGATCATCCAGTTTAGCATAATGTCAAGTTGAATACTAGCCCCGGTAACCAAAAAACAAAAAGAGAAAACAATACAAAAAACAAAAAGAAAAAAAAGAGGAGATATATAACCCTTCCCAACTAAATCCCCAACACCCATCCAGTTCTCCCAGCCAGGGAGGGATGGATGTAAACCCACACCCCTGTTGTGCTTCCGGTGGACTACCACTATCTTCATCCTAAACTAATTAGCTACAGAGGAGACTCCCTTTAACTGAAGAAGCGTAGCAATAAAGACAAAATGAGAGGAAAGAAAAAATAAATAAATAAAAAAGATTTAAAAAAAAAAAAAAAAAAAAAAAACACAAAATATATGTATAGCTATATCTCAATATGTATATCACTGCAAACTCAAAATTATTTTAACTTAATACCGCTACTGGTAATTCATAGTTTTTTTTTTTTTTTGTGTTTTTTCCCCTCCTCTCTCCTCTCAATCTCATCTCTCCTTCCCTATCCCTCTTCTCTTATTGGTATTCAAGTAATTCAAGTAATTTAGCCTATTAATGACCAACAAAATAGATATTGGGGAAAGCAATAAAAAGGTAATAACTTAACATTGCCGTTGTTCAAACATGGCATGGCAGTAATAGGCTACATTCTCTGCATCAACACTTAACATGCAGATAAAGTAATAGCGATAGAGGTATAGAGGGGAGTCAGTCAAGTGATAATAAGCATTGTTATCCCCGTTTAAGTTAATAGAAAGTAAAAAGAAAAAAAAAGAAAATAGCAATAGCTATGACGATCACAGACTCACATGTCTCGTCTTGTAGGCATACGCGTATTGTTTATGTTCATAAACCTCCAATCACCGATGTGTCGTGCGTCCCGACCTGTGAAGCAGTGGGCCGCATCAGGTAGACACTTGTTGCTCATAGAAAGCTCTGGCATCCTCCGGTGAGTGAAAAGTGTGGCTCTCTCCTTTGAACATAATCTTCAGGCGGGCTGGATATTGTAGACGAAACTCCACACCTTTTTGGTATAGGGCTCCCTTGATGGGGTTGAAGGCGGCTCTTCTTTTGGCGAGGGCAACACTCAGGTCGGGTAGATTCTCAGGTCATGGCCCTCGTATTTCATCTCATGTTGTCTAGACCATCTTAGTGCCAGCTCTTTGTCACGGTACTGATGAAAACACACAACGAACGGCCTGGCCTTACCCGCTGCAGGTTTAGGTCCGAGAGTGCGGTGCGCTCTGTCCAGCTGAGGAGGAGACGGGAAGACTCCCGGGCCCATAATGTTCTTCAGTAAATCAGAAACGAATGTAGTGGGGTCTTTTCCGTCTTCACTTCTTTCTGGAATATTTAATATACGTAGATTAGACCGCCGTGATCGATTTTCTACGTCTTCGAGTCGTTCTAGTAGGGAGGTATTTTGGTTCTGTAATGATTTAATCATCACCTCAGCGGCCACCAGCCGTTCAAAGTTCTCCCCCGCCAGAACCTCTGTTGTTGTAAGGCGGCTCTGGAAAGCGCCGACTGTTTCGTGTAGCGCATCCACTGACGATTGGAGGGGTTTGATAAGCTTCGTCATGTCTCGTTTAATACTCTCCTGATGTTTGGATAGCTCCGACATTAGCATGCTCATGGAAAAGTTTTCACAGGCGCTGGTATCACTCCCGTCGTCATCATCATCATCATGAACAGCTGCGGCTTTCGCTGCTAGTGTGCCAGCTCTGGTTGTTTTCTGTGATGTTATTGAAATCTTCGTTTGTTTTAAGTTACTCATATTGTCCTCCATGAGTGCTGTTAGTTTAACAATATCAGCGTTCTGTCAGGTTTAGAGAGTTTAACGAGTAGTAGGAGAGTTTTGGAGAGAAATATGGGGAGCTCCTCTGTCTCGTGCCTGCTTCCTCTACATCGCCAAACCGGAAGTAGTCAAGTCACCACCCTAACCTCAAGTCGGACACACTGATTTATTAGTCTTTGTTTGAGGTTGGTGAAATTGATGGATGCACTCGGACAGGACGCACATTAGCCTTTTTTTTTTTAATATTTTTTTTACTCAGAAACAAGGAGCAGGCTTGCAGTGTGCCATCAGGCTGTAACCACTCCTTTCCTCCCTTCTCTTTAGTGATGGAGCCCATGACGGTGAGCACGTCCATGATGGGGCCGGAGGAGTTTGACCGCAACGCCCCGCGGATCTGTGGCGTGTGCGGGGACAAGGCCACCGGCTTCCACTTCAACGCCATGACCTGTGAAGGATGCAAAGGCTTCTTCAGGTGGGTGCTGCTGCTACTCAGCCTAAGCCCACCTTTTGGGTTCATGTTGGCTAGTTTGCCCTCTGAGGTTCATATTGGAAGTCTCTGCAGAATGGTTTCTCTTGTTATTGGCAGCATTTTCATGTAGAGGATGTGTTCTCTGGTTTTCTATTTTGCGTTATTAGAGCAATTTTTTTTTTAAATGTATTGAAATGAACAAACTGAATTGATGTAAATGTATAAGTTCAGTGTCTGCCATATTAATTTTCAACATGTTGCATTGCCCAATAGCAAAAAAAACATTCAAATAGGATTATGTTTGTATGATACATAGGGTTATTATTCACTCCATCATTTCCTTCTTTTTATTTTTCTCTTTCTTCCCTTACTTCATGTCCTTCTAGCTCGCTTACTCACATTCACAAACAACACAACAAACTTTTCTTCGGGATTCTAAATAGGATTTTACTTTTCCTGTGAAGTGTTATTATGATCAATGGTGTCACCAGCCGAAGGGATTAGATAATATATAAATGTCTTATTATATGGCTTCAGCATGCAGCATGACTCATAGAATCAGGTCCCAATGATTTCAACCATCACATGTAGTAAACCTTTTTTAAATGAGTTGTTAACAAATTGCTTGTTGAATCCTGAAGGCGCAGTATGAAGCGTAAAGCCTCTTTCACCTGTCCATTCAACGGGAGCTGCACCATCACCAAGGACAACCGCCGCCACTGCCAGGCCTGCAGGCTAAAGCGCTGCATTGACATCGGCATGATGAAAGAGTGTGAGTTGACTTTTATTTCTGGACGCATTTGTTGGGAGTATAAAATAGCTGTAGCTATTTTCCTTTCAACAATTTGTCATGATTGCCTCTGACTTGTATCATTGTTTAGATATTCTATTCTTAAGTGTTGTTAGCTGAGAAGGAACAGAGTTCTGTCTGACACAGCATAAGCCAGAACAGTGTTCATTTCGTTGAAGACTAAATCAGAATTTCTGCCAAAATGAACACTGAGCCAGAACCTATAGTCTGGTGATGTGATATGCTCCATGTGCATTTTTTTTTTTTTTTTTTGAGGTTTGACAATACAGTACTGGAGACATGTATGTTCTAGCTAGCGTCTCATCATTTGAGTAAATCACATTAATTACCATATTATACCAGATATTTTTTAACTGTTTTAAGATAATGTAGGGACTCATAAAATGATTAAGTGACTAGATAAGACATACTATCATGGAATTGCCTGATACAGATTGCCACTTTTCTCTCCTTGACCAGACAGTATTTTAGCCATTTCAAAACCATTCCCATTCTTATTTGAACATAAAGCCAGTTACAGGACAGCATCCTACAGCTTTGATATGCTATAGCTGATTTTAGATAGGCCTATGTAATGAGTGTGTAATGTTCGGCTCACCTTATGGTTTTTCCCCCTCGTTTTATTACATAGCACCTTCAAATTAGGAAAGTAAAAAAAGAAAATCTTAAAAAAAAAGAAAAATTCAACATTGCCTCATGAAAATCAATCCAAAATAAAACCTTGTTAGTGTTATTTAAGCACTGTATGGGAAGCACTATTTAATCTTAAGTCATTTGTGTGCACTGTTTTATGGATGCTCTTTATCTTGCTATCATTGTCATTATTACAATATAATCTAATATTCATTGATAATGTTGTGTGCTATCTTATTTACTTTCTAATGCTCAATTCATGCAAGCTCAGTCGTTTTGAGATGGCCCAACTGCCTGGTGAGGATTAGTGTCAGGTTGGCTGGTGCAGTACAGCAGTACACTGGTTTCTTGCTTGAATAACATTTAATCTAAAAATGTAAAAGACATCCTGCAAGGCCCAGCTGCCAACATACTCAGTGGTAGGGTGTAAATGGATCTGATTTGCAGCAAGGAGACTGGTCATAGTGAATATGCATGAAGTTGACCATATGTCAAACCCAGACAAGGGTCAAATAGTAGCAGAAAAAAAAGAAGTAGAGCAGTAGGGCTGGCCCGAATGCCATTTTTCAGGCTTCGAATATTTGTTGTTTTTTCCAAGCGAATATTAAATATTAAAGTTCTGTCTTTTATGTGTAAAAAGGTTGTTTGCTGTATCGCTGCTCTTAATCATGTTGGTTATGCATACAGTACCAGGGTGTCATACAAGTAGAACGCTCTGAAAGGAGAATGAGACATCACCTCACCACATGTTAACACAAAGTGACACCTTGTCACAACTCATTCATACAGTAATGACTAACTAGAGAGCTGTCTCTTCTCCATGCTGATAAATGATCATACCTTCCAGTAGTTATTATGCCATTAGTCCCATATCCAACTTATTTCAATCTATAAGTGTGCACTTCCATTTCTAAAAGCTAACCCGACAATAGGACGTAGCAGCAATAGTTGTCAGCATAACCATGACGAGCAGTAGATGAAAAGGGGATAATGAGAGAGGGAAAGGAAGGAAGCCGGGAGGGGGTTCAAGTCCAATTCAACGATTGATCTCTTCCCTCAAAGACACACACTATGAAACAGAGATTATGCTGGGCAAGTTTGACCCCAAATAGCCACATGGCACTGGAGCTGGTCTGTATTTCATTGAAAAAACTTGTTACTGCAAGTAAGTGAAATAAAACAGAAGTTATAAGCCCAACACTGTCCAATGAGTAGGCTTCACCTGTTCAACCTGCATTCAACTTGAACAGCGATATTTTAATCTGTTCTGTCGGTCCAGAAATGCACAGCACACTAACTCAGCAGTTAACTAGCTAAACAAACAAATAAGTCTGTCATCTAATCGTTCAGCTTAGTTTGCCAAGAATCATAAAATAATGCATACTTGTATAGCGTTGCTGACTGAGACTAGTGTAGCAGCCCCTCCTCCCTAAAGCAGGTGAGGAGAGGAGGAATACTGAACCATGTTTTTCATTCTTTTAAACTTTGATTTAATATATTGAGACATTATTGACTACTTAAAAACATTCGGAAAAATGCCCTCAGTTGCCCATGCACTGTGTATAGTCTATAGCCTATTTCAGCCTCATCTGTGAAAAAAACAACAGAGTTCTTGTAATGTAACAATCTCTAATGTAAAGTTAAGTGATTATTTTAAAGAAAAGAAAATAATATAGAAAGAGTACAACTTTGTGGATATTTATTTGCATAATATTCTATTGTATATTCATATTTTTATGGTAAATACATGTGTCTTTTTTCAATAGCTTCTAATTAATCCGAACCAGTGTCTCCAAATTATTCCAAAAATAAGTAGGCCTACTACACAGAAAACAGAAACACAAGATTCCTCAGATTTAGCCTCTTAATTCTCCTCTCGAAGTGCACCAGATTCATGCATTTCACTTTAAAAAGGTAAAAAAAAAATATCCTGGGGTTGAACACCCCAGGACCTCCCTAGGAGGGGCAGGAACTCGGCTGGCTACTATTTTCACCCAGCTGGACATTGGAGGCAAGAATGTAAATGAATCATGCCACCTGTTAGAGCAAATGCAGAATCACTGGTGTGGTGCTGAAAAGAAAGCGGGATGATATGCTAGCAATTAGCGCCTGACATCAGAAGCATAATTACCATAATTAGCTCTGATTAGTTCCCAACACAGTTGCCTGAGGGCAGCAGGTATGTGTTCATCTGCAGATTACAATGGGAGTGAGGTGCATTGTCAAAATTTTATTATGCACTACAGATGGTTACCTTTTTCAAATCCAGCACAGAAACAACCAAGCAGTTTCAAAATAACCGCACATGCTCATGCATCTGCACATCCGTCTGCATTCATAGCTGTAAAACCAACAATCTATGAACTGCAACATATAGAAAGGGGACTGTTTATAGTGTGTGTAACTGGTGCAAACCGTAGAGACTGCGGCTTGCATCTTCACTCACTAAAACACCAAAAGTATACGTTCCTCTCCCTCTGTTTATATGTTTCAGTATGCACCTTGCCCATGTGTTATTTTATTTTGCTATTTAGAATAGATACATCTAGGTTGAGCCTGTTTTTATGCATGTTACTGTGTCTACTTTTTATATAATAACATTAAGTGCTTTAGTAAATACATGCTGAGGCCAGGGTAAATGTGTAGCACTGAACATTGATTTGTGGAAAGTTGAAATCCTCGTTCACACATGAGTTCAAGAATGTGAATTTAATAGTGCTGTCAAATGATTAAAATATTCAATCGCGATAAATCACATTGATGTCATAGTTAACTCGCGATTAATCGCAATTAATCGCACATTTTTATCTATTCTCAATGTCCCTTGATTTATTTTTGCCCCATTATTTTTTCTCATTTTAATTCTTCTTCTTTCTTATCACACATATTCTCTACACCCTTGTATATCCAGTGTATTTCTTGAAAAAATGTTTTCTCAACTTTTATTTACATTTGAACAAAAAGTGGCATGTCCAAAATTATTCATACCCTTTTCAATAATCAAAAGGAAAAGCCCTTATTGGCTATTACAGCAATTAAACGCTTCCTCTACTTGCTGACCATCTTAATTCTATCATCACTTTATATTGGCAGCTTTGTCTAAGCTTCACTACCATTCTGATTGTGTGTGTGTGTGTGTGTGTGTGTGTGTGTGTGTGTGTGTGTGTGTGTGTGTGTGTGTGTGTGTGTGTGTGTGTGTGTGTGTGTGTGTGTGTGTGTGTGTGTGTGTGTGTGTGTGTGTGTGTGTGTGTGTGTGTGTGTGTGTGTGGTGTGTGTGTGTGTGTGTGTGTGTGCACTTTCCCACCTATCTAACTGTGCACCTAGTTGTCGTAACGCCTCCACTGACAGTGGACTACAAAGCTAACAGGGCACATTTTTCAAGTCCCCTCTTGGACATGCTTTAAATCATGTTAAAAACATGTCTAATACCTTCTGGTAAACGTTCATAACTTTTGCTAAGAGGGGACTTGGAAGTGTGTGTGTGTGTGAGTGCTGTGCCAGCTGAGTTTATAGTAAACACCCCTATGCTGTCCTTGTTTGACATTTGAGGTTATAGAGATGCCATGAATAGGCAGCCTTTGTATGTATTTGTAAGCTTGCTGTGTTTGTCTGTTTGCACTCATGTAAATGTATTAGAAGAATCACAGGAGAGTTTCTGAAATGTTTTAGCCTTCAGATGAATGCTACATTTACCTCTATAATTGTATATTATCGTTAACAACCTTTATACCTGCATTACCATCAGTGTCAGCTGCTCAAATGTATACAACATTTAAAAACTTGACAAATGTAGGTATGTATACATTGAAAATTTCAACTAAACCTGGTCTCCAGACTATTTTGCTTATCTTTTAAAGCATTACCATCCATATGGATTTGTATGACGTGCTGTCCAAACATGGCTTACAATCAAATGTTTTGATACTATGGAGTTAACCCTCTGAACCCTAGGGCTATTTTGGCCGTTTTGCATACTTTTGATCAATCCTTACTAAACTACAGTAAGAAATGTTTATCATGCCAAAGTTTGGTATCTTTTTGTTCAGAACACCGTAATCTATATGACCTGATAGTTATTTCTTTCATTTTGACATGATAAATGATCATATTGGACCAAAAACAACATGATAAATGTAAAAACGGATTAAAAAATATATTATTGCTACCATGGGTAACTCAAACATTCATATTGAATTTTTTTGAAAGCTGAAAATAAATACATGTAATGTTTTGATGGTAATTTAAAAGTTTGATTGAGGTGGCATCAACCTTCATACACATTTTATGAACAAATAGCAGGTGAATACAAAGGGCGTTTTCCCTAAATTCCTCAAAGTTCTGTCAATCATAACACAGAGGGCACATACAAAAATGTTAAGCTTGCTGTGTTTGGTATATTTTGTTTCTGTAAAACTTCACCTACATTACCTGCCAGTTTTTATTTCAATTTGACATATATATTTGAACATTATGGACCCAAACCACAAAAAAAAGGAAAAACATTTTTTTTTTTTCATATATGCCTTTTTATTTAAAAAAGCTAGGCCTAGGTAGACTTATATAATAAAACATACAGTATATAGATCAGGGCTGTACGCTTATTTTTTAAAGTGGTAGCATTGGTGCTAGCAAGCAAAAAAATTCAGTAGCACAAAAATAAATTTGGTAGCACACAAAGTATGATCGAAAACTTGCATGACCCTAACCCAGGGGTGGCCACTGTTTTTCAGCTTGTGAGCTACTTTTAAAATGACCAAGTCAAAGTGAGCTACTACCTACTATTAGGGGTCAAAAGTCACGGTTCGGTACGTACCTCGGTTTTTAAGTCACGGTTCTGTTCTGTACGGTACGGTTCTCAGTTAAGAGGAAACATGTCTGCAGAATTGCAGCCTAAAGGTATTTTCCAGTATAGAAAAGAAAAAACTGCTGCATACAACCAAAGTCTCCAATAAATATCAGCGGAGTGAGAAAGATAGGCAGACAGACTTGCCCAAATTATTGCCTAGTTAAATGTCATTCACACATCCAGTGCCACGCTAGTACCTCCAATATCCTGCTGGAGGAAAATAGTAGCCAGCAGAGAACCAGACCCTCCTAGGGGGGTCCGGGGGCATGCCCCCCCGGGAGATTTTTTTTCACCTTTTTAAAGTGAAATGCATGAATCTGGTGCACTTTGAGAGGAAAATTAAGAGGCTAAATATGAGGAATTTTGTGTGAACAAATAATTTGGAGACACTGGGTCTGATGAATTAGAAGCAATTGAAGAAAGACACATGGATTTTCCATAAAAATATTAATAAAAAAAATTAAAAAATGCATGCAGGGTCCTCTGGGTTGGGCTTGGTGCTCTTTTTCTTTAACGAGACCTATTTCTCTGTAATATAATGAATGCATTTAAATGCAGTGAGAGGAATGAAGCAGAAGAACTCTTGTCCAGCTATGCCGTGATCTTAATATAAAAAACTCAAACTCACATATTCATCCGCGCCCCCCCTGCCATAACCCCGCGTTTGAAAATCACTGGCTTAAGCAATTCTAATTTAAAAGAGCAAGAAATATACACAAATGCATAGGTTTATCTTAAAGGCAGACTTATAGAGTCATACAAAAAAAATCCTTCTCAATGATCACTTCTGCCCCACTAGAATATGTGGTAGTCTGTTTGTCTGAACAGTCTTCCTCTCTCTGGCTGTATTTTACATAGTAGAATTTGTCACAGTGTAGAAGCCTCTCCACTTCCTTGACTTGGATTAGCTGTGGTTAGCTCACTGGCTAACAAACTGATATGTACTGTATGTCAAATTAGAAAGTGGTGTCCTCTCTCCCTCCACCGAACGTCGGCGCATGCTCGCACGGCTCGTTTGCTCTTTCATAGTAAAAAAATAAAAATAAAAATTTAATAAATAATTTTTTTTTTTTTTTTTTTTTTTTTTTTTTTTCTAAGAATGCCACGCGATCGACCCACACTACCCTCGCGATCGACCGGTCGATCGCGATCGACCTAGTGGCCACCCCTGCCCTAACCCTTGCATTTAGCTCTAATTACCTTTGAGCATGTCATCTTGGTTTTATTTGAGATTCTCAATGAATATGATATCCTAGTGTGCAGTAATAATTGTAGAAAAATGAATAGGGGTGCACTGATTGCAATTTAGACAAAAGAGTCTAACCTGCCAATTGCTGATTCAGAATTATTTCCCCCCCATAGAACTATAAAAATAATGTCTATACCTATATATTTTTATAAACATATCATTATTATATTAGGCTAATAATAACAAACATTTTTAGAACATGTCATTCTTTTAATGAAAACCATACTTTAAAACATTGAACATATAGCCTATTAAATAAATTAGTAAACATATTTATACAATTTAGGCCAAGTTAAATAGGTTGTGTCAATCTTTGTTTAAATCATAGATAGCTACTGCTGTTGACTGCTTTCTTTATAGGTCCATGGTTGACTGCAGGGCTGTGAAGCGCTAACTTCCTGAACTTCCTGTTCTTACCTGCTTCAAAATAAAAGTCAACTCGCGTTTGGCTAATAACCGACTTTTATTGTGAAGCCGCACAGGAAATGTTCTGTTTGCACACGCGCTAACTTGACTGCGTTCATGTAAAGAGAGCCGTCTCTTTCCTGTTTTTAACCGTTGGTAAAGTTAGACGCTATAGCACAAGCACAGAGATCCCGAGCACACATCTTTCACCAGCCAAAGTGGAGGGGAGACTTAATAACTTACTCGCCTAAGACTACATTCACCCGCATTTGGAGTGTTAATGTAGAGCCCTCTAAGCAGTGTTGTGCATAGCTCCTCTGTGTCTCAAACAGACAGCATCTGCTCATTAGCACTCGTGCGACTGGACTTGTATTCATCATTGCACGTGATCAATTTCAGTAGCAAATGTGATCAAAACTGTCGCACTTTACAGCCCTGATATAGATACATATATGACATGTATATGTAAAGAACAGATTATTAGGCTACTGTGTCTGTAGGCTACACGTTATGAAGGCTGGCTGCTGTGCGTGTACTCAGTGCTTCAGACACCAATGGCTTTATGTAGCCTACACAGTCATACTTTGACTCTGAGGATGAACTGTCCTGCTCCTTCATGTCAAAGAACAAGCTGATAGCTTGACTCACGTTCAAAGTTTTCTTCAATATGACTAAAACATTCTCAGTAGTCTATCTTCAAACCTCTCAGTACCTCTCAATCTTCCTCTGTGTCTGTCAATTTTGTTAGCAGCCTCGTCTCTCTCTCGCATTGAGAGACTCCCGCACAGCTCCCGCCCCCTGTCACTCTTCTTCTTCGTCTCTTTTGGTGTAGCTTCGTATCACTCCGCCAACCCCTGCCCCTCCTCCTCCCCTCCCTGGTAAATGCAGCCTGTTGAGTAGGAACTAGTTTCCGGCATCATTTTCTGATCGTAAAATGACAAAATAATGGCCGCGACCATCGAATTCTCATACTTTTGAGCCCGCAAAAATAAAATAGATATGTATCAACTGCAAACCTATATATCTCTGGTTATACTGGGTCAATTTAAATGAAACAAAGACTGGCATATAGCTTTAAGCCAGTACTTTCGACACACACCGTCGGCGAAGTTGTCCCCGCTTTAGTTTCTATGCTGCGTCGGCTCGAACGTGATCACGTGATCAGCACGTCAAATGACGCAATGCTGCGTGACCAGAGTTCCAAGGGTTAAAGTTGAAAATAACTTCCCTGTATTTTCTGTGTAAACATTTTGCACTCATTATGAAAGGAAATGGAGAAAAAGATTCCGAGGTGTTAACTGATTAGAAACACAGATGCAGAAAATTAATTAACAACATGTTTTCAAAAAGTAGACACATTCACGTTCTGAAGAGTGTATACTTCCACCATGCTCACTTGTAGTTCATTCAGAAGCCATTTTTGCATCACACTCAGCATGTGTGGGTGTCCTAACGCCGGACTGACCTGAATATACCTCTTGAAACATCACAGGCCCTGGGGGCAGCAGTGGGGAAAATATTGGCCACACGCTAAATCCAGCATGACATACATCTCGACCAGATCTGAGTGTTAGCAGCCTCCATTGTGTGTAGCTGGTTGCTCGGCTGGTTAATGAGTAAACCCGCTGTGAACCTGTGAACTGCCTACTGCTGTTGACCAAACTCCTCCACCCCCCCTCCCCCCGTTGTCCTCGCTTTCTAGTCTTTCTCTCTTTTCATCTCCCTACCATGCACGGCACTACATCCAATCAGGCGCCTTTCAAACTGAAAATCTTCTTTTGGTAAACTGCTGTCATCTGCCAAGCGCTGTGGGGTGGTCAAGATGTTGCTTTGATGGTTTGTAGTTTTTTTGTAAGCCGCTGGCTTTAGGATGCCATCCAGGGCTCAAACCTGGCACTTGGAAGACTTGACTGGCCTTAGAATAGCTGCTTTAACGTCCTGTGCCAAACTTTGACCAAACTGTGCCTATTCATGATTGGGCTTTGGAGCTGCATAATTGGATGTCCCCACCACAAGGAGTGGTTCTGGGCAGTCCTCTCCAAGCTTGGGACTGGATGGACACTGGATTGCAGCCAAAGCCTAATTAATGACGGTGGGTCAAAAGAGATGAAAGCCAAGTAAATCCTTTTGGTTAGCTGAGCAGCAGCTCCACTCAGATGCCTTTTTAAGCCTGTGTAGCCGAACTGTTGTTGTTGTCGTTGATGCCTGCATCACTACATTATGTGGTTATGTAACGTTGCTTCTGTGGTTGCAGTCCAGGGTGTGCAATCACCAAAAATACACTTCAAATATAGTTGTTTACAACTTTCAGGAAAACAAGCAGCAGCAGTTAGTCTGGTGGGCATGGTCTGAGCATTATTTCATTTAGACTAATCCCTGCCATCTCATCCATCTCTTAAATGAGCAGTTACTTTAAAGTATGTATTTATTTGGTGTATTTATACAGTTGATCCAAATATGTAAAGTGGGCGGCAGTGGCGAAGTGGGTAGGAAGATTGCCTCTGGAGTGCAGGGTCGGAGGTTCGATTCCCCGCCTACCCGCCACAGTTGTGTATTCTTCCAGTTGTCTCCAAAATAATAGAGAAACATATAATAGAGCAACTTGTGGCACATCTTGACAATAGCCCATTTTATCTCCACCCAATGCAGTTTGGCTTTAGAAAACACCACTCAACTGAAACCGCCATTTGTTATTTTGTGGAGAACATAAAATTAAGCATAGATAAAGGGGGGGGGTCATTGGAGCAGTGTTTCTTGACTTGAGAAAAGCGTTTGACACTGTCAACCATGAGATACTAATGGCAAAATTGTCTGCTTTTAATATTTCTTCACGTACTGCACAATGGATGAGATCATATCTTGAGGAGCGAAAGCAGTGTGTCAGATTGCAAAATACAATATCTGATACCTGTGAGAACAACTTAGGTGTGCCTCAAGGGTCAATATTAGGGCCACTGTTATTTAGTATTTATATAAATGATATGCCAAACATCTGTCCATCTAAAGGCCAGGACACACCAGCCCGATAATCGCCGTCGTCAAAAAAAAAGACGAATCTGTTTGGTGTGTGCCGTGACGTCGGCCGACGTAGAGGTCGTCGGGCTTGTTTTGAGCCTGTCGGCTGCCGATTGACCGTCTTTCATTTGGAGCAATTTGATTGGTGGAAGGCTAGCGAATCAGTGAAGCCCGGAAGTGAGGCGAGTAGCACAAACAGCTAACAACAGCTAGCCATCGTTTTAATGTGTTTGTTCGTTTCGTTTTGAGAGTACTCACATGCATCAACCCTTGTTGACTGCTCGACACCATGCTCGACACTCTCTGCTAAAAATTGTGCTCTTATGGTCCATAAATATAAATACGTATTTCTATCTATGTTTATGCTCTAGAGAGCTGTCCCATCATTTCCGGCTTTCGTATTTTTTCGGGCCACAATACAGATTAGCGCCGCCTGCTGTTATGGAGACATTACGTCCCGCGCACGCAACAGAGCGTACGGAAAGTCAGCAGTCAGTTTGGTGTGTTCTCTGGCCGCGACGGGAAGGCTGGAGCTTCCTGAAACAGCCGACTGGTGTGTCCTGGCCTTAATGTGCAATGCCAACTGTATGCTGATGACGCAGTTATCTATGTTCATGCAAAAAATACAGAGCAAGCCGCTCACAAACTGACAGCTGCAATGGACAGTGTTTCAGAATATCTAGAGCGCTCCCAACTGGTTCTTAACCTAACTAAAACAGTCTGCATGTTTTTCTCAAAGAAGGCCTGTGATAAAAATACAGATTCCATGGTATCAATACAGGGCCAAAAACTTACAGTGGTCCAGGAATTCAAGTATTTAGGTGTTGTTATCGATTCACAATTAAATTTTAAGCAACAAGTAAAAAAAACAGTAAACAGAATGAAATTTAATTTATCCAACTTCAGATACATTAGAGAAAATATGCCATTTGATTCAGCAAAACTATATTTTAATTCAATGATTATACCTCATATGACATACTGCATGACAAGCTGGGCATTGGCATGCAAGACCACGTTAACATCTGTGGAAACAGTATACAAACAAGCCATTAAGATTTTAGATAAAAAACCGAAAACCTATCACCACTGCTATATCTTAAAGAAGCACGATTTACTGAGTTGGCAAAACATGATCAAGTATGCAGACTGCACCCTGGTTTTTAAAATTCTCAACAGACTCGCCCCAGCGCCATTGCAAATGTTTATTTAAAAAAATGAAAGTAGATCCACCAGGGCAACTTCTCAAGGTGACTGTATTGTTCCTTTTAGAAAAAGTGCCTATGGACAGGCTGTATTTTCATACCGTGCAACTCATACCTGGAACACAATACCCGCTGCTCTACGTGAGCTTCCCACTCTTGGCTCTTTTAAAAAACGTCTTAAAGTATGGCTGCTGGAATCTCAAAACTGTTCACACAATCTATCATAGATTTTTTTATTTTATTTTTTATTTAATTTTTAACATTATTTGAATAATTGTTTTTACTCACTTGTTCTGTCGGTTGCATGTTTTTTTTTTTTTGTTTTTTTTTCTGTTTTTATTAGTAGTAGTACACACGTATGTTTGTTTTATGTGATTGGTGTCGACCAATCAAGGGACAAAGGATGCAAATTAGCACTTGCTACAATCCTGTATATTTACATGTAAATGTCTATTAATATGCAATGTCCCTTTTAAATAAATAAACTTAACATGTCGAAGTGTCCCTGGGCAAGACACTGAACCCCAAATTGCTCCCGATGGTTCAGAGAGCGCCTTGCATGGCAGCTACTGCCATCGGTGTATGAGTGTGTGTATGAATGGGTGAATGTGGTAAGATATGTAAAGCACTTTGGGGCTGAGAAAATCGGCTAGAAAAGCGCTATATAAGTCAAGTCCATTTACCATGTAGGGGAGAACGGGGTAATCTGAGCCACTTTTTACATTTGCTCCCCTCTAAGCGACCTAAAATGATTTATCACTCAAATTGACACATTTCCCATTAATTTAGGATGTTTCCTAGAAATGGGCATTAGCAGAATTTTTTCAAGACAAAGGGCAGTGAAAATATGATTGTTTTAAAAAAAGTTGTCATGTGGCTCACTTTACCCCAGCTGTGGGGTAAACTGAGACAGACCAGAAAAATCAAGGGGTAAACTGATCCACTTACCTTTTCCACTCTGAAACTACCATAACAACACATATTGTAACAGTTAGAATCCTGAAAGCTAGCCACACATTCCAGAACTAATGTCAAAGCATAGGAAAATCAGAACCAGCGAGAACAGCCTGGGACTCAGAACACAGGAGAAGACCCAACTGGATTATAACATCAGCCTGTCATACTCTACAACTAGGCCTACTCTACATTCCAGCCTTGAAGGTTACAGGGGAAGATGAGAAGGTGCTCTTTCCGTGTGGTTGCCCCAGGTCGTCTTCCTGGTGAATTTCCTTGGCATGATGGCTTTTCTACAATGTGTATGACATTAAAATAAAACATATGTTATGTAATATTACATTAAAATATGTTTAAGACTAAACTTAACTTGTGCCTCATGGTGGGGGAAAGTGAGACAGTGGCTCACTTTCCCCCACAGCATTTGTCTCACTTTCCCCCACCACCACAATTTGAGAAAAAACTACCTCTCTTAGCATTTCAGGCTAATCTTTAGCTAATATCATCACATGGTTTTTATATGTTGGTAGTTCATCAACACGTATGATAGAAGTTTTTCTACGTGAATACATTTGCTTTGGCACAACAGTTGATTAAGTTGACAGCAAGAAAATTTACTTTTACATGCAAAATACCTATTTTGGTGAAAAAAACATGCTTACCACAGCACCATGAGGTCCTCGCTTTCAGGGCCATGGGGAAATGAGAGGGGCTTGAAAACATATATCTCACATGACCAAAAATGTTTTCCGTTGCCTAGATACAGGGGGTGGCTCACATTACCCGATGCCTCAGATTCCCCGTTCTCCCCTACTTACCATGGTAAGTGCCTAGCCAAGTTGTAGCTTGCCACGTGACCACATATTTTGTTGACATTTTAGATATTACATAATTCATAAAACATTTATAAATTGCTGTATGAACTGATGAGAATACTCTCAAAACAGTTGAACCAGTTAAAACCAATTTCAGATGAGGTAACTACAGCTTGTTCACAATATCTATCCTGCATTTAGCTAACGTGAGCAAAGCCTTGATCTCAACAAAATGGTACATTCCATTCCTATTACCCTAGACAAATCATTTGATGAAGCTAAATATAATGCCAGCAAAGTAGTCTGTGTAGCTGCTAGAGTGTCAGATATACCATTGTATCTGTGTGCGTTTGGTGACCTCATGGCTCTGGGCTGGGCTCTGTTTGGCAGTCATGCTGTCTGGGTGTCAGTCTGCACCGTGTGGTGCCTCATGGGTAATCCTGTCACTGTGGCAGAGAGTAAAGGGATAATACAGGCCCAGGCATTCAGGGGTCAGTGCAATACTCCAGCAGTGACTACACTTACACACGTAGGTGACTTCAATACTAACAGTAAAAAAGACACTGAGGTGGTTCATTATCTCCATTTAATGTTGTCTTATTGAACAGAGCGTCTTCATTCTGTGCAGATTTTTTGTTGACAGTGTGCTATTTTAGGTTGCTGCAATAAGCTGAAGAAAAAAGGCCATTTGAATGAACTTGCTTGATATTGCACTCAAGATATGAAATGTGTTTCATTAAATATTGTGTGCTCTTTTTTTAGTTCAATGGTACACATTTGCTCAGAGTATATAACTGGGAAGTTCTATGTGTTATTAGCTTGTGTCTTATTAGCTCTCTTGAGTGCAGGGAAGATGTGTATGTGGCCATCTGATTCCTTCTGTGGGTTTGAGAGTAAATATAATGTTCTGAAACATATAGGAGACAACCACATTTCTGAGTAGAACATGTTAAATATAATCATGATGTTTAAAACTACGAAATTACCTGTTATAGCAATCAAGACCATGGCAGACTGACCCAGAACATTCTGTGTCTATGAATGGTAATAAATCAATCTCATCTTTGCTTCACCGTCATCATTAATCTGACAGTCATATAAATATGTTTTCTCATCGCAATGCATCTGCGGTCTCTCTGTCATTTGCTAATAAAATCCATGTGCCACCGGAATGCTTGGATGCTGGTGTCGTAAAAACCCTACCTCTTCTGTCCAAAGGGGGGCTAGAATCAACAAGAACTGAAAGTCGGTTGTAGCCATTTTAATATAGTAATGATGTACGTGGATGTGTTTGAATATGCTCTTTTATAATGAGCATTCTCAGGCGCACATTTTTCATGCATGGTTTAGACTTCATGATATAGCTATAATAGTTGTACTAAATTAAAACAATGACATGTCATATATTATTCAAGGGTGTTATAATTGGAGATAAAATAAACAGGCTAGTCGTCTAACAAGAAATGTAAGACAGAAAAGTGTATTCAGACCACCCATTACAGATGTCGCAAACACACACTGCACATTGGAGACACGTGTTTTTAATTTGATCAAACCTCATCAGGCACAGCAGATTTCCTGTCCCACACCACCAGCGGCCACTGTGCAACACGCATCCAGATGTTGGGTGTTCATTTTGTTGCTTAGAGGCATCTATAAGTGGTAAATAGTGTCCTGCACAAATGTACTGTATTATTCATACCTTAACTTAAACCAAACGAGAGAGAGAGAGAGAGAGAGAGAGAGAGAGAGAGAGAGAGAGAGAGAGAGAGAGGAGAGAGAGAGAGAGAGAGAGAGAGAGAGGAGAGAGAGAGAGAGAGAGAGAGAGAGAGGAGAGAGAGAGAGAGAGAGAGAGAGAGAGAGAGAGAGAGAGAGAGAGAGAGAGAGAGAGAGAGAGAGAGAGAGAGAGAGAGAGAGAGAGAGAGAGAGAGAGAGAGAGAGAGAGAGGAGAGAGAGAGAGAGAGAGAGAGAGCTGTCAAAATATTTAACAAATAATGGGTGAAGATACATGTGGAAGTGGCATGCAAACCCTTAAAGTCCCAAAATAACTCCCATCTAGCCAAATGGAATGGAGTGACTTTTAACAGTACAGTAAATACACAGTATAATTCGTTCTGCAGCACTCTGCCTGCAGTCTCTACTCATGAATAAAACACACAAAGGGCCTTTTCTGCTTGACAAACTAAATCAGTGCATGTTTCATGTATGGAGATGTTTGGAGCTTAGATTATAGCTCTCTCAGCTATTTTGAAAGGTGAGAGTGTCACTCTTAAAAAGTGGCAATATATCCTTAATAAGTTAACCACTTACTTTGTAATATCAACATTCTACCTAACATGATGTGGGGGAGCACACACTTAATGATATCGCTTCACATACAAATACCCGGAGGCTGGGCTACAAGCAGAAATTTAATTTTAACATGATATCAGACACTATATTACAAATGGACTAATATGCAAGAATATTTTATTTGGGAACTTTTCTGATTGAAAGCAAAACTCATTTCCCTGTTGTTAAAAAGGGATAAAGATCCTCTAGATTGTGCATCATACCGACCAATTTCACTATTAAATACAGATGTGAAGATACTTGCTAAAATTCTCGCCCACAGATTGGAGGATGTTCTCCCCTCTATCATATCCCCCGACCAAACTGGGTTTTATTAAAGGGACGCCAATCATTTTTTAATATCCGCCTGCTATAATGAACATTTTATATTCCCCCAGAAATATTGAATCAGAATGCCTCTCTTCTATGGATGCTGGAAGCATTTGATAGAGTAGAATGGAATTATTTGTTTTTCACCCTTGAAAAATTCGGTGTGGGTCCTGTTTTCACTTCTTGGGTTAAATTATTATATGCATGCCCTTCTGCCTCAGTATTAACAAACAGCCGTTACTCAAGTAGTTTTGATCTGCACCGTGGGACCCGGAAGGTTTGTCCTTTGAGCCCGCTCCTTTTTGCTATTGCAATCGAACCACTTGCGATTGCCATTCGCGGTAACAAACTTTAGTCAGTTTTCTGGTTATAAACTTAACCTGAGTAAGAGCGAACTCTTTCCGATTAATAAAGAAGCTCTTAAACTTGATTATACAGCTCTCCCACTCAAAGTGGTGACAGATCAGCTGAGTTACCTTGGGGTATGTTTTACCAGAAATTTTAAAAACCTATTTAAATCGAACTTCCTCAAATTATTGGATCAGGCGAAGCAAATATTATCGAAGTGGTCTCCTCTGGCTTTCTCTCTCATAGGTAGAATAAATTCAATTAAAATGACATTACTCCCAAAGTTCCTATATCTATTCCAATGTCTCCCCATCTTTCTCCCCAAATCCTTTTTTCAGGCCCTTGACTCTTTAATGATAAATTATATTTGGAATGGTAAACACCCTCGGTTACGGAAAGCTTTTCTTCAAAGACCCAAACAAACAGGTGGAATGGCCCTCCCTAATTTCCAATACTATTACTGGGCTGTTGATATCTGTTCTTTAGTGTATTGGGTGCATTTTCACCTTGACGACTCAGCCCCAGTCTGGGTAATAATGGAGTCCAGCGCTATTAGCCCATTGTCTCTATCTGCCATCTTAACCTTCAGTGCATCTTAGGCCCTTTTTGGTACATTTTGGTTTTTCATTTCACAACTGCTGAGGCTGTGTTCATGCAAATGGCTTCATATTTGGTCAAGGCTAATGTTTTCTGACCAATTTATGAATTTTATCCTCAATTCATTAATTTACACTATCATGCACTGTATATTAATTTTCCTCACACTCAGCCTCCTTGGCCAAAACGGCACCTCATTGACTCCCATTCAAACGACATTTTTTGACCCTTCTGCCAATAGCTGATAGAACGATAGTTACGTATGTAACTACGGTTCTATGAGTTCCGGATGACCGCCAGAGGCGGTGCTTATAGCACTGGATATTCCATTGCGCGCATGCGCAGGTCGAGATCTTTATACCAACAAAGTCACCTGTGACACCCGGGTGACTCCAGGAATGTCTATATATTCCGGAAGTCACCAGAGGTTCTGTTCCACTGGATCTTCTCGCGGTGTCTGAGAAGTCTGAGTGACAGAGAACTCTGGCGGTCATCCGGAACTCATAGAACCGTAGTTACATACGTAACTATCGTTCTATTTCGTTCCTACTGACCGCCAGAGGCGGTGCTTATAGCACTGGATGACTTATACCAAAACGGTCACGAAGAGTACTCATCAATTAAGGGCTTGCAGCCATCAACAAGACAGCTGTCATTCCACCGGATGAGGTGCAGCAACATTTACTCTGTAGAGCCGCGCAACGTACATGATGAAGACCATGTAGCCGTGGCGCAAATGTCCTGCCGTGAAATCCGCTTCAAGGCAGCCCATGATGTAGCCATACTCCTGGTAGAGTGGCACTCAACGGCCAAGGCATGGGGAGCCCCTGTGCTCTATATGCATACAAGACCACATCCACAAGTCAGTGGGAGTGTCTCTGTTTGGACAGGGCAGCCCCCTCCCTGCGGCTCCCATAGCAGACAAAAAGGTATTTGTCTTACGCAAGCTGGTTGTTGCCACAACCTATGCCCTAAGCGCCCGCACCGGGCACAGTGGGTCTGACATTCTTTCTGCACCCCCTGGTGAGCCCAGGGGATTGAAAGCAGCCAACTCGATCGATTGGTTTACATGGTGGGCAGACAATCGTTTGGATAGGAAGGATGGAGTTTGCGAGAGCACCACTCCTGACCCTTCTACATGCCAGCGCAAGCACACCTGGCTTACTGACAAGGCATGGAGTTCACCGACCGATTGCAGTCGCAATGGCAAGGAGGAATGCCGTCTTCATCGACAGCCGCGTCAGGTCTGCCTGACTCAGCGGCCCAAATGGGGGTAGTCCTAAGGCCCTCAGGACTACTTGCAAGTCCCCTGATGGTGCCCTCAGGGGTCACGGTGGCTGAATGAAGCCTCTGGCCTCCCTTCAGAAACTGCCTGACTAGGTAGTGGGACCCTACCGTCTGGTTATCCACCCCTGCATGTGCGGCCGATATCACAGCCACATAGACGCACAGGGTGGAAGCAGCTCTCCTGTTGCCCACACAGACTGCAGAAGTGTGGTATCACTATCACTGAGCAAGTCCATGGGACTTCGCCATGTGCCATGCACCGCTGTGAAAACGGCTTCCACCTGTTTGCATAGCGCCATGTAGTGGAGAGTGCCCCTGAAGTCAGAAAGGTATGGACCTCTGACTGGTCGCAATACGTCAACAGTGGGTCCTGGCTACCAGGAGCCCCACGCACAGCTGCAGGCGCCCCGAGTTCGGGTGCCACATGTGTCCGCCTACCTGAGACAGAAGGTCCTGTCTCCCTGGAAGGCACCAAGGCTCTCCTTGAGGAGTTTAGTAACGCTGGGATCCATGGCCTTCCTGGCCAATGTGGAGCCCCCAAACGTAGGCTGTAACTGCAATGCTGGACCCCATCCAGTGTTGTCAGTAACAAAGAATTGTAGGAAATGCATAAAGCAGGCTGACTGGCCAAGCATTAGCCAGAGCATCCTGCCTTAGGGGACTGGTCCTCTCCATCTAGGAGGACCCAGGGGGACAGTGGGTCATCTCTTCGGAAGCAAAGAGATACGCCACTGCCCTGCCATACTTGTCCCAATCATGCCCACCACCTCCGGATGGAGTCTCCACTCCCCGGGGGTGGCCCTTTTCTATCGCTGTGTTCCGGACGCCTGGAACTTGGACAGCTTAGATAATGATAATTAGATAATGCTGAGGTCAGCATACTTATCAATCGAAGGAAGAGGCTGTACTCCAGCAGCCTCCATTGCATGAAGTGCTGTAGTAGCTGCTGAACGGTAGCTACGCGCTACGGAGAAAGGCAGGCTCGCATGGCCGCCGACTCGAGCACCAGCTGAGCTGTAATGGTGGCAGGGATGCTGCCACACACTGTTTAATATACGCAGAGCCAGGGACGGCCCAACGGAAGAACCCTGACTGGTACACCTTGCCCAGAAATGCAAAGGGGAGGACCACCTGTGACATTGGGCAGTAGGGACTTGAAAGTAGCATCTTTCAGGCTATAACACAACCCAGTCCGCCTGAGCGATAGACTGGAGGACCCCTGCAACACGCAACATGGGGAAAGGAAGAATCGTGAGGCACTGATTCCGCCGTCTTAGCCCAGAACGGGGCGACCCCGCCCCACCTCCTGGTACCTGAGCTTCGGTTGAGTAGAACCTACCGAGCATCGAGTAGCACCCCCAAGGACTCTGGGGGAGGGCGGAGACTGGACGCCGACCTCCTGGCGCCTGAAATGCAGCTGTAGCGCAGTGTTACGGCGCTGTACAGAATGTGCTGAGAAGCACTGGCCCCTTGATTGTCCACCTGAACGTGGTTGAAGCTATTGGCACGGGGTACCACAGAGGTTCCCGGCCTGGAATCAGGCAGAGGTGCACGTCGCAGCGTGCAACTACTGTCTAGCCTGGTCAACCTGAACACTTTGCCCTGGGACCTGAAGAGCAGCTGGCCGAACGTCTGGCCTGGGATCACTGGAGAGAACGGAGGGTCTGTCGACACACCTCCGACTGGGACGACTGCGCCAGCCAACCTTGGCGGCGCGCCACGTCACAGCTGATCAACCTGCCTAGCCCTTTTCTTGTGAAGCGACCTTGGGTACCTTGAAAGGCGCTATATAAATTCAAATTATTATTATTATTAGCTCCCTAAGTCATAATGCAAAGTCTGCAGTGAAGCATCACTGAGGGTCCGTGCTGAGTGACCAGCACCTGACCCCTGTATGGTTTGCGACCGAGCCAGGACTGTGTGAGAAAGCAAATTCCCAGTTGGCCCCCACAGGCAGCAATGTCGTACTCCTAGTAAGGAGGTCGCCTGAAATCCGGCACTGGGGCCGAGGGCAGCGCACATCGGCTCTCAGAGCCTCGTCTGGGAGACAACCAGGGATGCTATAGCAGGCTCAATCGGAGCTAACCAGTCCGAGCCCTAACTATCAGCATTGTGCATGGCTGCCAGAGCTCTACTGTCACTAGTGTGATGGGAGAGAGCCCTTAAATCTGGCCAGCATCTACGGAGCCCAGCGGAATAAGGCTCAGAGGGAGGCACACAGAAACGGAGGATTGAGGGCCTGCCGAAAGAAGGCATTCGTGGGTGCAGATGAAACCAGAGCTTCATCTAACCCCATACTTGGCGAGTCACGGACAGACACTGACTTCCTAGCCGAGCTGCCCACCTGTAAGAGACTACAGGACGCAGCTGTGGACAGCATGTCATCCCCCGAGTAGGAAGGATGCACAGCCGCAAGGTTATTCACTGCACTGGTACCATGAACTGGTTGGAGGCTAGTAGAAGAGCCTCTACCTAGCAACCTAAGTGCCTGAGACATGAAACTACAGTTCATGCATGGGTTATCTGACAGCGCTTCCCTCAGGTGCTCAACCCTGAGACCTGCAGGGCACTTGTCATGGCCCTGTATGGAGGTCATGAAGGCGTAAGCTGGCCACTGTTGAGCCAACGAAATATGCGTCTGACTACACAATTATGGGCGCTTGACATAATGGCAACCTTAATTACCCTATCTCAGTAACTAATTAGAAAATAGCAAATTAGTTAGTAGGCTATGCAGCCGGGCTCTAGGCGAGAGCACCGAGCACCGGTGTGCAGCCCAAAATTAACCCCTTGAAGGCGACTCTGCTACCCGCAAGCCGCCTACTGGAGGCAAATTAACGCAGGCTTAGGCAATCGCGCCCTAGGCGAGAGCACCCGAGCACGACGCCCCTGCAAAACGATAAATGAAGTACGCAACTGGCCTAGGCGACACAGCACCCAAGCAGCAGTGCAGCAAAGCTAGCAAATACCGCGGCGGCGGCTACTGCCCACGCCGCTCACTGATAATCAAAGTAAGCACCCGGCCCCGGCGAACTCACCACCCGAGCACAGCGCAACAGCTAGCAGAATAAATTAGAACTTACCGTGGCGGCGCTATCCCAGCCGCTCACTGGCAACTAATCAAGTAGCAACTGGCCTAGGCGACACAGCACCCAAGCAGCAGTGCAGCAAAGCTAGCAAAAAGAAATTAGAATTTACCGTGGCGGCGTTAAGCCCAGCCGCTCACTGGCAACTAATCAAGTAGCAACTGGCCTAGGCGACACAGCACCCAAGCAGCAGTGCAGCAAAGCTAGCAAAAAGAAATTAGAACTTACCGTGGCGGCGCTAACCCCAGCCGCTCACTGGCAACTAATCAAGTAGCAACTGGCCTAGGCGACACAGCACCCAAGCAGCAGTGCAGCAAAGCTAGCAAAAAAAAATTAGAACTTACCGTGGCGGCGCTAACCCCAGCCGCTCACTGGCAACTAATCAAGTAGCAACTGGCCTAGGCGACACAGCACCCCAGCAGCAGTGCAGCAAAGCTAGCAAAAAGAAATTAGAACTTACCGTGGCGGCGTTAAGCCCAGCCGCTCACTGGCAACTAATCAAGTAGCAACTGGCCTAGGCGACACAGCACCCAAGCAACAATTCGACCTGTTGTGTAAAACTATGCTGCCCACTGGCGAGCATAATTACAGTAGGCTTTAGGCAATCGAGCTTTAGGCGAGAGCACCCAAGCAACAATGCGACCTGTTGTGTAAAACTATGCTGCCCACTGGCGAGCATAATTACAGTAGGCTTTAGGCAATCGAGCTTTAGGCGAGAGCACCCAAGCAACAATGCGACCTGTTGTGTAAAACTATGCTGCCACTGGCGAGCATAATTACAGTAGGCTTTAGGCAATCGAGCTTTAGGCGAGAGCACCCAAGCAGCAATGCGACCTGTCTAATAGTACATTGGCAGTGTAACCCTGCCGCCCACTGGCGAGCAAGTTACAGTAGGTTAGGCAATCGAGCTCTGGGCGAGAGCACCCAAGCAACAACGCGACCTGTCGAGCCAATTAAAATGTGTAATCCGACACAGTTCAATTGAATTTAGTTTACTTAAGACGGGGACAGTGCAAATCAATAAACCACACGGTCATACATGGGTTAAAAAAATGCTAGAATTAGCCAATGCTATTCTCCATCTGCAGTCCCCTGGCAGTGTCAGCGGCTCTTGGTAACCCCAGTCGCCCACTGGAGAGCCAATCAACGAAGGCTATAGGCAATTGAGCCTTAGGCGAGAGCACCCAAGCAATAATGCGCCTTAATAACACAGTGACGGCAACGACGTTCACTGTCGAGCAGATTAAGTAGCCTATGCAGTCAGGCTAAGGCGTGAGCTACCGTGCAACACGGCTCTTATAACACAGCAGCACAGACACGACACCCGTGCTGTGAACTAAGCTGCCAACTGGCGCCACACTACAGCAGCCTACACACGAGCAACAGTGTGACACGGCTAAAATAACGCGGTGAAGGCGATTTAGGAAACTAATTCGTCCACCGGCGAGCAATACAGCAGCATACAGTGTATACAACAGCATACTAGTGTGTGGCACGGCTCACCCACTGGTACAGCAAAAGAAGTAAACTATGCAACGCAAGGCTTAGGTGAGAGCACACGATTGGTGCGACACAGCTCACTACAACAGTGAAAGAGACTTCTGACCGAAGCCGCCCACCTGACGAGCAAATTGAGTAGCCTATCAAGCCGCTCGCTGTCGATTAAATCAAGTAAGCACCGGTCGGGGCGAACGTAGCACCGATCAACAGTGCAACAATGCTAGAAAGACAATACATTCGAGCATACAATTAGCAACCGGCTTAGCGAAACACACAAGCAACGGTGCGAACGAAGAATAACACGGCGACTGTGAACCCAGCCGCCGCCTGATCTAATCAAAGCAAGGTGGAAAGGTGATATTAGCTTCCGCGGTAGCCCCGGGCTACGCGTAGCCTTCACACTACTCACCCTGACCGGCCGTAGCCAAGTCTAACGAATTGCTGTCGCAGCCCTTGGTGGTCGAAGTCAAATCGAAGCACCAACCCTCAGGGTACGAGCTACTTGCGACAAGCTAGTGGTATATTAGCACACAACAATGTGTGCGACCTGCTCCGCGAGAAAATAGAAGGAACAGAACCTCTGGTGACTTCCGGAATATATAGACATTCCTGGAGTCACCCGGGTGTCACAGGTGACTTTGTTGGTATAAAGATCTCGACCTGCGCATGCGCGCAATGGAATATCCAGTGCTATAAGCACCGCCTCTGGCGGTCAGTAGGAACGAAATAGAAACTAGATTTTTTTTGTTTTGTTTTATTTCCTTGCACTAATGTCTTGAAAATTTAAATGTTTTGTGTTTTTTTTTTAATTGCATCGGTTTTCTCTCATATACCATTGGTTTTAATTACAGGCTGAGATTTAATATTGCTCTCCACTGCTACTAGCCACTGCAGGCCACATGAATAAATTGTTTCAGCTAAAATGCTCTCTCTGTATTCTTAGTGATGGCATAGTATAGTATAGATGTTTTTTCGACAAATAAGTGTGTGTGCGTGTCTGTGTGTGTATCCAAACACGGACACTCAAATTCACATAGAGAAAAACAGTTCAGTGTAAATCCATAAAAACTGCATGTGTTGATCCCATGGTCAATTGAGGTTAAATACATGAATTTGGTAATATTAGACATTCATCCTGTTCTTATACCTTGAAATTTTACATTTTTACTATTTTACAGCTGATGCGTGAATTTCATCCTTATAGGCCTGAAGAGCAAAGTTACCCCTAGTGGAAACGAGGGAACTGTGATTCATTTTATATTGTTATCAGTTGTAAAGGCTATAGGAAGGACTTAATTCATAAAACATCTGAAAAAATCATAAAAATATAAAATTTCAAGTTATAAGAGCAGGATGAATGTGTAATATTACCATATTCACAAACTTATCCTCAATTAACCATGGGATCGAAACATGCTGTTTTCATGGATTTACATTGAGCTGTATTTCTATGTGAATTTCACTATCTGTTATTTGATACACACACAGGCACACATATTCACAAATACATATTTGTTGAAATACACATATACACTACTCTATGCTATTATGAAGAACCCAGACAGGGCATGTTATCTCAAATAATGTATTCATGTGGCCTGCAGTGGCCTAAGTAGCAAGGGAGTGCAAATTTACATTTTAGCCTGTAGTTGAAACACTGGCATATGTGTGAAATTAGCAACAACTAGTAAAAAACACAAAAAATTGAAAATGTCAAGACATTAGTACAAGGAACCAAAAGAATAATAAAAAAATCAGTTTCTCTCATCTTTTGGCGGCAAGTGTGGTTTTAATAGAATTCTGTGTGCCGTACAATGGCCCTTAATGGAGGGCACATTTTAAATCTTAAATAGCAAAAAATATAAAAATGCATTCAAATCAATTTCATTGCACATTTTTTACATCTATCACACTCTTATAACCCCCCTCAAAAAAATCCAATTCAGACTAATTATTTAGCTTTTAATTGATATTTTGTGTTTTTCCATTAAAAAAAAACGAGTGACTTTTTCTAAAACAACTGGAATTTAAAGGGTTAAAATCCTTAAAATAAAGATGAATATGGTTTGTATGGTGAGGACTCGAGTTGAAAAAGAAAGTTATAAAAAAAAATTGGTGGAAAAATACATTCATGTTATTTTTATCTACATATCAATCCAAAGTGACATCTTAAGCGCCAAAGGAGGCTGAGTGTGAGTCTTTTTTTAAATCTTAGATATAAAAAAAATATAAAAATGCATTCAAATCAATTTCATTGCACATTTTTTACATCTATCACACTCTTATAATCCCCCTCAAAAAAATCCAATTCAGACTAATTATTTAGCTTTTAATTGATATTTTGTGTTTTTCCATTAAAATAAACGAGTGACTTTTTCTAAAACAACTAGAATTTAAAGGGTTAAAATCCTTAAAATAAAGATGAATATGGTTTGTATGGTGAGGACTCGAGTTGAAAAAGAAAGTTATAAAAAAAAATTGGTGGAAAAATACATTCATGTTATTTTTATCTACATATCAATCCAAAGTGACATCTTAAGTGCCGAAGGAGGCTGAGTGTGATTTTTTTTTAAGGATGCACTGAAGGTTAAGCGCCGCACTTCCACTCTCTTCGGCTATTCCCAACAGTAGTCCCGTGATTAAGCACTCCCTTCGAATCTGGACCCAATTCAGGAAGAATTTTGGAATGCAGAATTTTTCACTTTTCAGCCCAATCGCAGCTAATCATTTGTTTACTCCCTCGACAGTGGATGAAGATCTGGCATAAAAAAGGCTTAAAATGCATCGGTGATCTATTCATTAATGATCTATTTGCTAGTTTTTCTCAATTGACAAAACATTTTGGTATCGAAAAGACTAATTGTTTCCGATTTCTGCAAATCAGGCATTTTACGCAGAAGTTAATTCCCCAATTCCCTTATAAACCGCTAGCCAATCATGTCGATTTGTTTCTTTCTGTTAACCCCACATTAAAAGGCTCAATTTCTGTGTTTTTCAACCTTATTTCAAAGTTGCATAGCCCCTCATTAGCAGCTATAAGAACCCTGTGGGAGCAGGACCTAGGTTCTGCCTTCACAGATCACATGTGGGATTCAGTCCTGGATCGGATACACTCTACCTCCATGTGCGCCCGACATGCTCTTGTGCAATTTAAAGTAGTACATCGTATCCACATATCCAAAACTAAATTAGCTTGTGTGTTCCCCGATGTAGACCCGACCTGTGATAGCTGTAAGAGCGCACCGGCATCACTCTTTCACATGTACTGGTTGTGTCCCACCTTGACTGAGTTCTGGACATCAGTTTTTCAAACAATTTCTGAAGTACTTCAGCATCAAATTGAGCCGAACCCTTTCACTGCAATCTTTGGCATCTTTTGCTCCAAATCCGGGCTTACCTAAAGTGAAGCTGAAGGTACTGGCCTTTACCTCATTACTTGCTCGTAGGGCTATCTTACTCAAGTGGAAAGATCCTGCTCCTCCTTCCCACTCACATTGGATTAGAGACATTATGTCATGCATGAATTTAGAGAAAATACGTTACACTACCCAGGGATCTGAGAATAAATTTGACAGAATTTGGCGCCCCTTTCTAAATTATTTTAAAAAACCAACAATAACAATAGAAGAGTAGCTACCTCCTCCCCTCTTTTATTTGATTTAATTTTATTTCTTTATGTTTTTTTTTTGTTTTTTTTTCTCGTGTTGATTGTTTGTTTTTGTTTCTTGTAGTGTGTATTTCGTGTGGTTGGGTGTGAGGGTGGGATGTGGTTGGGGTGTGTTCGGGGAAAAAAAGGGGAAAAAATTTGTACCCATTGTGCTGCAATTCCTTTGCAACTGGCATTTGATAAAAAAAAACTTTGAAAGAAAGTAAAAATCATAATTTTGGACTACTAATGAATATCTTTATTGTCATTGTAACAGGTACAACAAAATTAAGTGCAGTCCTTTTAGTGCAAAAACATCTGTTATGAGAAAATGAATTTCACTCATCACAATGTATTCATAAATAAATAAATAAATAAAAACTATATAAATAGTCAACTATAAGAAGAAAAGAAAAAAAGACAATAACAAGACTAGAGTTGTTCAAGTTTTGCATTGATATGAATCAGGGTGGGAAATTAACTTTTTTGCCCACCTGCCACAGTGGCGGGTGGATGCCAAATTTTACCAGTCACTTTTATTTTTTACCTGGCACCTTTTTCCAGAAATCAAATTTATAAAAGAAAATGCACTAGCATATTTTGAATTGCTCTAATAGGCCTACATTCTTTTTCATTATTAAATTATGTGTGTTTAATTGTATGTCTATCTTTTTTCCTATCTATAATCTATATCTATAATCGACTTTGATCCGTTGTTATCGTTAGCTTCATGGATGCCCGGACTTGTTCGTTGCTTCACTTGATTGACACACGCTACCGCTCGCTCTCCTCGCTCGCTCACTCACTCACACACACACACACACACACACACACACACACACACACACACACACACACACACACACACACACACACACACACACACACATGCCGCTAGCTCACTTGCGCTACTCTGTCTCCTAACTCTACGATAGGGACACCCGCCAACAATTTCCAATGAGCGCACTGTGTGGCGACCGTGCCGTTAGACTTTGTGTCACTCGATTTTTCAATGAAGTCATGTCATTCAGAGTGACAGCTAGCAGCTAGCCCCCTCCTTCAAAGACACCGCGCGCCCCCCTCCCTCCTGAATGTCGGCCGGCTGATGTCGGAATGTTTAAAAACAAAGGTTCTCAAACGGAATTTTAGAATCCATGGTCTGAAAGCATTTTTCAAAATCGTGCAGTAGCTCAAACAGGGGGTTCAGTTACCCTTTAAGAAGGTTAGCTTCGATGCTCGCGGCAAATGATTTCCCATGATGCGCTGGGAGAGTCTTGGACCAATCAAAGGTTTGGTTGGTTACGTCATACACCTGTACACCAATGGGCGGCTGCCACGTTTGTGTGACGAAAACTAATGCTCCAGGCAAAGCCCAAAGCCCGCTTCTATGTTTCTGTACACAGCGCTTGAAACCGTCAACACGTTGTAGTATATTTTGAAAAAATCCACCCGCCACTCTGGCGGGTAGACATGGCAAAGTCACCCGCCAATTTGAAAAAATACCCGCCATTGGCGGGTGGCGGGTGCTAATTTCCCACCCTGATATGAATGCATGCCACTAATATGGCCAATTTAATTCCAGATGTATGAAACATTTATAGCATGTAGTCAGGTGTACAATTCTCATCTTTTAATCTTTGTAATCTTCTTCTTGACATCAGTGCTGGTTTATATACAGTGCAGGTGAATTTGTGATTTTTTTTTCAAGATAATTTTTTGGCATTGTTTGGAGAGACAGAGATGAAATGGGGCAGAGAAGGGGAATGAAATGCAGAGAACGACCCGGGTCGAAATTCTAACCCGGGTCTGCTGCAACCATTACACCATGAGCGCCCCCAATCTGTGAATGTGTTTGATTCTAACCCGTATTCCATCCTGTATTGCAGTCATCCTGACAGACGAGGAGGTCCAGAGGAAGAAGGACATGATCATGAAGAGGAAAGAGGAGGAGGCAGCGCGTGAAGCCCTCAGGCCTCGTCTGAATGAAGAGCAGACCCAGATCATCTCCTCTCTGGTGGAGGCTCACCACAAGACCTACGATGCCTCCTACTCTGACTTCAACAGATTCAGGGTGAGTCCACTACAAAGTAATGAGAAACCTCAGGGAGAGTTGACAGAGGAAGGGCCGACATCATGCAACAGATGTCATATGTACAGAAAAGAATAGAAAAATCACAAAGGAATACAATCATTGACCGGATGTTTACATGGTAAGTAACACCATACAAACTGAATTAGCTGATATTTATCTATCTTTAAAAATGCACTATACTACATGACACTTTGCTGCCAGTATTGACTGCCTTTTTGCACAATTATTTACTTTATTCATAGAGAAACTCCTATATTTTATGTCATTGTCTATCTTGTCTATTTTTAGTGTTGTCTCGTATATTGTTGTTTGTGCCTGTGCACTTTTTATATGTTCACCGCGGGATAGTGGAAACGTTTTCTCGACTCCCTTACATGTCTTGTACATGTGAAGTGTTGACAATAAAGCTGACTTTGACTTTGACTTTGACTTAAAGTAAAATATGAAGAGTGAATAGTATGGATGCAGGAGGACTTCAGATGCTGCCAGAGGAGGGACCTGATCCACACCGTCTCGTCTTCACCAGGGCAACCTGAAAGAGGATAGACAGACAACCAATGAGCGAAGCAAAGTGAACTTATGGCGCTTTTCCACCGGCTTAATTCTGATGTTTATTCTCCCCAACTCTCCGGGACTTTTGAGTGTATTTACGCCGCGTGCAGCCTTCTCTGGCTCTCTTTCATTTGATTTGCATCACAGATCCATTTTTTTTCCCCCATATATTCGCTAAGCTCACCCAGTTGTGTTGGTTGTTGCGGAAGTTACTTTAAACATACGAGAGGAGACATGTAGGGCAGCTAGCAGCTAGGCTAAAGAGCCTATAGTAGCTGGGACAGACATGATAGCGAGTGATTACATTACAAGCCTCGGACTGAACTGATTACCTCAATAAAATAATCAGGCTGAGACACGGCTTGCATTTGAAAACATGTATCCTGAAACAAGCACTAAACAGTCAACTTTATCATGCCCGTGTTTACGTGCATAGGGATGTACGTGACGCATCCCTACAGCTGACTGTGGCAGAGGCACACATCGGGACACCAACCCTCCCTTTTAATGGCCTGTCACAATATTCTTCTACTTCTTTTAACAAGCAGATACAAGGGGGGTATTTCTTAAACAGTTTTCATCCGTGTTTTTGGCGGTTGGTTCAGTTAATAGTGCAACAACTGCTCGTAATTTCTGCTTTGCTACTTTGCTCCGGAGTAGGCTTTCAGCCCCTTTCTATGACGACCCCGCCCACGTTCAGAAGGTACTATTTGCAGTGGAAAATTACCCGTGCTGCTACCAAACCAAGTTGAACTGAGTCGAGTTGAGTCGAGTCGAGCTACATGAGCGGTGGAAAAGCGCCATTAGAGACTGAACAGGCATGAGAGTAGAAGAGTACTATCCTGCTGGGCCATGAATCAATGCTGATGTGAGGCACTAGCAGCAGGGGAGAGTCCGTTCCTTTGAGAGGGAGAGAGAGAGCAGGAGAGGCATCGCTTGGCCGATCATGGAAGTTAAACAGAGAAACACAATGTTAGGGAAATTCATGAATAAATATTCTATAATCAGTTATCAGTTATAGTGTTTGCATTGACGGGTGTCTCTTCCTAAGGGCCCGTGTTCACATAGCTTTTTGGTATAGACAAATGACCAAAACAGAGGGGAAAGCCCGTTTGTGGGAGCAGCTTGGGCGGAGACTTGATTCTCCGTATTTTATTATTTATGTTTTAAGATTTTATATAGAAAACAGTGAAACAAGTGACGATCATACAGCGGCAGTCGAGAATGACGATCAGCTTTTTTCTTCTCCCCATCATCGCACAGCTTTCTCTCTCCCAAGTGCAGCGCCAGAGTTTCAAGAAAAAAAACGCAAGATGGGCCCTAAGGCTTAGCCTACTCAGATTAAATAGTTACAAAAATTGACATTGAGGCCCACTGGTTAGAACATAGGCTATACAGGTGACTGCCTGCGTGTTGCCTGACAGCTATGTTAGTTAGTTAGTTAGTTAATTCTTTATTGTCCACGGTGTGGAGATTTGTCTTTGGTCTCATATAAAAAACAACAAGCAGGACAACACAACAACAACATCAACAAAAGCAACAACAACATTTACACACAGACATCTTCAGGGCAAGAAGCAGGGCAGCAGTGGCAGTATACACATCAGCGGGACATGGTGTTCAGTACCCCAATCGCTTTAGGAGTGAAGGAATTTTTAAAAATGTTACGATTTGCCCTTGGCACTCTGTAACGTCTACCCGAGGGAAGAAGTTCAAACTCCCTATGGAGTGGATGGGACGGATCGTTTGCTATTTTAACAGCTTTTTTCCTCAGCACTTCCTCGTACATACAACTTAATTGTTTCTGTTTTGTCCCTATGATTTTTGATGCAAGGTTTATTACTCTCTGTAGCTTGCTTCTTCCTTTTACGTTTAGGTTACCATACCACATTGCCATATTGAAAGTTAAAATGCCCTCAATAAGGTTCTTATAAACTGTTTCCATAATGTGCTTGCTCACTCTGAATGAGTTGAGTTTGCGCAGTAGATGGAGACGTTGGTTACAGGTTTTAAAAATATAGTCTGTGTTTTCACAAAAATTTAGATTGCAATCAATAAATGTACCTAAATATTTGAAACTGTCTACTACCTCTACAACTTGTCCCCTAATTGTAAGGGGCTGCACATGGTCCTTTTCATGAAAAACAAGTTTCTGTGTTTTTGTGACATTCATCTCTAAGGAACTTGCATCACACCATTTCTGAAGAGATGCCACATATGCTCTATATGCTCCCTCTCCGACTGTGTCCCCCTTCTTTAATAAGGCAACCAGGGCCATATCGTCAGCATATTTAAACAAACGAAAGTTTTCCAGATCTAATTGGAATTCGTTTGTATATATGGAAGAAAGTAGTGGGGATAAAATGGTCCCTCCGGGGCGCCAGTATTAAGTACAGTGATGTCGGACCGAGTATTATTAACCAGAACCTGTTGAGGACGGTCAGAGAGGAAGTCCCTAAGAAGGTGGATAATACCACCGTTTACTCCTATCTCGATAAGTCTTTGCAGCAAGATGTGAATCTGCATGCTGTTAAAGGCAGAAGTAAAATCGATAAACAAGGCCCTAGCAAAGTGGGAGGGGGCTTGAAGGTGCTTTGAGAGAGTGTGGAACATACTGATGGTTGCGTCATCGGTTCCCCTATGGCTTTTGTAAGCAAACTGAAGATGATCTAAGCTGTTAGAAACCGATGCTGTGATTTGTCTGCTTATAACTCTCTCAAAACATTTTCCTAAGATAGAAGTAAGTGCGATGGGCCTGTAATCTTTTAATTCAGTAGTTCGAGGTTTTTTAGGGATAGGCACAATATGAGACATTTTCCATAATTTGGGCATTGTTAAAGAATTAAGCAAGCACTGAAATAACTCCAGCACAATACCTTTAAGTTCATAAACATTTTCTTTTAAAACTCTCCCTCTCAGGCCATCCGGCCCTGGGGCCGAGTTGGGCTTAACACTAGACAGGCTGGCTACAATCTCATGCTCATTCAGTGTAATAGGGACATATCCAGGAATGGATCTACACACACTATCACGTTCAGCACTGAAATCATTCTTGTCAAAACGACTAAAGAAGACATTTAAATCATTTGCAAAAGATGGAGAGGGGTGTGACAAGGGGGTACACTTTTTCTTAGTCTCCCTGCCCATCATCACATTTAAACCTTCCATGCTTTCTTGGCATTTCCTGAGAAATAATGATATTCAACTTTATCCTTATATTCTATTTTTGCTTTACTCAGTTTAGATCTTAGTTCACATTTTTTTTCCTTAAGTAATTCAGTATTACCATTACTAAAAGCGTGTTTTTTCTCACGAATGCATTCCTTAAGATCACTAGACATCCATACATTGTTATTAGGAAATATTCTAACAGTTTTAGTTCGAGTGATTTTACTTTCATTAAACAACAGATAAGACGTGAACGTGTCAATTAGTTCATGAGGGGTGTCACATGAGGGGTATCACCGTCTGCAATTAATGCCATAGTCTGCAATTAATGCCACAGCGCATCAAGTTAACTGGGCCGATCCACAACCCCTTAGCTTGAAGCTCTGCATGGATTTATCTTTAAAGTGTAACCAAACCATGATTGTCCCAGGACAAATTCTCCACATTTTAGTACAAAGTATGTTTATTCAACATTGTATGGTATAGAGACTGCCTGTTCTGGTGGAAACATGGGTACTCCATACACATTTTTCAATCGGCTAATCTAGTTGAGCGAAATGTTTGTGGTTCACTGAAACGTCACCTACAAAAATATAGGAGCGGCTGGTTTGACCAAGCAAAAACGAGTGACGGCTGGCTAGACCGCAGTCATTCCACAGCTCGATACTTTGACCCATATTGTGGTGGTGGCTATCCCCGTCCAGCCTAAGCCCCGCCTACCTAAAGGGTATTGTCATAAACCCCGCCTTCCTACAGGATAGGGTCATAAACCCCGCCAGCCTAAAGGGTAGTGTCATAAACCCCGCCTACCTAAAGGGTAGTGTCATAAACCCCTCCTACCTACAGGATAGGGTCATAAACCCGCCTACCTAAAGAATAGGGTCATAAACCCCGCCTACCTAAAGGATAGGGTCATAAACCCCGCCTACCTAAAGGATAGGGTCATAAACCCTGCCTACCTAAAGGATAGGGTCATAAACCCTGCCTACCTAAAGGATAGGGTCATAAACCCCTCCTACCTAAAGGATAGTGTCATTAACCCCACCTACCTAAGAATAGGGTCATAAACCCTGCCTACCTAGTGTCATAAACCCCACTACCTAAAGGATAGGGTCATAAACCCCGCCTACCTAAAGGATGGGTCATAAACCCGCCTACCTAGTGTCATACACTCCGCCTACCTAAAGGATAGGTTCATAAACCCCGCCTACCTAGTGGCATAAACCTGCCACCTAAAGGGTAGGGTCATAAACCTGCCACCTAAAGGGTAGGGTCATAAACCCTGCCACCTAAAGGATAGGGTCATAAACCCTGCCACCTAAAGGGTAGGGTCATAAACCCTGCCACCTAAAGGATAGGGTCATAAACCCTGCCACCTAAAGGGTAGGGTCATAAACCCTGCCACCTAAAGGATAGGGTCATAAACCCCGCCTACCTAAAGGATAGGGTCATAAACCCTGCCACCTAAAGGGTAGGGTCATAAACCCTGCCACCTAAAGGATAGGGTCATAAACCCCGCCTACCTAGTGTCATACACTCCGCCTACCTAAAGGATAGGTTCATAAACCCCCCCTACCTAGTGGCATAAACCCTGCCACCTAAAGGGTAGGGTCATAAACCCTGCCACCTAAAGGGTAGGGTCATAAACCCTGCCACCTAAAGGGTAGGGTCATAAACCCCGCCTACCTAAAGGATAGGGTCATAAACCCTGCCTACCTAAAGGATAGTGTCATAAACTCTGCCTACCTAAAGGATAGGGTCATAAACCCCGACTACCTAAAGGATAGGGTCATAAACCCCGCCTACCTAGTGTCATAAACCCCGCCTACCTAAAGGATAGGTTCATAAACCCCGCCTACCTAGTGGCATAAACCCTGCCACCTAAAGGGTAGGGTCATAAACCCGCCTACCTAAAGGATAGTGTCATAAACCCTGCCACCTAAAGGGCAGTGTCATAAATTCTTCTGCCTACCTGCGATAGGGTCGGTGGTTGAGACGCTCGCCAGATCTAGCATTACGAGCTGTCCCGCTCTGATCCGAGCCGCTCTGCTCAGTGTAAACGAGGCATAAGTTGCCCTTTAAAAGACTCACAATGTTGTGAGGATACAGAAGTGTGATGGTCTGGTTTTTTTAAGAAGCCAAATTAGGCTACTCTCTTTGCCTTTTTCTCTTTTCTTGTATACAATTTTTTTATTTATTTTTCTCGATGGTGTTCCTGTGCCCCCTCCCCTCCAGGGCCCGGGACAACTGTTCTACCCCTTGACGGCGGGCCTGCATACAAGTAACATACGGCACACAACATTCAAGTTAGCAGCCTTAAACCATATAACCTTGGACGATAAAGTGCTAAAGAACTGATGGTAAAACATCAAATGAAATAACAGGATGAATATGGATACCATCTTCTCTGGTTTACCACACCACTGTTGACCTTGGCATTCTCTCTTTTAGTTTGTACCTACGACTGTAATTGGCTGAAGTAGGGTACAATTATCGCTCAAACACCAAGAATGTCTGCAGCTTACTCCTCAGCAGGGGGGTTACATTCACAGCAATTATGACATTTTACAGTTACATACTGGATTATTCTAGTTACTTTATTGAATGGTCTATAACAGGGTGTTTTGTTCTTAAAGTTCTAAATGTTTGCATTAGTATTACACTCTATGCAAAGACAGGAAAAGTGAGGCTAAGTGGCTTAGGCTTTGGTATTTGTGTGGATGTGAACGTTGAAAGCAACTTGACTGTAAGAACATAACTAAAAAGCTAACTGTTTAATGATATTAGCCACATTGAAATGGATTGTCTCAGAAGGAGAGACAGAGAGGATGCAGGAACACGTTAGCAGAGCAGCTTTGGTGAGCAGACTGATACAGACACATGAGACATCCCATGACTAACTAGCAGCTGAAATGCCTCCACATGAGAGGGGGACAACGTCAGTGTTAGTGTGTGAAAGAGGGAGGGAGAACGAGAGCACCATGTAATGCCAGCTGTGATGAGAAGACACCCTGCTTCCACCTGGCACTAACATGTGGTTTGAGTGATCCGAACACAAGTGGCCAGCTCTAACTACAGGTGTAAACCAAGCCCCAACCACAGCGAGTTCTACCAGCATCAGACAACAATTGCAGCTGCACCGGGTGGCCACTAGGGGCAGGTTTCAAAACAGAGCAATTTTTCTTTGACTCCTATGTTAAATATGCAGTTTTCACAGGATTATTAAACCTATTTAAGGCCTGGTACAAAAAACCATTCTAGTCTGTAAGTTTAGGTCATATCTCCATGACAACACTGAGGGGGGTGAATTAATTGTTTTCTTCTTTTGGAGGTTAAAATGTATGAATAATTAGCGGCGCGGTCTCTTGAGTGACAGCTAGCCACCCGCTGGCCCTCACTTCGCCTCGGAGGTATATGTCAGCTAGATGGGCGTATCTCTCTCCCCCCGACGTCACATCAATGCCATTTTTCGGAAGGGGAAATGAGGCGGAGTAAAAATATGACAAGATGGCGACGCACATAAGCCAGGACGATTGGATCCAGTTGGAATAACTGAGGTCAGCCCGGATGCTACATTTATTTTATATACTATTTATGGTGGAAACACTCTCAGGATGCATTGAAGACGCATTGAGATCGGATCTCAAAAACCACATTCGTAGCTTGTGTCCGATGTGTCCACATTCAGTTTGTATTGTTTATGGGTATGTCTGTTTCTTGTCCACATAAGGGACTGCCTACTCAACTGCTGCCCCCTGCCTGAGCAGTAGTACTTTGAAAATGCATCACTGGCGGCTGCCACTAACGTTCATGAAGGTTTTAGTGTGGGTGCAGTTACAATTATTGCAAATGACAAGCTTTCTGTCCTAAAGTTTTCAACGCGTATATCTAATAACACGGACATGCTGCATGACTGGTGCGCTGCATGGCTGTGAAGCGCTAATTTTCTGTTCTTATCTGCTCAACTCACATTTTGCTATTAACATGCTTTTAATGTGAAGGTGCACAGTAAATACTCTGTTTGCACAAGCAGTAACTCGACTGCGTTAATGTAAATAGCCGTGTCCCTCCCGTTACCGGTGGTGACAAGAGTTTGTTAAATGCTAAAAAAGCCGACCGAGCACACATCTTTCACTAGACAAAGTAGCCGGTGGACTCAATAACTTACGGAGCCCCTAGAGGGACATGGAGGGGGAAAAAAATGTTGGTTTAAAAAATAAAAAAAAAGGACATTCTTTTGTGAGATCTCGCAAAAAACTTTGCGTTATAACGTTTACTTGTTTGAACCCCGCCGGTTAAAAACAGCAACGCAAACTGAAATGATGTACGTGTTGATTACATACATAGCGGGGAAGTGGAATCAGATCACAAGTGGACACAGAAGATGCATGTGTACTGCCAGTAGTAAACTTTGGGGTTTTGATACCCTCTAGTCAACCCTTTTCCTGTTTAGCTATATGTTGGCTAACACAAAAGATAGAGATTCCGAGACTCAGAGGGTGAATTGTATAATATTTTAAACGGAAAAGCAAGATCTGAATTAGTATTTAGTAAATAACGTTGTATGGTGTTTTTTATGCCCGTGTCATTGGTGTAGATAAGGATAATGCTGCTCTGGAATGGACCATTATACAAACATTCAGTTTTCTCTGGTCAAAACCACTGTATAATGTTAACGTTGTTGCATTCTTGTGTACTTGACTATGGTCTTGCTGGCCAATTTATCTCCTCTTGTTTTCATATCAGTTTAGATCACACACGTCACATACACACGTGAGGAGGTGGTAGTGACATCCAGATTGATTAAATATTGGTATTTCATGTATGGTAGTGATGGGAAGTGCAAAGTAAAATGGCTGTGCTGTGTATTAAAAGTTATGGCTTCAATGAGATATCTTTAGATAATATCCACGCCCACAGTCAGACTAACACTTCAACCACCAGCTCCTCTGTGTGTGTTTTACATTTCCTTGACACTGGTCACAGGAGTCACCAGAAGGCATCACACTTTCCCCTCTAAACGTCATGTTATAGACACTGGTTAGAAAGAGTTGGTTCTGGGACAACAACAAGTGGGTTGTCCACTGTAAATGAAATGGAGGCCTGGGATTGGCTGGAACTTCTGAACAAGCCTCAAAACACTTCTCCATATGTCTGTGGTTTACTGCATCAACTGGGATTCTAGCACACACTGTTCAGACAGCCCAGCTGCACTCCTGTTTGGTAGGTAGGACATACCCAAGGCCAATAACTAATTTTTCCATATATTCAATTGTGATTGTGTCACCTTAAACTGAGTGTGAACATGCCAGGATGAGGTATTCAATTAATCCTTCAAATAAAACGCCCAACAATGGGTTTCTTTACTATAGACGTCACATGACTACACCCTTAACAAGAGAATGATAGAGATTTCATGAAAAACTAATTTGGAAAGGGTAATGCTTAGGGTTAACTGTGTATTCACTGAACAACCCAGGAACATGGGCTAATAAATTCACATTTCCCACTGCAGGGTAATCAGGGGAACTTGATGACCCTGGTATGTAGGGTCTTTGTATGGTTAAAGAAATATAATATCAAGATAATAATACATATTATAGTAAAAAACTATCAACCTTAACCTAATGTATTGTTCCTGGATGCCTCCACACAGCCTGCACACATTCAATCACTGGCATTTTTTTTTTTTTTCTTTTTTTTTCATCACAACTACTTGTAGATCTTGGCACATCTAGGTTGGTGCAATACCTATAGGCTCACTGACATGTTTCAATACTCAATTTAATGGAGGCCTTTCAGTCGGTGCCATACAAGTATCAAACTTGGATAGCTAACCCTACTGGTATGGGAAACGTGCTCCCTACATGTGAGGATTAAACATGTTATCTTGTAGATAATGAGTTTCTTGAGCAGGTGGCCCCCAGGAGAAGGAGCCCAGCAGTGCACTGAGTGGACTAATTTTCCAGAGAGGATATTCATCTGTTCTTGTCTGTGTGTGTGTGTTTGCAGCCTCCAGTGCGTGAAGGCCCCGTCACACGCAGTGCCAGCAGAGCCGCCTCCCTCCACTCTCTGTCTGATGCGTCTTCTGACTCATTCAACCACTCACCTGGTGAGATGCACTAAATCAAATCAAATCAGTTTTATTTGTATAGCCCAATATCACAAATAGACATTTGCCTCAGTGGGCTTTACATTCCATACAGTATGACACCCTGCCCTTAGACCCTTAGCTCGGCTGAGAAAAAACTCCCAGTAAAAAATCCTTTATCGGGATAAAAAAAAAAATTGGGAAACCTCAGGGAGAGTTGACAGAGTAAGGGATCCCTCTCCCAGGACGGATATGCTGCAATATACGTCGTAAGTAGAGAAAATCATAAAGGAGTCAATCATTGACCAGATGTTTACATGGTAGTACTAAATTAAAATATGAATAGTGAATAGTGTGGATGCTCCACTACACACACTCTCCTCTGCTCCTCTCTAGCTCACGTGCGTCACATGCCTTCTCATGGCCAAGGACGCATCCATGAAGGCTTCCATTCATTTACAAACACAAACAAACCCACGCTGTCATTCCGGACCTACTTTCTGTCATTGACAAGTCTATTCAGTGTGTACTCAGCCTCCAACTGTTCCAACTAGATAACTCATGGAATCCATTTAATTTTCCGATTTAACATTATATTCAATGCAACGACCTTCATGTATTGTACTTCGATTGACCTTGTTCCTGCTCTCAGTAACTATACAAAAGTTTGCAGTATGAGTCAAATTTTTAATTAGTATGTCATTTTGAACCAACATCCCAGAATAGAAGTGATTAATGCAATTTTGAAAACGAGGAGATGTTTTTTTCTGAGCCCGAAAAGCAGCAACATGTCCTTTCAAAATAGTGCAAGTCTTGTACACTTAAAACAGTTAAAAAAAACTGGATTCACTTACATCTGTATTTGAACCCCTCTGGACTCAATGCTGCTCTTGTCTTGTTTAATCCTCTTAATGGATCTTTTGCTATTTGTGTTCAAATGTCTTTCTTTGAGTAAACTATCCTACTCTTTACCTGTACTGGTTCTCATCTCCTCAAGCAGAGTCTGTGGACACCAAGATGAACCTGAGCAACCTGTTGATGATGTACCAGGATGGAGCCAGCAGTCCAGACTCCAGTGAGGAGGACCAGAAGCTCTCTATGCTGCCCCACCTGGCAGACCTGGTCTCCTACAGCATCCAGAAGGTCATAGGCTTTGCCAAGATGATCCCAGGCTTCAGGTACTCACTTCATGCCCTGGAACCACACAGTTTATCAGTCCTTTATCAGTAGGACTGTGTGTCTTTGTTTAATTCAGGGGCCTTTAAGAAATGATATGTAACTTGTGCTGGGTTCTAAAAAACTACCAGAGGCGCAATCAGGTGCACCTTGATTCAGATTTTACATTTGACAACAGCAGCAATAGATCACTTGTCAATCACAATGTTGGTTCTCATTAATGCATCTCAAATGACGGACCTGATCCAATTTAATTTAAAGCTGAAGCAATTTCGTTGATAGACAGAAAAATAAATGTGCAAATATCCTACACTATAATTGGGTTCATTTGTGTGTGTTTGTGTCAATCTTTGCACATCTCTACATTCCCAGACTCCAAAATTGCCTAAACACTGTCCAGGGGTTCGGGACTGGTTTTGGGCCCAACCAATATAATAATATCTTTGTTGCCTGTCCATTATTATTTTCTAGGCATATATGTAGTGATCTTACTAGAAGAAAGCTCTTACTATATTCTGAGATATTTTCTTCAAAAAAGGATTGTTTAGTTTATCAAAAGTATAATCAGCAGATTACTGGTAGTTAATAAATCAAATCATTGTTAGTAGCAGCCTTGATAGCTGGGAAATTATTTGTTGACTGGTCAAATGCATTCAACCAGCAGCCCATACAGGCTCAGAGGCTAGCGGCCACACACACCCACAGTACGTTGACTTGCCGCTTACATGTATGGCACACATTATTGGGTGAGGCGAGAGGTTATCGCCGCTCCCAGACAAACAAGCGCTCCCAAGAACATGCTGGAACAGGCTGTAAAGCTTTATCAAATGCTGAGCCCAGAGATGAGTTTATAAATGTATGCACAAGCACGTTACAAACGAATAGGCAAGACGTATCCACCATATGGGTTTACATAATGCATGTGGCGGAACATAAATGGACACAACAACAATTGTTGATGTGTAGATGGCTTTATATTTACATACAGTTATTCCCCTGGGTTAGCCTTGTTGCAGTGCGTCATGAGTAAACTATTCTAATGTTTGGAACCCAATCTCAACTCTGTGTAGTTGGGGGCATTTGTATGTAGGGATACAGAAGAACGGGGATGTTCTATTTAGCTCACAGTTCAAAAGGGGCTCACACAATCTCTTATCCCGGACCTCCAAATAGATATATCTGACCCCTCACTCAATGTATGGGCACTTTCAGAAGCACGCCGTATGTGTTCAACCTTACATGTCTCGCTCACTAAACCATATGGGGTATTGAGTCATTCATCAGTCACTGAATGATAATAGTCCCCTCGACAGTCATTCAAAAAATCTAGTCAAAAGACAAACACTTACTTACTAACTCAAAGGAGTTACACTGATATTACAGATATATATTTGATCTGAAGTGGTTGTTTCACTGTTATGTCTAGTTTCAAGTGCACTTTTATCCCTCTTAATTTGCACCACTTTACCCATGGAGTGTTATTTTCAGTCAATGTTTATTTACCACACACCGATGTAATGTAACAGCAAAGACCTACCGTAGTCCGTAGCTGTAAACGTACCAGTGACTACAGTTGTTTTGCTCCTTTGTCTCTTTCTGTGTGTTGCTCTTCTGTACAGCCAGTGCTGTAGGTTCTGTTGCTTTATCTGAAAGCAACTCTAGACATCTTTTTAAATATGACATTTACACTTTCATTAGGCTTGCAGACCAGTGTTACATTTCTGCCATTTTGAAAGTCTTTTTCTGCTGGTAACTTGAATGACTTAATAGCCCAGGTTACTAGTTGCCCTTTAATTCAAATCAGACATGATATGTTTGTTGTGAGTATTAAAAGATTTGTTAACAACAGAACATTTTACAGTTGGAAAATGTCCTGATCAGTGCTCTCTGGTGGAGGTAACGTTGTAAAACGAACATATGTGTGATAAGCTAATATTGGCCCATTTATCTGTCTAATCCTTTACTTTACAATTACTTTGCAGTTTGTATTATTCAAGAAAACATTTATTTTAAATATGTTTATTGTAGTTTTCAGTTTTAAGAACAGACAGTGCATACAAACACACATAACATACAGAACAAAGCACATCAAAATTAGCAGCCGCAGTCCATGGTCAAAACATAAATATTAAATAAAAAGATCAGAAGTCTTGCGAAAAGACAAGTGAATGTCAGAGTACAATAAAAAAGAAAAATACACACATCCATACATTTGCACAGTAAAGCACTTACATCCATGTTTCAGTGCCGTGCCTCCCGACTCAGGAATTTTTCGGCTTCGTCCGGGGTGTTGAAAGTGCCAGTATTGCCATCCACTGTGACCACAAAGTTTGCTGGATGCCTGAAACCGCACCTGATTTTCCTGGCTCTGCATTTCTCCTTAATGTGCTGAAACACCTTCCGTTTCTTCATGGTAGCAGATGTTAGATCAGGAAAGATGAACACAGAGCGTTCGTACTGTAGCGGCGTTTTCTCCCTGGCAAGCTTCAGCACCAGCTCCTTCACCTGAAAGTGGTGTAGCTTGGCAATGATAGCCCTAGATTTCCCATCTTTAGCAGGCGCTGCGCTTCGATGTGCACGATCCACATTCACGGGCCGATCAAAATTCTCCTCTCCCAAAAGCTTCGGTAACAGCTTGGCAACAAACTCAGTCGGCCTACCGTTTTCAGCTTTCTCCTTGATTCCGATGATGCGGATGTTCTGCCTCCGGGAGCGGGCCTCAAGGTCGTCTAGATTGGCTTCTTGTAGCGTGCACTGGGATGCAAGGCTAGCGTGTCGCCTCTCCAATTCCTCTAGCCGTTTCTCGTGCGATTCCACGGCAGCCTCGGTTGACGACACACGTTCAGTAACGTCTGATAGAGCCGATTTGAGGGCGGATAGGGACCCTTTTAGCTCGTCGAATCTCACATCTACGGCGCTTTTCAATGCATTTATTGCTGCTAGGACGTCTTCGTTTGTAGCCGGGGCTTTAGCACTAGCAGCTACAGGGCTAGCTGCAGTAGCGCCAGGTTCTTCAGTGGCCTCGGCATCGTTTCGACAAAACCCTCTTCATCTTGGCCTTTTTCAGATTTATGCCCCTTGCCTTTTCCTGTCATTTTGTCTTTCTTGTTAGTTCAAACTCGCCAAATTTAAATTAAGAACAATAAGTGAGGTAAAAGAAAAGTTGAGGCGGAGCTTCCCGCAAAACGTCTACTCCATAGCCAGGTTTGCAGATCTCCCCTTATTCAAGAAACATTTAAAGAAAATTGAGGCAGTACTTCAAAAATGTTTGCTCTGACATTGAAAGGCAGAAACTAAAGACACAACAAGAAAAGAACCCCCATTCTTCACCATAAACAATAGCAAATCCAATAACAATAATACTTGACGTGACTCTAAAGCTTTCACAGTAACAGCAATGTGAAATTTGTGTGTGTGTGGTGTGTGTGTGTGTTGTGTGTGTGTGTGGTGTGTGTGTGTGTGTGGTGTGTGTGTGTGTGTGTGTGTGTGTGTGTGTGTGTGTGTGTGTGATGTGTGTGTGTGTGTAGTGTTGTCTGTCTGTCTGTCTGTCACTGTCTGTCTGTCTGTCTGTCTGTCGTCTGTCTGTCTGTCTGTCTGTCTGTCTGTCTGTCTGTCTGTCTGTCTGTCTGTCTGTCTGTCTGTCTTCTGTCTGTCTGTCTGTCCTGTCTGTCTGTCTGCTGTCTGTCTGTCTGTCTGTCTGTCTGTCTGTCTGTCTGTCTGTCTGTCTGTCTGTCGTCTGTCTGTCTGTCTGTCTGTCTGTCTGTCTGTCTGTCTGTCTGTCTGTCTGTCTGTCTGTTGTCTGTCTGTCTGTCTGTCTGTCTGTCTGTCTGTCTGTCTGTCTGTCTGTGCTGTCTGTCTGTCTTGTCTGTCTGTCTGTCTGTCTGTCTGTCGTGTCTGTCTGTCTGTCTGTCTGTCTGTCTGTCTGTCTGTCTGTGCTGTCTGTCTGTCTGTCTGTCTGTCTGTCTGTCTGTCTGTCTGTCGTGTCTGTCTGTCTGTCTGTCTGTCTGTCTGTCTGTCTGTCTGTCTGTCTGTCTGTCTGTGTGCCTGTGTTCCAGAGACCTGACGGCAGAGGACCAGATTGCTCTGTTAAAGTCCAGCGCCATCGAGATCATCATGCTGCGTTCAAACCAGTCCTTCAGCCTGGAGGACATGTCCTGGAGCTGTGGAGGGCCAGACTTCAAATACAGCCTCAATGATGTGACAAAGGGTTGGTCTCATTACAAGAGTCAAGAGCTTTATTTGGCATATGCACAACAATTACAGCAGCATTCATTGGTAATGAAATTCTTCCTCAACAATGCAATATAGAAGAAGAAAATGTATAGAAGAAACACCCAGGTGAAGAGAGCAAACCTGAGACACAAATAAACACAACAGTAGTGCAAGGACACGGTGCAGATACCAAGTGTATCTCAATGTCTGCCATAGTACCACTGAGAATCTAATGCAGAGTCACTACACAACCTCATAAGCAGCAGTATGTATGTGACTGCAATCAGATTGTATTGATAACATGTCTGCTCCTCTTCCTCGTTGACCCAAATATGTTTTGCTCCCACTTGTATACAACAGAAGCTGGATCTCAATCCAGAGACTGGGTCCTTGGAAGGACGCGGTCTACGCGGTCTATGAAGGCTATAGCCTATGAAGGCCGATTCGAAGGCCGAACCAGGGCCGAACGAGCGTTGTTAAACGAGACGGTCTCCGCAGGTCTCCGTTTACGAGCATTTCCGGTTTGCGTAACAAACCGTTACCTTGCGTGACGACTCGCCGCTCCTGTGCTGCCGAGCAACCCTGATTGCTGCCAACGGAGACAGCCTTGTCAACGGAGGAAAAAAGAAAAAGAAGTTGCCTACCAGACGAAAAGAAAAAAAAGTACAAGAAAAAATAAAGGAAGATACAATTTAAGAAGATGGAGCAACACGTTGCTGTTTTTTATTTTATTTTATGCCATCTCTGAAATAACGCAATGAATCTTGGGATATGTTGGGCCGCGAAGGATACATCTGATGCAGCCTTCAAAACCGTGAAACGAAGGCTGTATTTCTCGGCCGCATATGAAGGAGCCTTGCAAATGGAACAACCTTTGCGCGCCGCTATGACGCAATCGGTCTTCAAATGCAGCCTTCGTAGACCGCAACCCCTGTATTGAGATTCACCCAGTCTTACAAGGATCAGCCACACTGCCTTTTTCTACACACTCTTTGCACATTATTTACAGTTTTTGTTGGCTTCATGTATTTTCACGGAAGCCCATAAATCAACCCAGACACATACTCAGTTCTTATTCATTGCAGGCAGTAAAGTAATGCTCTCTGCTGCAATGTATAGTCACATAGGCCCTCATTTATCAACCGTGCGTAGACCAGAAAAGTGGGTGTACGCACATTTCCACGCAAACCTCGGCATTTATCAATATGGACGTGAGCGTAGGATACGCTCAAATCCCACGCCAGCTCTCAGCTCGTGTACGCAAGTTTGTAAACAGCATGGACTCGCAGTGCAGGCTGTGCCGGGTAGCCGATGACTGTGTTGGACAATTATTAGAAGATAATACAATGCAGTCTTTGCTCAGACCGAAATAAAGATATTAATCACTTAAAAATGTGCAGCTTATTATGGTGTGCAACTGAGTAGGAGAGCTGATTCAATAGTGCGCACACCGGCCTCTTAGGAGCGCTGCATGGACTGCGTAAGGGCAGTTGTCTCTGCCTTGGATCAGCTGGGGGGACACTGAGGCACGGGGGCTGCATTAATTCACAATGTTAACCTAAGTATTAAATATATAGGCTATACAAGTAGTACGCTGCTCTTTATGATAAAAAATACACGGCACAACATTCAGCTTAACATTTTATTTATTTGACGCACTTTTTAGATGTTAGTTCCTCTTTTAATGTGTCATTAATCGCTTAAGCCAGCGATTTATTTCCACCGTTAACCGGCATGTTTTTCCGATCTGCTGGTGGAGGGCTCTCACAGCTGATCGTTGCCGGGTCGGCTTGTGCAGCTGACGGCCGGGCTGACCAACTCCTGCCAAGCGCATGCTGTCATACAGTAAAACGCAAAATGTGTTATTTTTAGTTTTTAAACCCCTTTTGAGTAGTGCTATCTAAAAGGGCCAATACATTCTAATCATTCAAATCTCTGCAGCGTGTATTTATTTTATGGGGACCATTATCGGACAGTTGGTGCGTCTTTTTCTCCTAAATCCACCTATATTATGCCCGCACCCCCAGTTGGTTGCATTTCAGAACAGCGACACGCTTTTTTTAGTGGCGATTTTTAAATGCAAACCTAAAATGCAAAATCCTCAGATAGAGATCGTGTGTTGTCAACACCAACGCTGTTGACCGCAGCAGTTATTTTCTTCCTAACTGCTGCCTTCTGTCGTTCTTTATGCCACTTGTAATGCTCCGAAATGAAACTCTCTTTTTTTTCTACTTTCGCTGTTATTCTGTCAATTTCTATTTCAGAGAAGTTCCTCTTCTGTGCCGTAATGCGCATATCCTGTCGTAAAACCTCTGGGTGAGGCCTCTAAACTGAGAAAATATAGGGGCGTGATAGGATTGTTTTCAGCCGCCGCATTTATCAATAATGGCCTGGCGTACGCCGAGATTGGCGAGATACGACTGTTTGATAAATCCCACGCGATACCTGGCGTAGGGAGGTATTTGCGCCCGAATCTGCACCAGTTTCCACGCAAGTTTGATAAATGAGGGCCATAGAGAGTGATTACTCTTCTCTAAAGCCAACTGCTGGACACACAAGTGTCTTTCATTTATAAATCAGTAGAAAAGCAATATATAGGTTTCCTTGGCATATTGCAGGTAAATGTAATGCCTTGTTTCCACTGAGCAGCACAGTTCGGTTTGGCACGTCAACCCTAGTCATGGCTTGTGTTTCCACTGCAGACAGCACCCTTACTTGGTGAGTAGGGTTTATGCCGGACAGTCAGAGTATATACAGTCTATGGGTCAGAGCCGTTGAACGCATCAGCTATATAACTATGGTGACATCATAGCAGTGGGACACATCAAACAAAGAGCTGCGCGCCGACATTTTTCAGCACTCTTTTTGGCAAGGTGACCACAAACAGCCATTTATCTATCACATGGAAATGATACTGTCAACCAATCAATGGGCTGCAATGTGTAGCTCCACCCTTTGGGACGGCTTGTTACCCTAACCAAGGGGAAACAAAAATAGTTGCTCTCGGGCACTTATTTTGGTTCCATTCCCAACCAAGCCGCACCGAACCAAACCGCCCCAATGGAAACAAGTCAGAATTGGCTACAGTACTGATGTGTGTTTGTGTGGTCCTCTGTAGCGGGTCACACTCTGGAGCTGTTGTGAGCCGCTGGTGAAGTTCCAGGTGGGTCTGAAGAAACTCAACCTGCACGAAGAGGAGCACGTTCTGCTCATGGCCATCTGTCTGCTCTCCCCAGGTACTGCTAGGGGGTTGGGTGTTTGTGTGGGTGGGTTCATGGTGTTACGTGTTTGTCCTTCCTTCTTTAAAGAGTGAGATACTAACAATATACAGTGGCTAGGTTTGGTTTTAATGCTGCCAGTAACACAGGGAAAAGCTTTTCCTGGAACACAATAAGAGACAGAACATGTAAGTGTGGGCTTGGAAACGGTGAATGAAGCGATTAAGTGAATGTGTCATCAAGCAGCAAGGTAACTCGGAGAAAAGATGACGCACACTCATTCACCATTTGAAAGGTTTCCAAGAATGTTTGTTCCCACAGTCTTAACAATACTATCAGTCAGTAGAATTTACGTAAATGTGAAATGCTAATTTCTCTTCATAGCGTTCAACCTCAGAGGTTTAGAAAGATTTTACTCCTACTTCATTTATGCCGCAGCGTGGACATTTTTCATCATAGTTTTTATCAGTCCGATTTTCCAAGCTGCTTAATTACCAAAATGTTAAAGCAAACAGCCTAAAGGTAAAACACCGTAGTTACAGGATTTGGTTTTACTGTCAGTATATATTTTTTGACATTACCAAGGCTCAAAACATCACATTCAAATGTGTGTTGAATTCTTTGAACACTGATGCTTTCCTCTTCCATTCATAATATTCTTTAACAAACTGTTCCAGTACATGGGCCACTCATTTGCAATAATTATCGGAGTTTTGTAACTTACAATTAAAAAGTTACAATCTAAAAAGTAATTCGATAATTACTAGAAAATCCCGCAGAGATTTTAAAAGTACAGGCCCCCGGCGCTTACCGGGGGGCCTGTGATTGAGTTATCTCGCCAAAACCGTAACGCTGTGTACACAATTTGGTGATGATAGGTTGAAAATCCATGATGTAAATGTCACGTGACTGTAATTCAGTTTATGCAAATTAGGTTAAAAAAAATCATGGCTCCCCTTCTCTACTTCCCCCTCTCCCCCTCTCCACTGCCTCTCTCTCTCTTCTGTGTGTCAGACCGGCCTGGGGTGCAGGACCACGGGCGCATTGAGCAGCTCCAGGACCGCATCTCTGAGACTCTGCAGGCCTACATCCAGGTCAACCACTCTGGGGGCCGCCTGCTCTACGCCAAGATGATCCAGAAGCTGGCTGACCTGCGCAGCCTCAACGAGGAGCACTCCAAGCAGTACCGCTCCCTCTCCTTCCAGCCCGAACACAGCATGCAGCTCACCCCGCTGGTGCTGGAGGTGTTTGGCAGCGAGGTGTCATAGCAGAGAATGCACGCTCGCACACAGACTCCTCACAACACAGGATGAATAAACCAACCCCCTTAACCGCCTTTTTACCCAAGGAAAAAGCTGCTGATATTCCAACCTTTGGATATATACCTGGACACCTCTGCTTCATTATCTGCCCATAATCTTCCTCCTCACTCATATGCCTGGACCTCTGGATTTATGGATTAAAAACACACCGAAATATGCTATATGGATTTCTGCAGCACTTTGATAACCAGATTCTATTTTGCCATGTGGATTCTTAAACATAGTACAGCATACATTTTTCCTGACATCACTCTCCAGGGGACATCCTGATCCTCTCCACATCCACAACCTCCAAAAATAACAAGAAGGCCTTTTCTCATGACCACCTTTCCACCGGACATCACTGCTAGATTCCTGCCATATTGGGTTTTTACAGTGAAGACAGCTTGGTGGATGTTACATCACTTTTACCATCGTCTTCATAACATTGTTCCATGTTCCACATCATCGCAAAGGACAGGCAGAAATAGATACATCCATTTACATCTATTAACCAACGCTAGCACTTGTGAGGTACAGATACATTGCTCACAATGTTACTACACTAGTGTAAGATAGCTGTACACTATTGTTTATTTACAGGTTGCTGACAGCAAAGACATCCAAATATATTAAAAACACCAGCATGGCCAGCTACGGGCAAGCTTACAGTAAAGGAATGAAAATATACATAGTTTCCTATAGCTTAAATATACTTGGTTAAGATGAGTCTGGCTGGGATGTGTTCCTGCTTCTGGCCCTGTGTATCTGTGGATGTACAAAGAGAGCTCTCACATGGTCAGCAGAAGTAAAGAAAAGACATTGGAATAATATGGGAATGGTGGAAAAAAGGTAATTGTGATGAATGAGTAAAGGAGGCTGGATAGATGGAGATATACTACAACTGGAATTCCCCTGTTCACAAGACTAAAGGGAATTTCACTAAACAAGAATGTATGTATAATGCTATATACATATAAATGATACATATAAACTGATATATAAAACAAATTATAAATATATATATATATATAATTGTATATCAGTGATTCTTGAGAAGTGGGACAAAACAGGGTGCAATGTTGAAAAAATACAAACCCTATGTTTCGGCAAATTAAACTACATGTATGTATCCAACATATACTAAGCTACTGAGCTAAGCTTTGACACAACCTCCCAGCTTTAGTTTTTTTTTACCGTCATTGGCCTATCACCACCGTCAGATGTCAACTCCGTCAGATTTCCTGTCTGACGGTGTTGACATATTTAACGTTTCTTAAACATAACAAATGGAATTTATCTAGCAGCCATTTGGTTTTTCTGTTGATGTTAGGTGCTAGTATGAACTACTTCAGTTAAATAAAATGATCAAAACATTTCAAATAACTTCTTCAGAAATTGTAAGTCGGTGTTGACATATCATGGTTGTGACACAGGACTTTCAAGATTCGGAATGTAAAATATTCTAAAACTACAACACTTATCAGAGCCTGTCTGACTCTAATGTACTCTGCAGAGGTAGAATTTGACAAGGGGTCCTTCAAAGTGACAGCTGCCCCTCGTTTCGCCTGATTTTATTACATTTTAATGAAATGTCTGACGGTGGTGACAAAAAGTGTCCCACCACTTCGAAACCATATAAAACATGAATGTGTTGAAGAAAAACTGTTTATATTGATATGAGAGATTATAAAGTACATCTTTAATAGGTTTTATTGCATATGAAAGATTGAAACCTTCTCTGAGGATACACTGTTTTGGACGTCTTGAGAAGATAACAAGTGTCATATATTTGACATAATAATGATAAAATGAAATTTAAGGGGATAATTGTGCTCCAGACATTCTATTCTTAATCCCTAATAACATCTACAATTTTAAATATTTTTAGTTTTAAACATAACAGCAGTTACATATGGAAGACGGCCTTTTGTCCCGGTTCTCAGGAATCACTGATATATATGTATATTGAAGAGAGTGAACATGGTTGCTTCCATGGAAAGTTCTGAGTGTATAATGTAGAGGATTTGAAGGCCCCTCCTCAGTTTTGTGTGTGTTTGTGTCATCTTTCAAAAGACAAAAATGTACACAGGCATAAGAAAGCACTGAGACGTGTGTGAGGAGTCCTTCTATTTTTGTGATGTGTGTACAGTGTAAGAGACTATTATTGGACCACAAGGGGGTTTGTGTCCAGGCTGTAACTGAGGGAAAGCACTTCTCAGTTGGATCTCTGTCGTCTTTTTTGGAACTGTGAAGTTTTTAGACGGGACATTCGCAAAAACACAACTTCATGTTTCATGGATAGGGATTAAACCCAAAATATTTAGTTGGGCTGGTTAGATTGCTGCTAAAGACAGTTAGAGCAGGCTGGTTGGGACAGAAAACCAACTAACTGCTATTGCCTCAGGGAAAAGTTTGTCTAGTGATATTGTGTACTTGGTGTTTTATGGTGTGTTTGGCGTAAGCTTACAATCATAAGAAAGAGATTGTTTTTTAAAGCTATAGGCATCACTGTGATTTCTAATCATACTTTAAAAAAAAAAAAAAAACAGCAGAAGTAAGCTAAAAAGTGAACATTTTTAAAATATCGATTAACACAAGGTTTTTCATTCTGAAGATTATCTGTTCAATGAGAAAACTCCACGTATGGAAATACATTTTTTTAAAGCTACATCCAGCTGTGTTAAAACATTGAGTGAGTAATATCAGCCTTACGGTTTTACCTTTTTGTTTAGTTTAGTTTTTTCGGACAAAGTGAATATTCTACAGAAGAAAGCAATGGACAGTAGTTAAACAATGTATAATCCATAGTGTTGTTTTGGAATGCAAGTCTTTGGATGCTCTTAACAGCAGGACACTTACAGTATGAAACATGACAAATAACTTTTTATATGAAATATAAAAATCTAGCTTCTTACCTTTTTTGTCACTTTTTATCATTTTCAACACCAGCCACATAAGCGAGGTTTTAGGATGTTACTTTTCAGCATCACTACATAATACATATCATATCACATGGTTCTGTGGAGGACATGCATGCTCACCCCTCACGCAGGCCTGGATCACCCCCTTGTGGACAAACTTTGTAAATACCACTTGCTAAGTCTGTACATAGTTAGAGATTAACGTAGGCAAAATACTAAAATAATTCAATTGTGGATGGCAAGATGCTCTGGAGATACAGCACTATATGCAATTAGGAGATGGACTCTTTGTTGTATTCAACGTGAATGGACAGAGGTGGCAGTCCTGGGGCAGGTCACTGAGTTGTTTCAGGGTGCACTGAAGAAGACATTTAGGTTTGACTAAAGTTTGGCTTTTTTAAAAAGCTTATATTTTTGACTGAAATTGTTGGCAACCAATATTCAGCATTTTTTCAAATTGTATCAATTTCGTAAAAACAAGATAACTGAGTTCACATCTGACATAAGCTGTATCATGGTAAAGTGGCCGATACAGTCCATAATTAAAAGGGCTAGCATTGGTCCACCCTGTTTTTGGATGATGCTCTTATTAGTGCAATGATGGGACTCGGGGAAATCTGATGTGTTATAATTGCAAAAAGCTTCATTTGACTGAACATTCCCCAGTGGTGGATGGTTAACAATTCCAAACGGCTGAGTGTCTCACTGCACAATTTACAATCAGTTCAATCAGTGTGAGCGTCTTGAAAGGGTGCACCACCCAACAACTCAGTATGTTAGCACCAGGAGGCCGCCTCTGTCTGTTCCAAACGCTTATGGATGTACATCTTTTTCTCTTTCTTTCTCTCCTTCTAAAGTCTATCGATAAGCTTTTGACAATTATACAATATATATTCAGACATTTTTATTTTGGTGATGAACATTTTTTCTTTTTTTTTTCTTCAAGATTGTCAATTTGAATGCGTGTCAGTTTGCTGTCTAGCTATATAGCGATTGGGCTTTCTGCGCTGGGACCTTGTTTGATTCAAACAAGAGTGGAGCATGATGGACTACTGGAGCCTTTTTCCAAGTGCAAAAGGAAAAAGTTGGGCCCTGCACCTTGTTTCCTTGATTTCAAGTGAGTGGATACAGAAACGGCCTTTTTTACCAATGTCTTGGCTCTGTTTCCCGGGGTTTGGACTCTTATGGTATAACAAAGACTTGTGAGTGCAACACAGTGGATCAACATCTATTCATTGACAGTCCTCAACTCTGTTACAAAACAAAAGAAGAAAAATAAGCAGGCTGTCCAACACGATAAAGTGATAATGAACTTAACACCGCCTCTACTGACTGACAAAGGATTTTGTCAATAGCAAACCACAGCATGGTCGTGCCTCTACATTCATTCATTCATTCATAAACCAACCATCTCACCGCCTCATTTTCTTCTTCTTCTTCTGCAGCAGCCATTTTATAGCAGGTCTACTTACTCTTCATAGCTTTAACTCAGCGGGCTCTGCTTTTGAAAAAATTAAACTAAAGGATAAACTTTGGCGCACCAAGGGCTGATGGGAGCTGGACGTTTCACTTCACTGTGAAAAAAGGCACACTGCACTAATGTCTCCTTTGTCCCGTTTGAACCGGGAAAACGCTAGGATTGGACCTCCGGAAGACTCTGTACAGAAGATCTAAGGCCATTCAGTATTTTTAAAAGCAGAAATTGCTATGGGGCAAATCTAGTGACAGGCAGAGTGTGATGATGTGTCGCCTCCTGAAAGCCAAAGTCTGACATTACCTTTACTTGCTTATTACTCTGTGTCTCACAATGCAGCTCTTGGAAATTCAGTTCTTTAAAAAAAAAAGCTTGTCTTTAGAAGAGTTGTTGGAACACATACAAAGTGGACTTTTGACATTCAACATCTCCATCTCTTTCAAAAAAGGAATTGAGGGTGATGGGGTGAGAGTCTGCTCAGTTGTTAGGGTTCTGAGAGTTAACGCTACATTTCTTAGAGTTGCTATATGCTGCTGCTGGATATACCATTCATTTAAATGGATCACTTAATTAGCAAGGCAAATCCAGCTTAGATTTTTCCACACTCATTGTTAACATGCTCATTGTATCTGATGTCATAGCCCTTCAGTGCTCATATTAAACCTAAGAAGAACCAGCAGTCTCTCCCCTCTCTCCTCTGCTCCCCTCAGCCCAGGTAAAGCAACACCACCTCAGTAGCCTTACTTAACTAAACCGCACTCAGCCGGAGCCATGAACCGATACCTCAAATCATTTACAGGTTTAACGTTTCACAATAGCCTTTGATGGAAGCAGACATCAACTCACTCACACACAGACGACACAACAGCTCTCCACCCTCTCTCCTCATTAACCTTTGCAGTGTTTCTGTGTCAGACTAGTTGCCAGTTGTATAATGAAGACGGTTGTCCAGTAGAGCCCTCTTGCCAGTATATATACCAGTCACTATATGATTGGATCCCAACGTTTCTACATGTTAACTGTCACTGGCTGTTTCTTTGCTTTACTCACTTTGATCTTCATGTTGGCCTCAATCTTTCTATTCCATCTCTGTTGTCTCTCTCTACGAACCCCATGACGTGACGCTAAGCTTTTTGGCGCTGTGTTCAACCAAACAAACTACCTCTCCCTCTTGCAACTTTTTTGGGTGTGTGTGTATATGTACAGTATATTTCTTTTCCTCCCAGTTCTCTTTTCAAATGCTGGATGTTTTTTTATACCTCTATTTTCCATTGTAAGCCCACAAGTCCTAAAGTCGTAAGAGCAGAGGCCTCTTTAGCATCACGCCATACATGTTAAAAAACGTTGCATGGAAGTAATGCTACATTCACATAGCAGCTGAAAGCACCTACTTTGTTTTGAGAAGCCCAAACCATCTAATTTTTTCAATTAACTTTGATTATTCGAAAAAAATATACAAGTTCATAATTTATATTCATTATTTAGGTGCCACAGTGACTTGGCTGAATTAGTTTTGGCTACCAAATAAAACCAAGGGAAAGAATGGGCGATTGCTTGGTATATAACTAGAAAACCTGCCCTATAAATGAAAAGTGTAAGAACTGAGAGAAGTGACGGCTCATGGCAATAGCTTGATACAGATATTAGAGTGCTATATAGTGTATGTGAATAATCCCTTAAATAGTCAAGCAACTTACAAAAAAGAAGACGGTATCAATCCGTAAAAGACAAGACAAAATGACAAAGCAAACTGAATCCTCATATCTATTGTTAATAACTCAATGGATATGATCAGCAATTTGACATTTGGCCTGAACGCCTGTTATGTGAATGTAGCATGGAGGACATGACTGAACGTGCGTCTGCTCATCGGAACTCACTTTAGAGGCAAGGGGCAAGGGAAATTCAAAGTACTTGGATGCTACTTAGCTAACAGGTGTTGTAGTAAGACACCAGCTGATTGGGCCAGGATACTTCAGTGTGTTGTGTTTGTTTGATGTCTACACAGCTGCTAGTTGTTTTATTTTCTAAGAGCCAGACATTCAGCTTCACACAACAGTTGGGCGGTTTCATTGTAGTACCATGCTGGCTCCACTAGGGGGGAGTGGTAGTTAACCTTTGATACTGCTCTGTCCTAACATCTGACATCCAACACTGTGGTGTGTCCCCTCACTCCGCTTTGCTTCTGTATTGCACTTTTTCCTGTGTGTTTGTCTTTAGCTTGTAGCATTCCTTCGATGTCCGATATATAAGGGTTTGTAACCTTTGGGATCCCACGTTAGATATTCTAGATACAAATAGTTTGTTGTGTTTTTTTCTACTCAGCAGCCAAACCTCCTCACACTGCCTTCTTCTAGCTCTCCTCTTGAATCTGTCCTTTAACCACTGCTCTCACTCAGCCCACGCCTTCACACTATGCAGTATGCTGTGAACCACACACCATCTCTCTGGTATCATCTAATCAATCAACGCTCCTCACTATCATTTATTATATCAGCTGATGTTGATGGAAAGCTTTGGGCAAAATTGAATGGGGTTTTAAAGATGTTAATGATACAATTGTTTTATTGCAGGAAAACAATGTTTCATAGCCGATTGGGAAAATGATTCAATGAGACTGATTGCAAACAATGTTCCTTTGAAACAGATATGAAGTTATTTGTTGATTCAATCTTTACACTCTTAATTAAACGTATCCTGAAAGAATGTAATGAAAATCAACATAGTGAACATTGGACTTGTAGTTGTTTTGGGCCAGACTTTAGATCTCACATTGGAGTGTGAGGCTCGTATTGTGTTTGGACCTGAGCAGAGGAGATGGAAGGTTGGCTCTTCTATTGTGGTAACACAAGGATGGCTTTCATTCACCTGTTGCTCTAATTGCATTTCTCTGCTACCTCTTTAAATATGTGCTTTTTCACACACACACACACACACAACACACACACACACACACACACACACACACACCACACACACTCACACTTAAACTACTAACATACACACATACGGACTGACTGAAAAAGGCAGACACTGAACATACACACACTAGGACAACGCACACGTGTGCGCATTTCTCTCTCTCTCCCTCACCAGCAGTTTTTGCCAATGATGCACTGTGTTTTTGTCTCAATGCTCTGTTAAACATGTGACGTCTAAAAGGATTTGTTGTCATCATCTTCTTTAATAAAACAGAAAGTCATCCTGTTAATCTGTATAGTCAGACCTGGGCTAGCCAGGTGCTAAGACAGTGATACATTGATCATTCAATGCACATATATTGCTCTGCTCAGTTGTACCTTGGTGTGCCTAGTACCCACAGCCTTATTTTGGGACAATATCAGGGGTTTTAAAACCGGAATACAAGACCATCTGTCTTCATGTCGCTGATGTAAAGACAGTTTCATTTAGTTTCAGTATAGCTGTTATCTTTCCTCTCCATATCCACACATTTGTTTCTGCAATGATGTATGGGTTTTCATATGTCCGCAGTAGCTAGCATGTGGGAGGTGCATGTCCTCACTAGGATGCGCGAGTGTTCCTTTCTTTTAACTCAGTACTTCTTATTCTATTCCCGTCGGTTGAGTGTTCTATGACAGCTGGTTCTAACCCTGGTCAAACTTATTCATATGAGTGTTGTCAAGTCAAAAGCTCATTTGTGTAGTAGTCTAATGCATGTTTCTTTTAAAGCATGTCCAGCAGACTGGGACCTCCCACAAGCTCCTCTCACCATTTGGAGAACAAACAAAATAAAACCAGTTTAGAACGGCAGGTATACCTCAGCCCAGTCCCAAGATAAGTCCTCTTTCCCTTCACACACGCTCGCCACCATGCAGTAAACTTCAGCGGACCTCAGCGCTTCTTGCAGAAACTTGTCTTTTCAACATTCAGTTACCATGGTTATAGCTGTTGATGGCCCCATCGATAGCCCTATATAAAATATGAAATAAATAATGTTAGACATACAGTACCTTAACCAATGTCTCTCTTCGTGGTCAAAATCACCGTCTGTTTTTTTTTGTTTCTTTTTTTTCTTTTCTCTTTGCTCTTCTTGTCTTTGAATTTGATCCATTGTACTTTGATTACATGCATTGTATGTAGTAAAATACTGATAATATTTTGGGGAAATCACAAATAAAACTGTACATAATGATGCAACATCATATCAACTGTGTTTGCTGTCTGTTTTTGTTTAGGCCTTGTTGTTTCAGTAGAGAAGGCTAAAGCTCAGTGAGTTTCACTTATGCTAACCGGAGCTAACTTGGTTTAATTGGCTAAAGCACAGCCGATAGCTGAACAAAAGCAACAGACATATTCACAGTCCACCAGGAACGCCCAATCTCCTCGTGGATTCCCCACGCCTGCTCCGTCTTGCAGAACAGCGGGCTGGTGTCAGCGGGTGCCGCACACAGCCATAACATTTTTCTACTCTAGTTTCTACTCATTTTTCTAGTTTCTCTGCGTCTACATTCCATAGATTGTCCTCCTTCTAGATGTCGGGTCAATCTGAACGCCGTTTGACTTTCGGGTCAAATGGTTCATCACGCTTAAATCAATGACCTATTTAAACTTTCTGCATTTCACCGCGAGCATTGTATTTGGGATGAAGGCCCCTTTAAAGAGACAGGCTCTAAAACAGAGCATTTTGGAGAGAGGCTGAAAAGATAAATATAAAGTGTGTTTTGGACACTACACCATGAAAACAGTTTCTAGTAGAAATCCAAAATATAATTTTGAAACATGAATATGACAATAATATGTGACCTTTAATTATCCCAGATCACACTGTTAACTATTTCTGTGACTATTTCATTGGTAGAAAGCAGTTGAATCTGTTGACAGTAAGGTCTGTGGCTCATACTGACAGTATTTCGTGTGTAAGTGGTTAACCAGCTTTTTATTTTCCAGTTAGTAATACAAGTGAGACACTTTCACCTCAACTGTATCTTTCTAAACATTTTAAAATGTTTAGAAAGCTGAACATTTAAAATGGGAATTTAAAAATTAGAGACAAATAGGGGAAAAAAAGAATGCAAGCAACTAATTAACATATGTTTTGTTTAGTTCGTTGTCAGTTTTCCACCCAGACCCTCAAGTCAACGGTTATTAAACGGTTTGTGTTTGAACACAGCACACATACCTGTGTTTGGTCAGTAGAGGGCGCTAATAAGCTGTTGTAATAATGAACAGCAGACTCTGCTCCTGGGGCCGTATTTACAAAACATTTTATCTTAGCACTAAGAGTACTCCTAAGGAGCACTAAAAGTTCTTAGTTAGGAGTAATTTCTTAAAACCTATTCACAAAGCTGCTAAGACCAACTTTTACAACAGCCGGCGAAATCGTAAAGTGCATGCGGAAGGAAAAAGGCGAGACGCGCAACTAGACAGTAGCGGACCTGTGGAACGGAGGAGATGCTGCGAAGCGCCACATATAGGCCTACTCTAGTAGGAAATTAAACCCAAACGTGACACCAACAGTAACTTTCAGTGCATCGTAAACCCAAAGCAACTGCAGGAAAAGGAACTTAATAAATATTTTTTTATATAAATATAATAAATATAAATGTGTCTATACTTTCTAAATATAGCTTTACTAAGATCATTAAACCCTTACAGCTATTAAGGTACCTTTTATAAAGCTCACTAGCATTAAATCTCCCCAAACACCATCAAATGGTTGTCTGTGATTTACTCTTAGTGACTTAGGAGTCCTCTCGAGGACTCTTAGCTTTTCATAGATTTAGGAGCTAGTTTTAGCGCTAAAATGCTTTGTGAATTACACTTATCTTAAAAGGTTAGGAGTCCTAAAATTAGGAGTGAAACGCCCCTTATTTTTGAGAGTTACTCCTAAATCAGCACGTTAGGACCTACTCTTGGCCTTAAAATGTTTTGTGAATACGGCCCCAGATTCCTAGTGTAGGCCAAGAATCAGGCTTATTTCAGGCTCTCTTCAGAGTCACAAGGTATGAAGGTGATAACTTTTGAGTGTAGCCTGTGATTTCATGTGGTACTGCTTTAAACAGGATCTCCTTCAAACTATCACATCAGCTACTCAGTCCACTTCCATTAGGTGTAGGTGCTGAGAGACTGTGATTCAAGCACTTTTGATTAGTTACTGGTAAAACAGACTGGGAGATACTGCATTAATGAAGCATTCATGCTGGGAGGCTCACACCAGGGCCTGCAAGGACTCAAACACTGGCTATGAAATGAAATGCTATCTACACTTTCTTTAAGCTAATTTGTTTGTTTGGATATATTGACTCATTATACCACCTACTTTAATGCTGTGGCTAGAGATAACTTTATACATTTAGTATAAATAACACAATGAAACTGACATCTGCTGCTCAGCTGGTATATTTCAAGTTTGGCAGAAACAAAGAAAGGCTATCTCATATTTGCGAACAGCTTAAAAGTTTGTGTGCTGTGTGTGTGGTGTGTGTGTGTGTGTGTGTGTGTGTGTGTGTGTGTGTGTGTGTGTGTGTGTGTGTGTGTGTGTGTGTGTGTGTGTGTGTGTGTGTGTTGTGCGTGCGCATGTGTTCACTGTCTATTACATGTCTTGTGTAAAGATGGCGGCAGACTGTGCAGTAAGGGGCCTGATTAAGTGTGAGAAACAGGAGGCGTTTCGTATATACAATGTTCTATCCAAGGCTCAGCTCTTCTCCATTTGTCTGCAGCCACAGCAGATGTGTGTGTCAGACACTTGGCTGAAGAGAACAAGAATCTTATTCAGTGAACACTCCTCCTCCACTGGGACCAGGCTGATGCGTAAATGAGACAAGCAAGAAATACTGAGGTGACTCCCTTCTGCTGGCTGGACATTTCTCCATACAGTCCAGCCCACCGCCCTGGGGCAGGAATCAAATGTGTATTAATCCACTGCTCCTCGACGAATGCACTATTTATTATTATCATTATTTTTAGGTTGAGTTTCAAGTGGTGTGTGGACATCCACTGAGAGATGTCAGTCAGACAGGAAGAGATTTGTTCCGCTAACTGTGTTTCAGTCTTGGGAAAGGAGATAATTAGTCGGGTATCATCTGCGTAGCTGTGGTAGGAAAAGCCATGTGAGTGAATAACAGAACCCAGAGAGTTGGTGCACAGAGAAAAGAGGAGGGGTCCCAGGACGGAACCTTAAGGGACCCCAGTTGTGAGTGGACAAGGTTCGGACACAGATCCTCACCAAGGTACCCGGTAGGTGCGGCCATTGAGGTAGGATGTGAGCAGGGAGAGTGCAGAGCCTGAGACACCCAGATCATGATGTGTGGAAATAAGTATCTGGTGATTTACCGTGTCAAAAGCAGCAGAAAGGTCCAGAAGGATGACCACAGAGGAGATAGAGGCTGCTCTAGCGGTGTGAAGTCGCTCAGGGTGATCAAGAAGGTTGTACTGGTCAAGAAAGGAAGAGAGTTGATTAAAAATAGCACTCTCAAGAGAAAAGGGTTGAAGGTGGATTTTTTGAGGAGAGGAATTACTCTTTCCTCTTTATGAGAGTTAGGGAAACAGCCAGTTGACAAAGAGGTTTTAATAAGATGGGTGATAAAAGGAAGAAGGTCAGGAGCAATAGACTGGAGAGAGGGTGAGATGGGACGGGGTCAAAAGAGGATAGAGTTGGGGATGAAGATGTGTTTGATGGAAAGGTAGCTTCCGAAGGTGAGTTGGAGAATGAAGAGGATATGTCAACTATCTCTCTTTTTTTTAAAGAAGTTGACCAAGTGGCTTGGTAGAAGGGACGAAGGAGCTAAACGTTAGGGGCTGGACTGCAGGTTGTATTTAGACACAGCTGACCCTTTGTGTCACTGAAGAGGGGAGTAAGAGGCTTCTTCTGTGTCGGGTGAAAACAAGAGGGTGTGGTGTTTGAAAGGAGAAGGATCTAGATGGGGTTCCAGAGGGAGAATGAGCTGCGGTAACACTGCTGACGCACACACAACACGGAGGGAGGGAGAGAGGGAGAGAGAGAGAGAGGGAGGGAGAGGGAGGGAGAGGGAGAAAGCCGTGGAAAGGAATCTCTGGCAGGGAGCAGCAAACCTCCAGACAAGGTCAGAAAGCCACTGGCGACATGACCAGCGCGCGCACACACACACACACACACACACACAAACACACACACACACACACACACACACAACACACACACACACACACACACACACACACACACACACACACACACACACACACACACACACACACACACACACACACACACACACACACACACACACACACACAGATCGCTGGTGTAATAATAACAGCAAATAGAGGTTTAATAGGTGATAATTATTGATGGGGTTATGGTTGTAATAAAAAACAAGAGAACGGAGACCCAAAACCAATCTCCAGTGCTCTCTCTCTTGGCGTTTTTCCACATGTTCAGGCTTGGCTCTGCACGGTTTGGTTCAGCATAGCACAGCAGGGGGTTGCATTTAAATGAAAGCAAGGCTAACTGGTAGTGTGTGCATTAAACTGATGATGCACCCCTTCTGGTGCTTAAAGCTGTGGTGGAGGATTAGGGGAGATAATGGCAGTTGGGATAGAGACTCAAATCCAAATACCTCATCCGCTCCACTTGTTCTCGTTGGTCCCTCCCCTATGGTCCCTCCCTGACACGCTATACACCAACAAAGTCGTGCCAAAGTGAATGGACAGTCCCAACAGCCAATGAGAACAGAGAATCGGAGCCTCGCTCTGATTGGTCAAAGTGTACAGCTCATGTTAACTTTGACAAATCAGAAATCACATACCCCAGCTTTAAGTGAATGTATTTGACCACTGTACCGTTTCACAACTTTACTGTGCAGCCATGAGTTGATGAAGTGTAAAAACACTGCCCTCTTTTGCTATTTATAGCTCTTAAAATTAATCTATGGCTCATACTTTATCATTACCACAATCGAAATGTCAATAGCGTTTTCCATTGTATATTAGCATTGAGCTAGCAGACTAAGCGATAGGTATTTCCAACATGGTTGTAGCAGTTTAGCTTTAGCTAGCTATGCAGGGAATTATTTTGGCGTTAATGGCACAATTTATTGTATGTTAAATATGCTTTATAATTTGGAATATGGGTTTCTTGTAGGCCTATGTATTTGAGATGTTTAGCTCATCAGCTGAGGCTGGTCACATGTCACTAAAGGGACACTGAACGGTGACACTGATTCCCTCTCTCTCTCACACAAGCACACACACAACACACACAAACACCTTTCCTCTTTGATGACCTTGTCTGAAAAAGAAGTGTTGCTTTATTTTTGTGGGAAAGCGGACTGTCACCACTCCTCTGTCCCTGTTCCATTTCTCCATGCATGTGTTTGTGTGTGTTTATGTGTACACACATTTTGACATTAGCCAGTGTGTTGAATGGTTTATGTTTCAGCGGCTTGTGTTAGCTGTGTTTGACAGTTTCGCAGAGCGATTTCTATTGTGATTATTGAATACATATTTGAATGTCGCACAAACACACAGACAGACACACAGTGTTTTAAGTCGCATATGTCCTCAGATGTGTACACACATGCCACTGCATGTGATTGTGTGTGTGCGTGGGTGTGTCTGCAAAGGTTTGCGTGACCCTACAAGTGCTTTTATTTTGGTATGCGTATGTGAATAAATGCATCTGTGTCTACTGTACAGTATTCGTGCAAGTGAGACAGATTGAGTCACATCGGTATGTATACGGCTTTCTATGTATACGTGTGTGTGTGTGTGTGTGTGTGTGTGTGTGTGTGTGTGTGTGTGTGTGTGTGTGTGTGTGTGTGTGGTTGCATGCTTCTGTGAACATGTGTGTTATGTGTGTTCTGGCCAGTCGGAGCGTGGGAATGTGGTGAGGGATTTCTGTGGTATTTTAATGTTTGTTATTAAATATTACCACAAGGGACCGTGACCAAACCCCAGACACTCCCCCTCTGCTCCCTTTCCACTGACAATTACAGCTAAAGGACTGGCCACTGGTTGGAAAATAACCTGACACTTTAGTTAAAGGTCAAACAAAACGCAGTAAGAACCAACCAGGCAGGGGTATAAAGTAAAAAATAAGCTATAGTGCGTAACTTTTTCATATGAATGAATGTCGGTTACATGCAAGCCATCGCCAAACGAGTTGACACAAAGTTGATTAGGCCTATCAGCTCAGATTAAGCCTATCAGCTCCACAAAACTCTCTGTATTTCTCAGTATGGCAGCTTTTACAAACTGGTGTCCCCTCCCTCCCCCCCCTCACCTGACACTGGTGCAGGAGCTCAGAAAAAAACAAAGAAGAGCCCAGGAAATGTTTCAGTTGTTGATTCTACTGCTAATGAACCTGAACATACAGCAGAAGGTATAAAATCCATGCACGATATCACAGAAGGCTTTACCTCTGTTACGGTGGGTAGACTTCAGTAGGAGAAAGACCCGATTGCAGACACACTGAGTGGATGAGATGATTTATTGAGAACAAACTATAGTGAAGTTTACTTTTGTGATATCTGTATCGTATCGTTAGCTCCAAAAATGCAAAAAAAAAAAAAAAAAAAGTTTTAAGGACAAAATCAGTATTGAAAAAACTAAGAAAAATGTTGGGATGAAGGCAGTTATGGTTATAAAGGAGAAATATACAGACACAAATAGACAAGGTTTAGTCAAATAAACACCTATATGTACATTTTGGACCATTTATTTATACTAGTATAAAAAGACATGTTATGGAAGCAAAACAAAAATAAATTTCAAAATTGACCAGTGCTTGAAAAAAATTAAAAATAATTGCCAGCAGTCTCGCCTTAGATGAAGTATATACTTGACTCTTCCAGGGTTCATCCCGTATGTGTGTTTACAGTATAAACTTGTCACAAACTTTTGACAGAACCTCACATCCCCTATCAACCCCTGCTATGTCATCTAACGCCATCTGTTCCCAACTTCCACGCTTGTTTCTTCTCAATCTTTCTTCTTCTTCTTTTTGAAGAAATATGTGAGAAGCGCAATCATTGAGCCTCCAAAGCTTTTCCTCACTAGCAGCCAAATTTATCCTTGTGGTTTCCCCGTGTTTATTTTGGTTTTTTTCTTGAGGGACAAAATATCTGCGGGAAAAAAGCAAACGGCCCGGAGCGGGTGCTTTCCCTCTGGGGAGCATATCGCGGTAGCAGGGGGTAAAAATAGGAAAGTCTTTTTTGGGAAATGGAATTAGGGATTTGGTGAAGAGCCTCCCAAGGGTCCCGCTCTCTCTCTGAAGCTGCAAGACACAGAAGGATGTAGCATCAGTCTTTATTTATTCCTTTGTTTGTTTATTCCATTCTACATATCATGGGAAAACAGCAATTTGGCTTCTAGTTTTAGACACAATAGAATGCACCACAGCAGTTGTTCTCCATATTTAATATCACTGTAATTTCGCAGAACAATTAGCACAGAAATCGCACATAATTACTTACTAACACAAAAAAATTAAACAACGGAGTCTGTGTGTGTGTGTGTGTGTGTGTGTGTGTGTGTGTGTGTGTGTGTGTGTGTGTGTGTGTGTGTGTGTGTGTGTGTGTTGTGTACTCACAGGGGAGGATCAATGTCTGTCATCCCTTTTAAAATGACTCTTCTGCACTTTCCCTCATGCTTCCCTCTCAGCTGAACTTGATGGCTGTCATGTAGGATGTGTGTGTGGGTTTGGGAGGAATTCTGGGGTAGGAAAAAACAGCCTCCTCCGCTCTGACTTGTTGGTTTGACCTGTGTTTAACATGCTGTCTGATACGGCATCTGCTATTGCTATTGCTACCACTGCTTTGCTGCATTGATGGAAATAGTGGAGACCTGCTCCCATTGCATCAAGAGACATGATTCAAGATGGCATATTTATCATGTGCACATTAACAATGTACGGCAGCATTAATTGGTTAATGCAATTCTTAAAGGTCACATATTATGCTAAATGCACTTTTTAAATGTGTTCTAACATATCCATGGGTCCACGGTGTGCCTAGAGACTGCCAAAATATTTAAAAAAATAACACTCTCCTTTTCTCACTCTCCCCCTTTCTGAACCCCCCCCCCCCTCCCCCCAATATACTCCAGTCAGAATTCTCCTCGTTTCTGACCTCACAAACTGGAAAGCCAGAAGCTTCCACTGTGCAGCCCACACCCCTATTTCTTATTGGTCCACGGCCCTGACAGACAGAGGGCGAGGCGTATCTGGCTTGCTTCCAGACAGGGGGCGGGGGGAGCTCAAAGATTGTATATTTACGAGGGGAGCTGCAGCTCTTTTTTAAAAAATAGGCCATTGTGAGATTAGCTGAACATCAGCATAGTACAATAAATGATCTGAAAGTTTTTTTCAGCAAACAATTAAAGAAAAACGTATTAGGGACCACTAAGACCATATAATATGGTGTATAATAGTACCGACAAGTGTATAATATGGGGGCTTTAAAGTCCCAGGCTCCTCTCAACAATGCAATATAGAATAAGAAAAAACACAAGTGAAGAGAGCAACACCTGAGACACAAATAAACACAACAGTAGTGCAAGGACACAGTGCAGATCAAAGTGTAGAGATAAGTAGAATATATGTGAGGTTGCCAAAAAATATTCTGACGGGTGTTTGGGAGGAGCAGGCCTGTTGCATGACCAGATTTAATTGATGCGCATAGCAGTGCACAAAATATGCGTTCGGATATGTTTGTTTTAGTCTAGCCTATCAGTTTTTTTTCCAGTTAATATGGAGGAGTTTCTCCTTCAGGATTGCTTTGAGTCCCGCCGCAGTTCTGTCCTACCCTGGCTCCGCCCGCTAGCCTGGCTCCGCCCGCCCGCCAAATTTCATTTTCCCTTCAGTAGTCAGTCTGGGTGTACAGTGCATTTCCCAGTTTTACCGGAGAATCTACAGTCGTCCAATCAGCGAACAGAGCAAGTGGCTGAGAACGATGACGTCGAAGTCGCGCTCCAGTTTCAGTTGAATGCTGCGTTCCCTTTATACTCGGAAGAAGGAGATTTCCGACTTGGTAGTTCCGAGTTCCGACCTGTCTGTGTTCCAGTGCATCTGCTCTCGAAAGTATGGACGCCTAAAACCTTTCTCGTCCAAATAACTAAACGTTAGGCTCTAACAAGTTACTGTTGCCAGGTACCGGTAGATTCATAGACTACAATATGTAGTGAAGTCGGAAATTTCCGAGTTCCCTGTCCAACTGGAACGCACCGCCAGAAGCCGGCTCATGACACACGTGATGACCAAACGTGATGTGATTGGTTGGCTAACCCAGAGTGGCACTGGGCAGATCCAATAGTTTTAAACTTCGACAGACACCCGCCTCCAAGTGAATGAACGTTTGCCAATTACAGCACTTCCAGACCTTCTGTACAAATGAAATGAAGTACGATGGTCTGGTTGGACCAGGCTAGTTCTGTCCTCCAACGGGGAGAAACAGAGAAACCTCTCCACAATAATGAAATAATAATGGATTGGAGGGTTCCATTCATTCACACACAGTCTTACCGGTGGTGGTAAACTACGATAGTAGCCACAGCTGCCCTGGGGCAGACTGACGGAAGCGTGGCTGCCATTCAGCGCTTACGGCCCCTCCGACCACCACCTCAGACATACAGCAGTCATACACATTCACACCAGGCGAGGTCAGTGTTGCCAACTCTTCAGTAAGGAAAGTAGCTATTGGCTGTCCAAAAAGTCGCTAGAAGTCGCCAGATGACGTCTTATCATTTCAAAATTCAGCAACACTTCCAACATGTGCTGGCGGGGCTGTGGCTTGGTGGGAGACCATACACATATTTTGGAACTGTCCAAAATTATCGACATATTGGCTTGAAATACAAAAAGAAATTTATTGAAAGTCCTTCTTCTGATAGCCAAAAATATGGTTACGGTCTCCTGGCTAAAGCCGCAGCCACCGTCACTGAGTCAATGGAGGGAAAGGGTTGTTAATGTGTACTATATGGAGAGCATAACTGCTAGACTTCAGCTAAAATTGGACATTTTTACAGATAAATGGTCTCCAATCATCCTACAGCTTTCAAGCTGCAACAATAGAGATTCATGAGAAATGGTTGGCATTGGAGGATTAATATACTTACATATAATATATGTTAATGTTACAAGCCATTGATCAGTGATTTCTGTGTGTCTCCTCTGTCTTTGGGGGTTCGATGTGTGGTCTCTGAGAGGGTGGGGGGAAATGGAAATGGAGTGCACCTTGAGAACGACAATAAAAAAGAAAAAAAGAAAAGAAGAAAAGATGGGGAGGGCTTAGTCCCATTAGCCCATTGATACCATCCGTCCCTGTATGGAAGCAAAATAGACAAATCTCAAAATTGACCAGTGATTGTAAAAATAGGTTTTTGCCTGCTGTATCTGGTATTAGGCGTGATATGTTGACTCCTTACTGTTCTATAGTAACTTGCCTGCAGTCAGCTCCATGTCCACGTCAGCACTGACCACAGCTTGCTTCACTCAGCCGGTCAGCTGGGTGTGACCGCGGCTCTGCAGGCTGCTGGCACTCTGACTAACAGCAAACATGCACACATACACAAATATCAACAAATGTATGAAGAGATTTATATTGCACAAGAGCACATGCGTTCAAACCAGGGTTGGAGAAAATTCAAAAAGTTGACCCTTTTTAAAATCACTGGATTATACAGCCCCCTCCCGAGAAATCCCTGGACACCGCCGCGAGGAAACGTTTTCTCCGAGTTGACGTGTGGAGGCATGAGTCGACAAATCAATCGACTTACTTTGCCCCCTTTTTTCCCACGGCAGAGGTTGAGGTGGTAAAAACAAGTGAAAACTGCACTTTTCCTTTAAGGTACGAACATACTGCACTCCGCGTGATCATATTGGGTCATATTGTGTCCGCCGCCCGACCAGAGTAGCCACTCCTACTCTGGGGCTCTGGGGGTATGCTGGCGCTGGTGCTAACCGGTGCTGAGAGCACCAGTCTGCTGTGCTTCATCCAAGCTAACTGGTGCTAACTTGGTTCATAAAGCAAAACTGATAGCTGTACAAAGCAGGCAACAGACACAGAGGCTATTCACAGAACTTATGGGAGCAAAATGTGACTATTATGTTTTCATCCATCTTAATTTCCTCTGTCAGTCGTCCCGAAGCGAGTGACGTCGGGAGGAGCTCAACGCTGATTGGCTATCGCGGCGCGGCCGGTGGCAAAAAGTTCAATATATTCAACTTCTGCGGTGGCCGCGTGTTAAGCGCTCGACGCCGGCCGCCCCGGGCGCGGGCTGCCTTGATTTCCAACTGACCAAAAAAAAAACATATATTTTTTTTAAAGTGCTAGCAAGCGCGATGTGTGCTTGTGTATGGTCATATCCGCGCGAAAGGCCGCGATTTGCAGTAAATAAATGTCCACATGTGTCTCCAAGTGTCTCTGTGGGATATTTAAAAATAAATCAAGCAAGTAGACTAATAATAACATTAATTAATTATTGGTTATCGCATCACAGAAGGCCTATTGGCCTGTAATAATAAAAAAACACCACCTTAACTATGTTTACAGTTTAAAAATGTTTTGAATGAAATGCAAACCTCAGTGAATCATTTGCTCTCGTTTCTCTGTCCTGAGATTCACACAGACTGAGCAGTCTTGTCAATTTTTTTTGCTGCAGAAGTTATCTCAGCTAATTTTTGTTATCTAATTTGATAATAAGGTGATTGTATTCAGAATGCTCGTGCCAGAAACTCATACGGTGGTTTTGTACAGATAAATAAATAAATATTAGCAGGTTCTCAATAGTATTTCAATTTAGGGGGGGCGCGAAAAAAATTCTGTCCCCTAGGGGGGGCATGACAGAAAATAATTGAGAACCACTGCAATAAGCAAGTGACAAACATTGCAGTACCTTCCGGTGGCCACAAGGACGTGGTACCAAGACTGAGTAATTTTTATTATTAAAAATGTTATTCTTTTTGGAGGTTAAAATGTATTGGGCCGTTCTCTTGAGTGACACCTATCCGCCCGTTGTCCCTCAGTTTGCCTCGGAGGTATACGTCAGCTCAATGGGCGTATCTCCCTCCCCCCGACGTGACGTCGATTCCCTTTTTCGGCAAGAGGAGTGAGGCGGAGTAAAAATCTCACAAGATGGCGACGCGCATAAACCAGGATTATTGGATGCCGTGTGAATAACAGGTCAGCCCGGATGCTACATCCATGTCAATATACTATCTATGCAGGCCCGGTTCCAGAACAGAATTCCTTAGGGTGCATCTGAGATTACAGGGGGTGCACCAGTACTACACTAAAACCAGCTACCCAGCTTCAGTTCAGACTTCGCTTTTTACACAGGCCTTTCTACCAGTAGATAGTCAAGCACTTCTGGGCAGTGGCGGAGCCAGAACATTTTCATTGGGGTGGCCAGGATGGGGCCAGTGATAATTTTTGGGTGGCAAGCACAAGGGCTTAGGTTTCGCTTCAACATAAGTGGGGGTCTGGGGGTACTCCCCCAGAAAAAAATGTGCTTCGAACACACCATTTTGTGCATTCGGGTGAATTTTTATGTACTTATTTATGCCTTCTGTATTTAATTATTTATGGTGGACATGTCTTTTTCTGTTTCTGTTAAAGGAAAAGACAACAGGCTCACAGTGACGTTAATATAATGTTATAAAAAGCAGCAAGGCTCTCAGGCATTCTGTATTGCTTTCAAATATTTACTCTACTGTATTGTTCAAAACTATTTTTTTTAGAACTCACTATTCATGACACAGCAGCAGTGTGAAATATTATGACACTTTAAATTTTAAAATCATAGGGGAATATGTATTAACAATTAGGAAATATCAATGTTTCAACATCCTGAACTGTTATTTTTACCTCTTTTGGGGAGAATAGTGTTTCTTACTTTTTGAGAAAAAATGTAGGCTCTCTTCTGATTATTGGGGGGGGGACACGTCCCCTGTGCCCCCTCCCCCCGCCCCCTCCCACCAAATCTACGCCTATGGGCAAGCATGAGTCTGTGAGTTGCTGAAAAAAACTGCACCACAGCTGCCACCGAAATGTTCAATTTGCATCAAAGCCCTAATAATCATAAAAACAAGAGGCTTTATTTAAACGATATCCATGTTTAGGTGGTGATTGTATTGTTTTCGGCTGTAGACTGAAACTAACGGAGGGAAGCGGCTCACTCTATTTTCTCTCGTCGCGCTGTCAGTTTGCCGACATTGCTCTGTGTTTTCATTCTCGTGAAATGCAATCCGATCGCGGAAGCCTCCCCTGAACAACGTTAGCGGACATGAGATCCCCGGCGGCCGGTTATCATTTTAGCCGTTAAGCCACAGAGCTTTTCTCACCGGCAAGGTGATGACACCCTTACCCACAGTCACAGTCTCACCCCATGTTTCACCGGGTGAATCACTGCTTCGCTCGCGCAAGGCTGTTGTCTTTCGGTTTAACATTAGTCTTGGGCGAGCGAGTGTTTTAACTTTATGCTGAATAACCATTGCACTGCAATCGCTGAAAGCGAAATAGTTCAGGCGGGGGCGGGGCAGGGCAGAGCGGAGCGGAGCGCACTAGTAGAGATGGGTTCGCTATCTTAGCCACAGTTGCCAGTCGAATAATGATAACGTATCGGTTTAGTGAACAAAATAAATGCAGAAAACAGCGGTATTTAATGGAAATGGTCAAAGGTTAATTACAATTTGTTTTGTGAGCAAGTATTTTATTATTTTTATCATATTTATTAAAAAAAATTCACTCCCTCCTTTTTTCATTTGAGGGTGCAAACAATTTTTTTGAGGGTGCAATGCATGCTCATGCACCCCCGTAGAACCGGGCCTGTATCTATGGTTTAACCATACTAAAGTGTCAAATAATGACTTACATGCATTTAGACGTATTCCCTGCTGACCGTCTGGGGTGGCTGTGCAGAGCGCTAAACACTAGGAACGCCGGTCGCGATTCATTTGTTCAAATTTCCCGGGATTTATCTACGTAGATCAATCCAGATTTTCCATGTATGGTAATGCTGCAACGTGCTCAGGCACGCTCCTGCCATGCCCCCACCTGGTTGCTCAAATCTGCCTGTGCGTCGCTGAAAGTGTTCTGGAAGGTAACCAATCACAACGGAGTGGGGTTGGTAGGAGGGGGCGGAGAAGGACGAAGCCCAGTGTTGACAGAGAATGCTGAAAGCCCCAGATGAGAGGAAGCATTTCCCGAAAATCTACATCGTTTTTTGTGTTTTGATTCGTTTAAGGTTGCTCTATAGGAGTCATTAATGAGAAATTAAGACTACAGAAAAGTAGTATAATAGGAGATCTTTAAATCAATCAGTGGGCTACACTGTGTCCCACTGCTACGATGTCACCATAGTTACATTGCTGCCGCAGCCAGCGCTGTTCGCTCACTGTCTCTGTCTGCTTGCACCGAGCCGTCTCTGTGCATACATTTTGCGGCATGATACGCTCACAACACGGGGGGAATAAATATAGGAGTGGATGGTTTGACCAAGCAACAACGAGAGACGGCTGGTTTGACCACAGTCGTTTCATGCATAGCCCGATAGTTTGACCCATATTCTGGTGGCGACTATCGGCGTCCAGCCTAAACCCCGCCTACCTAAAGGAAAGGGTTGGGTGTGGAAACGCTCTCCAGATCTAGCGGATGCGAGCTAGTTCAATAACATTTACTAATAAAAACAAATACTGTGACATGAAGTCAAAATGTCTGCACGGAAAATGAAAGGAACTTCAGTAAATGCCTTCCACTTTAACATCTTCACAGCTTAGGTCCTATCCTTGTTGAGCAAAATACAGAAAACAATTCCACATATACAGATAAATATGTATGTATACTGATAGTCCATTAGTTGCTGTTTTCACAATCTATAATTGACTTTAACCTTTAATCCTTGGGACTGATTGGAAAGCATTCTTGGAGTTCCTTTTTTTCTGCAGGTCAGACCAGTCTCTGGCCTCTGACCCTGTCTAAGGCTTAGGGGCACTTTACACGGTGAAAACTCACGTTTTCCCGTTTTTGGTTTAAAAAAAAAAAACCCGTTCAGACACAATTTATCTGACATCTTCACCCGTACACAAAGTTTTCAGAGGAAACGGGACGAAATCGCTGAAGTAGCAGCCATGCCAAGCCAATAGTCAGCGGTGACACAGCCTAGTAGATGGCTCTTCCGGTACAATTTGATGCATACAACCTTACTGTAACCGAAAATTAATGCCACTAACGTTCATAAAGCGGTTGGTGTAAGCTTGGGGTTACAAATATTGTAAAAGACAAGCTTATTTCACCGCATTGAACTCGGAAAAAACAGCAGACTTGCTGATAGTGAAGGGGCTTCGTGAGCGGATACTTTCCTGTTAGGCGTACTTCAGAATAAAAGTCAACTCACGTGTGTCCAGCGAAATGCTATGAATGTTTAGCCAGTGAAATGCTTTTACTGTGAAGCCGTAGCCTTAATGCTCCTTTTGTTGAACAGTAGCCTAACTTAACCGCTGCACGCTGATAGTGTTTTTTTAATGTAGACAGAGCCGTGTCCCTGGCATATAGAAGTGACACACGTTTATTTAGCTAGAAAAACAGGCAGAGCACAACTCTTTCCCTATTTGCTTGTAGGAGCGATTGGTGGCACGATAACAAATTCATCAGCAACAGCACAACGTCCATGAGCACAATGAATCAATACAGCTCGGTGATCCGCCATTGTTGTTGTTGTTTTCCAACTGGCGCACATGGACTTACAAAGACGGCGCATGCCTATTTATATCCAAACGCAATGCGCATGTGTGAGGGTGGAGCCGTGGCGTCAGCGTTATCAGGGGAAATGGTTTCGGTGTTTACAGGAAACCAAAACCGTTAAGTTTTCCAAAAAATCCTCCCTCGGAGGTGATCTCAAAAATCTGCGGTTCATGCCTGCGTTTGCGTTTGCGTTTGCTGTTTTCCTGTAAATGATATAGTGCAACCGCAGAAATTTTTCTGCGTATGCACCGTTTTGCGTGGCCGTGTAAAGTGCCCCTTAGTGTGTTGTTTTAAATGCTGCTTCTCACCTCAAATACTGAATGTTTTGGTTAGAGCGACTGCTAAGACAGCTGTGCGGGTTTCATTTTCCAACCACTAATATGGCACCATTCTGTTATATTACATATTTATATCATATTATACATTTACCGTTAAACGTAACATTGTGTGGGGAAACCTCTCCTATCAGCTTCTTAGCATCAATCTCCTTAAAATGACTGCGCTGACCCCCATCTCCATAAGGTAACACACTAACTGCTGTATGCCTAAGTACCCCATACAACCTCACTTCAAATATACTGAACTAGGGGAGAACAGGGTAAGTAGGCACACTTTTTACTCTACTGAGAATTGCTCATCACCTAAACATCTTTCAATAGTCATTCCTACATTAAATTGAAGCTTAAGGTGTTGGCTTGAAATGTGTACCCCTCACTTTTTCTAACTTTTTGTTATAAAGAAGAAATTTACTATCAAATACACTCTTAACACATTGTGACAACCAACCCCATCAAGGGGTCGGTTGTCACTCTATGGAGTTGTTTGTCACAATGTTATCTTAAAGCATACATGTCAGAGTCAAGGCCCGCGGGCCACATCCGGCCCGCGAGAAGGTTTTTTACGGCCCCTGGGATGATCTTGATTTATTATTAGAACCGGCCCGCAGACCGCAGCAAGCCGGGTACCGGTAGTTCCATAGACTACAATATGTAGTGAAGTCGGAAATTTCCGAGTTCGCTGAACGCACCGTCAAAAGCCGGCTCACGACCAAACGTTATGCGATTGGTTGGCTAATCCAGAGTGGCACTAAGCAGATCCAATAGTTTTAAACTTCAACAGACACCCACCTCCAAGTGAGTGAACGTTTGCCAATTACAGCACTTCCAGACCTTCTGTACAAATGAAATGAAGTACGATGGTCTGGTAGCGCCAGGCTAGTCGTCAGCATCACAGTAAAATTAACTTTCAGATACCCATCAAAAATGGCAAAACGGAAGGTGGACACTGAGAACCGGGGGTTTCAAACAAGGTGGGAGTCGGAGTATATGTTCACGGAGGTAGCTGGAAAACCTGTGTGTCTTCTGTGTGGAGAAAGTGTGGCGGTACTGAAAGAGTATAATCTGAGACGACATTATGAAACGAAACACGCGGACAAAAACAAGAATATGGACATGGAACAAAGGCTACAAAAGGCAGAGGAATTAAAACGAGGCCTCAAATCTCGACAGGCTCTGTTCAAAAAAGCCAAATCACAAGGCCAGGCTGCTGTCAAGGCCAGTTTTATTTTGGCAGAAGAGATCGCTAAATCAGCCCGGCCATTTACGGAGGGGGATTTCATCAAAAACTGCATGATTAAAGTTTGTGACGAAGTTTGCCCAGAAAAAAGGCAACTCTTTTTAAATGTGAGTCTGAGCAGAAACACCATTGCCGAGAGAGTAGACCAGTTGTCCATCAATCTAAAAGAGCAGCTTGTGAAAAAGGGAAAAGATTTCATTGCATATTCCTTGGCTGTGGATGAGAGCACCGACATTTCTGACATTGCCCAGTTGTCAATTTTCATCCGCGGAGTGGACTCCAGCCTAAGCGTGACAGAGGAGTTTTTGGCTTTACGTCCTATGCATGGCACAACTAAGGGGCAAGATTTGTATGAAGAGGTGTCAAGATGTGTAAATGAGATGGAGCTGCCTTGGGAAAAACTCGTGGGTTTGACAACCGACGGAGCACCTGCGATGTGTGGACACAGGAGCGGACTGGTGGCGAAGATACGGGAAAAGATGCAAGAGGAAAACGCGACAGGTGAGCTGACAGCTTATCATTGTATCATACACCAGGAAGCGTTGTGCGGTAAAGCCTTGAAAATGGAGCATGTAATGAGCATCATCACGGCCACAGTTAACTTTATCAGAGCCAAAGGTTTGAATCACCGCCAGTTCAAGGCATTTCTGACGGAGTTAGAAACGGAGCATGGTGATTTGCCTTATCACACAGAGGTGCGATGGCTAAGCCAGGGAAAGGTGCTTCAAAGATGTTTCGAGCTTCGTGAGGAGATTTGTCTGTTCTTGGACAGCAAAGGGAAAGACACAACACAACTCCGAGACGAAATGTTTCTGTGTGAAATGGCTTTTCTGTGTGACATTACGAGTCATCTGAATGCAATGAACTTGCAGCTGCAGGGTCGGGATCATGTCATCTCTGATATGTACAGTACAGTGAAGGCATTTAAAACCAAACTGACTCTGTGGGAGACGCAGATGCGGAAAGAAAATTTGAGCCACTTTCCCAGCTGCCAGACCATGAAAGAGAAGCTCTCTACCAGTGCGTTCCCGAGCGCACAGTTGGCTGATAAAATAGGTATGCTTGCCGCTGACTTTCAACGCCGATTTGCTGACTTTGAAGCACAAAAAAGCAGGTTGGAACTGCTCGGTAACCCATTTGCTGTTGACGTGGAAAGCTCACCACCAAACCTCCAAATGGAGTTGATTGACCTCCAATGCAATGATGCACTGAGGGCAAAATATGCGGCAGTGGGTGCTGCGGAGTTCGCCCGTTTCCTCCCCGACACAATGCCCCAGCTGCGCATCCAGGCTGCTCAAACGTTGTCTATGTTTGGCAGCACATACCTGTGTGAACAACTGTTTTCTTTGATGAACCTGAACAAAACATCACACAGAAGTCGACTTACTTCTGAACACCTCCACTCAATTCTGAGGATTTCCTCAGCTCAGAGCCTTACCCCGAACATTGATGAACTTGTGGAAAAGATGGGACACCACCAAGTATCACCCTCAACCTCAAACAAGTGAACATTACTGTGCAATCACATATTTAGAGTTTTTACTCAGTTCAAGTTTAAAAGTTAAAGTTTAATATTTGTTTTCACTGCATGTTACTTCTCCTTAAACAAAGTGTTGTTTTTGATGAATAGATTTTTGCACTTTATTTTATTGTATTTCAATCCAATTATATTTTAAAAATATTTCAGTTGAGTGGATGATAGAAAATTGCTATTATTGTTTTTTTCTTTGAAGTAAATTTAGCCCACTTTTGCTAAAATAGAAAATATAGGCTACTGATGATGCCTTGAATACCGGTTTCTTTCATTTAATGTTCATGTTATGGGGATTTTTATATAAAGGAAATTTGTCTTTTGTGTCTGTTGAAAATTAAAGATTACTGACAGAGCCATAAGAAAATATTGCTTTATTTATCTGATCATATTGGAATATATTTGTTAGGTTTTCAGTAGGTTCAATTAGGTTCACTAGACTATATGCGTCATTTAAAAAATTTTCAATGAACATTCGAACAGTCCGGCCCTCGGCTTGTAGCTAAATTTTTTATTTGGCCCTCCGTCCATTTGACTTTGACACCCCTGTCTTAAAGGGAAAACTCTTAAAAAGAAGGCAAGAAAGCAGAACTAAATTTTAAAGTTTAATTTCATTGTCAAGTTGAAAAATAGGCCTCCATAACTTTATGCATCTTAACACAAAATGAGCAAGGAATTAACAAAAAGGAAATCCATATTAAGACCAACCTATTGTATGTAACAACATAAAGAACAAAACAAATAGGTCTAACAATAATAGCCTACTAGGCTACACACATCTTCTGTTTATTCTTCCCCAGCTGGTGTGGAGTGCACTGAGGTGCAGTACCCTTGGCAACTGGTCTAGTTTGGGATGCACTGGGTCGTTTTTCTCTTTTGCATGCTAGCTGCCTTTTCCTGCTCTATTCTCTCCTTCTCTGGGGTGTCAGTGAGGATACAGCTTGACATTTTCTTTTGTTATTGGGTTCCTTTTCTAATTCTGGATATTAAAGCCACTACGAGTAACATGGCACGTTGGCGTCCCCTTTGGACAAAAGCGGTAGTATTTTTACGACGCCCGCTGTCGCAAAGCTGTTTTCTAGCGCGTGCCAGGCGTGCGAGTGTGAACTGAGAAGGGCGCAATATAGTGCATGTCTGTGTGTTGAAAGTGTGAGGACTCTTTTCGGCTCTGTGATAGTGGTTAGTGACACTGCATCAACTAATGCCAGTCACTGCCACACGCACCTGATTGCAATGAGTTGATGCAGCAGTGTCACCTAACTACTCTCTCTCACGGAGCTGAAAGATTACGTGTCCTCACAGAAAGCGAATGAACGAGAGACAGCAGTTAGTATGGATCACGATGAGGTAATGTGTTTGTGTTGTTGTAAATAATGACTATTTCAGATAATGGTTATCTGATGATGGTGAACCAAAGCAAAATTTGTGTTAGTACCAACCGCTCATTCATTTAGGAGTAAACACTGCAGTCTAGTTTCGCTCTCGTGAAATTGTATACACGTTGCTTGGCAACGCCCTCGTCCCGCCCGTAGCCTATATCACTCTCCCTTTTAGCTTTTCTTCATTGCATTTTCATTTTTTTCTTTGATGGTTCAGCCCCGTTATCAGTCATTATGACGACAAATAACTGTCTCAAACTAGGCTCCCGCTCCCCTTCCCTCACCTGGAGGGATAGGCTTCTCAAATCACGTTGCTGCGCCACACTGAAATCTGCGACCAATATGGATATGTGACCATAGAGCCTGCACGAGCGAACCGAAAATCGGACTGGGTGTGCGACCAGACCAAAAGCAGTAATAAAAACTATTTAAAAACGTCTTTCTTTGCACTGATGGTCTCGTTTGCTGTTAAAGGTAATTTATGATTATCAGAGGAAACATGAGGCTGTTTAAAAGATATTTAAATGTTACTCGTAGCCGCTTTAACATACCAAAATTTAACAGACATCGCCTTCTGGTTCTGAGATATAACGATTTTGACAACCAACCCGTGTGACATATAACCCCATTCTCCCCTATCCCTTAACTGCAACATTTTAAGATTCTCAAACTCAAAGATACAGACTAGACCAGATGTAATTTTAGGCTCCACCAGTCCATATCCTACGGTCTTACCCAGATCCCACAGTAAGTCCTGGAGGTTGTAATTCTGTGTGTGTGTGTGTGTGTGTGTTTGCAGCCACAGAGTCAAGGTCCCCCACCAAAGAGGAAATGACTTCACGAGACTCAGAGGACTGCAATGCCTTGTGGGGAGGGCTGGTATGCACGCGAGCACACACACACACACACACACACACACACACACACACACACACACACCACATACACGCAAACCTGTGCAAGCATGCACCGTATGAATGTGCACAGCTGGCTGTGACACACATATGCACATATCCCAAGTGTCAAGACACACAAGCAAACAAAACGCAGCAGGAACATACATTTAGGTGCTTTAATCACACATACACACACACACACACACACACACACACACACACACACCACACACACACACACACACACACACGCTGCAGGCTTTCACCCCCCTGGTATGCTGCTGAGTGCCTTATTTATTTTAGCTAGCCTGTGTGATGGTTAAAAATGGAATGTTTCAGCTACATAAAACACTTCCTGTTTTGACGACTCCCTCGCTGAGCTGTTCCCTCAGCTAAATAGTCCCAGAGCACCACGTAATGATAGTCTGACACACAGGGAAATGTGTGTGTTAGGGTCTAAATAAACTGCCTACATTGACTCATGTTTATCCACTCTATGCCCTCTATGTGTTATTGTGGTCCCTAGCAGTTTGCTTGGCTGTGTGTGTGTGTGTGTGTGTACAGAGGCGGATAGTCTTGTTGCTCTTGTTTGTGTTGCATGGTTGCTTGTGTGTGTGTGTGTGTGTGAACAGTACACGCTGTATTTGAATCTCATGGAACCCAAATAAGAGCCTTCCCCAAGCATTTTTCACAACTCTGACACAGGATAGTTTCTAATGGGGAAAACACACACACACACACACACACACACACACACACACACACACACACACACACACCACACACACACACACACACACACACACACACACACACACACACACACACACACACACACACACACACACAAACAAACAAACAAACAAACAAACAAACACACATGCATTTCACTGTCAGTTTTCTTAACCATGCAAACCTCCTTTGGTATAAGACTCCATAGTTCCATAGATATGGTTCCAAACAGAAAGTCATCTAATGGTGGGAATGTCTGATCCAGATGTCTACTCAGGAGATTGTTTGGCAGGTTCCCTACTGTTCTCTGTCCAGATCATGCACACATTCTGCACACAACACAGACTTTGTAAACTCTAGCAGAGTGAAGTGAGCTGATTATATCTGTACTCTGTGAGGGTGAAATTACAGGTGTTTCTAACAACAAAGTATGTGACACACACACACACCTCCCACTCACTGCCTTTAAACCACGAGCCCACCATTAAGAGACAAACCAACACAGAAAGACACACTATACTGTAGAGTTGTGGGATGTAGAACGTTGCTGCTGACATTCTCATTATCTGCATTTCTAGATCTGCACACATGCAGAGTGCAATAAAAACCCTTTGGAGTGCATGCTCTTTTTTCTGTTAACTTATTTTGTCACTTGCACATTCGTCTTTCTCAACCACAGCTCGTCTCTTTGTCTACTTACACCACACACACACACACACACACACACAACACACACACACACACACACACACACACACACACACACACAACACCACACACACACACACACACACACACACACACACACACACACACACACACACCACACACCTTGCAACATTTTCACTCTCTGAGCTTCTACAACACACACACTCCCCTTCCCTTTCCCTCCCGTCTCTAGTCCCAGCAGCTGTTGGTCTTACTCACTATGCTCCCTGCTTCGGACAAAACCTCATCTGTGTGTGTGTGTGTGTGTGTGTGTGTGTGTGTGTGTGTGTGTGTGTGTGTGTGTGTGTGTGTGTGTGTGTGTTTTAGAGAGAAAGAGAGAGACAGAGCGAGAGAGAGAGAGAACACACACACACAACCACATTAGGCCACACATTTACACTTTTTTAAAGATCTCCTGTTATACTACTTTTCTGGTCTTAATTTCTCATTAATGACTCCTACAGAGCAACCTGACACGAATCACAGCACAAAAAACTATGTAGATTTTCGTGAAGCTCTTCTCTCCATCTGGGCGCTTTCACCATTCTCTGTCAACACTTGGCTTAGTTCTTCTCCGCGCCCTCGTCCCCCTCCTGCAAACCCCACTCCGTTGTGATTGGTTACCTTCCGGAACACTTTCAGCGGCGCGTGGGCAGATTTGAGCAACCAGGTGGGGGCATGGCCGGAGCGTGCCTGAGCATGTTGCAGCATTACCATACATGGAAAATCTGGATTGATCTACGTAGATAAATCCGGAAATTTGAACAAGTGAATCGCAACCGGCGTTCCTAGCAGTGTTGCCAACTTAGCGATTTTGTCGCTATATTTAGCGACTTTTCATTCCCCCTGGCGACTTTTTTTTCAAAACAGCGACCAGCGACAAATCTAGCTTTTTTTTCTAGTGTAATTGGTGACTTTTTCGCCGAAGCAAGTATCACTTTTAACGCTTCTCAACGAGCAGCGGGAGCCTCCCGGCCCGTCCCCCGTCACAGAGCAATGACAGACGACCCGGTCCGCGCGCAGCAGCCCCTCCCAGCTGCGGTCAGAGCAAGAGATGCACCTCTCCGCTCGTGTTCCGTTAGCATCACTATTAGCAGTAAGCAGCTTTTCCCACCTCTTCTACAGTCTACGAGTAGTGCAATTCAAAATGTTATGCAGGCTTTTTTAAACCATGAGAATGTATGATTACTGCTAGACTTAACATTACCACGTTGGTTGTTTATGCGATTGTCACGTTCATAACACTAGAACCTCATCTATTCAAATATTACTGTATAAAACCCCTGTCTACAAATATGCAAATTAGGCGATGAAGTCATCTACAAATATGCAAATTAGGCGATGACGTCATCTGGCGACTTCTAGCGACTTTTTGGACAGCCAATAGCTACTTTCCTTACTGAAGAGTTGGCAACACTGGTTCCTAGTGTTTAGCGCTCTGCACAGCCACCCCAGACGGTCAGCAGGGAATACGTCTAAATGCATGTAAGTCATTATTTGACACTTAAGTATGGTTAAACATGACTATAAATCATTATAACAACGTTTATAGGTCATAAAAGTTGAAAGAGCATAATAGGTTCTCTTTAAGTATTACATTATTTGAAGAGTGTTGTCTCTTATTAGCTTGATTATTACAATATACGTATATATTGTTATAATTGTTGCTTTGTGTTTGATTATTGCTATTGTTGTTGAATTTGTATATTTTAATTTCGAGTGAGTCATTGACACAAGTGTTTTTGTTACATTCATGCCAATGAAGCTAATTGAATTTAAATTGATTAGAGAGAGAGAGAAAGAGAGAGAGAGAGAGAGAGAGAGAGAGAGAGAGAGAGAGAGAGGCAGTTACTGGCATGGAAATCTAGACTGCGTTCCAATACCCATACCTCTGTACTATTTAGTGTTCCAGAAAAAGATTTAGGAAGTCCCATAATACATGCAGGTCAAATGCAGTATGCCAAGAAATATCAGGATGTCCTAATTCATCCAATTACATTTGCAGTAAGAACACCCGCATAGTTCAGTGTGTAGTATAGGGAAAACAGTATGCGATTTGGAACTCAGGGCTGGATTGTGAATAAAGGAGTGAGATATGAATGAGAGGTGGAAGAGAAAAATCCCCTTTCAGTTTCCCCCGAGAGAGAGAGAGAGAGTGCCCCCGTCTTCCCCTTGGTCCTCTAACCCATTGTGTTCCCTCTCTTCACCTCCTTCCTCCGTCCATCCATCCCCACATCCTCTGCGAGTCCAACCCTCCGCATTCGGATATCGCAAATCTATCAGCCACACATCTGGCCTTCATGGTGAATGTCAAGCGGAGAGTCGGACGTGTCGCAAAATAATAGCTAAATATATAACAAGGGATGTGGCTTTGGACAGGGTTCATTTCTTTCGTGTTCTAATTTAACAGTCTGATAAATCCGCCATGTTTCCAGATTAAGAAAGTCCCTGTGTTCCAAATCACATACTTTTTCTTTTTACTACACTACATACTAAAGTAATGAAGAGTTTTAGGACCACAGGAGAGGAAAAAAAATCAGATAAGGAAGATTTTTTTTCATTATGTCGAGAAATGTCAAGAGTAAAGACGAATACTCCAAAATGCTATTGGAGTTAGTGGGACATTTATGTATTTTCAGCATACTACAATTGACGTGCATGTAATGGAACATCCTAAGCCTTTTTCTGGCATACTAAATAGTAGGGAAGTTAACATCTCCTTCCCCTTTTTCTTTCTCTTCTCTGATACATTTGAATTCTTTTTGGCCTCCCAAAAACACAACGTTTTTATTCAGCTTTGTTTTTTGCTAAGACGATTTATAAATTATTATAAAACGGGTGGCTTAAATCAAGCGATCTGATTGGTTCCTAATTGGTTGTATAATTGGCATATACAGTCCCCTCCATAAGTATCGGAACAGTGAGGCCAATTCCTTTATTTTTGTTGTAGACTGGAAACATTTGGGTTTGACACCAAAAGATGAATATGAGACAATAGCTCAACATTTCAGCATTCATTTCCAGGTATTCACATCTGGATCTGATACACAACTGAGAAGATATCATTATTTGAAAAGGAACACCACATTTTTAGGCAAGCAAAAGTATTGGAACAGATAGACTTTAAATAAATTAAAGTGAATAAACCATAATAGTTTGTCGCAAATACTTTGCTTGCAATAACTGCATCAAGCCTGTGACCCATTGACATCACAAAACGTTTGCATTCTTCTTTTGTGATGCTTTTCCAGGCTTTCACCGCAGCCTCATTCAGTTGCTGTTTGTTTTGGGGGGTTACTCCCTTTGGTCTCCTCTTTAGCAGGTAAAATGCATGCTCTAAAGGGTTTAAGTCTGGAGATTGACTTGGCCGGTCTAAAACCTTCCATTTCTTGCCCTTGATGAACTCCTTTGTTGTTTTTGCAGTTTTTTTGGATCATTATCTTGCTGCATGATGAAGCATCTTCCAATCAGTTTGGTTGCATCTTTCTTTAAATTGGCAGACCGATTGTTTCTGTAGACTTCTAAGTTCATTTTGCAGTTGCCATCATGTGTTACTGTGTTGTTGTCAAGATGAACCTTTACCAAAGTGATGGAAAGGCTAAAGTTTGGAGAAAGAAAGGATCTGCGCATGATCCCAAACATACAGGCTCATCTGTGAAACACGGTGGAGGCAATGTCATGGCTTGGGCTTGCATGGCTTCTTCTGGGACGGGCTCATTATTCTTCATTGATGATGTAACACATGATGGCAACAGCAAAATGAACTCAGAAGTTTACAGAAACATTTTGTCTGACAATTTAAGGAAAGATGCAACCAAACTGATTAGAAGATCCTCCATCATGCAGCAAGATAATGACCCAAAACACAACGAAGGAGTTAATCAGGGGCAAGAAGTGGAAGGTTTTAGACTGGCTAAGTCAATCTGCAGACTTAAACGCTATAGAGCATGCATTTTACCTGCTAAAGAGGAGACTTAAGAGAGTAACCCCCTAACACAAACAACAACTGAATGAGGCTGCGTTGAAAGCCTGGAAAAGCATCACAAAAGAAGAATGCAAAAGGTTTGTGATGTCAATGGGTCACAGGCTTGATGCGGTTATTACAAGCAAAGGATTTGCGACAAAATAGTATGTTTTATTCACTTTAATTTATTTAAAGTCTATCTGTTCCAATACTTCTGCTCGCCTAAAAATGTGGTGTTCCTTTACAAATAATGATATCTTCTCAGTTGTGTATCGGATCCAGATGTGAATACCTGGAAATGAAAGCTGAAATGTTGAGCTATTGTCTCATATTCATCTTTTGGTGTCATACCCAAATGTTTCCAGTCTACAGCAAAAATAAAGGAATTGGCCTCACTGTTCCGATACTTATGGAGGGGACTGTACATAACTGCTATGACGTCCAATCAGTTTGCAGAGTTCCATATCACTTTGCGACTGATCAAGTAACGGCAACGGTATTTTTTTAAACAAATGTATATACAGTCAAGTGCGAAAGTTTGTGAACCCCTTGAACATTTTGGAATTTTATTTATTTTTACCATTACTAATTCATTTTTATCAATACCAGTATTTTTTATATGAAATAGCAGGTGTTTGTTTATCAATTCAACATTTTTCTTTCCCAGAAATAAATTGTTAAAACAGATAAAACAAATTATTTGACAAATGTTGTATGATCAAAAGTTTGTGAACCCTAAGCTGCATTGCTTAAATCGAGCAAGTAAACACAATCAGATGGGCCAAATTGAGTCATGAAATGGACCAATGTAGTGAGAGATCTTTAGGGAAGAAATTGGGTGGCACTAGATACAACAGAGATAAAACCAGGTCAGTTTAGGCTCACCAAAGTGAACCCATACAGGTCAGACATGCTAAAAGGGAACCCAATCTCTGAGGATCTCAGGAATAGAGTTGTGATGCTGCACATTTGTCTGGGGACAGCTATAAATTATTTTTTTTAAAGTTTGAGCTCCATCGGTCCACCGTGAGGCAAATCATCTACAAATGGAGAGCTTTAAGAGTGACTGAACATCTGCCTAGAAGTGGACTTCCTTCAAAAATATCCACAAGCGCCACAAGATAAGTGATTTTTCAGGTAAAAGCCAACCCAAACATTACATCTAGTGATTTGCAGACCTCTCTTGCAGCATCTGGGACAGATGTGCATGGTTCCACAATAAGAAGAAAACTCAGTCAACATGGCTTTCATGGGATGGTTGCTGAAGAAGCCTCTGCTCTCAAAAAAGAACAAAACTGCTTGTCACAACTTTGCCAGAGAGCACCTGGAGATACCTGAAGTCTTATTCTGTGGACAGATTAGTCCAAAATTGAACTGTTTGGTCATAACCAAAACCGCCATGTTTGGGCAAAAACGCAATTCTGCCTACCACCTACAGAACCTTCTCCCAAGTGAATAATGGTGGTTTCAAATTGTCTGCAAATCTCCAGATGTAATGTTTGGGTTGGCTTTTACCTGAAAAATCACTTTTCTTGTGGCGCTTGAGGATATTTTTGAAGGAAGTCCACTTCTAGGCAGATGTTAAGTCACTCTTAAAGCTCTCCATTTGTAGATGATTTGCCTCACGGTGGACCGATTGAGCTCAATTTTTTTTTTATGAATTTATAACTGTCCCCAGACAAATGTGCAACATCAAAACTCTATTCCTGAGATCCTCTGAGATTTGTTTCCCTTTTAGCATGTCTGACCTGTATGGGTTCACTTTGGTGAGCCTAAACTGACCTGGTTTTATCTCTGTTTTATCTAGTGCCACCCAATTTCTTTCCTAAAGATCTCTCATTACATTGGTCTATTTCATCAACCAATTTGGCCCACCTGATTGTGTCAACCTGCTCGATTTAAGCAATGCAGCTCAGGGTTCACAAACTTTTGTACATACAACATTCGTCAAATAATTTGTTTTATCTGTTTTAACAATTGATTTCTGGAAAAGAAAAATGTTGAATTGATAAACAAACATCTGTTATTTCATATAAAAAATACTGGTATTGATAAAAATGAATTAATAATGGTTAAAATAAATAAAATTCCAAAAGGTTCAAGGGGTTCACAAACTTTCGCACAGCACTGTATGCAAAAAAGGAGGCGCAGTCTTTGGCTGTGGAGGATTTAAAAACACTCTCCGATGGAAACAGGAACAAACTTCAGTCAGTTTGGTGTCCCGTCATCCACGTTGGGCTCCGGTGAGGCTTTACTATGGAGGAGCGGAGGCCACGGCTATCCCGGATAAAAGACCAAAACAAACGGCCCGCAGAGCGACTAAAGCTGAGGAGGACAAACTCTGAATAGAACCAAACTTAAAATAATGCTTCTGTACAGACAATGTGTAGCAATAGACTTTCCAACCATCTCAAAATAGCGTTTCACCAACATGTTGACAGATGTCTATGCCACTGTTTGACACGGTGGAGTAACTGGTCTCAGGACAGCGACCAAGGCAAGTTGATGAAACTAATGATTGGTCAGAGACACGGTGAGGTTAAATGCTTGTTGTTGTGTCGGTGGCTACGGCCTACAGTAGGCTAGCCTGTGAACTTCCTCAATACATTGCTGCTGTCCGCAGCTCTCGTAGCCTTTTCTCCAAAGGAACACTACAGGACGCTGCATAGCAGCCGCGGTGCAGTTTGCTGGCAGTCAGGAAGAATATACTTTTCATTGATTAACTGATTTTTTAAATTAATAATAACATTTACATGGTAGCGTGTCTATGACTTTCATTTTTGACAATTTCCCTTTAAAATATGTCCTTCAAGTCCCCTCACTTTATGCAATGCCTTTCAACCCTTGCTATTGGGCCTAACAATCCTTTCTCCCTGCGTTCCAAATCACATACTTTTTCTTTTTACTACACTACATACTAAAGTACAGAAGAGTTTTAGGGCTACAGGAGAGAGAAAAAAATCAGTAAAGGAAGTTTTTTTTTCACTATGTCGAGAAATGTCAAGAATAAAGACGAATACTCAATACAATACAAAATGCTATTGGAGTTAGTTGGGCATTTATGTATTTTCAGCATACTACAATTGATGTCCATTTATTGGGACATCCTAAATCTTTTTCTGGCATACTAAATAGTAGGGAAGTATGGGGATTGGAACGCAGGGAAGATTTGAGACCCCGAATCCACACATGCACCAACTCCAGTCACTATTTTAGCCACCTAGTTTAAGTCTATGGGCTGAGCTCCATAGTGTCGCCAACAACTTTGATTCCAGCCAAAAACGACCAAAAACTTCTATTCACCCCCAGGTATCTGCTAGTAAAAACGGCCCACAGAATGCCTACCAGACTCAGAGTGTCATTGTATCATTTTCCTTTACGGAATTAAATCACACACAGGTGCTGCCACATAACCCGGTATCATTTTAATAGACTAAATCCAAAGTGCATGTCATATCCAGATGTCTAAATTCCCACATGGTATCAAACACTAGACCCTAAATCACACACACACACACACACACACACACACACACACACACACACACACACACACACACACACACACACACACACACACACACACACACACACACACACACACACACACACACACACACACACACACACACACACACACAAAACCAAAGCAGCAGCACACACTCTGCGGATATGGCACACAAGCAATGCAGTTAAGATCCACCGATAGAAGTGTGTGTTGTGTGTGTGTGTGTGTGTGTGTGTGTGTGTGTGTGTGTGTGTGTGTGTGTGTGTGTGTGTGTGTGTGTGTGTGTGTGTGTGTGTAGTGTGTGTGTGTGTGTGTGTGTGTGTGTGTGTGTCAGTGTCACCTGTATGCAGACAACAGGCTCCTTCACTGTGGCCCGCATGGAAGGTAGATGAGAGTATCTGAGTCAGGGTTGCGCGGATCTCGAAATGTCTTAAAAGTAATTAAATTTAGGTTTTGATATTCAAGGTCTTAGATGTCTTAAAAAGTCTGGAATTGTTTGAGGGGAGGCATTACATTTGAACGGGGCAGAATGAATGAGCTTGCCTTATTTGTTTTCATTCTATTTTTCTAGTTTAATTGTTAGATTTTTATGTTTTATTCTTTCCGTATTTTATCCTTCAATGATAATCCGGCAAGTCCGACACCTACTCTAGAGGCAGTACGGCCGTGTGTGGCTGGGTACTACATTTAAACGTAGAAGAAGAATATGTGTTCCCTGCTTCCGAGTTTGAAGTCGGTCGCGGTAAAGCAAAAAAGGAGAGAACGACGCAGGAAAATGGTTTTTCCTCTCAAGGGTTGAGACAAGTGGAAGTCTACATATATAGGTCCTACATACTGTATATTGCTGATTACATTTGAAAAAGAATGGATCGTGATTTAATTTTGAGTGGTGATGTCAGATTCTTGAGAATCTCATGCAGCCAGCCGCAGGTGTGAGGTCTGACAATAAGTCTTACCGTGATGCTGTGCGCTCAGCAAAACGTGTCATAATTGCACAAGTGTGAGCCAGACTTGACCTCACCAAACGAGGCTAATGATTCCACTATATCTTTTGTTGTGCGATGGTACTCCATGGTAGCCTGACTCTGCCCCGCCTACCTACTTCCGCTCAAATTGAATTTTCCCTTCAGTAGTCAGTCTGGGTCTGCGGTGTATTCATGGATTCCTGCTCGAACAGATTTCTGCCGGTCCAATCAGCGAACAGAGGGAGTGGCTGAGAACAATGACATTGAGGTTGTGCGTCAGTTTCAGTTGTAGTCACAGGAAGACAATGGATAAGGATACGAGAGAAGCTATTCAGTCTGTTGTGGCAACGCTGCAGAATATTGATAAATTAAAGCCGGAGCAAGAACAGCTTTGCTGAGTTTTGTTGGTTTCTGGCCGGTCCCGGCGCAAGACATACGTCACGACCAAACGCTATGTGATTGGTTGGCAGATCCAGAGTGGCACTGGGCAGATCCAATCATTTTAAACCTCAACAGACACCCGCCTCCAAGTGAGTGAACGTTTGTCAATAGAGCAGTTCCAGACCTTCTGTACACATGAAATGAAGTACGATGGTCTGGTAGGACCAGGTTAACTCCAGGGTAAAGCAGCTGGAGAGTGGCCCACACTGTGTCTGTGCACAGGCAGCCCACATGCAATGACTCAAATGATCAATTTTCTTCAAGGGGACTTGAGGCTGGTCCACACTTTATTACCACTGGTCAGTCAGTTCTTAGACATGTGTTACCTCATGATGATATACAGTAGATATATATTTAACTTTTTTATTTTTTATTTAAAGATTACTTTTTGGCATTTTCAAGCTTTATTAGGCAGTACAGAGTACACTACAGATGTTGACCTGCAGTAAAGGTCCACGGGTCGGATTTGAACCTGTGACCACTGCAACAAAGGCCGGAGCCAATATGGTAAGCTCTCTATCCACTACGCCACCGGAGCGTGCCATATGTTTAACTTTTTATGTGAATGTAAAATAGTGTCAGTCCATTTCATCCACATGTTTAGTATGTTCCTATGGGCCAGAGGAGCATTTGGAGTAAAATATTTGAAGTTAATTCAGTCTGCTCTGTAACTTTGTGGCTGTTATAAACAGTTGTAAAGTGCTGGACAGAGTGAGCTGTCTACACTGCCTCCATCAAGCTTGTGTACTTCACTGGCAGCACCGTGTACACACAGATGTTTGGATGAAAGCACACTTTATTTGCGTTAAAGTTAGGCTGAAACAACATGCTAAACCCACTGAAATATGACTGTTTATTCAGGCTGTGCACTCCTAACCCTGTGCTGCTGTTAGGGACTGATTCATATCGGATTTGATCGTATTCATACAGTATTGTTGTGCCCAACTGCTTTACAAATATACCATAGTGGCCCTGTTGCATGGCCCGTTTCAATCTAGATTTGTGAATGTTAATGTTTTCTGAGAGACGGCTTTGTCTATACGTGATGTCATCAAGAAGTCAATCCTGGATACGCCTCATAAGAAATATATGAATGACTGTATGGCAGCTTTGTTACCATGGCGCCACACCAGCACCCATGGGTGATTTGGACACATCCTGTGCTTCATAACTCACACTGTCAGTCAATCATTTCTTGATAACCTTATACTGTATGTGCAATAGGTTCAGATCTGCGTGCGTGTGTGTGTGTGTGTGTGTGTGTGTGTGTGTGCCCTAGGACTAGCAGTTGAGAAAAAGAAATGACCTGTGCTGGAATAATGCTGCAGTCTGAGAGGGCAGAACAGCAACACTTGACCTCTGAATCACACACACACACCACACACACACACACACACACACACACACACACACACACACACACACACACACACACACACACACACACACAGGGTCCTCACCACATCCATTCACTGTACATTCTCCCAACATATGGATGCAATAAATTCAAACAGACCTATAAATTCTTGAGCAACACATTTCATTTCTTCAGTAGAAATGTTCGGGCTCCTTAGGGTTTGATGCTGTTTTTTTATAAGAAGTTAAAACCATAACTCCTCCAAAAAAGCAGCTGGCACGTTAAATGACCCATGATATTGAAGAGCCCTCCACTCTGAAAGCAGGGGCTGAAACGGCTCAGCCATATACAGTATCTCACAAAAGTGAGTACACCCCTAACATTTCTTCAAATATTTCATTATATCTTTCCATGCGACAACACTGAATAAATGACACTTTGATACAATGTCAAGTAGTCAGTGTACAGCTTGTATAACAGTGTAAATTTACTGTCCCCTCAAAATAACTCGACACACAGCCATTAATGTCTAAACTGTTGGCAACAAAAGTGAGTACACCCCTAAGAAAAAATGTCCAAATTGGGCCCAAAGTGTCAATATTTTGTTTTGCCATCATTATTTTCCAGCACTGCCTTAACCCTCTTGGGCATGTAGTTCACTAGAGCTTCACAGGTTGCAACTGGAACCCTCTTCTACCCATTCATGACGACATCAAGGAGCTGGTGGATATTAGAGTCCTTGCGCTCCTCCATCTCCCGTTTGAGGATGCCCCAAAGATGTTCAATAGGGTTTAAGAGTGGAGACATGCTTGGCCAGTCCATAACCTTTACCCTCAGCTTCTTTAGCAAGCCAGTGGTCGTTCGGAGGGGTGTTTGGGGTTGTTATCATGTTGCAGTACTGCCCTGCGGCCCAGTTTATGAAGGGAGGGGATCATGCTCTGCTTCAGTATGTCACAGTACATGTTAGAATTCAATGAACTGTAGATCCCCAGTGCTGGCAGCACTCATTTAGCCCCAGACCATGACACTCCAACCACCATGCTTGACTCTAGGCAAGACACACTTGTCTTTGTACTCCTCACCTGGTTGCCGCCCAACACTCTTAACACCATCTGAACCAAATAAATGTATTTTGGTCTCATCAGACCACAGGACATGGTTGCAGTAATCCATGTCCGTAGTCTGTTTGTCTTCAGCAAACTTTTTGTGGGGTTTCTTGTGCATCATCTTTAGAATAGGTTTTCTTCTGGGATGACAGCCATGCAGACCAGTATGATGCAGAGTGTGGCGTATGGTCTGAGCACTGACAGGTTGACCCCCCCACCCCTTCAAGCCCTTCAGCAATGCTGGCAGCACTCATACGTCTATTTTCCAAAGCCAACCTCTGTGTACGACGCTGACCACGTGCACTCAACCTTCGTAAACTGGGCCGCAGGGTGGTATTGCAACATGATAACGACCCCAAACACACCTCCAAACGACCACTGCCTTGCTAAAAAAAGCTGAGGGTAAAGGTTATGGCCTGGCCAAGCCTGTCTCCAGACCTAAACCCTATTGAGCATCTTTGGGGCATCCTCAAACAGAAGGTGGAGGAGCGTAAGGTCTTTAATATCCACCAGCTCTGTGATGCTGTCATAAATGGGTGGAAGAGGGTTCCAGTTGCAACCTGTGAAGCTCTAGTGAACTACATGCCCAAGAGGGTTAAGGCAGTGCTGGAAAATAATGGTGGCCACACAAAATATTTACACTTTGGGCCCAATTTGTAAATTTTTTCTAAGGGGTGTACTCACTTTTGTTGCCAGCAGTTTAGACATTAATGGCTGTGTGTCGAGTTATTTTGAGGGGACAGTAAATTTACACTGTTATACAAGCTGTACACTGACTACTTTACATTGTATCAAAGTGTCATTTATTCAGTGTTGTCCCATGGAAAGATATAAAGAAAAATGTGAAGAAATGTGAGGGGTGTACTCACTTTTGTGAGATACTGTATTTGATAAGAGGTGAGAAACGTGGGCTGGGTGTTTGTGCTAGCACAAAGTAAAGCTTGTCAAATGTTATTTTTATGATTGATATGAATTCATTTCTTTATTTACTAACAACAGCACTAATGAGGAGTATAATAGAATAAAAAGTATTTGACAAATAAATGCACAAATAAAACTGATGAAAGGAAGGTTAGAAATTCCAAAACAACTCACCTTTGCCAGAGTTTTAAAGCTAAGACATTTTAAGGCGCTGCTAAATTATGCATAACTTTTTCAGCAACTGCTAATATAACAAGATGACAAAACAATGTGTGTTCCTTTGTGGTTAGTATGGAAGTGAGTGAGTGAGTGCTGGGAAGCCAGGGAGTATTGCATGTCCTTAAACACTAACATTCTTTAAGTAGGTCAAGTAGTGAAGTGATTCTCAGCCTTTTCCATAAACCTACTGATGTAATGCTGACCCACAAAACAGCAGCAGCTGCTAGGATCAGGACCCCATCCCCTCTTTCCTCCTCTTCTTTGTCCTCCTTTACTTTCCTTTCCTTAATTTATTTTTTACTGAGCTTAAGGGACCGTCATAGCCTGGCACTGCCCGCGTACATACTTCCGCTCAATTTTCATTTCCTTTCACTAGTCAGTCTTGGGTCTGCGGTATATTAGTGGGTTTTCTCTGCCAGATTATTGGCGGTCCAAACAGCAAACAGACGGAGTGGCTTAGAACAATGATGTGTGCGCTAGTTTCAGTAGTAGTCAGAAGCCGCATACGTCACAACCAAACGTTATGCGATTGGTTGGCAGATCCAGATTGGCACTGGGCAGATCCAACAGACACCCGCCTTCAAGTGAGTTAACGTTTGTCAATTGAGCGATTCCAGACCTTCTGTACAAATGAAATGAAGTACGATGGTCTGGTAGGACCAGGGTAATACTGTCATACTGTCATGGCTGCTACTGCAACACAACAAAAAGAACAAAATAAAAAGGGAAGTAAGAGCTGATGAGACAGAGGCTAAGTGTAGCTATGCTCACCTAGCCTGCTGGTTAGAAGAGCCCGTCTCCAGCTCCCATGAGCTCCAGTCCAGTCCTACGATATTACGTTCAGTACTGTGATGGGGAAGAGAGATCCTTCAGTGAAGTTGTGAAACTTTAAGAAGCATTCACTGAAGCGAGCTATGCTTCCCCAGACCGATCCGTCTCGTCACGTATGCTGGTGTACGGCTGCTGTCCAATTTCAAACAGTCTGTCGCTTTTGGTGGAGTCACATCCTGGCGCTAAGGTGCTGGGAAGTGTAGCCACTAACATAACACATCAAGATGGGACCTCGGCAAAGTATGAGGTAAAATAACCCTCTCTCTTTTTCACCACCTCCACCTTTCTGAAAACCTTCTGACCTCATAAGGGAAGAAGTCACACCCGCCCTCATTACCAACTCAAACCGACAGGGCCAATCAGAGCAGACTGGTCTGTTTGGCTCAAAGAGACAGGCTCTAAAACAGAGCGTTTCAGACTGACTGGAAAGAGGAGATTCAGCAATGGCACTGTGAGAAATGTAAAGGGTTTTTGGACACTACAGCTTAACTGTGAATTGTTCTGAAGGTTGTGGTTCTTCATGTTGACAGCGTTGATCAGTGAAGCTTAGCGGACTGGTAACCGAGGTGCAAACGGACAACACAGCTCAGCTCAGCACACTCACACACTGATCACCGTGTACAAGAATCACACCCACATATGGGCTTGTCTTTCCATTTGTGTGTGTGAGTGAGAGACGATGGTGTGAGAATGGCTTTAGTGAATGACAGTTAAGGTTTATGTGTGTGTGGTTTGGAAACAGATTTATGTATGTGTGGTTTGTTGAGGTTGCACAGAAGTTAGAGGGGTTGCCTGTTTGATTCCCACATGTGACATTGCCAAAGGTTACCTCTCACTTGTTTCAAATGGAGGAACTGGAAAGTTTAAATTAGGTAACAGTGCAGATCTGCATCTTGTGTGTGTGTTGTGTGCGTGTGGTGGTGTGTGTGTAGCTATACCCACCCTTCTAGGACCCTGCCCTTGCATTCAGTCATTTTAATGATAAACACATTATTTGCTTTCTCACACACACACACACACACACACACACACACACACACACACACACACACACACACACACACACACACACACACACACACACACACACACACACACACAACACACACACATATTCATACACACACTCATACGTGTATGCACGCTCAAATACATGTCTGTTTACAAGCGCGCACACACACATGCATGTGGACACACACTTATGTCAGCCATGCATTTGACAGTGATGCACGACATTGTTGTATTTGGCCAAAATGAAAGTCAGATGTGTTGAACGGGTCGGATAAACAACCTGCAGCGAACCCAGGCGCTTTCATCATGCTGCAGTACACAGAATCAGTGGAAAAGGCCTCCAGACATGACCCCTGCTTGCTTCAATTTAAAGGCATAATCTCTATTGAAAATATTCCAAATAAGAATTCAGTGTCTTTCTTTACTATGGGACTAAGGATTGCATATTGTTAGCTTTTGTGTTCTTTTGGGGACCTGCCAAAATCAGGCCTGCAACCTATTTTGGGTCCATATACCCCCCCCCCCCCCCGATTAAGAAACGTGGGAGGCGAAATAACGACAAAGTCAGAACCAACAAGGACTGATACTCATCATGTGAACAGATGTATCTCTGGGTTTATTCATGCTCCCTGATTCAAGTGATGGTGACTCATCATCAGACATTGTTTTCTTTGGAGGCTGTAAAATCACAAACCTCTACAGAGATACCTAGACAACCTCCAAAGAAGAAAGAAAAAGTTCTGTTTTGAATTATTCATTTTACAACTGGACTGTTAATCAATAAACTAAGAGAGTATGATGTAATAAAAAAATGTGTTGATGTTGGATGGACTTCATTCCACGATCATAAGTCTATGCAATACTGTCTTCGCACTTCACTTGTCACAAGAGAGCTTGTATAAATATGACAGTGAAAAGCTCATTGGGCTTAACAAGAAGTGATCTGTCATACACCCAACCAAAACATGCTCATACTTCTTTGATTGATAAAAAAAAAAATCTAAAATTTGACTGCTTTGAATGTAAATATGTACCGTGTCCTTGTGCTGTTATGGTAATATTTATTGAATATTTTGGCAAAAACAATGGACCTCTGGCACATTCATACCATAGATAGTATATAAAATGGATGTAGCATCCGGGCTGACCTCAGTTATTGACACGGCATCCCGTTCTCCTGGCTTATGTGCGTCGCCATCTTGTGAGATTTTTACTCCGCCTCACGTCGGGGGGAGGGAGATAGCTGACGTATACCTCCGAGGCAAAGTGAGGGACAACGGGCGGAGAGCTGTCACTCAAGAGATTGCGGCAATACATTTGAACCTCCAAAAGAATAAAAACTAGCCTGCTAGAAAAAAATTCACCCCCCTCAGTGTTGTCATGGAGATATGACCTAAACATACAGACTAGAATGGTTTTTTGGACCAGGCTGTAGATAGGTTTAATAAGACTGTGAAAACAGCATGTCTAACAAGTGAGTCAAAGAAAAATTGCTCAGTCTTGGTACCACGTCCACGTGGCCACGGAAGGTACTGCAATGTGTGTCACTTCCTTATTGGATGCTTGTAGAACTCGCTGTGGTTGGGGCTTGATTCATACCCCAACTTGAGCAACAGTGGACTGCATTGCAACCCTTAACAGCACGAGCAAGACATTGGCAGCTGAATAGCCTTTCAAATGTGCACTGACATTCATCAAAATCTTTTAAATACATTGAAAGTATCAGTTGTTTTTAACATAAGACTTTTGAGTTGGAATATTGAGTTGAAACTTTGATTTGAAGGTTGTGATAACTTTTTAGCCAAGGGTATGTGCAGTAGAAGAGTACAGTAATACACACACAAGAGGGACATTGTAGAGCTGCCGTTCTTGCAGTGAGGCAGTCAGGGTGCATGGTTGGGTCACATTGCTGTCATTTAACCTGGATCTTTACTTTTACCATAACTAGCATAAGACGTTGATGGTCAGCCCACTGCTTAGTTCGAGACTCAAATAACTAAAACTGTATTGGATGAGTTGATTTTTGTTGTTTGTGTCATCGCCGGGTCAAATTCTTAATTGGATCAATACTTTGGGTTAGGACCAAATGCCTGCTAGACTAGTGACGTTCCCATCAGCCAGCTGTGCTTTGTATTTAGTGCTACTTGGCAAAGGGTTACATGCTTACACGATAACATCTGACTGAGCATCCCTGCATACTGTAACACCAGCATGTCAACGTTACTTGTCAACTGATATTAGCTTTAGCAAAGCACCTCTGTGTCTGCCTTACAGTGGCTAGCATGGCTGTAAAGTCCTCATCTCACTAGGTTGGTTTGATGTATAAATGTTTTCCAACCTTAAAGAAAAAACAGTACTGTATATACTCAGAATTTCTCATTCGGGCGACGGAAGCTACACACTATAACTTTAACTGTAGCAGTGTAAGATTAGAAATAATATAACAAATTACATTTTAATCATAGTTTGAAGAGTTACTTAGCATCAAACTGGGCGATTTGACATGCATGCTTCACCCCCTCTAGCTGAGATGGTACCTCCTTCTCAAAGTTGCATCCGGTTTAATCTGTGGGTCGCCGACATACGCTCTATGCAGGGCCGTGGCTAAGTATTTGAGGGGCAGGGGCCTAAGATTAGAACTAAAATGATTGACTTTTGTTAAATGTATTGTTTGTTTTAATGCTTTGAGAGGCGTGTGGGTGTAGTTGCAGTTTGTTCTTGCAAGTACAGTTTTAAGAACACAAAAGTTAGAGGGGCAGCTGATCCCCCCTGTAGATCCGCCCCTGTCCCTAGCAGTTCTAGTGGTCCAAAATATACGTAAAAGTTATATTTGGGGTGTGCCCATGGTGTAGTGGTAAATGCCCCCCCCCATAGAGGCTCAGTCCTCTTCACAGCAGACCTAGGTTAGAATCCGGCCTGGGTCGTTCTTCGAATGTCATTTCCCTTTCTACCCCATTTCATCTCTGTTTCTCTAAACTATCAATAAAAGCATAAAAAAATGCCAAAAAATGTATCTTTGAATATATATTTTTTACAGTTGTCTTGTGGAAGAGAGGAGGAAGGGAGGTAGATCCAGCACAAGCTTCATATTAAGAGTTCCTATGACAGTATTTAATGTTGGTATATTTGATGAACAGCCCTTCTAGCTGAATGCTGCTAAACCAATTCATTCACTGAGCTGCTGATTTCTAATTGTTTTGGCAGTTTTTGCTTCGACACAGAACAGCCAGAAATGTAAAACCTGGAGCATTATGGTATAGATCAACAACCTTTATAGAATATTAAAATCTGTTTTTTGGGCCCACAGCTTGTTCCCTTCAGCAACAGCTTAATCAGTTCCTCCTTATACACAAACATACACTACACATACACACACACACACACAAACATACACACACAAAGGTTGACCCGGGGGGAGGAGGAAATTGAATTAGCGGGGTGTAATGCAGCTCCTTGTGTGTGTAATCAGAGCAGGCTCAGAATACAGGGCCATTGTAAGTCACTGTGGTTGGAGTCGGAGAGCTAGCGACCGCTGGGGGAAGCGGCCCTTATCACTTGATATGATAACAGCCGGGGGAATGTGTGTGTGTGTGTGTTTCATTTGTGTGGGAGTCAAGGCGGACTGATTGCATGGAGAATGTGCATACGTACATGATCGTAACATGTGTTAGTGTGTGTGTGTGTGTTTGTGTGTGTGTGTGTGTGTGTGTGTGTGTGTGTGTGTGTGTGTGTGTGTGTGTAGTGATAGGGAAAGAGTGAGAAAGTCGTTTTTTTTTTGTTTATTTAACATTTGACAGAAAAGGTTCAAAATGAACATTTAAATCGATGGACAACCAAGAGAGAGAGAGAGAGAGAGAGAGAGGAGAGAGAGAGAGAGAGAGAGAGAGAGAGAGAGAGAGAGAGAGAGGGGTGCGTGTGTGTAAAAGAATGTTAAAACATGATGAATGCAAAAAAATATGACACCAGCATTTTGGACATACATTGCCACTTTACCCCTGTGATATTTACTGCATTTTGGGTGTTTTTTTATGTCCTGCGTCAACAACAAAAAAAGCCCTTTCTGCCTTAGTTGTTTCCCCTGTCATTGTGTGGGGCGCAGGGCTGCAGGCTGTGTTTTCCACCATGGATGTCATTGTTATTCACTGTCTGTTCATTATTTTTGTGCTGTGGTATTTTGCCTCCTTCTGATGACTGTTTCCTCCCATTGTCCCTGTTTCTTTTTCTACCAGGCTGGCTGCCTCTGGACTTGAGCCAGCCTAGACCCTCCTACCTTTAAACACACCAAAACACACACACACACACACACACACACACACACACACACACACACACACACTGGTACGTTTGTATGTGTATGTGTGAGTAGGGGGGGGGGGTTCTGTGCGTGTGTTTGTGTGTGTGAGAAAGAAAGAGAGAGAGGGAGGGGAGAGAGTCCACCAGTCAGTTCAGAGGGGTTAATCTCTCTCTCTCTCTCTCTCTCTCTCTCTCTCTCTCTCTCTCTCTCTCTCTCTCTCTCTCTCTCTCTCTCTTCTCTTCTCTACCTCGGTCTCTCCTACTCCCACCCTCTGTTGCCTTTTGTTGCGGCCCCTCACTTTCTCAACACTTGGACAGAGGGAACTGATACCGTTCCCATGTTTGAGTGTGTGTGTGTATCTGTGTGTGTGTGTGTGGGTGTGTGTGTGTAGCCTCTCTCAATTTCTCTGGACTGAACTGTACGTGAACATGACCGAGGCGACTTTTGTGACACACTCTTTACGCTGAATGTTCACACCACAGACTGGTAAGGCAGCACTCGGGAAACTTGTCTAATGTTCATACAGTGTGTTTGGGATCGTGGAGCGTGTGTGTGTGTGTGTGTGTGTTGTGTGTGTGTGTGCGCGTGGATTTGGGAAAAGGCTGTCTTAGTAAAGCAACAGGTCATTTGCAGATGTAGGTTTTTATTTCTTCATGTAAAGATGTGGAAAGCTGTCTTATCCTCCTCTCCCTATTTCACTCATCCCCCCCCTCTCTCTCTCCTCTGTCCGGCCCAAGTTACTCAAGTTACCGGCTTCCTCCTGTTGTTATGAGCCTGGTCTCTATGCAGCACTCTGAGGGCGCTCCCACGCTCTCCCAGAGAAAAAAGAGAGGAAGGAAAAGAGCGATAACTATTTCAGAGCCACAGAACATGCAGGAGAAGCAGGCTTTGGTGTCAGCCCCGCGTCTCCTCTTCTTGGGCTGCACATGCACACTTTGGTCCCTTTAACATGGAGCAACTGTTGTTATGCATGACTGCTTGGCTTCCATTGTTTGTTGTTTTTCGGGACAAAAAGTTTTCTCTTTTTCTTTGGAGGTGGTGGTGGGTTGGCTGAGGTGGTGAGAAAATTGGAAACAGAACCACCCACAGTGGAGTGAGTCAGCCCCAGTATTTAGTGCCGTGTTGACTTTGGAAATGACAGGGGGGGGGGGGCTTACTGTTGGTGGAGGACAAACAAAACTGTCAGTAGTTAAAAGAGAAACATACAAACAGAGTGTCAATGTGTCCATGTATTCTGGACGAGGGTCCCAGGATCCCCCCTGCAAAGTGAGAGCTGTTGTTGAGTACAATGGGGATGTGGTTGGTTTCAATCCCGATAAAGGTTTTTTTTACTGGGAGTTTTTTTCTCAGCCGAGCTAAGGGTCTAAGGGCAGGGTGTCATACTGTATGGAATGTAAAGCCCACTGAGGCAAATGTCTATTTGTGATATTGGACTATACAAATAAAACTGATTTGATTTGATTTGATGTGGTGGAAAGGAGAAGCGATGGGAGGGTGAGGAGAGAGAGGAGAGAGAGAGAGAGAGAGAGAGAGAGAAGCTGTGGCTTCCAGGGGCTGTTTATAAAGGGAGGGAGCGGCTTGTGTCCATCTGGGACAATCCCAAGTGCTGAAAGCTTCCCCACCCTGATCCCAAACATCTCTTTCTTTTCCCCCTTCTCTCCCTCTTTTCTCCTTGTTCCTCACAATAAGCTGCAAGATTGCGATTTGCAACCTGCACAATACATCCAACTGAATTTGTTCTTTTAAAAAAACACTTGCTGCATAGTTTGATTTGCTCTTTGCCTTCTGATTCTTTATTTACTTTCCCTGTTGTCTTTGCTTGTCAAAATACTTTTTTTGTTGGTCAAAATCAGTGAATATCTCCTCGTGATCTGCTGCCTGTCTGTGCTGTGTGTGCCCTGAAAATACATCTTGTGTTAATAGCCTAGGCTCTGTAAACTGGAGTGTAAATAAAGGGGGCCCACCGTAGCTAACAATTGCCCGTTTACAGAGACTATGCTGTGCATTGGTGTCCTGAATATATTTTGAATGTTGCATCGCCTGCAACGGTCTGCAAGGGGAAATCAGTGTTTTTGTGCAGGCCTAACCGATCACCTTAACTGCTAGTTTGATGTCCCACAATGCTACTGACATGCTACTCTCTGTCTCATGGCTGCAGCTACAGTGTGTTTTTAAAAGTCAAAATGTCATGAGAATCTATACTTCTAGACATGCATGGCAAATGTTACGTTAGCCCGCAATTCAGTGGCTAATATGAACTACTAGTTAGCAGTAGCTAGATGCTGTTTTATTCTCCCATTGGAGTAATGAGGGCAGACGGTTAACAAAGGAGCCAAGAACCAACTTCACCTAAAAACAATAACTAAATCATATCTAAAACATCACATCAAATCACCACATAGCACTAAAAAGGCTGCAAGGAAATCAACATCCTTCTCTTTTACTCTTTTTTTATCTACTTTTTTTTTCATCTGCCAGAAACCCAAAAATAAAAGACAAAGGTGGCCACATCTGCCTGTCCTACAGTCCTGTCCCCTCTTTGTCCAAAGGCCCAGTGGTTCCTCTTCCCTCCTGCCTGTGGACCCTGCGATAAGGGGACGTCCACGGTAGCACTTCCTCTCGCCACAGGAAGCAGGAAGTGTTGATTTCCCAAACGCAGCCTCTCTGGGCAAAGTTGCACTCCGGCAAAGAGTCCGCTGGGATCCATCCCCAACACCACACACACACACACACAGACCACACACACACACACACACACACACACACACACACACACACCAACACACACACACACACTCACAACAAACGCCACACACACACACAACACACACAGGACACATGCATTTCCCTATGTGTGGATCTTAACTGCATTGCATGTGTACCATATCCGCAGATACACTCACTGGTTGTGTGTGTGTGTGTGTGTGTGTGTGTGTGTGTGTGTGTCACCTGTCTGCAGACAATGACTCCACTTGTTGCTGTGTGACGGTTCTCCATGGGAAAGCACCTGGAGAGCAGCCCACACTCGGTGTCTCTTCTGACCCCCGGGGGCTGGCTGGTCAGGTCAGAGGATGATTGGCTAATTATTCCTCTAATCACGCTTAATGTTTTTCTCACCGCCCCACTTTGGCCACACGGATTGGGGGTGGCGCTGTGCAGCTTAGAGAAACACAAACAACCATTCATCAGCTAATGAATTCCAGGTCTAACTGTTTGGGTGGGAGGGGCTGGGTGTATTAGTGGAGAGAGAGAGAGAGAGAGAGAGAGAGAGAGAGAGAGAGAGAGAGAGAGAGAGAGAGAGAGAGAGAGAGATTTTACAATGACTGACATATAGAGATTTGGGGGATGAATTTGTTCCTAAGCCTAGCAAGAGTCTGACCCCTGTTTGTAGCCAAATTAAGATTTTTTTATAATGATGGCAGTGGTTTCCTTGTGTGTGGTTTTTAAACATTGTACTGCCAAAGCTATAGTGAAATCAGCACTTCTTTAAGAAATGTACTGCAACCATTAACGCAGCATCCCGAAAACAAGGCTGAAGGCAAGAGCACAGAGAGAAACCGCATACCCATTCAGGAAAATGTTGCTAACAATTCATTTTAGGCTCATTGACAGTTTGTTACAGTATAAGCACATGACGCACAGCAAGTACACCCATGTTCACAAAAGCTTGTAGAATTATGGGATTGTGTGGAAAAAGTATCAAAGGAGGATATATTTTTTTTTAACACGCTTCCATTTTTTTTTCCACTTGCACAGTACTTATACAGTAGATATCATTATGGACTCTTCATTGATTTTTTTATAGTATTGTATTGGATTGAGAATGAGATTCATTTTATGTTTTATTGCCCAGTTTATGATGATTTGAGGGATGTATTGTTTACTACGATGTCTTCCATTTATGCTGATTTCTTTTGGTTCGACGACTATGAAAAACTTGAGTTGTGTTTTAAAAAGGGAACCTTTTATGTTGCAACCTTTCTCTGTAAAGCCTGGGAGAGAAGAAGAAGTATGTTGTTCAGAGACCCAGCTGTACAATATTCTGTATTTTGATTGTAATGTAGTATGTGATGGTGTCCTATAAACCCATGAGGGTTGGGCACTTGGAGTGCAGGACACAAAAACAAAAATAAAAATGAAATGAAATGAAATGTATTGGGAGTTTGTTTTATCTGCCTTGACTGTAAAGCACTTTGGGTCAACTTCTGTCGTCTGTATATGTGCTATAGGGGAGAGTGGCCTAAGTTGTGCAACTTTTCACTCAAAGTGACTTTAAAGTATGGCCTTGACAGTAAAGTCTCCAACTCAAATATGTACATATATTTCAGGGTGTTGTGCATCCCTGGCAATAAAAACTTTGGATCTGGAATAAACTAGAAGAAATATAGCTCTCGTAAAAAAAAGTTGTCTTGTTGCACAACTTGCCCCCGGTGTGGTGTAAGTTGTGCGGTTGGAGAGAATACCATGGGGTGAATTGTGCCATTGATATATATCTCATAAACTGTAATGCAAGACAAATCCATTAGACAATCACTTATTTAAGGTGTATTTAAAGTAAATAGTTGACAAAGATTGAAGGACAATTTTCTTAAACAAGGCCTAGCAGATCCAGGTGGTTTTGCCTGCAAAGCTCACAATGACAAAGTCACCATCATCATCTTTCTGGCCATCTGAACTCTCATCAGTGGTGTCGTTAAGTGGAATTGAGATGTCACTCTCTTCTGAGCTACTGTAGACAATCACTTTCTTTTGGTGACCAGCGTATACAGCCATGCCACTGGCACAACTCTCAGAAATGTACTTTGCACTAGTTGCTCCGTGCTTGTGGAACCAACTGCCACCTGACAAATGTGATTCCCCCTACATTTCTGCCTTTAAATCAAGGCTCAAAACCCATATGTACACCCTGGTGTTTCCTCCCCATTAACTATCTTACCTCTGCACTACTATCTGTGTTTATGTGGATGTATGGGCTTTAAGTCTTTTATTTTGGTTATTGTTATTTTACCTTCATTGTTTACCTACTGAATGCACTATGTACAGCACTTTGGACAGTGCAAACTGTCATAAATGTGCTTTTATAAATAAATTTTACTTAATTTTACTTACTTACTTATAACTCACCTAGGCCCTTTGGCACAAATCACCCCATCCCCAGAATTTTGGATAATAGGCATGATGCAGCAATTTAGGGCTGACATCGTGCTAACTATATACAGTCAAGTGCAAAAGTTTGTGAACCCCTTGAACATTTTGGAATTTTATTTATTTTTACCATTATTAATTCATTTTTATCAATACCAGTATTTTTTATATGAAATAACAGATGTTTGTTTATCAATTCAACATTTTTATTTTCCAGAAATCAACTGTTAAAACAGATAAAACAAATTATTTGACAAATGTTGTATGTGCAAAAGTTTGTGAACCCTGAGCTGCATTGCTTAAATCGAGCAGGTTGACACAATCAGGTGGGCCAAATCGAGTGATGAAATAGACCAATGTAGTGAGAGATCTTTAGGGAAGAAATTGGGCGCCACTAGATAAAACAGAGATCAAACCAGGTCAGTTTAGGCCCACCAAAGTGAACCTATACAGGTCAGACATGCTAAAAGGGAAACAAATTTCTGAGGATCTCAGGAATAGAGTTTTGATGTTGCACATTTGTCTGGGGGACAGTTATAAATTCATAAAAACAAATTTGAGCTCCATCGGTCCACCGTGAGGCAAATCATCTACAAATGGAGAGCTTTAGGAGTGACTGAACATCTGCCTAGAAGTAGACTTCCTTCAAAAATATCCTCAAGCGCCACAAGAAAAGTGATTTTTCAGGTAAAAGCCAACCCAAACATTACATCTGGAGATTTGCAGACCATTTGCCACCACCATTCTTCACTTGGGAGAAGGTTCTCTAGGTGGTAGGCAGAATTGCGTTTTCGCCCAAACATGGCGGTTTTGGTTGTGACCAAACAGTTCAATTTTGGACAAATCTGTCCACAGAAAAGACTTCTGGTATCTCCAGGTGCTCTCTGGCAAAGTTGTGACAAGCAGTTTTGTTCTTTTTTGAGAGCATAGGCTTCTTCAGCAACCATCCCATGAAAGCCATTTTGACTGAGTTTTCTTCTTATTGTGGAACCATGCACATCTGTCCCAGATGCTGCAAGAGAGGTCTGCAAATCACTAGATGTAATGTTTGGGTTGGCTTTTAACTGAAAAATCACTTTTCTTGTGGCGCTTGTGGATATTTTTGAAGGAAGTCTACTTCTAGGCAGATGTTCAGTCACTCCTAAAGCTCTCCATTTGTAGATGATTTGCCTCACGGTGGACCGATGGAGCTCAAACTTTTTTTTAAATAATGTATAGCTGTCCCCAGACAATTGTGCAGCATCACAACTCTATTCCTGAGATCCTCAGAGATTTGTTTCCCTTTTAGCATGTCTGACCTGTATGGGTTCACTTTGGTGAGCCTAAACTGACCTGGTTTTATCTCTGTTGTATCTAGTGCCACCCAATTTCTTCCCTAAAGATCTCTCACTACATTGGTCCATTTCATGACTCAATTTGGCCCACCTGATTGTGTTAACCTGCTCGATTTAAGCAATGCAGCTCAGGGTTCACAAACTTTTGCACATACAACAGTTGTCAAAAAATTTGTTTTATCTGTTTTAACAATTTATTTCTGGGAAAGAAAAATGTTGAATTGATAAACAAACATCTGTTATTTCATATAAAAAATACTGGTATTGATAAAAATGAATTAATGATGGTAAAAATAAATAAAATTCCAAAATGTTCAAGGGGTTCACAAACTTTCGCACTTGACTGTAGACTCAAAGTGTAGCATACCAAAGCACTAAAACATGTGTCAAATGTTTTCAAACGTGTCTATAATTGTTCAGACACAATAATCAAAAAACCTTGATCATGGAAATTTTACTTTGAAAGGCAAAACACAGTTTTTTGAGCTTAAATGTGCTTATATCTTATTCCTTGTGTCTCCCTTCTTTACGGGATGAGTCAAATGGATGGCTCTTCTTAAATAGGTGGTCCCATTTCCAATTTCTTCCACGGTTTTCTAGAAACAAGGGGTTTTGCAACTTCCAAAATGCACAACTTAGGCTACTCTCCCCTATAAATAAGGTGACTTGACTTGACTTGAAACTTAGCCAGTTGATGACTTACAATAAACAACATATAGGACTCCTTCTGTAATAACCTTCTGAGTAGTGCTCAGAATGATTATGGAGAGTTTAGTGAATGTAAGAAATTTGGAAGTTGAGAATTTATTGTGTGCGCTCAGACTTTCAGTTTAGATTTCAAACGGATATAATACATTTTGTGGAAGCATCCGAGACCGTGCTGTATTATTACAGTGAAAATAGCGTGTGAAAAAAGTGCAGTCTTTACCACTAAAGCGGACAAGTGGAGCAGGTGAGGAGTTGTTGAGGAAGTAAGGTCTGCTGTGTGTGTGTGTGTGTGTGTCCCGCTCGTCAGAGGGAGGCGGGGTTTATTCGGAGATTACTTCATGCTCCGTTCTCACTGTGATCACTGTAGCCTTCAGTGTGCACACGTACTTCTAAAAACTTCACAATGAAGGATGAAGGATGCACACCTTCGCACTTCTAAAAACTTCACAATGAAGGATGCACACCTTTGTGCTGTGCGCAAGCAATATCCAGAAGCTCATGCCGATCTGACTAAAACTCAGAGAGATATGCGAGCCACAGACACACACACAGACAGACGTTTCTTGCTTTATAGATAGATTTATAGATAGATTATTATTAAGATGGTTGTATAGGAAGAAATATACAGATGCAAACAGACAAGGTTTAGTCTACTTAACACCATAATGTACATGTTGGACTTGACACTATGAAAGAAGACAAGGCTATGCAATGTATTTGCCTGAAGAAAGAGACAGGGACATTGAGAGGAGAAAGCAAAGTGAAATCCAGAGAATTCAAAGAGATTCGGGCGATTAGGAAACATGGTGAACCTAAACCATGAGCGGGTCAGGGGTCAAGAGGGTCACAGAGGTCGGAGTGGGACCAGCAGCTCTACTTAGAACAGGATATCCTGGGAGGAAAAAGCCATCTGTCTCTCCCTCCCTCTCTCTCTCTCCCTCCCTCCCTCTCTTTCTCCTTTTCTCTCTCCATCTCTCTCTCTCTCTCTTTCTCCATTTCTCTCCATCTCTCTCTCTTTCTGTCTCCCTCTCTCTTTCCCCCTTTCTCCCTCCCCCTCTCTCTCTCTCCCTCCCTCTCTCTCTATTTCTCCCTCCCTCTCTCTCTCTCTCCATCTCTCTCTCTCTCTCTCTCTCTCTCTCTCTCTCTCTCTCTCTCTCTCTCACGTTGTCTCTTACATTCCCAGGGCGGGAGGGGGCACACAGTGGAGAGGAGAGGTGTAACCTTTCACAGAAAAACACACAAGTTCCACCTCTGAGAAGCCTCACGTTCATCAATCAGCGGTGACAGAGAGGGAGCGCAGAATGTGCCCTGGGTGTCTATGAAGTGTGTTATTGTGGGCTGATAGCTTTAGGATCATGTCCACGTCTTGCTCTCCTCCTGTTTGTTGCTGTTTTGCTGCCCTCCCATTGGGCAGCTTCAACAGCCCAAATAAATTCACCCTGCAAGGACAATACAGTTTGTCTTTCTCAATCTTATCTCAACCAGACAGACTAGTGTGTGTAAATGATGAAACATCCCCTTTTGTGTTTTTTACTGTAATATGTTATCAGCCATGTTGGTTCCCCCGCTAGTAAAAATACTGACATCCAGTTGTGGTATTGAAAATTGTTCCCGGTTGTTAAAAACAGGGGACTGACAAATAATCAAACGATTGTAGATAAACATATTAGTTTTGTATCAGATGTGTTTGTGTGCGGGAGAGTGAAGAGAGTGCCTTTTGACATGCTATGAAATGAATTTCCAATTTGTGTTCTACTTTCTGGCGTCGCAGACATTCACACGGTGGACGCTGGAGGCTGTTTAGTCAGAAAGTTATAGATCATAAGTAAATGTGCCGGCATGCTCCGAGTTCACAACTGGCGATCATAGGCTACTATTATAAAGGACAGCAGCCTACATCTGCATGTTTCATTATACATCAGCATCTCATACAACAATGCCTACTACATCTCTTTCCTTTAGAATACATTCAGAAAGTTACACACCTCACCCAGTTGGTGAGTCTCTGACACGCCAGTAAAAAAAAAAGAAAGAATAAAAAGAACTGGAAGGCGCTTGCGGACAGCAGGCTGCTATAGTAATTCTAACATAAAGTCAGTAACCTAATGATCACTGTAAACAGCACAAATATAAAATAAAGCTCTCTCTGTTTTACCTTACTGCACAGCTGGAGCTAGCACTCGTCTATTTTAAACAATGTCCATCCAGGTTCAAAGACCTGCGCTCATTTTGGTGGGAAAAGGGTAAAACAGATGTGCATGCCTAAAACATGATAGAGGTTATTTTATTTTTAAAAGGATAGTTACTAATTCTGAAGTGGGGTTGTATGAGGTTCTTATGCATAGTAAGTGTTTTACCTTATGGGGATGGGGGTGATCAGTGCGGTCACAATAAGGAGTTTAGGGGAGACGTGGCTGTAGCAGAAGTCAGCCTGGTATTGTTACAGAGGGGGCCAGCAGAAAAACGTTTTTTTTCTCCATATATACAGCCCCGGAAAAAATTACTGAAAATGCTCTAAATGACAATATTTTTATTGTGAATTTGGTAGAAATGTTGTCAGTAGTTTATATTATAAAATCAAAATGTTCATTTTACTCAAACATATGCCTCTAAAGAGTAAAACAAGAGACACGGAACATTTGGAGTGGTCTCTTAATTTTTTTCCGGAGCTGTATACATGCTAACCTAATACCTAAATATCCCTTCAATTGTACACTAAACTTTTATGTATATACTGTATGTGGAGAAAAAACGTTTTTCTTCTGGCCCCCTCAGCAACAGTACAATGCTAACTACTGGTTCAGCCTTGTCTCCCCAAAAAGGCTTTAAAATGACTGTGCTGACCCCCATCTCCATAAGGTAACACACTAACTGCTGTATGCCTAAGTACCCCATACAACCTCACTTCAAATATTCTGAACTATCCCTTAACTGCAACATTTTAAGATTCTCAAACTCAAAGATACACCCTGCATTCCAATAGTAGTTGCACTTCCCCTTGTTCATTTACCCTCAGCCCTTGGCATGACGTAACAGCATACGTTGCACGGAGGGAACTTGGAGAGCGGAGGGAGACTGGGCGGGGGAGGAGCGGAGGATTTAAATGGAACCCACTTGCCCACTTGCCCTTGTAGTCGCAATGGACCGTCAGTTACATAGGTAAATCTGAATCCAAATAATACAGAATTATAACATTCTGCTAAGGTAGCCTATGTTGCAGAAAGCCATTTCCATAGCATAACAAACATTGAATTTCGACACGGTAACTCAGATTATCAAGATATTGTTACTTACACATGTAAATAGTTTGCTCCAACATATTTTCTTATTTATGATACTTTCAACCAAAAACATTTGTTTTAAATAGTCCTCTAATTGGCAGCCATCGGTGTTATAGCAGCAATGTGTAAACTGCAATACATTCACTGGATTGTTCGTATGGACATAGGATAGCCTAATTGAGGCGTTTTGGAATATATTTATATATATATATTTGTCCTGCGGGTGGCCGCGATGTCCCTAAAAGCATACAGTCTACCGGAAAATAAAAGGAGAAGAAGAAGAAGACGAACTGCAATGCACTGTGGGTGATATCCACCTCGGAGTGACCATCCATGTTGACTTGATCACTCAGCCCTCCGAGGGTCTATCTCACGAAGTTCACTTCAGTTTCCAGACTATTGGAACGACACTTAAGATGGCAGCGGGGATTCCCCCGAGGGCAAGTGCCTAGGGCAAGTGAACGAGGGCCTGTTGAATGGGTATTGGAACGTACCCACAGACTAGACCATATGTAATTTTAGGCTCCACCAGTCCATATCCTACTACGGTCTTACCCAGATCCCACAGTAAAGGTACGAACACACTGCACTCCTCGGCGCGGCGGTTGGCCGCACGAATCGCAGGTTCCGCGCCGCGTGATCACATTGGGTCATATTGTGTCCGCCGCCCGACCAGAGTAGCCTTCTCTACTCTGGGGATATGCTGGTGCTAACCGGTGCTGAGAGCACCAGTCTGCTGTGCTGATGGTGCTTTACCCAAGCTAACTGGTGCTAACTTGGTTCATAAAGCAAAACTGATAGCTGTACACAGCAGGCAACAGACACAGAGGCTATTCACAGAATTTATGGGAGCAAACTGTGACTATTATGTTTTCATCCATCTTAATTTCCTCTGTCAGTCGTCCCGAAGCAGGTGACGTCGGGAGGAGCTCAACGCTGATTGGCTATCGCGGCGCGGCCTGTGGCAAAAAGTTAGAACTTAGATTAAGATGAAATTATATAAATTATAATAATTGATGTGATAGTCTGTTCATATTGCAGGCTATAGCCTATTTATACAATTGATTATCGATGGCAGATGACGTTGCAAATGTGGGTCAAATAAATCCACTTTGTAGGCTACTTATAACCATATACAGGTGCATCTAAAACAAAATTGAATATCAATGAAAAGTTCCTTTTTTCTGTAATTTATTTAAAAAAGTGAAACTTAAATATATTATAGATTCATTACACATTAAGTGCAATTTATCTAGAATAAACATACTTTCCAGAAGGTCGACATTCGAGTATTATAAATCCGTGTTTTGTTGTTGATTGGTTGTATGTAATATTCTAATATTTTGAGATACTGGCTTTTTTATTCCATGATCAATCAATCATCCAAAAAAAAGTCCTGACATTTTTCACTTTGAGTAATGAATCTATGAAAGTTTCACTTTTTTAATGGACTTTCCATGATAGTCTATTTTTTAGATGCACCAGACTGCTCAGTGCTCACTGTCAATTATTTTATCAATAATCAATACAGGGGCATCAATATTATTTGGCAGAGAATACAGTTGCTCTATGAAATGAACAGCCCCCTCACTTAAGGATTGTAATTCTGTGTGTATGTTTTGTGTGTGTGTGTGTGTTGTTTAACCCTGAACTAACTTAAGAAATACCAGCGTTCATTTATAATTTTTTTCTCCAATATTTTTAAACCAAGTCTGACCTCCCTCCATGTGTCAGACAGACTGATTGATTTGAACCTACTCATGTTTCCCTCTTGTGAGAGGTTGGACGTACAGTCAATAGTCACTACTCTCTCCATACACTCAATCATATACTCATATACTGATTTTCTCACATTCAAGTGCGCTCTTCAGTGGGGGACATTTTCAGTATGGGAACATGCACTCGACATTCTGTTCCTACCGATGGTTTGTTGAGACACGAGAGAGAGAGAGAGAGAGAGAGAGAGAGAGAGAGAGAGAGAGAGAGAGAGAGAGAGAGAGAGAGGTATGAAAGTGATAGATGGGGAGCGAGAGTGTAGAGCTATTTTTGGCCTGTCTGGGTGATTCCTACACACATACACACACACACACACACACACACACACACACACACACACACACACACACACACACACACACACACACACACACACACACACACACACACACACACAACACTCACGCTTCTAAGGCTTGTTGTTGTTCAGAATGTTGAGTGTTGAAAGGGGTGAGTTTTGATTTGATTTGAGTTTGCGTTGTGACGTGTGTGTGTGTGTGTGTGTGTGTGTGTGTTTGTGTGCGAGCTGTTGATATTCCTAGGACTTTCCTGTGGTTGCTATGGTTTCTTTAGCGTTATTCTCAACATCCTTATTGAGTAAACGTCCTACATGCATTTTAAACTACAGTTTAAAATGCAGTTAAATGAACAGCCCCTGCTGCACACCACTGCTGAATGCTATGTCCAGGAAAATGTCTGTCAGCGATCCGTCGTGTTGTCACAGAGACTTTTGCTGTGTTGGTTAATCTTTTCGGACACTCACTCTGTCTGTTTTTCACACACACACACACACACACACTTATAGCATACCGTGAAAACATTTGAACAGGCGTGTGTTTTAAAGAGTTTAAAGTGTGTATTGGACTGTATGATAGTGCCTTGCTGGGGTTTCCATTCATGTTTGCGCTGTGTCTGTTTAATAATCTGATTGCCCTCGATATTTGTCTTAATTTCTTTTACTTGTTTATGTGGTGGTATGATTTGTGACAGACCTGAGGGAACATCTTTCTGTGATTTGATATGGTGTATTTAAATCCAGATGCTTTTCTTCTCCATTAGGCCTATATGACGTGCATGACAGGACTGAATTTTGACAAAATAAAAATGCCACACCTTTGAAGCTTCAAAACCTGGCTGGACTAATCACAAAAAGTAAATGGTCCTATTACTGCTTTGCATTGTGGGAGCTGTCCTTTGCTCTACGACTGTTATATGAGGCCATCAGTGCCATATTGCAAAAGGATTTGCGATATGGGACTATGGGGCGATTTTTAAATATGTCTTGAAAGGTAGATTATCCAAGTGTCTGCAGGTTAAATGTGTCATTTCTTTTCGCAGCATTCTTCATATTTGGTGCTTTAAATAACCCTGTAGCCTCCACATTATGTGACACAGGAGGGTCACACATGATGTGAGCATGTATAGCACTGAAGTCTCGCCCTCTGTATCTTATGAGAATGAACTGACCGCCACAAGACCCAAGCAAGACGCTCAGGCATGTGAAGAGAATGACATGGAGTGATGGAGTGATGGAGTGGAGTTTGGCAGGTTTGATGTTTGTGGCACTGACATTACTGGAAGAGAAAAGCCAGCTCCATTTAGAACACACTTCCAGCTGACCACACCCTGACACTCTCTGGCACACACACACACACACACACACACACACACACACACACACACACACACACACACACACACACACACACACACACACACACACACACACACACACACACACACACACACACACACACACACACACACACACACACACACACACACACACACACACACACACACACACACACACACACACACCACACACACACACACACACACACACTTTTTAATGAAAGACACAGGTCAAGATCATAAAAACTGTGTTTTTCTTTTACTGTTTTTAATTTGATTTTTTTGAGTGTTGTTTTTAGGCCTGCTACTGATTCACTGATGAACTTAACTATTTATTATTGTGTGTGGCGTGCCCTCTTGTATGCCTATGTGTCTTAAATGTGCTGCACTTTTGACCACACAAATTTCCCAACTCTGGGATAATAAAGTATACTTTGACTTGACTGACAATTCACAACATGCATCTGCATGCGCGCAGGAAAAAAAATAAAGAAAAAATAAAGTTTTGCTCCCAAATATCATAATTTTTTCATCGTCTTTGTTCTTGTGTTTACTCAGCCCACTGCAGATAATAAGTCTCTTCCTCTGTGTATACCCCCTTCCTTCATCTCTCTTTCCCTCTCTCTCTCTCTCTCTCTCTCTCTCTCTCTCTCTCTCTCTCTCTCTGGATTTCCCATTTCCCTCCATCTCCCTCTTGGCTTGTCTTTCTTTCACATCCTCCTCCTCCTTCCCTTTTCTCTTCTCCTGCAGCATTCCTCACATTCCTGTGTGCTTCTCAAGGGTAAGGACCCCGCTGGCAGACCAAGGCCAAACATTATTAAAGAGCTCTCTCTCTCTCTCTCTCTCTCTCTCTCTGTCTCTTTTTCTTCTCTCTCTCTCTCTCTCTCTCTCTCTCTCTCTCTCTGTCTTCTCTCTCTATATATATATATATATATAATTTGATATATATATATATATTCAAACTTATATACTGTGTGTGTGTGTGTGTGTGTGTGTGTTTTGTGTGTGTGTGTGTGCTTCGATCACTCACTGTCCCTCAGGTTGTGGCATGTTAATACTGGGCAGCAAGACATGCCCTGTCTCCTTCTCCGAGGGGTATTTTTAATTTGGAGAGGTCATTCAGCTCTTTGAAATCTGCGATTACAGAGCTGAACCTGTTTCATTAAATGTTGTACATTCTAGGAGAAAGTGCATCTCTGTCTCAAGTAACAACCTCACCTGTCGAACAGTGACCACATTTTTGTTGTTTTCTTTTGGTTTTCTTTTGGTTGCCATGATCTTTCTCTCTCTCTCTTTCTGTTTCTCTCATCCCATCTCCTTCCCTCTCTTATTTATAGAGCTGTAATGTCAAGTACATTTACTCCAGTATACTGTACCTAAGTACAAGTTTCTGTACATGCAGCTGTTAACTTAAAGCTATAGTGTGTAACTTCTGCCCCCCCCCCCCCGTGAGTAATTTTGAGTAATTACAACAACACTGTGGGTGCATCTACATGAGATAAGCCTTCAGTGATGGCACATGGATTTTATACCTTTTGCTGTACTTAGCAACTCAACAACTGAAACATTTCTTGGCATTCTTTGAGCTCCCTCATTTCTCCTCTCTAACCCCCCCCCCCCCCCCCCCCTCCTCTGCCTAATTCTATTTTACAGATAGCGTCTGCGTGCTTGTACTTAAAGTAAGTTAAAATAGCGTACTGGGACCACTGTTTCATAATGAGTGGTAATACGGGTCATAGCCTTCTCTGTTACCTCAAAACAGGCTCACAAGCGCTGTTTTTTTGTTTGTTAACAACGACACACTGTCCGCACAGGGGAGATGAAGTCTCTGACGCACAAGTGTTCACAGAAAAGCCTCAGCGCTCAACCAAGCGTGCAGTCACACACACACGCGCACGCACACAGAAAGATCGCCATTTCTCATGCATATGCATCTTTACTTGAGTCTGCATGGATTTGAATGTATTTAAAGTAACTTCAATGTTTAAAATATTGAAATAAGTTTCCTTTAACAGTTAATGTCTTCCAGGTGTCGGTCAGACCACCACTACAGTAGTGAGAATTGAAGGAACAATGGTTGTAAGTCTGCTTTGATGGTCTCGGGTTCAGGACATGTGTCTACGTATATGTGTCATGGGTGGGTCTGGGTATCGTTTGAAAATTAACGTTTTGCAGTTAAAAAATTCTAGTGCAGTGCCCGTACGAAGCAGGTATACGCTTATCCATACTTTAATTTTAACTCGTCTATGAAAGTGGGACACAGAAACAGATGTAGCCTACATATAGGCAGTGTCACACAGTCATTGAAATGGCTGTCACATTGCTCGTCAATGTCATTTTTGGGACTATCTTTAATATATTTTTGCGCCATATATAATCCTCTGTTCTTTAAAGGCAAATCAGATGAATCTTATTTATTGGTAATTGCAGCTTGAAGGCCACAGCATTTATTTTTGAAACCAAAATAAAGGGCATTTTTTGCATCTTACATAGTCTTTAGCTCGTGTAGGTGTTAGTTTGTAACGGTTTTAAAACATTTTGTGGAAGAGATCATGTTTACATTCACCGTTAGCAGAGCTATCCGAGACCGTTCTAGTTTAAGCTCAGGCCGATCTGACAAACAGTCAGGGAGAAATGCAAGCCACAGACAGACACACAGACGTTTTCTTTGCTTTATAGATAGATGATATGATAACTGGTTTTGGTACTAATTCAAATGAATTTACTTGAGCTTACTTTGAAAAATATGAGCATGCTTTTCTCCAAAACATTTATTTTAATTTAATAAAACAAGCCAACAAGCCAAAATCACGCCTGCCCTTCATTTAGGTTTTTGTAACTTTTGTTATATTTGCTAACACAGACACAGTCCACTTTCAATGCTCATCTCTAGTCAGCCATCATTTTCCCTACACACCTGCTCATGAGGGCCCTCTCTACACTGTATTCTGACACTTTAGTATTTAGTTAAAGATCTCTTCTAGTGTTGAATATTGTGTTGAAGCAGGAGAACGTCTCTGCAGCAATGTAGCACATAGCTGACCACATCCTGCCTGCCTGCACACTGACAGAGAAGCTCCATACGTCAGTGACTGTTTTTAACTGGGTCTCATTTCAATAGAATTGACTTTAATGTTTGTCTCACACTCATCATGTTCATCAAAAATAATATTGCTTCCGGCATGTTTGCACTTGTGCTGTTGCTTCAAAATGTTCATACTGACTTTTGTTACATTATTGAATTACAAGGGCTTTCCTTTGTGGACAGGAATCAATTAATCACATGTGGACTTAAAGAATAGGAAAGCATACTCCAGTTTTTGACTTTCACAGTCATTGGAAAAAAAAATGTTTTAGTTGAAATGGCAGTGATGGCAGCTCTGCAAAGGAAAACTCTTTTTCTGGATGGACTATATGTTGTTTGTGTGAAAATACTAACTGACCAGTGCTGTTGTGTGTGTGTGTGTGTGTGTGTGTGTGTGTGTGTGTGTGTGTGTGTGTGTGTGTGTGTTTGAGTGTGTGTGCGTGCGTTTGAGTGTATGTGTGCTTGTATGTATTCTCTCTCCCTGTGGGCGGTTGCCTGCTGCGCTGCTTTTCTGTCACCCTGCGGTTTTGTTATTTTCGTCTTGAAACCGGATGTGATACAGACTGCATGGTGGATTGTGTAATTGAAGGGACTCACCACATACACTAGCATGCACACGTGTTCACATAGACACACACACACACACACACACTCCAGCACGCGCCTATATGCTTGCACACGCAATTTATGTCAGTGCACAATAGACTTATGCGATCATAATCACACGTAACATACTGTACATAGAAGTCACACAAACACGGGTATTTCGCTCTGTACACCCCCACACACACAAAGGGTTTCTGGGAACAGTGCTGGCTTCCCCCCTTGTTCACAGGGTGAGCTATAGCGGACGATGGAGCAACACCGGCGCTAGATAGACGCACACGCTTCTTGGTTTCAATATTGGTCTGTTGTTGACCTGGCTGACGCTCAGATCGGAATAAAGGATGAAAGGAACACACGCTTTGAGCTGTGTGGAAACAAAGGGACGGTTGAACGTGGGGAAAAACACTGAGAGTGTGTCAGTGAAACTCATAATAAATGTCAGTTTCTGCCTCAACAACTGTTTTATATTCAGACAGAGTTCATCTCAGAAAAGTTTAGAAAAACAGGGAAAAGAAAAGTGTGCAAAGAAACCACCATGTAAGTAATCCATATTCAAAAAGAAATAATCCATAGTAGGGACGGGTATTGGCAAGGACTTAGCGGTATGATACGTATCATAATACATGGGTCACAATATGATATATCACGATATATTGTGATACAATGTCTAATGCAATATATTCTTGTGTTCTGCATTTTATTTGCTATTATTTTTGTAATTTGCGCCGGCCACAGCTAGTGGTTCTGTGACATCTACAGGAGTGGAGGTTGTAGTTCACAACCTAATTGCTTTTTCTTTTTCAAAATATCGATTGTTCGAGCTGGAAATCGATGGGGGAGAATGGGGTTATATGTCACACGGGTTGGTTGTCACAATCGTTATATCTCGGAACCAGAAGGCGCTGTCTGTGAAATTTTGGTATGGAAATATCCAGAATTGGGATCAGAAGTAACCAACATAACATCCTTGGAGTTAGACTGCTGAATTTAAGGTGAGAGGACTGTTTGTGTTTTTCATGTCAAATTGAAAATATTTAGCTCCTCAGTATTTTTCTTCTAGGCTTTTACGTAATGGGTTTATAACAAAACACTTGTTACCCTAAACGAGTGTGAAGGGTAAGCTATAATTTAGATTGTTGTTAGCAAGCTAATTAGTTGTCAGATGGTTGTTGGCCTTGATGCTAGTAAGAAATTCCAGTTGGGGTTGGTTGTCACATATTATCCAAAGGCTGCATCCAGAAAAGGAACCCAATAACAAAATAAAATGTAAAGCTGTATCCTCAATTGACACCCTAGAGAAGGAGAGAATAGAGCAGGAAAAGGCAGCTAGCATGCAAAAGAAAAAAAGGGCAACAAAATCATAATGACCTAGTGCATCCCAAATAGACCAGCTGCCACGGCTACTGCACCCCAGTGCACTCCAGTGAAACGGTTTCACTTATGGATACAAATCAATAAAAGCGGCGGCAGTGGCGAAGTGGGTAGGGAGGTCGCCTCTGGAGTGCACGGTTGGAGGCTCGATCCCCCGCCTACCCGCCACATGTCCAAGTGTCCCTGGGTAAGACAGTGAACCCCAAATTGCTCCCAATGGTTCAGAGGGCGCCTTGCATGGCAGCTTCTGCCATCGGTGTATGAGTGTGTGTACGAATGGGTGAATGTGGTAAGAAATTTAAAGCGTTTTGGGGCTGAGAAAATCGGCTAGAAAGTGCTATATAAGTCAAGTCCATTTATCAAAAGCTATGGGTGTGGTTTTACACATGTAAACTGATTTGAAGGATGTGAGAGAATTCACCAGAATTCCTGTGAGAGGACTTTCATCACACTGCACTACATGTGTCATCAGAGGACACTGTGCTTCTCCAGAAAAACTGACACTGCGTCATGACAATACCACAGTAGCTTGTGTGTGTGCATGTGTGTGTGTGTGTGTGTGTGTGTGTGTGTGTGTGTGTGTGTGTGTGTGTGTGTGTGTGTGTGTGTGTGTGTGTGTGTGTGTGTGTGTGTGTGTGTGTGTGTGAATGCCATGTCTTACACAGACCTGGGGCCTCATTTATCAAACTTTGCGTAGGATTTGCGTTAGAAGGTTGCTTTCGTAGGATTTAGGGCAGTGCGTGCGAAAGATATTTTCCGATTTATGAAGCAGTGCGCACTCACGTCCTACGCCTGTTTCCCTTTATAAATCACAATCAACTCTAAATGTGGCGCAGCCTTTGCGGGTTTCACGTACCGCCCATATTTACCCATACATAGTCATCGACACGCCCGAATTAATATCATTTACTGAGTGCATGAAGGCGGTAGTGGCAATCGCCGACTGAAAGGGAAATGGAAAAATAGACTCCACACGGTGTGGATCACTGCGGTCACCCCGAAGTACCCGTTGGAGAAGTGGCGACCAGGGAAAATATAGTTTGGTGGCAGTGTGAGCGTAAAGGCGTCAGAGTGCAGCCTGTGGCGATCTCTGTGAACGCTGTGTGGCCGAAATAAAAAGAAGTGATCCGACATAAAAGTGGACGCAAAAAAGTGCATATCCTCACACAACAGTGTTTGTGCCACGAGCGGGGGGCACTGAGACCCCCCATGAGATACAGATTCGGAGAATTCATCCCGGGGCAGTGGCGGGCGGCGGAGGGTTAATAATAAACTTCACAGTCCCTTTCAAAACACAATTGCGACGTGCTTAAACACAAAGAAAAACACATAAAACGGACTAAAAGCCGTGAAAAAAATCACAGTAGCCTATGTGATGTACAGTAGGCTTATCATTAGTGTATGAAAAGGTGCACTCCTGTCTGCCTGACTCAGGCATCGAGAACAGCGTCAGTGTAAAAGTAATAGGCTGTATCTCCACCTCAATATTATCAGAATTAATTCCACAACATGCAGATAGGTTATTCTTTAATAACTGCAGAGCTTATTCGAACGTTGCTGTTTTGTTTTTATTTGCACTCATATATCTCCGTTTGTAGACTATTTAAGATCCTAATTCGTTTTGTTTTTGTTGGTATCACTCCATGGAAAAATCCGTGGAGGCATTTGTTCATTAGTTGTAAGAATGGCTTCATCCGTTTTGCAAAGGAACTCCCTATATGATAGACCTACATGGCTTATAATAGGCCTATATCTGGATTAATTTTACACAAACACATTCGTTCTCGCACTTCATACATGTGCCGACTGGAGTCGCCAGTTCTCCTTTCTCCACTTTTTGTCCGTACGCATGGGTTATATTGTGCGTGGAACACCGCACTTCTTCCCGTAAAGTATACTTTTGATAAATCGCAAATGTTGCTTAGTGAGCCACGTACGCACTCTATTGTGCGTACGCACCGTTGATAAATGAGGCCCCTGATGTTCTACTTCCTCCTTCCATGGGTGTGGGGTGCCCTGCATTAGTGGTGGTCTGAAAGGTTATACTTTGCGACGTCAAACAATGATAGAGAATGAAGTGCCTTTACATGTCATTCCCTGTAAAAGGTGACATGTGTTAGAGAAGGTGTGTCTCACAAAAGGTTCAGACTCATATGACCCTACAGTCCTGTCATGATTACAAGTAAAATAAACAACAAATAATAGCATGATCATTTCAACACTGAAAAATCTCGACCGGATGTAATAGGCAAATGTGTATATTTAAGCATGCTAAATCTGACCATGGTAAAGAATTGAGACATCCTAAATCTTTTTTCTACCATACTAAATAGCAGAAATGATGGGTATTTGAAGGCAGGACATGTCTGTGATTCCTACAGGACTAACCAGTGAGGGGAATGTGTCAGCGTGTGGTCAGGGCTGCTTTACCTTTCACCATGTCCCTGCTTTTACAGTAACTGTTGTCACGGCTTCTCAACCATGTGAGCTCGACATCTATTGCAGCATGTCCGTCCTGGGAGAGGGATCCCTTACTCTGTCAACTCTCCCTGAGGTTTCTCATTTGTTTAATCCCGATAAAGGTTTTTTACTGGGAGTTTTTTCCCCAGCCGAGCTAAGGGTGTAAGGGCAGGGTGTCGTACTGTATGGAATGTAAAGCTCACTGAGGCAAATGTCTATTTGTGATATTGGGCTATACAAATACAACTGATTTGATTTTGATTTGAGCTCAAAGCCTCATGTATCATCTATGACAATTGTCACTCGTCTCTTTAGACCTGTAAATGGAACGGATTGTGTCTTTTTATGGGCTTGCGTTAAAGAGGAGTGTCTGCCCCGGGTTTTCCAACAGTAACCGTCACGTCAATTACTGTGCTAACACATTTACAGAAGTACATTAAGTAAAAATAGAAGGGTGCTATGATGAGATAACAATTATTCATGTAATTCTGTTCAAACTTAGTTATTTTTTTATTTTTTTATTGCTGAACAGGAACACACATTGTATTGAAGGCAATAATTCAAAGTGATCCGCTGACTAAGTAGTCATAAAGGAACGCCATATTATGACCAGTCACTAACTACACTAAAGTACAGGGGCATGACCTGTATCTGTTTCATAACAGATACATCATCTTCAACATATTAGCAAAAGTAGTTACAGTTTTTAATCTCAGAGATTATAACGGTGTTGTTGTGGCATTGTTTAGGCAAAATCCACTGAATGAAATGTACAGTAGTAGCAAGTAAAACTATTTAGACAATGCATGACATTGTTATTAGGCCCACAGAAACTATTCCAAACATTCCCTCATCAGGGCCCTTTTAACAGGCTATCAAACCCTGCGTTCCAAATCACATACTCTTTCTTTTTACTACACTACATACTAAAGTACAGAAGAGTTTAAGGGCCACCATTCATTATGTTGAGTATGTATGTAGTATGTGTATGATACTCCAAAATGCTATTGGAGTTAGAGGGGCATTTATGTATTTTCAGCATACTACAATTGACGTGCATGTATTGGGACATCCTAAATCTTTTTTTGGCATACTAAATAGTGGGGAAGTATGGGAATTGGAACGCAGGGACAGTCTTTTTCTCCATGTACATGTTCCATCTCTACAGCACATATTTCACCAGGCAATTTAGCGTGGTTGTCAAACTGTTGTACAAGTACTTTTATAGAATTGAAAAGGGGGAATTGCAATGGTATTACATGTATTCACTGAATTCCAAAGTGGTAAAGCAGTGTTTCCAGTTTAAAGCTTTTAAAAGGTTTCAACAAATGACAGCCCATGAAACTTGTTTAGCATAACTTTATATTCTAATAAAGTAAATACATTTATATTTCGATATGTTATTCTGTATATCTCTATATCTGTAGATATTACATATCTCATATACTCTAGTCATTAACATACATTGTGTACGCGCTATGTGAGAGACACATGAGAAGACATTTGAAGTATTCAGTGTTGGCGTGTAGGCTACTTATAGTTATGTATACGTATTACGTCATGTTCTGTTGCCAGCTCAGGAACCAATGCAATGGACGCATAATGGCTGTTAATTAAAAAAGAGATGAAAGCGAGTTAATCTTTCGACTTGCCCCCCCCCCCCCACCAGTGTTTGAGCTAAGCTAACCTGGATGAGTGTTCTTTGCCCATATTTCTTTATCAAATATGTACGCACAGTTACAGGAACAGTTGCTGTCGCCTTTAGCCCACTTAAGCCGGAGGCAAACAGCTAAACATGCTGAACTATTCCTTTAAGGGTGTATTCACACTGGGAAAGTCCGCTAGTTCACTTGCTTTGGTCCAGACCAAATTGAGTTTTGATTTTTTTTGTTTGGTGTGGTCCACTTTCACATTGCCCCTTTTGCAAGTGAACCAGCATTACGAAGCAAAACCACACGTGAGCTGAGGTCATTCATTCATTGGACAGACATTCTGGGGTGGAGAGAAGCAGGAAGCACGGAGTTAAAACTGCGAAATATACCATTGATATAATATGGGGTTAAAAATAATAAAAAGGCCTGCATCTAACCTATAAATAAAGAGGAAAAACATCAAATTATTGTTGTTTCATATGGTTATAATATGTAGCCCTATGTCAATGCCACGTTATGTGGCTTGTAGCCTGCGATATGAAACATCATTTTTACTGTATTTTTGGTGCTGGACGCGCGGCTCGCGAGAAGAATAGGCTCAAGCTGACACTCAGCTGATTAAGCTGTGTATCAGCTGGGTCGGCGCAGTTCAGCTCCAAACTGACACGGGGATAGTATTGAGGTCCCGTACATGGGAAGCAAAATAAACACACACTTCTTGCGCAGCGTGAACCTGTTGGCACTGTGCGGGAGACGCTCCCCTCTCCTGCATCTGATCGCTGAACACATTCAGCATATTTACGCGTCCTCTCGATCAAATGTAATATATTGTTCTGGGCTCCCCAAACCACAACTTATCGTCCTAACAATGGCGACAACAACACTTTCCCATAATGTGAAGCTGACTGCAATTTATTAAAAAAGAAAAGAAAGAAAAGGCACAGTGCGTCCTGCATTTGGGTCGGATCGAGTTCGGACAAATTCACACCACAAACGAACTGCAGCAGAGTGCGTTTGGAAACGGACCGAGACTACCTCTTCAGCTGGGTCTCGGAGCGTTTGTTTGGTCCGCCCCCGAGTGCGATTGCTGTATTCACACCTGCCTGAAAGATGCGCACCGAAGGCAGAAGTGCATCTGAGTTCGTTTCAACCGAACTAAACACGGCATGTGTGAATACACCCTAAGAGTGTCACATGTCGCTCTAAATGTTTGTCTCAAAGACAAGAGACAACACACTGAACATTGCGAGTCAAAGCCTGCGGCGCTCAAGGGCGTGAAAAAGTGAAATGAAACTCCCTCACATTTTTGCGTGGACTTCTTAAAGTTGGGGTGGAGAATTTGGGAAGAAAATAGCAGTTGGGATAGAGATTTGAATCCAGATACCTCAACCGCTCCACTTATGGTCCCTCCCTGACACAATCTACACCAACAACGTCGGTCGGTGCCAAAGTGAATGGACAGTCCCAACAGCCAATAAGAACAGAGAATCAGATTTTTATTTGGTAACACTTTACAATAAGGTACACAAAATTGTAGTACCTACTACATAGATATGTGTTACCTACTACATAGTTTTTTTTGTGTTACCTACTACATAGGGTTTTTTTTTTTGGTGTGTTACCTAACATATGATTCACCATCCTGACTTATCTTTGGCTGCAGTTTAGAGAATGAACCTATGTGTTAGGTAGCACACAAAAAAACCCTATGTAGTAGGTAACACACCAAAAAAAAAACTATGTGTTAACACAAAAAAAACTATGTGTTAGGTAGCACACAAAAAAAACTCTATGTAGTAGGATAGGTAACACAAAAAAAAACCTATGTGTTAGGTAGCACAGAAAAAAAAAACTTATGTAGTAGGTAACACACCAAAAAAAAACCTATGTGTTAGGTCAATCAGAAATCACATACCCCACCTTTAAGGGCCCCCCTGGAGCGGATCGGGACCCTGAACCACATCACTCTGCATGCTGCTGATGACAGCGCAGGGTCGGAGCGTTCTGACAGCAGATGGAGCCATAGAGCGCATGTATGCAGGAACAACTCTTAGTATTATTTGAATTAAACTTAAAAGTCCCAGCCTGTGTAAAAAACAAAAGTATAAGAACAGTTGTACAAGTTAGAGAAAGAGAATCCGGATGCGGGGATTGGCGTGTGTGTGTGCAGTGCACCCAATGGGAGTCAGTCAGTGTGCAGGAAAACAATAGGCTAGAAGGTCCGTGTGAAGTCGAGGCTATTTTTGGTGGGGCCCGCCTTGCTGGCTATTTGTGTCGGCAGGAGGAGAGCGGAGGGGCGGGGGCAGAACTTGAGAGGAGAGGGGGCCGGACTTTTCTTTTCTTCTCCGCAACTTGCCTGCTGCTGCAATAAGTCTCTGTTCTGTTTCTTCTTCCGTCTAGCCGCACAGCACGCAGCGGCTCTCTCCATCAGCAGGTTGTCGCTCTGTTGGACGCTCTTTGGATTACCTTCACACTGGCTGTCACACTGTGTTAACGGAGCGGTTAGGTGTTAACGGCGTCTAGCTCACACACAACAAGGTAGGCTGCGCTGCTGGTGCTGACGTCAGGCTCAGATGTGGGTACAGCTGGAAAGTTCCTTTAAATGTCCCTTCTCTTGTTCAAGGCGTTGTTGTTCATAGCGCAGTTTTGAGATGTGAGGAGGAGATGCGAGTGTGTGTGTGTGTGTGTGTGTGTGTGTGTGTGTGTGTGTGTGTGTGTGTGTGTGTGTGTTGTGTGTGTGTGTGTGTGTGTGTGTGTGTGTGTGTGGGGAGGGGGGGGGGGGGGGGGGGGTTCTACCTGCGCAGGTGTTGTGCTCGCGAGCGCTGCACGGTAAAACTATTACAAACTCCCTAAGCAGGCTTGTTTGAGCGTTCTCAGAAATATGAAGTCCTTCTTATGAATCCCAGAGCCGGTGTTCACAGAGGGCTGTTAAAGCGGATGAAGTGGGATCAATTGTAATAGAAAGTACCACTGCCTGCCTCCGTAGACAGGCTTTTGTCGTTCAAAGGAACATGTTGATTCTGTTTGTCTCTCTTTGTCTTTGTTGACACCTGTCATTTTCTCTCAGACATCTTTCAAGCTCTATTGACTTCTGGCCTCTCATGTTTGACACTTTACGTTTTTTTTTCTTCGCTGCTGAACAAGATATTTACCATCATCATCATATTATTTCATGTCAACAGGTCTGTTAAACACATAGACTTACACATATCTTCTTTAGAATGTGGGGGGAACAAAACATTTTTTTTATGGTTAATATATAGCCTAGTTATTAGATATGCCTATTTATTTATTTTGATTGACACAGAGTTACACAGAGAGGATACTTTAAGTCAAGGAGCAACACAGTCTTATAAGACATTATTGTAATACATGTACAGTAGGCCTATCTTATTTCACTACAATTATTTTTATTTCCATGTACAGAATCTTCTTTACTCTGCATCTAATTTAACTTTATCTTGCATTTTACTTTATATTTGTGTTATTTTGCATATTCTATTTGTGTCTCAGGTGTTGCTCTTGTGTTTTTTCTTCTTCTATATTGCATTGTTGAGAGGAGCATAAGAACTGCATTGCCAATGACTGCTACTCTACTTGTTAATGTGCATATGACATTTCGTTAGCCTCATAGCATAATTGCCTAAATCATAAATTTACTCTACTCTACTTTTACTCTACATTTACTCTATTCTACATCTACTCTACTCTAAATCTACTTTACCCTACTCTATAACCCTTAAAATATGACTTAGGCAATTATGCTATTAGGCTAACGAAAAGTAGATGTAGAATAAAGTAGATGGAGAGTAAAAGTACAGTTGAGTAAATATGATTTAGGCTATGAGGCTAACAAAATAAACCATCTTGAATCTCGTACTGTATGAGCTGCATTGTTCTCATGTATTGTTCTGTTTGTCTCCACAGATGTACAGATCACCTCTGGTAAAGCCATAAAGACAGAGAGAACGGACCACATATCTCATCCAGTGGCTGGTACGTGAACTTTTAACCTTAAACCTACTAAATACCCACCGTAACTTAATAAGCTGTTGTGGCGGAGGGTGATATTTGGCTTGAAGCACTCAGAGCTAGAGGCTACAGCTGTCAGCACACAAACATGCATGTGGAACAATGCTGCTGGTTTTACAGTCCGCCCCCTAAGGATCTGCATCCTGTCATCTTGACAACTCTTTTTTTTACAGCATAGCATAGGCTACTCCTGTCATCCAAACACACACACACACACACACACACACACACACACACACACACACACACACACACACACACACACACACACACACACACACACACACACACACACACACACACACACACACACGACGAAGTGCAGTAGTAAAGTGCAGAACAGGTGTTAGCCTAGTTGGAAAGATGTACTCGCTCACTCACTCACTCACTCACTCACTCACTCACTCACTCACTCACTCACTCACTCACTCACTCACTCACTCACTCACTCACTCACTCACTCACTCACTCACTCACTCACTCGCTCGCTCTTTTTTTTGGCTGCAGGTCCATGCAATTCAATTCAATTCAGTTTATTTAAGAAGGGGACGGTGCAAATGAATAAAATACATGATCATACATGGGTTAAATATGCCACAATTAGCCAAAAGGCTATTTTTCATGTGTAGTCCCCTGACATCAATGTTGAAAGAAAATACAATTAAACAAGATAAAAAAAACAACAGGAAAGAGTGGGTAGTTTATAATCTGTCACAAGGTCATGCAAAAATGTTATTAAAAATGGAAAAAAAACACACAGCTGTAGATATTTGAATAGAAAATGATGAGATCCGGAGTTCTGATTAATCATGCAGGATATTCTATACACCATTATAGTAGGATTCACTTCACTTCCATGATTGGGTTCTTTTTCTTCTTAGTAGTGGAGGGTTGTGTCATATTTTGAAATCTTGACAGGAAATCTTTGAAGATATTTGACGTAATTGAAACAAACAGGGGACACATCAGGATGTATTTCACTACAAATGTTATAGTTGTAGCTGTTTTTCATTTGTCACATACGGTATTCGCTGAACGTTTGTTTGAATTGCGGCCATGCTTTGAACAATGACAAGTCAACACTCACCTGTTGATGAGATCAAACCTACAGTTTACCACAACACATGTCCAAATAGCCTTTCTTCACAATACCAATACTTTCCATCAGTTGCAAATATGCACGTATTGGCTGCAACCAGTACAAAGCCCACACAGCACTATCCTCATATGCGCTCTAAATATGTAATGTAATGTAATGTAATGTAATGTAATGTAATGTAATGTAATGTAACTTTATTTGAACAGGGACAATGTACAACAGAAACATTATGTTTAGAGCAAGGAGAGATGCATCGTACCAGGTTTTAACAAACTGCTATTTTCCACCTGTAGTCCCCAGGGGTAAGAACAATAAATACTGCTAAACTAAACAAGACACAATAACATCTAGACATGGGATTAAACATTAAAAGGATAACAATATACAATAATATAAATACATAGGATAAGAAAGTTTACGAAAAGCACTACATTACATATTTTATCAAATTGTAAACGGCAACTTCCTGTCACAGAATATTTAAAAAAAAAAACAGGCATTTTTTCCATTTCTATCTACTAGTGATACTATTTTTTGTTATAACAAGAAAATGAAAATTAAATCTGTGTTTTGTTGTAGTCCATCCTTTTCTGACTATATGATGAATAAAAAACCTTGTATTTACATTTTATTTATTTTATTTTAAAGCT